>CM039094.1:22424199-23825865 GCA_022113865.1 Chimonanthus praecox | reverse complement strand
AAAATGGTAATAGTGAATTTTCTCTTTCTTATTTTTTTATTTTTTTGAATTAAAATGACAAATATCGATGATATATATCAAATATCGGCCAATATGTAAAAGTATTAAAAATCGATAAATATCAACTAATATGATACGTATCCACTGATATTTAAATTCCTGATATAAATTGTTTCATTTGTAAACACTTCAACTACCGGTTCTTGATGTCCAAAAGGATGGCCCACTTCCTTGGATCCTAAGTTCATGCTATTCACTCTTTCATATGACTTGATTTGCAAACAGTCAAACTATTCCACTCAATAATTAATTCATAATTCATAAAAAAGAAAAAAAAAAACCAAGCACAATGATGTAAACCATTTGCCGACAACTAATACAAAGCTTAATATTGAGAAACTACACAGAAATTTGTCATGAAATTCAAATCAAGGTTTTAGAAATAGAGCAGTATTCAGAATAAAGCGCTATTTCCATCAATCATTTTAAGACTTAAGTGCTACTCAAAACGATTAGATTTGTGTGGAGAGAACTTAAAGTAAAAAGTGTTTCCTTACTTTTCTTGGACTAAGAATAGTGTCTGAGGTTCTCGAGATCAATGATTTAAATGATATTAATTGAAAGATTTTTTTTTAAAAAAAATTACGTGTGAAAAATCATTGAAAATTCAGCATAAAATTCCCACGAGTGATACCCATTACTCTTAGAGCACACTAAGTGAAGCCATGGTAACTCGAACCTGACTTATAGGAATTGTATGTTATATTTTTTAAAATAATCATGATTTAGTAAGTCCAAAATTGAGCATAATTTATAAAATCTTAAGAAGGCCTGAAAATGTTAAAAGGGACCTTCAAAGGGCCTGGAATTGGGTTTAGGTCCTTCATATACAACTAGGGGCAAGGTTAGGCTTAGGCCCTTTAATTGCAAATCAGACCCAAGCTCAAGCAAACCCAAAACCCAACCCAACCCTAATACCAATATCATTCCTAATTCCTTCATAGAATTTTTAACATACCATGGTCTTTAAATACTTCGTCATATTTTATTACCTAAGTTCTATATGCTTGTCTATGTTGGCAGCTGTCCATATTCTCTAAAACTATCAAAGTGAGAAAGCATTAGAAAAATTACTTAAAAGGAGATAAGAGAGCAAATGTTAGCAGACAATCAAGAGAAAAACATAAACACCAGCATCAACATTAATAATGGAGATATGATAAAAACATGTCAAAATTATTCAAAAATCAGACACTCATCATCATCATCTAAGCCAATTGTTCTATCCTTATTCAAAAGTCGGGTATTTGAATATGTCGAATGATGAATTAACAATGGAGAAACCCCCATCTATGAAAAGATTGTGACCGTGATCACTTGCTAATTAAAGAACTACTTGTGCTACATCCTCTGCTTCTAGAGGAACTCCTTAAGGTTAGCAAAATGAAATCACCCGCAAGCATTGTTATCAAATAAGTTCAAAAAAAATTGAATTCAAGTCCTCTAATCTAATTCTAAAAATTAATTTTTAAATACCCTTTCACTATTTAATTAATAAATAAATAAGAAAAGTTAATCATCTTTATCAATAGAAAATTTCTTGATGAAAATCACATGTATCTCAATGGGTTAAAACTCGACGCAAGTTTCATCCCTAGATTCCACCAAAATATCACTTGCCCTGTTTTGAAAATGATCGGAAAAACATGTCGGCATTTTGGGCTTGACAGCGTCCTCGTCCACTGGCAGTGACAAACGTCGATGTCCTTGTTGGATGCCAAAGGCCGTCTTCAGCTTCTCTTCTCTCTCTATTTTTATTATTTATTTATTCATTTGTTTTCATTCTTTATTTATTTATTTGTTGGGTGCCCACTTTACACTTCAAGTGGATATATATGAAACATTAGTGACAAGATATTCAAAAAAATCAAATTTTCCAGTCAATTTAATATAAAATAAAGAAAAAAATTAATATAAAATTTATGCAATAATGTAAGAAATTGGAACATATGAATGTCACCAATAATGAATATAATCTGTCTGTCACTTTCATAAATTAAAGATATTATAATAACAAGTGAGTCTAGCCTCTTTATTAAACGGGTTATGAGATCTATATAGTTCGTCATCATTGAAGTCATGTAATCTTAGCTTTCGAACTTTTAATGAATATATCATTATTTTTTAAAAGTTCAGAATCAATAAATGAAATAAAACTTCATACAACCCTTAATCATATAGTTCTATTTATACAACACCCAATCATATCGGTTCCAAGACCCTTTAAAGAAAAGTCTCCACATAAGTCTCATTAGAGTTTGGGTATAAAAAGATCTCAATAATTTTTAGATCAAGAGTGAATGGAATGTAAGTGATAGACTTAGAGATGTAGCCAAATTGATCAATTTATTTTCACCCCAAGGCCATCTTAATGTGAGACCCAAGAACCTAACAGTGAGAAATGGTTTTTGTTTTTATGATAGATCAGTCAGGGCCTCTTAGAGTACTCGACTAGTTTTTAAAGAGTGTGCAAGCCTTTCTATCTATACATATAAAGTAAAATTGCAGACAGAGGCCTTTTGAGGTGAAATAAGATATGAGTTTAAAACTCTCACTTCTTGATGCGGGTTTCTAATGAACATACCAATCCCTTGACATTAGCAAGAAATGAATTTGAGAACAGATAAATTAATTCACAGGGGTTTGCTAATGGTTTGAATTTATTGTTTGGAGTCTTACATGCTCCATTTTCAATGTCCATACGGCGTGAAGAAGAAAATAGGATCATTTTACTTAAATTTACAAATTAAAATAGAGGTAATTATAAACATATATTTATTTATTTTACTAGCTGCTATAGGTCCTATGCTATTCGTCCAGGATTGTGGATTTGCTGCTTCTGGTTTAGAAGTCCATTGTTCATACTATATCTTAAGAACACAATGTTCAAATGAATGATCCTTATCATTCTTCAAAATTGAAATATACTTAAGTGGTTTTGTTTATTGTAGTCTTTCTAGTCGAAGCACAAGACGCAATCGAAGGGACAGAGGGGTTCTCAAGTTTAAGGTGTAAGATGCAAAGTCAAGACTGTATTTGTATAAGGGGTAAATTTTACAGAGGTTATTTAAAGTTATCTTTGATCAGAGGTTACCTTCGGTATTATGAATACCCCTTCTTTAGAAAGAGTTTTGAAAAGTAAGAAGAGAAGAATAAAAAGTTAATTTTTTAATCTTACCCTTTAGTTATCAAACAAAAATAACGGAGGTTAAGATATACTTTTAAAATGTACTTAGAATAAAAACCCTATCTAAAAGTACATCTTATGCCTTGAGACTCTAAGACTGCATTTAGATGGGGGTAATGGGGTAAGATATGTGTATTTATTTAATTATATATTTTTGCACCAATATAGATATAGTACTATTGTTTACAACTACATCTAATATATTAGTGACAAATTCATTATGTTCTTAACTCACTATAACTAAACAATGCAATATATATTATAAAAAATGCATCAAATATAAAGGCATAATTGTTTGATACAAGAGGGTAAAACAAAAGACAAATATACAAAATCAAATAATAACAAGTCAAAATCATAAAAAAAAAACCATCATTCTTATGATTTGTAGTACACATTTATATAAGGTGTAAGCTTTATTTTGATATTTATATTTTAATACTAAAAGAAAAATGAAAATATAATTTTTATTTATAGTTTAACATGGTAAAATTATGTTTTATTATTTACATTTTAACATCTAATAAGAAAAATAAAAAAATACACTTTATATAAGATGCAAGGTGCATCCAAAACAAATATTTCCCTTAGTTTCTTAGGTATGCAGTTATTTACCTTACTGTGCCTTCGACCTTGTGTTAAAGATTCAATTGATACGTAGTATATTAGTGGAATCATATCTGTAAAAGAAAGATTGAAGTGTATCAGCCGATGCACTACATGCGTATCAGTCTTACATAGTAATGACTGTACACTATAAATTTGGTCAATACATATCGGCTTAAATTCAATAAAAATGTAATAAATTCAGCCGATACACATTTTTGTTAATTTTCTATTTTATTTTTCATTTTTTAATTTATCAATCATAAAATTAAAAAGAAAATGAAGTCCAGATAAGTATAGTAAAAAAGCAGAAGGTATCATGCTCGAGTTCACGTAGCTTCACAGAAATCACAAGTAAATTACAAAAAAAAAAAAATTTGCATTAAAATATACCTTTCGAAAAGCTAAGGTAAAGTGAATTGTACTTTAATCCAAACTCACATGCCTTGTTTGATTGCTCGGTGGGGACGTGGGGTGGGTCGTACGTGAGTTTCCGTTCTCATGCATGATGCCATCTCATACCAATTCTTCACGTCAAATGGACGTACCTCTCTCTCTACTTCCACCGTCAATTTTCATTCATTGTGGGCCACACTATTCTTATCAACGTCAACTTCTTTTTACTATTGCTAGCTACTACCACATGAGATATTTTTTCCTCCTGTCAATCGTACAAGAATTTCTTGATAATCATGAGAGAACGATAATTGTAAAATTGAGTTAAAATATCTATATTTATATATATACATTAAATCTTAATTAAATAAATACTATAAAATTCAAATTATTTGTATTATTTGAGCTAATTAAAATCTTAAGATCAAAGATTTCTAAGACCTAATTATATTGGATTTTTAAATAGTTTTTTCATTTTACATAATCTTTTTTCAATCTATCACGTGTATTTTGTATGGAAGTCAAGTGTCAAATATAATTGCAAAACTCTCTTATTTTATGTGGCAAAAGCAAAACCAACATTATTAGAATCGGACCGAACCGCAGTTGAATCCGTAGTCCGACTGGAACTGTGGAGGCTGCATTTTGATTCTGGTTAAGAACTTGTTGTGGGTCAAAACCGTAGAAAATCAGTTAGAGCTACGGTTTTTACCTATAAACCGTGAGTTGTGGACTGCGGCTCACAAATTTTGAATTTTTTTTACTTTTTATTTTTTTTTTTATTTTTTTCTTTCAAAATATTATTAGAAAATGTATATATTTGAAATATAAATATTTATTACCATTTTTATCACATATCTTTCATAGTTTTGATGTATTATTTAGAGTTTAAATATTATTTTAAATATTAATATTAATATTATTGGTAAAAGATAGTTTACTTAATTTTATATGTAATATTTATATTATATTATTACTTGATCAGCTTTGACCGACTTTGACTGTAATTGAATCCATTGCATCCAAAATACCTTAAAAATAGTTCGTTGGACGGTCCATTTATGATAACAGTGGTGAAAACTGGCATTGAGAACGATACATGCACCACCTATCCTTTGACGTGGTGCCAGGTGGGATGATAAATATCACAAATAAGTTCCCGGAAGACTTGAGATATAATATTATAATATCTTTGCAAAAAGTCCAAAGTCCAAACTTTCCAAGTAGATGAAGAGTATCCCAGTTGGATGTGGATAAGGTTGCTTCGTCATTAAAAGAATTAAGGTCATTTATGATTAATCATTCTCTAATTTTTAAAAAATTACAAATGTCTAATAAAATTAGCTTTTGTATATAATTAGAGTGCACATCCTAATACGGGCGTTATCTTTTAAGAGGCACAAATTTTTTGGATTTTCCACTTTGCTCTCACAGAAATCGATTTACTTTCCATTGAATCGGTTCACTTGTCCAGTACACCAATGAGTGAACTGATTCACCTGTCTGCTACACTGATTCACTTGAAAATGGAAATAGTCCATTTCAGTGTACCGATGAGTGAATCGATTTCTACTGATGGATGGGGGGCAAATGAAAAATTCATTAAAACCCGTGCCTCCTAAAAGATAATGTTCGTGTTAGGATGGGCACCCTATAATTATATATTTATATGTATATCTTAAATAAGATTTTTGTCCGTGTATCTAGCAATGTCATGAATATCGTTCTTGAGATATTAATGATGATTGATAATATCAAGATATTTTCAAATTCTCTGGTTTTTATTGAGAATTTACTGGGAAAATCTTACCGAAAATATAAATATTTTAAAAAATAATAAATGAAAATATTAATGAAATAAAGATCTTAATATCATTCATAGACAACTAACAACCAATTCAAAATAAACAATATATTAGAATACAGTTCAATAAATATCCTAGAATCTTTAAAATATTGATAATTACTTTAAATCATTATAGAAATTTTATAAAGAATATTTCAAAGATTCTTAATCAGGAATTTACTTGGATATTATTGTTTATTGGGTTTTTAACGCGATTCTATCGAGAATTTATTGTTAAAACTGCAACGCCGATAAATAAACGTTAATGGTATTTGGCCAATAAAAACGTGGTAAAATTTGAAAGTATTATCGATATTTGTGACATTAGTATCTAGAACAAGACTAATGTCTTAAAATTAATTTTTTAACCTATTTTATATTTAGAGATGAAGATATTAAATTTAAAATTATAGTGATGAGGATTTTGTGATATTTTAAATATGATAGTAATATATTAATATAATTTATCAATTGTATCAAATGAATAATAAATTTTGAATTTATCAAATTATTAAAAATTAATTTGTTTTTTAATGTTTTGCCATTTGATTGATATGAGAAATATCCACTTCACTTAGCATAATTTTGATGTTTGAGAAGTTGTGTAATTTACTTTTAAATTATTATTATTATTATTTTATTAAGGGTGTCTATCTTAACACGGGCATACTCTTTTAAGAGACACAAATTTTAGTGAACTTCCCACTTTGGCCCCATCCGTCCGTACGGATTTTAGTGGATTTTCATAATCGGTTCACTGGATCGGTGCACCGGATAAGTGCACTGACTGGATTACTTGGAAATTGAAAATTAAGAAAAGTGATCCGATCAGTACACCGATTTGGACTATCAAGAAATCAGTGAACCGACTGAATCACTTAAAAATGAAAATTTAAAGAAAGTGATCAGGTCGGTGCACTGATTTTTTAAGAGTCCAAATCAGTGCCGACTAAATTAATTTTCTTAAATTTTTATTTCTAAGTGATCCGATCAATGTATCCGATTCAGTAAATCGATTTCTAAAAATTTACTAAAATCCGTAAAGATAAAGAAGGGCAAAGTGAAAACCTTGAAAACTCGTATTTTCTAAAATAGTACGCCGTATAAGACTAACCATCTAACAAAGGTAAAATATGATAGCACAAATCCCCATGTGTGTACATTAATTTTACGAATGGTATATTAAGTAATTAAAATACGTTAAAATGGCAATTGCAACTAGAAAATGACAAGATAGAAAGCCCTTCCTCACATAAGGCCTACTCGCGACTTTAGAGTAGGCTGCTGTTAGAGTACAGCTGGATCACCAAGTCACCCACAATCTGCGCTTCTCTCTTCGGGTCTTTTTCCCTTACAGGCGGCGGAAGCCTGCTGCCAGCCTAGAGATCTGGTTATTTCAATTTACAACACATCCAAAACCGTCTATCTCGTGGACCCCACCTTTGATTGCCCAAAATCAAAGGTGATCATAGTTTTTGTCCATCATGATCTATCCCACGAATATGAGTCATTCCTGTGATCCCACTATTGTTTTTACTTTGTTTGGTCCAAAAATGGTTGTAATTAGTGATAATAGTTTTTTATAATTTAATTTTAATTATTGATCTAATTTGATTAACTTACGTCATTTTTTTATAAAAATAGTAAAAATTAAAAATAATAATAATAATAAATGAAAAATAAAAGAAATTTTCTTCGTGTGATGCCATTGAATATGAAAAATTAAAGCAATATAGTAAGCTTTTGGAATTTGAGTGGAACACATGATCAAAATTGATATACAAATATATAAATTAATTATGTGAGACCCTGACTCGACCCAGACGGCCAAGTCCACTAAGGGCTAGGCCCAAGTGAAGAGAGTGGAATGGGAGTGTGTTTGTATGCTTGAGAGTAAAAACTAAGGTCCCACATCGAAAGTTAAGGAGTTTGAGAGGGTGTTTATAAGTAGCGTTACCCTCTTCTTTCATTAAGACGCGGTTTTGACTCGGACTTGAGTCGGGTCCGATTCAAAAATCGTGCGGGCTTGCGCGTGTGCACTTATGTGCACGTGTGGGCCCAAAGTGAATAGTATCTTGTTGGGCCGAGTTACAAGCCCTTTTTATAGGCCAGACTATTACAAATTAATTAATTTTTTATTATTTACATACGGAAAATTCAGACACAATATCTAAAGATGAACCCACTACCCCTAGGACACATCAAAGTTAGGCTATGAGGGCTTGAACCCACAACCTCTTAATTTCTGAAGCAGGAGACAACCAGTTGAACTACATCCATATAGATGAAATAATATGAATAATTGTTATTTTATTAAAATAATATGAAATTTACGAATTCAAACCACCACTATAAAATCATGGCCAAAGCACAAAAATGATTAAATAATTATTCAACCAAAGCAAGTTCAGAATATTAGTCATCAATTTTTAGGTGTCTCACTTAGATGAAATCGGCAATTCTGTGATAAAATATTTTGGATTTTATTTTTTATTATTTTGTGTAATAAATGTTTGCTATTTTTTTTAAACTAAGATGTTCAAATCTCTTAGAATATCTTACTAATATTTAGAGTATATGAAAATCTTTCTATCCACACACACCAACTAATAACATGAAGAATGACTCTGGACACTGACTAATATTATACAGAGTAACTCTTTTAATTAAGAGCTGATTTGAATTCAAAATCTCTCTCAATTAAAATCAATTTTGACAACCAAACCAACCTTCACAAGTTAATCAATGTTTGCTAGTTAATGCAAGTGAATAGGATATTATATTTTATTTTAGTTTAATGGTAGAGATATTTTTATTTTCATTATTAAAATTGTTTTTATTATATTATTACTAGGTTTATTTGTATTAAAATCAATTTAATTATTTTACCATTTTAATCAAAATGTCTTTAACTAAAAAAAATACAGAGAGAGTGTTCCTATGCTGCCAGGTTGTGACTGGTGCAATTTTCCAACAACCTTTGATTGACACGTGTACAACCAAGACGATCTCAACCGTTCAATTGGCAACGCCGCAGCTTAAACCGAGTATCATCGGTTATGCTAAGTTGTCGCTTCCGCGGAAAGCAATCCAGAATTCTAATTCAAAACGAAGGAAAGAGAAATGGGACTATATAACGGATGTAAGCGTTGGGAGAAAAATTATCGCTTCAGTTCTCTGATTCTTTCCACTTCCAGTCTGAGCGAAAGAGAGGATGACGGTGGAAGATGGGGTTGCGTCCGACGCGGCGGCGGACGGAGGAAAAGGCGTTGATTTCATAGAACACAAAGCCTACGCCCGTGTGGGGCTTTTGGGGAATCCCAGCGACGTTTACTATGGCCGTACAATCTCCTTCAGTCTCGGAAACTTCTCGGCCTCGGTGCGGTTACAGCCGTCCGACGATCTCGTCATCCAGCCACATCCGACCCACGATCTCGTCCGCTTCGACTCCTTCAATCATCTGGTACGTTCGTTCGGTTCCTTCGTCTCGTTTGATCTAATCTCAGTAGATTGGAATATCGATTGATCGTACAAAAACGATCATTCTTGGGTCAAAATCGACGTTTGGAAATCTAGAAGGAAACCTATGAGCTTTTCTTTTCTTCTTCATTATTAAATGAGGAAATTTACTTTTCTTTTTAATATAAGAGTTAATATTCATGTTAATTTGAAACATATTTTTAATAAATACAGATACAGAAGTAAAGGTGAAATGAAAAATTACTTTTAATTTTGTAATGCTACCTTGTTTTCTCTGTTAATATTCACTTTCATTGGAAATTATAAAAAAAATTTGGAGAAAGCTGAGCTTTTCTGTTTTCCTGCGCGTGACAGTTGTTCTTTTTTACTAAATGAGGACATTTAATATGCATTTTCAATTAAAATATATTTTTAATAAATATAGACATCGAAGTAAAGGTGAAACGAAAGTTACTTTTAATTTTAAATAAATATATTTTTCAAAAGTATCAGTCAATATTTTTAAACTTTAATTGTCCCAAAAATTTCTTTATATATATGTATATTTGAAACATTTCCTGATCTCATAAACTATATCAAAATATATATTAAATATTTATTTTTTAAACAAGGTATGAATAGTTGAGTTTTAATGTAGAATTTTTTTCACTTCTCTCTCTCCTCCCAATTTTTATTTTTTCAAAAAAATTCAGAAAAATTACAGAAACATTAAATATCTGTCATTTAAATGTTTAAATATTATTTTTAAGTTGCAAATTCGAGAATTTCAAATATTTTTAAAAAATGATGAAAAATTATAAAAAATGTAGAAAAAAATTTTAGAGATAAAATTTTGGCTTAATTTGATGATCAATCTTCTTATGCAAGGAGAAGAAATCAATTCTTGCTGTGTTCCTTCCTTTTTAAGTGGTGTATATTATCTCATTTACACTTGCCGTGTTCCTTCCTTTTAAGAGGAGTTTGTGTATGACTTGATGACTATTACTATACAAGGAAATGCATTGTTATTGTGGAGAAGTCAAAGAAGTAAATAGGAAAGAAATGATGAAAAAAAGGTAGTGCAACCAAATCCAACGAGAGTGAGAAAGAATAAGAATGGGAACCAAATCAGCCAAAGAGTATCGGACTATAGGCCTTAATTTACTTAATATATATTTTTTTAAAATTTTATAAATATTTTATGAAATATAAAAACCAAATATTGATCATTTTTTATTCTTTATAAAAAAATTAGGCCTTAATTTACTTGATATATATTTTTTTAAAATTTTATAAATATTTTATGAAACATAAAAACCAAATATATCATTATTTATTCTTTATAAAAAAAATTAGGCCTTAATTTACTTAATATTTTTTTAAAATTTTTTAAATATTTTATGAAATATAAAAACCAAATATTGATCATTTTTTATTCTTTATAAAAAAATTAGATATTTTTTAAATATCAACCCTTTTTATTTTTTAGTTTTTTTAAAAAAGGTGGAATATCAGCTGATATTTTAGATATGGCCGGTACATATGGGCATATGGGCCGATATCACCCCTGTAGGGCCGATATATCTCGACTGATATTTAAACTTTGATCATGAGCAACGCAGTAATGAATCCTTTCTCATATTTTTTGAAATCAACGTTACATAGCTGTAGTGAAATGAAAGACTGAAGCTTTCTCTCCAAAATTTTCAGCCCGATTATAAAATCATAAAGTCTGTATAGATGAGCTAAAAAGATTACAATGGAAATTTTCTGTGTCTATGTCAGCTAGGGATACAAGTTAGGTATGCCGGGTTGGGCTCTGCATTGCAATTAAGGGGCCCAAACTTAAGTCAGGCCCAAGAAGGTCATATTTATTTAAAATCAAGCTCTGATTCGAAACAATTTATAGTTTTATACAATTCGGAAAGGGCGTTTAGGTTTTTCAATTTACCTTTTTCTTCTCTCATCTTTCCAATATTGCTAAGGAGCCGTGGTTCGACATGACTAAACTTGTCTACATGTAAGGACTTGCATGTCTAATTTATATTTAGAAATGTAGGTGGGAGTGGTGATTTTACGTAAGATTAGGTTGAATTTAGGGTTGGATGGTTAGGATTTTAATTATTTAAATTTAGAATTAGAAATTTTAAATAAGATAACAGATGGGATTATTTAAGGTAAAAATAGAACATAAGAATATATATTGTATATGACAGGCCCTCAAAGTCAATATTGAGATCGGGTGTTGATTCAGGTTTTCATGTTGGATTGGGCCCATAAAAGGCAAGACCCATGGACAACCGGACCCTATTTTAGGAGCATGAGTTGAAGTCGGGCCGTTGCCAAGTTGACCCATTTTTTATTGGATCAGGTTGGTGTGGGTTGGGCCAGACTCAGGTTGCACTCCTAATTTCAGTGACTTCTTTGTTTTGGAACGAACAGTTTCATCGTGAATCACAGACATGGTTAGCTTCTTAGATCCTTAACTTCCGGGGAAAACTTCTGAAGGAAAATTGCTTACCCAGATCGAAATAAAGTAGATCTCAGCTGTTAAAAACATAGAGGAAAGGGATAAAAAATGACATGTTAGAATTGTAGAATAACTGATGGTATAGTTTATAATGGGGGCAATTGGAGGAGAAGAACTATAAAGCTGACTCCAGATAGATGTGATTTTGGCTGATGGTGATAATGGACTAGTTAGTCCAAAACCAAGGCATGCTGAGAGAACTAGATGTATTTATGGTCTTGCTCAGGACATCTGGACCCCAACCCAGTAATCCTCAGAGCTCTTCTATAGTGGCATATCATACCTGATTTTGTTCTCTTTTCTCTTTTCATTTCTAACTACCATGTAGACAAACTCAGAGAGCTGGCTTTCAAATTGAAGACCTAAGTTGTCACCGGTGTCCACCTTGCTAGGTTATGAGCAGCTCCATTTGCTTCACTGGGGTATAAAATTACTTCCCCATTGATGGCGGTGTCCATTTGCCAGATGTCCATCTAGAAACTACCAATAGGATGCTCAGTCTCTTTCTCTCTCTCTCTTCCCATGAAGAATGCTAAAGCTTAATATGACATATTTTCTCAGACACGGCATATAATGGACTTATGGGTCATACTATTGACCATTTACTTAAGATGTATTGACCAACATTTGGGGTCCAAAAGTCATTCGTGGTCATTCGATTTAAATGCTATGAAATTAGTGGCAATCTCATTGTTGATTTTGATGTTTTTAAATTTGATCACTAAAAATTTCTTTTGACTCCAAAATATGGTATTAGGATACTCATATTTGCATTTAATGTGGTGGAGTGTATTGGCTCACCACATGCCACATATTTGAACATTTTTTTTTATGTTATTTTAAATTAGTAACATAATATGTTATTATAGCATTCTCTAATTTTTATACGAGGGTTGTGAATACTTGTCGGGGTAGGTATCCTATTGTATAAAAGGATAAGTGGCCCATTCATTGGCAAATGGAAAGGGCTCCACTACATGCAATTAACAACTTTAAATTCTTTTACCCCTATTTTGACCAAAAATGACGATGTTTTTAAAACAAAATGTCACTGTTTCCACCGCTTAAAGCAAACACCAATGTGATTAAAGTGTGTTGGAAGAGTAGGTTGCTTTGGATGAGATTCTGACAGCAATGAGTAGAACATTACACCACATTAAGATTCAGTATCACATATAGAAGCTGCATCAATGAATTTGTGATGTAGAAGTAATGTAATGTAATGCAAACTTTTATATAAAAAAATAATGTTCGTCTTCAATGTAGTTTGTGCTACTGTAGTCAATCTACTTCATACCACAAGCAAACTTTTCCATTTTTTGGGGGCAAGGTTTCTGCCCTAGGATCAGAAAAGCCCTGACATTTTCCTATTTTGGATTTCCTTCGTTGTAAAAGTCTTAAAAATAATTAGGAAGGTGCTAGTAATCATGTAAATTCTGGCAACAACCACCGGCACAGTTGACAAATGATCATTGTTGCAACCATGTTGGATCGAGTCAAAACCAACTAAACTGGTGGTCTCCTTTGGCTCTAGGATTTCTTTGATTTGAAGCAAAATGTTTTGTTCTTCTTTCCTTGATTGCTGACATCAAAGAAATTCTCAAATCGTGGAACCATAGAAATCTAGGAGTTGATTGTCCTATGTGCCCGTAAATGCTCTGAGGGCCTATTTGATTTCAAGAATGGTAGGAATAGAATGTAATAGAGTGGATGAACTTGGGCTTCTCAAGCCTAGTTCATCCATTCCATTCCACTTTTCTCCCCAATTCTTGAATCCAAATGGGTCCAGCGATTGTCACAAAATGATCCCAAGAGAGGAATCATACAATGCTCCACCGTGCTTATACACAGATGCATAGTTCCTTTTGGGTGTCTGGTAAATTGAACAATCAGCTGCACATGTCAAAACCAAGGCTCAAGTAAACTTGACATCTCCTTGACAATAAGGTTTAATATTTCTTCCTTATCAAGATCATCTGACAACAAATGGTGAATCATTCCACTTTTACGACTGTTTTGATTTACTAGGGCTGAAGCCTTCACCATTTTGTAAATCTTGGATGTGTAAAATACTGGCATCCATGTTATACATGCATAAGTGAGACAATGACGAGCAGTTTCTCTCACACTAAACATTTCTTAGAGCAAAGGACCTTAGTTTTTACTTTGTACTTTAGTTCTAGAAGAACTTGTATTACTATCTATATAGCGTGAATGTACAAAATCCTTATTTAATGATTATAATATATCCCTATTGAACTTCTTATAGATATGTTTTAAATGAGACCTGTTGTAATTTGCTATTTAGTACATCCTCATCCTCGTCATCATCTTCAAAATCAAAGCTGTTTATCTACCATCATCTATTATGCTATTCAAGCATAGCACGGACAAAATCATGTGAACAGAATGTAGTTCTTCCAATAGATTCAACTGTGTAGATTAGGTTGTTAGAATGTAAGACAGTTGAGACAATCATAGTCATTCTATAGTCTCCAACTTGTGTAAACAATAGAAGATGCCATTATTGAGACAGTTTGAGTTTGCTTCCTCATGGATGCATAATGTGGCATTCCTTGTCTTTCAGGTGAATCGATTGCAAAATGAAGGCTATTATGGAGGGGTGCGCTTGCTTATGTCTATCTGTAAGGTTTTTCACAAGTATTGCACAGACAACAAGATTGATTTAAAAGGTGGAAATTTCACTCTCTCATATGACACCAATATCCCTCGTCAGGTGATTATACTGATATTGAAGTATTACTTGACCAACATTTTGTTAAGGTTTTTTTTTTAAATCTTTTCTACATTTTAAGCATACCCTTGCTTAATATGTAGTTTTCGAATTTCAATATGCAGTTACTTTTTTACTTCTATGTAGATAGTTATTGTTACATTCTGTTCATTCTTCACTTTTGAGAAGGCTTTTTCTCATAGATTTTTATGTATTGTGTTTTGTCATCATCTCATTGTGTAATGTTCATAGTTGAACTGTTTTATGTTAGCTTAGTCTCATATCATCATTGTTGTCATTGTCGTTTTCTTCATCACCATTATTTTTTGAGATGATGACATGACTCAAACCTCTACCTTGAGCAGTTACAGCGTCATTCCAACATCGTTAATTACTAACATGTCGAAGATAGAATCATTATTCACTATGGGCTTCTTTGGTAACCCATTCCATTCAAAGAATGAGATTGCCAACATGGCATTAGCATGAGAGAAGACATTTAAAAATGAAAAATCTACCCACTTAGGGAGGTTGCTCTTTGAATATTGAGGTGGGCCACATTTTCTGATGGAATTTGTAGAGAATGATAAAGTACATGGGCCTCATCAGATCATATTAGCCATATGATTTTAGACTTTGAAAATATGATTGCTATAAAACCATTAAATTTTCATGACCTATCTTACAAAGTTATGATGATCGATTTGAGGAGTTTACCTTGATTTGGATATCCATGTAATCCTTTATCCATCCCAACCGATCATGTGGGGTCCATCCTATGATAAATGTGCAGTCTTCTTGTTGAAAATGGGAATCAAGGCTCCTAGAGCTGCCCACCTCAAATTTATTCCATATCATTTAAAAATTTGTTTGGTGGAATTCGTGGAGAATCATTTCATTATTCTAACAATACTGCCTCTAGAGATGGCATGAAAGAATGAGTATTGGCTGGATGGTAATTCTGCTGCATCAGCCATGTTATCTTACCAAACAGAACCCATTCTTGCAATGGAGCCACATCAGCACTCATTTTTCAATTCCATTCTTTACATTTTGCCTACCAAACAGCCCCTATGTGTTTCCAAGACAATCTAACTATCGTGGGGCAACTTACTCCTGTTGCTGAATGCTCTTTCAGCAACTTCTGAAACCAAGGGAAGCTGAATGTGTTTTGAAAACAGAGAAGAATTTAAATAAAGTCAAAAGTGAATTAAAAACAAGGAAATGCAGAAGAGGGGAGAAATTGGATATGTATCTTTCGAATCTTCATACGTATCATTCCATTCTACATGCTTGTATATGCATCTGACTTTTGATGTTTATTTTTTATTTTTCCAATTTTTTCTGTTTTCACAATGTTATTTTACATTTCACATTCACAACTAACATTTAGTACTTATTTGCTTTTCATGTTTCATGTAGCTATTGCCATCCTGGTTATATGCTGCTTTGAAATCGGATACATAATCTGCTGAGAAAAAGTATCCAAAGGAAAAACTGTATCATGATCCTTACTCTTTGATGCCAAATAATACTAACAAACATACATCACTGGGCCATGATTTATGAGTAGGCATGTAAACAGGTCCAATTTGATTTGCTGTAGGCAAAGTATGCATCTGCATCCACATCTTTCTCCTTTTTCCTATTGTCAAATCTGGATCACTATGGATTGTTAGATGCATAATCAGAATCCAGATTCACTTTATAATGTTGGATTCAGATATTAGAAAACAAAAAGTCTTGACATTCTTGTTCACGAGAAATCAGATTGATTAGATAGTTGTTCCCATACCAAGGAAAGAACCTAAATCCGATTAAAGTATATAATTAGTGAAAATCAAAATTTAGAAAGCCTAGAAAAATAATCCCTAAAAATTATACGTTACTACCAATATGAGAAAGAAGATCAAAAGCAAGCACTAAAAATGTAAAAGTAGAGCTTAGATCATAAAAACCTCTAATTCAAATGGTGGAATCTAACTATACCTCACAAAGTCTAATTCCAAATATGAAGAATAGCTTGGTAATGGGTATGAGGGTAAATGTTAGGGTTTCTTGCTCCGATAGCTTAATATACAATTTATCTATTTACAATAGGCATGTTATTTATACATTACATGCCATTTGGGTTAGTGGGTTATTGGATTTGGATATGGTTAGTTCCAAATCCACATCCAATAACAACAAAGAGAGTTAGATTTTGGATTTGGATTCAAATCCAAAAACTAAAATGGATTTAAAGTTTGTATCTAACTTTTTTATCGTGTGTCAGATGTTTTGGACATTTGAATATATCCATTTATAACTCTATTCATGATAATTAGATGCATATAAATGATCACTACACGATCCATTTTAATTTTTTTAAGTCTGCAACATAATTTCTAAAGCTTATTAATATATATTGTCAAACCAAAAAATCACTTGTATGATGGCTTGACCGATTCTTGTTCCAAAGCTGTTGAATGTTGTTTGTTTAAAGTTATCTGAAATTGTAAAAGAAATATGTTATTCTAGCCAATCTTTGAGACTCGGATAGTCATAAAAATCTCGTGTGTTAAAATCGCTGACCATTAATGAGAGCTATCGATCTTGATTGAGACTAAATGGTTTCTGCTAGTTAATTGATGTGCCCATCCATGTCAAGGGTCACATTTTGTACAGTTTGCATTGGCAGTCATTGCTCATTTAATATGGATGAGCAATTAGAGTCTTCTATTCTGCCAAGAGTAATAGTAGA
Source organism: Chimonanthus praecox (assembly GCA_022113865.1). Classification (NCBI taxonomy): domain Eukaryota; kingdom Viridiplantae; phylum Streptophyta; class Magnoliopsida; order Laurales; family Calycanthaceae; genus Chimonanthus; species Chimonanthus praecox. The sequence goes on along the minus strand of CM039094.1, from coordinate 23,808,304 downwards.
TTTTTCTCGTATATGTGGTTGGGGATTTAATTTGGGAAGTGGATTTTATATCAGCAGGATGAATGCAAGGGGAAAGCTTCTATTAAGTGTCTTTTTGAAATTAAATTTTGGTAGAAGTTCCACAAAGAAATCCTGGACCTGTTAATATCAAATCCTTAGTAACAAAAATGAAAATTAGCTGACAGTATAATGATGGGCACTAACTTACTCGTAATCAGGTGATGCAGCAGAAAAAACGAAAGATCCTTTAAACTCTCAAATATTGAATGATATCTCTCATTCTTACAAAGTTTATAATACATATTTTATGTTCTGCCAATCCATCTACTTTTGAGATCCTATTCCAAGGATTGGATATAAAATGCATGCAGTTTCAACTTTCTATTTCAAATGTTTCCTTAATAGGCAACAGATTGCACATGGTTCCAATTTTCTTGAACCTATTAAATTGAATGAAACTTGTCCACTTGCATGAGGCCACCTACTATTGTATCTAAAAAACACTCATATATCTGAAAAGAACACAATATATCTCTTTGAAGTGTAAGACTTCACTTCAGCATCAAACAAAACCATTTTATTGGGGTTTGTCTTGCTTGCTGCATAAATCTGGTAGGAAGAACTTGAGGATATGCAATTCTTTTAAGGAGCCCTTAATTGTAGAAGATGATTATATCCACGTTGTTGAATGGACAGGTTCTTCAATATTTGATTTTGGAGGTTTATCATGCATTGTCAAAGAAATTACAGAAATAGCTTCAATGTTTATCATCCACTCTTGAGTTTTTGTTATTTTTAACTTCTGATTTACTTCACCTCAAAAAAAAAAAAAAAATTGGCAGCATATAACTCAGTTGTACTAGGCGATTTATATTTGCTTTTATATCTGTATATTTGGCATTCTCAACACAATTGAACTTTATGACAAGACTTTTTTTAACTGAAAGTGGTGTTGTTTGACCTTCCAGACAGGGCTTTCTGGTTCAAGTGCTATCGTATGTGCTGCCTTGAACTGCTTGTTAGATTTCTACAAAGTCAGGCATCTGATTAAAGTGGACAACAGACCTAACCTGATTCTTAGTGCAGAAATGGATCTTGGAATTGTTGCCGGTCTCCAAGATCGTGTTGCTCAGGTCTACGGGGGGCTTGTTTACATGGTATATCCAAATATAGATATTTATTATGGCATACATTCTTTCCATCCATTAATATCCATTAGGTGTTCCAACCTTGAAATAAAGACTTCCCTTAATGACTGTTGAAACTTGCTTTTTAAAAAATTAAGATTAGCAAATATTTTGCAACTAGAAACTTACAGGAGGATGTTTCTCTCATGAGAGACTTCTTCCAACTGTTAAATGGCCTCAAAGTGGAAGACACGGATGGCCTGTTTGATAGCTGGATTTCTTGACTGGAATTGGAATTTTGTGGAATTCTTAATTTTCCCAACTAGAAATTCCACGTTTGGTGGAAATGGAGTTCGTAAGTTCCCAACAAAGAATCAGCAGCATAGGAATTCTCAATTTCCAAGATTAGCAAAATTTGTTAATTCTTAAATTCCTACTAATACACAAAGCAAGGTGGTGGATCACTTCCCACCGACCAAACATCTGGTAAAAGGAAATTACTGTCTATCCAATCCAAGGGATACTATTGGTTTAAATGCCTTGGACTTGATGGATGACAATGTCCACCTCTGGGTCTAATTTTTGAGAGGTGGTGGATCACTTCCCACGGACCAAACATCTGGTAAAAGGAAATTACTGTCTATCCAATCCAAGGGATACTGTTGGTTTAAATGCCTTGGACTTGATGGATGACAATGTCCTCCTCTGGGTCTAATTTTTCAGAGGTTGGTGGTCCAGCACCTGTCCTGTGTATATTGGTGCCAGTGGTCCACCACATGCAGTAAGGTAATGTTAAAAACAACTTTCTAGTAACATTTCATTGGCAAGATCTGATATTTGTAGTTTCCTATAAAAAAAATTCCTATTCATAATCTCATTTAAGATTGACTTTGCAGGATTTTAGCCAGGAATATATGGAGGACTTGGGGCATGGGTTGTATATTCCCATGGATGCTAGCCTTCTTCCTCCACTCCATCTAATTTATGCAGAAAATCCAAGTGATTCTGGGAAGGTTTGTCTTGTATAATGCCTTTTTCTTTTTCATGACAACTAACAGCAAGCCGAGAGGGAATTTCATGTGATAGTAATAATTTTTTGAGCAGTTCTTATGAAGATGTTAGTGGATGCTTAATGTTGAATCCTCACAACATTTGACATTGCAGGTACACAGCACGGTTCGCAAGAGGTGGCTTGATGGTGACCAGTTTATTATATCATCAATGACAGAAGTTGCAAACATACCCTTGGATGGCCGGCAGGCTTTCCTTGATAAGAACTATACTGAACTTGCAGACCTCATGAACCACAATTTTGATCTCCGAAGGTGAATACAAACCGACAAATACAGTATTTAATTATCTATATTTAACTCTCCCTGGAAAAGCTCTTTTATTGTTTACTGCCATTGTTGTACTCACCTTATGCAGTGAGTACATTGATTAATCTCTTCTGAAAAGAAAAGATGAAAATGTCTCCAATCACGCGTGAAGTGTTTTTCATGAACTTTTGTGAAAGTAAATTCAAAATTTACAACCCGCAACTTGGTTTCTTGAAAATTGTAGTCACACTAACTTGGTAAAATTGTATGCAGAAAGCTGCTTTTGTTTCTGTTGCAAATGTCATATAATGATGATATCATTATTGTTATTTTTCTACTGCAATTATAATTTGATGATGGATCATGATGTTTTTATCGTCACATGCTTTAGGAGTATGTTTGGAGATGATGCACTTGGCTCTTTAAACATAAAGATGATCGAGGTGGCCAGAAGTGTTGGTGCTGCATCAAAGTTTACTGGCAGTGGAGGAGCAGTGATTGCATTCTGTCCAGATGGACCTTCTCAAGTAAAGCAACTTGAAGATGCTTGCAGGAAAGAGGGTTTCAAAGTTGAACCAGCTATGGTGGTTCCTTCTTTTCTTAATGAGGAGGACCTGAAAACCATGTATGAATGTAAGTAGGGTTATTGTTTATATTTTTTTTATCCTTTTTTCTTTTAATTTGTTAGTGATCAATGCCCTTGGAACACTGGAGCCAATTTGCTTATTAAAATTTGGCATCAATATTCCTGAGCCTTTCAATTCTTGGAATTCTCTTGCCCTGCTCCATTTTGTCTTCTGATGTTCCAGTTCCACTACAGGACTGACTGACTGGAAGTGTTGGTATTAGGTTGTTAATATATCTGATCACCTTAAAAGTTATAAATGAGCAAAAATAGAAATAAAATATGAAGTATATAGATTTTTGTCAAAACTCTTCTTTCTTCTCACATTCTATTTGTTTGGGGCTCATATTTTTTAATTTCCCTTTTCAATTTCACCATATCATAAATCACAAAGTTAAATCACTCTACCTTTGCCATGTCTTTATTTATTTCTTTCATCTTCATTTTAGTCTGAAATACTATCCTGAAAGAAATAGCTCCTCATCAATTTTTGGTTTTTTAAGAAATAGGGGAATTTTTTTGTTTTTTTAACAAACCACAATTATAATCTATTGGCTCTGCCATTGCCATATGCGTATGAGATTTTTTTTTTTTTATGATATGGGTATCCTTATCTTATATTGGAGGTGAGACTAATCTCATAAGTATGTGTAAACTTTCCAATCTACATACCAGTTAAGTCTACGAAGAGTGGTCAGTTGGAGTTGAGCGTGAATAGACCTTAAAATCTAATTTCGTGAGGCCTCATCTGTCAACCCCTCTAAACACCATGGGTCGATATAAAGCACCTGGACCTGGATCTGATGGTCTCCCTGCATGTTTCTTCCAATCAATCATATTGGAACTGTTTTAAAAATGATATCATTCTCATGGTGCATCATTTCTACCAAAACTATGGTGCCCAAGATCGCCTCAATTCTACATTCCTGCTCTTAATAATTAAGAAAAAGGGGCTAAATTTAGGGTTGCAACCTGAGAAATCATACAGGTCGGGTTGAGAATTTCAAGTCAGCACATTGGGTCGAGAAGATAAAAACTTGTATAAAATTTGGATCGGGTCGGGTTGAGGATGTTAAAAGTTAATCAAATCTGATCCGGCTAAAATTATACTAAAATGGGTTGGATTCAGAATGCGGGTTGGTTCAGAATTTGGGTTGAGAATTCGGGTCGGGTTGGGTTACATATATATCAACTTGGATTGAATTGGGTTTCAAAGAACCCCACCTGTCCGACCCGAGTTTCAGCGCTAGGGCTAATCATTTTCCATCATTTAGGCCCATTAGCCTCTGTAACACCTTACAAAATAAATTCATTGCTAAAATTATGGTGCGTAGGCTTCGTACCATTCTTCCTCTTTATCATCTCATAATACCAAGGTGCTTTTGTGGTCTAGCCTATATTGTCTCAAAATTAGGATGTTGTAAATATCTGAACTAATTCATCATTTTTTTAATATTTTAATTTTATAAGTATTTTTATCAAATGTTCTATTTGTTTGTTTTCAAATAAATGGTGGATTAAAAGTTAAAAATCCTCTGAAGAGTTAAACATGCTGATTTGCCATCTTTGATGATTCAATTCCATGGGTTTTTTGCTACACCAAACCATCAAAGAATTGAGACAAAATCTCTTGAAAATGCACCAAGACACTTGCCCTTGGGATTTTTTTGTTTTAAACTCAGCAAGTTGTGCTTTATCATTCATACTTTTGTGCTTCGATCGATGAAAATTTAACCCATAACAACCATCTCAAACATAATCAAATCGTGGGATAGGGATAGGGTCTCTGAAATTTTCAGTCTTTTAGTCTTCTAACTTATCATCGTTACTATTTTTTAGTTTAGAATAGTAATTTGTTCTAAGTTTATAACCTTTATAACATGGGAGATTCTTGAGTGATTGTGGGTATATGTAACCAAGAAATCCATATCTTTTTGTAAAGAAAAATTGACTTTTCAAATTTTAATTGCTATTTTGACAAGTTGGTTACAAAATATAGGTTGACACCCATCATATAGAATATGTGAATACATATCAGTCGATAGATATGATTCGTTTAGTGGCCATATTATATTGGTCCATATTGGCTGACACTATTTACTATTAGTCTTTCATATATATATATATATATATATATTTTTTTTTTAAATTATCGTTTCGACCTTTTTCAATTAGAATCTTACATTACATATGATTCTAAAAAGATTTAGAAGCAGGGTAAGAAATTTGATATCGTGATATTTTTCTCTCCCACTTTTTTTTTTTTTAAAAAAGACCAGTATCGGCTGATATGATACGGTTGAGATATCGGTTGATATTGTGAATATCGGCCGATACGTATCATAGCGGCCGATATTTGGACCCCTGTTTAAAAGCATGTTTTTCATGTGTGAAAGCCTTTTGAATTTTTTTCATTCAATTTTTCATATTTAGATTTGTTTATTTTGAGTTTTTTTTTTTTTTAAATATTTTACTCTAAGATAATTCTGACTTTGGAATTTATGTAGATTTAGTGAAATGATATTAATGAAATTTGGAACAGGTAGAGAAAGACATACGATGCAGGAGCATTTGGAAAAAAAAGGACCTTGCTCTGCTCAAAATTTGTAACAAAATTATTGGGTAATTTTGCTAAAAGAATGTTGTTTTAGAGGCCCAAGTCTATATACCATGGGTTCAAACTTATTTCCACTTATTTGAACTTGAAAATATCCATATAAAAGACCCATATTTTTGTAAAAAACTCCATCCTTGAATTTTCCATCTTTCCTTGCTTTTTAAGAATGAAAGCTATTTCCACTTATTTAAACTTGAAAAAATCCATATAAGAGACCCGTATTTTTTGTAAAAAACCTTGAATTTGCCTTTGCTTTTTAAGAATTTGACTTAAAAGACTAAAAACTAGGGAGGACAGAGAGAAAATAGAAGCATGCAGGATGACAAAGTGAGGTTTACCATGTGTTCAAACCTATTTTCTTTCATTGTTTTGTTTCTTAGTTTGATAAGAACACTTGGCAAATTATGGTTGGAGTATATTTTAGGTCAATGTAGGATCGTTAAATCCCACAAACATATGTAAACCTTCCAATTCACATATTAGTTAAGTTAATGAAGAGTAATCCAATAGAGAGTAGCTTAGAGGGGTTTTAACGTGAATTGAACTCAAGACCTCCTTCCATGAGGAGAGTTTCTTTACGTCAGGCACAAGAACACTTATTTTTATTTAGTTTTGCAATTCCTACACTATAAATATAGGGAAATGGATGACCATACGCCATGGTGATTTGCGTTTTTTCAATTTTGTATCTCCAATTGAGGTAAGCTATTTATCCTTTAATGAATTCTTGTTGAAATTTAATTTTAATTTTTGAATTATTATTGTAATTTTAAGACAAGAACATGTAGCTCAACTGGTGAAGACTAATAATTGTAGTCTAAAGGTTGTGTGTTCAAGTCTCATGGGCGTTAGATAGACAGTCGGCACGTAGAAATAATTTACTAAATCCAAATATAAAGGTCAATCCCAGATTGATGGAGTAAATGGCTTAGATAATAATAATATTGAGTGGTTCATGAATTTAATTGAGATGACTTAATGTGATTTATATAGTTTGTGTGATTTTTTAAGTTTTTCTAAAAGAATTTATAAAATCCAAGCTCTCTAAGATATTTCTCATTTTAGGATTTCTTGTGGAAAAAAATTAGTAAAATGATGTACAAATGATTAACATTTTTATAAAATTCATGAATGGTAATAGAAAATACATTTCACTATGGGATCTTAGAGAATATTGATTTTCTATTTTATGAAATGTTTGAATATTTTTTTAATTATTTAAGGCATATGTACTCGTATCAAAATTAATGAAAAGGATCGTAGAGAGAGTCTGGCCAATACGTAGGGTTGAAACTCGGGTCAGATCGGGTTGGATATCAACAAATCCAATCTAACTCATGTAAAAAATGATTGAACTCAACTCGACTCGATCTGAATTGCTGACTCGAGTTATTCAACCCAATCTAACTCAAATTTGTGACCCAACTCAATCCAAGTGTTGTTTTATAACTTGGCGCACTCGGGTCAGATTGGGTTGATTTTAAATTTCTCAACCCGACCCGACTCGAATTTTATGAGGGTTTTTTTTTCTCCTAACTCGACCTGACTCGAAATATATAAGTACATAACTCAAACCCATTGATTTCTCAAGTCGGATTTTGCGAGTTAGATTAAAACCCGACCAAAGTTTCACCCCTGCACATGTAGGCATGAGAAGGCGCTTAAACCCTGATGTACAGTGGACGAAATAAAGCCGAATTTCACTCCACAATATTAGAGTATGAGACCTCAAAAAATAAAAATAAAACAAATAAATTTGATAACATGATTCTAGGGCTGCAATTCGGGTCAAGTGAGTTGGGTTCCTTAAAATCCAATTCGGTCAATCCGAATTTTCGACCCGAGCTTCACAACCCGACCCGAATTCTAACCCGAATCAACTCGAATTCTGACCCGACCTACATTTTGAACTCATTTTAACCTAATTTTAGCCGGGTCGGGTTCGGTTAGGTCGGACCGGGCCGGGCCGGGCTAACTTATAAAATCCTCAACCCGACCCGACCCTAATTTCATACGGATTTTTAGCTTCTCAACCCGACCCGACCTGCTGACCCGAAATTCTTGACCCGACCCGCATGATTTCTCGGGTCGGGTCATGTGGGTCGGGCCAAAACCCGACCCGAGTTGCAGCCCTACATGATTCATAGCAATGTGGATGTCTTGGTTATTTAATATTTCATATTCTTCCATCATTGGATTCCAATGGTTGTTCCTATCCTATGCCAGAAGATAGAATGATAGCCTTCCCAGAAATCATAATTCAATTCATCCCATTAGGAAAGATAAAGAAATACATGAAATCCCCACTCAAGTAAGAACCATCTTTTTACAATGTGATGACAGGCAGATGATATATCTCTCACCCTCTCATACTCTAATTGTAAATATGATAAAAAAAATCATGTAGGGTAATAAATTAATCAAACAAAAGTCTCATTAAATGGTTCATGTTATTCCTAAATCATTTTCAACAATTGAAGTTCAAATCATATTTGACCAATTTTTTTAAAAGATTACTAACGTGGGCATTGGCCCAGGTTCAATTTGAATAATGGATGTACAGGGTAGGAGTAGAATTAAGGGTTAAATTGATTTCATTTGCTTCTAATTTATTTAAATGTGCTCCCGTTCTTGGTGAGTGACTTATTATATGTGACGTACTCCTATATAAGCCCAAGCAGAGGTGAAAGTATCGGTCAATACATATCGTATTGGTCGATATATATCAATTTTTTAAAGACCGATATATTAACAAATATCAGCTGTCTAAAAAAAGAGAGAAATATATTGTCATGATATCTGCTGATATTGAAATATCATAATTTTTTAAAAGAAATAGACCCAAAACTTATATGCTCAAAGTTTCAAATAAAATCTTAAGTATATAAACAATAAGTATCTCCTAAAAATTAACTGAAACTGAAAATATCAAACTGATATTAATCAACCCAACCCAATGTTAATATATTAAAACTTGCCAGTATTTCAAAATTTCTGCACATCATTTCAGCTCTAAACAAGAAGCACAACTAGTTTTTAGTGAGGGGGTTTCAACTTTCATTCGGGTAATTAATTGCTTATCAGTATTTCGATCTTCCATGACATAATCTGGTGTACCTTAAGGACAGTGGGTATCACATGTGGAGGTTTTCGAGGTTTCCCACACGTAAATTCAAAAAAAAAATAATTGATTATCAATATCTTCACATTCTTTTTGGGAAATATTATCATCTAAAAATATATAAGTGGGTTCAAATGGTGCTAAGACAGTCTGTCAGAATCAAGTTAGATGAAGTGTCAATTTTGTAGAGAGTGGAACCCTCACTGGAGTTCATCTCTTCAGCAATCTATTTGGACTTAATTTGGAAACATATCCTACTCTCATTAAAACTGCATCCACCTTTTGCTTCTCTTGTCCTAAATTAAAAATTTCATTCCTGAATTCGATTCACGTTTAATTTCTTAAGTCACATTTTACTTCGTGTATGCGAATTGAGAGATTTTCACATATTTCAAAAAATTAGTCGGAAGAAAAGTTTAGACATGTTCAGTCATACGAAAGAAAAATAAAAGATTTATACATGGTGTGTATAATTTTTTTAAAAGAAAAACTGACAACATTCTCTAAGTTTTTGTAATTTTTACTGTACGTGATAATCTAACTCAAAAAAGAAAAGGAAAAAGAAAACCCAATTAAGAGCACCTTTTTCTTATAGAAAATTAAAGATAATTTTCTGTTTTAGAGAAAAGTATCTCCTAAATAAAAAGTAAACAGTATCTCTTTTGTTATCAAATTTAAGATGTTTGTACTTTGTATATGCAGTTTTTCTTTTTCTTTTTTCTCCTTAGATTGATACAAGCAATTTTTTTATTATAATTTTATAAAAAATTGTGCCATTGCCATTATCATCATTGAAGTAATTTACCATCTTTTATAGTAAATTATCTCAAAATTTCGGTTGGATTTTGGAAGAATTTCAAAATTTGAGTAGCCCAACTCAATTTTCTTTATAATATATTGCATTGTTCAGTAAAAAAAGTAATGCAGTTTTGTTAACATCTTAAAAATAGTTGTGAAAAATTATATTATATTTATATTAGTACAAAAATATATAATTAAATAAAGCCACATATGTTAAAAAAATATGAAAAAAAAAGTGTACTTTGCACACCTTGCGTCTTGATTGCCATAAATAGATATTATAACATTATTTTGATATTTTTATTTTTAATATATCTTTTGATTTTCAAAATATAATTCTAAAAGTAATATTAAGATATTCATGATATACGGTCCTCATAATGTCACCATAAATCTATAATATCCTAATAGCTATTTGAAGCATTTTTAGCATTTAATTTGTTTTTAATTTTTATTATTAACAACATTTTAATGATATTCCAATAAAGTTGAATATTCTGGATATATCCTCATATTATCTCCTGCTGGTGATATTTCATAATAAGGAATTTATATGAGTGAAATGTTGCAGGTTTGAGTAACGTATCAAATGATAAAAAAAATATTAAATTTAATAGTAAAAATCAATTTTAAATGTCTATTATCATCATCAAAATTATTTATTTTATTTTTTTAATTTCATACACATAAATGAACTCAAGAGATTTTTATTCAATGTTTGACTAAATTATCTTTCATTAAAATGACTTGAAACTTATAACTATAATGCTTGCAATAATTACCAGTTTACCACTTTCAAACTATTTACATGTTCTCATCATATAGATCACATTTGATGTCATTTTGTCTTATTTTTTTTATTTTTTTAAAATTTACGTGTGAAAAATCACGAAAAATTAAACTTAAAACTTCCACGGACGATATCCCCTTATAGTACACACGTTAATTAAAATTAATAAGTTATTTCATATAATTGAGTACCTGTTCCACATTGATGTAGACATGAACTTGCATTATTTATTATTGAATTGACTATTACTGATCAACTGTCCCACTTACTTCACTTTAAACCTTAAAAGGAAGGGATAAAGGTGAAAACATTATTCAAAATATTTTATCTCAATCAGTCTTAGAATTTTCTATGCTGAGTAACAGCTGTACAATAATGATATTGGCCGACATTTTTTTATCAATTTTTTTAAAAAATCTAGTATTGATATACGTTCATATCGGCAAATATCAGTCTAATATTGACTGATATTTTTTATTTAAATTTTTTTTCAAAAAATAGGCCATATTTCAATTTTTAATAAAGAAAAAAATAAAAAATAACCAATATTTTGAAAAAATTAAGGCCTGATATCTCGGCAGTCCTGAGATTTTTTTCCCTGGACTCCCAACAACTAGGAAAATGTATAAACTATAAAATTTATTATACACCCATCATTTGATTTATTTAATAGTGAATTCAAAGACTAAGGTATTCGGGTCTTTTAAAGCACCTGATTAATTTTGAGAGACAACCACAAACCTCTCTATCCACACGCCAAGTAATACTATTAGAAATGACCTTTTTGTATTGACCCAAGGTCTCCCGCATTGATGGACTCTTGACCGTAAAGTCAGCCTTCACAATTAAACAAATATTGATGAATACGTATTGTATCGACTGATATATTTCAGATTTTTTATGCTGAGATATATTGGCTAATACAATGAGTAATGGCTGTACAATAGAGATATCTTATCATTTTTTTTAAAAAAACTTGATATCAGCGATGGGCACATGCCAATATTCGTTCATATCGGCAAATATCGACCCAGATATTGACTGATAATTCAAATATCGATTGATATTTTCGGGTTAAATTTTTTTTTTTTTCAAAAAATGGGCCGTATTTCAGTTTATGATCAATATTTTGAAAAATTAAAGGCCGATATCTCGGCAGTCCCGATATTTTTTTCCCTGGACTCTCAACAACTAAGAAAATGCATAAACTATAAAATTTATTATACATCCATAATTTGATTTATTTAATGGTGAATTCAAAGATCAAGGTATACACGTCTTTTGGAGCACTTGACTAAACCTCAGAGGTAAGTACAAACATCTCTATTCACACGACACATAACACTACAAAAAATGACGATTTTGTGTTGAAAGTGACTTGAACCCATGTTAAATCGCCGGGTTCTTGATACCAAGTTAACCCTTTCTATTAGTGTAGAATCATTTCTCATTGATTATTTTATGTATTATTCTAATTATTTTCAGTATTTCCAAACTAAATGTAACTGTCAATCTGTCACATCTGCTGAGAGGAATATCCCCATGTCCACGGCATGTCTAATATTGCATTTGCCATATTTGGGCATTGACATTTTAGGGTTGATTTGGAAATTTTGGAACAAGTGGTAAAATGATAATATGTGGAGGAAAAATGAAGTCATCTGCTAGTTAATTAAGTTTATAGAATGTTTCATTAGTTAGTTAATTAAGTTTATAGAATGTTGTTATTATTATTTTCAGTTGAGTGGCGTTGGGATATCTATGGAATTTGTGGGTGAATACTGTTCCTCAAAAAGATTTTCTTACCCATTGAGGTAAAATATTTTCACTTACGCATGGAGTCATCTATCAAAAACTTACTATATTGATAGATAACGGTATTCCTAACTAACTCTTAAGCCATCAGCATAGCTATTAAGACAAATTAATTAAATATGAATGAGACAAGGGTATAATTGTAAATTTATTTTATTGAGAGTGAAATTAATTTTGTATCAAATTATTATGAGAAGAGTTGAATTTAAGATCTTTAGTATAATCTTAAAACTTATGTCACATCATTTATTTGTAAAAGCTAAGTGTAAGCTTATCGTATAGTTCAACCGGTAAACTTCAACCTAAAAAGCATGGGGTATTTTAGGCCGGAGTTCCATGTGCAATTAGAAATAAGGCTTATCAGTAGTGGGGATGATGGGATCGCCTAAAAGATCTACATTTGAATATGAGTTCACTAAAAATTACTTTTTGTTGAATCATGATTTACTAATGTTTAAGGATAAAAAATAATTTATATTAATTAAAATTCAGAGAATATGAACACATAGTTCTATTTACTCAACTAGACATTGTTTTTTTTTTAAGAAATATATGACCTTAAATTCATGTTTCTTGAGCAGAGTTATGTTGAGTCTAGGGGTCAAGTAAAAAAATTTCCACCTCAACCACTGTTAGTTCAAGAAAATAGATCTTTGATAATTTCTATTGAGGTGAAAAAAATCCAAAAAATTGTGGCTTGCATTGCCTAAATAATGCGCCTGTTTGGACCCAAAATTATAGAGTTGAATTTAAAGTAGATTTGAGATTTATATAAGTCTGACCTAATTTAGAAAGTATGAATTTTAAGTCCAAATTCATAAAAGTTGCATTTGAATAAGGAGAATGTTTTTAAAAAAAAAAAATTTCTGAGTAAGAGATTTTCTTGTCCTATATATTGTTTGACAGTGACATAGGAAAGGGAAGAAATTATCCATTGTGAACTACTTCACAAAAAGTGTGTAAACTTTCAATCAGAGTCTTTCAATGAGCAAAAAACTGTAAGGTTTTATTTTTAAATTCAGACAATTATTCAATCAAACATTCTGATTGAAAGTTCACACAAATTTCTTGTGAACAACTTCACAACAATTACTCTTTCAAAGAAAAAGGTATGAAAAGAAAATAAAGAAAGAGAAAAAAATGAGTCCTCATAGCTTTGAATCTCACGGCCCGATATTCATGGGTTGTTAGAGATTGTGTTCATCTAAAATTTTACCCAATGCACTCTTAAAATTCTTCGTCAGAAAAATGGGAGAAATTCTTGACATTGTTGTACGTTGTCCACTTTCTTAATGCACTTAAAAACCTTAAATTTTACAATATATAGCAACATAATCTAAATCTAAGGGTGGACATCTTAACACAGGCGTTATCTTTTAAAAAATACGGGTTTTAGTGAACTTCTCATTTTACCCCTCATCCATTTATAGAAATCGGTTCACGTATCAGTGCACCGACCAGATCACTTGAAAATCGGTGCAACGATTTCTTGAAAGTCCAAATCAGTACATTTCTTGAGAGTTCAAATTGATGCACCTATTGGATCATTTTACATATAAATCAATTCACTTTTTAGTAAATCGATTTCTGCGGATAGAGGCAAAATGAGAAATCTGAAAAATCAGTGTCTATTAAAAGGATATTCATGTGTTAGGATGACCACCAATCTAAAATGGATCTCATCTTTGGCCAACACAAAGCTCAAGCACAGATATATCAGCAAACATAATTCAAAATTTTAAAATTAAATGTAGATTTAGATTCATGCTCCTTAATTACAAATCGAGCCAGGGCACGGCCCGACCAACGGAGTGGGTGTGAGTGTGACAGAGAAGGTGTCCAAAAATCAACGGCTCGTATGAATAACGTGGAAATAGGCATTAATTCCTTTGACTAAAGATAACCAAATGTGCCAAACCTGACCATATAAAATGGATCAACACTCAGGCAAGATACAACTACCCAATCAGGGTCATTTCGGTCATTTCATCATTGTCAAACATGGGTCTACTCTAACCTTTCTTTAGGTTTTGTCTCTTTCACAAACCCGAATCCACTTTCCCTAAATAAACCTGTCATGGAAACTGCAGTCTGGGTTTGGCCAGCACACTTGGTGGCCCATCTGAAAATCAATCACCACCTTCCAATTGAATGGATCCCACTATATGATACACATCTGTGAATAAATCCTCTTTGGATATCATGATCCTCTGATCACAACTCACATTGAGAAATCAATGAGAGGGCAAGACTATCAAGTAAAAATATAAGGGGCTTTATTTTTTTTATTTTTTTCATTTTCACTTCATCAAGACTCGAGTTCAATCCAATCCCATGAAACCACCAATCATGGTCACACAGACAACAAGTGTCGGTAATCTTAAGATGTGAGAAAACTTTTCACCTTTATCGAATTTGAACTTATTTTGAATTGATTTTTCCATTGAGTTAAAAATTCATTCAAAATTAACTCTATTATATCTATTAATCTTTTGGCGAAAGGGTGACTCTCGACCAAAGGAGATAGTTGCCTTAAGATAAACTAACTCAAGATGTAAATAAGTTGGTTTAGGTTGGTGGTCTTCTTTGAGTGTGATGATTTAAATATTTTTATCTTTTGTAAAATGTTATTTAACTTTTTTCATACAGTAATTACCATTAAAGGTAAGAAAGCTGAAAAAAGAGAGCGAAGGAGGTAGAAAGCTAGAAAAGCAGAGGAAGCACCTCTTTCTAAGTTCTAATGGAGGTGGTAATTCAATTTAAAGGTTCAAAATTCAAAAAAAAAAAAACCTTATATTTAGTAAGACAATTCTTTTCTATTTTTAACACTTTTCACTGTGAAAAGATTGCATAGCTGTTGAATCAATTTATCAGTCGACTAGAATTTCATGAGAGGAGAGTCAGAAGGAGGTAATTTTTAGAACATTATTGTATATATCATAATTTAAAACTCAATGTGACTAAGCAATCCTTGTGTCTCCACTTGAGTCACTTGAGTTCTTATTCGAATCTTAAGTTTCAATAATTTTTATTTTTAAAATCATATCATATTTAATGACCATATTATTAAGACTTGCTATACCCCATCATGGGGATGGTTAATAAGATTACAAATGAATCAAAGTTATGGTTAATGATGGTTAAGAGACCTAACATAGGATCTTTTTGATCGATCTTATTCGGACTGGAATTTCGTTTAATAAAAATAATTAATTTCAATTTATACTTGGAGGAGTGGAATTTGTGAGTTTGATTCTTACTTCATTTTAAAAGAGTCATTCTTTGTAGAACACATTAGTAAAAGAAATACACAAACGATTTCTTTAAAAATATAGCAAGGGTTCTTAGTCTATGGTAGCATAGAAACTCATGAAGTGATAACCAATTTGAAAAAGAGTGACCTGTCTTGAATTTGGGTATTTAGTTCATTTATTTAATTTATCTTATAATTGATAGTCGAATTTATATGTATTTTAATTTTAATTTTTTAACCCATCATCCAGTATGATTCCCTGCATGTCAAAGGTGATTTGTGGGGCATTTTCCTGTAATTATCTATTTACCATACTGCTTAGATGCCGGCTGCTGTTATTTTTCTTTGCCAAACCTTTCAAAGTAGTACCCTTGCGAGTAAACTTCTCTCTCTCTCTCTCTCTCTCTCTCTCATTCGCTCTCCCCACACAAGAAAGAAGGGAAGCAGAGGAAGGCAACAGTCATTGCTGCAAATGATGCTTCATCATTCACATATAAATACACACCACTCAAAGGAAGCACTCCGCACTCCCTTTTCTTCCAATCCAAGTTTATATCTGATCAATTACCCACAAACCCATCTCAAGAATCCCACAAACACTCCCTCTCAATCCCAATTCCACCCAAACAAATCAAAGAAAATGGCACCCCAAGCTTACATCTGATAACCCACTTCCAAAATCTGACAAACACTTTCTTTCCATCCTGTTCCCCCCAAAGAAAGCCATAAAAATGGCATCTCGCTGCATCTCTTCAGGTTGTGTGGATGCCCGAGCACCTGTCAGAGCAACCTACATCAATCTCTACAAGTGGCCCGAATCGGATGCTGAGTTCGTCAGATCGGTGAGTCGAGGCGGCTGTCCCAGAGTGGTGGACAGCTACTCTTGCAGGCAGATGTATCTGAGGAGTTACACTTTCTCTAAGAAGGAGACAGTGAAACAGAGGACCAGAAAGTGCCTTGGCAGAGTAAAGGAAAGGGTGACGCTACAGGGAAAGAACAGAGAGAAGAAAGGTGCTGAAACTAAGAGGAATAGGAATGGGAGGAAAGGAAGCAATTGTGTTGTAATTGGGAAGCTGAGGGAGATAACTTGTGCCTTCTTCCATCGGCTTCTATCCTGTACCACTTCTGTAGATGTTGTGGATGTCTAACAGCTTGTGAGTTGAAAGCTGGTTTTCTTTCTTCTTTCTTTTTAATCTCTGCAGTTTTTCTCTGTTTTCTAATTTATTTTGAGAAATGGGTGTGTCTCAATCTGGGTTATTTTTATGTTTTTTGAATGATTTTGCAGTAGTTATGTGACTGTAATGAAAATGGTTCCGTGTATTCAAAGGTTTCGATTTAGATACTATGACTACAGAATTCATTGTTAGTCTTTTGTTGTTGATCAAAAACTTATCAATGAAAACTACAATTTTTTTTTGAGTTTTCCTTTTAATTTAGTTTATTTTGTTTTCTGTAAAAGAGAATGGAAGTTTATATATTAAGTAGAAAGCTAGTATAAAAAGCAACCAGATGGACAACTTGGTGTTTGCCTCTCTGGGAGAACCCTAGATATTTGAGAAAAAGGAAGAAGAAATGCTCACAGCAAAGGGATAGGACTAATCCTGTTTGGGTCACATGAAAAATAGTAAAATCATTTACAATGGAAAGAAATGCAAAGTATTTAAAGAGTTTTTTTTTTTTAATTATGATAAGATATTTGATAATAATATTCTATATTTGAAATGAGACTAGTTTTAATAGAGATATTTATCAAGAGTTAGAACCTAATTTTAGATTTATTTTAGTAGTTGTGGAAGTGATTTTCAATTTTTTGAAGATTAAAGTGTTCAGGTCTTTTAGAGCATTCGACTAATTCTCAAAACACATGCAACCACATAATTCTTAAGGGGTATAACTTTTTTAGATAGAGTAGAAATCAAACACATGACATAAGTTTGGGTTGTTTTTAAATTTTCTTTAGATAGAGTGGAAATCAAACGCATGACATAGTTTGGGTTGTTTTTAAATTTTCTTTACATTCTTTGCATGCATTTGCCACTTTTCCAAATAAGTTTTCTGAACTACATAAGTTTTCCGTTTCAAAGTCAAAACATGTAATAAATATTTTATACTATTTTTTGTGAAAGCGTCCATACTCCAAATCCTCTCACCCATCCATTTGAATCATTCTTAGTTGCAGACAGGATGGCCTCTAGAATTGAGGAAAAATAAATTAGAAAAATAACCATTTTTTATTGTAATGATTCTGAGTGGAGTATAGGGAAGGAATCTATGTAAAAAGCCTAGATTTGGAATATTAGATTTTATTAGAAATGATTTTAATGAATTATTCAAGTATTTTAAAGGTCTTAAAATTAAAAAATTCATTCAAAGACAAGCTTAATTGGATTGGAGTTAAATTTAATAAAAATTAAATTAATAAAATATGGAGTGAGAATTGTCTGAAGTTCGATGCTCGAAGCTTATAGGAGCTATAGCGTGCATCTGAAGTTTTGCCCACGTATTCAGTAAAAAGTGGAGATATTGAGTTATTCGTTATAAAGAAAGAGTGTCCATCTTAACACATGCATTATCTTTTAGGAGGCACGGGTTTTTTGGATTTCCCACTTTATCCCTCTAGAAATCGGTTCACTTTCCAGTGAATCGGTTCAGCAGTCCGGTGCACCGATGAGTAAACTGATTCACTTGAAAATGGAAAGAGTCATGTTCAGTGCACCGACCGGTATACCGATGAGTGAATCGATTCACTGAAAAGTGAATTGATTTCTGCGGATGGATGAGAGGCAAAATGAGTGCTTCCTAAAAGATAATGTCTGTGTAAGGATGACACCTTAAAAGAAAAATTATCTGGAATGCACTTGAGTACATGTGGGTTCCATTTTGAAAGTAATCCAAGTATGATGTTCTATTTGTGTGTTGGAAGATTATTTATAGGAAATTATTTATATTTTTTTCACTTATTTAATTTATTTTCTAGTTGTGGTCAGTGGCTCGATGATGTGAGGTAAAAAAGTAAAGAGGGTAAAAGTGAATTAAGGGAAGGGAATTTTTGGGTGAGCATTTATGCAAGATGTTCACTTATATGGCCCAAAACTTCCAAAATGTACATCAAGTATGACATTCTCAAATCTCAGCCATTCATTTGGAAGATTTAAACTGACAGTTTATAGAAAATTTCAACCAAAATTTACGACACTCTCAGTTTTGTCAACTGAAATATAATTAATTATATGATAGTTAGGACTATTGTCAATGGTTTTGTTCAAGTAGGAACTTTTTTATTATGAAGTACAAATGTGTATTGTAGTAGAGAATTTCTGTCTCTATTTTTATTTTACAATGTTACCTCTCATATCCATTTTAACAGTTATATCTAAAGTAAATCTTATAGTTAATTTTACAATTTTATCAAAATATATAAATTTATGGCAATGTAATACTAAATAAAAGAGGGACGTGATAATTTTATAAAGTTTTTAATCAAGTACTTGTCATTTGATCCATTCAACGATAGATTCAATAGTTTTACAAAATCTAAAAATATGCATACACTTAACTCTATGTTTGAAAAGTAATAAACATTTTAGATTTTTAAGAGGTAGATTCCATATGTCCCAAAATAACACCCTTTGCTATCATTCTTACTATTAAGACGACAACATATAATCATTTCACTATTATTATATTTTTGTTGTTAATAATAATAATATTATTAATTTGATATGCTGATTTTTCTGATACATATTGGCCTAAGAAGAAGTTTTTAGTTAAATAATATTTTAAAAAAGAATACATCTTTACTAATAATGTTGTTGATGTTATAGTGTTTCAATAAAAACTGATATTGAGTAGTGAATAACATAATGGCCCATATTTAGAGCCATTATATAATCAGAAAATTAAATTTATCTCAACCATCCAACTGAAGATCTTCAATTTTGATCATAGACCCAATGATCTTTCATCTAATAAGTGGATAAGAAATTTAGAAAATTACATATATTGGCAAAGAGATGTAAAGCTTACAAAACTAGAAAAACTCAGTAATTTCAAGTATTTCAAGAGCGGCTCTTCTACCGTTTATAAAATAAGAAATTGATGTTTGGGCCTTTAGTGCCACACTGCCATAATTATCATAATTAAAAATATTTTTATTCAAAATTTTTATTTATACAATTATAAATTCTTTTTCTTAAACCCACTATCTATCTTGCATCCATTAAATGTGAATTTATATATTTCGAAGGTTACAACAATAACAAAGTAACAAATTAGAGGCTTTTGATAATTAGACATTTACAATTTTTTTTGGAATATCAAATAGGGAGTTGGGTCCAAACCATTTTGATTGGGTCAACTAAAGTAAAAATGGTAAAAAAATCACAACAATTTCTAGCTGAAGTTATTTTGAATTTTAGACTACCGATTTAGAATTATCAAGTATATACATGTACAGAGGTGAGGCTTGCACATATTCTGAAAATTAGTTAAATGCTCTAAGAGACCTCGACATCTCGATCATGATAAAATGTATTTTAGATTTTGAAAATCTGATATTTTAATATTCACTGAAATCAAAATCAAAATACAGACTTTTTTTCTCTCTTTTTTTTTTTAATAAAAAAATCTCTTTTCAAAGATAAAAAAGTAAAGTTCCGATCAAATTAAAGGGATATTTTTATTTAAATCATGTAACTGCTGCTTAGTACTTCTGCCTGGGACAATCATACGTGGTGACAGGGACAAGTTGTTGCGGTCGATGGGAGTCAGGTGGGTTAGGCGGAAATCACCACAGCTTTTGTGTGAGCTTGTAATTGTATGATAAAAATAAATAAATAAATAAATATTTTGCACGTAAAAGGTAAGATAAATTTTATAAATATGTGTAAACTTATAACAAATAGAATTTTAGAAGAGAAAGGGAAAGAGGTTAGGTTTAAACTAAAGTCATTCCTTTTAAATTGGTCTTTGAACTTTCAATCACAATTTATAATTAAATTATTGAAAAAATTTAAAAAATAATCTGAATAACTTTTTATTCATTTAAAATTATGACTGAAAGTTCACATTAATTTTTTATAAATTTATTCAAAATAGATAGAGTGAGCAGTATAGGTGGTGAAAAAAAGAGGCAATGAATGATATTGGTGGCACCTTCATAAAGAAAGCATTCTTATGAATGGGATTATGGGTTGATAGAAATAAAATTTCATTGATTTCATCGCAAGCAAAGGACACAATGAAATGGGTCTGAAGTCTCAGACCTTGAAGGGACCACCACCATGACCATCACAAGACAA
This sequence comes from Chimonanthus praecox, assembly GCA_022113865.1. Taxonomy (NCBI): domain Eukaryota; kingdom Viridiplantae; phylum Streptophyta; class Magnoliopsida; order Laurales; family Calycanthaceae; genus Chimonanthus; species Chimonanthus praecox. The sequence goes on along the minus strand of CM039094.1, from coordinate 23,787,536 downwards.
AACATGCCTTCCAAATAGTATCACTCTTTTAAAAGTCTCATCTACTCTTAGTGGGTGGGTTGCATGTGGGCATTATTGAAATGATGGTGAGAGGCATAATAACACAACACTCTATACGTTTTCATGTAACTAAGATAGAGGTGAAACTCGTGTCGAGTTTTGGCCCGAACCGGCATGACCTGACCTGAAAATCATGCTGGTCAGGTTATGAAAGTTGGGTCAGCATATCGAGTCGGGTTGAGAAGTCAGAAATCCGCTTTGACTTCGGGTCGGATTGAGTTGAGAGATTTTTAAGTTAACCTGACTTGACCTGATCAAATCCAACCCAACCCGGTAAAAAGTAGACTAAAGTAGATTCAAAATACGGGTCGGGTTTTGGATTGAGTCGGTTATAATTCCGGTCGGGTTGGGTCAAGACGTTTGGGTTAAAAGTTCGAACCGGTCTGGTCAGGTCGGATTCCATATATTAGTAACTTGGGCCAAGTTGAGTTTTAAAAAACTCGACATGACCCGACCCGATTTCAGCCCTAAATTAAGAGCAACCCGTACTTTAATTCCATTTAGTCTTTTTCTATTTTCTTGAAAGAGTAATAACCAGAGAAAAGTGAAGCAAATTAAGTGACAATGGGAGAGAATATATATAATTTCTTAGCTAAATTTTGTTTATGGATAAAGGCAGCCTTCACCATTTTGTCATTTGTTTGCAATTTTTTTTTCCCTTTCAATCTCATTATTTGTATTAACTAAATAAGTCCCCGATATCTTTTCATTGATTTGAAATGATTGTTTGAATTGAACATGAGCATTTTAAATGCATATGAGTTTAAAGTGTGTGATTGGATTTGAATTGATTAATTCATTTAATAAATAAATAAGTAATAGAGTATCAGAGTTGTTGATCTGAACTCGAAATTGATCTGGTCTGATTGATCCGTTACCAAACCTACTTTGAATTAGATCTGACAAAATCTGACTTAAATCAACTTATCCAAAATGAATTCGAACATTTTAAATAGGTATGGGTTAAAATTTTGTAATTTAAATTCAAAATAGATCCAAACTGACTAATTCATTTAATAAATAGAATAGATAATGGATTGGAGATTTTTGAACCAAACTCAAATAAGATCTTATACAAAATTGATCCGACCTGACCTATTGTCAAATCTACTTTTACTGTGTCCATTGCTATGGAAATAACTTGACTAATCTTAAGCAATTATATTATATAATTATTAAAGTTAACTGAAATCAATGGCGTGCGTCTAGCAGAAATAATGTGCAACAAGAATTCATGAGACGCACTTAAGTGTTTTTATTTATTTAATTCCTGAATGACAATCATACCTCTCTGCTCTAAGTTGCATTACCTTTATTAGAGAGGACAAAATTGTAATTGCATTCCAGAGTAGCCTGTGGCATACACAACAGTGCCACGTGGCATTGGCATGTAATTGTCCTTCCACGTGTATTTAAAAATCCATTAACAAGAAATTGAGATATTTGGGTAGCGATTCTTTCATATTTGGTGAGCCAATTTGAATGACAAAATGGACAATACAGTAAAACCCGTATTGGGTTACACAAAATGCCGATGAGAGGATCGCTGACCGAGATATTACGCAGAGGGTTAAAAGTGGGGTGAATCGAATCAAATTTTAATAAACTCAATTATGTTAAAATTTATTGAATCAGATCCAATTTGATTCAAATTATTTACCTAAATTATTGAACTCGAATAGACTCGAATTTCTGACCTTACTCAATCCAAATGCTAACTTGACTTGATCCAACTCAATTTTTAACTCTAATTGCTATAATTTTATAATTTGGTGTACTCGAGTAGTTAGTCGTCGACTAAACTTTGTTTATTGATGAAGGCAGCCTTCACCTTTCTGTCATTTGTTTTGCAAATTTCTTCGGTTTCAATTTCACTATCTCTACTATCTAAACAAGTCAGGAATATCTTTTAAATCACAGTTTCACTGTTCATTTTGGACTAGAGATAGATTTTGGCGTCACACTATATGAATGAATATATGATAAGTTCATCACCAAACTCTAATGTGCCAAACTTCAATAAACATTTAGGGATATGAGTGTAATACATGGGAAAGATCCTTACATAAACACACTTTCCTTTAATGAAAGAGACAATGAGACAGAGACATAAACACTCGATAAGAACACGGACATAAACGAATAACATGGGAAGATCTACTCTTACCTCACAATATGGACAAAGAAGGAACACATCTAAGAATAAAATATGAATGGAAAAAATGTAAAGATTCATTTGATGGTCATCTAAAATTGTTTCTTTATATTAAGATAGACTCATAGTTAGATAGGTAGGTGTTGTAGGTGTTTTGCTGCGATTGGTTTGGAAAATAAATTATAACAAAAAGTAAGGACAACGATCCTCTCATTCTCTAATGGACATTTTGTTTAATCTGACATGGATTTACTGTATTGTTTATTTTGTCGTTCGAATCAGCTTGTCGAAACCTTCGAATCACTTAGAATAAAGGATCCAGTGAACCGATTCGAATGGCAAAATAAACAATACAGTAAAACCTGTGTCAGATTAGACAAAATACCCGTGAAAATATCGCTACCCGAAAGAAAGACCCAAGATAAAAAAGAGGTGAGAGATGGAGGAATTCACTTTGCCGAATTTTGTTCTGTTGTAAAAGAATGAAAAGAAGAAAACCAAATGAGTGAAAGGTGTGATTCATGCAAAAGAAAGTGATGGGATGAAATGGATAGTCAAATGGCAAAAGGATTTGATTTTTGAAATGTGAGTCATGGCTATTGAAGAGAAGAGAACCAACGTTTTCAGTAGGAGCGAGTGGTGGCACATCGGAATGATGGGCTAGGATGAAATTACAGGGGAATGAAATTTGTTTAGAAAAAGATTAATCTTTTAGTGAAAGAAGGAAAGAAGAGGGAATAGATATAATAGGAGGGAAGGGTAAGTTTAGAGTTAACTTAGGCTGCGGTTGACTGAGGGGTAAATTTTATAATGGTTATCTAACAGGGGTTACATTTATGCAAGATCTTGTTTGGTAATTATAAAGATAAAGTTAAAACTTACTCTTAAAGAAAAAAATCTTATTTGATAACTGTAAGTAGGGGTAACTTAACATATTAATAATTTTATAAAAAATAAATCTATATAATATAAATAAATATAAAATATTATGAAATATAATTATTAAATAATATTCATCAATTAAAAAATATTTTATAATATTTCTACTTCATAGGTGCCAAGGGAGTAAAGAGGGATAAGAGTTTCCTGAAAACCTCATATTCCAAAGGATTATCAGAAAGGGAGAGGGAAGGATAAAAATTTGAATTTTTATCCTTACCACTCTATTACCAAACAATGGTAACATGGAGTTACCCACATCCAAATACAGCCTTAAAGAGAGAGAGAGTGACTAGAATAAAAGGTCAAGGGAGTGGTGAGCAGATCAAAGGAAGAAGTAGAGATGGCTCGACAAATTGCTGAGAGGAGACATAGTTTGCATGTGTATTTTCTTTTACATTCTCAACACATGTAAACAATGTCAATCACATGACATTGTCCTCACTTACATGGATTGTTACCGGAGAGGTTATAGGTCTTGTAACTTGGGTTTTAGAATTCAGTTGATATGTAGCATATCGAATGAGTCATATCAGATTTTTTACGGCCAATACGTATCGGTTGTAATGTATCGAATATATGACAGGCGAAGGTAATATTGACTTGTAGCTATCGATAGTTATCTGTTTGCCTATATGCGTGTAACGACCGTCTATATCGACAAATCGATGAAAATATGCATTTTGGTGAACACGGGCTCCACATATAAACTCATTAGATTTGGTCGAGTTCACTTAATTCAAAAAAAATGAGTAACTCGGTCAGCGACTCAATGGTGAACATCTTCAATCAAAGAGATGATTAAAACAATAAAAAGAATTTCATCGATAAAAAAATAAATTGTTTCACTTTGATCTTCTCCTATCTTTGTTCTTTTATCTACTCGTCCATACCCATTCGAGTTCTCATCTCTCCTTAATAGAGAAATAACTTATAAATCTTTTAGAACTTTAAAGCAAAAGTAGCAATAAATGAAACATTTATGTTTTAGAAAAAGTATGCCTCCTCAAAATTCAAGTGGACTAGGTCAAGTCAACAATTAAAAGATCTAAATTACTTTAAAGAGGAAATTTTGTATTAGTTATGGTCGGCCCATTTTAACACGGACAAAATTTGTTAGGAAATATGTGTTGAAGTAAAATTTTCATTTTATCCCTACCAGTGTACCGCTCATCAAGTACTGATATACCGATATGCATAACATATATATGCAGAGCGGTGAGTTATCAGTACACTACTACTTGATGAGTGATATACCAGGTAAAATAGAAATTTCACTGTATCCCATGTCTCCTAACAAATTTTGCCCGTGTTAAGATGACTGACCATTAGTTATAGTCAAATTCAATTTAACTCAACTTGATCTAATCTATTGCTATCTCACTCGGTAGAATTGAATTTAAGACTTCTAATCTAATTTTAAAAACTAACGTCAAATAAGCTACCTTTTTTACCTTTACTTTATCATTAAAATTAAAATATTCAAATAAATAATATTAGTAACGTTTAAATTTTAATATTTATTTGGATAATTTAGATGCATTTTCTTTCTAAACAAATCCTTGCAAATACATGAAATTACCCACAAGTATATGATTAATCTAAGATGAGCACAACCGAAAACCTTTGCTCGGACAACTGAGACAAGTTTGATGCACTAGTTTACATATATAAGATATTGACTTATCTACCTAGTTTTCCATAGTTGATGATTCAAATGGGGTTCATTTAGGTCTCACTTATATCCGTATTTCTCTCATTTATTGTGTGAATTGAATCTCTACTCAATTTAAAATTCATTCTGAGTTTGATCTCATAATTGAATTAAAATTTATAAAAACTGCTGTTATTTTTACCGTTGATTTTTAAACTTTTAAAAGTTATAACTTTTCGACCTAATTTTTATAAATGTCATTAAAAAAAATACCTTTAAAGGGATCCAACCGTATCTTATAGACATCACACACATGCCACCTGCATAATTTCGCTTAATGCATTTGTCTCACGTGTAGGGTGGACGTTTCTCGTGTAGTAACATAAAGAGTGAACTTGGTAATGCTTTCGTCTTTGATTTTTTTTATCGTAAGCCTAAAACCCATTCACCATTTCTGGGTATCACAGCTTCAATAGAGTAAGCAGTTTGATAATTCAACTGCAACTCTGCAAGAATACATCTTACGAGGAAGACGGAACCCAACCGAGAACGCTTTCGAGCAATACAGTTGTCGGATGGGTGTTCGATAGAATGCCAAAGTGAGCAAATCGCTCCGAAATTCAATTGACCGCTTGAATAGTAGAGCTGATAGATATTTCAATTGTAAGAAGAAAAGGTTCTCCTACTTCTGGGTTGTTAACGCTTTTGAGTAATTCTGTTGATGGATGAATGCTCGATTAAATGGGAATATGAGCATTGGATTGGCTATACTCGCAATTACTTGTAAAACCCATTTACCATATCTGGGTACCACACCTTTTAACTAATTTAATTTCTTGATTGAAGATGCTTGGTATTTAATTTGCAAAGATAAAAAGGCAAACACAGTGCCGGTGTGGTAACGATTATGAGCAATGGATTGGCCGTATTCTCTTCTTCTTGTAAAGCTCTTGCCACACTTCCCGCTTGTGAAAGGCCTAATTTAAAGATGAGAATGGCACCACCACCGCCTGCCCGCTTTCGACTTACTCCTCTTCTGCAACAGCATCCACAACTCCACCCTCCTCCCAGAATCAAGATTGAGCCCGAAACCAGGACAACAAATGCTACTGATGTTTTGCGAATGATGGACAGCCTACAACTCTCCATTTCAGCAGATATGTACACTTGTCTCATCAAGGAATGTACTGATTCAAGAGATGCGGCTTCAGGTAGTGAGGTGCACAGCCACATGATCAACTCCAGTGGTCTCTGTCCGGACCTTCTCATGTTGAATCGTCTGCTACAAATGTATGCCTTGTGCAGTCAGCTGGATGCCACTCACAGCATCTTTGATGGGATGCCTGTTAGAGATTCCATTTCATGGGCAATCTTAATTGCTGGTCACATGGACAATGGTGAACCCCGAATTGCGCTGAAGCTCTTCATGCAAATGATGAGGGAAGAAGATGATCAGTTGCGACCCACTGTTCTGATTCTTGTGTGTGTCCTCAAGGCATGTGTCCATGTTAGAGATTTCAACCTTGGGAAACAAGTCCATGGTTGGTTTCTTAAGAGACAGGCTTCTCAAGGGCCAAGGTCAGGACTGAGCAGTAGTGAAGAAGAGATACCAATAATCACCTCACTTATAAGCTTCTATGGAAGATTTGGACGCTTGGATACTGCAAGAAGGGTTTTCAATGAGAGAGGGCGAAATTGTTGTAACGGAGTGGTGCTTTGGACTGCCTTGATCGTCAGTTACTGTAAAGAAGATTGCTTTGAGGAGGTTGTTAGCATCTTCAAGGAGATGGGAAAAGCAGGTAGGAAGAAGAATCATTTCACATACCCTACTGTTTTGAGGGCATGTGGGAGGCTGGGGGATGACGGCCGGCTTGGTAGACAGGTCCATGCTGAAGCCATCAAAGTTGGGGTAGAATCAGATGTATTCGTGCAGAGCAGTTTGGTGGACATGTATGGGAGATCTGGACTCTTTAAGGATGCCAGAAAAGCATTAGAAATTGCTACTGCAACAACCAGGCTTAATAGGAACAACAACCTCCACCACCATCACAGCAACAATAACAATGACAACATTGTGTGTTGGAATGCAATGCTTACTGCTTACACAAGTCAAGGGTGCGGCACTGAGGCTATCAAGCTTCTGCATGAGATGAAGGCTGCAGGTATAGAACCCCAAGAATCAATGCTCAATCAAGTGAGGATTGCTTTTGCTTCTGCCAGTTGAGAAGAGTTTCTTCTTGATGCATGGATGGTCATAGATTGTGAGCAAATGCCGGTCGAAGATTGTGAACAATTGCATGGGGGATGCATTTCGGCTTATTAAGTTGCAATCACCATCATGAATTTTTATATATCCCTGCTTACAGCCCCATGTATCTTTAGTTTTCTTGTTTGTATGTCACTATAGTTATAAGCATATGGCATGTACATGATGATCTAAATTATAATCAAATGCTTTTTGCATTTTACACTGAGACTGTTGCTGAAGCTAATGGGCTTCTAGGGGTGTGTTTGAAGCAACTTGATGCTTGCAATGTGTCTTTTCAGGAACTTGAAGGCTCATATGGATCAATTTGATGTTCTGATTCATTCTACCACAGTTTGAAACTCATATTTGAGAGTTGGATCCATTTGTACAAGTCAGGCAGTCAATTCTTGAAATAAGTTACATTAAGTAAAATATCTTAGTTCTGTTGTAAAAAGTAAAATATCTTAGCCTCAGTCTCCTGACAGGCTGCTCTTGTCCAAGAAAGAATCATACATCTCCATTTTTCCTTGTAACTTGAGCAGGTGCATTTTGGTGTATTCGGAAGCACTGTTAAATTGAATATTATCTTAGAAATGCATATCCTCTTAAATTGGGGAAGAAGGAAAACTAGGTTGGGACATTTTTAGAGGAGGTGCTACCTTTGTAATGGGAGATGTTTCAAGATTAAGGTTTTGTGAAGATAAATTACTGAGGAATCAAGAATTGGAGAATTTCTATACTTCATGGCTTGGTTTTATGAAGGATTGCATGAAAATTTTAGGTGGAATTTCTATACTTTATGGCTTGGTGTGTACTCATCTTTTGAAGAAGAAATTTATTGGATCATGAAACATTTGGAGAGCTGCATAGTTGAAAGAGGGTGACAAGAACACTGCCTTTTCCACCTGATGGCCAGTGCTAGAAGAAAGAGAAACACCAGGCTGTTGAGTGGGGGACAATATTCTTGAAGAGGAGGCTAGGATTTCCTTGGAAATTGTTGAGACTTCTTCTACAAGCTTTGTTCTCATGATGATGTGGAAAGACCTAAATTAGATGGTATTAATTCTGGCAGCTTGCTTGTTGATAAAGCTATCTGAATGGAAATACCATTTGATGAAGAGGAAGTATTTTTTTAGGATGTTTTAAGGGGAATAAAGAAAATGGCAAGTGAAAAAGCCAGAGGACATGAAGATTTCATCCTGGCTTTCTTCTGCTACTTGTGGGACATCATTGAGTCTGATTAAATGATGATTCTTCACTCGTTCAATGATCGGGGTAATTAGACCTGGCAATGGGTCAGGTCGGGTCTTGCTCAGTTTGGGTTCGATTTTATTTTTGGGTCTTGTTAAACAGGTGTAGTCAATTCGGGTATGTTTCACGTTTGGTTCGGACCAGATTTGGGTCGGATTTACCCATTTATTTAGTTAAGGAGACTTTTCTAGTGAGATACATACCAAGACTACTCCTTAAATGGGTGGTAGACCTCATACGGCTGCATATGTGTCGCAATAATTTGGTTAGTCGGGTCTACTCATTTATTTTCAGGTTCAAATCGGGTCTATCCATTTATAAATGGATTCAATTAGGTTCAGGTCATTTATCAAAAGCGGGTCTGGTTAATCGGGTTGGGTCAATTTTTGTCAGGTCTAGAGAAAACTCCATGAAGGAATGAATGCTACTTTCATCACTCTCAATCCCAAGGGGACTATGGAACTTTCAAAATTTCGGCCCACTAGTCTTGTCTACAACTTATACAGTCATTCAAAAGTTCTCACAAACAAATTTAAGCTTGTCATGCCCTCGATTGCCTCACTTTATTGGGGAGATTTTTTGCAAAGCAAGCAAATTTGGGCATTTAGTTGGAGACAAAATTAAGGTGAACTCCAAACTGGTAGTGGGCAATGGTGAAAACATATTTTCTGGGAAATGTATGGATGGGTGAGCATCTGTTGAAGGAGAGATTTGGTAGGTTGTTTGCACTCACAAACCAAAAGGGAAAACCATAAAGGATTGTGTGAAGATCATTGGTGATAGGGTTAAGTAGTCCCTAACTTTTAAATGAAACTTGATAGAACATGAGATGTTGCAGTTTGAGGAGCGAATGGGGCAAAATTTATGAATGAAAGACATAAGAGTATGGTGCATATAACCTTTTGGAACCTTTTCAAGTAAGGAATTTCTTGTGTACATTCAAAAACATTACATCAATATGTAGTTTGTACCTTGATTGAAAGTGAGTCTGAAAAAAGATCTGAAAAGCTGAAAAAAGACCTGCAAAGAGTTTGGAAAAGCTGAAATATATAGGAAACCATGATCGGAAGCCCTCTTTCTAGTAAGTCTTAAAAGAAAGGCCTTCTTCTCCTTGGATATAGGCCTTTCTTTTTGTCCTGCTTCCCATTTAGAGCATTGGAAATCCATTACCCTTTACAAGGTGAAAAGTTTTTGTTGGTGGCTTGTCATAATAAAATTCTTAACTTGAAATGAGAGGTTTTCTGGCTCAAATATTTGTGTCCTTGCTGAATTTGTTTTTTTGAATTTACGTATAGGAAACTGCGGGATACCAGCGTAAAATCCCCACGAATGAATCCACTATCCCTAGGGCACACCAAGGTTAGGCCATGGGGGTTCGAACCCACAACCTCTTGCTTCCTGAGGCGGGAGCCAGCCAGTTGAACTAGTGAAGAGCAATTTGATCATTCATTTCTCCATTGCCCTTTAGTTTCCTATCATTTAGTAGTTCTATTTTTCATTTTCCCTATTTGCTATGATCTCGTGGGCTCAATCTGTGCTGTGGAGGATGGGGATCAAGGCCTTCCCCTAAGAAGGGGGCCAAACCTTTTGGAAATGTGTACCTTTGGCTATTGCATTTTTATTTATTTAATTTTTTTTTTTTGCTAGAGCAGAACTGTCACGTGTTCGAAAATAAGTCGACACCCAAGGGCATCATTGTGGAGTGGATTAAATCCAACATCATTCAAAAGGCTCTGGCATCTAATAAATGTGCAGATTTCTCATAGGCTCTCACCTGAGTTTTTGGGGAAGAATCTCTTAACGACATTGTACTTGTAGTTTTGGTTGTTTCAATCCTTCTTCTGTTTCATAGGTTTGAGTTTTCCAAAATCTCTTTGCGCTCTTTCTTTGCTTGTATTTATCACTCTGTTAATATTAGTTACCTTTCCAAAAAAATAGAGCGCTTTATTTAACTTGAGGAGCATCATCATCAGTACAAGGTGCTACCTTCTTAGTTGGGGATGGCTTAAAGTTATGGTTTTGAGGAAAAGTGGTGGGAATCAAGAATTGCCTCTCCTAGATTGAATCTCATCAAATCAAAATGGGGCTTAAATAAAGGATCATGTTGAAATGTTAGGGGGAAGATTGGTAGAAGAAATATATTGGATCATGAAATTCTACAAGTGGAGGAATTGCTGAATTTTGATAGAAGAGACCTTCAACAGGGAAGGTGAGGACATGTGGGTGTGGACCAAAGAACCAAGTGGAACTTTTCCAAGCAAATCCCTCTATGCTTCCTCAAACCCACCTCCTATACTCTTCTTTTTCAAGTCAATTTGGAACTCTTTGTTCCTCCAAGTTAGAATAATTGGATCATTGTAATTTTATGGCTTGTCAAGTCATTTATTATCTCTTCTAAAGTGTAGTTTCTGCTCTTTAACCATCTCTCTGGTCAAGATTCTCATGTAAATTGCTCTATATTAGCTAATTTAGTTCTCTAAAAAACAAAATAAAAAGAAATTCTAATACTCGATAAGGCTTCCTATGATCAAAGAAATGGAGCATTAAGGGCCTATATTAAGGTTTTCTGTAATATGCATAGTCTCTCTTTCCTACAGCATGACCAAAACTCCATTTTTATAGGGAATAAGCTTCCCACACAAAAAACTTGATGTTTGCTTGTAGATATTCGCCTTGCCCCTTCACCACTCGACCACTTCGATCATCTGAATACATTTTTACTTTTCACTGAAGAAACCAACATTGTGAAACATGCCCCATTGGGTTTCATGAATACTACTTTCTCAAAGCTCAATTCTTATTTAAGTTAGAAATTCACCTTGCCCCATTGAGTGAGGATTATTTACAGTTTAGTGTTTAGAATGTGCCTGAACTTGGAAGACATTCCTGGTGAGTATTCATCTGCTATTTTCTGTTGGATTTCTAGAGTAGGAAGTAATCCAGGAAAGAACTATAAAAAGAAACTTCCACGTCATGGTTGGTAAGAGAAATAGTATAATGTATAATATACTATATCAATCAGCAGCTTTAACAGGGCCTTGTTGAAGAAACTCTTGAATTGCAGATGATTCGGAAGGAATGGAATTAGTAGTCTGCAAACAACTGTATCTGGATACTTGATGGTCTAATCTCTTCTCCCACAGTATAGCCGAGGAGTTGAGGCACTCGACAATGTCTAGATAATCAAGATTTATTCAGGAAAACAAAATCTTTGAAAAGTTCTGTTTTCTAATTAATTTGTAGGGACTAAATCATAGAAACATTGTTGCTCAAGGCAGGAGTGTTTATATGAAGTGGTCTGTGTTAGAATACATGGGTAAAACTCATTCTTAAAAATCAGCTTATAAGGAGAAGGTGCCCATGCATTTATAAACCCCAAGACCCAAAAGTCCTTTAACAATGTGAGACTTTGCTAACACTCCCCCTCACTGTCAGGGCTGGAGACACTCGGCTTTCCTCCTCCATGCAGGGTTGGAGATATGAACCCAATCCATCCCAATGGTACTCCTGCCCTAATACCATATTAGAACACATGTAGAACTCATCCTTAAAAACCGGCTTTTAAGGAGAGGATGCCATGCATTTATAATTCCCAAGACTCAAAGGTCCACCGGCAATGTGGAACTTTGCTAACAATACATTGTCAAGCTACAATACACCTATACCCATCCCCTTGCCGATCATTTTTTTTTATGACCAAGGTTTCCAGGTCATTTAGAGCACCCAACTAATCCTCGGAGCATGTGCAAGTCTCCCTACCCACACACACTAGGTAACTCTATAAGGAGTGGCCCTTTAGAGTGGAATGGGATTCGAACTCAAGACTCCCGTTTCTTCAGGCGAGTTTCTTACTCCAACCCCTTTAAATGATCCTTTGGGTATCATATATGAGCCAGTCAGTACAATATTTACTATAACTTTGCAGGCATCCATCCATCTTCAAGCTTCAAGGTGGCTCTAAATCTGTAATAGTCTGCTGCAAACCAATGTGGATATGCATGATCTGATAGCAACCTGTTTCTAATTACTAATGAGAGCTTTTTTACGCATACGACTGAAAAATGATCTGAATAAGATTTGCTCAGTACATCAGAAATGTCATAAAATCTTCGAATTTATAGGATTTTTTTTTTTTGTTTTTTCATGCTACCATTGGACACTATTTTTCTAAATTTGTCGTCTTTGTTAAGCTTAGCTTTGAATTCAACAGGTATCAAGCGCTGAAGTAGTGTATGAATTTACAGAACTATCGGTCTTAGGTTAGTGGACTCAGTTAAACCATATTTTATTCTTAGGTTGGTCCTGGACTGTCCCTATTACGCTGGAATTTGTTTTCTAATATAAAAATGTTTCTACTATTTCTTTGCCACTAACCTATATAACGAAAATTTAGTTAACCCACTTAAAAAGTTTATCAAAATTAGTAGGTATTAGATTAGGTCGAACATTTAATAAATAGGTTCATGGGCCAACTAAATTAAGTTTCATTAGATACTTGGATTGGATCAATCCATTTAATGAATGAGTTATCTTACCTATAGATTGGATTGATTCATTTAGGATTATTAAGTTGGGCCAACCCATTAAATAAATAGATTTTTTGAAATTGGTGTCCTATAATAAATGGTTTAATTGGGTGTAAATTGGGTTAGGTTAAGCATTTAATAAATCGACCAAGGATTGGGTCAATCTATTTAAACTTAGTTGAGTATTTGGATTCAATTAACCCATTTAATAAATGATTTAAGTCATGTATGTGTTGAATTTACCCATTTAAGATCATTGGATTGAGTCAACCTATTTAATAAATAAATTAAGTTTCCTATAAATAGGATTGAGTTAAGCTTTTAATATATACGTCGGTTAGAGTTGACCCATGTAATCTTGGTTGGGTAATCAAATCGGATAGAGCGATTTATTAAATGAATTGAGACCCATATCGACCTATCTTATAAATGAGTTGAATTACGTCAGTACATTTACCTTAGTTGAGACGGATTAATCTAGTAAAAAAAATGAGTAAAACAGAGTTGTTTTAATCTAGACTTGATCATGCTAACCTGTTTAATAAATAAATAAGTCAAATATATCTATATTCAACTTGTTAAAATAGCTTGGACAAGTCCCCACGAGGTGGGTTTCATAAAATTTTCAATGGAAGTATTTTATGTGGATGCTGATAGATTTTTTTTTTAAATTTTTTATCCATCTTCATGAAAAAATTGACTGCTTGATTGAAATTCATAAAAGATTGTTGAAAGAAACATAAAAAAATCTATAGAAACAAAGGTATTCAGTAGAACTTCAATTTGCCTTATTGAATGTGTTAGATGAGCCTCTTCAACCACTAATCAGTCCACACTAGTGTCTCTTGATAGATCCAAGAATGACATAAGAAAGTGGTCCATATCATTTCAAAATTCAAACGAACCTTTCACAAAGGTTACACTTGTTACCGTCCTTTGTTTTTCTTTAATTTTTATTTTGGAAATGGTGAGAGCATTGCATGTGATTTTCACATTTTCTATTATATTAGACAATGAAGTTTAAAACCCTAGTCAGTGTCACAGTTTTGATTTTCTGTTAAATATCATACTCTTTATATCTTGAAATATTTTACTTTTCGTGATAAATGAATTTATTCTTTTTTTTTTTTCACTTATCATCATCTAAATGGTGAAAAAATACACCAATATTCCTTATGTTAAAAATATTTGTATTCCTATCACTTAAGAAATAACTCACTCCCAAAAACTAGTCATTGAGAGTACGATGCCTCAAGTATTATCACAAATTAACTGATGTGGGACTTTTGTCACTTCAGATCCCCCTTACGTGTAAGCGCATCATGTGGACCTAATATCATGTTAGAAAATCATGATATGATAAAAATTTTCAAGTAGATCTCACTCTCCAAAGCTAGCTATTGAGAGTAAAGTGTCCAAGTGTTATATAATATAGAGTAATTGGTTTCACAAATTAACGAACGTAAGACTAGATCCTCTCTTCGTATCTACTTTGAAAGAAGGGTTGTGTGGGCTTTTTTCAGAATGACGAGTAAAAATATTTAATTAGTGGTTTTTACATTGCTAGCTCAAGCATTGTCATTTCTCATTGACACTTTGTAGAGGATGTCATTGTGTTTTGCGAGGATGAGCATTGATGAATTTTCAATTTCTCTAAGCTTTATTGTGGACATTCACTCTTTTAAGAACAATATTTGCTACTTTCAATTTTTTTTTAATTGTTTAGTAAATTATTGTAGGTATCAAATTGCATCAAATAATAAATCATAAATTTTTTATGAGTTTTCAAAAAGAAAAATCATTTAAAAATATTAAGAACTGGATTCACAGTCCAAACCATCGATAGAAGAGACAAACAAAATGATGACAATTAAAAAATATATAAAGTTGTCATATATCTAAATATATTTTAAGGTTAATTAAAGAGACTCGTAAATGGGTTAATAATTAAATGTGATAATATTAACTTTACAAGAATTGTATTCTAAATATTGATGTAGATCCTAATGAAGAGATCAACCTTACTCAAACTACCATATAAATAATAAAAATAGACAAAAAAATTGTAATATTCTTAAAAATCAAGGTTCAAACATAAAATTCAAATATTTTCTGCAAACATTGTAAATCGTAACATTTTAACAACTATGTTTACATTAAATACATCTGAGGTTCACTTTCTTTCCTCTCATCTTGGTCTTCCGTTGGAGGAATTCTAAATCTCTATCCATTTGGGATCGAATATTTGAGCACTTATATTAGTTCTGGATGATGAGAGAACATGAAATTAGTTGTGGGTGATGGGGGGAGAATCTTCTTTTGGAAAATTTGTTTATGATCTCAACAAAATTCTTAATCCCCCTGTTTCTTGTAAAAACTTTCTCACTTTTTGTGCAAAGCCCTCTTTCATTGAAAATCACAAGCTTTTGTATTCTTCTTCTAGAAGACAAAACGTTTTTTTTCTCTAAAAATATAATACAATAAATATTATGCTTGAAAGATCATGTTTAAATGTATTATGCTTGAAAGATCATGTTTAAATGAGGACATGAAAGGAATATAAGAACTTGATAAAAAAAAAAAAGTTCAAGAGAAGACAATTTGATCTTCAAAGAAAGAAGGATTAGTAAATCAGCCACATTTGGAGAAAAAGGTAGCAAGCAGAGATGCATTGTGCTCAAATGAAAACAGAACATAGGCATGCTAGGAAAGACATAATAGAGTATGTGCTCAAAACTAAGATAAATGACAATTCCTTAAAGGCGGCAAACAGAATTGAATTGCTTGTTGGATAGTCGATTGATTAAATTCTAATGTAATGAAGAATCTGACTGAATTCATGCAGAAGCAAGAAGAGACCTACTTCCCGAACTGTAGATGATCAGACATTTCTCTGCAGTGTCTCATTCAGCATCCCGCATTGCCGTGTGATCTATCTCCCTTCAGATTTTACCAATTGAGAGAAAACTTTGCTCATTGATACACCAGAAAGATCTTCGACGCTTGACATCTCGTGTCTGTCAACAGCTACACTCTCTAAGTGATCAACATTGTGAACCTGTGGAGAGAGCTTAGATATTTGCTTGACACTATCCATTTCAAGCTCATTTGGAATCACTGCCTCTTGAATTTGCAATACGTATTCCAAATTCCACAGTACATCTCCCATTGTGGGTCGATCAACACCATAATCAGCCAAGCACTTCTCTATTGTGTCTCCGAACTTTCTAAGAGAATCGGATCTTATCTGGCCTGCAAGATGCGGATCGATGATCTGCTCTAGCTGCCCTTTCTTCTGCCACTTCATCGCCCATTCTGCAATGTTCACCATCTCTCTTGGAAGGGATGGGTCAATAACAGGTCTGGCACAAAGGACTTCTAACAGAACTACTCCAAATGAGTAGACATCTGACTTGTCTGTTAGCTGCTGTCTCCGGAAATATTCAGGATCAAGATAGCCAAAGCTCCCTTTCACTGCAGTGCTCACATGAGTCTGATCAAAATCTGGCCCTGTTTTTGAAAGCCCAAAATCTGCAACCTTTGCGACAAAGTTCTCATCTAATAAGATGTTTGCAGACTTCACATCTCGGTGGATAATGGCCTTTGCAGAACCAGTATGGAGATAGTGAAGTCCTCTGGCAGACCCAATACAAATTTCAAGCCTCTGCTTCCAACTAAGATTAGGAAGATCTGAGCCATAAAGATGACTCTTAAGTGTCCCATTTTCCATGTACTCATAAACTAGAATCATTTCATTTTGTTCATCACAATATCCAATCAATGATACAAGATGGCGATGTCGAAATTTAGACAACATCTCAATCTCTGTCTCGAATTCTCTCAGTCCTTGTTGAGACTGAGGATTACCTCGCTTCACTGCCACTTTTGTATCATCTCTAAGCAATCCTTTATAGACCTTTCCAAAACCTCCGACACCTATGACCCAGTTCTCATCAAAGCCATTTGTTGCTTCTTTCAGTACAGCAAAAGAAAATTGGAACCCAAAATTCAGTCCAGATAATGTTGAATTTGTGGTTCCATTAGAGAATTTACTTCCCAAACTATGCGAATTCCCTCCACTCCAAGAGAAAGGCACCCAGGTCTTTGAAAATTTCCGCTGCAGTTTTCGTCTTCTGCAAAGGAAGAGCAGACCCAAGATGATGGCAACCACAGTGACTGCCCCAACAACTAAGCCTGCCACAAGAGCAACATTATTCTTTGAAACTGGTTGCGACATTGGTACCACAGACGTGAGACCATCAAGGCTTCCTTTAGAGTTATTCATCTTCATAATTTCCAGTCCATTCAAAATAGCATTTGGAATGTTCATCAGTGATGAGGGCCCTATGCTGACACGAAGTGTAGTCCCTTCACTGACAGGCACAACAAAATCCATAAAATATGCCGCAGCCAAGGTGTTAAATGTATCAGAGGAGAGGTCTAGGTCGTGCCGAGCGGACCAGCTATTGATATAGACATTGAAGTAGAGCTCATTAAGTGCAGAACTCACAATATCACAGAAATGCATCCGTATAAAATACCTGTAACCCGAATCCACCGTGAACCACCAAGTTACATTAAAATTCATGGAGGAAACATTAGCTGTATTCATCTCCTCAGCAGTAGCATAGACTATATCAGGAGCTATATCTTGGGTTGGCCAGCCACTCACATACTTGATAGTTCCTGGAAATTTGAATGACTTTGCAAGGTTCTTATTCAGCAAAAAGGTTTGATCAGTATCCCATGTCCTCGACAGAGAATCATTAGAAGATGAAACCCTAGGTCCACCCATGTTAACCCTGTAAACTGTTTCAAGAGCATCTTCTGATAACGCTTGGTATGTTCCAGCAGGGTTAATAGTAAATGGAATATTGGAAAGAAGCTCATCGGGGATAGAAACAACTTCAATCGCATTTACGAATGCAAATGAATTATTTGAAGGTGTGAAAGTGAGATGGAGACTATCAAGAGTTATATTCACTGAATATTCCTTGAGTACGACTGAAGTATCATTGGTAGCTTGGAAATTGTCCAGGAGGACAAATTCATCTGTAGAAACACTGAACTTCGCTGCTTTCAGATCGTAGCTTTGGTGGCTGAAAGGGAAGAAATGGAGATGGATCCAATGCCTCCCATGCTTTTGGATTGGGAAAGTGTAGGATGAGAGCCCAGCAAAGATGCGAGCAGTCTGATACAGAGCCGACCCTTCAACAGACGAGATAGAATTTGAGGAGGCATTGGCAAAAATTATGTCGGGGGTAGACAGAATTCTGGAACCAGAGTCATCGGCAACAAAAACACGGGTACCGACTGTTGTGTTGGTGGTTGATCCACAATCTATAAGGAACTTGTCCACGGGAGTAAATGATATTGAAGTACATAAAAGTGAGAAGATAAGCGACACAGAAATAAGCAATTTTAGATTTCTCACACTGCCCATTCTCAAATAAAAGGCACTAATTGCAATTCAAAAAAAAAAAAACCTGTGATCCTTGCTTGATTGATCTTTGCTGAGTGACGAGAACAACCAAAACAAACACACGAAAAAGAGAGAGACTGGGTTCTAAAGAATCAAATGAAAATCACAAAAACCCATCATGGAAAGGTTGATGGAGAGAGAAAGAGGGGAACTTCAAGATGACTTGGGACTGAGAGAAGCATTGTTCACCACCCACCCATCATGAAATACATGGAGCCAGGTACAAAGAGATTGGGGTTTTTGTTCTCTTACAGAGAAATGAAACCAGAATAGAAACTGACAGCCAATGAAATAAATGAAGATATCAGATGGGCATCATGAAATCTTAGAAAGGGAAATGGCAACAGCCAAAGCTAGCACCAATGAGTTCCGTGGAGATCAAAAGAATGATTTTCAATCACAATCCAATAAAAGAGACAAAACCCCTGTCTTCTCTCCGTGTCTTTTCAAGGATTTCCACAACAGCAAAAAGCTTGGATGCTTTTATCTGAAGGAAAAAAATGGAAAACCACTGATGTAATTTTCATACAAAGTGGGGTCTTTTCACTTGCATCACAAGTTCGAAAGATGCAGAGAAGAAAAGTTGAAACAAGAAGGACAAGAAGAAGAAGAAGCAAAAAGGGGAAGCAGATTCAATGAATGGATGTTCTGAAACTGAAATGGAACATGCAAAGATTAAAGAAGATCCAGCAAATGGAAAGAGCTGACCTTTTTCCGTGATGATGGAAGGACTTCTGGTACTTTTTTGGCAAGCGAGAGAAGGCGAAAAGATGCTGAAAGAATGAGAAATGAGATTTTCCTCTCCAATATTGCCATTGCAGAGAGGACGGACATTTCTTTTATTAGCTTTTATAATTTAAACTTTAAATTTCAGTTTCCTCTCCTTGTCATTAATACGTTAGAGGAACAACAACTGATGCAGACTTATCTCTCTCATAAATTAAAAATTTCCACACTTGATATATAAATTAATAATAATAGGCCTAATTGGAGGAACATTGGTGACTTTTCAATATAAAAGCCAATAGTATACTTTTTCATTATTTAAGTGTGATGAACAGTAAAAAAATTAATATCTTTTGTTTTAAAAGAAATATGAAGTCCATATTATTTGCCCAATTAGAGATATCTAAAAGATGAGATATTTTTTTATGGAAGTTGGATCACTTAAGAGGCAACGAATAGAAGATACTAGAAGGAAATAGCAATCTTCAAAAATACAGGAAAAAATAAAAAATAAAAATAAAAAATATTATATACTATAAAGTGACTGATGGAATAATTTATAATAAAGTTAATTAAACTGAAAAACTTATGTAAAGTCGACCCCATATAAATGTGATTACTGGGCTTGGCTAATTTCATAATTTTTATTGAATATATTTTAATTATCTAATTTATGAGCATAAAATAGAGGATTAAAGGAAAAAAATTGAGTGGTTATAATCATTCATTTTATCTCATTCTCATGTAAGAGAGATAATGGCACAAATCTTTCTTTTGTTTGAATTTACGTGTGAAAAATCGTAAGATATCCGACGGAAAATCCGTATACATGAACTCACTACCCAAGGTACACCAAAATTAAGTCATAGGAGTTCGAACTCATAGCGTTCCACTTTCTAAAGTAAGAGACAATCAATTGAACTACACGTGGCACAAATCTTTGATTGACGAGTTCTTTAATTTTTATTTTCATATTTATTTTAGACAGCTATTTTGGTAGTCTACGCAGCCATTGAATGGCAGGCGCACACAGATTGACCAGTGTAAAACTATCCACTGGTTGCCAGTTTGGACCCTCCAGTTGTCTAACACAAGATTATTATATATTTTATGACTAAATAAGAGAATTAATTTGGACATTTTTTATCACAATAACTTAGAAAAATAAGAGAAAACATTAGAAATAATATGAAGGCCAATCAAACCTAATCGTTAGGGGCAGTAAAATACTAGTTTAATCTGATTAACCTATTTATTGTTTTTAGATTTCTAAAAATTAAAAATATAATTTTAATTTGTAATTCAATTTACCTTACCAAATTTGTCAGGATAAAAATTTGCAATAAAAAGCGCTGCTATGGTATATTAGGAAAAAATATTATTTAAAATTGTAACTTCTCTTAGATGGTAAATGTAGAGAGTTCAATAAAATTTGTAACTTTGACAATTTATGAAAAAGAATAAGAGATAATTGCAATCTGAGATTATATTTTTTTCCTTATAGATATCAATAGAAGGGAATGATAGCAGACGAAGAACAAAGCCTAATTGGTGGGAGAAAAGATTCTAAAACAAAATTCTATCCATATAGAGAGAGAGAGAGATCAAGGGAGGCCCCCACAATTTGGTGGTGGGTTGAGATCAGTGGGCCCATCGGAATACGGTGGCCTATAATTCATGGAATTTATATGAAATATTTTAGTTTATTAATCTGCACCGTAACTTAGTTGATCTATGCTTCTGAAATTAGAGTAAAGGCTTTAGGTTAATTTTTTTCGAATTTACTTGATATACAAAGTTTGTATATGATTTTGTGAATTTGTGAAATTAGTCTTGCTTTCAATATGAAATTGTGATATTCAGATTTGGCTTCTGAATTCGGAGGATGAAAATATTCTCCAGGTGGATCCCATCTCCCTCGTTTAGGTTGAGTTGAGTTTGCAACAAAATCAGGTTGAGTTGAGTCTGGGATGAAGATCTCGGTAACATTTATTTTTACATGTTACTGGGATACACAATTAAGAGGGGCTCTGACAAAAAAAAACTTCTTTATTGAATGATTTAAAATATAATTTAAATAAAAATTTAAAGAAAAAAATTGATTATAGATAAGAGTATAATTTTATCAAACTTTCAATTTGACGGTGTTGATTCAATTTACAAAAATTAGAACATGAAAGATAATATTTATAAATTAGAGATTTAATTGTAATAAAATTAAATCTTATAATATAATAATACATTTTAAAAAAATATAATAATTTTTATTACTGTCATTGAGTCTCTTAAGTATGAAATGTTCATTTTAAGTCTAAATTATGTGTTTTTTTTTTTTATCGAGGTGTTTAAACTTTAAAGTCTCTCTTTTATAACATTTGACTAATTTTACATGTAAGATTTAATTTTCTTATGATCAGAATAGTTTTTATTTTATATATTATTTATTTATTTTTGTCCTGCCGGCATTTTCCGTCAAATCGGGCCATTTAGTATTGATTGACAGGTCTAAGGTAGACCACTGCTTAGACTTCCGGTTCCAGGTACAAAGTACACAATCCACTATTCATGGCCAAACCATTGAAGACGACAACTGGGTATTTGTAAAGGAAAATAGGTTAGATGACAATGGTTTAAAATTTTAATATTTATATGACTTTAAAATTTTATGTCCTTTGCCATAGTTCATATCTCAAGATGGTGTTTAAGATCTACTGTAATTCTTATTTATTTTATTTTATTTTATTTTTTTCCTTGAAATCATCATATACCACCATTGCTATAATAGTACTGTGGTTGTAACATTCTTTTCATATTTTTTTACATTACTTTTAACTTTAATAATTTATCATGAATGTATGATATTATATTGATATAAAAATGCGCTGTGGGATGGTTGGTTTCACGTTCAAAATGATTAAGTCGATTTCAAAGTTTTCCACTCTCGCTTATAAACCTAGGGTCTTCTCGAGGTACTTTCAATGTGGGAAACTGCTGACATTACAGGCTCCTCGACCCAATCTCTGATGCCTTTATCAACGGACTCATACCTCTTTGTGTAGAGTCCACGTAGCTACAGTACTTCCCATATATTTTTTACTTTTGTTCTCTCAAAGGTTGGACCCACGTCGCCCTCAACTAGTACACATCAACATGAAGGGGGAGTCTCGGTCCCACCCTCGCTTACAAAACCAAGGTCATCTTGAAGTACTTCCGATGTAGCACTATGTACACATTTACATATAGATAAGAACAAAGAATGAGATATGAAAGATTTAGAGGCCACCAACTATAAAATTAATTGTAATTTCTTCAAAAATTAGTGCTTCTAATGATAAACTTTAAGATTAGGATTTGTGGTTAACACTGACACCATCAAAATGATATCTTCATACCATTATATAACATTTTACATGGGTTTATTTATGTCCCCATCACCTCGTGTTAATCATTAAGATTTAAGGTTTTAAATGGATGTAGACTGCCTTTTACACCAAACCTAATATTTGATTATTTGATTAGGAATTCAATATAGGAGCTTAATTATGGCAAGTGAATGTATGGTGAGTTGGTCATCTACTTCTTGTATATATTGGATTATGATTTGGTGATTCAAACAAACAAATCAAGATTAAGATTAAAAAAAGTCAATCAATGTGAACCATGTATACACTTTTTCTCTGGCATTTTCTTCTAAGGTCTGCACCTCTTTTTGACTCTTACCAAGTGGGTAATGGATGAGATTTTAATAAACTTCCAATTGATGCAAATTCCAGTGAGATTAACTGTTTGAATCATTGCCAAAACGAAGTAAGTACCCATTTATTAAAAAAAATGGTACTGAGAGTGACACTCCACCATATTAAATCTTTTTCCTTTTTCTAAAGAAAAGGGGTTGGTATATATCGGTTTGTTGATGGTAGTACAAAACAGAGGTGTAAAAAACACCTCGGTCGATAATTCGGCTGATATGATTCTCTCACTTTTTTTTTTGGTAAATATTGATATTATTTTATTATTTTATTTTTTCTGAATTAAAAAATATAAAAAAATGGAAAAAGAAACTGTTTTTTAAAAAAAAATTCAAAATGTAAATATTGGCCGATATGTGGGCCCAATATCAGTCGATATTTTGACTCGGGCCCATCACCGTTTTGATTTTTTTTTTTTAAATACCGATATGAATCATATCGGACCGATATATATCGGCCGATTTGTAATACGTATCGGCCGATATCTTGATCCTTGGTACAAACAAGTGCAGAAGTCACTTAATTTTAATTTTTATTTTAATTTATGTGTGGGAAACCGTGGAAAATCCAATGTAAAACTCCTACGGGTGATATTCAATTACCCACTGCCTTTAGGGTACACCAAGTGAGCGTATGAGGACTCGAATCTGGCACCTCCCGCTTCCTGAAGAATTTTTTAATTTTGTAACATTTTTAAGGAATTTTTAAAAATCCAATTTCTTATCATATCATATATATATATATATATATATAGAATTTGTACCAAAAATTGATTGATGTTACCATTCAAAATATAGAATTGAAAAAGAAAAAGGGAGCCTTACAGTCTACTTATTCTATCTAAGTCACATTATTCGAAACCATCAAGAGAGACATTATTGTTTCCCAATGCAAAACACCATTTTTTTTAAATATTAAAAATATTTTTTTAATTCAAATGACATTTATAGAAAAGACAAATTGCACTAATTATCTTACAAAAGAAAAGATACCTTTTGATATTTTAAAAAATAATGTCCAAAGATACTTTTGGATTTTAAAGAAAAAAATCCACCTGATTTTTTTTTCTCAATTTTAGGCACATCTAGACTAAAAATTCAATATTTATTAGAATTTTCAGAAATGTATAGCTGAAAATTTTAATTCACTTCTATGGATATTTCAATCCATTTTGAAAATTTTAGTTCATTTGTTTACTATCTTGTATACAATAAAATGGGCAATACAATTGAACCCGTATCAAGTTATACAAAAAACCCATGGGAGGATCACTGTCCTGTATAAAAGTATGTTTAAAATGGGGAGCACATATAGACACCCAGAAATTCTGTCCCAATGCACTCGGTTCCAAAATTTTGGGTGAAATGACCGTTTTGCCCTGTCACTTCCTCTTCCAACGAAGCCACAGTTCCTTCGAATGAACGAATGATTGACCGAATAAGGGAAAAAAATGGTGGGCCCCACCGTTGAGCGAAACCTATGGTCTTCCTTAGCGATAGATAGGTGGGTCAGGGGTGATCATGGTGGTGTCGATCATAGGGTCAGAAGTGCAGGATCCACTTGGATCTAATAAAAAAACCCAAATCATAGATTCTCGGATGCCCCAAACAGCAGCCGAAGAAACTGGCCAGAGGAGGGTCTCACCATACTCCAATCAGAGATCTGATGGTACAGATGGATAGACCATCAAAAAACAGAATGAGTATGAATTTGGTGCCCGCCAGATCTTCTTCTCGACCTTAGATCAGGTGATGGAGAAGGTTTCTGCCAGTGGGTCCACCATACCCATTCCATTTTTTGATGGTCTATCCATCTGTACTATCAGATCTCTGATCGGAATATGATGGGACCCTCCTCTGGCAAGTTTCTTTGACTGCATTTTCGGCGTCCAAAACCCAATTTTGTGGGTTTTTTTTCTTAGATCCGAATCGATCATTCACTTCTCCACCTAAGATCGACACCACCATGATCGCCCCTAGCCCACCTATCTACGGCTAAGGATGACCTTGTGTTATGGTCAACGGTGGAGCCCCCGATTTTTTTTTCCCTTCCCAATCGATTCGGTGGTATATCCTTCGAACTAATGCGAAAACCGTTCAGCTGATTCCTTCGGTGATTCAGTGCTTTGAAGTGGAAGGACAAAACGGTTATTTCATCCAAAATTTTGGAATCAGGTGTACTGAGACAGAATTTTCGAGTCTCTACATGGGCTCTCTTAAAATGACATCTTTCTTTCGTAATTGACGGATCAGTAACTTTATAATGATTTGATAATGTTTAGTAGGCCCGTACAGAAGTTTGGTAGATTGGCTTCCTCCTTCAACGGGGAAAAGGCCAGCAGCATTGAGCCACAAGCTACTTTGTCTTAAATTCAACACAAAGGTCGAATGCTTACGAGTTAAATAAAAATGTATTTTATTTAAATATTTATATTTATTTGATTTATATAGAAATATATTTTATTTAATTTAAATTAACTGTCTACATATATATACATATAAAACGAGATTATATTTTTTATGAGATATAATTCACTAACTATGTGATTGTTTCTTATTAATCTAGTCTCCTTTGATTTGCCCTTCCTCTTGCTGCTTGGTTCTCCTCTTTGTTATGCTTTGACATTTTTGCATTTCTACCGACTTGTCTTGCACATTTCTCCTGTACTCTTCCCTTCCCTCATTGTTTAGTTTTTTTTTTTAATATAGATGCCGCCACTCTATATTAGAGGTGAAATTAATTTACGAGCATATGTAAACTTCCAAATCTATGTATACCGATAAGTTGATGAAGAGTAACCCAACAGGGAGTGGCCCAGAGAGGTTTGAGCGTGAATCGAATTCAAAATCTCTCTTCGTGAGGAGAGTTTTTTGACTGTTAGATCAACCCCTTCTAGAATTTTTCGTCCTAATTTTTAAAATAAGATGTACCATATTCATATGTAACCATTTTGTTGTGTAATTTTACCATATGTTGAATCGCTAACTATAGTGGTTTGTTGGGTGCAAGTTTGGAGCCTAATGAAGTAATGAGTAATGACATCAACATCATCATTTGCTGTTTTGCATAAATTACCTAACCCTGTTTTATCCACTGAATACATACTATTAAAAATTAAAAATTAATAATCTGCTTTTTCTTTCTACTTTAAGATGTCAGAAATGAGTTTACATAAAATCAATAAGAATTGTTAAACTCACCCTTTTTTTTTCCGAAGTATATAAGCTTCGTAGAGGAATTAGTCTTTGGAGTATATGGCTGGATAATGTAACGAAAAGTGACCCTTTAAAATGAAGTGATAATCGAATTTAGAATTCCTATTTTCTAAAGACCATTTCTAATGATCATTCCAACACTTTTGAATTCCGTCAAATTCACTCTTATCAAGACGAGCACATGAAAAAAAAAAATTGGCTCTGAAGTGGCCAATCTGTGACATGTGGAAAGAGGGAGAAAGGTAAAGGTTTTGTTAATGGAAAGTGAAAATTAATAATATATTGATCAGATTGTTATTTGGTCTCAATGAAAATGATAATTTATTGACCTATTCAGCTGGCTGAGCTACTACATTAGTAGAAGCTCTACATTATTCTAAAACTCACTGTTCATCAATCATGCCTTTTTCAATTACTACTATTGTCCCTACTTATATTCTATTAAAATTTTACATATTGCCAACCAAATTTATTTGTAATGTCAGCCTCCTAAAAGAATTGTTCAAACAATGCTGTAAGGGAAATCTTTCTAAATTTCATATGGGACCAATCTGATGAAGAGTCCAAATCATTTAAAGGAGTTTTCAATGCACTATTATTTTTTATTCAATAAATTTTGAATAAGTAGAATTTTATAGGATAACAACATGTTATTTGGATTATCAAAAGCATGAGCTATTGCATGCAGAAGAAAATAAAGATTTGAGCAAAAATTTGATTTCAATTACACTAAGAAAGTTTCAACAAACTCAATTCAGACTCGCACAATAATGAAAAATAAGATAAATCTTCTTATTCTTCAAAATACCTTCAAAAAGAATATTCTTCTTTAAAACTTGCTCAAGACGTATTTCAAACACACCTTCGTCAGAATAATATCAAGCAAAGTATTTCTTCAAAAGCAACCATCTAAAAATGTGTAAATGCATTTCGAGCTAGTTAACAAACCCCTATTAAGGCTTGACTTCGAACTTTGTTTCGATGCTACATCTTCAATGATTTACATCCCAAGTATCCTCTAATACTTATTTGCACTTCATACAATTATAAAGATGATAAGATTTTCTGTTTTATATATTATAATGTATTTAGAGAGTTAAAATAGAACAAAAATATTAGTCAATGATTCACCATATTCATATATTTTATTAAAAAATAATCTCAATTAATCTATTAATTCACAACTCTCTTACCATGTTGGTAGAAATTTAGCATGAAAGGAGGGATCCAACAGTCGAGTTGCCGGCATTCTATAGTCTAGAACTCTATATCTTATTCAGATTAGTAGTATGTTTACAAATGGCAAAGTTGCTGTGTCTAAACTCTAGTGATGTATTAAAAAATAATTTAATATTATGTTTTATAAATAATGGGTAGAAAAAGGGTTGAATTGAGCTTAAATATTGACTGATATTTTTATAATTTGATTTTTCTTTTTCTTTTAAATTTGAAATGGCCAATTTTTAATAAAGATTTCTAGCCATGCTAGAGACCAAATTATTGATTTGTCAAACATTCAGAAGTTAGACAAGAAACTACTATCAAAGTGATTGTCGTTTTGAATATTTTTACATGATAAATAATTGTGAATTTACGTTTAAATTGTCTAACTTCAAAATTTCTTTAAAACAAGAGAAGAAAATATAAATGAAAAAGTTTACAATTACAACTTACAAATTTAACATTTTTTTTTTTGAATTTACGTGCGGAAATCGCAGGATACCCAGTGTAAAACCCACAGGGATGAGCCCATTACCCCTAAGGCACACCAAAATTAGACCATGAAAGTTCAAATCCGGAACTTCCCATTTCTTGAAGCGAGAAAATTCAACATTTTACACGTGAATAATCTCTTCGGCCCAAACTTGTTTAGTATGTTGAACTCCTTCCTCTTTTGTTTTCTCCCTTGCGCTTATGAGACAAATACAGTTTCCAAAAATGCACAAAAATGCTGTAAAACAGACCACAACCAAGAGCACTATGGTGTGGATTGATATCGGCATCTTCTTCCTCTCGTGTAATATCAGGTCAGGGTTGCCATCGACGCTGCAAATTCAAGAGGTTGGAGTTGAAGGTGGTGCAGTAGATATATTTATGGGGTGATAATAAAATAAATAATAAATGGTAAAGATTTACGTTGAAAACTTCGAAGAGATAAATCATAGAGAAGAAAGAGGATTATGTATTTCCTTTCCATTTTTACTTGTGAATGTTAGGGACTTAATCAATATGCAAAGTTCTTTGGAGCTGACCAAACCCCTTAAACATATCTCATACTAAGAGTCACCAGATACATGACAAGTGATCGATGAATCTCAATAATGCTTCGAATCTCTACTATTGTAAGTCAGGCTTCTCACAGGGTCTAAAGTGGGTCTAAACTATCTAATCTTTTAATTGTAGTCATTATTGAACTGTGATTCTTTGCATTTGAATTAAAATTAAAATTACATACGTTAAAGAGAGGAGAATTCTGATGTCCCTAGACCTGGATTTAGACCGTTCATGGACCAAAACCAACTTGAGCCTGAAACAGCCCAAATTGAAGTTGGGCATCAATGATTTCAACACGGTCAGGCTCAACTAGGCTTTTCGTAGTTGGGTTTAGACTCCAACCACGATCGACCTTATCTTCTAGAGAGTTGGGCTTGGTCATGGGCTGGAGAAAAACCCGGTCCAGCTTTCTAGACTGGGCCTTGGTCATGACTGGACTTGCTGTTGGTCCTACTAAGACTGGTACAAACTACAAAGGGCAGCATTCCTTGCAACGTAAATTATGGTTGCTCCATCTTAAGTGGGTTGCATATTGACATTATTGTTAAACTCAGCTCACACTTGACTCGACTTCAATCGAATCGAGTTCAGACAACCGGGTCAGCCTATTTTGAGCCTGACAATACTCAAATGAGTCTTCTTAATTTGACATCCTCCTACTTGACTAGAGTCAGACAAGCCGAGTTTCAACTTCAGCGAGCTTTAAACAAATGTAAATTAAAGCCGAGCTTGTTATTTTGACCCAAGGCAGAGAAACCCTAACACATTTCCAAGCCCCAGATTTTCTGGGCCTTTTTTTTTGTGAGAAAAAGGTCAGCTCTGGCCCATGTTTCACCCAAGTGGACCGCACATAGTAGGCGGTAGGGATATCCACACCCAACATCTGTCTCCTTTATGATCACACACTACTATTCCTTAATAAAGAGGTGATGGTTTTTAAATCTTACTTTAATAATATTTTTCCATTGAAAAGAGACTTGGGTACTCGTCCACTGAGTTTGTTGTTGGCCAAGTTCCTGAAAACGTGACAAGCGATGGATTAGAAGAGATTGTTAAAAACAAATTATTAACTAATAATGAATTAGTGATTAAATTAATGGACCACTTGGTACCATTATATGTCAAACAATTCAGCACTATATTTCCAATTTGTTGCAGGTTGCTTTTCAATTAGTTACTTAAACAAAAAGTAAACAAGGTAGATATGCTAATTACTTAGGTTAATGTAATACCCTGTCTCAAAAAGTCCTATATTGCTAGTGGCATTGGAAATTCCCTGATATATAAGTAGTAACCTTCCTCCTTCTACCACAAAACCTCCTAGGCGAGAATGGATGTGTATGGGCCATGTGCTAGGAACAAAATCTTGAGGGTTGCCGGGTATAGAGCGAGGCTCTATTCGAGGGCCCAAAGAGGACAATATTGTGCTCTAATATCCGGACAAGGCCTTTTGAAAGCAACAGTGGGTTGACTCGCCAAAGCAAAGCCATACGGGTTCGTGTGTAGGCACAAAGCAGACAATATTGTGCTAGCGAGACGGGTCGTTACAATTAATGATTTTTTAGTACAAGTGACAGTCAAATTACAATATGTTTTTGTTAAAAGATTTACAATAGTAATAATGTGATAGGTATATTGGATAAGCCCATTAGTAGTTGGAAAAATTTTCATCCTCTCAAGCTTGAGTTCATTTGGTAGGTGATGGTATTGTTTTTTAATCAAGGTATTTAGTCGTCTTAACCGACTAATTTTTGGAGTACATATAAACTTCTCAATCCACATACACTAGATCTAGTAAATGATTTGAAGTGAAGATTTCACACTCAACAATGTAGAATCTGAATTCTGAAATTTGATTTTGAAATTACAATTGATGGACATAGGTTGTGTGATCTATTTATCAATGTTTGATGAATAAAGACTAACTCCATTTGTTAGAAAAAGGAAAAGAAAGAAAGAACGATGACTTACAGCACTTTCAAGTTTGGTAAGGTCCCAAGGAACTCTGGTATTGTTCCTTGAAGGCTGTTGTTGTGTAAATCTCTGTAAAAAAAAAATCATATCAAATTCTCTTGTGACTTTGGCAGCCAATTCTTCATGTTGGAAACGTGGATCATGTACTGTTGTTTGCACTAATTTTATGATTGAAATTTCATGCATTTGGTTGTAGATGATAACGATGATGATAATGATGGTGATAATGATAGTGATGATAATAGTAATAGCAGCAATAATAAATAATAAAATATAATTAATCTAACCTATATTTCACTAATGTTATGTAATGGCTAATGAAGAATTTAACTGGTCCATGTTTTGTCCTGATTTGCCATGATTTAATTTGAAAATTCGAGAGTGTTCAAGTATGAGATATGGGTTAGTTTGTGTCCTGGGTTAAATAATAGATCACAGATATTGTGTTTGATTAGGTTGAACTATGGGCTGTGAGTCAAGTCGTGAATCAAATCTTAAACAGAGTTAGGTTGAGAATAGTTTATGGGTTGGGTTTGTTGGGTCATAGATTATAATGGATTATTTTGTTTCGGTCATTAGTTCGCGGATGGGGTTACAGGTCCGTCGAGTTGAACTATGATTAGTTACGGGATTGGCTTATAGGTTTTGAATTTTACAAGTCCATTGAAATTGCCTTTTAATCCCTCTCCTTAAGTGTTCATATTCTACAAAAAAAAAAATTCTAAATTAATATTAAATCATGAAAATTATTTTTCACAGAAAAAGTCTAGATAGAATAATAAAAAACAATTTTAATATGAAATTTATTTTTCATTTTCAAAAAATATTGTGCACAACATGACTCACGTAGTTGAGTCTAAATTATAATTATAGTTGTGATTCTACAATCCAATGAACTTACATAATTTGAAGAGCATCCATTTGTCTAAAATCTCCAATGCCCCCAATGAGTTCATAACCTGAGAGATAGCTGAAAATGTAGAGCAATAAAAATGGAATATTTTAATGTCATTCTGAAAATAAATGAATTTACATGTAAAATTCCAAACTCATTTAAGCTTTTGAATTTGAATCCAAATTTTACACAAGAATAGATATAATGAAGTTGTTAATGGAGATTGAATTGGAATAACAATAATAATAAAAAAGAGTGAAGAGATGTTACATTGCAGTAACTCTTGGAGGATTTTCTTCATTACATCTTAACCATTGAAATGTAGAATTTGCTGGCAAGCATGGATCTCCTCCCCACCCACGAAAGTGTGTTGAACTTGCATAGCTGGTGAGGCCCTTTAGTCCTTCCACTGTAAATATAGGTTAATTAATGAATACCCAATAACATTATTTAGGTTACCATTGTTGGTTAAAATAGTGAGTCTAAGGGTCATTCTACCGGGAGTGTTCCTTTGAGGTAGAATGGGAATCGAACTCAGAACACCCATTTTCTGAGATGAATTCGTAACAATCACTCTAACCCATTTGTGTTATTTGGCCATTTTGATAATCCATTTCTGATTTTTCTAAAAGAAACTTACAGTCTTGTGCTGATGTCTCTTGCACCTGATAATCCACCACAGTGAATAATTCAAAGGCACTAAGGCTTGGAGGCATATTTGAATTTGCAGAGGTTGAGAGTGTTAGGTTGAGAGATCCATTCTTTGGCAATGTAAGCCCTTCAATTTTATCACACATCTGATAACGAGGAGAAAGAGTCCCTAATTGTTGCTTATCAATGTGAACATCAAACGTTCTATTCTGGTTTGGTTTGAGCTTTTCAACTTCAGTAAAATAGAGGATAACATATCTAGGCCGTTGGATCTGTGGGAGATTGAAGGAGAGGTTGATCTCATCCGATGGAGACGATGCTTCTACCGCTGTTACTACTACTTCTGGAGGAGGATATTCATCAACTGTTGAATTAAGGGATGAAAAATTGGCAATTATTTTCTTGTACCCACTTGGATCTATTGGATCCCATATGCGATAGTATTCATCATATGGGTACCTGCAAAAATGTAAGAATGAGTGAGTCTCGATGACAATAATTTGACTATAGTCATTCAGGATACGGCAAAAGTATCGTAAAACACATGATTAGAACTCAGCTTTAAAAACTGACTATTAAGGAGAGGATGCCCATGTGCTTATTTGGCCTGGCCGGATTTATTTCTCTTTTTTGTATGGAAACTATACAATAAGAGATGGCGAGTGTGTGAACCTGTATTGTATTCCTTCTCAAATTTAGTGAAAATTCTTTATGTTGCCCATGGACGTAGATCTCTGATTGAACCGCATAAATATGTGTCTTCTGTCTTGTACGGGTGATTGATTGATTTCAATTTTACACAACATAAAATATTTATTTGTTATATTTCTACTCAGTTAGGAAGATCATACTCACTCAATGGTTTCATTTGCACCAAAGTTCAACCTGTATTCCTTGAACAGAGCATGTGTAGGATCCATCCATCTGTACATAGAATCAGGCAAATCCACCACTTCCAAAGAAGAGATGAAAATTACTTCTTTATCATAAGTTTGTGCTATACAAACACTTGAGCTTTCTCTCGATGGCTTAATAATAACTTCTTTGAAAATGGGCTGATCAAGTGAAGTAACAATAGTGTCCCATTTGTTTCCATCGAGCTGAAGATCGAAGGTTGGTGGGTTTGAGAGGCCATCATAATTTCCATAGTAGAAGGCAGCTCTTATGAGACTTTTTTCATGAGAGCTGACTGGCAAAATGTAGCAGACCTTATTTCGATCAGGGAAGAATCTGAGTGTGTTCATCTGTTGGCTTTGGATTGTTGTGTTTACAAGGACTTTCGCATTAATGCCTCCATACCCATAGAAATCTTCGTCACTGAGCCATGTTGTGCCATTGTCATCCATGTATCCATACCCCGCTACTCCACAGTCAATCTGAAAACCATTTGCACCTGTGTGGATTGCATATATATCGGAGAGAAATCAATACGAAGAAAATCATATTAATATTTTTGAAGTAAAACTCACTTTCAAAAGTTAGTTATTGAGAGAAAGGTGCATAAGTGTTATTATAAAGAGTCATTGGTTTTTCAGTTCAGACAATGCTGGATTTTTGTCAACTTCACGGGGAACCTGCTCTGATACTGTGTAGAATTTGGGAAAAAAAGGCTTATTGCTTCTCTCATTGAAATTCACATATATAGAAATTACCCGCCTCTTAAACAGAAAAGAATTATTCAATAATCAATTTACAATCATGTGATCAAGGAATCTGACAAATAAAGAAATACAAAAATATGTAAAATCAATTGTGTAAAGAATTTCCCATAATATAGTCCATGTTCTATGTTATTGTACAACTATAGTGCAAATGCATGGATAATATCCTTTTTTAAGGGTCCAAATATCGGCTAGTTTCTATTGTATATGACCAAATTAAGGGTCTAAATATTCAGTATGTGGGTTGAGAGGTTTACACATGCCTATAGAATTAATCGAGTTCTTTGAGAGACATGAACACTTTAATCATAAAAAAAATATATAAATTGACCTTGCTTTATTTTAAGTGCCCCAGTAATGCCTATGTAATCAAACCCTCAATGGCCCATATATCTATCTGTATTGGGTCAGTTTCACGTTCAAAACTTTAAAATGAAAATATGGTCTTTCTAAGTTCACAAAACTAAAACTATATTGGGCCCACTACTGTTCTGCAATGAGCCCATTAAAGGTTCATGAACTCAAAGTGTTCTTTCTACTTAATTAGAAAATCCACATTACCAAGGTCCTACCGGGAGTCGAACCCAGGTCGCTGGATTCAAAGTCCAGAGTGCTAACCACTTCACCATAGAACCTTGACGTCAGTGATTTCTTTCTGCACCAATATAATTTGAGAGTTTGTTACTGTAACCCATATTGAAACCCTTTGTGCCCGTACACTCATCTTGAATAAATATTTTGTTCGCAATGCCCCAAAACAGTATAAGTTGACCAGATGGAGTAAAATGCTTTAATAATGGGGAATTGATTTGTATATTGATATATATTTTTTAAGATCAAGGTATCAAAGCGTCTCATTTGAATTTTCTTTTCCACACGTCACACTTGACTAATGTAGGAGTTAAAATCTCATCCGATTTCTTCTTTTTTTTTAAACAAAAAACAAATATCGGTTGCGGGCCCGGTCGATATCTCAGCCGATATTTATATTTTTAATTTTTTTCTTTTTTAAAAAAAAGCCTTTTTTATTTTTTTAAATGAATGTTTTCAAAAAAAAAATGTCATCAAGATTTCTGGAAAAAAAAAAAAGAATTTTGAAGAGAGAGAAAAAACTCGGCCGAAAATTCAGTGGAGCCGAATTTTTGATCTTGGACTAATCCTTAGGACATGTGTACACTTCTCAATCTGGACACGTTGGGTATAAATCTAAGGAAAGTGGCCATTTTTGTGTTGAGTGACCATTTTTGTGTTGAGTGACCCTTTTTTGTATCGGTAGTTTTATTAGAATGAGAGATCGTGTGACCTTATTTTATCATGATAGTTTTTTATTTTATTTTTTACTTTTTCTAATTTATTGTGATCCAAGACTGATATAGAAATTCTTGATCATTTTTTCCATCTAACCTATATGAAGTCTTTCTTATTTTTCATACTATCCTTGAAACAGTCATAGGATGGACATAACTATGTAAATATTATTTCTTTGAAAACCAATACAAGCCCATTATCCAATATTTAAAAAAATTGGTTGTTAACCATTCATCTTCAGAGCAAATGTGTGACCCACTGGATGAATAGATGCAAGACAAGGCTGAGTTCATAGAGTTTATCGCATTGTTTAAAAACTCAAAAAGACTTGAACTTGTCAGTTTACATCGACTCAACTTGACAGGATTTCAAATCAAGTAAATTCACAAGTTTTTTCAACTTTTCTCGTCTAAATTTGTCTTTTTAACATCAGTTTCCGGTTGAGCAGATACAAAATGGAGAAGACTTGGGGAAGTAATGGAGTGAACTGAAATCACCTTGAAAGACCACCAATACCAGCAAGAGGATGATTGACAAGGCCATCTTCCCTTGTAAACAAACACCACCAAATATCCATGGAAAAGAGCTTTGGATCATTGATGCAATTACTCAAATATCTATCTATCTGAAGTTAATAGGGCTGGCTTGAATTTGAGTTAGTATGATCACAGAAAAGGAGCCTTTATAGAATGCCTGTGTAATAGAGTTTTATATAATAGAAGAGCATTTTGCCTTGTTTGGTAATAATAAACAAAAAAATTATCCTGTGTGAAGTTAAGGCTTTCGATCCTTCCAAAGAAATTATAATGTTTATAAAATTTATTTAGCAATGTCTCATATACAAGAGTCCAGAGCAACATTCTATCAACATTTATGATGGCATATTGGCAATGGGTTGGACTCTTTAAAAAAATTCTTTGACTGTAATTTTGAAGGAAGCATGGGAGACGTCAACCCCTAAGCCTTGTGGGGTCCATGGGTGGGGTCTAACATATGATAATAGATAGGTTTAAAATAGGGCTGAAACCGGAACCGACTTAAGATATTATTGACCTGAAATTCTCGATCCACCCGACCCGAATTATAACCTGACTCAACCCTAATTCTGATCGACCTGCGTTCTGAACCCATTTTACTCTAATTTTAACCTGGTTAGGTGGAGTCAAGTTAACTTGAAAATTCCTCTACTCGACCTGACCCGAATTCCATATGGATTTTTGTCTTCTCAGTCTGACCCGTCTCGCTGACCCAACTCACATTACCCAAGCCGCATGAGTTCTCGAGTTGGGTTTTGACCCGACCCGTGTTTCACCCTTAGTTTAAAAGGTATTTTTAGGATGATGTTTCTAATAACAAATCAGATTTATGATTTTCAAAGGCTTAAAATCAACAGTTAAACTAGAGCTTTGAATGGATTTTATCTAATAGTGAGATCAAATTAGAATAGGTTTAAATAGGGTACGGATACATTTCACAAGGGATAAATGGTTATGAGAAGAGCAAATAGTGATTTCAATCCCTAATGGGCCCCATATGAGGCCTAGAGGTGAAAACTTTTCAATTTTGAAGACCCTAAAGTTTTAATCACTCTCTTAATTCAATCTAGGGTGAGAGTTTAACTCAATGTTAGATCACATTAGAGTAGCGTCAAATTGGATAGAGATCCAATTTATAAAGGATGGATGATTGTGAATGTATTTGAGAGCAAAATGTGAATAAACATGTGTTGTGATTAAGGATCATTTGTGTATAAATGAAAGAGATGACCACCTACACATTGAGTTTTTCAAATTTTGATCAATTCAATTTATTTTTTTAATTTTTAAATATTACAGTATTTAAAAATATAACTTGATTGATTCAATTAAGGTGACTTTTAGTGAACCACATATTCAAAAAGATATATCTGATTGATTCATCACCATTTCATTTGGTAAGCTCCACGCCAATGTGCGGATGATTATTTCACTCACCAATGGATAAATCCAAATGTATTGACAAGAAAAATATATTCTAAGGCCTCAAATACATATAAAAATGTCAACGTGAGACTCTAAATTATTTTAGAAAAGAGAATTCAAAGGACAACATTGTTGCATTCTCTTCGATTTTTAAATTTTTTATTTTAAAAGAAATATAGAAAAATGAGAGAAAATTAGGAAAAGTTGAAAAAATTGGGGTGAGCATATTTTTTCAAAAGTAACGGTCATTTTTATGGAATTTTAAACATTGAAGTTGAAATTTCAATACGTCTTAAAATTTTGAAAAATGTGTTAATTTTTTAAAAATGTCTAAAAGTTTTATAGAAAAGAAAACCAACATGAGAAAACACCTAATATGAACTCCATTTTCAGTGATATGTATCTTCTATTATAATTCATAAAGTTTTTTTTGTAAAAATTTCTAAATTTCATGAAAATGTCAAAATATTAAAAAAATTAGAAAGAGACCCTAAAAACTCTACCAATCTCCTTTAGAACTCCTCATTTAATTGTAGAAACATTTGTATGTCATGTTATTCAACGAGAAACTAAAAAATGAGAAGTATCTTAGAAATTCAATTTGATCAAAATTTTAAAAAAAAAAAAAATCACACAAAACACCCTAGAAACTATGTGAATGATATTAAGACATCTTCATTGAATTCCATAAGCATTCGATATTATTTCATTAAATGTTTTTCACCAAAAACTTGAAATTTTAGATTATCTTGGAACTAGAAGTTGAAGAAATTAATGAAAATAACTCAGACAGATAAAAATTGATAAAAACAACTTGAAAATTGAATAAATTGTTTTTAAACAGTTTTAAAATTTTAAAAACACCGGTGAAAATAACTCAAAAAAATTACCTCTTAAGCCCAAGGCCAGGCCCAGGCTTGGCCATTTTACGTTGAGCTTGTCGACTCAAGTAGGCCCATTTGGAGAAATTAACTATTGTGAACCAGTTTGTTGTGAACTAGATTACTAACATCTTATAAGATTTATATTAGATGGTGTGAATGTTGGATGGATCTGCCCTTGAATAGGAAGTGGAACAAAATTAGACTTGAAAAAAAATAAAAAAATAAAAACCATTCTAAGAATGGCTTTGAAGGCTACAAAGTACTGAGTCTCCATATGGCTTGATTTTAATCATGATGAGTTTATCATAAATAAATTCAAATTGGATTCAATCAAATCCATGGGATGATAATGTGTACGAGGAAGAAAAAATGGTGTAATTATAAGCCCTCTAAAAAGGTTAGTGATCCAGTTCACAGTAAACCAGTTTACAATAAACCAGTTTACAACAGATAATTTCTTAGGTCATTTAAGCAGCTTTCAGGCATAACATATTGAGGCCCATGACATTAGCTATAGGAGCAATACATAATTGAAATGATTTTTGTCACCCAAAGGTAAAATTGCAAATGAAGGGTGTTGAATGACGATAGGGATAGGGTAACATTTTCCAAACCCTTAAGAATCATGGAGTCGAATGAGGCGGAACTAAGAACAATCAAGAGAGCACTTCATATTTGGTTTAGGTTTGGTAATGAGAAACTTATTGTCAAAGGTGATTCAACAAATGTCCCCCCCACCCACGAACAATTCAATTCATCAGTGATCTCTAGGCACTGTCCAATCAATTGGGAAGAAAACTAAGCCTTAGAATACACCTGAAGAACAGCCAAACATCTGAATATTTGCTTGTACAGATGGAGATAACAAGACTATATGACTTAGAACTACAGAAGTAAATCTTTAAAGTAGTAGCATAACCCATTAATGCCAAGTTTCAGAACATCAGACAGCACAACCCAAAAATCAGTTATTCAAACTCAAGTTAAAAGCACACTTGGACTCTCTATGCTTCACCTTCTCTTATTGCTTCTCAGCTTGAACTCTATTTGCCTCAACTTCAGCATTCTGAATCTCTTATACAGCTTTCTCAACGTCAGATTTCAATAGTTCAGATATATTCGATTTGCCAGGGACTGTTTAGCTGCAGGTGAAACACCATGTTCACCGATTATTGACTCCAAGACTGCCTGAGCCAGCTGCTTGTTCTCTATAACTGCAGCACTTTGTTCGGGTATGGCACCATCTTTGGAAAATCCAATCTGAAAGAACGAAGAAAGTTTTGATGATTGATAAAATGAAAACAACAAACTTCTCAAAAAAAGAGAAAAAAAATAACTAAGGCTAAATTGGACTATTTCTCCATGTTGGGGGACAGAAAATTTCATTACAATCTTCAACCAAAACAGGGAATGGGGAAGAGCCAAAAACGGCATAAGGAAATCAACTTTAAATTTGACGGAATTAAAGGGTTAGAATAACCATTAAATTTTTTTAAGACAGATACAAAGAGGTCCACCCCATGAGTCTTCAATTTGGACGGACCCCAAACACAGTAATTCATAATTAGTCTACCACCATACTCCACAACCGAGTTGCAGCGCTTTTGTAGGTTACACCCATCACGCCATCAGCTAAACTCAGCCATAATTAAACAAATTCTGATGATATACCGACCATGACCAAGAGCATTGCCACATTCTAGCAGGTATAACTTGACAGTGGGGACACTTGTTTACAAACTTAGTGGCTCACACAAACTATAGCTCAACATTTTGCTCACCAAACCAAGTCAAGCCAAGCCCATGTGACAAACACACACACATTGGGTTCAAGGGTGTTAAATTTAAGGGTCCAAAGATTCAGTTTATCTGATGCTGGAAATTCACGGGGTCAGATCAATGGGTCATGCAAGTCATAGCCAGGTCAACTTGGGTAAGGATCCAATCCATGTCGTGAGGGGGAAGGATGTGATTTGTTTCTGGTTTGCTGCAAGTTGGTGCCTAGGGAGACTCATGCAAACCATCAACTATGTAGTAATGTTTAGCAGATGGCTCTTGTGAACGAATATGTATTAAAAAATAAACTTGGTGTCCGTTGACTACTCAATACAGAGATTTAATTAAACCACCACTAACAAATTTTAGAAGGCTGTCAACTAGATAGCTGATGAACCTT
Source organism: Chimonanthus praecox (assembly GCA_022113865.1). Taxonomy (NCBI): domain Eukaryota; kingdom Viridiplantae; phylum Streptophyta; class Magnoliopsida; order Laurales; family Calycanthaceae; genus Chimonanthus; species Chimonanthus praecox. The sequence continues at coordinate 23,747,747 of CM039094.1, read as the reverse complement.
GCTAGCTAATGAGTAGTCTAGAATAGCAAGCCATGCTCGAGAAAGGACTTCCTCAATTATCAGGATCAGCACATTTGGTTAAGTAATCCCGAAGGCAATTAACCCTGAAGTAATTTACCCATCCAGAACTCCAAAACTACCCCTCCTCCCTGTCTCTATCTCTCTCTCTCTCAATAATCTCACTGTATAAATCTTAAATGTCTCTTATTGATTCAGTGATATAATTCTCCCATAGGTAGGACTTGAGCTGAGACTCGAATTTAATCTTACCAAAGCCTCAAATAACGTGTGACCAAAGTTTCTAAAACAGCTTGGCTTGAGCTCAATTTTATCAAAGTTGAAATGAGCTTGACTATTTTGATTACATCATGTCTGAGAAAAGGGAAGCTAATCTCGATGAGAACTTCTACACTTAAGTTATGCATAACAATACATGCAAACAAGCTTACCTAATGGGTCTCAACTAATAGAGCTGAAAATAGAGCAAGTTCATTAAGTCTTGAAAGTGAATTCAACCAAGCTTCAGAATAGGCATTTTAAGTTCGAAATGGGCAAGCTTGAAATCATCTAAGCTTGGATTTTTTTTATTCCAACCAAGCTCAAGCTTGATTAAATACTTCAGAGCCAAATTTCATCTGAAATGGTCAAGCACATAAATGAGCTTAATGCTAATTGAATAAGAAGATAGACTCATTTATGGCTCTACCCGAAGCAATCGTGATGGTTGTATTCAGTTAAATAAATCTAAGACTACAGGTCAGTGTTAGTTATTGATAGAGAATTGGCGGGCAAATTTCACTTACTGTAAGCGATCCTGAAGGAGCCTGTGTGAATAGAATGGAAGCACCAGGAGGGAAGATCTCATCCTTGAAGACCTCTTTGAACTTTTCCACAGCTGCAGCCTCTGCTTCAGTGTATGATCCTATGGCTTTCCAATATGCCACACAATTCTCTGTCACCTTCTCTGAGTATTGTTGACCAGTCAATGGCAAGATCGTAGTCACTCTTGTGAACTTCTCAAAAGGACCTACATCCCACTCTTCCATTAGAGAATTCAATATAGTTCTAAGAATAAAATATTTGAATCGATTTGGAAGGATTCAAAGTACATGGATAATCTAGGAAAGGTAATCAGAGTTGACAGTGGATCTCTATTATATAGCTGATGAATGAAGAATTGGAGGCTTTAGCCTTTTAACCCATGGATCAATTTCTTGATCATTATTACAAGCTTTACTTGGTTTCCTTCTGTAGATAACAAATTGAAGGGTAATAAGTCTCTAGTATGGAATAGTTATATCATCTAACCTTGCTGGTGCCTACCGGATCAGGAGACTGGATGACAGAACTATCGAAATACAAGCCAGTGACTTTGCTTTTTGGGTAAAGTACAAGGCCCATGACTTGGATGCTCAGTAAACTCCACATTTGATGGACATCAACAGAGTTGCTGAAACTCAAAACCTATGAGCATCTTAATATCCCAATCCCTTGATCAATATAGCTTCCTATTGATAAGGAAAAGGACATGGACAACAGTCAATTTTCAAAATAAAAGTTGTTAAATATTGGTATATGGAATAGAATCTTCAAAGTCCCATCAGATCGATCATCTAGATTTCCAAAAAACCAACACATGCTTACAGGGAAAAAAAAAAAACAAACATGATCTCATGATTGTAATTTTAAATATTATATTGTAAATAAAGATCTAATATTTCAACTCCTCCACCACCCCAACCACCTTCCCCCCCACCCCCACCCCCAACCCCCGGTACCCCGCCCCACACCCTCTCCCAGTGAATGTTTCATTCTATCATTTTATCTCAAAATGTGGTAAAATGTAACTGAGAAGGGAATGAACTTCAGGCATAAGAAGGAAAAGAGATCTAAATTAGGCATTTGCTGCATAAGTGATGATATAGATTTATGGAAGCGAAAGGAGTTGCAGAGAGAAGTAATAGCAAGGGTTGAAGTCTACAAATTTTTCATAAAGTTTTAAGGAGCTTCAGGGTACCAGTTGAAAATTTGTTGGCTTGATTAGGGGAAATGTAAATCTCAAAAAGCCCAAACTTAGATGATGGAAAAAATTACTACAGAAGCAAGCCAACTACCTATTAGAGCCTATTTAGCAAACCTACAATTTATTAGATTTTAGCACAGGAAATACCAAATGTTGATTTCATAGGATTTGATTACCACAGCCCATTGAATCAAAAGTATTTGAACAAATGGCTCAATTTTTTTATACATTTATTTTGGATAGGGATGGAAAGTCCGGCGTTTTTCCTTGTGCCTCTCTACCATCATTGCCAAGGTCTGGCAAGGTTGGAGGACTTCATCCATAGCCGCCTGCCACATTTATTGCCCTCCCTTGGAAGGGAGAGATCACAAGTCCCCTGGTGGTACACTTAAAATAAATGATGCTTTCTCATTGGCACAGTAACTGAGGGACATGGGTACTGCTGTATGCAACTCTCTCACTCACCTGCAACAATGTCTCTATAGAAGTCGACACAGTCCGCCAGTTCTTTCCCTGTTTTTCCCTTCCACTTCTCAGCAAGGAATGAAATAGCATCTCCCTCCAAATAGACACCGATGGCAGTGAATTTTACAAACTTGCCTTGGATCTCTAAACCCCTTGAACCTGCAGACGATGGATGAACCCACTTTATTAACATAGATACACACAATTACAATAGCTGCTAAGTGAATAAGGGTGCCAAGCATTCAACCTGCACCACCAAGGAAGAGCATCTTGGAAGAACCGAGTGGTTTCACCAAAAGAGGGAAAACAAGCCCTTCAACTTGCAGTTCTGAGACAGACGGAGGCAAATGAATTGCAGCCTGAAATGAAAGATGGTATTATTGGATTCCAGTCAAGAAGTTGAACTCGAAATAGAGCTAATTCTTTCAACAATTTATCAGCTTGGAATTATCACCTTCTCTCCCTCTGTACAAACTTTCTCAATATCAATGTTCCCAGAGTCCAGTAATTGCGATACTCGGGTTGCCAAAGACTGTTTGGCCTCAGGTGAAACACCATGTTTGCCAATAATGGACTCCAAAACTGCCTCAGCTAGCTGCTTGTTCTCTATAACTGTAGTGCCTTGTTCAGGTATAGAACTATCTTTTGAGAATGCAATCTGGAAAGGCAAGAGAGTAACAAGGTCAATAAGAGAATTAGTTAAGGCTGCATTGGACTACTTTGCCATTTTGGATGCAGAGAATTTTATTCTGATTTTCAGCCAACAATAGAGAGGAGCCAAACAGAGGATATGGGAATCAACTAGAGATTTGTTGGGTGTAAGTGGTTTAAGAAAACAACTGAAAGATTCAGAGTCCAAACACTGAATCAATCAGATTGGCACAATCGTCGTCTTCTTCTTCTTTTTTGATCTCATAAAATATATGTATTGACAGTTGACACTAAAACACCCACATTGTCAACTATAGTAATGGTTCAGGCCCATCTATGACTTTCTTATTAACACCGACTTGACCAATAGAGCTATGGTTGAGGTTCAGTAATGAGTTTTTCTGGCCAGTTTAGGTAGCCTTATCCTGGCTAATCATATAAAGCCTGCAATGGAATTCATCCATCCCATGGGGCATAAGTTCTGGTACAATCCCAGGCTGAGAAGTTTACAGTTGGATCTATAGTTAGAACCACACTTGAAAAGAGAATGTGTAAAAGATACACCCAACCCCACCAAGTCAGGTTTGATAAGGTTCTGGCACAGAACCAACCAATTGATCATGAATAGGATGCAACTCGGTTGTGGTAGACTTCTAATATTGTTTAATCTACTCATTTCTGGTCTAGAACTACCTAGATTGATTCAGGATCAATTACAAGCAGCACTCACCATTTACCATGGTATATAATAATTAAGCTTGAAACAACTTTAACACTCAATCAACCATTACATGAAACCACTACTTTGTTACTACTTAAACACCTAAAATACACACTACTGTGCTCATATGGTGGTCCCTTATGAATTATGAAGTTAAGGAGCAAAGCTTGAGCTGACCGAGTTTAGCTAATTTTCATTTTTCAAGCAGATCTCAAGTCAGGCTTAAGCATCAATAAATGCTTCTGACCTTCACCTAAGATCACAAAGTCAAGTCCAGAACAAACTTGAGCTTGACCACTTAATAAGCAAAGCTTGAGCAAAGGGAAGATAAGATAATTTTGACCTGTTTATGGCCCCATTGGCAGCAATCAATACATTGTTGAGATGGATTAGGCAGTAACCAAAACAAACTTAAGAATAAACAAAAGCAGGCATGCTCATTGGTGGAGAATGGGCTGCTAATTACACTTACCGTTAAAGATCCAGAAGGAGCCTGGGTGAAAAGAATGGCAGAGCCAGGAGGGAAGGTCTCATTCTTGAAGACCTCTTTGAACTTTTCCACAGCTGCAGCCTCTGCTTGTGTGTATCTTCCTATGGATTTCCAATATGCCACACAATTCTCTGTCACCTTTTCTGAGTACTGCTGACCGGTCAACGGCAAGATCATAGTCACTCTTGTGAATTTCTGAAATGGGCCTACACCATTCCCCATTGCACAACCCATCAAATTCCAGCAGTCAGATACTTGTGTTGATAAGATTCAATAATAGCATGAAGAGGCACTCTAAGCAATGAGACCACAATTGATATGGTCAGTCACACTTTAATAAAGTATGCATGAAGCCTTGGAGAATCTATCACTATAGACATCTAATGATTTCTGGTTTTCTAAATCACTGTTGCAAGCTTTCCTTGGTTGCCTCTTTTTGGGCTAATCATTGAAGGGAGAGTTTTGGCACCTCATCTATTCATGACCACCATTCTATCAAATCAAAGTCTGGATGACAGGATCATGCACATAAATTCCTGCATCTAATTCGGGTCTGTTGGGTGGAAATATGCAGAAGACTGATTAGCAACTTGTTTGATGGGCCATCTTAAAATTCTTCACTTTCTAACTTCTACAATGGCTGTAAACTGGTAAGTTTTGGCTGGGTCTAGCTGAATCATGGCTGAACCCAATCGATTGGATCGAACCTAGAGCTGGGCCTCATATCATCTCCAAGGTCCAAATCACATTCCTATTATTATAGCTAGTATAAAGTGTTAACAAATGTTTCGCACATGGCATCATCAAAATAGCATCAAGCGAGATTGAACTTGTTTATTGAAGTGATTGGTAATACTAAAATTAAACTATAGTCCATAATACTTAAACATGGGTTTATTTAAATTTATGCTTAAAAAATATAGTTTATATGAGATATATATATAACTATAAATCAAAATTGGACCAAAGTCAATCTAATATAAATGTAAATATTAGATATTCTACGTTATGGCTACAAAAAATAAGTGTAAGAATATTAGAGAGTCAAAAAATAATTCAAACTCATCAAAATTGTAAGACTTCAAAAACATAGTTTCTAAGCTTGGATTACATCATTTTTTTAGGGTTCCATATACCTTTTTTTTTCTTTTTGAAAAATATAGGATTCTATATTCATGAAAAGATCGTTCAATGGGCCATCATGTGGAACGAAAGTAGGCCTCACATGGGCACAAATTGTTAAGAATAAAAAATAATTTAATATAATTAACATTTTGGGGAGCCCAGAAAAGACAGATTCTATGATTTGATCAATTTTTCGTTTTTATCTTTTTTATCATATTCATTAATAAAAAGATACATCTAAAGCACCCATCACATGAGAAAGGCCTCTCTGCTTATGTTCTCATGAGAAGGGTTTGCACAGGAATTCATGAGATACATTAAGGTTTGCATGGTAGGTCTCATAGATCCTCCAACCGGATCTAGAACACCGGGTATGAGACACCTATATAGGGATAAAAAGAAATAAAGTAAAAATAAAATAAAAATAATCAGCCGATAGTTCATAAATATCCTATTAGAATGGGTGGCCAGCAATGCCTACAATACAAGTTGATCTCTAAAACATTGAATGCGCTATTTTAGGAGTAAGTGCACTTTAAAAAAAAAAAAAAAAAAAGCTACTTTGCACCTGCCACCTAGAGTATAAGGACTTTTTCGTAAAAAAAAGTCTAACTGATATACAAGGCACTCCTTAAATTAAAATTTTTGAAGTCACACAAAAATATAATTTTCAAAGTATTTTCATAAAAAAAAATCTAATATATTTTATGAAATATAATAATATACTTTAAAATATATTATATATCAATTTATAAAAAAAATCTGCATTTCCAGCACGGTCCAAAGTCTCGATTCTTAGACCGGCCGTTGCAGGTTATTGGATACCGGTTCCCAACAACCCCCGTTCTCCGTGCATAGTAACACGTAATACGTGTGATCGGTACTTCAAGAGTATGAACGGTCAAGATTGAGTGATGGGGAGTGAAATAAGTGGACCCGCCAACCGCATTATCGGCTTCAAAAGAGGTGAAAATGAAGTGAAGCTCAATTGTTGTTGCCTCCCGTTTCATTTTAGGGAGTGGGAAGTTGTGAGTTGATGGAGATCTAGAACTGACTCTAAATTTTTCACTCGTGTTGATAAAAAAAAAAAAAAGTGAAAATGAGGTGAAAAAAGAATTTAAAAGGTGAAATTTAGGTGAAAAGTGTAGTGAAAGTAGTCAGCACACTGTGGCAAGCCTTTTTATCCAGTGATTAAAATTATTACCGGAATGATCGTTGGTATTATGATACTGAAAAAAATTAATCTTATATGATAAAAATTATATTATAATTCAAACAACTTAACTCCACAATTGAGAAGTAAATGAATTAATTACCGCTCAAAAAAAGTAGTTGAATTAATAATTGAATTTTAAAACCATGGCTCTCCGGTTTCTCTCAAGTCTCAACGTCTTACTCTCACCTGTGACAACGTCCCGAAAGAAGTCGAGACATTCCGTCAGCTCCGTTCCCGTTTTGCCCCTCCACTTGCCGGCGAGTGACGGAATGGCTTCGGCCTCCAGATAAACGCCAATAGCCGTGAACTTGATGAACTTTCCCTGGATCTCCAAACACCTCACACCTACGCGCACGATAGCAACAACCGAACATCGATGTTTAGACGCAATATAGCAAGAGTTGCTAAAATGAACGGAATGAGGGAGTGACAGACGAGCTTAACCTGCGCCACCGAGAAAGTGTGTTTTGGAGGAGCCGGGCGGTTGAACGGCGGGAGAGAAGATGAAGCCGTCGACTTGCAGTGACGATACAGACGGCAACGGGCCCATCACGATCTGTCGATTTATTACGATCACGAGAAATTGAAACTGGCAGCTGGGAACGAGAAATTGACAGGATAGAGGAAACTGGCAATTGACAGTTTGTTCTTTTACTTGCTGGTGCGTTATATAGGATGGGAGGCCGTCCTACTGCGCTCTTTATTTGCCGCTCGCCTTCATTTAAATCACAAAATTGCCACTGATGACCTTCCATCTCATAAATTAGTAGGTAGCCTTGTTTTAAAACTCGGTCAAGGTTGACAATGACATTTTATTTTCAAATGTTAAGAGTTGTCTTTTAATTGCATGGAGAAATTTAAAAGCTTTCTAATTTTTTTAATTTAAAAAACACTATATATTTTTAAAGTATTAAAAAATCTCTAAATTTTATGAAAATCACAAGAACTCCTCTTAAATGTTAATCAGTACATTTTGTAACATCTAATTTTATTTAATTATATTACAAAATTCAATGTAGTAAAGACCTAGTTGTTACCCATCAAATGAACGAACAGCTTCAACGTTACCTAACCTAGTAGTTGCTCCCACTGTTTAACACTGATGGTAGTTTGGTAATTTTCCCACAAGACCATGGACTGGCTAGTAGGTAGGTAGGTAAGTAAGGAGAAGCTTAGGAAGGCTCGTGCAAGGAGAGTGAGTAGTTACGGGGATTGAGGTACGTTGGCCGTCGCCCGTGGCAATGTGGAGACGATACGATCGCTCATAAAAGTGAGACAAAATTGGCCATTTACTCGTTCATTCTTTATTTATATTTTTTAAATGATTAAGGTAATTATCATTAAAAAAATAGAAAAAATCTTCTCAATTATATATTTATTGTGACCGAAGGTGTTCAAAAGTCTTACGCTACTAATCATCTAAGACATGTGAAAATCTTTCTTGGCCCTTGGGCCAATCCCTTATGGTTAAATCTTCTCAGATATGTTACAAAAGAAAGTTGTGTAGTGGTCTCCTTCTCTTGGATTTGCTCCCACGTCTAGAGACCGATTCCTAGTTACTACTTGATTTAAGTGGACTAACTGTGTAGGCTAGACAGTACAGGTCCTGAGAGATTGGTCCCGTTGAGTAAATACCTTATGAAAACGCTGGTTATTCAAAAAAAGTTGCACAAACAAAAATCGATGATGTATGAAGGGAAAAAAAAAAAGAAGCCCAAGCGAGAAGAAAGATTCAACTCGTGAGGGTTGGCTTGACACTCAAGAATTCACCTGAGAAGTAGAAGGTATTGAGTTCAAGTAACTCTCAACATAAAAGAATCATTCTCCATAGTGTTACTTGGTGTATGAATGTGGATTGTGAAATTTACAAATGTCCCAATAATTAGTCAGATGCTCTAAGAGATTTGAACATCTTGGACTTAAAAGAAAAAAAAAAAAACCGAAAAGAAGATAAGAAAGGAGCCCACAACTGGGGCCAAGCAAGAACTAGGATGGGAGAAACTCAAGGAATTACAGAGGTTTGAAAATCTCCAGCACCCCCAGAGGTCGACAAACTGCTAGGAATGTTGCTAGAAACCCAAGAGTGAAGCTTGTGAATTAGGCTTTCATTGAATTTAGTAATAGAAATACCACCCTGATTCATGCTTGACAGTAATTGTACAACTGTCCAAGAGTGTCCCCATTAGTTAATTACTTAATTGTAATTGTTCCGATGGAAACCCTTGCTCTATCAGAAAGACACAACAATCTTTGGATGGCTATGAGTGTAGCAATGTTACTGTCATGCCCAGAATCAGGGAGAGCACAGTAACCCACTTAGATTTGGATTACAATACTCATAACACGAACATTTGGAGCAAGTGTTTAGGCTGAATTCTGCTTGTATCTCTACCAAAAGTTCCAGCCACATTGCTATCCAAAGGCTTAGGCTGGATGGGAGTAGCTGGTGGTGGTTCCATTTTTGTATATAACATGAGAGGCATTCTCCTATTTTTTTTATAGTGAGTTCTACTTCAATACGGTTAATATGGTATCAGAGCACGGGTACAAATAGAATGGGTCGGGTTCATATCTCTAGTTCCACGTAGAGAAGGAGAGCCGAGTGTCTTCAGCTCTAGCATTGAAAGAGAATGTTAGCAAAGTCTCACATTGTAAGTGGACATTTAGGTCTTGAGGTTTATAAGCACACGAGCATCCTCTCTTTATAAGTCTGATTTTAAGAATGAGTTCTACTAATATATTTAACACATCAATCTTATAAAAATCCTCATTTGAAAGGAGGAAAAAAAACTATCTCTAACATCCCAGAGGCATTTTCCTTTCAAATACTTGGCTTAAATCCACCTAATTTCATCCATTGATATATTTTTTTTTTAAATTTTGTTTTGTAGTTCATTCGTAAGAATCAATTAGATATTTGTTGGTCTGGAATTAAATTAACTTTAAAATTAAAAATTATTAAAAGTTTTGAGTTAATTAATAAGTGAATACCACCTCTTAACTAAGCATTCCAGTTGTTTTATTGTCTAAACTTATTCAATATAAGAGTATGGGGTTTTGCTTAGAACAAGAAAGATGCCCCAGTAATTGGCACGACTAATGAATACTTTGTCATCAATCTAATCCCTCGAGTGCAACTTTGGTGGGCAGGTCAGGTTAAAGTCTGGTCCTTGTCTTCTCACCTTAAATTAAGGTTATTATATTTTAATTGATTCATATTTTGGTTCTCTTTTAATCTGTCTATAATTCAATCCATTTTAATTTGGGTCATGTGTCAATCCATTTAATTAAATTTTATATAAAATGTGTTGATATGTTTTGAGTAAAGAGATATCTTAAAAATTAATAATCTCTACAATTAAAACATAATCAATATAAAGACCTAGTCTCAAAAATTTATGAAATAAACATGCAAAAAATGAGGGTTTGTGTTTATATAAAGCATAGATAATTTTGACCAGTTGAGTTATAGAAAGCATGGCCCTAACCCAACTCAAATCACTCACGTTTCAGGTTGAGTTCGTCAAGTTCAACTCAACTCTTAACTCAATATCAAAGTCAACTTAACATGAGCATTGAATATCAATTAAATTAAATATTAATATATTATAAATTCATATAAACTGTACACATAAAAGGTATTTGATATATTAAATTCACATTATGAGTTCTACATCCATCCAAATTGTCAAATCCAAAAAAAAAAATTCTAAAACCTAGATAGAATTTGCAAAAGGGTCCAAAATATGGATTTAGATCCAAATTAGGTCAAGACCTTTCATCACTTTAGACTTTTGGCACCCATTCATATCCTTATCATAGTTGTGGACACCTGTTGATATTCCTACCTTAGAAAGTGTCTTGAATTTCTTTGTAGACGGAGAAATCTAGAGATTTATAAAGGACTTAAATCACTCCACCTAACATCTTTTGACACTAATTAATAAAGTGCAAAATAAAATGCAAAGTGCAGCTAACATACACTGAAAATGACCAAAAGTCATGAAAGTGTCATGGATTTAAACCCATTTTCCATAGAGTTACTCATATTTTTCTAATATATAAGACCAGCAGAATAACTTATGCCATGCACAGGGTTAGCAAGATTATTGGTACTAATAAAATAATATAATAATTTTGATGATAATTTATTAAAAAATAAAAATATACACAAATGAAAGTACGAAAAAATTTTAATACTAGTATGTCATCATGCAAATGGAACAGAGTCAAAATTTTATGAGTTATAAAACTATAAATTAACATGATACAATTGATTCTTTCCACCCTGGGTAATTTCTCTTTCCTTGCAATAAAATCATGCTAAGATCAAATGGAAAAAAAAATGAAAATGCAAAATTCACCATTTTCAAAAAAAATGTAAATGCATTGGCTCCCCCACAAAAGATTCTTCTATATGCCATCCAATTTGATGGATGTAAGATTGGGCAAGGATAGGAGATGGTAAGTGACATGATTAGATCAGCCACCTTTTTCCTTTACCCATTCCAATTTTTGCTGGATTGAATCCTTTGTCATCAATAAAAAGATGAATAAATTATCATTTCAAAAAAACATTGTATAATTTCTATTAACAAAGAAAAGGTAGGTGGAATCTGCATGGTGTAGCTCAGTAGGCTTGAGTATAGACTAAAGGTCTCTAAAATTTGACTCTCCTTGAAATTACCCAATACATGAGGCTTACATGTAGTTTCATGTATCCATCAAATTAGTCTCACCTCAATACTCACGATATTTGGAAAAAAAAAAAGTTGAAAAAGATGGTGGAGAGAATATGTTCGAGAAAAGGATAAAGAAAGAAAAGGCAATAAGTAAATAGTAGATAAGATGAAAAATGGGATGCAAAATTGGCATATGAAATGGATGATGATGAAGACGACGACAATGATGATGAGAGAGAGAGCGAGAGAGTTTGCATTAAAACAAATAAATAAATTTAGAAACAAGGTTTACATGTGCTTTTAGAGGCACCTTAGGCTCTCACCAGTGTAATAAGGTAGATTTCAGGCACCTACCAAATGCAATCTTCAAATCATCCATGCCACATTTACTGTCAATGCAATCTCCAAATCATCCATGCCAATTTTACTGTCAATCTCAATAGTCATTACCAATTTTCTTGTTCATGCGTACATTGAGGGACCTCGAATTTGGTGCGCAAAATTGTACCGCACAAACCAGATTGTTCAACTTATCTTCAACGAAGATCATAAGTTGAACATTTTTTCAGTCATATTATTGATGGTCCTATCCACACACATTGGGTGACACTATGGAAAGTGGCTCTTTTGTTTTGAGAGTGACTTGAATCCAAGACCTCCCATATCTCAGACGAGTTCTTGACCGAGAAGTCAACTCTCACAGGTTAAAACAAATATCTTCCACTTCCTTATGAATTGGATAGCATTTTCCTGCGTCCTTATGAATCTTCCACTTGATTCAAGAACTTGATGGGCTATCAAAAAATATATATTCATCTTAAATGGGAATCTCACTGATTGCATGCAATTCTCATTAATAATGCATGGGAAAGCACCAAGTTGGTCAACCATTTCTCAGGGAAGATAATATCCTCCAGTAGAATATAATTTGCCCAAGGCCCAGAAGATCTCTAACAAATGAGACTCTAGAAAGAACCTTTCAGTACTTCACTAATGCTGTTTTGAGGATAACAACAAAAAACAAAAGGGCACTATTACAAACCGGCTAGCAGATGTATTCTTCTTCTTCTTGGATAAAGGTTACCCTCCATGTTATTCACCCCAAAGTTACTGGGTCTGAAAAAGAAATTCTAATAATTCCTCCACTATTATTAAAATGCCAACTATACTAGTAGTTCCTGACTTTGCATTATTAATGACTTCACCAACAATTAGTCACTTCAAGCTAATCAATTTATTCCAGGCAAGTAAGGGTATTTTCCAGTTTCTTTTACTAACACTTCTAGAGGCACTAATGGGTAGGCAGATCTCTGAGCCAAACAGGGGCCATCAAACAATCTTCTTTTCTTTTCTTTTTTAAATTACAAAGAAATATTTTTTGAGAATAAAAACACAAGAACCAAGTATGACTGGGTATAAGCATTTGAGAGGAATGTTTTTCCCCTTAATAATATCCCCATTTAAATGCACCCAACACTCACCCCAAAAAAGCTGTAGCAGCTTTAATCCAAACAATCTAGCCCCTTTGGTCTTTGGAAATGTAGCATTTTTTTCTTGTTGTTTCTTCTTTTATCAGATGAATGCAATTTAAATCCAGTTAATACCAAAATGCATGCAGCATGCAAAGTAGACACCACCATTCAAAAAAGGCTCAGCAAACTATGAGGGGAAAAGGAAAGGAGACAGAAGCAAAAAGAAGCAATCAAAGTGAAAATGACAAATCAACTCCAACCACTAATTAGCCAGAGCAATCAAAGCAAAAGCAAAAGACAAAATCAACTCCAGATGCTCCTCAGCAAGTGCATCTGTAACAAAGTTTGAGATTACTTAAAGGAAAATCCCAAACTTTGTTGATTTCTCAGATTTCATTGGTCCAATTTCTCAACCAACAAGGAGCAGCAGCACCAGAGTAGGCCCATCAGATGGAGAGAGGCCCTTAAAGACAAGCATTCACCATAAATCAGTAACAAAGGCAGACCACTCCGATTCCATTTAAATCAACCTCAAACCACAAAAAGAACAAAACATATCTGTCATGAATTTATCATCCAACCACAACTATGCTCAACAAAAGCCACAAACTGCTCTCAAATTGAGGTTTGAGCATCACCTTAGGCAGAATTTAAGGAACGATAGGGCATCAACAGAGAATCCCCAGATTTCAAACCAGATGTCAAACACCATTAAGATCAATCTCTAGCGTCTTGCATTCTTCTCCACCAGCTGAACCCTTTGGTGGGAAAGGAACAAATGTGTTTTCAGGAACAAGATGGAACTACTCATGCAGTTGCTCTCCTAGTCAAGGCTAAATGAATCTTTTGGGCTTCTTTTCTAAATGCATCTCACGATAAGATTTGTTTCATACTTCGTATTGAACAAAGGCTTTTTTTTTCCTTTGTTTTTCCAGTGCTCATTGAGGTGGTGATTTCTTTTGCTCCTTTTATTCTTTCCTTTTAGAAAACCTGGTTTCTTGTCCAAATTGTGTGTGGTGCACCTCTTGTGCCTTGTAGGAAAATTTGACTTTCTAGAGAATTGAGATTTTTCCACATCTGTCAACATAAATTTTGAATTCTTAGGGCCAAATTCTACCAAAAATTTTCCCATTAAAATCCATGGAGAAATGTTTTCTTAGAAAAATTTATGAAACACATCTTCCAATACTTGACCTAACCAATCTTGAACACCTTGATTATACTCATCTATTAAATGGGTCGACCTGACTAAGTTTAAATGGATTGCCCCAACCTGAACCACTCATTAAACATGTTAACCCAACCTGATCAATCTTAAATGGGTCAATTACACCCATACCTGACATGACTCATTGATTAAATGGGTTCATTAACCCAAGTACCAAAACATACTTGAATAGGTAACCAAACTTGGCCCATTTATTACACAATTGACCTAACCTCAGTCATACCAAACTGGGCCCATGTATTGAATGCGTTGACCCAACCAAACAATCTCAGATAGATTGGTTCAAGTCATACCTTATTAATTAAAATGGTTGACCATTTTCCTCATTAGATAATGTCAATTTGCCCCAAAAAGGAAGCCCTTAGTATATCCTTCTCATCACGAAAGACGCAACCAATGTCTAACTTTCCTACCACCTTGTGCACCAATCAACATTGAACTTCCATACTGCTTTTGCAAGGGCTTCCACCATTCCTTAATTCACAAGTGCCAATGCACCATCCACCACCTCCTTCCAATGAGGAAAAACTCTAAAATACTACATCCTCTAAATTCCTTTTTCAGTAAGAGCCATACTTGCAATAACCACTAGTAACGATTCTCCCCACGATTTATCTTTCTTGTCACCAACCCTATTGTTCAATTCCTTCAATATCAACCATATTACTTCAATAGATCTGTCCACAAAATTTGTCCTTTCTTCCAAAAGGACCAGCTCGTCAGACTTTGATGTTGTCTTCAAACAACATCGTAAAAACCAAATCTACCCCACATGAATCTAGAAAGCCACACCAAATTTCTTTGAGAATGAACAATGAACCAAAAATGATCAACTAATTCCACAATCTTCTACATGAGGAGCATCTAATCTACTGCTCAATTTTCCCTTATTTTTCCCCCTCTTATTCATAATATTCTCCTAAAACAACATTTTCTCAATATCCTTCCAGCTGCTACAAGCCAACAAAATGCCACGACTAAAAGGTGGCACTAATCTTTTCCACACCAAAGAACAAGTTGGAAACCTAGATCTCTTGAAAAACCTCAAACTGACGGTGAAATGATTCCACTTTAGACTCACTGGAAGGAGTCTACCTCCAAATCCTCCTCTCCATGATCTCTTTGACAAATGAAAGCATTGTTCAGAAAGGACAATACACTTCCACACTAGATTCATTAGATCTACAAACTCCTGCAGAAAAGATAAAAGACTCAAACTCCAACCCCCCACACCAAAGAACAAGTTGGAAACCTAGAGGATTCCACTTTTGACTCGCTAGAGGGAGTCTACCACCAAATCCTCCTTTCCATGATCTCTTTGACAAACGAAAGCATTGTTCAGAAAGGACAATACATTTCCACACTAGATTCATTAAATCTACAAACTCCTGCAAGAGAAGACAAAAGACTTCCTTAAAACTCCAACCCCCAATCCCCTCAACCCCCCCTCCCTCCAGAAACAAACCAGGCAAGGCAATCAACCACAAGTAGTTTTAAAATTTAAAAAGAAAAACACAAAAGAAAAATATCAACAATAGGCTATTGGATGCCAAGACACTCTTCACATTCTTGGAAGAGATCAGCTATAAAAATGTCAGTGGAATTCATCAAAGACACAACCCAAGAAATACACTTGTGCTTGATTCTAACAAGTATAAGACTGGATAGTTCTACTTTGTCTTTTTTTTTTTAAGACCAATTATCCAGGCGTCTCACCTGACTAATCCTTGGGGTATGTGTAAACCTCACAACCCACACACGCCGGGGACAGAACAATAGAGAGTGGCCCTTTTTTTGTGTCGAGGGGGGAACTTGATCCTAAGACTTCCCGCAAACAAGGGCGGGTTTTCACCATCAAGCCAACCCTCAGGGTTGATTGTACTCATCTTTGAAAACCCAATTTTTTTTCTTTCCCACCAAAGGCTCCAAATTGTGGCTAAAAAGGCAAAGCGCCAATGGATAGTGAATTAACCATGAGTAAGAAAACTGCACAAGGTAGAGGTCATATTAAAAAGTTAATATGGAGCTCGACAAGATGTTGCAGTGAATGTGGAGGTGGTCAACATCTTCGACTACTTGGAGACAAAGCAAGCACCCACTAGCAACAATATAGTGTCTCCTACTAAGATTGTCTCGACTGAGAATTTTGCCAAGACTAAGAATCCAGGAGTACTTTAGAAGACCAATCAGTCAAGTTGACAAGAGCTTTGGGTTCCAATAGTTGTTCCACTTGAAGAAAAATTTCAGTCAGAAATTTCCAAATTGACTTGGTCACCAAATTCTCAATTCCTAGTAGATGAGTAAGATGCAACTCCGTTCCAACACCAAGAGGAGAACTAGAGGAAAAGCTTCTAAATCAAACGACTCTCTGCGAAATTGAATATTCGACAAATTGTTACCTCCTAAATATTCAATATTGTCCACCACAATAGTGTTAGATGAGATGGCCACAAAATAAAGAGAAGGAAATTGAGTAACTAGTAAGGCCTCACCACAATTGACATCAAGGGGAAAAAATTATTTCATCACCCACACGGAAGCAATTGCCATGCATGAATCTATTTATGCAAGCAAATAGGCTCTCAACACACCAAAGCCTTAGAGGGTGAGGGTTACAATCCACCCATAATTAGACACCATAACAATGAAAATCATTTTGGAGTTTGGACATCAAATTTTATCAAATCATTAATCCTATAATGAATCATATGATCTTTTATGATTTTCTCAAAAAGGAAAAAAATTGAAAGCTTTTAAAGAATGGAAAAAAGATTAAATTTTCACAATCAATATATTTTGTATTCAAATCATCACTATACGACAAATAAACAATGATGGCATCATATGTAAAACTTGAGTGTCATTTATGCATATATTATACAAAAAAAAACCCTTGATTTTCATGTAAACTTGTAATTACATGTCGTCATATATAGCTCATCATTAAGCGATTTATCCTATCAATTTGGGGTTGGCATTATACTTTTGGATTTGGCAAATTGTTTACATGGTCGATTGCCTATCGAACACCACGGAACTTGAACCCACAACCTTTAGGCTATAATAATGGGCCCCTACCAGTTGTGCTACATGCTCTTTTGTGTCATATATAGCTTATGAGACCAATAATTTTGAAAATTGGCTTCAACCATAAAGGAAAATTCATAGTTTAGTATGATTCACATATAAATTGTAAAGACTGACCAAAAACTACTAGGTTCTATAAAAATCATGTTGAATCATAAGATTTAAATCATAGATTGCAACATATTAACAACTATGGCTCCAATCATCATGTAACATGACCTCCCATCTTATTAAAAGTTACTCCTCCAATATGATAACAAGATAGGGGGTTGTTTATTGGTTGGATAAGAAGCCTAGGAGCACAAAAAAATCAAAAAAAAAAAAAGAAGAAACAAGAGGTGACTCCACTAGACAAAGTGCTAATGGAGCATAAGATCATAGGACAAATCCAAACAAATGGTGAATCAAGTGTCCTACTATGCTTAAATCCATGTTTTTGAGAAATATGCTTAAATCCATGTTTTTGAGAAATATGCTTAAACCCATATTTGAACGCATGGTGGCACAGAACAGCAGAGTATAACAATATATTCACAGAAAGTTTTCATAAAGTTTCCTAAAATAGTAAATTTAACAAGACATTCTTCCACAATTGGTATCATTTAAATAATAATGGTAAATTCATGATATGAATGGTTACATAAAAAGTAGAAAACAAAACATTTCCCACTCAATCAATTACATGACATGGACATAAGAACATGAGCAGATCTTCAAAACAATTGTAGTAGAAAAAAAAAAGGGATATTGGTAAAACAACTTCCCTGGTAGTAATCCTCATCTTTCTTTTTTTTTGAAATGGAATAGCAATCATCATGTATTGCCTTTCTCAACTTCAATTCCACAACTGCAGGACATCAAAATTTCCAGGAAAAAAAAATCTTTCTATTTGAAAAGCAATATTTTCAGAAGACACCTAACTGTTATCTGAACCGTGCCCTTAAATGCATTCTATTCTATGAGCTCTTTTAACATTTTTGGCAGAAGAGATGTTTATCAGCCTAGAATTCTTTTGAGCAGAACAGAAATTTGAAACCACACCGGATGAGAACTGGAGTACAATCTTCTTCCTTTTCCACTTAGACCTATTAATTACACATTTCCTCAATGCCACAAATGCATTGAGAAACAGATACCCATCCAATCTGCCAAAGAGCTCAAACAAATTATGACGTAAGTCACATCCACACGAACAATAAATTATGAGTGACATGTAACACAGCTTATGATGTAACTACACCAATGCAAAGCTAGACCCAAAAAAAAAAAAATAACAAAAGTACAAATTTCATAATTAGCAGATTCATAAACAGGAAGTAGAAATCCACTGGTTCTAATGATATAAACCCAAAATTGAATGGCTCAGAAAATAAGAGAATGTATTAGTTACTGAACAGTGAACAAAAGTGAAAGATAACAAACAAGCACACCACATCGAATCTTTCCTAATTGTAACAAGGTGTGGCCTATTTACCACAGTATTACAGTTGTTGCAGCAATATGTTAAACTAAAACCAAAACCAACACTTCCCAATCTCCAAGCCACATTGCTCAAAGCTCGAACTCATCGTCCCGAAGTGCAGCCATTGCAGCCTCTTCCTCCTCATCATCAAGGACGAAGTACTCATTCCTCTCCACTGGCTGGAACATGTGGAATATAAACAAGTAGAATGCAAGGCTGGCAGCCTCCTCGGCTGCATTGCTGACCCACTCATACTTATATGCAGCAATAGTCCTAAGTGCAAACACCACGATCCTAGTAAAATACAAGTAACCCACCACAACAATGTAGAATTGCCGAAATAGGGTGAGCTTGGCAAGATTCCGGGCAGCCTTCCCATCAGTTTTGGATGTCTCCCGCAGAGACCGGATAGACCACACAATGGGAAAAATTATGGCACAGCAGCATATGACATCGATGAGTAAGAACACCTGGTTCCAAGTCACCCAATCCTTGATGAAGGGCCCTGTCTCGCCAATCACAACAGAGGCAACATTGGCAAGAACTTGAAGGGGAATTACTACCATTAGGACTTTCTTTTCCCTCTCCTGGAGGAATGGCTTGAGAAACGACCACCCAGTTCCAATGAGGACAATGACCGTGAAGAGGAGGGTGACCCTAATGAACTGGAAGATGTAAAAAAGAACATCCCACCCATGTGGGGTACCAGTAACCTTAATGTAATGCTTATCCTCCCCAGCACATATAAGATTGAAGCTCTTCATCAGTAGTAGCCCGGCCATGAGGATGTGGATCCGATGGATGGCATGTTTATTCTTGTAACAGAAATAGATCCAGAAACCCAAGAACACAATATAAGCGAGAAAGAAGGAGAAGTACATACCGGGGAGCTGGGTCTGCCCAGCAGGAAGATAGTCCTTCTCGCCACTGGGATCAACATTGTACATCTCAGTGCGGACGTGCATCGTGACCGAGGACTCGGGTGCACAATTGGCGAAGAAGAGGGAGTACTCGTTCGGGGAGCTGATTGGGAAAGAGTTGTTATAGGAGAATTGCGAGTCCAGTTCTTTGAAGGTGAAGAGAATTCGAGGGATGGTGGACTGGAGGACGCAGAAATTGGGGTTGTCTTGTGATTCTTGCAGAGCGCGGAGGAGGGACTCTTGGGAGAGGAGGAAGAAACCCATGAGGGAGGGGAGGGAGGGGGTGGAGAGGGCTGAAGAATAGGTCACGCTGGAGACGGAGACGGTGACATGGCCAGTGTGGGTGAATCCGAACTTCTCAAAGAGGATCATGGGGCGTGAATCAGAATTGATGGTTAAGGTCTTGATTTCAGCAAAAACTGATGTGGATGAAGTGAGGAAAACGATGAGAAGAAGAGGGTAGAAGGCGATTGTGGCCATTGGGATCATCTGGCTGCTGGGTGGGAGGATTTGGAGTGGAGATTTTTTTTTTCTCAGAGAGAGCGAGCGAGAGAGAGGGGTTGGGCGAAGTGGGATTCTTGGAAGGTGGACTTGAGAACGATGGAAGACCTTTTCCTTTTCCTTTTCCTTTTCCATTTCCTTCTGTCTGCAGTAATGAAACGCGAAGACTTCAGACTCGCTGTGTCAAAGTCCATACTTGGCCAACGGGTTGGGTGGGTCGAATTCCAATAATCATTTCATTTATTTTGAGTCTAATCATTAAACTGAAATTTAGCTTATTTATTAAGTAATTTCAATCTTAATTAATCTATTTATTAAACGTGTCAAGATGATTGTTCTAAATTTGTTAATTTGATTCAAAATTAGTTATGAAAAACTTTAGAAATATGTCTCAAAGTTCTTAAATAAAAAGGTTATCTTTAAAAATAGACATAGACTATAAATATTTTATAATGAAATATTTTAAAGATGATAAAGACATTAGTTATCTAAAATGTGAGCTTCATCTGATTATTTTAAATTTCAAAATTTTAATTGTTATAAGCGATTCATTTTTCATAATTGGTCTTATTGTTGTGACAATTTTTAAATTCAAATGATTTTCTTAAATTATATTAACTTATTTATTAAGTAGGTTGTAATATTAAAATCAAAACTATTTTTAATCAGATTGAGAGATAGGCTAAGCTACTAAACGAAGTTGGTTCGAGTGACTTAGAATGTGCAACACCAGGGCTGCTGGCCCTAACTATAGGCCGCCACTAAGGCCCCACTAATGTGACCAATGATTTTATTCACAATCGAGTCCCTAAAATCTTAAGGCCTGCCTTATGTATAAGGTCCATAAAATTTCAGGACATCATAGGTCCGGCACAACACCAATTAATTTATCAAACTGATGAAAAATCCAAATAAAACCAGTGCATCAAATCATAAATGGCCAACCTAAAATATAATAAAGGGAAAAAGAAGTGTGTATTTGTAATAGTTTGGCCAGTCCATGGGTAAAAATATAAATTTATTTCTAAAAGATGAAGTAATTCCATTTAAATCATAAATTCTCTTTTTTAATTAAGATATACAATTTTTAAATTTCTTCTTATTTTCATAAAAAAAAAAGTGATGGATCATGTGGACAACTTTTTATCTTAAAGACTGTGATGGATCACGCACAGCGCGTGAAGGGACAGTCGAGAGCCGTTCATTTGTCTTCACATGTGGGTTTATTTGAAGTAAGTCTTTTTTTAGTTTTATAATTTTATTTTATTTTGTTAAAGTTATGTGTTTTATAATTTATAGTACAGAAAGGATAATATTGTTCTATTTTTAATTATAAAATTTATCTAAATACATTCTAATCACTAAATAATAGATGAATAAAAGGATCATTAGATAGATTAAGATTGAGTAAATATTTTATTTCATCAATCATTCTGACAAAAAATATAGAAGTACAAAATTTAGATAAATATATTTTTTACTTGAAAATTAAACAATGCATGTCAATTTGAAATATATACTAATTTATTGAGATGGATAAGTGTGAAAGATTTGAATCGATCTTTAGATTCTAGTACGGTTATACCATCAATAAATCTCTATTTCATTTAGTTCACCCTGCTTTTGAATTTTTTTTCTATCTCTATTTCATTTAATTCACGGGTAATATCTACGACCCTTCGAACACACTAGGTGAAATTACAAGGGCTCGAACTTAAAACCTCCGATTTTTTTCTACTTTCTCTGAACTTGTTGTTCTACACTTCTACTCTTTGTTCCTTTTCATCTGCTCTCTAAACTTGTTGTTCCACTCTTTGTTCCTTTTCATCTGCTTTACGGCTTTTTTTTTTAATCTTTTCCATTTCCATTTTAAAATTTGAAGGAAGCACAAATTTTACAAAACCATCAAAATATAAAAGGAAGCTGATCTTTAGTGAGAAATTATCCCAATATATATATATATATATATATATAAAGGAGAGCGATCCTCACATGGGTATTTTGTATATACAGACACAGATTTTAGCGCATGCTGAATTTGCCCTCCACCTGTCGTACCAGAAAGAAGAATACATGAACAGTGCAATGTTTCCTGAAATCGGCTCCCCGAAATTGCAAGTCGGAAATTCATGAATAGTGCAATGTTTCCTGAAATCAGCTCTCCGAAATTGCAAGTCGGAAATTTATGAACAGTGCAATGTTTCCTGAAATCGGCTCTCTGAAATTGCAAGTCGGCTCGCCGAAATTCATGAACAGTGCAATGTTCCTAAAATCGGCTCTCCGAAATTCATGAACAGTGCAATGTTTCCTGAAATTGGATCTCAGAAATTGTAAGTCGGCTTGCTGAAATTCATGAATAGTGCAATGTTTCCTGAAATCGGCTCTCCAAAATTCTCGGCTCTCCGAAATTCATGAACAGTGCAATGTTTCTTAAAATCGACTCTCCAAAATTACAAGTCGGCTCGCCGAAATTCATGAACAGTGCAATGTTCCTGAGATCGGCTCTCCGAAATTACAAGTCGGCTCTCTAAAATTCATGAATAGTGCAATGTTTCCTGAAATTGGCTCTCCGAAATTGCAAGTCGGCTCGTCGAAATTATAAACAGTGCAACGTTTCCTGAAATCGGCTCTCCGAAATTGCAAGTCGGCTCGTCAAAATTCATGAACAGTGCAATATTTCCTGAAATCGACTCTCTGAAATTGCAAGTCGGCTCGCCGAAATTCATGACCAGTACAATGTTCCTGAAATCGGCTCTCCGAAATTTCAAGTCGACTCGCCGAAAATCATGAACAGTGCAATTCGGCTTTCCGAAATTTCAAATTAGTTCGCCGATGAATAGTAAAAATCAGCATGAACAGTAAAAAACAGTCCATTGAAATTTTACTATTCATGCAAAAGGGTAAAATCGAGAATACTCTAAAACCCGTGTCGCTAAATACGAAATATCCGTGGGAGGATCACTTTTCATATATAAATCATACAAAAGATCTTCTCCAAACCTTTATTTAGGACTAAGGATTGGTTCGAGATAAAAATACATGATCTTATAAGAATAGAAAAAAGTATAAAAGCATAAATCTTTTTCTTAGTCTATTATTTCCTCTCAATTAAGTGACTTGCTTTACATTTTATATTTCCCTTCTCAGTATCTTCGATTTTATGCTCTTAGCATTATCTTCATCAATTTTGGTACTCTTTCCTTTCTAACACAAACGTGTAGGGTTTTTCTTCAACACAAACGTGTAGGGTTCTCGAACGCATCATAAACAAGTAGTTTAAACATAAATGGAGGCCCCTTTGGGACTTTGGGAGCTTAACAATACAAATGGTCGGGTTTAGGCTTTTGCAACAGGCATCTAAAAAGCCCGTCAATTTTTTTGGCTCATTTAATCACTTTTCATTTTAAAAAAATTACTCTAAAATTAATTAGAAGACTGATCATTTAAAAAGATACATGATGAGCCACACATTGATTAAATTTGAACTTAAAACTCAATTTTCAGTCACTTGATCTATTGGTCAAATTCATCAGACGTCTTCAAAAATCACTAAAAGACAAGGGCATCCGGTGACTTTGACCTTTACGATCAAGTGACTAAAAAATTAATTTTGATCTTAAATTTACTCAACTTGTAACTTATTATATCTACTTCCTCTCTAGACAATTCGATTTTTAATATTCTCAAACGGATATGCACAAGCTTTAACTTAAAAATATTTATCACAATTCAATATGTTTTGAATCAGTGGTTGAATCTAACTAGGAAAAATTCAGTTTCAGGTCTGATTTGGTTTTATAACATAGAAAATAAGTCATGCTCAATATTAATCTATTTAAAACTTTAAAAATTGAATTCTGTTAATTTTTTGGTAGATCATTTATTCTAACATAAATCATTTTCATTTGGACTTTCGATATCGGAAGAAGGTTAGGGTTCGGTGTCGATCGAATGAATCGTCGGTTCTTATATATTAAGTTCGCATTCATTCGAATGAATCAACCCATTCATTCGAATGAATGCCTTGAAAACGTGAATTCATTCGAATGAATGGGCTGATTCATTTGAATGAATGCCTGGACTGTCATTCTCAGGCTGTCTCTGATACATTCATTCGAATGAATCAGTTGAACCAGAGGGACTGCCATTCCCATTTCTCTCTGATACATTCATTCGAATGAATCAGTTGAACCAGAGGGACTGCCATTCCTAGTTTCTCTCTGATACATTCATTCGAATGAATCAGCTGATTCATTCGAATAAATGTACGTTTGAAGGCATTCATTCGAATGAATCAGTTGATTCATTCGAATGAATGCTGTGTATACGAATGAATTGGCTGAATAGTATTCCGTGTTACTGTTCAGCTCAATCATTCAAATGAATGCCCAGTTCGTTTCATTCGGATGAATGCTAAAATGAACTGGACATTCATTCGAATGAATCCATTAACGTATACGAATAAATGTTCATTCGAATGAATGGGCTGAACAGTATCCCGTGTTACTGTTCAGCCCAGTCATTCGAATGAATGAGAAAATGAACTGGGCATTCATTCCAATGATTGGAAACGCGGGGGTAAAATGGTAATTTGCCACGAAAATCCGGTTTCGGGTGTGTAGAGGCAGGATTTCCGGGTGTGTGTAAGTACTCCCCTAATTTTATATCAGACTTTTTCCATATTGACTTTCCATCATCTATTTTTTTAAAATTCAATTATGTAGGATATAAAATATTTGTATTAAAATTTTGACTTTTAAGAGTCTATTGCGTTTGGATGAAGGTAAATTTTGGAGCAGTTATCAGAGCTTATCTCAAATAATATGAAAACTCATCTCTTCAAAAGGATTTTCAAAAGTTGAAGGGTTGTCTCCCTCCCCAAATGCAGCCTAATACTTTATGAAAAATATCATTTTTTTTTCAAAAATTGTTGACACTATTTTTCTATAATTTTTAAATATATTTTTTTTTTAAAAAAAGAAATAGCCGGCTGATAGAGTAGGGGAGCATTTTTAAATCTCTGCATGAGCTAAAGAATTTTGTGATTAAGATATAAGTTTGAGTGACAAAAATTTAATTTTTTTTTTTCTATAATTAGATTGAAGTAATTTTTTAAAATTTCATATTCAATTCACAAATTTTTTTATGGACTCATCGAAGTAGAAAAACATAGATCAATCATTTTATATGTATGTGATGACCAGACGTACTTATATTCGCCTTTTTAGTGTTATGTTTGCTTGTCGTCTTCAACTAATTTCCCATGAAAACAACTTCAACACGTTCTCTAGAACGTCTTATGGTTTTCAACACATTTGTATTTCCACAGTTTTTTAACTATGTGTTGGTCATAAATGCCCCTCTTTTCCTCCTGCAACATCAAAATTGCCATTGTTCTTTTCTTTGGTGGGTTGCCCATTCTTCGTCAGCCACAGCAATACAAGAAAAAGAAAATGACCCAATCTATTCAGATTTCACTGATGCAGATTTGGTTGAGTTTAGGTCACTTCATTAAAAAATTAACTAAATTATTCTTTACTAACGTTGTAAAAATTAAAAAAAATACTCTCCCTGTTCTAATTTAGTTGTCTCATATGAATTTTAAAATTATCATAAAATAACTTAATGGTGGTTTAAAGTGAAATTCAAATTTCTTAAAATAGAATATTTAGAAATATGAGGAAGAAGGGTGAAGAAGGATATTGAAATGATGTAAGTAAAATGATTTTTAATAGGATAAAATAAAACAAAGAATGTTGAAAATCAACTCTAAATCAACGTGATTAGTATCTTTTTAATTTTAGATCAAATATTTAAATGTCTCACTTAATTAATTATTGAGACATCACATCTAATATATATGTTGAAGGGAACTTAATCTCAAGACTTGTCGCTAAAATGTGATTAGTATCTTTTATGAGGATGATGAATAATAATTGAACCAAGCCAATTATCTTTTGAAAAAGTTGGAATGGTATAAGAAATGAAATAGCATTATTATTCGGCGTGGATCATGGTATTTTTCTCACATAATACTCTTTAGTCTTTACATCATATGGAGTTATAGATAGACCCATTCATAAAACATTGTTAGTAGAAAAATTTGGTTAGCCGTTGTGTTTAATAATCAAATGCACAATGAAAATAGTCGTAACTGTTCGTCACAAAAACTCGGTCGTTCGATCTCTGTTGTTTTTGGGGTTGCCCAGTCAAAGGTAAGGGCAAATCTGCAAATTCAGAAAATGAGAAGAGCATTTGCGTAAAATGGCGTCCTTGACAGGTAAGTATTTAAGCTCGAAAATGTCCGATCTTTATCCTGTTTCCATACCGAACTCCAAAATCGGGGACGGAGATTTCCAAGCTTTTCAAGACTCTTAAACAGACTTACTCCTCTCTTCAGCTCTTCTTGCTCTCTCTGTATCAGGTTTGTATCTTCTTCCTTCGAATCTCTGTTTCCCTCTATTGACCCTCCGAAATTTCGCTGAATTCTGATTTGCTGTGTTTTCTCAACTCGTGTCTGTGTTCCCAAATACCTGTGTTTTTTTTTTTTTTTTGGGGCTTTTAGGCTTTCAACTGATGAAAAATGTTAATTTGTGTACAGAGTTGTTCTAATCCTTTCTTGGTTGCCTGGTAGCAAACAGGGTTCGAACCCAGAATTTTTTTACTTCTTTCTTTCTTTTTCTTTTATTTTTGGTTTAGGGCTGGGTCCACTCCCTGGTTCGGCCCTGTTTACAAGTAAGGGGAAGTTTGATGTAGTGCCAGGGAATTGAAATTATATACTAGTGGACGTTATTTTGGACTGTTAATTTGTGTCTTGGAATTGGACTGTTTAATTTAGGGAGCACTTACACACACCCGAAAAATCTGCCTCTATACATCCGAATCCAGATTTTCGGGTGAAATTACGATTCTGCCCCAGCATTTCCATTCATTCGAATGAATGCCCGGTTCATTTTGGCATTCATTCGAATGAATGCCCCAGTTCATTTTGGATTCATTCGAATGAATGGGCTGAACAGTAATACGGAATACTGTTCAGCCCCATTCATTCGAATGAATGGAGTCCGAATGAATGGTGTTTATCAATGAATGTATGTTCATTCATTCGAATGAATGAAGACCATTCATTCGAATGATTCCATTATGCGCATTCATTCGGATTCCTTGCGCTTCATTCATTCGGATTCCTTCGGCTGCAGCAAGCAGTAAAATTATTTAAATATTTATTTTTAAAACTTTAAACTTATTTTTTAAGCATTATATCAAATTGAATATTTAGATTAATTACAATAACCTGATAAAAATACCTTAAGACTTCAAGGTCTTTTGACACTCCTAAATATTTAAAACACAGTATTTTACAAATAAGGATATCCCTATGCTGTGTCGAAAACACATTTGGAAGTGTCAAAAGACCTTAAAGTCTTAAAGTATTTTTATCAGGTTATTTTAATTAGTCTAAATATTTAATTTGAGAAATTTTGGAAATACACAGTGCTTAAAAATAACTGTCTATATTTTAAAACATAGAACGTTATTTTTTAAGCACTGTGTATTTTCAAAATTTCTCAAATTGAATATCTAGACTAATTAAAATAACCTGATAAAAATACCTTAAGACTTTAAGGTCTTTTGACACTTTCAAATGTGTTTTCGACACAGCCTACACAGCCTAGGGATACCCTTATTTGTAAAATACTGTGTTTTAAATATTTAGGAGTGTCAAAAGATCTTGAAGTCTTAAGGTATTTTTATCAGGTTATTTTAATTAGTCTAGATATTCAATTTGAGAAATTTTGAAAATACACAGTGCTTAAAAAATAACGGTCTATGTTGTATTTTCAAAATTTCTCAAATTGAATATCTAGACTAATTAAAATAACCTGATAAAAATACCTTAAGACTTCAAGATCTTTTGACACTTCCAAATGTGTTTTCGACACAGCCTAGGGATATCCTTATTTGTAAAATACTGTGTTTTAAATATTTAGGAGTGTCAAAAGACCTTGAAGTCTTAAGGTATTTTTATCAGGTTATTGTAATTAATCTAAATATTCAATTTGATATAATGCTTAAAAAATAAGTTTAAAGTTTTAAAAATAAATATTTAAATAATTTTACTGCTTGCTGCAGCTGAAGGAATGAATCCGAATGAATGAAGCGCATAATGGAATCATTCGAATGAATGGTCTTCATTCATTCGAATGAATGGAGTCCATTCATTCGAATGAATGGGGCTGAACAGTATTCCGTGTTATTGTTCAGCCCATTCATTCGAATGAATGCCAAAATGAACTGGGCATTCATTCGAATGAATGGAAACGCGGGGGAAGAATCGTAATTTCACCCGAAAATCCCGATTCGGGTGTGTAGAGGCAGATTTTCCGGGTGTGTGTAAGTGCTCCCTTAATTTATCGTTGTTACATTCCCGGTGATATCTTCTGCTATTTTTAAAATATCACCAGCAATAAGAGTACCACGAGTATAACAATATTCCACAATTTTATTTCGTTAGTATTTTGTCATTTTCACAGTAATTGTCTAAAATTTGCACTCATTTTAAAATTATA
Organism: Chimonanthus praecox; assembly: GCA_022113865.1. Taxonomy (NCBI): domain Eukaryota; kingdom Viridiplantae; phylum Streptophyta; class Magnoliopsida; order Laurales; family Calycanthaceae; genus Chimonanthus; species Chimonanthus praecox. The sequence goes on along the minus strand of CM039094.1, from coordinate 23,719,134 downwards.
CATTTAATATTTTAAATTGATTCTTTATAACTCTATATTGAATTATCTTATTTTGTTGGCATTTTCCTGACAGTACCCCAATAAAAATTCTAATAATTTGAAAACATCCAAATGTTGTCTCATGTTAGTAATATCTCAACATTGTTGCTTGTGACAATGATCATGATGGATTATGGACTACAACAGGGAAAATTTAGTGCCAATTTTCAATATTGGATCAATCTACTTGTGCTGTAGTTTCTAGATTTTTTTGAATCTTGCTTTCTTAGTCTTTTGCTTCCAATTGCACAGATTGTTAAGTTATTTATGATATAAGAAAGCCTACCCGGGTGTAGCTCAGTTGGTTTGAGCTTCTAGAAATAGATTAGACGTGTCGGGTTAATCTTTCTTGGAGTTACCCAACATATAAGGCTTGCGGGTGGTTTCATTTATCCATGGGATTAGTCTCACCTCCAATCTAGGGTGGGTATTCAAGAAAAGGATTATAGATAAATTATGTAAATTTGTAACATGTTTATTCTTTATTTCTAAAAATAGAAATAATATTGTTTTCTGTTATTCAAATCAACATCATCCTATGTATCTTGGGTCAGGTTTCTAAGTTCTACATTTTCACTCTAATTTATCAAAATTCATACTCCCCATCAATCTACAATCTATTCTTTACTTTCTTACCACTTCAATCCAACTCTTTAGTGTGTTCCCCCCTCCTGGTACTCTTTACTTGTAATCCTTTGGCCATATAGTGGTGTTTCTACTCTTCCATATATGTGCCAAAACTGTTTTAAATGGTTTTCCTATATCTTATTGTTGGGTGAGGAAACCTTTCCTCCTATCCACTTACTCTACATGTCCATCTCAACATATGCGTCTTTGTAATTGGTACTTTATCTATTGTCTTCTGATCACCCTAGGTTTAGCTCTAGATAACATTCTACACCGTTTAATTTCTTAAATTATATCTTATGTCTTGAAAATAGAATCAATACAATCATTTTATACCTTGAATCATGAATCACAAGATTTGTAATTTTTCTCAAAAATATAGAAATATATGAAATCATATGAAAGATATCTAGAAGGTAACAACATGAGAAACTCTCAAATATGTAGCTCTGCAATTTTCTTTCAATATTAAGTGAGAAGATACATAGTTACGTACATTTCATATTGGATGCAATACACAACTATTTCATTGGAGCTCAAATTTTAACGTTCCAAACTACACTAGCATACTCCAACCAATGTTGTTAAAAGCTAATGATAAGCTAAAAAGCGTAAAAATAATCCAAAGCCCAAGCTCCTCAAAACTCAAGCTGAAAGACCATTAGAACTAAAATTTCTATTCTTCAAATTCCAAATAGCCTCACAAAATTCTATTATTCATGGGAATCATATGATTTCTAAACTGATGCAAGTCAATCTTGTGAATTGTATGAATCATATGAAACAAATCATGTACCATGCAAATTTAATCAAATAATATATATATATATATATATATATATATATATATATTTGAGCAGTAACAAGAATATTTCATTCAAAAAAGAAAGAGTACAAGAACAACAAAAAGGTCTACGCGAAAGAAAAGCAAAAAGAGAAAAAAAGGACATAAAATAAAGAACAAACATAAAATACAAGTAGGTGTTGTTTGTCAACCCCTCAATCCAAAGTGAAATCAAAAGGGCATCCTCGAATGTCGAAGGAAGAAAACTCCTGAGAAGCCGTTATCAACTCCCAGCTTAGCAATGAAGTCTCCCACGCCATTAGCTGTACGGTTATATGAACGAAAGATACATCAAGCCCTGTCACCAAAGCTCTAATCTCCCTAAATAATTTTGTTTTTTTATTTCAAATTGCCAATCTAGAGAATGGCAGAAAGGTATTAAAAGAAAAGTAGAGGCAAAGACTAGTGTCGATTTATTTTAATTTCAACAGGAATTAGATTTCATTCATGTAGTCCGAAGCTATTACAGCCAAATATTCTAGGACATCCTCTTGGTTAAGAGTGCATAGACTATTAAAGCTACCAGCATTTTTACACTTTTGCAGTCATAGTTAATATGAAAAATATGTGGAAAGTATAGTAAGAATCAATTGTGTAAAACACCCCATTCTATGACATTTGAATGGTATTTATGTAGAAGTGTAAATTCATGAAATGGAAACGAATAGCATGGAGAGTAAGAGTGGAAATGGGTCTCTTGGTTTGAGAACTCTGTTTGAAATACCTAAACTTTAATGACCCGACCCGATATTTAAGAGTCTTAGAGAGTTTTGTGGAGCTTCGAGTTGTTTTTGTTGCTTTGGTAGCATTGGGGGTGGTGTGGGCTCTGTAGTGGGCCCCAATTTACTTGATTTTGAGGTCGGGAACTCGAAGAGCTTTTTGGTAATTCTGTTGTTACAGTATACTGTCATGAAAAAATGCTTAAAAGTCACACGTTTTCCCGCTTGACGTTCAACGTTTGAGTTTTTTTTTGGGTTTTCGATATTTTTTTTATTTCTTAATTCTTTTGGGAACAAGTTTTGAAGTGTCATATTTTTTTTTATTAAAAAAAGAAAAGAAAAAAAGGAGGAACTGTAGCCGCACTGCTACAGTGTTCGCATCCCTTCCCTCTCTCCCAATTTCGACCCTCTCTCTCTTGGAAACCCTAGGAGACCCCCCTTTCCTTGGAGCCGCCGTCGCATACACCCCCTCCTTCCTCATCTGCGATCTTCTCTCTCCTGGCTTCTTCTTCTTCTTCTCCTTCTTCTTTTTCTCATTTCCTTCTCTCTCTCGGTTGATGCGAATGACCACCCCAGCCGTGCAAGCCCAACGCCGTCCGGATCTGATTTCCATTCGCAGCCGCTGGATCTCCTCCCCCTTTTCTCGCCTTCCTCGCCGATTTTAGGTACTCTCTTCTCCTTCCTTTTTCCCTTCTTCTTCTCTTTGGTTTTTTTGTGATTTCTCTCGGCTTTTCCGTGATTTCCCTCAGTTTTCCTTAACTTTCCCTTGTTTTCCCGGATTTTCTTTGTTTTTTCTCTATTTTCTTCCCCTCTCCGGCTCAGTTGAGTGGCTGGGACAACTCAACCGAGTCGCTGAGTCAACTCAGTTGGGCTACTGGGTTAACCCAGTCCCTGGACTCTTTTCGGCCCAGCTCAGTTTGACCCAACTTGGCCCAGCTTGGCCCAGCCAGACTTGGCCCGGCCCAGTTCATGCAGGCCCAGCTCTCAAGCCCGTTTTCAAGCCTAGCCCAGTTTTAGGCCCATTTTTCGTTCGGCTTCGTTTCACCTCTTTTTTTCATATTCGTCCTTCTTTGTTTCAACAGATTGAGCCCCCTTCAACCCATCATGCTGCTTGCTCGCTTCGGATTTTTGACTCCACACACAGTGAGGGGACTTATCACATTTTTGACATTCATTCGCATCTAGCTATACTTAATCCTAGACGTGGAGTGACCCGAATGAGATCTTTTGTTATTTTAAGCCACTTGGTAAGGGTAAACTATTGAAAAAGATTTATTTGACAAGAGATCTGTTCGCTATACTCCTGTCAATTATATGCAATGGTGGAAAAATTTTAATTGAATAAGTTGATGTTATAAATGATACTTGGATTATATTGGTGACACATTGCGTGTCTACGCTTAAGGCGCAAATGAAATCATGCTGGATATAGAAGTATGACTTTAAGATTGTTATGTGCTTGTTGACCACATAATGAATTATGTTGTTGATGTTGATATTAAGTCAGTACGTATTTGTGTTGTCATACATGCTCATGATAATTTGTGCATGCATGAGAGGATTTATTTATATGTATACATTCATGATGATGAGATGAGTTTGGTTATTGGGAGGACTTCCCCGTTACGATCCGGCGGTCGAGACCCCCATAGGGGATGCGGGTTTTCCCGTTGCGTTCCGGCGGTTGAGGTGCCTGCACCTGAGATTGGCTTCCCCGTAATGCTCCGGCGGTTGAGACCCCTATAGGAGATGCGGGTTTCCCCGTTGCATTCCGGCGGTTGAGGCAGTTGTGTATTGTGTAGTCTCCCGTTTGTACTGGTAGTGAGATCGGAGTTTGATGGAGGACCCGATGTGGGCTATCGAGATGATGTCTCAGATTTGGTTGGTTGGATCATTAGTTGATGGTGTAGTCGGATTTCATGCACTTGAGCACCTTTATTATTATGATGTTCTTGTATTCGTAGATGTGATATTTATTCATGTTGTTGACTTGTGATAAGCATTATCTCTTTACTGGGCTGATTAGCTCACCCTTTACCTTTCAGGTACTCGGATTGCGGAGGGGCAGGCGGGTCCCTTGAGCAGACACCAGAGGAGGAGTAGTACTAGTTAGAGATTCTATGATCATGCTTATATTTAGTTTGAAAAACCTTGTTTGGTATGAACTTTTGTATGATGTTTATTTCGAATGACTCTACAACTATACTTGATCAATTTGTGGTTGTTTGTTATGTTTCTTAGTATTTTGGACTTGTGGGTTATTGAACGAGAGGTAGTTACCTCATTTAAAAAAAAAAATATACTCGATATCCGTCCCTTGTGATGTTTTGAGACATTTCGGAGATAATGCGCCCGTAGCGGGACAGGGTGTTACATAAACCATAGTTGTGAAATGTTAAAAAAAAAGCCCTTCTTCAAACCGAAACAACATAAATGGTATCTAGTATAAAAAATGGAACAAGAATATCCCATACCTATGTACTTGTCTGTAAAGAGATAGACTGAACCATGTTCTCCATTCAAAACTTTTTTTTTTGCTACATTCTCTACTTTAAAACCGTGTTGTCCACCATGTTCTCCACTCAAAAATTGCATTTTCCCCTCTATAATTGAATCCATGCTAATAAACATTTAACTCGGGAAACCTCCTAGGCTTTAGTGCAATTTCAATTGGAGGAAATACAAGGATTCAAAGAGAACACTCCATATATCAATTTCTACCTCAGAAAATATGTGTAGTTGCTCATGTTAATAGTCTAGATGAATCAAATCTTTCTAAACTCATTGAGAATTTCAATGATGATGATGATGATGATGGTTACTATAAATATTATTATTATTTATAATACCCCGCACGGGGTAGTTCAACTGGCAGACTCTCTGGCTTAGGAACTGAACGTCCCAGGTTCGAGTCTCGTAGTAACCCGATGCCCATGGCTTGTATCTGGAGTTTACCTGATGCCCTTATACTTGAGAAGTGCTCAGTCTTGGAGTTTTTTGTCATACAAAAGTCTAGTCCAATAATTATCAATTCAATTAGTCAAATTAAACATTCACCGATTAAAATAGTTCTTATGGGCGAAGCGCATGCAAACACTAGTATATCACAACATTTTGGTCCATTTCCAGTGCAATTCATTTGTTTTGGTACCGTTTGTTCTTGTTTCATCCTACTTGGGTCTTGTTTCTTGCAAATTTTTTTTTGGATAACATGGGCATCTCCACTCCACATTGGAGGCGAGATGAATCCTGGATACACGAAACCACCTGCAAGCCTTGTGTATCAGGTAAGCCTGGGAGGAGTTGAACCGAAGACCTCTAGTGTAATCTAGAAGCTTAGACCAACTGAGCTACCCGTTTCATGATATTTAATTATGCTATTTCAAAAAAAAAAATTTCTAATCTTCAGTGCAAATTCATATTTTATTTATTAAAAAAAGTTTTAGAATTTTATTTAGATGCTGCTTCTATTTTTGTTATATTTATGAAGTCTGAGCCCTAAAAGCACTGCTACTTGTTTGAAGAATGAACGTGTAGAGTACATTTGAGTAAATATTGATATTCACTTATATTTTCTTTTGAAAAAAAACCTGCATGTCCTTTCTAGAATGGAACACTGAAATAGATGAAACTTTTAAATGTTCCACGCTAGGGGCAAAATGAAGTGGCCTCCAAAATGGAATCAATAACTGTGCTACAAATTGGATCTCTCCTCTATGTAGGAGTTGTGGTGCTTGTTGGTAAGAATTAGTGCATTTTATGAGATTGGAAGGTTAACCAATTAGGCCCTCTTCTCTAAGTAGGAAGTCCTTAACATTTTGGTAAAACCCATATCATTTTATTCTGGTAGAATTTTAACCATCTGCATTGGTTATGGGATTTTCTCTGAAATGATTTTGTTGCAGATATTAGTTGGGTTATTGGTTATTTGCTTTTTTTTTTTTCTTTTAATTTATTTTTTGAATGATGTGTTATGTTCGTTTGATATTTGCTTTCAATGAGTAGTTTATTGTGCACGTTATCTTAAGTATCTTTTGAAATTTGATTTTATCACACAAATTGTGGTGGGAATTGGATCTTGTTGTCATCATATCATCATCATCACTATTGAAGCCTTTTCTCATATTTTGGGTTGGTAGTGGGAAGAGGATAGTACTTGGAATAAATCCTGTGTTTTTTCTTGTCTAGGTTGGTAGTGACTTGTGAGAGTAGGATAATACTTGGAAATACATCCTATGCTTTTTGTGTCTTGTAGTGATTAATTTATGTCAATATATTTCTTGTTCTGAAGTATTCACCCGGCGTTGTGATCTTCAAGTTTTATAATTGAGATTTTGGATGTTTTAGGGTTTTATCAGTGGGTTTCCCTTGTAATTCTTGGTTGGTGGTCAGTGGGGCAAGATGAATGTGGTTGGTAAAGTTGGGAGCCTTATTTCACAGGGTGTTTACTCTGTTGCCACACCTTTCCATCCTTTTGGTGGTGCCGTTGATGTCATTGTTGTTGAGCAGCAAGATGGGACTTACCGAAGCACACCTTGGTATGTGCGTTTTGGGAAATTCCAGGGTGTTCTCAAAGGTTCTGAGAAGGTTGTTCGGATTCATGTCAATGGTGTTGAAGCTGGATTTCATATGTATCTTGATAATTCAGGTGAAGCTTATTTTGTCACAGAGATTTTATCAGGTAAAAATGTTGAAAATGTTCATGAAGGGAAGAATCCTGACATTTTGGAAGGAACTCAAGATGGTAAGGGTAATGGAGACAATAAATACCAAATTGTAATTGGTCCTTCTAATGGTGATGGCATCAAAATCACAGAGGGATCTGTCTCATTAAGTATGGAACAATCTGACAATGGAGAAATTGAAAATGAAAGAAAGGCATTTGCATTTCATAACGAGCAGCCTTTTCAGGCTAGTCCTGTTGGGTCACAGGGATATGGTGCTTATCAATATGAGGGGTTAGATCAGATTAAGAATTTTGTGAAATCTCAAGGTTCAGATTCGGAAGTTGTCTTGGTCAGTGTTGATGGGTTTGTGCTAACAGCGCCCATCTCTTCATGTAATGAGAACACAGACAATGTGCAGTTGAGCACACCACAATTTCATCTTGGCCCAAGTGATGGCACTGAGTTAACAATTGAGCAGTTGCAAGGTTCTAGCAGCGAAGATGTCAGTAATGGCGAAGATGCATGGGCTGCTGGTTTATTTCGCAGTATGGAGGCATCCACATTTAATAGCTCATCTGAAGTTTTTCACCCTCCTGATGGTGACGGTGGTGTTTCTGCCTCTCAATTAAATGTCTGTAAAGATGCCAGAGCTCATGCATATCAAGTGCAAGAGACTCCTTCGGCTGAAAATACGGTTGATGGTTTAGGAATGGACAGCAGTGAAGAGGATATCAATGTCAGTTTTCGTAGAGAGGAGACTTTCAGAAGTTGCTTGGAGCTTTCAGAACTATTCTTAGACAGTGAGGATGGTGACTTACAGGATAGAAGTTCTTTGTTCATGAGATTCATTGCAAATGGTGGCACTGATTTGAGCCTCCCTTCTATGGAGGGCACATCAGCCAGGGATGGTCTTGAATGTAGAAATTGTGCCAGAGAAAATCATCATGATTCTGAATCATCAACTGTGTGTTGTTCTTCAGTTGTACATGTACAAATGGAGGCCCCTGACAACGATAGATTGGTTGATGAGAGCATGGATTCCATGGGTTCTCAGAGCATCTCGGTCCATAATAGCTTGGAGCAGAAGGATGAAGCGCTTGGTGCAGCTCATGATTCGCAAGGTTGTGGAAGCAGTCAACATATGTTTGCTGCTGAAGAAGTCCGGACAGAAAGTCTGGCACCTCAAAGTGGTATATCTGATGGAGGGATAAAATCTGGTGCAGGCATGGGTATGAATGTCTGGTATTTACTTCCTTTTTGTGGTTTGGGAAAATATACCTTCATCTGTTTCTTCACAACTTCTTATGATTTGCAGGTTTTGAATTATCTCTTTGTGGGAACTTTCTCCGAGCTGGTATGGGGCTAGACTCTGCCAATGAGGCATTTAATGCACATCGTCTATCTGAAGAGGAGTTCAAAGTCTCTTCAACGTCTATAATTAAGAATGAAAAACTCATTGTCAGATATAAGGATAGGTATATGACTTGGGAAGAAGCTGCTCCTATTATTCTTGGAATGGCAGCATTCGGTTTGGATTTTCCTGCTGAGGTGAAAGATGCTATTCCTATTGAACAGAACGAGACACCCAAGGTTGATGAACGCAATGCCGGATTCTCTTCCAGTCCTAGTCGCAGATGGAGGCTCTGGCCAATTCCATTTAGAAGGATCAGTACCCTTCAACACAGTAATAGTAATTCCTCAAGTGAGGATGTGTTCGTTGATTCTGAATCATTTTTGAGTCCCCGTGTGGAACCTAATGGTGAGAATGCATCTCCAAAGAAGCAGTTTCAGCGGACAAATATTCCTAGTAGCGAACAGATTGCATCTTTGAATCTGAATGAGGGTCAAAATTTGATAACCTTCAGTTTCTCTACCAGGGTTCTAGGAAAGCAACAGGTCTATTATTTCATTAACAGTTTATTTAAACATCATTAATTAGGCTAAATTTTCATAGTACATACCTGCTAACTGCATGGTTCAATTTTCTTCAACAGGTTGATGCACACATATACTTATGGAAGTGGAATGCACGGATAGTCATATCTGATGTTGATGGAACCATTACCAAGTAATTTTATAGACCCTTCATTTTTAGTACGGTTCTGGCAGCATATCTGGAATTCTTGCAAATGCTTTTGGAAATTGGGAACCAGTTTTTTGTTCCCTTTTCCCTCTCCCTCTCTCTCCTTTTCATTTACTGGAACTTCTATTTTAATGGTGCCTTACTATGTAATAATATGGGCTTCCACTGTTCTCCATAAAATGCAGTCTTATTCTAGACATACAATCTCTTCATTGTTTGCATTGGTTTTTTAGCTGGTGTTGGGTTCTTATTTAGAGACATTATAGTTCACAAACATAGAGTAGAGCTGGTTGTTTGTTTGGGGTTTGGAGAAAGAAGAAAGGTGGGGGAGCCCATCGAACTGTTTAGAAATAGTTTGTTTTATCTTGGAAATTTGTTAAGATGTAAATGGTAAACTATGGTTTGAAAACTCGACTTGATTTTTCATTGAGTCAAGTCAACTTTTTTTTTTTTTTTGAGTGGTAACCAAGAGAAAAATTTGTATTAATAAAAAGTATAGGTACATAAGACGACATTGATGGGTCTAAAAGATTTAAACCCAAAGGTTGCCGGGGAAGAAAGGGAAAAATACATCTATCCACATATCAAAGCACTAATATGGTCGGCGGATCTCCCTTGCCTAAAGGAGTTGTCAAAGGTAGAACATGCCAGTAGTCATGGAATCCACCCTGTTCTTTGCAAAGAAGTCGGTTACTCTATTTGCTGATCTCCGAACTAATGCAAAAGATATCAATCTCCCCCACTATTGTGATCATTTTTCAAGGAGGCCTTCTTAGCCCCTTTGTCCACTTCATCATGTTTGTCGAGTCCCTTTCAATGATTAGTTTCCCCCCTCCAAATGAAGACCATATGGACAACACTTTCCTAATACTAATAAGTTCTGCCTCATTTGAATCCCTTCGTCCTACTGGCTCGATAAAAACTATGGATGTCCTGCCATTGCACTGGTGAAGCACTCCACCTATACTTTTCGAACCCATTTTCCCTGGGGTGGGGGGGGGGGGGGGGGGGGTTTGTGGCCAAGAGGCTTGAACTCTTGTCTTCCTCGGCCCTCTATCTAGGCAACCTCCTAGGAGGTGTAAAAGTCTACCAGTTTGAAACCCTTGAACTCTTTCCCATATAAGAGCCATGTACACAACCTCTATTTTTCTTTTTGAATAAAGTCACTCTCCTCTGACTCCTTGTTCTCAAATATCCTGGAATTTCTTTCCTTCCACATAGGCCATAAAACAACCACTGGCATGGTGTTTCAAACTGCTTTCATCTTGGGGTTGAGATGCTGAATGAACCAAGATTGGGAAATTCTATCACAAGTCCTCTCAAATACCCATGATACTCCCAACAAGTTTGCAAAAAATATCCACAATTTTCTGGTCATTGGGCACTTGGCAAAAGGAGAATCACCTAGCCATTTATCCAACCAAAAGAAAATATTACCACCGGCATACACACGGTACCGTATCTGACGATCAAACGCCGTAGCAACTAAACAAACACCCTTCCAAAAAACCAGAAGCCCTCCTATTATCTGTGGCAACCCTCAAACTATTTCTTTGCAACCTACACTTCTGACAAATAATGTCCTTCCATAATTATTGTACTTTTAAATTAAATATTACCATTTGGCATTTCTGCTAGAGGCTTAAGACTAATGCCTTGCTTGGTTACTCGTTTTTTCTTTTGAACTTTTAGATCTGATGTTCTAGGACAGTTCATGCCTTTAGTTGGAAAAGATTGGACACAGTCTGGAGTGGCACGGCTTTTTTCTGCAATTAAGGTATGTTGTTGTACATATACTTAACATTATTTACTTGTAACATAATAATACATTTTCTGTGAACTTCACATCTGTGCAAGCCAGGACCCTTAATAGCTGGAAAACAAAAACATATTCCCCCTCTATGGATTTGAGACATTTGATAGGTTCTCTCAGATCATTAACAGACTGAGTGTATAACAATTAACCACAAATTACCTAGCTGATGTATCTATGTTCTGAACTTCTATCCTACTTGTGCAAGAGTTTCACTTACACTGTTACAGGTTTTAGTTGTGTTTTTATTGATGGAATTTTAATAATTAAATGGGGAAGCCATAACTGAAACTCAAAACATAGAATATGAAGGGTAAAATGAAAGCATAGAATTCAAAAAGCTAATCAATGGACATACCTAAGGCGCTACATGCATGTATGGAATTGGTATGGGAACAGGATGTGCAACCAGGAATGGGGCGAAGATGGCTCCCTTACTAGGCCTGTCCATAGGTCGGGCTCGGTTTCGGGCTTTCCTCTCTTTTAGCCTGGCTAGTTTTGGATATCTAAAAGTCCAAGCTGGCTCGTATCCCATCTGGCTTTTCAAGGTTAAAACCCAAGCCTGATCGTTTGGAAATGTAGATGTAATGAGCTACAAATGGATTAAATTTCAGCTCAAACTCAATTTTTGGTCACTTGATCATAGTGGTCAAAGTCAACAAGCACTCTTGTTTTGGTGATTTATAAGGATGCTCGGTTATTTTGACTACTAAGATTAAGTGGCTAGAGATTTGAGTTTTTTTTTTTGAAAAGTAACTTCATTAATCAAGGAAAACGGGATACAAAATCTCAACTAGAGGGAGCAAAGACGTAACACCTGCAACCTAGAAAGAGACAAGCATGAAACAAAAACCTCAACAATTACATCAAATAATTAACAATCTCCAAAGATAAAGAAACACCTTGATGAGCCAACTCATTTACCTTTGAATTTGTCGAGCGAGGAACCCAAGACACAGAATACCCATAAGACAACATAGAATGACGGATCTAGTCTATTTTATCCAAATAGAACCATGGACAAAGAGACCCCGCAACCCAACTGACAACTATCTTACAGTCAGCTTCTAGGGAACTCTCCACCGCTCCTAATTCTTCCAATGCCACCACACCTCTCCACAAAGCATGTAACTCCACTTCTAGCACATGGCTATTCTGAAGAGGGCCTGCAAAAGACACCATAGTGCCACCAAAGTCATTACGAATCACTCTACCATATATGGCTAAACCAGCCTCTCTCAAACAACTTCCATAAAAAATAAGCTTAAGACGACCCGTCGCAGGAGGAGACCAGGCTATTGATCTAACCGGATCGGACTCAGGCAAGAAATGATCCACCGAGTTCTAAGCTTTATATATATCTGAGATTGTAACTGCCCTGAATTTACCAGAACTCACCATCCACCTAGCCACTCTGCATTTAATAACTTCAATAGGATACATAACAATAAATTTTCTCTCTTTGAATATCCTGGAGTTCCTTTCTAGCCAGACTGACCACACTATACACAAAATAGTGGCGACCCAAAGAGACTTTCTGAAAGAACTATCATCAACAACAACTTCATCATTAAACAAATCTAACCAAGACTTTGGCAAACAAAAGTTCAACTCTAACCGCTGAAAAAAGTGGCACCAGATCTGATACACAAAACGGCAATGAACTAGGAGATGATTTACTGATTCTCCATCCGCCAAACACAGGGGGCAAGCATTAAGCATTAACTCTAATCATTTGATGCACCCACAAGTTATCTATTGTCAAAATCTTTTCCAAACCTGCCAACCACCCAAACACCTTCATCTTGAAAGGGGCAATACCCTTCCAAATTTTCAAATTCACCCTACGCACATCCCCAACATTTATCAACTTAGTACGAAAGATTTAACTATTAATAACCCATGAGGATTTGGTTCCCAAATTGATGCGGGCCTGCAACTAGGCAGGAAGAAGATAAAAAGAAAGAAAATAGGAAAAAGGCTATGCCTAGGGTGATAGCTTATATATGAAAACTCTAATTCGAAAATAGAAAAGACTAAGTAGGAAAGCTATTGACCTGGTTTCCTTGCTAAACTAGGACTCCTAAACCAAATAGGAAACTAATTAAAGTTGGGCTGTTAAGATCCCAAATAACAAATCCTACTTGCTAATTAAGAAATAAATAAATAAATAAGTAAATAAAAAGAAATAGAAGTGGAGTTGTGTGTGTGTTGATCTTCCGTGTCCTACATCAGTCCTCTGATCTTGAAAAGAACTCGTCCTCGAGTTGAAATCAGCAAAATCACAAGGCACCAAATATAGATGAAGACCAAGTCCGAAGATGCGAATGATGAAGCTTTTAACTGCACAATCTTCAATGCATGGACGATGAGAGCTTGCTGTCGGTGGGACGAAGAAGCGAAGAACCGCAAATGGGCTCAAGCGTGGACGAACCAACCGGATCGCGAAAGGGTCTTGATATGGCACTGCTGTGAAAACACGATCCTGAGAGTCTGTCGGACGAGGCTCCAATGAGAGGACATGAGGCTGGCATGAGAATGTACGAATAACCATAGATGAATTCTTGGTATCCGTAAGGGGATCAGGTTAGCGTAATGGAGATGGTTGGGTAATTTGCGGTGGTGGTGGAGGGTCAATATGTGTCGGTTGCATCGACTGTGGCGCCTGCAACACAACTGGCTCTTTTTTCAACACGGGCACCAACTTTGGGGTGATGACGTCTGGAGGAGCATGCTTAAACTCCGATGGTGACACTGGAGGAGTTGGCATGCATCTTGAGGAAGTATGCACACATTTTGAGTTTGTGTCTCTGTATTTTCTATTGTGTAATATTTCTCTAAATTCTTGTAAAAATTCTTGAAATTCAGATCGAAATTTAGAGAGAATTTCAGATTTAAATTCGGTAAACACAGTTTGGCTGATAAATTGAGCACCATTGTTGTTGGATGCTAGTGGGCCTGCGTGATGCGGGCAATCAGATCGGGGTGCCACAGAGTCCAAGACATGACGGTTGGAGCGGGTCGGCGGTTGGAAAGAACTTGGTGACTTAGGCGAATTGGAATGGGAAGGAATGGGTGGTATGAGGAGGACCGGGTAAATGGTTTAATGGATGGGTGAGGTGGGACCCACGAGTAGGACATGAAGGGTCGGTCAAATGGGTCAAATTGAAAAGGTGGGCCACGGTTTAGTGTAGGACTTAAAAGAATGGAATGGGTATTGTCCGCGTGCACTAAGGGGAACACGGATGGACGATGTGGGTTGCGAGTGGAATAAGGCACGGAAGGAAGAGAGGACTTCACACATGTAAAGTGGTGACTAAAAGAGGTGGTGTCTAGCACGTGGGTGTAAGGAGTTTAGGGCAAGGATTTTATTGAAATTAGTTGGGTGAGAAGAGCAGCGAAAGGGGTTGTCTTGGATGGCGGCAGAAACGAAAGGAGGGAAAAATGGGTATCTGGGCTCAAGGGGGAGGCGAAAGAGAAGGAAAAGGGAGGCAGAAACAGGGATGGGAAAAAAAAAGGAATTGTTGGAAGAGGGTGTGGAAGATTTGAAAGAGGGAAGGCTGGTTGTACCTTGATCTGGCGATGGGAGAGGCAAATCTGGTGGCTGCAGAGACGAAAGAAAGAGGCGAGAAGGGCGGAACTGCTTGTGGGCAGCAAATGTGAGATCTTCTCCTCCGTTATTCTTTTTCTTTTTCAATGGGAAGAGAGTGGCGGAAGCAGGGTGGGTGGGTGGGTTCTTGTTTTTTTTTTTCAAAATTGGGGACATAGAACAGGAACATCCCTGATAACGGAGGGATATGTCTCTCTCTCTCTCTCTCTTGTTTTTGTGAACCGAATAGGATTGCCCTGGTAACTCAGGGACTCGGCTCTAATCGGGGTCGTCTCTGTATAACAGAGAGATACAGAGAAACTTGGCTCTAACCCACTTGATACGGGAGCACACTTGCAACTAGGCAGAAAGAAGATAGAAAAGAAAGAACATAGGAAAAAGGTTATGCCTTGATAATTTTATTAATCCATCGTGTGTGTATTCCAAACACATTACATAGCTTTATATAGGAAAACTCTAATTCGAAAATAGAAAAGACTAACTAGGAAAGCCACCGACCTGATTTCCATGCTAAACTAGGACTCCTAAACCAAATAGGAAACTAACTATAGTTGGGATGTTAAGATCCCAAACGAAAATAAGAAATTCTACTTACTAATTGAGAAATAAATAAATAAAGAAGTAAAAAAAGAAATAGAAGTGGAGTCGTGTGTGCGTTGATCTTCTGTGTCCTACATCACAAATCGCCTATTATCACCACTCCCCATGATATAAACACTACTCAACTGGGCCATGAGCAACATCCAATCCTCCAACTACTTTCGAAATTGTGGACATCAAACATCTTACCATGACGAATCTCCAAACACATCCTTACCTTAGCACATGTCTGAAGCTAAAGAAAAAGGAACATGAAAGGTGGAGGCCAAAGGAGCATTGCCCACCTATCCGTCCTTCCAAAAGAGAACATGCTTCCCAGAATAGGCACGATAACTGATATAGGAGTTCAAAAGCAAAGAGATAGATCCGATCCCCTTCCAAAATCTAGATACCCTTATGTTATCCGCAGTGACTTGCCAACCTAAATTGCTTAATTTGTACTTTTGTTGAACGATCTGCTTCCAAAAGAGGACTCCCCAATCTCCATAACCACTTGCCCAAGAAAGCAATATTAAATAATCGAAGAGGCCTAATCTCCACCTCACCTTCCTTCACCGGCTTACAAACCTGAGACTAAGCAACCAAGTGAAACATTCTTTTGTCCTTATCATCATTCCACAAGAAATTTTTCTAGATACTCTCCAACTTTTTAAGAACAGCAGCCGTTCATTTAAAAACATTCATAAAGTATATATGCAGGCTAGAAAGAACATATTTGATTAAGACAAGTCTACCACCAATCGACAAATACCTTCCCTTCCAAGAAGAGAGCCTTTTCTCCATTATCCCGATCCCAACATCTCTTATTCGGTTTCCCTTTACAAAGGGAAAGGCTAGAGATTTGAGTTTTGGGGCTGAAATTTGGCATGTTTATAGATCATCAAGTCCAATTCCACTATGAACGGTTGCTTTTCTAATGGGTCCAAAATAATTGAACAAAAAAAGGAAATGGACTAGGTGTACACATAAATACATATATTTGGCTAAACGTGGACCAAATTTTTGATCAAAATTTGATTTCTAGCCACTTAATTTTAATGGTCAAAATCATTAGGCATCCTTAAAAAAATTCAAGGATGCTAGGTGATTTTGATTATTAAGCTCAATTGGCTAGAAATCAGAATTTTGGCTAAAGTATGGTTCACTTGTAGCTCATCAAGTTTACCTTCAATTTTTCATTCTTTTTTTTTTGATGCTGATTTAGATCTAATCATATTTGAATCTAATAACCTGCTGACATGAATGACAAATAATATAAATAATACATCTATTTTTAATAGATATGTTATTTATTAAGTTGTATAAGGAAGAAGCCCTGACATGTACCCTAATATGTCCTTACCATACAATACATCAAATCCAGAATTAAGAGATAGTATCACTGGTGAGATATAGTTGGATTTCACATTTGAACAATAGGTTTTTTATTATCTATTTTGGCATTTATGGTATTTCCTTTTTCACTTGCTATTAGAGTAGTTTTTAAAGATTATTTTTTAAGCATTTTCTTCTATTTTCATTAGTTATAGGCTTTATGGAATTGGGTTCTTTTTTGGTGTTGGAATTTGACTATTTGATTGATATGGTTTTCCTTTTGTTGAGGAGAATGTGAAGTTTTTTAGTTTTGTGGAAATATTGAATTCAACAATTTGAAGTGGATCTCAAAAGGCGAGGCCTGCTGAGATCGGAGGAGGAGTTAAGTTGTCCCTTGTGTGGCCATCCAGAGGAGGTTGTTGACCACCTCTTCATTAGTTGCCCTTATGCGAGACACTTATGGTTCAATTTTCTGAACCTTTTTGATACATGTTGGCTCTTTGATAGGACATGCACAGGGGTAGTAGGGTTATGGTTCATGTCGAGACTTAACCCTAGAGGAAGTTGGCTTGCTATATGGTCCCCGCCACAATTTTCTCGACCATTTGGAAGGAAAGAAACTCTAGGATATTTGAAGGAAACCCATGGAAGTTAATGATCTCTTCCAAAGGGCTAAATGGAGGTTGAGCATGTGGTTGCTATTGGGTAAGGAATTCAAGGGGCTCAAACCCTCTGATTTCTTGGTGTCTTGGGAGGGGTGTGTAAGCGGCAGAATTAGGAAAAATAGACCCACCGTCTCTTGGTACCCACCCCAACAAGAGACCATGAAATTCAATGTTGATGGTGCTTTGAGGGGAAATTCAGGTCCAACAGGAATAGGGGGTGTCCTTGGGAATCATAATGGTGTATCATCTTTGGTTTTCATGGAGTTTGTAGGGGTGAGGGATTCAAATGAGGCGGAACTCCTTAGCATAAGGAGAGCTTTGACCCTTTCGAGAGCTCATGGACATGGTTCACCAGTAATTAAAGCGGATTCGACAAATGTGATTAAGTGGGCCAAGGGTCTTATACGATCCCCCTTGAGCATGATCATCACAACAAGGGAAATTAGGGGCCTAGCTGCGGGACTGGATGTTTCCTTTGCTTGCGTTAGCTGCTTAGCAAATGGAGTGGCAGATTTCCTTGCAAAACTGGGATCAACAATAGGGCTTCAAGAGTTTTGTATATGAGAGTTGGGGCCTAGGGGTTTTCACTTTGTTGATTTTCAGTTTTTGTTGTTGTATTTCTTTTTGTTGCTTTGCGGTTCTGGTCTAGCCCCTATAGACCATTCTTGTTTTTTATTTTTCCCAACCAATGTTTTGCACTTTTTCCTTCTTTTATGAATTTTTTATGTTACCTCTCAAAACAAAAAAACAAAAAAAATTGAAGTGGATGCGGATTTGGATGTCGCATCTAAGAATTCAATACAATCAAAATCCCAATTCAAATCCAACAAATATGAAGCTGATGTTGGTGTTGGATCTTACCTAGATAGGTCTGAATCCAAACATTTACCTTCCTACTTCTTTTGTCCTAAAATGTCCACAATAGTACTTGCCTATGATCTTTCGCACACAGAATAATGATGTCCTAAGACACAGAATGGCAGCTGAAAACTATCATGCTCTTATGTGGCTTAATATCCTTGAGATTTATATGGTGTCATCAGAAGCCATGTTTATATGTGTACAGTGTCTCTAATTATTATTAATATTATTTTTTTTATGGTTAGTGGGTGTGAGAACAAATTGTTGAAAATGATGAAATTACAAAATAGTTATGGTGCTTTTATCTTTTCATTTTCCAAATAGTGGTTCAAATTTTAGAGTGAGACTGAATTTATTCATTGTTGCAATCAATGACAGGAAAATGGCTATCAGCTGCTGTTCCTGAGTGCACGTGCAATTGTTCAGGCGTATTTGACCCGAAGTTTTCTTCTTAATCTGAAACAGGTATCAGAAAAAAATATGCTTACTTGATAGTATTTTCTTTGGTAATAACATTATCATGTTTAATCATGTTTACTGAGGATACATATGCACGAAGGGTTAATCAAGTGAATGCCAGTTGTGAGTGACAAGTGACTTATGCTGTTAGTGACTTACTAGCCTACCTGATAAAAACAAAGTTATTCAGTTAAGAAAATTAGCTCCATCAGTCATTCTTAGCCACATCTACTCCATGGCATTGAAGTTTGAAATAGTTGGTTAAATGAAAATCAGTGAATGGCTCATTGAGACCAGTGGACCAGCAATGTCCTTTGGAGCTGTTTTTTGACAATTGTCTAATGCTCAAATTCTTACAGGTATCTGGAGGGTCATTGGGCCTGATTACATGCTGTATCTCACATTTATCTTATGATTGAGTTTTCCCTTTAGAATGAGATGGCTTCTTTTATTTCTCTATCCTTGCTGTGCCAAACCTGTTGTAGACAATGATGCATGGATACAGATGTGTGTTAGATTTGGGTAATTTAAAAAATGTTATTTGTGGATTTGGCATAATATTCTAATAAATTTAAATATATAATTAATCAAAAATAAGATATTAAAATCATCATCATCATAGTCATTTTTCTAGGGAAATGATTTGTGCACCCCCATCTTTTACCCATTGTGCACTCCCCCTATGTAAAATTACAATTTTCCCAAAAAAAGCAAGGAAGGAGAGAGAAAAGAGGAATTTTGACTTTGGGTAAAATTGTAATTTCACATAGGGGGAGTGCACAATGGGTAAAAGAGGGGGGTGCACAAATCATTTCCCTTTTTCTATCTTAAAACAGTATCACTAGAAAATAATATACAAATTCACCAAGGGGAGAAAGGTGTGGTATTATTTTTGTCATTTTGAAAGCCGTGTTAGGATGCACCAGAGGATTCTGTGAAGAAGAATCTGAAAGACATTTTTCCAACATAGATACATCACTGATTTCAAAGAATTCATGCAATATAGGTTTTAGATGATATTGAATGACATAGATTGCCTTGTAGTTTTGTCCTTGCTAGATAAGGACTGATTTAGTCAAGTTTCTTTAAATAATTAGGAACTACGGGATTTTGTACCTCAAGAAATTATGCAATTTTCGATTCCCAAAGTTCTTGTGTTCAGGCAGAATATGATGTGCCCTTGTGGTAGATGGAATACTTTCTTTAACAGAATGCCTCCAAATGAATGGTTCAAAAGAAACACAGGAATTCTCTAGGTAACAGAGGCAAAAAATGATCCTTTGATCTTCAATTATCCTAGTTTTGAGCATATCCTGCCTTCATTGGGTCCCATTATTTCAATCCTCTTGATGGTTGATAAATGGCTGCACTATTCACATGAACCTCATATTGGGGCAATTGTAGGCTCAGAAAACTGAACATTTCCTGCAGAACAGAACTAAGTAATTCCCCTGAACATATCCTTGGTAAACTTGATTGAACATATAAGTAGTTATTTTTGCCCAAATGGAATCAACTATAGAGTGCCATTTTGGATTTTCATTCACAAACTCTAGGTTTATGAGTTGGTAGCTTGATGGTTAAGAGAAAACCAGCCCCCGTCCTCCAACCTAACACGAGTGCATGATCCCTTTTTCTCTTACTATCTATGGTTGCTTCCTTGGTACTTCCGAAGGTCATTAGAATTTCCTTGTAGGATGTTATGTGCCTAGTGGGGCCCAACTTGTGGTATGGGCGTTGGGTTGGGCTAGCCTAATAGGAAATAGGCCTAAGGGCTTGATTTTCCGAATTCCATTAGCTTTGGAGCTTTTGACGTATTAGTCAGGTACCTAACTTTTGGTATTAGAGCAGATGCCATATCCTAGGTTCAAATCTTGGAGGGGTGACCTATGGAAAGGTCTACTTGTTGCTAGAGTGATAGCCACCACAAAGGTTGAAAGGGATACCTGGTCTAGAGTGAGAGCCACCAGAGAGTGGGTCGCTGGGATATTGGCACAGAAGCATGGTGGTTTGTTATGTGCTTGGTGGGGCCCAACCAGAGGTATTGGGTCGCGTTGGGCCAACCTAGTATGGGATAATCTTAAGGGCTTGATTTTCCGTGTTCCATTAGCTTTGGAGCTTTTGGCGTATTGGTTAGATACAAAACGTAGGATGACTCGAATTGATGTAGTCCAATGTTCAAAATGAGAAAACCTTAGAATAAAAAAAATGAATTTTTAGGATCTAGACATTTACAAATCTAGATCCAAGGAATATAATGATTGGCTCAATGAAATTGAGGAAATTCCAGAACTCAAACTCTCAAGTGAGATTGGGTTAGAGAATCTTCTTCAAGATCCTCCTAAAAAGTTTGAAGAAAATGGGTTCATAATTTGAGGAGATTCATTTTCAACAATGAACTCAAGTATGACTCTCAATTTTGTCCTTGAATGTAGACTTGCACGAAGGAATTCAACACACTGAATAAATAAAAAGAAAACTTGAAACACAAAGTGACAAGAATTCTTAAGGATAAAACTCACACCCAGTAGAATAAAATTCACTGAAAAATTAGATCTCTTGCTCTGGGCTAATAAGACGCTTATTTATAGTGTTACAAGGCCTAAGATTTGAACATGGACATCATAAAGCTAGGGACATTCAAGCCTAGTTTCTCTTCTTGAGTTGTCATCATGCCACATCATAGATCTTAGTACATCCTTATTCCCCAATCCTAGATTGACACATCTCCATTAAAATATTCACAGCCAATGAAAGGAACACACGTAAACAAAGAGATAAACATTAACTAAAATAGAAATCCTTAGAGACCTTTCAAAATAAAGAAAAAAAGAAAAGAAATCCTTTGAGTTCGTTATCCTCATGGGCATCCATATGGGTTGCCGCATTGAGGGAGAGAATCTCTCCATAATAAGTCTCCACCTCTTTCTTTTTTTGGGTTGCCTGTTGACCAAGATCCTGCATGCAAATTTTGTCATTCTTTATTGCTTGGATTTTCTAGATCCATGGAAGCATGGACCAGCACTCTTTTTAGTGGTTAATGATTTTGGACCCATGTACCTTGGACCTAGGCCTGTTTATTTCAGCATTTTTTATTAGAAGCTCTCCAAATTCATAAGCTTATCAAGCTATCTAATTTCTCATCACCAAGGCAACATTAAGAATGTGGCCCTCCATTTTTTCCATTTGCACTGCTTCAGGGGCTCAACATTTTTCTCCTACTATTGAATATCTACGATGTTTTATTTGTAGCTAAGGTCCAGTAAATGGTTGGTATTTGCAGGATGGAAAAGCATTGCCCAATGGGCCTGTTGTAATTTCACCAGATGGATTGTTTCCGTCGTTATATCGAGAAGGTGATGTCTCATTCCTCAAATAGTTGTGTATACTGTTATATTATATTGGCCTGTATTATGGGTTTGGAGTGATGCTTAGGCACCAAATTTGCATGACAAACAAGGCTGTGTAGAAAACTGATTTCACACTAAATGTAAAACTGCATATGTAGGAACCTTGTCATGATTAATATGATATCAAGTACTAATGAAATCATGACTAGAAAGACTAAAGTCCTATTATACTATGGAGGAAGAGGTATTATGTAAAATATTGCTCACAAAAATTAATTCAAGTTGAATTGGATTTCCCTTGTCACCATGAAAGAATATTTATATCAAATAGAAAAATCTAGTGTCTTATTTAAGTGCTGTGAGTTACTGATGTAGTCACTGGTGTTATGCAACTCTTGGTTGCTTGTTTCTTGCCCTTTCATCACACTTGCCTATTAAAACTGGGAATTCAATAAAATCGAACAGGAAATCCTGCAGTTTATTGGGGGAATTTCAGGCCCATGATCACAAAGTGCAACTGCCCTTTTTGTATTAAACCCATTGCGTTCACAACCCAACATCTCAAAATCCGGTTGTGTATCATGTGTGAATCTGTTCTAAGCAGAAATGGGTGTACACAGGAGATGTAAGGGTCTGATTTCATAATGCCATGCTTAACAGGCTTAATTCTATTCTTTGACACAACCAATCGAAACTGGAAGGTTTTGTCAGCTTTCATTGATAATCAAGTTCTAAAAGATAATTTTCAATGGTTTTTAGACCTGCAGTGCTGTATGAGCAGGGTGTTGGGCAATGAAGATCATGAACATGAAACAAATGGCAAAGCGGAGAAGAATCAAAGAGCAATAAATCATAAGAATGAAAGCAAATAACATGCATGTGTTTGTTTGTCCAGGAGAAGATGTGATGTGAATCCAAGGCCTTTTCTTGTAACTTTAGAGTAGGTATCCTCCTAAACAGTTCAAAGGTAGGCCAAAACCTAACCCAGGAATCCCAACTTAGGGTTTGAACACCTTTCACATTGGGAAAAGCTAGTCAAATCAAGGGTTTGAAGTGCCAAAAATGGGGTCAAACAAGGGCTGTTAAAAAAGGGTAATGGGTAGCACTTACCAAGAGGGATATAGAGCCAAAACGGGGCAAAAATGGGCTTTGTCCATATGGTCGTATGGCCTTGTACGGACATTAGTACGGACCATGGTTAAAAATTGGAATTGGTAATTGTACAGGTCCCTCTTGGTTCACGATACAAACTGGATGATATTTTCAAGTCTTGGTCGAACTGATCCGAATTGGTATGAAATTTCAAAACCCCATAAAAATTCTGAAAAAAAAATCTATAATAATGGAAATCATGGATTGTTAAGTTTGTTTTTAATTTAACTCAAGATTGGGAAAATACTGTCCTCTTTTAGGGCAATTATGTCTGGTGGTGTTGTATGAAAATAAATTATACCGTGTTGATAAACTTGATATTTTGAGTTCTGCTCATTTTTTTAGATTTATTTTGGTCTAAAGATAAATAGATAAAACCATAGAAATGATCAATCATAAATTCACAATGGTTCATTATAATTTTATCAATCACAAGTTCACCTCAAAATATCCCCAGTCGAAATCGAACACGTATTGCCCTTTTAATCTTCAAAATCATCTCTATTTTTTTTTCTTGTAATCTTTTTAAACTTGAAAAATAACATGAGGAAGTAGGAAGGGGAAGGAAACCCTAGATGGAACTGGGAGAAAAGATAGGAAAAGAGGTGCAAGAACAGTAGTTGCCTCGTTTTCCTCTTTTAATTTAACTGGTTGATATTTTTAAAATATTGGACGATATTTTGGATAAATGGGTTGGCTTTTTTGTTTGAAAAAAACTGGCTCATATATCACTGATATTTAAGTTTTAGGCAATTTTTTATTGTACCAGTTATTTAAAAAAATGTAACGGTATCCACTGGCTCATGGATTAAACTGGTGGGTATTTTAAACCATGATACGGATGGGTGGACCTGGCATGGTTTTGGTGGCCGGTGGTGTGGGTTGGGTCTTGGTATGGTTGGGGTTTGGATGAAAAGGGGCAAAAATGGGGAGTAAAAGGGGAAAAATGGGAGAAAAAGGGCGAAAAAGAAATAGAAAGGAGAGAGAAAGAAGAAGAGTACGTTGCATCACACAAGACATGGATGGCCTCACCCCAAAGCTTATGAAGTTGTTTTCTCAAAAAGAGAGAAAAAGGGGAGAGAAAGAAGAAGAGTACCTTGCATCACACAAGGCATGGATGGCCTCATACCAAAGCTTAGGAAGAAGTTTTCTCCAAGTTCTCAATTATTCATTCTTTTAAGTGTCTCTTACAAAGTTATTTATAAAGGAAAAAAGACTATTAGAAAATTCTAGACACATGACTTAAGGCACACACATGGATGACTAAAATTATAAGTAAATAAAAATATGTTTCTAACAATCTTAAAACACACATAAACTAAACAATATGACATTTATAAAATTTGTCAAAGACAAATGCTTGGATGATGCTATATCACAGGTTGGATCGATCCAATCTGTAAATGGATGTGGATGATGTGAATGGATGGATTGAGCCATATCTTCAAATCCGTTGCTAGATCAGTGCACAATCTAAGCTATCCATAGCCAGATGATTTCTGAGCAATTTTCAAGACTCAAAGTTTTTGTCATTCTTGTGTGGATGAGGAATCTCCATGAAATGTACTTTCTCTTATTTTGGTGCATTATATAATTGGACACTATCACAAACTTCCTAAGCGTCTCATGAGGGATTATATCTGCTCCTCTCTCTCTCTCTCTCTCTCTCTCTGGCAGTACCCATGGATTGCCATTGTGTCATCATTTTCATTTGTGTCCTTTTCTGTTACTTGGTGCATATATCCTGACAAATGCACTTATATGTTAACTTATTTCCACCACCCCAAAAAATTCCCCTTAAAAAAGGAATGAATTCTTGTAACAATGCATGCCTAATGCAATGATGCATATATCCTGACATATGCACTTATATATTAACTTATTTCCACAACCCCAAAAAAATCCCCTAAAAAAAGGAATAAATTCTTATAACAATGCATGCCTAATGCAATCTTATAGAAATATCCTTAAGTTGAAGTGGCACTTCTCATCATTTAAGCCCCAACTTGTCTACCTGTACTTTGTTGACCTTCACTAATGAATCCTATCAACAATACTCTCATCAAGCCCTCCATTATGTTCTCTAGTTGCATACGAGCAAAACTATGACATTAATTTTGAGTAGCTTCAATCTTGACTAAAGCCACTAATATTGAACTTCAGTATTCATTGTTTTGCTTTATACCACTGGACTCAAAAACATTTCTCTGAAGTTCTTTTCATTTACTTCTTTTCTGGCCATTTAGAACCACATCATCTACAAAACATACACCAAGATATAAGATGTAAAGTTGTCCACAATCTGGGCAAATAAATAAGGGCTTAAAATGGATTATTGGTGTAAGACCACACACGGGGTACTGGTTAGCCTCTCCATCAATCCTTATGCCTCATGCTACCCTCCATACGATTCTTGTACATTTATATCAGGGACATATCCCTCAAAGAGTAATTATTCTCAAAAAGGTTATTTCTTGATTCTTTGATGCTTTGACCGGAAGTCACAACCAATATCAAACATCAATGCTCCAAAGTTGCATAGAGGCAGTACTCCAAACTTGTTTGGATGACGAAGATGACGACTGTGATGACAACAACATCAGAAGTATGCTAAATTTTCAAAAAAGAAAGGGCAGAATATGATACTTTTGGACTAGAATGGAGGTTGAAACCTAGTGAAAGTAGTCTTGAATACCAAATGTTTTCTCTTTATAAATAATGAGAAAACCCAACAAATATAATCCATAACCTGAACTGAATAATGTGTGAAAAAACTATACTGGTAATTATGTCTTTCTTATTCAATTAGTTTTGTTTCTTTTATGTTTGCCATTTTCATGCAGAATTATACTATGTTGTGATGTAAATGTCTATCTACAGGTCTTTGTATTTTATATCCTTGTTTCAATTTAGGGTCATTTGTTTTTCTTTACATTTTTATCAGATGGTCTCTGTCCCTGATTTTAGCATTTATTTCCTGTCCATGACAGTTATACGAAGAGCACCTCATGAGTTCAAGATTGCATGCTTACAGGTGAAGTTTCCACATTTATTTACCAATGTCCACCAATCAATTTCATTTTTAATCATTCTTGATCCGTGTGTGTTTGAATTTTGTGCCCACACTTGAGTTCCCATAAAATGAAGCACAAAAGCCTTTTGATGGTTTGGTAATTAGTGAACTTTGTTGCAACACTTCGACTCTCCAAATATTTATTGAACCAATACCAATACACACTAGAGATGTATGAAGAGTCAATGTGCCTGTTGCTGACTTCTTTATTTGTCAATCTGAAAACATATGGAAATCATTGAGTTTCTTAACCATATCCCTATGTTTATTGATAATGAAGAATGATCTTTATGTTTGTTTTCATTTTGGTGGTCCACGCATGCATTCTAGAGGGACTATGATGTCCAAAAAGGAAAAAAAAATGCATTCTAGAGTGATAGTCACTATTACCAACTGCCCCAAATTTCCATTTTTGTAGGCCCTACTTTTGATGAATTGAACCATGCATACGCCTTCATACATGCTTCTGTGGACACACAGCTATAAGCAGGGAACATTCATTATTAGCAACCACCCATTTCCCCTTTTCTGTTAGCTGTACATCTGATGAATCAAACCATTCACACGTCTGCATCCCCTCCCTAATTGATGGTATATGTACGTCTTAACAACCATCCTTCTTTTTCCTTTTTTTTTCCTATGTGATCCGTACATCTGATTATTCAAATGACTCACTCCCCACTGCATGCACATCACATAGATGTAAGTTCCAGAGGGACCCGTTGACTGCCTTTTTTTCCATTTACTTCATCTTTGATGAATCAAAAATTTCCTTTCATTCCACCATCAACAAAAAATTGTATGTCCCACTTCACACCTTTATCCCTCTTGTTTGTGTTGGATTTTGAAATACCTAAAAGATTGAGCTGTTAAAGTGCATTAAGACTTTTGAACCCCAAAAATTAAGGGCCAATATTGCAAGTTCAGACTGAATTTGGTCTATTCCTAATCTAGCTGAAGACCTTTCAATCTCATCGACCACATGGGGCTAAAAGTAGGGTCAATCTCTAAGGTGGGTGTGTGCATGCATGCATACCTATCTATAGACTCTGAAATTATGAACCAATAGAAGCCAACTATTGACAGTATGATGCAAACACACTCAAAATGAAGCAACTAACATCTACCCAAACTTGACTCAATTGCGACAGCCCAATCATTATCCATATATGTGAAGAAACACTAAAGAAAGCCTCTTCTCAAATTGTTCAATGAGTTAAGTCACCTTACATCCTACTAAAAATGGAGAACCAAGTGGCTGCTTTGAAGAGGGAGTATGAGGTGATTATGAATTGTCAGCTAGGGGCCTTGTAGCCCTTGAGATGTCCTTTGTAATTAAATAGCCATTATATCTATGCCATCATATTTGGGCAGTTATATGGTTGTATGTTCTTGTCATAGAAGGGGAAAAAAGCTATCATGCCCTTTTCGATTCCTTCAATCCAAATCTTTAATGGCCTCATCTATTTTCTAGTACCATCTACCTGCAACCCCTTAATTCTTTGAAATGGGATTATTTCTGGTCTTCTGTGTACTTACCAAAACCACTTTATAAAACATTCCATTGTCATCTCATCTATTGTGGTACCTTTAAGGTTCATCCAGTACAATTATTTCTAATTCTATCTTTTAATGATAGTCGCTGATTAGAATCACTAGGAAGGAAGTGGGGGGGAGGGGGGGGGGGTGGGGGGCAGGAAATAGCAATTTCGTTGCTGCATTAGTTAGAGGTGATTTGCAAGATTCTTTTTGTGAAGGTGATTTATGCTTGGTAATCAACTTCTTTTTTACTCTGACAGGATATAAGAGCGCTTTTCCCTACTGATTACAATCCATTCTATGCGGGCTTTGGGAACAGAGACACTGATGAACTTAGTTATCGGAAGATTGGTATTCCAAAAGGCAAAATATTCATCATTAACCCAAAGGTAATTTCTTGTTGCTTGACCTAAGATACGAACACTGGTAAATTTGCTCTCTGATTCGAATTATATATCTTAAACTGGCGGCAGGGTGAGGTGGCTATAAATAACCGCATTGATGTGAAGTCATATACATCCTTGCACACACTAGTGAATGACATGTTTCCACCAACTTCATTGGCTGAGCAGGTTGGTACTCGTTCTTGGATTCCACAATTTGGATATTTACATATTGATTTTTTTTTCTTTCATCTTTTTCTGTCTTTACTTTTAAGAAAATATACAGTGTAGAATGGAGCATTCATTTAGACTGCCAACTATACTTGTGGGTTCTACTTAAAGTGATTGGAAATTTTACATTTTTATGGGGTGTATTATAGTGGGTTGATTTATTTTTTTTTCGTTTTAAGTTTATCATGTTGTTGATGTCCCAAAAAATAGCAATTAAATTCTAGAATAATAGTAATTAAATTCTCCCTCTTCGGATGATATACAGTAACAATAGTAAATGTCCATTTTTATCTGACTTCTAGGATTATCTGATAATATGATATGAGAGAGAGAGAGAGAGAGTAGATCCTGTGTACTGTAGCTGAAGGCAATTAAATGGGTGCTGTGCATCATATGATGATGATGGTGGTGGTAACTCTTTTACCATGGGATGTGAATTCTGATGTTGGTTTTTGGTATACAGGAGGATTTCAATTCTTGGAATTACTGGAAAGTGCCACTGTCAATAGTTGACGGCTAAGGTCTGACATTGGAGTCTGCATCAATTCTCATCCAATGACCATTCTAATTTTTTTTGCCACTCATCTGCTGTTCAAGTCAATGCTCCTATCCTCTAATTTTCTTTCTTTGATCGACCCCCTCACCCGAGTTGTTGTAATTTGTACACTAATTTTTTTCCATTATTTTTATCTTGAAAATCAATGGAATATATCAACTGCACAGGTTCATAAAAGAAACACTAGAACTTTGTGTGTACATATATTGAACTGTATACTACGGTACCTCTAACCAATTCAAGGAATGCACCCATTTCTGTATGCTTATGCTTTGGATTTAATGGTATTTACTTGTATGGATTCGGTGGTTGGGTATTTACTCTACTGTCACGAGCCCAATTGTTGCATATTTCAATGAAAACTAAGACATGATTCATTTTCTTTTCTTTTCCATCTAGTCAAGGATTGTTTCTTGAACACGGTTGTCGTTGTCGTTCCTGTTTTTAAATTTTTTTTTTTTTGAATATTATCCTTTTAAGAGTTTGCATATGGAACACACTATGGATGAATATGTGTGAAAACTGTTACATATCCACTGAAAGAGGCTTCCTTAAAGTGATTGCAAAGGAATAGGCTTCCTAAGAATTTTTTTTACCTTCCAAAGATTTTATGCTAAACTAGGAGAAAACTGCAGAAAAAAGCCCGGCTGCAGTGTGCCTTTTTAGTGTATGAGCCCCAGTGTGGGACATTGCTAAATGATGAATCTAAACCACTTAAAATGTTACTTTCTTCAATAGATTGAGAGGTCTAATTTTAACATCTATTTGATGCATTCTCACCAATAGATTAATCATGAAAAAAATATTTATTCAATAATTTGTATTTGATCTTAAATAATTAATGTCCTAGATGATTAGCACGCTCCTGTTATAACCCATCTACGTAATATAATTCATGAAAAGTGTCGCATTTGAAAGTTTTGGTGTTGATCAAATTTGTTTGGATGTTGGAAGTCAAGCACATGAAGGGTTATGTTTTGATGCTCATAAATGATTTGAAACTTGAGAATGGATGACTTTTTATAGGCTGAATAGAGATTCTTCATTCCTGAAACTAAATGGGGTATGGGTTTTGTTGGGCTAGTGGGTCAGGTCATGCGGTGTAGAAATTGTGTTTGGTTAGGTTAGATTTAAACCATTTGTTACATCATAACATGGATCAGATGATGGGTTAGTTTAGGTTGGTTATGTGCAATGGGTCAGGTTGAAGAAGAAAAGATGAGGGAGATAAATATTTGGACTGACACATTTATAGAAGATGAAAAACAACATTAGTATGAAAAGTTGAAGGGTTACAAGTGACAAGTATTAAGAGGAGTAGTTGCTAAAAACTTGGATTCGGGTGATATAACGTCATATGATAGTAGGGCAAAAGAGAACATTATTGTTGATTAGATTGAATGGAGTAAAACTCAAAAGTTGACCTTATAGAGTCTTGACAATAACGATGATGATGAATCTTGTTGGTCTGGTTAGTTGAATGGTGGGTTTGACAGATCTTGAGTCATTGGTCTGGTTGGGTTGAGTTGTTTAAATTTTGGATTGAGTCATGTGTCCGACTAAGTTGGACCATAGGTCATGGGTCGAGTTGGTTAAGTTTTGGGTTGAGTCCGAGGACATGGCTAAGTTGGACCTTGGATAATGGGTTAGGAACCTGCAGCCTAATACACAAACCTGGCTACTGAACAGTTAGCATATTACATGTGATACATGTTGATTTATTTGATAACCAACTTTTCAAAAACTCATCAATGTCTTACAACAAGTCAGGCATGCTCTGGATCGGATGTAACAGTTTTACATGGGGGGAAATGGCTATATATGTAAGCTCTTATGGTCTGAAGAGGAAAGTGGGCCAATTGATGGTGAAGTGTGGTGGGTCTTGATGAAGTACAAGAGCCATTAGAAAAGAAGGGATAAGAAAAAAAAGAAAAAAAAATCAGCTTTCCAAGCCACAACTTATTCATGCCGGCCAGCTTGATGGATTAGGATTAAAAGGTGTTTCCTGTTATAGCATTTGAAAGGCACCATCATTGTACCAGGCCTTCCATGTTTTCATTATGTGTAGCAGCAAAAAGGCGGACTAAACCCTTAAAAGCCTAAGTCCATAGCTATTTTTTTTTAAGCAGTAAAAAAGAGAATGAATTGTATTAATAAAAAGTAAAGTACATAAATCGGCAATGAAGGGTCTAAAAAGTATAAACCCATGTCAAAAAGTCCATTTCTGTTCAGTTAAAAGGTTTTAAATCTATGGACTATTGGCATTCTTCAGTCGACATCAAATGGCCCACTAGCAGATTATCAGATCAGGTAGTCATCTCCCTTGGATGAAATCAGATTCTTTCCACTTCTTTGGATTGTAGAATCTCTTGACAGACCATCAAAATGATTCACTCATCCACTGAGTTAATATTTGATCTTTTTTCCCCCTTTTTTTGCTATTTTTTTATCATATGAGAAAAATATTAACTGAAATGTAGGGAGGAAGACAAGGAAATCCTCGAGCTTTGCAGACAGCTACTGTTGGATGACAGCATCCACAGTAAAAAAATATTTGATTCCAATGAAAGAAACAAAGACACCCTAATACATAAAAATCATGTCCTCCTTTTCACTTGATGGACACAAACATTAAGAAAGAAGGGACCTACAAATCAAGTTAGAAAAACAAAGCCAGGAATCCAGTAAAAGTAACAAGAAAGGATATGATATAGCCTTTATCTTACCTCTTTTTATCATGTTATAGTATTTCTTTCATATGTGTGATTTGGACTTCTAGCGTATATAATAAGATACACATAAAAGAAAAGATGGAAGCAGGTTTAGTTCCCATAAAAAAATTGTGTAAGTGGGTCTCTGACCCTACATGGGTTGAGTCGATATGATGAGAGAGAATTCATTTGAAAGACTTTTTATATATGGTTTTAATTGTAAAACATCAGATTCATTAGATTTTAGAAAATAATTTTTTAAGTCCAAAAAACAATAGTTAAAATGAGAGCATTTTTTATGGATTTCAATCTACCAGTGATATCAACTCAAAATAGGATTAAATTAGGTAGAAAATTTATTCATAGAGAGTAGAAGGGTGTGTTAGAGGCTTAAAACCTTTTCCAACACGTCAAAAACTCTATAGCTCATGAAATAAGTAAATTCATATTTTTTTATTCTAACTCACCAATAATTCTCAACCCTCTTCTCATTGATATAATTGTCAAACCAGGACTGCAACCTACTCTGATACTAGTTATCAAGGTATCGATCAATATGCTAAAATGCATGAAATTAGACTTTATATCTTTGCTTAACCATGAATCTCAACTGAGTGTGAGGTGTGAAGAGGTCTTTGTGGGCCCTACTTGAGGCTTTAAAATATGTTGCCATGGTTGGCACTGCTCATAAAATCTTTTTTATATATATATATTTTTCTTGTGGTTGTGCAGAAAAGCAAGTTTTGAGATATGGGTTCAATTTGAAATTCAAAATTTTACTTCGAAAGTTGGGTGTAACATAAAAATATAATTTTTGTCTTTTGTTAAGATTAAAAAATGGGTATGTTACAGAAATGGCATAGGGCACTAGGGTTAATAGGGTCAACCGGTCAAGTAGGCTAAGATCCATCGTCATCATATTAACTAAATTAGGATCTGTAAATTTAAAGGTCAAGAATTCCAGTTGGATCTAATTACAGGTCCTTGTGCTTGCAAACCTTCCTAAACTTGGACGGACCTGATTTGATCCCTAATCGTATTTGGTCCTCTAATTTTTCATCTTCGATAGAATTTCGATTAAAAGAAAAAAGAAAAACTCTAAAATCAATGCAACAGTGTTAGTGCCATCTAAAAATGTAGAAGAACTATCCATATTTGATCTGAAGAAAACTTTATATCTAAAAGTGTGAAGGAAGTATTCATATTTGATCTATGGAAATTTTTATTGCAGGGGTCAAAAAAATGGCCCGGCCGATAGTTTCTCTCTCCTCCGATATTTACATTTCTCTCTCCTCCGGTATTCAGAACCATGAAAAACCACAAAAAATCGTAAAGAATCGTGGAGAACCGTGAAAAACCGCAAAAAACCGTATTGATTTTTGTTTTTTTTTTAAATAAAATAAATTTTAAATACCGATATTTTGGACTGAATATTAGCCATATCGGTCCATAATATTTTTGTACGGCCGATACATATTGTAGCGGCCGATATCGTTCGGTCTTCTAAAACCGATACATATTGGCCGATACGATATGTATCGGCCGATATTTCGACCCCTGCTTTATTGTATGTAACTTTATGCGTTTGGTACTTCGGTTCACAGCTATCTGTTTAGGACTTTTAGATAATCTTTTTAGAATTTGTCTTTATTTTTTTTTCAAACAGAATCTACTTTTCTAGATAATTGAAAGAAATATCCCAACAAATATGCCTTTCAATTGCTTTTTCATCTTTCAAAATATAACTTTTTGTTTTTTTTTTTTTGAATTTAAGTGTAGAAAACTGCAGGATACGCAGCGTAAATTCTTTTTTATAGTTTTCTATGTTTTTTTTTTTTTAATTTTGAAATATCTTGTTAAAATAAGTTTCTTATGATGTAGTTGAGTTTATAACATCAGCATGGAAAGAGAGAAATGGAGATATGCTTTTATCATTTTTTGCAAAAGCACATATCAAATGCTGTGAGAGTAAAATCAAACTGCAGTCCCATTTTGAATGAATTCTCTGATACTAGTCTTTGAAGATCTGTAAAGTGACACAATTATCTCACAATTATAAAAAGAGGGTTATGATTAACCAAAGAAGTTAAAAATCATTCTAACATAGATATCAGTCAACAATTTCAAATTCTCACTTTAAATACAATAAGATAGAAAAATTCCATAAATTTAATAGTTGGTTCATTTATCATTCCACCATTGTTCCTTTACATTGAGGGATTGAATCCTTTTGGCTTCCCTTGGAACTGATGGTGCAAAAGGATCAAAACCCAGGTGAAAATATCTAACCAACAGAGACAATATAAGCCACAGAAGTACTGTATCATATTTTGCTGCTTCTCTATCAATGAAATCACACAGAGAGAGAGAGAGAGAGAGAGAGAGAGATGAAAAGACTCAGACATGGGTCACATGAAGTGGGTGGTGGCCCTTGAAGGGAAAATGTCTCTCACATAATCTTCTGAATTTTTGTTATTTGGAGGCATCTAAAAAATTTCAAGTTTTCTGACAATTCGTTTTTCTGTAATGGCACTTTCCACACTTTAAAATATGCTCTCACCTCTCCCTCTCTCTCCTTAAGAGTCCCATCTCTCCAAGGAAATTCTCAATCCCTCCCTTCTCTAACACTCCCCTCACATGAAATGGCTGTAGACCAAATTCCTAATGACCCAACAGATGATGACTACATTGATATGGACATCAGCTCTGCCACATTCTTCTGCTACTCCATCCCTCCACAGCCAAACAGAGAATTTGAATTCCACATGTCTGCCAATCCACATGAAAAAGAACCCACAACCTCTCCTGCTGATGACCTCTTCTACAAAGGAAACCTCCTTCCTCTCCATCTCCCCCCTCGTCTGCAAATGGTCCAAAACCTCCTCCTCCAAAATCCCAACAACAACAGCAGAACAGAGTCTACTCCATATGAAGAGAATCTCACAACCAATGCCTCTACTACTCCATTTGAATCTTGCAACATCTCGCCTTCTGATTCATGCCAAGTGAGTAGAGAAATGAACCCAGATGAGTATTTTTACGAATGTCCGACCGACAATGCCAGTTTTATCGACCACCCAAAGAAGTCCTGGTCTAAGAAGCTTAAGCTGATCAAGCATACCTCATTGGGCCTGAAACTAAAGGCATCAAGAGCTTATCTCAAGTCTCTTTTCAGTAAATCTGGTTGCTCGGATGACTACGGTGCTGCAGATAAAGCAAGAAATGGAGATGAATGCTCTGTCTCCAAGGCCAAGGAGTGCTTGAACAAGTACTCCAAGGTGGCGAAGAAAATCCCATTTGGGCAGATACACCGAGAGAGAGGTCAAATGACCGGGGAGGATTGAAGAAGGAAAAGTGTTTGAAGATGGTGGTGGGCATAGAAGGTCATTTTCAGGGGTGATCAAACGGCATTCAGGGACTAAATCTTCATCCTCGTCCTCTTCGAACTCTTCCTCTGATTCATCGATTTCGAGTATGAATTCAAATGGTTTTTATGGGTTGCAGCTGCTGAAGAGGAGTAGCAGTGTGAATTCGGAGGTTGAGAGTTCGATTCAAGGAGCCATTGCTTACTGTAAGAAATCTCAGCAGGTGTATTGTTCAAGGAAGAGTGCAAGTGAAGTTGGTTTTTGTTCATTGTCTGCATCTAGGATTTCAGCTTGTGAGAAACAAGAGTGGCCCGGAATGTGCAGATGATGAAGATCAAAAGACTTAATTGATTGGATTAAAGATATTCTTGTTTTGTCTGTCTGAGATTGGTATGATTTTACTCGATTAAAAAACAATGCATTTGTTATTTCTACTCTCCTTGATGTAGTCCAAACCAGACCATTCCAAGATCTCTCTCTCTCTCTCCCAATAATTTTCTTATAATGTTTTGTATCAACGATGGAGACACTTGGATGCTGCATAAAATGAGATATAATAGTCTTTTTATTTTAAATTTTAACCATGGTAAGTTGGTAACCATTCAACGGTGAAAATAGAAACAAAGGATCACAATTACTTGGTCATTCTTCTTTCATTTTTGTTTGTGTATTTTTCTACTATTTAAATAATGATAAGTGAATAAAAATATAAATTCAATATCTCTTTTTAAAAAAAACACCGGTTTTTCTAAAACAAATTGTAAAAAAGAAGGATTATTATTGGGTTTGAATGGGAAAAACTAATAAAAGTAGACATGTTTGAGGTGTGTGTCTTCCATTGAGAGTGGAGACATCAATGCTCTCTTAGAAAAAAAAATGAGGAGAACTACAAGCTCGACTTTCTCCTTCCCTTCTCATCCAAACAGGAGAACTAAAGAGAATTGAAGAGAAGTCTACTCAGTTCTCTCCATCCAAACATAGCCTACATGATCACCGATTAACTAGAGGAGATGCATGATGACATTTAATTTCCACGAGCCTCCTACTTTTGGCTCAAGTCCAAATCTTTTAGTCCCATGGTGCAACACACTTTGTAGTGCCCAATGTCAAGTATGCAAATTCAAAAGTGATTTGATCATTTCAATCGCTTGCTAGTTGTCAATTTCTTTTAAAAATGACAAATTTACTTCTGAATTTAAATATCAAATCATAGATCAGTGACACTACAAATTGTGTAGTGTTGCAACACCACAGAATCCTGAATGATTTGGTCATATGCCAACTACAATTTACAATTATTAAAATAAAGTACAGATTAAAAAAGAAAAAAAAAATGTCTTCAAGACTTCGTATCAGCTCGAGTGTGAGGACATTAGGTAAAACTCGAAATGCACACAACCTTCTACGAACCACGAGCATCAAATTACAACCGAACTTAGAACTTAGATCTCTTGTTATACATAAAATATGACCATTGCATTTTTATTCATAACCATAATCATATATTTGAAGCGAGTGAACAGAATAAAAATTGCCCCATCAGAGCATTTTCATACAATCTGATACATTCACAATTCCACACATGGGGACCATGAGATCAACGGTTTGGATCACAGAATTCATGCCATTCTTTTGTCCGGATCTTGTGATTAGAGAGATAATCTTATTTTAATAGATGTCAGTGAAAACAAATGGCAAAGAGGAAATAAAGTTCTAAACGAGCACATGTATTCCTATCATTTAGACTTTTAGATTGAAGATCCATATCCACATCTGCTTAATATTGTCAGATTCATATTAAGACTTGACCATCTACAAAACAAAAATATTTGATTTTTTCTTTAATAAAAAATAAAGTAAAGTCAAGTTCTAATAGTAAAAAAAAAAAATCTAAATCTCATATTCTCATAAAGGATACTATTAGTGAAAATAAGAAGAAAAACTTAAAAAAAAAACTACTGTAAAGCCTAAAAGAAAGAAAGAAAATGTAAAAACAAGCACAAAAAATGTTAAAATAGATAATAAAAATCTATTACTCAAATGATGAAATCTATATTTCACTTGTAATACTATCTCTAAATTTCAAGTTTAATGAGTAGTTTGGTAAGCAGGGGTTTAATATTCAGTATCGTTCGATATTTTTCTCTTTCCTTTTCTTTTTTAACAAAAATGGCCGATAACGACCGATATTATGATATCGGCCAATATGATATGGCCAAGATATCGGCATATCGGCCGATTTTCAGACCCCTGATGGTAAGGACATAAGAAGGTAAATTCTAAGATTTCTTCTTCATATAACTTGATACATGATATGTATATTAATAATAAATATGTTATTTATATTAGTTGCTCCTTAGGTTATCAAATTATTGGGCTCCAAACTAGTTAAATCCAAATATGCATCTGAATCATACTTTAAAAACTTGAAAAAACTCAAGTGAGTCAGTAAAAAATTGACTCAACTTGATAGGATTTCGAGTCAAGAGAGTCGGTAACTTTCCAAATTGAGTTGAAAAACGTGCCCAAGTTGAGTTGAGTCAAATTTTTGAATATCCATTTGCATATCTAATCATATGAACATATTTCTTTAAAGAAAAATTATTTTGAGACTTTCTTTACTAAGAAACGATATTAATATTGCTCGTTAAATGGTTAATGGACCTCACATGTAGAAATCACATGGAAGGTAGATGAATGAATTTTTCCCTTCATATAATCATCTTATCCAATTATTTTTTAAATAAAATTAAGTTTATAATCATCAAGCTATGACTTTTATGATCAATGAAACAACATTTTCAATATTGAATCTTATTAACAAAAATCTATCTAGCTCAGTAGAATGAAAAAATATAGATGTTATCACTATTCTTGAGGCACACCACGTGAGGCCATGGGACTCGAACCTGGTACCTCTCACTTCTTAAAACGGGAGATTATCAATTGAACTACACCCATTAATATACTTTTAATCAGGAGTTTTAATATCAGTTTTTAAAACCTATATTTATCGGCCAATATTTGCTGATATCGGATGATATCCGATATATATCACCGATGTCGTCTGATATCAGTGATTTTAATTAAAAAAAATAAGAGATAAATTTTGTAGCCAATATATTGGCCGATATCGATATTTCAACCAATGGTTTTAACAGAAGGAAGAAGACAATTTATCATATAAAAATGTTAGTACGTATCAACAGATTATATAAATGTGTCCCCTCCCTTGACAAGAAAAAAGAAAGATAACGAAAAATCTAAAACAGATATCATCCACAGTACCATCTTTAACATTTTTTTTTTTTCTTTATTCTAATTTAGTGATTCCACTTATTAATAGGATTAGTGGGTCATATGCCAAATTGACAATAGTAACAGAAGTGAAGTACTGTCCTGTCTTCACTGAAAGGTTCAGACAGGGACAAATAAAACTGATAGGATACACTTATGCTCCACCTCTGGATTCAAATGTAATTATTTTTTTACAACTAAGGTGTTCAGACTTCTTAGGACACTCGAAAACCTTCCTACTCAGATATATCGAGTAGTTTTACGGGGAGTGACCTTTCTTACCATCTAATGTATCAACTTTTTTAATCATAATACATCAACATGTTTAAGTAGGGCCATAGTTTAGGTGCCATTAGACAAAAGTTAGACTGATTGGATGATCATGTATTAATTTATTAAATTACTATAGTAGGCTATAATTTGCAGATGCCCCACGTGAACTTTGAGAGAGGATTTACAGTAGTAAATTCAGATACCCAATCATTCTTTTCTACTAATATTAACATCTCCCTAACAAAACTATCATGTGTACTAATTGCAATAGAAAGAATCTTGAATGGAGTATTTAATAGATACTTTTACATGGGTTAGCCAACGGTTGGGTCATCTTCCATCTTAAATTAATATGAAGGAAAAATATAATTTTAGTCTCAACTTTTCAAAAAAGCCACTTGTCTGCATCCACATACTTTAGGCATCCATTAATCATGCTAAAACAAACCCACTTAAAGGTAATATAATTGTTGAATATTTAATATAGAAAGAGGGAGAAATCTTAGAGTGGAGACAAAGGGCCATTCAATTGTCTTTTGGTTTGCAAAGTAGCAATTCACAAACTTAAACTAAGCAAACATGTCAATGAAAGGTTTGGCAGGATTAAAGACAGAGAAAGCAATAAAAACAAAGTCACTAATGATGCTGTTGAGCACTAGCACTGTTGTTAAGCGCAATACAAACAAACACTGCTTTTTCCCCACTAGGAGAAAGAAGAAGATCCATGTTTTAAGAGATGTCCATTTTATTTTATTTTTTTGAATTTATGTTTGGAAAACTGTGAGATACCCAGCGTAAAACCTCGACGGGTGAGCCCACTACTCCCATGACACACCAAATTAGGTTATGGGGGCTCGAACCTGCAACTTTCCACTTCCTGAAGCAAGAGGCAATCACTTGAGCTATACTCATGTGGGTTGTCTATTTTATTTTACTTCTATTACTTTCTTTGCTGACATCACACTGAGATGCCATCAATAGAATAGGGAATTTCTATTTAAATTATCTGATGAATGATGATAACAATCCTTTCTTGTAAATAGGGATTCCGTATGGCCATCAGATGCTTCATTTAGGAGCAGTAGCTGCCTAATGAACCCTAAATTTGTGAGATTTACCTATCAAGAAACTAATTAAACTCAAGTTCAACTATTTCCATGTGTAAATATCCAGCATCTGTGATTTTGGTATGGCCAGAAAAATGACTACCAAGTGGGAAAAAAAAAAACAATTCATCGATATGGGCAGGCGTTATTCGCCGATACATATTCTCTCTCCTCCAAATTTTATTTTTTTATTTGTTCAAAAAAATATCTTAAAAAAAGAACAGAAATCAAGAAAATTCTAAGCTTTGTTTCTAAGCAATTATTTCATTATTTTGTAATCATTCAGATATTTAAATATAATTTTGAAGTTACTAAATCGAGAATTTTAAAATATTTAAAAAAAAATGTGGAAAAAATCCCAAAAATTCCAGAAACATGGAAAAAGTCTAGTAACTTCTGTTAATTTTCTCCTAAAGAATGACCATTTCGAATTATTTTTCTTAATTTTTTTTCAAATTTTGACTATTAAATAATCTCAAGTTCAATAATAAAGTCCGGAATAAAATTCTGCTTCAATCCCTATTCTCTTCACACAACTCTCTGGGTCCTCTTTCCAATGCCTCTGAAATCACTCGATTGAAGTCCGTACAATAAAGTTACAGGCATTTTATCAGAGTTACCTCATTCAGCATTACCAGCCGATATGTATCGGTATCGGCCACAACTGGGTGGACCCGCTACGCACTGACATGTTGCGAGCACACGTATCGACCGATTTTTTTAGCTTAGCTACCAATTGCTACCACTTTAGTACAAAACAGTAATGTAATAGTATGTTTGTTAAATATTAAACCAAATACTATTAAAATATATTTAGAAAGCGAATATATCCGACAATAGAAAGAAAGATAATGACTTAAATCTACTCCCTCATGACCCATATTTGATGTAGTTCATGTGGTAGGATTACAGAGTACTTGTTTACTAGTAAGTATAGTCAAAATGCAGTCTCCTTTCTTTACCAGAGAAACTTCAGTTAGGACTATGGACTGTCACCTTAATCATCACTGATTTTCTCTTGGACTTGAATCATTGGTTTGAAATCATATTTATATTTGCACTAATTTTTTTTATATGATCAAGGTATCCAGGTCTCTTAAAGCACTCGACTTACCCTCAAGGCATGTACAAGTCTCTCCATCCACAAATTATGAAATGTTATGAAATATTATTCCAAACTACTACTTCTACTCTGTTGATAGACATGATCATATGGACTCCCTTAGTAAACCAAGTATCTACTACACATTCAATCAACCAATGAATAGACCATCTAGACCATGGTGGGTGATGGGCACATAATTCAATCAACCAATGAATAGACCATGGTGGGTGATGTCAGGAGAGCTAAATGGATTCCTCTCTCTCTCTGTGTATTTTTTTTTATATCTTTCTTGATATTTGAGAGTACCAAACTTTTCAGTAAGGAACTTGTCATTTTCTATAACCTTCTATTCAAATGAATGTCGTATTCAGCAAATATAGTGAGCATTTCCGAGGGTAAAGAGAGAAGAAATGTAAGAAGCAGATTCCTTTGCCCCTTTCTGCGTTCAGCTTTTTCTATCCTCACTTCGACAGATGCCTCAAGCAACAAGGACAAGTACAAAAATATGCAGTCAAGGGAACATTGCTAGCAATCTGTTTGAATATTTGGCAGAATGAGTGGATATTCCAGGTAGCATGGCAATTAGAAATTAAATGCATGCATTTCACACACTACCACACTGAGATTTGCACCATGCTACTGGCTGATCTGGCAGCCGAGTTAAGCGAAAAACAAACTCAATCCAGATTCACACGAGCAAAACCTTAGTACTTAAAATTCTTGAAACAAATTGATCGAGATCAGAATGCCTGAACTAATAGTGTAAAATTGATTCCACCTTTAGGGACATTTAGGGACATTCCAAGCTCGCGGTAAAGAACACTGCCACACAAATATTTCACCAAATACAATGATGGTGACGATGACAATGGGAAGAGAATAAGATGGCTTCAATCAATTTCAAATGTCAGTCAGATTTGAGCAATTTCTAATGCAGTTAAAAGTTGTAAGTGCCTTTTTTTTCCTTTGACAAAAGCAAGCTCCATAAATCTCACAACACAGCCCTATATTGTATTTCACATTTCTGTTGCCTTCTTATAAATTTTTTTTTCTTTTTTATTTGGGGGAAGGGGGGAGGACCAAATTTTGAGCAGACTTTTCTGATTTTCTAATTTTTCCTTTTCTTTTCCTCTCCCGACTCAATTGAGGATTTAAATGAATGGCAAGGGAGCCTATAGACTACTGTCCTGGGCTTCTATAATCAGAACTATAAGATAATTTATCCATCACAGGATCATACACCTGGAATACGTGAAGTATAATAGAGGCAAATGATTGGGCT
This sequence comes from Chimonanthus praecox, assembly GCA_022113865.1. Lineage (NCBI taxonomy): Eukaryota > Viridiplantae > Streptophyta > Magnoliopsida > Laurales > Calycanthaceae > Chimonanthus > Chimonanthus praecox. The sequence goes on along the minus strand of CM039094.1, from coordinate 23,677,410 downwards.
TTATATGAAAAATCATTCTTAAGGATGGTCCAAACCATCCAATAGATGGCCATCCAGAAGATTGTTGAGAACATGGGGAGGTGTAGATGGTTAGTAACTTAGTATCATTCAACCAACATGATTTTGGTGTCCTCTCCATATATAGAGTATAGGATGGATCATGAATAAACATGGTGAATTGATGTGATGTGATGTGATTGGCAAAGTTCGGCTTTTGCATAACCACAATGGAACGTTCAAAGGGCATTATAGAGATATCAAATGTAATAATGACCCAAGACATCACACAATACACCACTGCCTAAAAATCAGAATGTTGTTACTCCCTCCGTCCCAAAATACTTGTCCTATATGCATTTCAAAATTGTCCCAAATTACTTGTCATATTTCTTTATTTTCATATTAAATCAAAGCTTTGACCTTTTTGATGAGCTACAAATCACTTTCTAACGTGATGAGAAGGCAACCTTCTTTCATAAGTTTTGAGTTACCCATATGCGATATTCTGTAATTATTTCCACCTCCAACTCTCATTGTCTCAATCATACATTGCTTCATATTTAGGAAAACATTATTGAGTAGTAACTACAGAACGATCTTTAAAAAATAAAAAAAATCGAAATAGGACAAGTATTTTGGGACAGAGGAAGTATTATTTTAGAACATCGACTAGACCCAACATGTTTTTATGGGTCATTCAGTCATGGTGGAATCTCTAGTTGAGGCCATACAGAAAAGGGAAACTTACAAATACCCTCAACATTTCCTCAATACCAAATGCTCTGTGTCTTCTAAAATTTCCAAAAAATTACTAATATCTGACAATTTCTGCATAGGGTAGTTCAGAGGTTGGAAGAATTCTGTGCAAGAAAATATTTTATGGGAAAAAGTGGCATATCATTGTCTATTGCATAGACAACTTTTCCAATGATACATAGAAATGCCATGCTTTGGAAATCGTTCCATCTAGCTAGGTGTTTCGAGAAAATCCAACCAGAAGTAAATTTAGGAATTAGGAGTGAAAGGAAATTGAACCATGTGCATTTCATACATTACATTTCTGTCACAATGTTGATGCATTTATATGTCATAACTGAACTATGAGAAGTTCCAGAAATATAATGAAACAGAAAGACAAGTGCATTTGCATAATATCATTTTGCTAAGTTGGATGGAAAGAATATGCTTAAGAGCTTAAGAGAAGAACTGATGACCATCATTTGTGCGACTGGATGAGAAACAAACCATGATTACAGTAAAAAACAACTGGAGCAGCTGGACTTCAAGTTCTATTAGACATCCTTTAGAGCTTCTGCCATTAACTCGTACAAGGCTAATCCACCTCTGTGGCAGCCAGGCATTCTTAATGCCATGTTTGCCAACTCATCCTGATATTAAGGAAGGGGATCAATGAGTGATACAAAATGTCAAAGAAAAATAATATTATAATTTGTATTTTGGTGAAATCACAAGTGATCTAAACACATTTTTGGCAGGACAGATGGTTCAAAATTCTATATGCATGTGGCAATGTTAAAAAATATGAGATCACATTAGGTGAGATGTCGCCTTCCTATATTCAAATCATTATCAATGCCACACATCAAACATTGAGTTGAGACAAAGAAGCAATAGGCCAAAAAAGAAGAGTTGAGCAGAGAACCTAGTAAATCAGTGTCCCACCATTTCACCGAAATACTCAGCCAAATGCAATTTTGTGAGTCCCAAATTTACACTGATATTCTGAATGAGAAAAAGGGTAAAATCTATAATGAAATAATTTCACTTATCATATTTTAGATTGTGTATGCACACACCTTTGAAACAGTATAAAGCTGAGTGGACTCAAAACCATCTTGCGCACTTGAATACAGCTGTTGAATTTCATGTGATTCAAGACGACATTTGAGAAAGAAAAAGGCAGTTGGTCGAACATTCATCTCCCTTCTTGATATACCAATAAAGATTGGATCTGTCTGCAAAGGGTTAATACAATCAGAATCAAATGCGCACTATATCAAAGGAACACTAACCCAACCTAAAAAAGCTGTATCTCCAAATTAATGAACCTAATTTCTAAGTGCAGCATCTCTACAATAAGATGTGTATATGGGAGACATTTTTGTAATGACCCGTTCCGAGTTTGTTCATTTTTCTTTGAGATTTTCAGATCTCTGAGTTGTTTTCGGGACTGCGGTAGCAGTGAGGAGGGTGTGGGCTCCGTGGTGGGCCCTAGTATGCCTGGTTTTGAGTTTGGGAACTCGAAGGGCATTTCAGTAATTTTGAATTATTGTATATTATGTCATGAAAAATGCTTGAAAAATCACACGTCTTTCTCTCTCGAGGTTCGACTTTGGATTTTCTCAGGTTTTGAAATCATTTTCTTTTAAAAGTGAGTTTTGAAACTCTATTTTTACGCGATTCGAGATTTTTTTCTTAAAAGTTTAAAATAAAATAGTAAATGAATGAAATTATGAAATAATTACTAATAATATTTTTATATAATATTATAGCTTGCGCTAAATGGTTTCAAAAAAAAAAAATGAGATAAAATAATTCAAGAGTTTGTGGGTTCTTAAATATTTTTTTAAATAGTTTATGAATATATTTAAATATCTTTAAAAAAAAAAAAAACCTCAAAACCCTGAAAGGGGCCCTCCCCCTTTATATTTTCCTTCTTCCGGCAGCACTGTAGCATTCCAACTACAGTGCCGCCGCCCCCCTTTGGGGAGATTCACTCTCTCTCTCTCTCTCTCCTTCCTCATCTCCCTTACTGAAAACCCTAATACTCTAGTGTGAGCCGCTGCCCCCCTTTGCCTTGCCTTTTCCCTCTCTTCTCTCCTCTCTTTCCCCGACCGAAACCCTAAACCCCCTTCTCGGACGATGCCTTTCTCTCCTCTCCTTCCCTCTTGCTAAAACCCTAAACCCGCCGCCATCCTTCCATCTTCTCCTACTCTTCCCCTCCTCCGCCCAAGAAACCCTAATCCCCAATCCTTGGATCCCATTTTTCCCATGTCCAACCCAACCAGACCAGCTCAGCTGAACCCAACTTGGTCCAACCCAGTAGCTTGAAGCCCCACTCGTTTCAGGCCCACTTTAGTTGGATCCAAGCCCAGTCCACTTCAGGCCCAGTTTCCCAAGCCCATTTGAGTCCTGCCCTTTTTCCAGACCCAGCAGATCGGCCCAGCTCCTTCATTCCAGTGCAAGCCCAATTCAGTTTCTCGGCCCGGCCCAGGCCCGTTTGGGCCCATTTCAGACTTGTTTTTTGACCTGTTTGGGGATCGCTTTTAGAGTATTTCTGGATCGCTCTCAACTCGGTTCCAGCCCTTTTGTAGACCCGTTTGCGGCCTGTTTTGACCTTGAACCCGTGCATCGCTTCCTTCAACCCTTCGACTTATTTTCATCGTATGGATTTTGAAAAACACACTCAGGTGAGGGGACTTATCACTGTTAGCATGCATTTACATCTTTTTTAACCCTCAACCTTGGACATGAAGTGACTTGAGTGGGGCCCTTCGTTTATTTAGCCACTCGGTAAGGGAACTATTAAATGAATCTGTGGCAAGGGATCCTTTCGAATGCACTCATGTCAGTTATATGCGACTAAATGGAAAGTTTTGATCGGACAAATGAATATTGAACATGATGCTTGAAAGTTATTGATAACATGTGTGTTTAGCTATAACATGTGAATGATTTTATGATGAGAATAAGACATGAGTTGGATGTCGAACATGATGTTATGGACTTAATGATAACATGTTGTTCATTTAATTATAACATGATGAGTGTTATTTATAATATGTGAATGAGATCATGATGAGTATGTGGATTTGTGTTTTGAGATTTTGTTATATACTTATGTTGTTATATATGATCATGATATCATGCGTATGTATGGGGGGGTAGCCCGCAACGGACAACGCACTGTTGGTGTTGAGATAGAGGAACTATTGACATGTGTATATGTTTATGATGATGTGATGAGTTTGGTTGTTGGGAGGACTTCTCCATTACGCTCCGGCGGTCGAGACCTCCATAGGGAGATGCGGGTTTCCCCGTTGCGTTCCGGCGATTGAGGTGTCTGCCCTTGAGATTGGCTTCCCCGTTATGCTCCGACAGTCGAAACCCCCATAGGGAGATGCGGGTTTCCCCGTTGCATTCCGACGGTTGAGGCAGTTGTGTGTTATGAGGTCTCCCATTTGTATTGGTAGGGAGACCGGAGTTGGAGGAGGATGGTAGTGAGTTATGGGGATGATGTTTTGAAATAGTCGGTGGGATCACTGATTAGTTGTATAATTGAGCACTCTTATGCGTAGACATTCATTTTATTACGATGTCCATCTTTTTCCTCATACATGTGATATATGTTGTCGCTGACATGTAATATGATTTTCTCTTCATTGGGTTGTTTTGCTCACCCCTTACATTTCAGGTACCCCGATTGCAGAGGGGCCAGGCGGGCCCCCTTGAAGAGGTACCCAGAGAGGAGTATCAATGGTTAAATATCTCATATTATGTTTATGCTCTAGTTTTGAGAGACTATTGTTTATGTGGACTCATTATCACATGTTTTATTTGGATGAATGTATGACTGTTGAACGGTCGGTGGTTATTTGTTATGCTCTTATGTTAGTTTTGGTGTTTATCGAATTGTTGAGCGGGAGGTAATTACCCTGTTTCAAAAAAAAAAATGCCCGTTATCCATTCCTTGGTCATGTTTTGAAACTTTTCGGAGATAACGCGCCGTAGAGGGGCGAGGCGTTACAATGTTAGATACTAGTACGTGCACCATTTGTGAGCATGTTTTTTTATCATATCCATAATGGGCTTTTTTTCCCAGCTACCATATTTAATCAACAAAATCTAGTCCCTTGATAACTTGTAAGGGGTTTTGAAACTCTTTCTTCACTAACCAATTGATACTTGTAATAACTATAGATTATTGTACCTATTGGTTAAACTGTATCGGCATCCTAGGGGACACCAGTTTGTGGCTTGAGGACGAAGACAAGTGAATTTAGTCCATGGATCTGTCAGGGTTCTTCTCGGTAAAATCAGTCCTAGAGTCAGCGTATGCCGTAAACCCGAGTTTACCGGCTAAATGCAACCTTGCCTAGAACAATAAGAAACCCCCTAGAATCCAAATCTTTATGTGGACGGCTTTGAAAAAGAAGATATTAGTGAGACACAACCTTAGGAGATGGGGCGCTCTTCCAGAATGAGCCTCAGTAGAGTGTCCACTTGGTGAAGAAGAAGATGAGATAGTTGTTGTGGGACCCAATACATGATAGTTGACCATGTAGGGCCCCACATCCGTACCAGTGTTGACCAGAATAATCCTATTTTGGAAAGTTAACTGAATAGTTGTATGATTTATTGTACATAATCATTCTTTTATTCAATCCTTTTTTTCCATTGTAATTGGCTCTTTTTTTCTTATTTATTCATGTAACCTCTGATAGTAAATCAATACAATACAATCCAAAGAAGAATTATTTTCCACATCTTCCCATTTTTCTTCTTATTTCTCTTTTTCTTATTATTAAATTCTACATGATATCAGCCAAAATGATTTTCTGGACACTTTAGGAGGATTTCTTGTCCATTTTACTAATCCTCCTCGGAAGTTCTCTTCACCGCCGGAATTACTGTTCACCTTCGGCCTCCGTTGCCGGCTCTTTGAGGATTTCTGTTGCAGATCTCCTTTCCTTTCTCCATTTCTGGTTTTTTTCCAGTTTCTTGGACCTTTCTGTCATTCCAAGAACTTGTTGTGCAGTTCGCTGCCTGCACCTTTGCCGTTGTCTATGGGCCAAAGTTTATGGAATTATAACATGTATTAGAAGAAGCTATGACCTATTTTCTGACATGGTGTCATAAAGTGATGAGTTTGAGTTTGTAATTAGTCCCGCGTCAGTTATTTTTGAAAATTTTCATGTAGAGGTACCTTATAAATACCAGGGGGAGCCTCAAGGCTAGAATAGAGTTGAGTTGAATTGACTTGAGGCTTTTTTTTTTTGGGAACTTTGAAAGGATTTTTCCCAAATCCACATAGAAAAGTTATCATAAGGAATTGTCTTTTTCTCTTAGGTTTACTCAGTTTGGCTTGGTTGGTTCCAACAGAGCATCGAAGATCAAGAATCATGCATCCGCTCTCAATTATTAAAATATTTCTTTAATTTATTTCTAATTAGAGAAATTAATTTCTTGAGATTTTTTTTAAGTTGAGTACAGATGAATTGATTGGGGGGCCTGCTTTTAGTGGAAGTTTTATTTTGTGGATAGTAATTAATTGGGTTTGAGTCTGATTTTTAAATGTAGACAAGATCATCTCAGATTCTTGTCCTACGTCACATACTGTCTCCTATACATTCCAACCCAAGGAATATAAAAGATAAGCCAACTCCTATATATCACATCCTTGTCCCTATCCTATTATCTTGACCTTATAAATTCAATTTTCCTATGCCTCCTAGTAGTTACCCTAGGATGACATTCTTTTTTTTTTATATATATAAAAAAGGAATGAGCACTAACCCACTCCAGCATCAATGTTGAATTCATTTTGTCTGAAAGGGAACTTGTTTTCTTCTTCTTCTTCTTTTCTTTCCTTTTCTGTTCTTCTTTGACATGGTGACATAACATGAACCCACAACCATTCTAGTTGCAAAATTTAACACTTACTAAGTTTGAGATCTCCATTTACTGCAACTGTACTGTATATTTAGACTTTACATAAATTCCAAAATAGATGCATTTATGAGATTTTAACAAGTAATAGTATAGGGAGATACTATACTTACCTTGAGATTATACCCTTTTGTACCCTCATGCTCATGTGGCAGGTTACAATTGGTTGTACTTCCAAAAGTTAGTTAAGATACCAATCAAATGACTTGACACATCAGCGTAAGGTATAAAAAGGGTACAACCTGGGGTAAGTTTATTATTTTCTAATACTACAATAGTAATATAGCATTTAGATTCAAACTTTAGAAGCCAAGCAATAAAAAGTTGTGCAAATTTCTACTAATTAAAAAAAAAAAAAAGGACCTGTATCTATCTTATGCAACAACAGTGTGCAAATCTAAGTGAGGGTAACTTAACAAGAGATGAAGCAGGAACTCCAATTTCTTCAATTACTTCACGAATAATCCCATCAAACATCTCCTGAGAAACCTTCTTGTTCAGATGTCCAGAATCTATCAAATCTTCATTATACTGATGGGCTGATATACCTATTTCCTCAGGCTGCCAATCGAAGAAAATCAGATTCAGCAATTTCAAGACATGAGCATGAACAATCATTAGGCTTAGAAAGACCAAATGAAGACTTGGGAGAGACTTATTAGCACTTAAAAGATGAAAAAGCACCATGCACATCCAATGGATAAAATAAATAGAGTACATCGTAGAAAAAACCTTCAAAGCACCACCATTATACATGGATGAGATCGTCATAATTAAAATCTTGCAATATACGATTTGAATCTTATGATTCAATTTTTATAGAAACAATTTGAATCTTAATCTTAAATCTGATATTTAAGAGCTTTACAATTTTGGTAACTTTTTACAATTTATATGTGACGTTTTACAAAAATTTGACTTCTCCTTTATGGTCCAAGTCACTTTCCAAAACATTAGTCTTATAACCGAAGCATGATCGACGTAATTGGATGGGATTAACATTTTTGAATTCATCACCATCATCGTCATATGCTAGAATCTCATCTCTCTGGGATCGGCTTTATGAGTTCTTTTTCTTTAACTAACCCTATCAAGAACATTACTATCAGTCACTCTACAATCTAACATGTCCTGCATTATCTCTTCCCTCTATGTTTTCAATGGCTGGCCTCTCCTCCTAGTGCCTTCAACCTGTTTAGAATTAGGATTTTTTAATTATCAGAATTATTTAGATAAGGGATATTCGCTAAAATAATGGGATATGCTACTCTATCTTTTCAATTATTTCCATGTTTTTCATTGTACTCCTATTTATACCAAATTGATCAGTAATGAAATGTATGATTTTTCCAAATACAGCCTTGGCTAGGTTGTTTCTCCTCAAATTGAAACCATCTTGGGGGCTGGATTTCTATTCAAACTGCTCATTCCCATTTTCCCTTTCTTTTCCTTATTATTTCTAATTTCTCTACTTTTATTGAATAGGGTCCTATCATTTGGTATCAGACACAAATCACCTTTACTCCCCTTTTCTTGTTGAAATCCACCATTAAAAGGGAAAAAATCCCTAATTGCACATGGCTTAAAAATCCAATTACACTATTACACACTAACATTGCTTGCATCATAATGATAACCATCATCTTATCCTTATCACACTTATCTGGACTTCTGAATTATCACCCTTTTTATTGAGAAGTCCAAATTATCACATCAATATTAATAATCATGAAAACTATCGAGTGACCTTTCTCAAGATTTCACAGAAATTACCTCTGAATGACCCCCAGGGAAGACAAAGTGTCCAGGAAATTCCCCAACATTATAACTTCGCTGCAACACAAGAATCTTCTTGTCAGATGTTTCTACAATTGCACCATTGCCCAAGGGACTTGATGTGTGTTGGCATCGAATAGAGTCATCTGCAAATAATATAGCTAAAGCATTAAGATTGAATTATAGTTATATTAGCATGCTAGAAAAGACAAATGTATCATGGGCATGGTAAAGTAAACATAAGATTAGCACTTTTCCAAGTGGAACTTTGGTAATAGAAATAATTAATCAATAGAGAAACTCATAAATAACAAAGACTTCTCAACAAAATAATTAAGTCATTTACTTGAAAACAGAATGTCATTCATATAAATTTCTAAATAATATCATTTGCTCAGTGGATAACTGGATATATCAGAAAAACTGAAAACAAATGAATGTTCACTCTAATCATGATGAGGGTTTAGTCTCTTAAAAGCAGTCTAACACAAAGTTTAAATAGCCAAGTTATGCAAAATCTTTATAAAATAATGCATTGCATGACTCCAAGATGGGGAAGAATATAAGTTCTTTTTGCACATAACATAATTACCTTCAGAAGGAATAAGAAATTTCTGCCACAAAGGATTTAAGTTCGTGCCCACAAATGACCTGAAGAAAACAAGATGTTAAAAGAATATGCATAAATTGAAAATGATTTGTACTCAGAATGAGAGTTCAAACTAAATGCATGCATGATTAGACTCAATGGAGACTAGCTTCAGCAAATTTAGAACAAGCCCACATCTCAGCATTTTTATGACAGCAAGAGAATAAGAAAAAAAAATGACATGATAACAATAAAAAAATAGGAACAGTTAGAGCCACTGTGTCGTTAATGGTAGTAGTGTTTATATCTTGGGGAGTAGTGAAGATAAGCGCATTTGGGAACCAAATTCACAGTATCACTCCAAAAAGTTAATAAAAATAAAAAGACGATGATGATGACACTTTGAGAATCTCAACCGTAACAAATATATATATATATATATATATATATATATTGACCTTCACTCAAAAAACAAACATATACATATTGCTAACGTTGCTTAACATATAATCAACAAATATTAGCTAACATATGAACAAAATTAACTGATTTCATTAATTTTGGCCATATAGAACTAAGAGGCATTGCAAAATCAAAGAGAGACCTGTAATCTGTCAAACCAAGGTGAAGGCATACATTAGACTCTTGATTGGGAGCACCTATATTGTGCACGAAACCTCCATACTGTAAAACCAATATGTAGAATATAACCACATGCTCTTAACAATACTATCTAAATAAAGTGAAAGGTAAATTCTTACATTCTACTAGGAAATTTTATAATCAAATGCATTTGGATGCAATCATGCAAAAAATACAACATATGAAGATGAAATATTCACAATATACCATGAAGTAGACTCCCATTTTGTAATTATAACACTGCAAAAGAAATATAGCTTTTTTAGGCAATGCAAATAGCATTTTGCTTTGACTTGGTAGACCCACCTTTGTCATGGAAATTAATATTTTTTTGAAATATTAACTGCTTGGATTTCATAAAATAAAAGAGTATTACACAAAGAAGGATCTGAGTATAAGAGAAATATACTCATAATCAAAAGAAAACAAGAAACAAAATAAAGAAAAGAAAAAGAAGAGAAGATACAAGATACACCCTACAACACCCCACACCAAATACAAGAGATGTCCAAACCCCTAGCTCCTCATCTGGCCAGAGGGAAAAATACCAAAGCCGGCGATTGTAGTTGTCATGGAAATTAATCAACTAGATGAAATTGTGTAAATGAATCAACTGATGCGGTAGAAGATGAATGCAGTTATAATTCAATCATTGAAAGTTTAAGGAGTGCATAAACCTACACAATAGCATTGCAAGCGTATAGAATAAGAACATGACAGACAAATCCTTGCAAGCTAAATGAGAGACATACCCTGAACTTTTTTCCATTATATAATGATGGATTTTCTTGAACTCGCTGACTCCACATCTACAAAGTAATAAAGATGCAACAAAAAGTGATAAGGATTACAAGAAATCAATTTTTATGAACAGTGAAACAAATAGGTAATTTTCTGTCAAGGTAATAAAAGACTGCAGTTCAATAATTATTGCAAATTTTAGCACAATAATAAATTTGATATTAAGTATAATCTTTGAAATTGGAGTTTCATATCCAAAAAACTTGACTGAAATAATATGCAATAGGAGTAGCACATTAACTGATTGAGGAAGATCATTTGGAGTTTTATGTATGATCTCCTTAATAAGTAGGAAATGTCCACTTGCATGACATCAAAATTTAACACCATTACTTGTTCCAATTTGTTTGGTAACCAAGAGACTATTCAAGGTTTTATGAGATAGATGCCTAATGGGAAATATTCTAATAACAACCAGCTATGACATAAGGAATCTAACTTAAATTGTACACAAATAAGCTTGAAACAAGAATTAGAAACAACATTATAAAGAATGATCCAGGTCTTCAACAGGGCTATTTTGTGCATACACATACACTGATGCTTGTTGTTGGCTCAGGGTACCAAATCACATGGAGAAATTGCACAGATCTAGTATAGACAATAGGCCAGTTCACGGGCCGGGTTCAGGCCGAGCTTTGTCAAAAAAGCCTGAGCTCGTCCGAAGCCAGCCGGGCTTTTGAAGCTAAAGCGCATTTATTTTGCACCTTGCACTATTTATTTTCTATTTAATTTTTATTTTGTAACTTGAAAATCTAATCATATATATTGAAAGTAGATTTAAAGACCTATTACTCCAGAACTCAACTTCTAGCCACTTGATCTTAATAGTCAAAATTGGAAGGCGTCCTTGAGAAAATTCGATGCTTGATAATTTTAACTGTTAAGATCGAGTGACTAGAAATTGATTTTGAGATGAAATTTTAAGAGGTGGTAGATCCTTAAGTCTGTTTTCAATCTATACGGTTAAATTTTCAATTGACAAAATAAAAAATTTAAAAATAAAAAGGTACCAGATGTGACCTTGTGATATATGTATACAATATATAAAAAATAAACAAGCCTAAAAGCCGGAGCTCAGCCCATCAGACAAAAATCTTGTCCAAGCCGGTTTATTTAAGTTGATTCGGGCCATTTAGGAGTTCAGTTTGAACAAATGAACACCCCTAAAAGACAATTAAACATCCAATAACCAAGAAAAAAGAGGAACAACAGCAAATATTATTCCAACCTCAGATATGGATTGTTCCAAGCTACTATCGAGATGGGGAACCCTGTCGAAGGATGCACGGAAATCTACAAAAACCTGCAGTTAACCCATATAGAAATTATTACAACCCATCACATTACTTGAACTTGCTCAAAAGTAAACAAGGTTTTCTCCTTTTCAAGCTTCAACCAAGTAAAATAATCACAATTACGATCTTTTAAAGACCACATGTAAGATTTCTGATAGAGATTGAGATGATCCAACTAATACACTAAGGCACCTTCTAGGAGAAGCATTATATTCTTCTTGAAAACAGATCTATGTCCTTGGAATGTGCATGATTTGTGATGATTAGATATTGATGGCTCTTTATTAGTGTTGTAGGACACCCACTTGGCCAGTAAACACAATATCAAATTGACAACCTGAAAAGCATCTATAATTGGGAAACAAAATTTTTTGCATTCAATTGCCTGTGCGAGAAAACCCATAGTTGACTATGAGTCGAAGCTCACAACCCTTTCTAGTTAAAGGTATGAATCCTACGACCTTTTGGTTGCAATAATGGACACCTACCAACAATTCTATACGCTCTTGCCATTTATAAAATTGGGGCTAAAAATTTAAAGAAGTTTTTGAGTAATGTTTATGCTAATAAGATTTATATGGAGTTATGAAAAGAATGGTGGTTTTCTTGTTTTTACCTTTTTCTCCCTTTTTTAGAAGGTAACAAAAGAAATTATATGTATAAAAGAGTAGTACAAAGTACACAATATTAGAGAGGTGTATGGCAATCAAAGTAGAAAACAAAAGTACCATTACAAATAACCCACATTAGGCTCAAGCCTTTCCACACCCACCTTCACCAAGAAATCCAATAATGATTAGCAAACTTCCTAACATGCCTGAAAGTAATCTCCTTATGATCTGCTAGCTTCCTAATGTCCCTAACCACTATAGCTAACTTCCATGGAGAGCTGTCACCATTGCCCATCCCAATGAATTAACCGAATCCCCTTCCACCACCAACTTCGCACTGTTACACTCCTTGCACAAAGTCAAAGACATCTGGATGATAGCAAGTAATTCCACTTAGAATCTTTCACCCCAACTAGACCAATAACTTATGATTCTGTAAAACCGCCCCACACCCCATTGGATCTGGCTTTCCTTTAGTTGCACCATCAACTTCACCCATCCCTCTGAAAAGATTGGTGGAAAAGGTCACCAGCTTGAGAAGGAAAAGACTGCATCCCTCATAGGGTTTTCTTCTTTAAAGTGTTCAAGGTAAGACAAGTCACTGATGTCATTGCTGGGAGTGCTGACAGTAAACATTGACACATTGCTCTTTATGGTCGATCTGCAAGACTTTGTAACTGTTCTGAGGTGGGAAAAACTTTTTTTCCCTGCTTCGATTCTCTCCACTTTTAAGTTCTTTTATTAAATTTTTAATGACGAAGAAACCCAAGACCCCAACCTCTATCCGAGTACGAAAGCATTAAATAAACTCTGAATTAGTTCCTTCTATTAAATTTTACTTCATTTATTTTTCATCATCGGACAGATTTTTACTTTAGAATCTCCACAATACATAATGGCATCTATACATGAAATTTAAGAATAATCTACACTTCAATGATTCCACTTGGTTAAACATGGACAAGACAACTGCTTTTCATAAAACTATTAATCCATGACTATGCTAAATGACAAGGTTAGGCTAATTCATCAGAATGAATCAGTCCACTTCTGAGTTCTTGTATATCACGTCAATATCTCAACTCATCAAGACCATAGGCTACACACCTATACTGCAATATAGAATTTTAATGGACCATTTCCAAGCAACATAGAGTGGATTTTTGAAGGCCATACCAGCGCCGTAGGAATTATAGGCTTTGAAACTAAGAATACTTTAGTCTTTTTGCACTGGCGAGTGTTTTAAAATGTTTTGGTCCTTTTTTGAATTCCTTTCCCTTTTTTGGGATTGTTTATAGTGGATTTTTCAATTGGAAGGTCCTGGATATATCCAAATTAAGTCAGGATTGCGTCAATGACCCACCAAAATGGTTGATGCCATTTTAGTCCACCTTCAGCATGGACAAGTATTTCCTTAGAAATCAACTGAAAGAGCATGTCATTCTATACAAGCCGCATAATCTACAATTGCCTGATATTCAGAGGAATACATTTTAAAAGATTCATCATCATCAGTGATTTATCCCATCTATGTGAGGTCGGGATAAATAAATTTCAAGACTATTAGATTAAAAAAAAAATCCGAAATTCTTAAATGGGCCAAAATTTCGAGACCCCTAGCATCTGATCTCGATAATTCTGTTCAAGGAAATAATCTGAGGTTATAAAATGGCACTAAAACCTGCAACCCAGAATGCATAAAACTGAAGTAGTAAAGAAGAAAGTGAATCCCGAAAAATACGAATTCCTGGAATGTTAACTTTCCAGAATTCAGGCCCGTCCAAATAAGCCTCCTTCGGATTTCCAAGAAAATTTGAAATGCTAAGCGCTAACCTGCGCCGCCGAATAACCAGATGGACATGCAAGAAGCAGCTGGTAAGCAAAAGGATTAACGTCCGTATTGGGACCCATCTCTGATGTCTTCTCCATGAAAACGCCAGGTTCCAACTCGAGAGACAGAGAGAGAAAGAGAGAGTGTGTAGCAGTGCAGGGTAGGTGGCGAAGTCGAAACCTGACTCCGACTGAAAAATGAGATTCGACTCACTGAGGAGTGACTAAGAGAAGTCGGTCACTGGAACTAAATTAGATACAATTTAAGTGAAATGAACAAAAAGTACAGCGAAATCAGCGTTTTTTATAATAAGAAATATTAGATTAGTTTTTTCTATTTATTATAATTTAAATAGTGAAAATATATATTAGAGTCTTAAATGGGCAAAATTTTAAAATTTATTTTATCAATTTAATCTTTTAATTTTAAATTTTAAAATTTTATTGTTATAAGGTATTGATGTTTTTAACCTCTTTTTTAATAACTAAACACTTTTGCTACATTAATATCGATTAAATGACAAGACCGCTCCAAATTAAAGGAATTGCTTGTTATTTTTTAACTAACGAAAAATGAAGAGTAGGAAATATAATATTATTCCCCTTTTTTTTATAGAACGATATCTTTTGCTAAGAATATAAAAATGAGATATTTCTTCTGTTTTCGAGGAATTCAGCGCTCAAAGGATCAGGTTAAAAAAGGGTTATCTTCACTTGCAAAGACAATATCTTATTTTTTTATGAAAATAAAGATTTTAACATAAATACAAAAAAAAATTGAGTTTTTACAATCTGACAAAGAAATCAAGTTTCACTACACCCATCGAATAACATTGATTAAAATGTAAAAGCAATTTTTCTTCCAAAATTGCTTTTCTTAAGGGGTTATTAATATTTTAAAAAAAAAATGAAAAGCATGAAAAATGAGACCCTTTTGGACTTTTTGCTGTAGATACTAAAAATGAGACATTTTTCTGATTTTTCAAGGAATTCATTTCTTATAGATATAGCATAATTTAATGAGTAAAAAAAGGAGATATTTCTCACTAAGACAACACTTCATTTATTTTCAATGAAAAAAAATATTTAGACACAAAACACAAAAATATGAAGCTAGACTTCATAACATGAATGGAATCCACATATAATTTTTTCTATAAAATTATTTTTCTCGAGGAAATAGACAAACAACCTCTGGTAGATATATGTCAAATATTGCCCTAATAGAAAAAAAATTACCAAATCTAAATATAAAAGCCTACCTCATATTGATAGGATAAATGAAAAAAAAAAAATCTAAGTAGTGAATGAAATAATCATTATTTCATAGGACATTTTTATCATTTAATTTATAATAAAGCAGCAGTAATGTCCCTAGTATCCCTTTTTTTATGATCCATCTAACAAATTAGTCTCTATCCAAATTATATCATCACAAAACTCTCTTCTTCGTCTCACCAATCATATATATAGCTTAATTTATAGTAAATGCGTGGCGTCCTCTCCACTTGAAATTAAACCTCCATCACTAAAATATAGGTACTACTTAGGATTCAGGTCGTTTTGATCAAAGGGCTTCTATTTTTATTTTAATTTGGATCAGAAGTTCTACACTATATACAGTAAAATCTTTTTTTTTTTTGATTAGTGTGTGGGAAACTCAGACAATGTCCTACTAAAACTCTACAGATGAAACCATTACCCCTAAGACACACCAAAATTAGACTAAGAGAGTTCGAATCCATTGATCATATAACTTTGCAAGTATAGCGAAGATGCATCGAATATAGCGACTTTCAAAAGTATGATATAATTTTCAAAAAATATTCACCTTCTCTCACCCCTGTTTCTAAGGTATTTATTTACTGATATTTACAACTTGGCCCCTTAAATCACTTTCTACGCTCTGAAGATCCTTTTGAATTTTAGGCTTAGCTGAAACTTCTCAATTGACTAACTCTCATGTTTTTTTTAAGTGAAATTTACTTTTGATTAATTTAAAATTTTAAGTAAATTAAACTTAATTGGATGGGCTTGGGCTTTGGTGTCCAAAACCCATCGGGTTTTAGTAGGGCTCGAGCGTCTCCAAAAATAATTGGGCTCGAGCTTTTTCTCGTGAAGCCGGCCTGTGAACACTCCTACTTTCAACATGGAATAGGTCTAGGAAGGTTGAGGTGGTACAAAATCATAAGGCTAAGATGTTTAGGTGAAAGTCAAATTTTCCACACTAAGACGTCCTTACCATTTTCTACATGTATCAACGAAGATTTATGGTTCTCCATGAGTAATGAGGTTTGCCACTTTTCCACACATATTTACATGACAAAACATGATAAAGGTGGGATGTGGAGAAATAATCCGTTGTAAACTTTCAAGGATAGCCTTTAGATTGACTTGTTAGCTCAAGTTAAAAAGTGAAATATGATATATTTGTCATTCGAGAGGCTTTGATTTAAAGTTCATACCAATTTTTATAAACCAATTCACAGTGGATAATTTCTCTGGGGATCTGTCGTGTCCATTGAATGTGTTGTTAAATAATCAAATTCCTGAGTTGTTTCTTGGAATTCACTTGGGGAAATGGAAAAGGATGAAAACAGAACCAGGGAAGTGCAAGAATGCAGTTTCAATTTCAAAGAAAATGAAATGAGTCATTTGTCACAATTGAAAATTCGATCATCATTCTCATTATGTAACAGGATAAAAATTACATGCAGCAAGGTTCCATAGAAAGCTTGTTGCCACGAATGTAAATTGGGTTAACCTTTTGTGTCAAATTTGGTTTTAAGAATAAAACATAGTGGTAAATGTCTAGCTGTATATGAAAACTGGCACATGCTAGAGTGCCAGTACCACTACATTGACAAGAAAAGCTTAGAACATCGAACAATTTCTTGTGAAACAAGAAATAGCAGATACAACTTTTTACCTCTACAACCAAGTGCTGCAAGGAAGGACAAAATGAACATTGAGTCTGGCAGAGTATGATAGTTAAATTGCGCGGTGAGTAGGCATTTGTTCTCTCAATTTGTACTCTTTGCTTGTTGTCTCAATTTGTACTCTCTGCCACCTTCTGCTTTGTGTCCTCAAAAGCCAGCAAATCATGACACGGTTACAGCCACCGTTTGATCATACGGTTGACCCATCTAAGGTGGGCTTACTATTTCAACTGTTTTGCTTAGGGTGCATATTGCATGTGATATGAGGTCGTAATACTCTAGCAAATAACCGAATAATGCAGTGATGAACCATTCAGATGTATCAGAGCGCATAAATGGGATTGACTTCTGGATCAGAGAGCTCTGAGTGATACCAGGAGTTTGACATGCTCCTCCTTGATGATTTCTCCCGTTTCCGGAGAGAACGACTGCGCTTGGATTTCACAACATAGTATGTCATGGTGCCAAGAACTCCACCCATTATCACTGCCCCAATAACAGTAACCAGCATTGCGGCCCACTTGTTATGCTGGCCAAGAACAATGTAAGCAGAGGCCATGAAAGCCACTGATGTGCAAACTGATGCCAACCACATCAATTTGTTGATTACCTCTACAACCCGCCTCTCTGATTTGGTTTCCCCTCTAACTAACGTTATTTGAACCACCACAACAGCCAACGATGTGAACAATGCAACAGCATTGAAAAGGAAGAAGATCTTGAATGAAACACTTGTCACCACCACCGCTGTTCCATCATTTTCTGTTCCACCGGGCACAGTGAAAATAGCTGCAAATGCTACTGTCGCAAAGAGCACAGCAACCACAGTTACAGAGTTCGTGGCATTGTTGATCCCTTCCCTGTGCAGCTTTCGGAGCTCCTTCGCAATTCCATGGACATTCTTGTTAGTTTTCATGGTTTGCTTGAGTTGGGTATGGACATCTTTCTTGATCTCTGTTACAGTTTTTCTCAGTTCATCTCTTGGCTGATTCAGTTCATTTGCTCGCACTGCACCATAGTAAGCCAAACGCTCTTTTATCTCTGAGGCCTCCTCTGAGAAAGGCAGCTCTTCTACTATGTCAAAGGCTGTTTTATGATCCCGGTTTAGTGCGTTAACATTGGTGTCAGGGAGGAGTAATAGCTGATTCACTATCTGCATGGAAGGAAAACAGGTAATTCCAAGTCAAATTTTGAAAGCATGTAAATAAACATCAGAGCATGCAAAAGGCTACAAAAATCCAAATGAACTTTGAGATTCATAGCAACTAGCCAAAAACAGGAATTTTATTATGCTAATATGTAGGAAAAGGCATCATATGTCAACACAGCAACAAGGATATCCAACAAATAATCTTATCCTATGAAACAAGGATATCAATTTTTTTGAAACATCCCAATCTCATCACACATCTAGAATCAGAGAAATAGGGGAAAAGGTCATATAAATAATGGAGATGATTCAAGCATCCCATGTACATTTTGCAAAATCCATCACCAATCAGATATGCCTTCAATACAGAAAAAGTACAAGTGATTCCTGAATCATCGTCAGCAGCAGTAATCCCATCTATATGAAGTCAGTTTTATGAGTTCTTCTCCATTTAACCCTATCATAAACTATACAATCCGCCACTCCACAGTCTAACATGTCTTTCTTTTTATCCCTTCCCTCCATGTTTTCAAAGGTCACCCTCTCTTCTCAGTGCCTTCAATCAGTAACCTCTCCACTCAATGCACTAGGGTTGTGCTTGGTCTTTTACTAACATGACCAAACAACCTCAAACGAGTTTCTCTCAGTTTGTCATCTTTGTCATCTATCGGAACTATTTTTAAACAATCCCTAATGTGTTCGACCAATATCCTGAATCACCAGCCTATACATAGTGTCACAATCAACACCCCTACTCTAGCTCTAAACATACTTTCTTACAGATGCATTTTTCATATAATAATTGCAAGCATTTGACAGTAACTCAGGCTTTACAAGGCTATAAACCACAATGTATGATTCGTGCCACCCATTAATGGACATGAATTACTGAATTAGTTGAAACTCCAAAGGCAATTTTCATTGCCTGGATCCTGTCATTGGGACCTGAAGAGACCATGGCCTGCAAAGACAATATGACATGTATGAATCTTTCAATTGAAGTTGTTGGTCACTGCTGGGGTTGAATTTCAACATTCATCAAAAACCAAATGACGCCCATCCAATTATTGGTAAGTCATCATTTAACATGCCTTTTCTTTCTTTTTCTTGATTCCATGTGATATCCTGTATCACTGTACCTAACCAAACCCATGCATCAATCTCTGAGGTACAAATATATTTTCAGATATAACATGTCTAATATGAACTAAAATATGTGGTTGAAAGAGTTCATATCATAGGCATTGGATTTTAATCAGCTCCACAATGTTCGCAAATTACAAAAATGCACTTACTAACAATAAATTTTCAGCTATTTCTAAAAACATAATTAAGGCTCCCTAAAACCCAAGGATTATTGAGTAATGAACCAAAACAATTTGAACTTTGACCCACTAAAATATGAAGCCCAAGGATAACAGCAAATCAGGTATATTAATAACTCATGAAATCTGACTGAATTTATTTTGCACTAGTAACCTGAAAGCACAATAGAAATCTAAAAACCTCTTAACAGTTTATTCAAGAAAGTGTATAGTAACAATAAAATAACAGCTATTGGTGGCAGCATCATAAAAAGTACCTCTACGCGCTTCTTCCTCGTAGCTACATGCAATGCGGTGTGGCCAAACTTATCAGGAAGCATGACAATGGCTGCATCTGCATCAAGAAGCAACTTTATCACTTCAGGGCTTACCCCTTTAACAGCCATGTGAAGTGCAGTCTGGCCTTTCTTGTCAGTCCTTCGTGCCAACTGTGGGTCCTTGTCAAGTAATGCTTTCACAATTTCGACATGCCCTTGTCGGGCTGCTAAATGCAAAGCATTCTTTCCATTGGTTCTAGAAATCTCCAGCAAGCCAGAATCCTTTGATAGTAATTCTTTAACTACTTCAGTATGTCCCCTTGATGCTGCAGAAATAAGAGGAGTCGAATTTGATGGGCCAATTGTCTTGCTTAGTCCAGGTTCATGGTCTAAAAGTACCTGCACAATAGCTGTATATAGCATTGTCATTTAACCATACAGTCTAAGCTTGATAGCACATGTGGATCCATGACAACAACATCGGAGATTAAAGGCAGCGAAAAATACAGTTTTCAACAACCAGAAAATGATAAATAAAATGTGAATTGATGCACAAAAAGAGAACCAGAGAAGCATGGAACCTAAAATTAGAGATTAGAGGTTGGCCTGAAAGACTAAAACCGGAAGAACCTGGCATGAGAAATGGTAGGCTTGAGCATAAATTTTCAGCCTGATTTATTTGGTCTGAGCTTGGATTAAAAATAAAGCCCATGTATTATTTGGGCAGGGCACTGGCTTACATATGTTCTGACCTGAACGCCTAAGCCTGCCCGTTTATAAAATCATATTAAAAATGATAAGATGTTCACCTCCACAATTGGTCACCAGCACGGGTCTATTAAATGGAGTGGTGATACGTCCATCAATGTTTTTTCTTCAATAGTGACACATCAAAAATCACCTCGATTGAATTAATCAAGCCATACTTTTAAAGCTCTAATGTTTTCATCATTTAAAAAAAATTAATCTTTTAACCTTTATGGCTTAAAAATATGATTTGATTAATCTAATTAATGTGATTTTTGGTGGACTACGTGTCGAAGAAAAAGCTAGTACAACGGACCCATTATCACTCCATTACCCAAGTGCACACGGTGATGCTGTGCAAACCATGAGAGGGTGATCATTTGTCTTAAAAATATATAAATTAGGGACAAGAAGCTGCATATTGCATCTGGTCTTCAAAAAAAAATGCTTAATTTTTTTAAGAGATTTGTGAGAATCCAACTGGTTGGATTGAAGCTCACTAAACAACCTACATCCAAAAATTCAAATGAAGTGTGCATCATTGACCAATAAAATTAATGTGAAATTTGAAGGTCTTTAGTCCCAGAAGTGAAACCCAATTAACTGAAATCAAAGAAATCAAACTGGAATTTCTAAAAAAGCATCAAATTCAATCAAATTACCGATGGAAAATTAAAGGTGAGGAAGTTGCAACTGCAGAATTGGACTAAAAACAACAATCAATCAAACTGGAATTTATTTCTGTCACGAATTGCTACTCACCATGGTGGCCCTGACTCGCAGCCTTATGCAGAGCATCAAACCCAGACACGTTCTTGGTGCAAATACTCTCCTTACTCGAATACTTCAACAGCTCCTTCACAACGTCAAGATTCCCCGCATCTGCCGCGGCAAAAAGTGCAGTCTCGTTCAGCTCATTCACCTCGTTCACCATCGCCGACCGGATCTCCGTCACCTGCGCATCAAACTCTGCCCCAGCAGTAGAACCCTCCATCTGGGCATCGATCTCGTCCAGTATCTGCTTCACGGCAGGGAGGTCCCCGCGCTTGGCAGCAAGGTGGAGGTCGGTATCATTGAGCCGACCGGTGACCTGCTTCACGTACTTTTTCTTGCCAGACGGGTCGATCCGCTTGCCGGAATTTGACAGGACGAGGGATGGGGCCGCTGCAGAAGATGAAGGGGACGGAGAAGGCGATGGCGACGGCGACGGCGAGGGTCGGTGGGTGTGGTCCAGATTACGCACACCCACTTGTAGGATTTGGGTCGAAGCCATTGAAGAGTGGATTTTGAAAATTGGTAGATGAAAGGATACTGTAGAAGCCTGTATGATCGAACTCAGAATTTTATATTACAAAATGTGGCTCTCTGTCGATTCAGGACTTGAAAAATCATCAGAAAGGGATCTGCAGATAATAAGGAAGAAATCCAATATCTGTCTGTGATTAAACATTTGTACGTGGAGGGAAGGAGCGAATAAGAAGATTGAAAAAGGAAGAGGAAAGGAAAGAGAGCGGAAAGAGCCGAGAAAGAGAGAGGAAGGAACTTCCGCCGTATGACGAAGGATTTCAAAGTGCGCGTGTCATATTTTTGTAGTGAGTTTTGTCAGTTTGCGTTTATTTTTGCGACAAGGAGTAGTCCACGACGCTTCCATCCCATTCCCACCAGTCAAAAGAAGAACACTTACGTGGTTTCTCAATTGTATAGTAATTTATTTTATAACTAAAGTAATTAATTAGTAAATAAATATGAGTAATTTACAAAAAATTCTTTTATCTTTTGCTTCAACTGAAAAAAAACTATTTCTATAATTTCAACAATTGTAAAAGCTGCTAATATCTTTTATATAAATGACAAATCATGTTTTTATTTTTTACTGAATGCAATTCAATTATCGTTAAATCTTTTTTAGAGTTCAAATCCTTAATGTGTCATAAATCAAAAAAGTTGATATAAATAACCTTCAATAGTTCTTAAAAAGTCTCAAAATTATTATTTTGGATTATTAGAGTATGTTATTATTTATAATTATGATCAGTGTGAACAAGATATTTTTGTGAAAAAGTGATTATTATATTTATATATTTTATTTATTTTATCCTTCTCTCTCTTTCTCTCTTTCCAAGAAGATGGAGTAAAATAGTATTCTTCTTTTAAAGATGGTGCAATATAAATTGATATTGGATATTTTATACTTATTAATATATTATCATACTTTTAGCTAACTTCTTATGAATTAATTGATCTATTAGTTAATTCATATTATTATAAGGCTTCATATTGATGCGATGGGTTTCATCTAATTTGATCAAAGTTAAACCTCCTTAAACCCTATCAAATCCCACCTTTTCCTAACATGGTTAGATCCACTAGTCGATTTTTAAATGTTTGGAGACTCCATTTTCTAGTAACTTTGTTCAAAATACTTTTTTTTAAACTATAATAATAATAATAATTTATCAAATATGAGTTGAATTGAATTTAAAAGAAGAAAAAATTACAAAATATGCTACATCTTGACACATGCATATACAGGCACAATGCTATGCTTACATAGTTGACCATATAAGTTTTTACGACTCAATTTAGATCATATAATAATATAAAATTCAATAATTTATAAAAAATATTAATATAAATATTTTAAAAAAATTATAAATATATGAAAAAATAGATTTAAACTAAATAAAATAAATAGATAAAATAGTCATCAACTGTCAATTTTTTTTTTTTTTTGAAGATTTAGTTATTCAGATGTCTCACCTGATTAATTTTTGAGTTATGTGTAAACTCCCAATATATATACGCTGGATAAAGAATAGGGAGTGAACCCCTTTTTGTATCGAGGGAAATTTGATGAAAGACTTCTCGCAAATGATGATGGGTTTTGATTATCAAACCAACTCCTTATGATTAATTAACTCCTATATTAATTACACAAAAGATTTTACATTAATAATTTCCTTAAAATCATGAAATCTCTAATTTATTTCTTTTTCATAAATTAATATATTATTAAAGTTAAGAGTCAATGAACGTCGTCAGTGGTGACTCAATTATGTCTAAGTGATCATGCTTCAAACCATAACAAAAACTCTAATATGATATAATACAGTCGTGAGATTTTGAATGACTCAGTTTAATTTTAAAAGTATGCTAGTCTAACAAAAAGTAAGTTACAAAAATAAATATGAAATTGTAAATATTAAGAATCTAAAATAAAAAATTTTAATTAAATTTTTTATCTACTTAATTTAAACAAATAAAATTGAATGTTAGTAAAAAACTTCATTTAAACTATTTATTTACTTACCTTAAATCTAGTGGATATAAATGTTTAATGAAAGTGACTTCCTACCATCTTAACACGGGAAAAATTAGTTAGGAGATACGGGATGGAATGAAATTCCCATTTTATCCTTATCAATATATCACTCATCAAGTACAGGTGTACCGTTATGCATAATATATACATGCAGAGCGCCATGTTATCGGTACACCGATATTTGAGAGGTACATCGGTAGAGATAAAATAAAAATTTCATTCTATCTCGTGTCTTCTAACAAATTTTGTCTGTGTTAAGATGGGCGTCCCAAATTCTCACGTCAAAAATATTTATATTTATTTTGTATGTCCAATAGACTTAATTTTATTATCAAATTTACTTTGAGTAATGAGAAAATTCATGCCTAGTCTGTTCCATTGTATGTAAAGTGGTGTAAAACTAAAACATTAGTCTACGGTCCAAAAAGCAGGTGCCCCATCAGAGGGTGGGACCCTCTTGAGAAGTAACTTCACTGGTGTTTCCATCAGCCACCAAAATGGGCTTTACAACGTTGAAGACTTTTAAGGCGTGGAAACTTTGTAATGTGAATATAATATAAAGTTTATTTTTTATTTTAAAAAAACAAATTATATAAAATGATAATATAAATAAATATATTTAAGGATATGTAAAATAATATTTGTACCATGTAGAATTAGGATATAAAGTCCTTTTAAGTTGGTTGGTCTTTGGGCAACCGGCTCGAATTTTATCTTTCAAGAGTGATTTAATTGCCTTTAAATCTTAGAGATTGATATTGTATATAAATTATACTTTTATCTGACTACTTTATTATAACATAAAATAAATAATTAGAGGTGACTATCAAATAGTTTTTGATCATTCATTGATTAAATGGTTATAATTTGCTTCTACATTAGCAAACAAAAAATAGAAAAACTTCATCCTAAAATTAAAAAATGCTAAAAATAGAAAAAAGTAATTTTAACTATTGATTTGGTGAATTTGAAAGATTTAATCTATTTTTATCATATCAATATTAAAAATAAAGAAAATTTAGACATGATGATACCCTTGTCTGTGCTTAGGCCCTAATGGGGAGAGAGGAACTCACCAGGGTCGAGATTCCTTATCCCAGATCGCCTAGGGAGTTGAACTGGTTCTGGTATATAAGTGGTAGCATTCCTCCTTCTAACATAAGGTCTTTTCGAAGCTACCATGGGTTGGCTCACCAATTGAAAGTTGTGCGGGCCGTATCTGAAGTCCAGAGCGGACAATATCATTCTAACGGGATAGGTCGTTACAAGTCAAAAATAAATGAAATGGAAAAAGAGATATTAAAATTGGATTGATTTATCGTATTTGTGTCTCATCAATAACTAAAATATGTTAATTTTTTGTAAAAATGACTCATGATCATTATCATTTAAACTATTTATCCCACTAGTTTAGGGTTGGCCTTTATCATTGGATTGATAAATTGTTTTCACTGAAGAGATCAAAAGCATTAAGAAGAGAGGACGGCTTTAGAAACATCATCGTAAAAGATAAAAAAGAGACGATTTGAAAACATAGAATTAAGAGAGAAAAAAACATGTTAGATTATAGATTAACTTATGTAATGGTTAGTTGATGAAGAATAATTTATAAAATCGACCCTAGATACATGAGATATTAAGTGATGATAAAATTATTTTTATGAGTTTTTTTTTATAACATGGGTATCTCCACCTTATATTGGATGTTAGACTAATCTCATGAGCATATATAAACCTCTCAATCTACATACACTGGTACGTCGATAAAGAGTAATCTTATAGGAAGTGGTCCAGAGACGTTTGAGCGTGAATCAAATCCAAAACCTCTCTTCATGAGAAGAGTTTTTTGACGATCAAACCACCCCCTTTGAATTAATTAGTTTTACGAGTTGACTTGCTATCCAACCCCTAAGACTTAACGCACAACCTTTAAACTGAAATTTATAAGCCCTTACCATACTGCTTCCCTTCACTTATACTTTCATGCATTTCATTTCATCTTTTTCTTCGTTTATGAATGCATGAGATCTCTCTTAAAATGGTTTTTTTTTAGATGTGGCCCTTGATTCAAATAGGAATCCATTTAAAAGTGTCCGATTCAGATTCGAATTAAAATATTTTCAAAATTAGAAATATTGACATTCCAAAATATAAAAAGAAAATTAGATTTAATTAAACAATTAAGTAAAAATAATCCAAATCTTATACAGATCGCATACAACATATAATTAATAAATATTGTAAGAAAAATTATAAAATAATCTTAATAGATGTATTGGAACTTGCAAAGAAACTGCAAAAAATCAAGTAAAATAGTAAATAATAAACATCTATAATTCAAATGGTGAAATCCAATTATATCTCATATGTGATACTATTTTTTAATTTAAAAAAAAAATGATAGATAGTATGATTGACATAAATAAAAGTAAATATAAGAGTTTAATATTCATATGATTTAACACATAGTCCACTTAAAAGTATATTTTCTGCATTTGATACGAGACTAAGAAAATGGATGATTGAATCTTAACATAGATCTCAAAATCTTTTATAAATTAAGAGTTTTGCTTTTAGAGTTTGTAGGCTTGTGTTAGATAAATAATATATATTTTAAAATAATTTTTACAATTAAATAGATTTAAAAATGTAACTCAAATGATAGAATCTACAGAAAAAAGGAAGAAAAAAAAAACAAAAAACACCTGATTTAAGAAAAATACTCGGTGAATTTTAATTTTATTTTTTAAAAAAAATCTGCCTAAATCGAAGTGCATGTCATGTTTCTATTGTAATACTAAATCCTTTCTCTCTAATATGGACCCAAATTGTGCCAGTATAATACTGAATCCTTTCTTTCCACCATAGGCCCAAATTGTGCCACGCTGTTCAATTTGATGATGTGGGTCCTGATTCACTACACGTGATAGAAGTATACAACATGTGTATCACTAGTAGATAAAAAATATGATTTAAAAACTTGAAACTCGAACTACTTAGACTGAATTCTATGACTTGACTTAAAAAAAATATTGACTGAATCCGATCAAAATCTTATTAAGTTGAGTCAATTCAGACTATCTCACATGAGTTTTTAAACTATAATACAAATTATATCAATTAAATTTTAAAATGAAACTCAAATCAAGTTCAAACTCTAACTCCACTCATTGAAAAACACTGTAGATAAATTTCAAGAGCAGGTTTTCAAAGTCGGCGAAATCTAAGTGAGTTGGGATTCAATTAATACGGCCTAATGCATTATCTCAATTTCTACTAAGATTCAACTTATTTAAAAAATGCAGTCGATACATTACATATCAGCTGCAACGTTGCAAAAAAAATCAAAACCGCAACGTATTAGCCACGATACATCAGCGATTGAAAGGGTGCTGACCAAGGTCCAGTATAGTCATGGACAAATGGTAGATGAGTGCAGACGGAGGTCTATGAGCCATTGCATTGGGTTGCACCAATAGAGAATTAAATCGTATTGACACAATGCATTTTTTACCTCAAAATTCAGTTACTTCAACACATCTTTAATAAGTTTCAATGGGATTGAAATTAACTTGGAGATTACAACTTAGAAGTTGGCAGAGACTTGAGCCATCCTTGAATCATAAAAACCCTATGTATGACTCAGCACTCGGAACTTAAAATCCAATACATGAGACAGGAGTGAGTTATAAATTTTGGCTGTGAGAAATTTTTTGGCCTCCAATGAACTGAAAATTTCAGCCGAAATATGACAATATCGGTGATATTTGAGGCCAAATTTAGACCAAATAATTTTAGATAATATTTCAGATTTCAATAAAAAATTGTAGCTGAGTCCGGACTCAACACTCATCCTTCATTTTGAATTGATTTTTAAATACGACGGCAACCGACAGAGGGGGCCAGAGAGGAGAGAAGAAGCGGATTAATAACAGAAGGCAATAAAAAGAAAAATGGTGGAATTGATTTCGGAAATCAGTTTGAGAGTTGAGGAAGACAATCAATAAAGAATTAAAGATGGGCATTTTCAGTTGCTTCTTCTCTTCTTCACCTTCCCGCCATAAACGCAACCACAGTAACGGCCCCTTTCCCAATTCAATTACACCACCTCCCGACACTAATTCTTACCCGCCATACCCCACACCCCCTTCTTATATCTCACCATCCTCTTCTCTTTCCCTTGACATTCCCGGCCCCCACCATTCTAACACACCCAACAACGGGGCGACAATGGCTGCGTTGCCTTACGCTCATGTCGATGCCAGCTTGCGAGCTCTCGCCGGGCAGGCTGAAGGGTTTGGCCGTTTCGCCATCGGAGGCCTTCACGGACCTGTCTACCATGTCACAACCTTAGCTGGTGAGCTCAATTTCACCCCTTTCTTTACTTTCAATCAGTATCCCATCTGAATTCTTTTTGACACCTTTTATCTCTCCATTTTTTTTGTCATTGGTTTGTGATCATGCAATTGGAAGTGTTATGAGTCATATTTACTGATACCCAATTGCCGAATTGCTGGTCTGAATTCGGGGAAAGGGATAATTCTAAGTTTGGTAGTCCCCCAAATTGCCATTCAATTGGAAGTTCATGGTGTAAGGAGAAATTATATGTTGTGAACCAGTACAAACTAACTAACTAATCCTTGTCATCCAATTTAGTTCACTGGTTTATAATGAACTGATCCATAGTGGATAATTTCTCTTGTTTAAGTAGTTAACATCTATCCAGCTTTGATTTTCCCCTGCTTGAGGGTTTTTATTTTCATTTTTTGGTTGTTGTTGAAGCATTATTGATTTGGATGATGTACGTCACCGCTAGTTTACTTCTAAAATGAGAGTTGTAGTTTCCTAGTTTTCAATTTCGGTGGAGCATATCCCGTCCACTGTCCATGTGAGATGGAATCAGGATCCCCTTTTCACTGGTGCAAATGGATTTTTGTTGAATGGTGTAAATCCCTCTTAAAGAAGGGTATTTTTGTCATCCCATGAAGTGGAAGATAGGTTCCTGTATCTTTCTCAATGACAAAACACCCCTAATTGATGTGATGTTACATCAAAATGGAATGCACAGAAACCATGTGTGCACTAGAGTGCAGAGGATTCCTACTCTTTGAGATGATGGTTCATCAAAATGTGAGATATCTGTTAGAACAATTAGTTAAGGTAACAAAAAAGAATGATGATAAGGATTCTTATATTTGCTTTGTGAAACCTCAAAGGTTCTGGGAACTAGTTACACCATTTATCTTAGAAAAGAGCTTTGTTCAGAAGTCGCAAAAGCAAAGTGAAAGATTGCCAGTAGTTGTCAACACACCAGGTGCTCATAGTTGAGCCTGAGGCATTAGTAGAAAATCCACTCAAAATGCAAACTTGCTCTTTAGTCAATGTCAACCATTGCTACAGGAGGGAATTATTGGCCATTGCCGGAGCAGAAAGTGTTTGAAGGAAAGTAGAAAGGGGCTCTTGGTGGGGAGTAGTGGTTATAGGAGATTGAGGTCTTCTCATATGAACCAACCCCACAACACTCCCCCTCCCCCAACCGCCGTTTATGAAATTTTTCCATTTTTAACACATTACGTCCTCCTCTACTTACAGCCAAAAGCCAATATCAAAATTCTTGACTTTCTGGAAATTTGAGATCTACTATCTCTAGAGATTCAGGATTGCCAAACACACATTCAAATACCTGTAGTAAAAATGATTGGCTATGACATTTTGCTTATTTTTATGCTTAAATTTCCCTTTTCATTGTTTTTGTTTTGTAGATGATGGACCTGGGTCACTTCGTGATGGATGTCGTAAAAAAGAACCACTATGGATCGTCTTTGAAATCTCTGGCACAATCCATCTTAATTCATACCTGAGTGTATCATCCTATAAGACAATTGATGGCCGTGGCCAAAGGATAAAACTCACAGGCAAGGGCTTGAGACTCAAGGAATGTGAACATGTCATTGTATGCAATCTGGAGTTTGAAGGTGGTAGAGGACCTGATGTTGATGCCATTCAAATAAAGCCCAAGTCAAAGCACATATGGATAGATCGTTGCAGTCTGCAAGATTATGATGATGGACTGATTGATATCACACGAGAAAGCACAGATATTACTATCTCAAGGTCGGTTATAAAACTTAGTATACCACCATCTTCTTATGTTTAGACTTGTAACAGAAGTTATATGATCCTTAACTTGAAAATATGCATTTGATATGCATATTTCTCTTTAGACTTGGGACTTGAGTATCATATATTACTCTCTCGAAGTCAGTTATTTGAATTAAAATAGTGCCATGTTTGCATGTTAAGACTTGTAGTAGAAATATGTGATATTTGAATACAAAATGTGCATATCATTCTTTGGGTTTGATTACACAAACGTGCATGTTTTGTAGTAGCATGTTACAGTGGGCTTCACAGTAGATCAAGCACACCTCAATGTTCTCTCTGTTGAGACTTCAACTACAGTTAATAATGAAATAATGGAAGGGTCCATGTTTATCAGGAACAAGGCTAAATGTCTTGACATCCTAAATTTTGTCATATTTTTTATTTCTTGTTATATCTCCAAGCCCCAGGAGATACACCCACACTGAAACTCTTGTTTCTTATGAATAGACATGTGATCCTACATTTATTTCTACAAACAGGTGTCACTTTTCACGGCATGATAAGACAATTCTCATTGGAGCAGATCCAAGTCACATTGAAGATAGATGCATCAGGGTGACAATCCATCATTGCTTTTTTGACGGTACTCGGCAGCGACATCCTCGTGTTCGATTCGCAAAAGTTCATCTGTACAACAACTACACAAGAAATTGGGGGATTTATGCTGTTTGTGCTAGTGTAGAGTCACAGGTCTTTAAATTTTTTACCTAAACTCTCTCTCTCTCTCTCTCTCTCTATATATATATATATATATATATATATATATATATTTATATATATTTTATATATTTGCCAAAAGTCTTTTAGTGTACACGTGTACAATTGGAGATCAGATCTATATATCTATGTATATATTCCCTAAGGTAACTTGTGGTCTTGGGCAATGTCACCCCTCCCCACCAACGACCCACCAACGATTTAGGTCCCTACCTAATTTGACACGACCCACCAATGATTTAGGTCCCTACCTAATTTGACAATGTTCCTAGTTACACTCATCATTGGATTAAACTCATGTCCTATGACCATTAAAAAAAAAAAAACTCATATCCTATGTCCCCATTTATCTTTGGGACCTTGGAAAACATGACTTAGTTGATCCAATCAAAATATTTTTTTTTATAAAGCCCATAACCAAGAAAATGTCTTTCCAAAAAACCTATCCCCATGGTCCCGTGTGGGCCTCGGGTTTCCTATATAGGTGCAATTGAGTGGCCACACATTGGTGGTCGTAGGGAATAGCTTGTATGGATGTATGGCCGCATCTTTTGTCATAAATACTGTTCTGAGATGAATTTCCAAAAAAAAAAATTACTGTTGTGAGATGAGCACCATCCATTAGTTGCTCTCTTTCTTTTTTGTCATGTGGATGTATAGGAGAAGGCCTGCATGTGCATGTTTTGCACATAGGGGGATCACCTATAATCAATTGAAAAGATGCAAAAGAGAAGAAAAAATAACCTATAATCAATTGAAAAGATGCAAAAGAGAAGAAAATATTGGTCAGTATTTGAAATATTGGCTAATATGTATCAGGTTGTTTAGTACCTAATATACAATATGTTGGTTTTGGCTCAAGTACCAACATGCCATCAAAGAGGAGAGGGAAAGAAAAGGGGAAAAAAAAGAAGAGGGTAGGGGGTGGGGCGGAAGGGGCGGATGCAGGCAGAAGATGAAGAGGGCCTCAGTTGGGAGTTCTCTAAAGGACCAAAAAGGGTTGCTAAACATAGAGGATGGTTCTATCTATAGGAGAGGTTTATCTTTGGTTAGTGGAGCTACTAAAAATCAGCTTCAATGAATTACTATATGCATTGTTTTAAAAGCCACAAAGATTTAGTAGTCTGTGGGATTTGGGTTTGACCCAATGGTGAGTGCAATTCATTGGGCATGGTGGGTGTGGGGGAAAAGGCGTATGAATTTTGGTCACACCAAAATTTATCTCAACCATATTTGATTTAGAAGATCTTAATGGATAATTTTCCCTATACATGTTGTTCACATTGAGTCCCTATTGCCATTTTTTACCATTTTTTTTTTTTGTTTTTTCAACATTTTTATCAAAGAGTACCAATCTCTACATAATGACTGATTTTTGACATCAATGGCCAATACTTATTCAAATAATTTGTAAAATAGTTACATTTTATTTTCAGATTTTTATATTTTTTTTAAAAGTTTCTAAGTTAATTGGGACCCACCAAAATGTTTGTCAAATGGCCCATTCATTCTTTCCCTCCATATTTTAGGTCCATTCAGACCCCTTACACTTGATTCCTAGGGTCCCAAATTTTAGTGTCTAAGAGGGGACCTTTTTTTTTTCAATGTTAAATTCAAGAGTGCAGGTCAAATTTGGATGGGTGCTCATGAGAAAAAGGAAGGGTGTGGCTTGGATTGGCTGTGGATGGTTTGAATTGGGGCCTACTCTCTGATACATTACCATGGGATTAAATATGCCCAAAATTTATATGAGACAAATGTATGTACTTTCATTTGTAAAATCCATACCGTGGGCCTACCTTTCTTGAACCTACCTGCTCAACTAGCATGCACCATTATTCATTTATAGGCATAAGCGTGAGTTTTACTGAATTGGAGTGAGTCCACCTATGGATTGGGCACATGCAAAAGACCTTATATTGGTTTTGCAGAGTTGATCCATACTTTTCTCATTATCAATCCAATGGAGGGTATCACTTCATTGTGTTCAAAGTTGGGATGCATCCAATTCAAGGGGTAGTACTTGAATGAAGGGCAATTTCTATTGAGATTGATAAATGGCTCTTTTTCCATTCTGTTCCAGATCTTATCACAGTGTAATATATATGAAGCAGGGCAGAAGAAGGGGTCTTTCAAGTATCTGACAGAGAAGGTATATTTCTTTTCTTTTCTTATCTATGTTTTTGAACTTTTGGGTGAAAATGGAAGGAGCTACTTCATATGCTTATGGTGTTCAATCTAAAAGATGGATAAGCATATGTAAATTCAGCCGGCGAAAAAAATGTGGAAATTATTCTTAGTGAATCACTTTTGGAAAAAGGATGTTCTGTTGCTTTGTTTTTGGTTTGATCATTCATGGTATTTTATATTATAATCTGGCAGGAGTAATGGAAAAAAAAAATTAAATAGTGAAAGTTCTAGAAAGATCAGTGAAGGTTCATTAGAGTGTAGCTCCACATAAATATTCTTACAAAATTAGACTGAACTTCCATGAAAAAATAGCTGCTTGAAATATGTGAATGGATTGTACTGGTAAAGACATGCATATAATTGGGAGCTGTTTGGATGAGCTGCAGGATGATGATGGTTCTTATCGAGCATTGATCCTGCTATATTCTGGGAAGCAAGAAGATTTGTCACTTTTGTAGAGTAACTGATGGTATGGTTTATGATAGGGTAATTGGAGAACTCCTCATAAAGTTGAGCTTAGAGAGATGGGATTATGGCCTTTGATGATGATGATAATGATGTGATGGAGGGTGTGCTAAAATACTTAAGTTTGACAATAGTGGGTGAAAATTGATTGCTTGTTTACGTGGTCATGCAATGACTTGGATCCAATACCTGTTCTTACAATATTGAGTGCTTTGAGTTTAAATAGTTACTTGAATTTTCTCCTCTAGTTGCTATGTTTGTTGGTTCGAAAATATTCTCTAGCAGGAAATTTTAAGCTAACACCAATACATTTCACATCTACACATGTCAATGTGTGTGTCTGTTGTTTATTCCTCCTGTTGAAAATCCGAAAGCATCTGTTTGTCAGAGGATTCAGAATCTTGAGATAGCTCCAGTGTCTTATTTGTCCCTTAAACTTACAGATATCTGGTTCTATCATAAAGGAATGCACAAACTGTCTGTCCGTTCTAACATACGCTAACTAATAGAAAAGTCATATTCCTGAAAGAAAGAAGATTGATTCCAATTCTTCATTCTCCTGTAGCTGGATTCTCTGGAAAAAGAAGACACTTGCACCTCGTGAGAGAAAAAAATTACCTCGTTCTCTGTCCTTTTGCTCTTGCATTGCTCCAAAAGAAGCCCATGATTTGGGAGGTTGAGGGTGGGGGATGGGAGGGTGAGAAAAAGAATAGACCCGTTCCTCACGATGGAAGAAAAAAAGCCTTTTTCTCTGTCCTTTTCCTCTTGTGTCTGTCCAGCAAAAACCTTGTCAATATGGATTTTGAAGGGTGGGGGTGGAGAGGGGAACGATGGTTGGCTCTATATCTTGGATATAGAAGCCTATGTGATAGTGCTCTTCTCACCCTTTGCACATCTTGCACTTGGAACTCAGAAGTTCTTAATTAAAATACTGTGATCCGAAATATTGTGCAATTTGTATGATTTCTTACTGTATGATTCATATTGTACGATTTGACACAATATTGTACAATATTTTCATTGATCTGGTAACTGCATGTGATATGCATATTTTTGGAACATCATTGTATAGTTTTAAAAGCACTGGTCCATGTTGTACCCATGCTGTGCATTGGCATATCCATTTTATATCGGGCATCATGGCTCAAATTTATTCCTCGTCTGAGATAATCTGGTTGCCTGTCTCCAAATCTAACCATATTATTTTCAACCATTCTGCTCTCCCCCTCCCCCCCTTCTCTTCCTCTCCCAATTTTCTTTTTTATGAATTTGACTGATGAACTCCAATATTAACTGAAAAGTTT
Source organism: Chimonanthus praecox (assembly GCA_022113865.1). Classification (NCBI taxonomy): domain Eukaryota; kingdom Viridiplantae; phylum Streptophyta; class Magnoliopsida; order Laurales; family Calycanthaceae; genus Chimonanthus; species Chimonanthus praecox. Next base: position 23,642,592 of record CM039094.1, on the reverse strand, counting down.
ATTAATTTTCTAATCTGGCTTTTGTAATGGTGTGTCTGCATCTGTTCCATCATCTTGATATTCATAACCGATTTAGTTAGTATTGGCATAACAGCTAAATTCAGTTTTGCGTGATGCGGTGATTTGATGGTGCAGGCTGCAGATAAGGAAGTTGCCACTTCTGGTTTGATAAGGTCTGAAGGAGATTTGTTCCTGAATGGTGCTCAACCATGCTTGTTTACAGCTGGTGTGGAAAGTGTGTTCAAGGAAAATGATCACTACCCTGCGTGCACGATGGGATCTCCGTCAGCTTTGAAAGAGCTTCTCCAAGTCTGTACAGGATGGCAGGCTGTTGGGAGGCTGTCAGACACTAGTTGTGTATCATAAGACCCTTCCCAGTATGGTAATACCTATATGTGCTTGTATATTCAGTTTTAATAAGTTGTGGTCCAGCGCCTAGTAGATGGACTGTTCAAATGATGACTTCACCAACACTCAGATAATCTGCAGCTGATTGCTACCAAGTGGATCCCTATATGAGCAGCGTTTGTGCATCTGGTCTGTGTGGCTTATCATCATTGGATAGCTGTGTGAATTTATGGTTGTTATGTCTTAAATGCTTGTAGACTGGATTCGCCTTCTTTATTCCATCTCTACTGTGAATATTTATAAGGTTAAAGTTTTACAAGAACTTCACGTTACATATGTCAGAACTTATAAAATAATTTGAATACATTTGTCACTATTATGCATTCCTAGCACTGTGCAGACCTCTCTGTGTGCGTGTGTGTGTCTCTCTCTCTCTCTCTCTCAAATGTCCACACCAAGAAGAGGCAAGAATCCGTCAGTAGTCATATAGAGTAATGTACTGTAATTGTGCTTGCACCAAGTTTCTTTAGGAGCTGAAGTTAATTTTTGTTATTTTTTAGAATTAACTGAAGATTTAAAATAAACTAGTAGTTATAAAGCACTATTGTCCATTGAGAATTTCGATGAACAGTGGGTCAATGTCAAGTTTTGTAAGCCATTAAAGCACCGGTTTAATCTACCTGTCTTCACGTGTCTCTCCAAGCACTGCCATCCATTCTCTCTGAACATCTGATGCTGAATCCATTAACCTTTTTGATAGTAGTCCCTACTGTATCACTAAAGCCTTGATCACATTGATTAATTTGTCGTGTGACAAACCCTTCTATTCTCTTACTTCCTAGAGGAAGAAATGGAGGCTCCCACCATCCATGAGGGTTGTAATTTCTAAAGGAACATGAAATAACAGAACACACAAAATAGCTTTGAGGAAGAACAACCACATGGGTAGTAGTACTGAGGGGTAGAGGTAAAAATGTGGGCTATGCCTGAGGTCAACATCGGTGTGTTTCTGATTATCCAGAACTTATTTGTTCTCAAAAAAGCTGAATTTGTTTGATGTATATTGTGTACTCTGGGTATGCTCTCCATTACTAAGGAATCTAGGAGAGTGGGGAACAATATACAGAAATGACATGCCTATACATGGGTTGAATGGTGTTTCAGAGGATTAGAGCACATCACACAAAAGCAGACACAGGCCTTGATTGATCTTATCTTCTGTCGGGGCATTCTTTAGGTTTTTTTTTTTTTGAGCGGTGAATAAAAATTTCATTAATAGAAACAAAAAATACAAAAGAAAAAGAAAAGAGAAAAGCTACAAGGAAAATGAGGTCTAAGAGAATTAGACCACAAAGCAAAACAATAACCTCCTCCCAAAACCAATGAAATCCAAGAGAACATTACAAAATTGAAATCTAACAAAGACTATCCTCCTGATAAATGAAAAGTGCCTTGAATAGCTCCATCAACGTCATTTTTTGCAAAAAAATCCGCCACTCCATTCGCTGAGCGACTGACAAGTGAGAAAGACACTTCCAAGCCCGAGTTCAATACTTCAAAGTGGCAAGCCTCCAAGGAGGACGCTTCACCCCGCTGGTCCATTTGATTGCATTAGAGGAATCACTCTCAATAATTAATCTAACCCTCCTTAAATCAGACCCTAGAGTTAAGGCTCTCCAAATACTAAGAAGTGTCGCCTCATTAGATTCCGAATCCACTAATTCCAAGAATACAAGACTAATGAGGCACCCAAGTGATCCCTAACCCCAATCCCAGCTGGCCTCAATTTGCCTTTAGAAGCTCCGTCAACATTAAATTTGAAGGCCCCACTGGGCGGAGGTGACCAAATAGCCCGAACTTTCCTATTTCTCTAATAAGACCTCATACAATCCTTTCAAGACTGAAACAAATCCCCAGCCTTCAAACCTTTGAAATCCTTGTTAGTACTAAGCCACGAGCATAGCTTCCATTTAGCATTTTGAAAGAGTCCACTAAAATCCGAAGCCGACCTCTCAAACACTCTCATATTCCTCTCCTTCCAAAGTGACCATAAGACTACTGCTGGAATTGAGTTCCAAGCGAGTTTTCTCCTAGAACTCAAACCGGGCAACTGCCAACACTCCCATACCCAGTCTTTAGGTTTTCTTATATGTAATCATTCCTAATTCCATCTTTTCTTGGTACTCCACATATCCATCTTGACTGCTTCATATCTGCCATGTGTAGTCTATATTATTGTCATTTCTTTGCATCTAGCAAGCATATAAATGCCATTTAATTGAAGCAAACTTCACTAGCCTGTCCTCCATTTTCCCCTGGCTAAACTAATCTAACTTGTAATATTTGAGTTCAACCCTCCGGGTCTGTAATTAGACTTAAGCATTGATATCAATTTTGATTCATCCTCTGTACTGTAATATCCACTGCACCTTATTTCTTTTCTTGTGCTACAAATAGTAAAACATTTTCTATAGCTTTTCCAAACAGATATAATCAGGTTGTCCATAAGTAATGCAAATAAGAAAGGGCTCAAGGTAGACCCTTGGTGGAGTCTCTACTGGAATTGGAAACTTTTCCATTTCTCCATATTCGGTTTTAACACTTATTGCCCATTTAAATATAGCTTGTATCATCTAAATATGCTCATTGAGATGTCTTTTTTTCTTGAAAGGGAGACAGAAAATATCATTACTAGAAGAACACTACAAATGCAAACTATGCAAAATACAACAAAAAGAAAGGAGTATGGGAGAGCTATACCGATTATGACAGGAAAGAAGAAACAAAAATACAAATAGACTATACACACATGGCTACAAACGTCAATGTGTTTCCACATACAACCCAACTATAAAAAATTAGTTAGGCTAGCAAAGCCCTGACGAGAATTTATATCATATGGATCATAGGACCTACATAGTTGGGTGGGGTGGATAGATAATTACGTGGATATGAAGTGTGTAAAGCTTTCATCAGCAATTGATCATCCGAGTCATATAATTTTAGCCTTTTGAGTTTTGATGAATATGAGTCATTGATTTTTAAAATTTCAAAATCAAAGGATAGGATGATCATATAGGGACGAAACTTCATATAACCTTTAGTTATGTAGTCCTCTTCACATTAAACCCAACCATGTGGGTTGATGACCCATTTAAAGGAAAGTCTTGGTTTCAAGTCTCACTAGGGAGAATCTCATTAGAATTTCTGATAAAAAAGAGTATCATTTCAAAAGAAAGAAATCTATATAAGCCTTGGCTCTCTCCAGTTCCCACTCCAACTATAGACCAGAAATCTGCCACACCGTTAGATTGCGCTTGACATGATTGACTAAGAAGGTTGTCCCTTCCTCATTCCATAAAACACCTCCAATTTCAATTGGTCCCAGTTTACCCCTACTCGTACCTTCCACATTAAATTTGAAAAATCCTTGAGAGGGAGGAAACCACACCTCCCACGTACCATTCTTCTTACCATTCCTTTCTAAGCAACCTTCCCAAGATCGGTAAAAATGAAGCATGGAAAGATCTTTAAATTCATTGCTAACTGATAACCATGCACACAATCTCCTTAGCTAAAGAATTGAGAAACTTCATACCAACATCTAAACCAATTAAAGTGTTTTTTCTCAAATTAATTATGAGGACTAAAACTTGTTCAAAGCATTTAAGGATCAATTTGCAAATTGCAAGTGAATAACTATTGGACCACCTTCCAAAATAGAGAAACCTTGAATGACACTTAATTCCTTTACTTTCTCCATCAATCTACTCAAACCCTCGCCTACTAAAGTGAAGATGAAAGGGGATAAAAGACTTCCTTGCCTCAATCCCCTATCAATCGGTTCGATTAGCGAACCATTAACAAGAACAGTGTAAAAGGATCTTTCCACACAAAGCCTTCATTTGTCACCAAAACCCATCTTATCAAAGAGAACCCACAAAACCCAGTCCACAATGTCATATGTTTTTTTTTTTTTCACATCAATCTTAAACAAAATTCTTGATTTTTTATCCTTACTCCTGATGTGAATCAACTCATCAGACCCCATGGCACCATTTAAAATTTGTCAATCCTCTGAACTTGAGTCTCTCCAATAATGTCTTTTAGCATTTCTCTTAACCTTCTTGCCAAAACTTTAGACAACAATTTTTAGCACATCTTATCAAACTAATAGGTCTGAAATGGTATAAATCAGCAGGTCCCTCTCTCTTAGGTACCAATGTAATAAAAGAATTTTTTAGACTCTTATTAACCACCCTCCCATCATGGAACTCCCTGAAGACCTTTAAGAGATCAGGATGTTACTCAAACACTCCCTAATCTTCAATTCACTAAATTTTTTGTCTAACCAAATAACTTTATCCTCACTCAACCTAGGGAGTTGAACACCACCTAAAGTGGGTCTCCCATTAGAAGCGTCATGAATAGATAGATGCCTGCCAAAGTCTGTACAACTGAGGGGAGAAGTCTACATCCCTTGGGTTTTTTTTCTCAGATCTAGGATTGTAGCCTTCCTCTCAAGAGATTTTCCACCAATGTAATGTCACATTCTCTGTTGCACACATTTATTTAATGAAAATGTTTATTGGTGCCAAACACATAATGAATTATGTCATTGGGGTAGCTGTGGAGACTTCTTCCACTGATCCTTCGCGCAAGGAGTGAGGGCCAATAGCCATCTGCTTCAACCATGGCTTCTCCACTCAATGAAAGAGCATGACTTCTCCATTCAATGAAAGAGCATATTTGGCATATGGTTTACTGCTCCCTGTTGCAAAGGCCATATAGGACACTTTCCGTAATTTTTATTTGGATGATAATCGACTCATGATTTAAATCGTCTTTCGGTTAAATAAGGTTCAAATGAATTCAACCGTAATCAAACTCGATAAAACTCATGCCATCAATATGATATTATAAATAATATCAAGTTATTAACTAAGGTTTAATTGATGGGTCGAAATAAGCTTTTAAGTTTTTTCTAAAAAAAAACATATTGAATTTTTTGAAAAAAAAATAATTTATAATTTTTGAAATAGTTTTTTTATGGCTCACAGTTCACAGTTGATTGAAGAAAATTGGTCAAAACTCACGAGTTTGACCAATTTTTTGAAAAAATCTAACTCTTATTAAAGCTGTTCATAGTTGAACCACCAATTCAATTTTCAAAACATTGATAATAACTATGCATGCATCCTTGAAATCCATTAGGATGGAAGCGTTTGATTACGTACTGTTGTACTCTGATGCAAAGCTTCTAGCTTGAGTTAGACCACCTTGAAAATCTCACATTTGTTGGCCCTTTACCAGACATTGTGGCCATGCAAAACTTTCAGATCACCTCAAAAATTCAAAAAGACAACCGTCAATGTAAATAAAAATGAGTTAATGTAAAATAAAAGTTTTTAATTGGCAAATTAAATCTCCAGTTTATATGCAATTCTAGCTACTAGGCAAATTTGCATTGAAGCGAAAATTTTCTGTTTGGAAGTGGGTGAAAGTGAAAATGATTGGGATCTGTAGGTCATTCAAGAATCACTGTTTAAAAGGAGAAAAAAGGAGGGACTTGGCCAGAAGTTCAAACTCTCAAATCTCAAATGGGTGATCCCATTTTCACCTAATCCAAACGGCTCTAAAGTCGTCACCCTCTTGACCTGGGAACCACCCTAAGTCAACCAAATTACGTTCATAGGATTTGGGCCAGTCAGTCTTCCTGTAAGTATTAGGTAACTGGGTACTGGAGCTAGTTCACAAGTATGAACACTGACCCACCAATCCCTGTAACTGGCTTAAATGGTTTCACCCTTCTTTTAAATGTATTCGTCTGTGTTTATTAAGATGGATGTCTCCATTTTAATCAGTGGTTGATTGAAAATGACATGAATTTAATTTAATATAGGTTTTATTCCTTTTCAGAAGATATTCTCAACTGTATAAGCGATCACTCTGCAAATTAGTAAATGGTCAAGGACCGTTGGCAAAACAAAGGCTCCTCAAGTCACTATTGTCATTTTGTGGACACTTAACACCGGAATTGTGGACTGAACTTGTCAACATAGTTTGATTTTTTTTTTTTTTCTAAGTACATTAGATAACAAAATGATCTTATCTTTTGCCTGTTATGGATTGTAAATCTATGGCTGTATGCATTATGATTAATCTATAATTTACCTTTTTTTTTTTATGACTAAGGGGTTCAGGTTTCTTAGAGCACCTGACTGATCATCGGAGTATGTGCAAGCCTCCCCACCCATACGCACAGGTTAACTCTACAGGAATGATCCTTTGGAGTAGCTGAGAATCAAACTCAGAGCTCTCGTTTTCTGAAGCAGGTTCATGGCCATCACTCCAATTCCTTTAGGTTAATCTAAAATTCATTAACACTTTTTCGATCTATTTGAGAATTTATAAAATAGTAAATATACTTAGTAGTGCCAGTGACTTGTGTCGGTCTGTTTGGAAACAGATCATGAAACTTCACAAACGATTATCAGCCAGGCATTTGTGGGTCATCGCGATATTCTTGGAATTTTGAATAATTTTCTCTTTTTTTTTTTCTAATATGATCGAGACATTTGGAACTGTGGTTCTTTTGTAGGGAGAAAGGAACTTGGACTCATTTATATCATGGTTTTTAAAATTTGGTGAGACTCAACTCCAAATGAAAGGACTCGTTTGAGGGTTGACTTGGAGGTTAAGAACTGGTCTGAAATGTAAGAGATTTTGAGTTCAAATCACTCTCAATACAAAAAGGTCACTCCCTATAATGTTAATCGATGCATGTGGATAAAGAGATTTACACATGTTCCAAAGATTAGTCCGATTCTCTAAGAGGTCTCGATACCTTAGTCTTAAAAAGAAAATGAGAAGACTCACTGTCAAGGAACTCAATTAAGTTGAGGAATGACTCAGTTCAAATTGACTTGACTCATCAGGAAAACTCGTGTGGGTAATAATAGAAGTCGAGTGGGCTTCAGAGATTGTAAAACTATTAGTTGGATCACAGTTACACCAAACTTAATTCATCTAATCTCTTTCTCTGTGTGAAAAGGAGCCCAATTGATTGTGACCCTTTCCGTCTGGAGTTGTTTGCCCTTTTTAATAAAAAATGGACCATTCTATTTTCTCTTTTATTTGTTTGTTTCTAGCCATCGATCAAATTTGAGCAATGTCCAATGGAGGAGGTTCATTATTCAGGGACATAAAAGTTCTTATTAGCCCCTTCTGGTGGACCTCGCCGGAGTCCGACGAGTGATTCATCACTTCCCATTGTTAAGCAATGGCCACAGATTTGAGGTTGCTGGGCCAAAATTTATGTCAAATTTCAGCACATTGACTATTGACAGTGCTAAGACAGAACAATTTATGAATTTGAGACATGGCCAACCATTCCAAGAAGGGAAGACTCTGAGATTATTTATTTTACCAGACTGATATGGTTGATAGTGCTCCATTTGACCCTCAACAACTAAAATGGGCCTCACTTAGTAAATGCTAAAGACCAAAGGATGTCCTCCTATTTTATCTTGATTGAATAATCAATGGCCTCCAGTAGATTAAAAAATAGATGATTATCATCTCATGAAATTTGGGCTTAATAATATCAAAATCAGATGAAACTACAGAAACACTTCTTGAAACATCAGTTTTAGCTCTGAACTATCAGCTCGTACGAATAGTTCAGTTGGTTTAAGCTTTTAGGATTAGACTAAAGATTCTGGGTTAGACTCCCCCCAAACTCACCTGCGTGTATCCATGAGATTAGTCTTACTTGCGAGTGGCCGGACATACCCATGTTATATATAAAAAAAAGGCCAACGATCCTCCCACGGGCATTTTGTGTATACTGACACGGGTTTTACCGTGATGCCCAATTTGCCATTCACTTGCTATACTGAAGAAAAAAGAATGTCAGAAATTAAAAAACAGGGCAAATCAGCTCGCCAAAATTCATGAACAATGCAATTGGCTTGTCAAAATTCATGAACAGTGCAAATCGGCTCGCCGAAATTCACATAAACAGTAAAAAACAGCCTGTCGAAATTTTATTATTCATGCGAAGGATAAAATTAAAAATACAATAAAATTCGTGTCGTTAAATACAAAACACTGATGAAAAAATGGTTGGCCATAAAAATAAAAAAAAATTCAGCTTTAAAGGCCCAAATCAAGTGGCTGAAAACGTGTCAACTCCCCCATCACATTTAATTGAAATGTGACCAGCTTCAGACGTACTGGACCATTTTCACAGAGACAATTATATTAGTGAAAAGGATTGTTATGTCAACGCACAAATTAAGATTCGATTGCATTTTGTCCAATGTCTGATTGGATGTGCAAACAGGCACCGGAAAAATTGTCCACTTTTAATTAATGTGGAATTATTCAATGGTTGTCGAAGCACGTTGTATTTGTGGCTATAAAATGATGAAAACATTCACATTGTTTACTGAGAAAATCTGGGTTTTCTAGCCAAATGCAGATATTTTCCAAGATTTTAGCCTACATTTCCAATTAGAACTTAGAAGCCATGAGAGTCAATTTGTCAGATACAGCTACACATGGAAAATATGTGACAGAATTGAGGTCACAAGTCTACTGGGCTGGGCCCAACATGGATGGTTTCTAGCCTTGAAAATCATGCCCAACAGTACATTCTTTTCCATTTCACTCGAGAAATCTTTTGCCTGTTTGGTTTGGGGAAACTGCCTAATTGACTGGAGAAAGAAAAACTTAGAAGCCATAAGAGTCAATTTGTTAGCTTCGATAATAAGAAATGTGACAGTGTCGAGGTCACAAGTCTACTGGGCAAGGCCCAACATGGATGGATTCTAGCCTAGAAAAATCATGCCCCACAGTACAATTTTTTCCATTTCACACGAGAAATCTTTTGCCTGTTTGGTTTTGGAAAACTGCCCATTTGACTGGAGAAAGAAAAATATAGGGTCAACCCACTAAAAAAATTATGGGGTCAACCCATTTTGTAATTGGAAAATTCCTTCAGTTTATTTTACTATATTCATGAAATCATCATAGTTTTATGTTACTTTTTATCATACATTTTGACAGATTTTGACTGTGGACTGATACATCAAATCCCTAGACTATGGGTATCACCCAATTTTAAAGAGAGCCAAACCTAGTACCGAGAGGGGCAATCATTCACTCTCTTACTCAACTAATTTTTAAGACATGTGTAAACCTTTTGATATACACACACTAGATAAATTTTAAGGAGAGTGGCACACTGAATAAGTTCTATAAGGAGTGATCCTTTAAAGTTAAGCGTGAATCAAATATAAGACTCTTGTTTTCTGATGTGGGCTATTGATGGTCAAGCCAACCACTCTATGTAAACTAGAATTGGCATTTTATGAAATCTTATTGTTTCTTCTTTAGAATTTTATGTTCGTTGAAAAATGAATTCTATTATAGGACTTATAAAAGCTCCATCTTAGAGTTATTCACAAAAAAACTTGACCTATGTAGAGTTATTCACAAAAAACTCAATTTAAGCAGTTATCAAGTTTTCTGCTGAGTAACTCAGTGAGTCAATATTATCCATCCACTCATTACATTTTCTATGTTTCTAAAGTATATATATAAACCATAAAGTATGGCTAATACTTATCCCATTAGCCGAATTATGAACTTCGGCACATATTGATTAGGGCAGGTCTCGTCTCTCTCTGGTTGAAAAGTCCGGGTGTAATGACGGGTCGTGTTAGATAGTGGATCTCACTTAATGATAAAAAAATTATATAAATAAGTATCACATGAGATATTATACTGTAAAAAATGAGACCCTTTCAAAGATGGTTACAATTAGTTTTTAAGATTAAAAATGAATCATTCAATAAATATTTTAATCTATCATAAAATTCTTATGAGAACTATTTTTAGGGGATCCTTGTTGACAGTTTGACACATCCATGAAAATGACCAATGGGTGTCACTTGAGCCTACATAGATCATCTCTACACCTCCTTTTAAATTGTACTTTTTGTGAGCTTGCCTATGTAGAGTTTACCTATGGTACGGTGACGAGTCCATTTGAAATGTCTAATATTGAATTTGTGATACACCAATTTATTTTAATTAAATTGACGAAGTGATGTTTTTCAAACCTTCAAAAATTCTATCACTTTTTTACACCAAAATTTCTTCTAATTAGATTGAAGAAGCCATATTTTGTAAGCTTTCAAAAAATTTATCACTTTTTTACACTCTAAAATTTTATGGCTCCAAATTCCGTTGCTTCATAGGTTGGCATTTTGAACCCATCATAAAAATGGGACTTAATGAAGTAGAGATTGAGAGGCATGAAAATATTTAGAAGATTAATGAATTGTTGAAATCAATCAATTTGCATGCCAAGCCATCAATGATCAAACTTAGTGAAAATGACGTTCGATTTCAAATATTAGAGGAAATACTATGTTCACTTCATTAGTTTAATAACTTTAGTTGTAAATGAAAATAAATCCAATAGAGATACTGGGGCTGACCCATGTCAAAAAGTATCGAACTCGGCTTGACCCAACCCGAATGTCAACCCGACCAAACTCAAATTTCTGACCCGAGTCAACCCGAATGGTGTTTTATAACTTTATGTACGCGGGTCAAGTTGCTTTATGTCGGATCGGATTGGATTGATTTTATATTTCTCAACTCAACTCGACTTAAATTTCATTTAGAATTTTATTTTCTCAATCCGACTCAGACTCAAAATATACAAATACATAACTCATACCTATTGATTTCTTGGATCGGATCGAGTCATATGAGTCGAGTTAAAACTCAACCCAAGTTTCACCCCTAAGCGATATAATCACAATCGAGTTTTTAAAATAGAGGATTAGAAGAAACTAAATTAAGAATGGAATTTTTGTATTTTATTATCTTAGTCTGGAGTCTGGACTCTGGAGGAGGAAGAAATTGAGTGTCATACAAACATAGAAAGTTTGTAAAGGTGTGAAAGAAGGCTTTTGATAAAAAGACCCGACCCTTTGTTGTGAAAACTGAAAAGGTTCCTTGTCCTTTTCAAGCCATCAGAGTCAGAGAAGCAGAGACCATCCACCAAACTATTTAAGTAAATCCGCGTAGAGGAGACCCAACATCTTGAAAGAAATAGGGTCCCCTCCAAATAAATTATATAATTTTTTTTGAATGTCCATCTTAAGGAGGCACGAATTTTCAGTGAATCGGTTCACTTATTGGTATACCGGACAGGTGTTCCGACTGGATCAATTGGAAATCGGTGAACTGATTTCTTAAGAATCCAAATCAATGTACCGACCGGATCATTTTACATATAAATCGGTTCACTCATCGGTCCGATTCATTGAAAAAGTGAGTCGATTTTTACGGATGGAGACAAAGTTGGAAATTTGAAAAACTCGTGTTTATTAAAAGAGTACGTTCGTGTTAGAATGTGCACCTATTTTTTTTTTTTTTAGGTCGGAAGATGTCCAGACTTCACACCCGATTAGTCTTTCAGGATGTGTGAAAACCTCTTAATCTGTACAACATTGCACCCGACTAGCCTTCTGAGGTGTGTGAAAACCTCTCAATCCAGAGACACCGAATAAGTTTACAGAGAATGATCCTTCATTAGAGTTAGTAAAGATTGAACTTAAGACATTAATTTTCTCTTGATAATATAAATATTAAGATGTTACCTGGGAAATTTATGCATATTGAAATCAATAATACCAACATCTAGATCTATAAATTTCGGATTTTTGTCGAATTTTTTTTTATACCATTCTAAATACGTGGTTAAGCAAACTATACAGAGTGTAGATTGTAGAGTAGGTTGAATTCCATCTTTATTGAGTATTTGTGTGTTCAAAATTTACTTGACAAGTTTCCACAACTTTTCTTAGGACTCACTTAATGTATAATATTGTACTTCTCATTTTATTACGCAACTTTAATATAAAGCAAAAGTAGTTAAGATGGTTGTAAAATGAATCTTAATTATTCATTTATTAAATAATTGTAATTCTCTTTTATCTTAGTAAGGATAATAGAAAAAAATAGTGTAAAAATGACTAAAATAAAAAAAATTAAGAATTAATGTTGTGAATTAAATTATATTAGTATTAAAAAATATAAGTTCATCCAAATGATAGAAAAGGAGATTCTAGAATTGGATTTAGTGAGTTAAATTGATATATGATAGTTTCGATAAATTGATAGCTAATAAGCATGTAAATTCATGTAAAAAACAGTTAAATATTAAAAAATATTTTAAGATTAGATGATTGGCAGGTTGAAAGAACCTCTTCTTCTTTTAACATAAAAATAAATAAAATTCATAAAACCCTAAAAGTAGAATTAAAAGATTTTATAAATGAATATGATGAGACCGGAAGAACATTCAACAATCAAATATCCATCAAAGAATATAAAACAATAAATAAATGATAAAATTAAATATTTCAATTTATTTAATCTCAACTCTCCATATATATGATACAAATTCAATATATACATCTCTTCGAGTGAATTATCCTACAAAACTGTATTTTCACACAATCATTTATTTTCTTATTTAAAAATTAGAAGAAGAGGACGATGAGCCAGTGCCACGAGAGGGATGGACCGGAGAAGCTTGAACCGAACCCGAAACCGAGTTGATACCCGAACTATTACGTGAACCCGACCCGTAAAACAGATCCGACAAATTGTTCTCCAAGTCCTCCGGAGCGAACTTCACAAAAACGTTCAGATCTCTTCTGTCTCGTAACACCACCCGATATTTTCGATAAAATGCCCGATATGGTGAAACAATCTTTCTAGCTATTGAAACCTTGATTTCGTCTCTCAATTTCCCTTCCGGCACCACCCATGCCATCTGCGTCCGATATGCCGCTTCGAATGCTGAATTGAACAGCCGAAATGCCTCCTTTGCTTCCTCCAGTGGGAGATCCGCCGTCGGATTTGGCGGTAGCGACTGCACCACATTGGCCCATGCCACCCGTTCGTAGTTCTTGCCATATTGCCGGGCTTTCGCCTCCTGCTTCGCAATCCACTCATCTCCGATGAGATACCGGAGATTGCACTGCCGGACTTTTTCGACGATGTACTGGAGATTGTTCGCAAGGAAGAGATACGACAAGCCGACATCCTTGTATAATTCAGCCTTTCGGTCGAGTTTGCAGAGCAGCGCCAAGATCAGCCACTCCAGACGGACGGAGATGGCAGAGAGTGGATTCTCCGGTGATGGAGAATTCTCCAAAACTTTCTCCATGACTGGATCGGGAACTTGAATTGGATAATCGGCGAAGATTTCGACAAGAGCTCCGGTGTACTCGCCGAGGAAGCAGACATAATTCATCACACATGGACGGTGAGCGGGTGGAGCCCGCCGCCGGGAATTGGCAAGCGGGAGGAGTCCTTCTCCACGGAAGACTCGAATTCAGCAAATACGGCACGCGATGCGTCACCGAGCTTGGCCAGGGCAGATGCCGCCTGGGAGAGGACGGCGGCGGTTGAATCATGCCCAAATATCAACTCAATCTCCGGCCACAGCTCGGAGATTGTGTCGTACATTTCAAGTAACCGGAACATCATCTCCGGCGACTTCTTGGCTTTGGCAACGGATTCAGGGAAGCTGAATAACGCCATGGAAGTGTCTTTCGTAATGTCAGAGAAGCAAGACTCCTTGATGGCATCAGACGCAGCAAAGACGTGGTCGCAGAGCGCTCGTTCGCCGGAGAAGAGCGTCCTAACTGCGACTTTGACTGCATTGAGCCAATTTTTAATTTTAATCTCCAATACCTCCCAGTCCTGATGGTGGTGGCGGCGGCGGCGGTGGTGGACGGCAGTGCGGTCGAATCCAAGCCGATACAGCCCCTCATCGACGATTGATTTACGCATAGCCTCGTAGATCTTGACACATTCTTTCCCATAACCAGCCTGAATCATGCACTCGGCGATGGCCTGAAGATCCGTCATTGCCACCGCTGCCTCCCGCTCCACCTCCACAATAGAATCTCCCGCAATTCGGAGAATCTTATCCTCCTCCTCCGTCTCAGTCCCATCGTCATCATCACAGTCGGAAATGGTAGATCGAGTCGCAGTTGAGGAGCGGCCGGATACAGAGTCTGGATCGAGCCGGTCACGATTGGCGGCGAGGATCTGATAAAACTCCTTCTCCAACCTCTTCATGGCCGTTTGCATGAGGCTCTGGGCGTTCACTAACCGCTGAGAGTTTGACGTGGAGTTATCGGAGACGTAGAAGTGCATGGCCTGCTGGAGATCTTTGACGGCCCGGATGAAATCGCGGGCCTCGCGGCGATTCTCATAAAACAGAGAGGTGATGTTGGCGTAGGAGGACAAGTATGGATCCCATTTAGTGATGATGGCTTCAGCGGCGGCTATTCTGTCGTCGACGATGGAGTCCGATAAGTCGGAACGGTGGCGAAGGTGGTGGACGGGGGTGGAAGGAGAGGAGGGAGTGGAGGACTTGGAAGAGGGGTGGTGGAAGAAAAGGCTCTTCATTCCCTTTCGCGGCATACTAGAACTATTTTTGTTTAATTGGGCTTCGGCTTGGGCTTTCAGTTGTGTAAATGGGCTTTCCGTGGAAATGAAAGGAAGAGGCAGAGGGTTCTAGATTTTTCTTCTTTCTTTTCCGAGAGAGAGAAAGATTGATTGAAGAAAGCTTGCATGGGGGGATGGGGTATTTATAGAGAGAGAGAGGGGGTCGGGTCGGGTCGGGTCGGAGTTCGAGGGAGTGATTTTGATTTGATAGACGAGGGGTTAAAGGAAATATCGTGGAAATGGGAGATGGACAGAGTGACGCGTGGCATGAGGTCGGTAAGTGGGGAAGGGTTCGTTATGACGTTTCGATCGTTAAAGGGTCGGAGGCGAGGAGGTTGACATGCCACGGGGGCTTGGCCTCTCATTTCGGCGGTACGGAAATTAAATTTACTAAAATGCCACTAATCCATCTTATCGATTAGTTTCCTCCTTTCCCAATATTTTATTTTTTAGGTCATATTTTGAAATTGAGTAATTTCCCGTATTGAAAAGCGGGAGGCTTCATGTTTGAGTCCTACGAGCAAATGTATCACCAATAGGATTTTTTGCAATTTAACAAATATTTTGGTATTTTTATTTTTATCACAAAAATATTGATAAAATAATTTTTTTACGTTAAAAATCCGAGTTTACTGTATCTCTATTTTTAACGGTAAATTCTCATTAAAAACACATTTTTATCGTGAGAAACAATAAAATTCCGTTAAAATCGTGAGATTTTACTGTTAAATTCTCATTAAAAATGCATAGGCCAAATATAAATTTTTAATTTCTGAAATATCATCCAGCGACATTATTTATTTTTATTATTTTAAAATAATATATCTTTTACGAGATTTTCCTGTTAAATTCTTGAAAAAAATCTGAGAATTTAAAAATATTCGGCTATTAACAATTGCCATTAATGTCTTGAGAACGAGATTTGTAACAATGGTACTTTTTTGCAGGGTTTCTCAAACATAAATTTGAAAAAAGAATTAATTTAAAAAAAAATACATTTATTTAAATTTTGACAGAAATTACTTTTTGTTTATTTTGACTCTGGACTCTGGACTGAGTTTAGAATCACTCGTGTCTTAACTCGGCTGGCGTCTTATTCTCCACCCGTTTATCTTCTCTCGTTTATACAACTACAAAGATGTTCAGTTCCACCGCGTCACACGGTGTTACTATATATACATCCAAGCGTGAGACCAACTGATTGAAGAGTGATTGCTGCTTTAATTGAGATTAAATTAATTAAAATTATATTTCAAAGTTCTCAAAATTTATCTCTTTAAATTTTCAATTGATTGTGATTTAGGCAATCTATTTATCTTTACTTCTGTGCATAAAATTAATACTTACATGTAATTCATTGATTGTGGGCTTGAAAAGATTTTTAAGACTGACAATAAAGACAACATGCTTCTTGTTGGCTTATAATATCTAAATAAAAAGTTATTTGTGTAGAACAAAATAACAATGTATTAAACATATACTAATAAACTTAAATTAATTAGAGTTATAAACAAGTAACGCTAATCAGCAAATTAATGACCCCAAGTTTACCTTATGATAGATAAATAAGTCAAATAAATTAAAGTTGGTTTGTGAATAATCATGTCAAGGGTATTGATGAAAGTACAAGTATTTTTTTATAATAAGAGAAACTAATATTTTTTTTCACCACTTAAATGATAAAAAAAGTGAACAAAAGAACAAGTTTCATATTGTTTATAATAAAAAATATCAAAATGCCTAACTATTTTACTTAAATCAAAATTAAACTACATCTAACTAAGAAAAATGATTGGATATTAGTGTTTTCTTAATAATAAGAGACACTCGACTTAATATTTTATCCACTTACCATCAGTAATTGGTCAGAAGGAGACAAGTTCAGCATCCCGCATCCCTTGCTATTAAATCCATCAACTTTCTTATCATATATAACATGGGTATTCTCACCCTACATTGGAGGTGAGACTAATCCCATGAGAGATCTGTTGGAGTTGAGCGTAAATTAAAATCAAGACTCCACTTCATGAAACAGACTACTTTACTGTACATGTCTCATATACTAATATATATTATTACAAAATTTAAAATAAATTATATCCACCTTAATTTTTAAATAAAATCTCATTATAATTTGATAAACTAAATATAGGAAAAAAAAAACTAACTCAATTCAACACCACTAACATTCATGTGATTTGAAACCGATTCTATGTTCACACAATAAATAATTTTGTAAGACAGAAAGTGACCTTCATTAAGTTTTAATCTTATATGGCAAGCAAAGTTTTAGAGAATTTATTATTATATAAGAATATTGTTGAAATAGACTACACGATTCCTATTTTGCTAGTCTACGATAGTAATGGGGAGAGACGCGTGAGTCATTAAAGAAGCTGTTTGGTCCCAATTTGTCAATGTTGGACTTTGGTGGTCGATTCACGTGGTATAGTATTATAATGATGGAACAATTGTGGGGTATAAGAATATTGCTAAAAACATGGAAAGAGCATTCAAATTATAATAAAGAAAATATTAAATTTCAAATAGTATGAACATGGACCATTTCTTTGCCATATTTGCCATGTCTTTTCTTATTGTATTTTTTTTTTTTTAGATTATTAAACTAATATTTTTACCCTAATGAGTGTTAATCAAGTTTAAGTTTTAATCTCAAGCATAGAAGCAGTTATGAAACAATTTGAATGACCAACATATGAGCTTCATTGCTCCCTCTAAAACGTTTTGGATTGAGTTTTGATATGTATGCGTCATATTAATCGATAAACTCTTGAAAAAAAACTTTTTTAGCAGATACGGATTTTAGTGAACTTCTCATTTTGTCTACATGTATGGAAAAATTAAAAATAAATCAAACATTCAGAAATCGGTTCACTTTCCAGTGAATCAGGTGCACTGACTGGATCACTGGAAAACGGGAATTTGAGTAAAGTGATCTAGTCGGTGCACCTATTTCTTGAGATGTGAAAGTGTCCAAATTGGTGCACCGATTTCTGAATGTTTGATTTTTAAATTTTTTTTTACAGATGGATGGAGACAAAGTGTGAAGTCCAGAAAACTCGTACCTTCTAAAAGAGTGCTCTCGTGTTAAGATGAGCACCCTATTTTAAATTTGGATCAAAATTTATAATTGAGCTCGTTGCCGATATTGAAATATTTATAGTATAAATATCCACCAGAATTGATGATATTTCTACATGAGTTTGAAAAGATAAAGATTAAATACTTAATTGGAATTTTGGTATGTATAATATTTATAGTTTTTAAAGTATATACAACAACTGGACATATTCCTATGATTTAATTATATTATTATTCATTTCACATGGAATCAAAAATATTCTTAGCTAATAGTTTTTCAACGACATAAATTATGACATGTGGTCCAGCAAAATCAGGTGGGCCACCCAGAAAATGTGTCCATCGCGGCTGATGCCATCACATCATCCCTCCAATAAGGGAAGAGACAAGAAAATTATTGTAGAAACACTTGTCAGCACACAAATGCACCACGTGGATTTTTTTTAATCTTTAAAACAGGATAAGTCTATGGTGGACTTACAAATACTTATTTTGGGCCTCCAATGGACTGAACGCCCACAAATAAGTTGGCATTTGGATCTGTTCGAAATCACACATTCACGCCAGATCATATGATATAAATTTTTTTCCAATTTTTAAAAATGGGTTAAATATTTTTCTTTTTATTAAACATTAGAACACACATAATACATATATTTTGCCTTATCTTAACCAATTTTTATGATACTTTATACAAAATAAAGTGATGCCTGCAATTTAACAGGCCTAATTTTTGTGATGCTTTTTTTTTTTTTTATATATATATATAATTTATATGTGAGAAACTGTGGAAAATCAGTTCCTCTTCATCTTAAAATAGACTATGTGATCATTTGGTTAATTGTAATTATTCACTCTTAAATATCCTAAATTGACCCCTATATGGCCCTTTTTATATTTATTAATTATCAAGTGAACAAATTACATTTGTCTAAGTCTTACAAAACCGTGGAGGATTAAAATATAAATTCTTATTATGGAGATAACTTTTCTTAGTTTCCATATGCCTTTTCTTAGTTTCTATATGCCTTTTCACAAAAAAATTATATTGTTTTGATAAATAAAATTAATATTTAAATATATGAACCGACAAAAGTCACACGTTAATTAATTCAAAAAGTCAATGATTCCATTCAACACCTTCTTCTCAACGGCTAGGTTTTGAGAGTGTATTTTACCTTAAGAATGTTATCATGCTATAGTTTGTTAATATAGTCACAAAGCAGGTTTGACATGAGCTCTACATAAGGGTGGATTTGAAGTTTCCACATGCAGCCGTAAAACGCAAGTGCACGTGATGGCGGGTTTGATGTGACAAAAGTCCCACATCGATTAATTCAAGAAACCAATAGCTCTATATAACACTTGAGACAGATTCTCTCAATTGTTAGCTTTTGAGAGTGAATTCTACTTCAAAAATACTATCATATCATGATTTTCTAAGAAAATATATTTTATATTTTATGATTGCATTTCTTAATGTCACTTTTTCTTTCTCTTAAAGTCAATTTACCATTTTTCCAATTCAAATTCAACTTCATTTTCATTATTATTAAAATGATTAAAAGGATACTTCAATTATTTAAGACTTTTTTTTTTTGAATTTGCATGCAGGAAACTGCAGTTTATCCAGCGTAAAACTCCTATAAATGAGCCCATTATCCCTAAAGTATACTAAGATTAGCCCATAAAGGCTCGAGCGTGAGACTTTCTTTCTATCTCAATTTTCGTTCGTTTATTCAGAGTCTTAGACTGCTACCAACTTGTAAGTTATAAGTGCCACTCAGAACTACGTAAACTCTAGCTTTAGTCTAAAAAGCAACTTGCCTACATCATCATAGAAACTTGGCAACCTTTGCGCTAACAAGTTCATTCAAAGGACAGAAATTTTCCTAAAGAACTGCACAATATTAAATCAAAGTTGTAACAAGTAATTTGGTGCAAGAGGAACATCTTCTGATTCTCAGAGTCAGAGAACAAAGTCCAAAACAAAATCAAATAAAGAATAAAAGCAAAACATTTATAGTTTTGGTACATGGAGAACAATTTTTAGAATTTAAACAAATAACAAGCTTCAAATAACAGGAGAAGGAACAAGGAAGAGAAGAATTTACATACTCTGTTTTGTCTTTCTTGGTCTTTATCTATGTTGGGTGCGACGCAAGCCATTCGATATTGGAATCATTCTGTTCAGTATTTTGGGTTTGGGTCAGGTCATTGCTTTCGTTGTCTCCTTTGTCTCTACTCAAGTCTTCAGAGTTTTCATGGATTTTTGTTTGCTACTGTTTTGTCAATGGCGTGACTCATTTAAAAGCCAGTTCGTTAAAAGAAGGGAGGACTTGGAAGAAGAAGAAAGACACCGGAAACTTCAGTTTGGAAGGGAAGGGTCTCCATCATTGTTGTGATCAGATACAATGTAGGTTTGTATGTTGACTTCATCGTCATGATTCATTCATCAAACCCCCCCTCGTGTGAGAATTTTAAACTCATTGCTTTCACATCTACCAATTTATTCAACAACAAGCAGCCAAATGATTTCAAACCTGGCCCGGGTTGACCCGAAACATTTCAAATGTGATTTTCAATAACTAACTTTTGAGAGTAAGTTTTTTTTTAAATGTTAATATGATTTTTTTCATCATATTAGAGCGGGTTCCACATGCAACAATGCATGTGAGGGAGGATGTGAATTTAGACAAAAGTCTCACATCACTTAAACTGAAAACCAACTACTCTTATATAACATTTAAGACACCCTATTCTTTATAACTACCTTTAGATAGTGAATTCTACCTTAAGAATAAATGAACGAAGTTAATTGTGAACTTACAATTAAAAAGAAGAAAAAGATTTGTATTATTAATTTAATAGATTGGAACCCCAAATCAAATGAATATTAAATTGTCATAAGCATATTGTTTAAACACATGGATAGTACTCATTCTTAAAAACCAGCTTATAAGAAGATGGTGTTCATATATTTATATACCACAAGACCCAAAGACCCACCGATAATGTGAGATTTTGCTAACACGTACGACTGTCAAATGAAAAGAAAAGAAAACAAAGTGGTCAATTAATTTATCACAGCAGTCTCTTATTTCATGAATTTGAACAGTTATAGATTGAAAACCTAAACAGAAGTGGTCTGTGTCCAATCCAAACAAGGAAAGCCCGACCTGCTTAAGAGTTAAGATATTCATAAGGTCCCCAATCCCAACCATGAAGAGTTCACAGGTAAATAAAATATGGCAGTGATGGGGAAAATGGGTCCCCAAATGGAAAGTAGAAGAAGAAAAGGACAATACTGTGGAAAGATCTAAACTTTCTTGGGCTTTCTAAATTCTCATGACTCAGTCCGTCCTTAAGAAAGTAAAATTGCAGACATTTCATATTGACAGACCCATTCGTGCGTCATTGCTAACCTTTTTCCTGAATCCAAAGTGATTGATAATTTGATACATAAATGGACTTTTCTTTTCATAACTTATTCACGTGTTATACAGAAATGGACTTGTTCTTACTAGATAAGCTATCCTGTACTTTTACATATAATGGACTTTTTAGCAGTCTTGGCTTGAATGTTATAAGCTATGCTGCTATGATGTTACTGGCCAAGAATTCAAAAATACCTGCCCTATCGACTTGGGCTTTATTTTCAACAAAAAAAATTTGGACAAAAAAGGAGTAAGAATGAATTTCTTTTGGGTGCCGTCGTGAATGAGCAACAAGACTTGACTCTTGTGGCCTATGGGGCATACAGGGATGAGTTCGAGTGTCCAATATATTGACATGGGTGAGTTTGAAATTATATTCACGATGATATTTCTCATAAAAAATTAAGTCAATTGAATTTGAAAAGTCATGATTTCTAAAGATCAACAATGTAAATATAGTTAGTTTTGAATAACTCTTTTTTTAATTCAATGGTGAGATCAAATAAAAATGAGTTCAAATTGAAGACAAATACAATTTACGGGAAATAGATAGGTGTGAGAAGAACATGGTGTGAATTGAGACCCCAGTATGGGGCCTGTTGGGAGAAAACCACATTCTCAACAGCACACAAAGATTAATATCGAAAAATAAAGAAGAGAAATCAACAAAGAAAACCAAACAACAACACAAAGATTTACGTGGTTTCCTTTTGGTACATTTACGGAGTTCAAACTGATCAATTATGCTAAAAGACAGAATGAAGAAGAGACGACTCTCATTACAAATGTTCCCTCATAACTCTCTCTCTTTCGATATAACATATCTGATGATCTAGTCCCACATAGCCTAATTGGTTTAACCCTTGCCCTAGGTGTTTTTTTTCAGTAAAAAGGAACGAATAGCATTTCAATTAACTTTTTAAATTTGATTTGAGTTGATTAATTTGAAATGATATTGTATGGCAGTATGGTTAATACCTTTTTTTTTACAATTTTGTTGATTAATGGGAATCTGAGAGAGTTGAATTATTAGAAAAAGAAAACCATGGGTGGCTTCTACATGATATTTTTTTTTTCAAAAAAAAAAAAGTTGTACTGTGATAATCAAAACAAAATTCAACCCATACCCATAATTTGACATAAAATCCAATGGCTCGAGGGTACGAAAGATGATGGTATCATGCTCTATATTTCAAAATATTCCAAAAAGAGATGTGAACATAAATAAAAGTTCTCAATCCTTCAAGCAATGGGCATCAAAGTCCTAAATTCAAACCCCAAGAGTTGGCATGACGATGAAGGTGTCTGTCTTAACAAACAAGGTCTTAAGTTTGATTTAACTTAAATCTCCAGCTTCTAAGAGACTACTTCCTGTAATTATTTATCCAGTGTGTGAAATTAGAAGGGTTACGTATGTCTAAAGGACCAGTCAGATTAATTATATTGATGCAGACAAGCCCATCGAAATTTCTCTGACTTGTGAAAAACAACAAATATGACTATTTTATCACTAAAATGAAAGAATAATCGCTGGTACTTAATACTGAAAATGTCACCCTGGAAATTTTCAACTCAAAAGCGAAGAAATGTAGCAGAAAAGGATGGATGATCCGTACTTACAGGTAATTTTTTAGGACTACGGAACCGGATCGACAATGAATGATGTATTCACAACTTCACAATCAACGAAGGGTCACAATACGATGTATTCAAGCCATTGTTCTTAATTTCTTGTTTAGACTTGAATTTTAGATAAAATTGATTGTCTAGAGAAAAATTACATGAAGAAAATTAGCCCTAATTGTGGAATTTTAAGTGGTCCGTTCTCACGTAGGATCCATTTATTTTCAGCATATATGTAAGTCTATAAAACATGAATTTTAATATCGGTCGATACGATTGCCGATATTCAAATATCGACCGAGATCGAGATTTCAACCCCTGTTTTCAATTATAGATCCGTCCCATATTTAGTGGTAACTGATGCATGCAAGTCTCTTCACAAGTGTGGATGCATTGAAACAAGTTCTCATTCTCTTCTTTTGCAAAATATGACATTGAAATTCTTGACTTCAATGTATAAAAAAAAGAGTTGAGATAATAAAGAGGTTGAAGTGATGGCCATAAACTCATTTAATGAAATGAGAGTTTTAAGCTTGATCGTCACTTCACCCAAAAGACTACTTCCCGAAAAATTATCCCGTGCGTGAGTCGAGAGACTTATAAATCTCTTAGGATTAATTAGGTGCTTTAAGATACCTGAAAACCTTACTATAGGTAGGTGGTTTCAATTTCTCTTTATTACTCTTTTTATTTTATTCATATCATTATTTGCAGTGGTTGTAGTGAATTAGTATATTTTATATTATATCCTTGGTGTGTGTTGAAATTTCTAAATAACCCATGTGGAAGAGAAGAATTCCAACTTACTATTCGACACAAATGATATCCTTATTAATCAGCTGTGGGTCTAACTTTAACTTCCCTATTGTGTCTAGCTATGCACTAATTGGATCCAACATGAAACTAGACCTAGGCCCATTTAAAGATTTCATGGGTTAGGCCTAGGCCTCAAAATGGCCTAGTTTCACTTAAATCAAATTGAGCATTACTTTTAGGCTTGACGAAGAAAGGATTAAAATGAAATACATCACTATCGTTATATAACCAAAATTTTGTCATTCGTTCATAAGTCAAAGAAGAAAAATATGGAAGGAACATAATTTCAACATGATTATGCAATATAGGTCTTACATGGCACCATAATATTTAAACATTGAAAATCCTAGAATCTTTTCATTCACTTAACTAAAAAGAGGTTCTTATTAAAATTAAAAATTAGCTAAATGAAAATTAAAAAAAAAAAAGTCAATTGTTTTTTTCGAAGTCATATTTTTCAGTCCTTAAAAATATAACTTTAACTAATAGTAGAAATTCATCGAGTAAAAACATTGTTTTAAAGATGATCCATTAGAGAATGAAATTATGAGTATTATCAAATTGTGGGTGCGCTCTAGTATCTTATGTTAACCCAATTTGGTATAGGTCATTCAGCTATTTAATATTATATTCTCCAACAACAACTCTTTGAATCACTGTTAAACTAATCTTTCGCTATCTCAAGTCCACTTTCAAACTTCGGATCCATTTTCAGCCCTCTACAATACAACTCATTTTTTATGTGTAAAGTATTGCTCGCTATCAATTACAAGTGTGGTTGATATCTTCACTAAAAGTTTTTTTTTCAAAATTTACAAAATAATATTGTACTTTAAATTGGAAAAAATCTATTAAATAAATTTGAAAAATACCGGAATGAAAGGACCATAAAATATGGATTAAGAAAGAAAAAAAAGTGTAGAAGCGTCGACCCATATCTTGTATGAAGGCCATTTGTTGCAAAAATACTCAAATTGACAATTGCAGTGTACAAATATTATTTTTTTCTTTGGAGGTTCAAATTTTATGTAAGAGAGGAAGTTTGAAAAGAGTACACTAAGAAGTTTGAACTCAAGTAAGATAGGAGACGTTCTAAGTTCAAGTCACACTCAATATATAGGAGGCACTCTCTTTAATTTTTATCCTGTAGATAGAGAAGTTTGTTAGGATTTGTGGAGCAATATGTTCTGAAGACAATTTTGTAATTTTACATTGCACCCATGTAAACCCTAATTATGTCAGTATATAAAGTCTCTTTTTGTGAGAAGGGAGAGGAGAGCGAAAGTTGTAATAAGAGTAGACCGTCTCTTATTCGTTGTTTTGTCTTTGAATATAGTGAATTTGGTTTGAACTCGTAAACATATCGAAAGAGAACCACGTAAAATCTCAGTGCGTTTCTTTGTGTTTGATCTGTGATTTATTTTTTTATTCATTATTTTGTGCACTTTTATTCACAAGAAAGTTTATATATGTCTCAAAGATAAATGAAATATTTTATATATTTATTTAAAAAAAAAAAAATTGAAAAACAAGGAGAAGACGATTAGGGTACGCGAGTGAGATTCGTCTTCCGCTGTCTCTTTCTCTATCTTTTAGCACTCGTTTTCGTTGTGAACAAAACTACACACGCCTTCTTTTCTTCTGAGTCTCACAGCTCCACACTAAAATGACAAAGCTGAGTCATGGTGTTTTCGTTATTTAGGTTAAAATTAAATGATATTTTTAATTAAACTAGATATAATAACTTTATAAGATTAAATAATTAATTACTCCTGACCCACTTAATTTAAATTTTTAAACTAAATAAAGAATCATTAAAGTAAAGTTTCTTAACAACTAAGATAAATTGATTTTTTATTTATTTTGATTGTATCTAAATTTGATAGCATATTAATCTTAATGGGCATGGCGCAGGTAACATAGATCAATCTGTCATGTTATTCTTCATGTGGAATCATCACAGATAATATAGAGCGCAACTATATATGTGTCAAGCTTTCACATACAGTCATAGGGTCGTGACAGAAAGCCTTACGTCGATTAATTCAAGATATCAATGACTCCATATGATACTTGAAGAACTCTCCTTTCAACAACTAATTTTTTAGAATGAATTCTCTGGAATGTTATCATACCATGAATTTCTAATAAATACCCTAAATGCTTAAATGCAAATAGAATGAAAAAAATTATATTCTAAATTAGATTAGGCTCAACTCAACACCTATACTTGGGACTAACCCTATTAAATATGTGAATAATTACTAAATGAATCTCAACCATTGTGAGTTTCATTTATTGTTTACATTCTATGCAGTATAGATTGTGTGCAATCAATTGTCCTTCTCGGATTCTATCAATGCTCATGAAGTGAAAGGCCTGCAAAATCTCAAAATACGACTTCAGTATAGTTTTTAGTCAGTGAAAGAGCCCACCAAAGACCTTGTGAGGCTCCATTGCTACAGTTTGGTAGAGCCTCAAATTGAGTTTGATTTTGATTTTTTCTCTTGTTCTATTCAATGAATTCAGTAGGGTTAGGTTGGTTTGTGAGAAGAGAAGTTGGGTCCCATTATTAGTGTTGAAAGAAATAGTGAAAGAAATCATACGCAAGCACATCATCTTGTAAGGGACCACTCTCTCTTATTGTTCTCTGACAGATGTTGGTATTGGAGATCATGTCAGCCACCAAACATGGGAACCCAATCACTTGAGTTGGTGATCTTGTGGTCTATATGTTTGAGAAAAATGACTGTGATCTTGTGGTCTATATGTTTGAGAAAAATGACTCAAAATACAAATATTGAAAAGGACTGGATGATAGTAACACATTGATCCATTTTCACTTATGTTTACAGTTGGGGAGAGGCCAGGTGGGTCAAGTCCAGCATCCTGTCATGTGTATTGCAGCCGTAACGTGGCGCTAGTTAGTCCGCAGTTTAAAGAAATAAAGTTGTGCCCTCTATAACTTTTGGCGTAGTGATTAACACTTGATCCTAACACTTACATTATTCAAATAAGAAGGGAGAGAGACTTGTAGAGAAATTCAACATTTGTACCTTGTATTTTTTTAAAAAACTAATAGAATTTTTTCGATTGTTGCCTATGGATAATAGGCTTTGACTGAACTACGTGAAATTGTGTCTTCTTATAGATGATTTTTTCGTTTTTTTTTTACTTGCTTCAGTTTGATTGAAATCGATTTTGCCCAACATATCTTTGAAAACCTTCTTAACTTCATGATTATAATTAAATTTCAAATAGAACTCTTACTGTGAAAGCACTATATAAAATGTGTCTATAAATCGATCACTTTGTTACTATTTGGTACTACTTAAGTTTTTTTAATTTAATGATAAATACTCCCTCTGTCTCAATTTATTTGTCTTATATGGATTTTGGAATTATCTCAAAATAATTGTCTCATTCATATTGCAACAGCATAAAGTGTGTTGAAAATACATGAAATCACATTGACTGCTAGCATTATATAAAGAGTTTATTAAAAGATACAAATGTTTTAAATGAGACAACTAAAATGAAAGACGAAGGAGTAATACTTTGCAACATAATTGAGGTCCTACCTATTCGAAGCATGAAAAGAAAATTGTCCCACTTAAAACTCTCGGAACAGCAATGCCTTAGGTCAGTTTTCAACCGCACTTGCAAGTAGCGGTCTTCTCTTTTTTTTCTTAACCTATGGAAAGATTATTGTAGGCATTAACGTATGATTTTGCTTTGGCCTTTACATGTAGCGGTCTTCTCTTGATTATTCATTTATTAAATAATTGTTATTTGTTTTCATATTAACGCGTTAATTTCTTTTAGATTGGATAAACTCTATAAATATAATCATGCATTCAAATTGTCTTAATGTCAAATGGACGGCAGAAATAATAAATGTTAGAAATTCAAGTGGGAATTGGTATCTGTTGAGTCATTTAGTTTTGGGCTTTTGGCAATAATGAGAAAAGAGTTCAAACTCATTTAGGGTTCGACATTAGAGAGAAAGGGAGTGACGTGGATATGTATTGCGTGCTTGTGTTGGATTTGAAATTTGAATGTTGAAATTTGGACACTCATCTGTTATAAATGATGGATTGATGGGTTGAAATTTGGGATTTGAGAAAGGGAAAGAATAGGGCAAAGTCCTCATTTTCAATGAATCATTACATGATAGAGTTCAAATTGAGAGCACTTATTGGCTAGGTATGAATGAATCATTGCATGCATTTACTTCTTATCATTCTTTGATCCACATTATTTTACAAGTTGGGTCACCAAACAATCCATTAGATGTGCCACATATTGATGGTAACGATTGACAAGTCAATTCAATTATTTGTGAAATTATATATATTTGTCTATGGAACAAGACTCGTCGTTACGGTTTAAATGATGTAGGTTTAAGTTCAATGAAAGTCAAATAGAGCAATCGGTTTATAAAACAATTTGTCAAATTCAAATGTAAAAGTTAAATCTCAAATTGATGAGATAAATTACTTAAATGATGATGATGATATATATTTGTTTAATTATGAGTTATGAAAGACTTTGATAAGAAGATGATAATTGACAAGAACTTGGAATCAATGATATTTTATCATTACTATCCTCATCATCAATCTCATTTAACTCGACCCGCATGATCCGATCTGAGAAATCAATGGGCTTGGGTTATGTATTTGTATATCTTGGGTCGAGTTGGGTTGGAAAAAACCCACATAAAATTTGGATTGAGAAAAAAATCTAACCCAACCTGACCTGACCCGAGTGCACCAAATTATAAAATAACACTTGGGTTGAGTCGGGTCGAGTTGAGTAGTTCGGATAGCAATTCGAGTCAAATTGGGTCGGATTCAATAAATTTTAACATGAGTTGAATTGGGTATATTAAAACTCAACCCGACCCGCCCTGATCTGACTTTCAACCCTACTTTTAGCCCAACTTAGATATTAGAAGCTCCAAAATACAGTATGAAATTGATACAGTCAAATAATATATATTGCATCAACAAGATATAAGAAATATTATCTCTCAACGGATATATATATTATATCAATATATTATATCGACTAATATTTGGACCTCTATTTTAATATATACCGATCTAACGCTACTGACATCGTACCATACTAAACTATAAATTCTAGTTGTAAATTTAAACAGGAAATTATCTTAGTTTTTGCATGAATTAAGTATAAAATTAAATAAATCTAAATTGGACCAGGTTCATTCTTTGATTAATATGGCCCATTTGACATCATCAGTGGGACTCAGATTTATTTATTGGTCCATATCTAGAATATCATCTTATTTAATTTTCACATACTAAAATGTGATCTAGATGTTTATAAAAATAATATTTCATGATCCTACTCATTATTTAAAATAATTTGAAAATTTAAATGACTGGAGTTTCCTTGGAGCTTACTCGTTATAAACTTATAAACGTGCAACAGTATCCTGCCATGTACGGTTTGACTTTTATTGTACTTGCTTTAAACAATAAAAATAGTTAGTATTATTAAAACATTTTTTGTACAAAACGTGAAAATCACATTTATCATGCGTGGTCAAGCCTTTTAAAATAAATTTATTTTAATATTCTAATAAAAAACTCTCAAATTTTATTAGGTGAACAGGTGAATCTAATAATATAAAATGGGCTTAAGCTGGGAGAAAAATGATTCTATCCCAAACCTAATTCATAAATAGCCTTGTGTAGTTATTTTTATGAAATTGAACCTTTTATGAAGTATTTCTAATGAATTAATACATGGCATTTTCAATTACAATTGTTTTTTTTAAATATAAATATTTTCATTTTACATTGAAAATGAGGCTAATCTGTGTGTATTAAATAAAATAATGATGAGTCAGTTTCAAAGATGTTATTTTAATATATAATTTAAAGAACATAAGTTGAATCGATAAAGTCATACTTTTTAATGAAGATCGACCCGACCTCATTCGAGTGTACTAAGTTATAGAACAGTACTCGAGTTGAGTGAAGTCAGAATTTTAGGTCTGATTGAGTTGAGTAACTTCGATCAGCAATTCGAGTCGAATTGAGTTAAGTTCAATAATTTTTTACATTGATTGAGTTTCAACCCTAAGTCTAAGTGTGAAATCACTTTATTCATTTTGATAAATCAAAAAGTATATCATAGCTGAGTTAAGAAAACTTGAGTTGGGAGTTGAGACTCGGTTATGTAGTCGGACAATACGAGCGGCAATTTCTTATTCAACATTTCAACCTAATAATTGGATCTGAATTCGATTTGAAAAATATAAATTGATTTGATAAATAAATAAGTTGACCCGATTAAACCATTTAATGAATAAAAAAGGGTTCGGGCCTGACGTAATAGCAAATCTAGACCAGCCAGAATGATCTCAAAATTATTTAAGTTGGGCCTTGGGTCTTCGCTTTTTTAGACCCAAGCACAGTTTAACTTATATCTCTCTTGCCCTTACCCATCATAGTATCACTGTCTTACTAATGGGTCAGTTCTAGATATTTCAAAACTTTTCCTGCATAAGAGAAAATGTCTACTTTCAAATTTGTTTCATAATTTTATCAATGAGAAGAATTGAATTATGAACCTCGTTTCCAAATAGGCCGTTCTTTTCAAAGAGGCCCACTTGTGTAGTTCAATATATGTTCTTAAGAATTCTTCTCTAAATTCAGGCCTTCAATTCATGTTGAGCCTTAAAATGAAAGATCCATTACAGCCCTTTTTATACCAGGACCTGTTACTTAGCAGCCCATATTTGGTATTGGGCCTTAGCCCAAATTATTTCAAGTTCAACTTTTCGAGTCAACGTGGATTGTGCAGATTGGGCCATCTGGAGTTTCATCTTTAGTTTCAATCTTTCATGAATTCAAACCCTTAACATACTATTTTTGATGAACTAGTGTATGCCACTATCCATTACAACAGTCAATATTTTTCTCCATACATCAAATTGCTATTTTAAGCAGGTTGGGTTAATGGTGGATCAATGTGTACCTAACATGGTTTAGACCAGACTTAACATGGTCCAATATGATCTAGGCCTTCACCCAGCATTTCTTTTGAAGATTGTAGCTAATTGATTAGATGACTCATTTTTTAAATTACCTCTAATGTGGTTATTTCTAACTTTATTATTTAGAGTTAAACCATTCATTTAACGTAATATGTGCATTTTATTCACAAAAACATTTATATAAAAGAAGACTCTTTTCACAAAAAGCTCCGCTAATTTAATTATGTTTTGCCTTCCCCTCTCCCATTGTTAATTAGCCATTCTCTTTGTATAACATGTGTTGATATTGAAAATACTTAAAACCAATTATAAAATCATTCACTTGATTTGATAAATAATATACTCTAAAGTATAAACCTTTGTTCTTATCAACTTGATGATCATACCCAACTCCATAGAGATTTCAACAACTAAGGGTGTTCACGGGCTGGGTTTGGGCCATACTAAGCTTTATAACAACTTGAGCCCATTTATATATACACAAAGCCCCGAATAGAGTTGTTCCTCAACTCGAACCTGACTCGAAACCAACTTGAACCCTTCATAAATAAACATGTTTGAAAACACATGTGGGCCTCTTGGACTAAGCTCAGGATAAATTGCTAACCCATTTATATAAAGGCTCGAATCTCACTCAAAACCGACTTGAACCCTTCATAAATAAACATGTTTGAAAACATATGTTGGCCTGTTGGACTAAGCTCAGAATAAATTTCTAACCCATTTATATAAAGGCGCAGGCTCACCCTTTTTAAGAAGCTCGTGAAATAGCCCATGGTGTTTTCGACCCATTTAGCCATTATCACACGTTTTTAAGAATCATTAAAATAAATACGTCTAATACCTTCAACTACTAAGATCAAATAACTGAAAATAAATTTTAAATTTAAATTTAATTCACTTATAATTCAATCACATCTACTTTCAATCCAAAAAAGTTGGAACTTTTTATGATTTTGATAGACGGACTTGCGCTTGAGTGTTTACCAAATCAATGCAGCTCGGGCCTACGGACTTCGAACGGTGTCGCCGCAGTGCAGTTTCAGTGAGTTCGCGATGAAAGCTCCTATCTGAAAAAAAAAAATAACCTATCAAATGTTCTCAATTCTGAAGAGTTTTCTTCTCCTTTCCCCATGAAAGAAATTCGATCCCCTGTTCCTCGCATTCGCACGTAGAAAAAAGAAAATTTCTTCTTGATTTCTAGATCTCGCATCTCGCTTCTCATTCCAAGCTCCAAAACGTACAAAATTCATCTCAGATCTCTCTCATCCAAAGCAAAAAGCAGCTCCCATGAAACAGCTACACAAGCAATCCAGCCTAAACCAGAACAAAAGAGATGAAGAGACACAAATCCCCACCCATTCCTCTCCTTACCCCAACAAATTCCAAAAACCCAGATCACTCTCAAGGTCAGTCAACTACATTCTCAAGGAGCAGAGGCTCATCTTTGTTCTTGTGGGCATTCTGATTGCCTGCACATTCTTCATGCTCCAGCCAACCTTATCCAGGGTGGCCCCGACTGAACCACACCCAATTCTGCACTTTACCAATGCCAATTCTCGCAATTACGTTCCTGGGTCTGCAACAGGTTACAAGAATAGGCGGGTTCCGACCGGCGTTCGGAAACCGCCTCTGCGGATCGTGGTCACAGGTGGTGCTGGATTTGTGGGGAGCCATCTTGTGGATAAATTGTTGGCCAGGGGTGACAGTGTGATCGTTATCGACAATTTCTTTACCGGCCGGAAGGATAATTTGGTGCACCATTTTGGGAATCCCAAGTTTGAATTGATCCGGCATGATGTTGTTGAGCCAATTCTGTTGGAGGTGGATCAGATTTATCACTTGGCCTGCCCTGCATCACCGGTGCATTACAAGTACAATCCTATCAAGACTATCATATCCTTTTCATTTGATCGATCTTGTGGTTTCTGCTATCCTTGTTCTGTGAATAGTGGCAGTTTTATTTCTAATTTAGAGAAAATTTCCGTATTTGACTATCAGTTTCAATGAGATTATTATGTCGAGGTTAATTTGGTCAAGATCAGATCCTGTTTAGATTGATTTGTTCGTTTGATGGTTTTGTGAGCATGTTGATATGCCTTGATTTGCATCTAGTTTCTTTTTATGAACTGCAGGTGTGCCATTACAACCAAACAAAGGAGATATATACTGAAGCATTACAACCAAAAACAAAATGCAACAATAAGAAGGCTAAAAAATAAATCAGATCCCTCAATTGCTCTCTTTCAGCTCAGATATCTAATTCCTTTCTTTCTATATTGACCATAAAATTGCCATTGGAATAGTATTCTAAACTACATGTTCCTTCCCTTTGAACATTGCAATCCCCCAACTATCCAACACTGTCGGAATGGAATCATTCAAAACCAAATTACAGCCCGTGAGATATAAAACAGTTCCACACTTCAAGCACAGGTGGGAACCCACAAAAGGGATGATCAATATCTTCCTCGTCCTTCTAGACAACATACAGGATAAACTGACATCTTCAAGTAACATTTTCCTTCTCGCCAGATTACTTGTTGTCAACACTGTTCCTTTCACCACACACCAACAAAAAGCTTGAAGCCTTGAACCCAAGGTGAAGCCTTGCTTTTCCACACCATTGAGGTTGGCATTCAAATTAAACTCACCTGATCTAGTGCTTTGATGCAAGCCTTGATTGAATATTTCCCTGACAATCCCTTGCCCACACATGCACATCCCCCTCTTCCAAACTTAACCTTTATACTCATTTAGTATAAAGGGCATCAATCACTAAGTATAAACTAACCTTTGTACTCATTAATCTCCTTCTCCCTCATTGCTCTTCTAAAGGTCATCAACCATACCACCAGCCCTCCAATCACTTCATAGTTACTTGAAACCTTTGCTTTCTTAACCAATGCTAATCTGTGCAACCTCAGAAAGGATTCCCTTAGTGTACTCTCTCCTATCCATAAATCCTCCAATGACACTATCCTGTTACCTCTTCCCATGACAAACCTTGAATGCTTCTTGAATTCCTTGCCCAATCCATAAATAGCTTTAACAGTTCTTCATCCTTCCTTCTTTACCCAACTATCCATATCCCACTTCTTCTCTCATTCCTCTTCTGTTTATTTTCATTTTTTTCCTTGATATGATTGTGGGGGTTTTGGTTGAATTCCTTGATATTTTTTTTTTAATTTACAACAGGAGCTTTTTATAATGGTTCCATTCTGTATGCAACATTGTGGTGTATCTTTCTTTCTTTCTTTTGAAACATTAACAGATTATATAAAAAAGAAAAGAATAAGGTACAATATAGTGGGCAAAAGCTCCATGTACAATTAACCTATACAATAAATTACCCTACACCCTCTAAAAACCCTAAAAAACATAATAAGCTCAGAAATTCTTAACACCATAAACACCAGAAAACCTGAAAACCAACAAAATCACCCAAAATGAACCCCCAATTACCACCCAGATGTACTCTCCATTCCCTCCCAACAGGAAAGAACTCATCTCTGACTGTTTTTCCTCCTATCTATCCTCCCATTATCCTTTTTTTCACCTCCTAAAATCCTCTAGAATAAAGATAGCCAATTAAATGGATTTCCATAAATAGCAGGCATTCTTTTCTCCCTCCATTTACATTCGTTAGAGTAGGCCCCTTTCTCTACCATCCATTTCAAAACCACCTCTGGCCTAACTTGCAAAAAAGAGGGAGAACATTGGTTTGTGCTTGCCCCTTTTTTCTTCATGCCTCCGAAGAGTCGGATCATCTACTTCTTCACTATTCCTTCTCTTCTGTTTGGAGTTCTGTCTTATCCTAGTTTGGTGTGGCTTGGGTCATGCTTTCTTCGGTGGCCGAGTTGTCCTTTGCTTGGGACATTGCCTCCATCTCGCCTAAGTGTTCCTCTTTGTGGCAGCTTTCTTTATTTGTTATTCGTTGGAGCCTGTGGTGGGAACGTAATAATAGATTGTTCAAAGGCACAAAAGAATCCAATGTTGTGGTCGCTAGACGTAGCCTTACCATGTGTGCATCGTCAGTCAACTCTCTTCAAGAGTTCCAGAATATTTCTATGTCTGAGATTTTGCATGTTTGGAAAAAATGTGATGATTTATCTTGATCTCTTTTTGTCTTCTGTTGTTGTTGTTGTTAGTTTGCCTTTCTAGTGGGAGGGTTCCTTCCAACTCTTTTTTTTTTTTTTTTGGTAATTTTGGTTGATTTATTCTCTGTATTTGCACCTGTGGTCCCTTTATCTATTAATATATGAACCATTTAAAAAAAAAAAAAAAAACCACCTTAGGCCTATCGTCATCCTTGAATTGAAAACCTATCATTATCGCCGGCATTAACATTTGTACTGATTCAATATATAAAAGGCCCTTTTCTACAGTGGATTGACCCCACTTATTCCTCAAATTATTGATGTTCATGTGGGGTTGTTCCTCAGCCCGAATCCATCCTAAACCAAACCAATGGGTTCAAACATATATGCTAGCCCATTGGATTAGACTTAGGATAATATTTTGAGCCCGTTTATATAAATGGATTGGCTCGGGCCTTTGCATGAAGCCCATGAAAGCTCGTTGAGCTTCTCGGCCCATTTAGCCGTTAGTTAAAGACAAATCATTCAGATTGAAAATAGACATGGTAAGTTACAAGTGAACCAAATTTGAACTTAAAATTCAATTTTTAGTCGCATAATCTTAGTGGTCAAAGTCTTCAGACGTCCTTAAAAATCAGCAAGACAAAGGTACATTTTGACTTTAAGCACTAAGATCAAGTGGTTAGGAGTTAAGTTTTAAGCTCAAATTTGGTTCACATATAGTCATAATGTCTACTTTCAATCTGAATAGTTGGATTCTTAATGGTCTAAAGTGAGGGGACTAGGGCTTGGTGTTTTTCCAAATGGTCGGGCTTGGGCTTTAACAAGCAAAGCCCTATGGGCTTTAGGCAGACTCAAGCTTCTTTATATATAAAGGGGTTGGGATGCCATAGAGCATAGCATGGCCCGAACCCTAGCAGCCCGAGCCTAGCCCATGAACACCCTTATGTTCATCTTGGCTATCTTGATGCAGGCTGAGGGTCAAAATTACCAACTCCAAGTCTCCAACCCTAGTATTCATTATCATCACTGACACTGATAAGCACTCAGTTGATGCAATAGCATTGTAACTCCCAGCACTAGTGTCCTCAGCTATGCTAAATCTCACTTTTTTGCCTACTTTGTTGAAATAGATCCATTACTTCCACTACTTCCCCCTTTTGTTCTTGCAATCCACCTACTACGTCTATTCTTTCTATCTGCTCAATGGTCTTTCTATGGTCCCTGACATCCATCGCAAGTACTTCCTCACTTACCTCTTTTTATTTTAATTTTTGAGTTCCAACTCCTCTTTTTTACCAATTGATGATTCTAATTTCATCATTACTTCTTCTTTTGTGGGAGCCCTCATTGGCACATGGATCAATCACATCTCTTTGAATAGGAAAGGAGGCAGAAACAACATTCACCTTCTCTAATGTTGCCCAAACAACAAAAATCTTCTTAGCTGGTTTTTGTTGCATCCCTAGATGATGATACAAAAGTTTTCTTCTTCCACTTATAATACTAGTTCTTTTTTCAACACCTTGCAATAGTCGCTCAACCAATGTTACAGACAAGAGGTCCTTTAGCAGAAGATTCCTCCTGTCAATTGGCAAATAGGATCCCAGCTGGTTGTTGAAAGATCTAAATATTTCTTGTCATTGGGTGTAACGACCCGCCCTCAACCAACACCAATATTGTCCACCACACCTTCACGACTTTGTTTCAGGATGTGCGTCCATACAAACACCTCGAAAGGCCTTGATGCTAGTTGAAGGAGAGCAATCACTTATATCCCAAGATCCGGACAGCAGTCTAAGCAATGTGGGATTGCCTTCCCACTCTCAGCGCTCAGCGCCAATCCTGGTTATGTTTTAGGAACACTTGGGTCCTCCTCCTCCTCCCACAGGTGGTCGATCCTTGCAATCCCGACCACTGCCGCCTCTTGGATTTAGGGAACCGAGTACACCGATCCAAGGCGATCTGGGGTGGGTCACTACAATCCCCCCATCTTAGATGAGAGTTGTCCTCGGCTCTGATACCATTTGTAACGACCCGCCCTTAACCATCACCAATATTGGCCACTTTGGGCCTAACACGCCTCTCACGACTTTGCTTTGGGATGTGCGCCCATACACACCCTCCAAAAGGCCTTGATGCTAGTTGAAGGAGAACAATCACTTATATCCGAAGATCTGGACAGTAGTCTAAGCAATGTGCGATCGCCTTCTCACTCCCAGCTCCCACCGCCAATCCTGGCTATTTTTTTAGGAACGCCTGTGGGGTCCTCCTCCTCCCACAGGTGGTCTATTCAGTGTTTCGAAGGTTGCATCCCCGGCCACTGCCACCTCTCGGATTTAGGGAACCGAGTACGCCAATCTAGGGAAATCTGAGGTGGTTCACCACATCGGACATGTAGGGGAATTCCAGAACATTTAGTCCACACCTTTTTCACTGGAAGTAATGTAGAACAGCCTGCAACTAGGCAGGGGGCGGAAGACTTGTAACTGAGATAAGCTTGGGATAAACCCCAAGGCAGCGACAGCAGGGTATCTCCTCTGGGATTAAGTCCAGAATCAGGGATGGCCGGAACAAAACCAGCAATGAAGGTGAGGTCTGCAACTCGGCAGAGATGATAGAGGAAAATAAGATAGTAAATCTATATCAATTCATATATTCGAAAGAGGTGAGTCCCTCTCTTACATGCATTGTATTTATAAGAAAAAAATAAGAAATCAAAATAGAAAAGGACTCCTAAATCAAAATAGAAAAGGACTCTTAAATCAAATAGGAAAAGGACTCCTAAATAAAAATAGAAAAGGACTCCTAAATCAAATAGAAAATGACTCCTAAATCAAATAGAAAAGGACTCCTAAATCAAATAGGAAACTAACTAAAATTGGACTGCTAAGATCTCAAACGAAAATAACAAATCCTACTTGCTAATTAAGAAATAAATAAAAATAAATAGAAGTGAAATCTGTGTGCTGCATCTTCCGTGTCCTACATCGGGAAGATAGGCAACTTGTTTCCATCTCTCTAAGGAAATGAATCAGTCATGCCAATTAACATTTTCCCCTTCTCCAAACGGATGGCCGCCTCCTCAGAAGTGGTGGTCAGAACCATGAGATCCCCTCTTTAGCCCAAACTCCCATCTTCTGGCCTCACTAAAGTGTTCCTTCAAAGATCCAATCAAGACTGATGATCTCACTGTGCCCACTGAACTTCTCTTTAGCTAGTCAAAGTTCTTGCAAATAAATACCATTAACCACCGCCATATTAATGGGGACAGATCCTTCTTTTCCCCCAGCCAATTGACCGGTCCTGCTCATTGTCTTTAGAATCTCTGCAAAGGAATTGGTATTCTGTGTTCATCTTGTGTTGAAAATTGCAGGAGGACCATTACCATTTGTTTTTGCTTATTGTCCACCCTAACACTGCCCCTGTTCACTTTCACAGCCTCTTTTGCTTGTCTTTTTCCCTCTTATAATTTTTTCCTTTTGAATGGACAATCTGAGATTGCAGAGGTCACCCTGTTAATGACTTCCATCGCCCTTGATGCAAAAGATTCAAAATCCATGCATGTGAAATTAAAAACCAGTCCCCTAGCATTCTGTTTTAACATAATGAAAACATTGACTACTCAACCAAAGTAAATAAAATTAGATCTAAGCCACACCGAAGATGTGAAATCAGGAAGGTTTTCTGCAAATAAAATGATAGAATTTTCCTTATATGGTTTGGCTCTCACTTTCTTCCTCACATGGTTTCAGTCACTTTCCATTTCTCCGTTCTTTTTTAGCATCACGGCATATCTTGACATTGTTCTCATTTGTTCTTTGTGTCTGTATAGACTCATAGTTTATCATGTCTGTGTTTGCTATGTAAATTTCATTGACACATTATAATGATGGTTTTAACTTTGCATTGAGTTCTTGAAGTGATCAAATATGTTCCATGAGGCAGATTGAGAGCTTGAATGCTCATTTTGTCACGTCATTTTGAGCTTGTTTTCTCATGTACTACATTCATATCAGGCAAAAGACCAAAAGCATGCTTTGGTTGTCCTAGGACCATGCCTAGCCTCCACACCTACCCTATGTGTTGCTTTGCTCTATGGTGGGCTCACATTTATTCAGCCAGTTATTTATTTATTTATAGATAAGGCTGTTCATTTATTTCTCTATGATAATATGTATTTTTCCTTTTTAGCATTTGGGGCTTTTTCATTTTGCTGGGCCTGGTCTAGGCCTTGTTCTTTGTCCAAGTGGGCTTTTTGTTGCATCTTTACCATTTTCTTTCAATAAATTGTCATCATCAATAAAAAAATGATTATGTATTTTTATTTATATACTATTAGCTAGCAATACTCAATCAGAAACTCTAATTAATATATAACATGTGTATAACTATTTAGATAATATATTTGGGAGCCCCATTGCCTATGCAATTTGGTTCATTAGATTAATAACATTGAATTTTGTTAATACTAGTAGAAAGCACGTACTTTGCTCGAGTAATATTGGTTAAAATTTTATAGAGAATAGTGTTTTTAATTCACAAATTTTATATAGATTTTTCTATTAGATACTAATATAAAAGAATTTCAGCCATATCTTTCAATATCACCAAATTTAATCATAAAATCCCATTTTCTATTTTTTAGTCAAAATTTGCATGATATTTCTCCAGTTTTAGATAATAATATAATAAAGTTGAACCAAATCCTTCAAACTCACCAAATCCCATCTTAGAATCTCTTTTCCTACTTTTTAGCTATTCTTTTGGATGAATTGTACATTTTTTGTTTGCCAACATGGAAGTAAATTACAACCATTCAATAAGCAAATGGTCAAGATTCATTTGACAAACAGATAAACCTATCTTTATATATAGTTAGAGTAGAAGAATTGATGTTAGAAAGACACACACCTTTATTCGTGTATACATTCTAAAGTAACTAAATGCATCTAGCAAAAGTAGACTTGTGCCTAGCCATTTGCCTTACTCCATAGGCTTTAGGACCCCTTGACGCTTTGATTGAACCTCAAGTCTGGACTACTATGACTACATGCAAGGGGTTATTGTTGTTAATTTGATGCTATATCATCTGAATGGGATATGGTTTTTGATGGGCTATTTCGACTTTATGTTTATTTGCCTACGTTCTGATTCTTGGATTGCTGTAGCTTCAACTGAGTCTTTTAATTCACCACTAGAATGACTTCAATTTGTCTGTCATTTTTGCTTTCCACCAGAATGACTTTGCCTCTATAATGTCTGTATTCTACCATCCTTCTGATATTTAGTTCTTAGTAGCACCTTAACCCACACTATTTGCAGTGGATGGTTGAAAAAATTAGCTTCTTTACAGTTAGGACTGTGTGTCTTAAGAATATGGAATTTGATCCTTGACTCTGCCTATACAAGACAAATGTGATGGGGACCCTGAACATGTTGGGCCTGGCAAAAAGAATTGGGGCACGCTTTTTGCTCACAAGTACCAGTGAGGTTTATGGTGATCCACTTGAGCATCCTCAAAAGGAGACATATTGGGGCAATGTCAATCCTATAGGTGAGGTGCCTGTAGTCTGTTGACTGTCTTTATCTTTTTGCATGCATTGATGGAGATGTTATTATGCATTACTGTCATTACTTATATCACTCTTTGGTTGCTCTTGTTTCATGGTTCCATCCTGTAATTTCTAACAGCTATGCATATTAGCTTTGGGTACCATTTTAGTATTATTTGAGAAATATGATTGTGAAGGCTCCATGAAGGTACAATTGGCAACTGCTTGCTGTTGCAACCATAAAGGTTGTGGTTTCAAGTTATGTTACACCTTCCTACCTTCTTACTCTCTCTAAATCTTTGTTGCATGGACTCATACTGTTTAGCATTATTTCTAAATGACAAAAACATTACCACACCTTTCTACAAAAATTAATTAAAATATTGATATGTTTGTCACTTAATTGTTTAGAGTAAAGCTAGTATATTATTATC
This sequence comes from Chimonanthus praecox, assembly GCA_022113865.1. Taxonomy (NCBI): domain Eukaryota; kingdom Viridiplantae; phylum Streptophyta; class Magnoliopsida; order Laurales; family Calycanthaceae; genus Chimonanthus; species Chimonanthus praecox. Next base: position 23,601,591 of record CM039094.1, on the reverse strand, counting down.
TTTCAAAAAAAAAAAAACTAGTATATTATTTTTTGTTAGTGTTATTTCCACACCTTATTTTCATTTAAATAAATTTAATTTAGATTTCTTTAAATTTGGTGCTAAGTCTCAGTTTCCTATTTTTAAGCTTTGTCGAGTCCCTATGTCTTATTTTTTACGGTTTGCTGAGTTTGACATCTTGCACCTATGTCTTACTCCAACACTTTTACCTGTTCCCATGCAACTTAGCTCTCAATAATGGTAAATTGTATAACCATCTCTATAAATGGGTTTCCATTTAGCATGGCATTTGTGCCATGCATTTGCAGATGTGTCAGATGCCCAGGACTAGTGATCCCTGCCAGCTGTCGCAGGGATTGGGAGTTTATGATACAAACCATTCAGTCATCATGTGTTTCCCCCATTGAATCTGGATCATTTTTTTTTTTTTTTCTAGTTTCTTTTTAGTACTCAACTTTGTGGCTACCATCCATTGTCTAACCATTAAGATATTCATATAGTCTTGACACCTTGTGTTTTAGCTGCATCCTGGTTTATGTATTCCCCCAAATTAAACATTGTGATTTTTCTACATGATTATCATTAGCGTAGAGATTTTCTGATGGATGTTGTCTGAAATGGGACAAACCATAGATATGAGCAGTCACATCTTCTTAGTGCGCACATGTTGAACTACTCAACATGTGAATTTGAGCATGATTTATCTTTTGATATACTGTATATCCATGCATAATATTTTGACTCTTGTTTTAGGCGTAAGGAGCTGTTATGATGAGGGAAAACGAACAGCTGAAACTCTAGCTATGGATTATCATCGTGGTGCAGATGTTGAGGTAACTAAATCTAATCTTGATATTTTTTTTTTTTAGCGGTCACAAAGAAGATTTCATTAATAAAGTGTTGCAAATACAAAAATGATAAATATATCAAATGAGAGTGGTTTAAAAGAGTTATACCAAAACATAACATGCTACAAAAATAGAAATCGTCGAAAAAGATATGCTAAAATCCTGTTCAAGCACCGCCTTATTCTAAGAAAGAACACCCCTGGATCTGAATTGTTAACTCCATTTTAGCAAAGAAATCTGCAACCCCATTTTCTGTATGGCTCACTAGGACAAAAGAGACATCCAATCCCGAGGATAAATCCTTAATTTCCCTATTGTGAATGTATGTCTAATGTTTAGGATGCAATGTTAGGAAATACTTCATAATAATGCCAATACAAAATGTAGTCAATTCTAAAGACCAGATGTTGATGGTATGCTTAACATCTTAAAAATACTTAATTGTGTTGGTGGTGTGTTTTAATAGCTTTAAGTATACTTTATTGTTGCTTGTAACTTTGTCAGAGTAGTTGCCATCATGAATATGTCCGACTTAGTTGTCATTGGGTCATTGCTTAGAAGATTTTGAGATTCTTTTTGCTTCAATGTTTACAATTCTACATGTTAAATCACTAGCAACTACTTTTGATGGTTAAAATTTCTTGCGATTTTCATTTAGAGTTTTTTATTCCCATATATACTCGTGCTCTTCCAGGCAGCTCCTGTGTATTTGAAATTTCCTGGGAAACAAGAGAAATATTTAATTAATTGATTGATTGATTAATTTTGTGTTGGTGACTGAGATTTTATCAAAAGCTGCAACCAAGATGTTTACAGAAGGCTACAAAAGAGAGCAAGGAACCAATTGCAGCTCCTTGTTAACCTCTGAAAGATAATAAAAAGATGTCAAAACCAAGTAAACCAAATAAAATGAAGCAAAGGGTATCATTGCAGGTTGAGAAAGTTACAGAGAAGTATTCCAACCAAGTTAGAAAGATCAATCTTCAACATGCTTCCAAATTCCTTAAGATCAGATGCCTGAAATATTATCATGCATTTCCCTCAAGGTGCCATAAGAGGGAGATTTGGAATACATGGTTACTCGATTCCTTTCGCATTCCCTAAGGAACAACAACCAATCATAACTTCCACATATTAATAAATTTTTAGGTCACTCACAAATATGACCAAGAGTAGAAAATCAAGGATTTTGGCGTCATCCAATGGACTTGGAATGCAGTGGAAGAAAGAACAAACTGACGAATGATTAATGAGAGGAGAAGAAGACTATTATTGTGGAAAAATGGAATTTCTGTGTTTCATTGATTGGTCCAAAGAGTGCACAAGAGCTCTATCTTATAGACATAGAATACAATGAAAAAAGGAAAGTAGGCCTCATTATACAAAACTATGGAATTCTCTCCAAAAAAGAATACAAGTCATATTCACACTATTATATCTACATTACTTCCCTTCAAGCTAATGCATATATATCAATCAAGCCTAGCTTGCCAAAACATCGTCGAGTTGTGAGTGAGAGATGGCCTTGGTGAGCATATTAGCAAGTTAATCTTTTGACTTCAAATGAGGAGTGATAATATTTTTAGAAATGTGATGTCAATAAAAATGACAGTAAACTTCAATATGCTTTGTGCATTCATGAAAAATGGGATTGGAGGCAATATTAGTTGCCACTTGATTGTCATAAAATATCAACGAAAGGCTGTGATTATGAAAACCCTATCAAGGCCTCAAAATTGTTGAAAACAAAATTAACTCACATGCAATGTTAGCCATGGCATGAGGCTGTGGCACTAGAGTGGGCGGCGATACAATCTTGCTTCGCTAGGAGACCAATGAGAGCCTAAGAAATTATAGACGAGTCGATTTGATCCAATGTGACATCGAATTGATGACATTTGATAAGTTAGATAGAGTCTTTTTAGTTTGATTAGTTAGGCTCAAAGAAGTTACTCAGGTCAACAACATTTTGTGTCGAGTCATAATTCAATTTTTTGAAATATTGTTGGCACTAGTTAGAATTTGTGATGTGTAGGTATTCTATGTGGCACTTTGAAACTGGGATAAAGGTAAGTTTTACGGTTTGCCTAGAGAAATATCACCACCCTGTAGTATGAGTTCAGAGTTCTATATAAGATTCAAAATTCATACACGAAACTTTTGGTTGACCCGTTCAACTATTGTCAACCCTGCTATGTGGAAATCCAAAGCTCCACCTCGTGCTATTTGTTTCCTTTGGACTGCCCGTTTGAGGAAAATTTTGACCTAAGATGACTTACGTAAAAGACGAAGAATAATTGTTAGTGCTTGCCCCCTTTGCGTACAAGCTTCTGAGGAGATTAATCACCTTTTTATCCACTGCCCTTTCTCCTCTGTTATTTGGAATTCTGTGTTGGATAAGTTCGGTGTTCTTTAGGTTATGCCTTCTTCAGTTGAAGAGTTATCTTATGCTTGGGATATTGTTTCGCTCTCCCCAAAATGCTCATCACTGTGGCGCTTGTCTCTATTTCCCATTATCTGGAGCCTTTGGTGGGAATGTAACAATAGAATTTTTAAGGATTGTGTTGAGTCGAGTGATGCAGTTTCAAGGAGAGTCTTTAGCAACTATGTCTCTCGGGCTTCCTCTACCACAGAATTCAGGAGTATTTCAATGAATGACATATTGCAAGCTTGGAAAGAATGTATTGACCTAGTTTAAGATTTTTTCGTGTATTGTCCAGTTCTAGTGTTGTTTTTGGGTGTATTGGGGTTGCGGACTGTTTTCTTCTTTACTTCGTTTCTTTTTCTTCTTTATTTGCACCTCTGGTGCCTCTTTTTCTTTTATTAATATAATCACCATTCAAAAGAAAAATTCATACTTGGGTGTTACCTAGGAGCAGCATGCTTGTCTTTTATAAGATGAGTGAAGATGTAGAACTCAGAAACTGATCACTGATTGGTGAATTAGGGCTTTGCAAGTGATGAAAATAGTGATTTCTTGGTATTGATTGTTCTAGGCTTGTCAATTTTTCCCTGTTCTATTTTTCCTAAATTGGTAATATATGACTTTTGTGTGTGCTGTCATTTTTGCTATGTGAGTTTTTGTTCTGGATTGCAGAGCAATATATTTGGTTCGTATACTGATTTTCCTCTCATTCGTGTCTTCTCATCTGGTCGATAACATTCCTTCTCATACATGTAAATCTAGTTTCTGAAAAAATTGAATGTAAATTATCTGATGATTTAATATTTTCAGGTGCGTATAGCTCGCATTTTCAACACGTATGGACCTCGTATGTGCATTGATGATGGGCGTGTTGTTAGCAATTTTGTTGCTCAGGTTTGAATCCTTGAACTTGCAATGACTTGTTTTCAAGTGAACCACAGAAGCTAATGGCGTTTAAGTGTTACTAAAATGACCCTACCTATGTTTCACAGGCTCTTCGTAAGCAGCCTTTAACAGTTTATGGTGATGGACAACAAACACGAAGCTTTCAGTATGTGTCTGATCTGGTATGTCATGCATTCCATGTATTTATTTTAATTGAGGATTTTATATCATACGTCTAGGAATTATATTACACTATTTTTCAGTTTTTTCAGGTTGGTTTTCATTTCTGGATTTGTCCTTAATGCTAACCTTTCAATCACCTTACACTGTTGAATTTGATACACCCCAATCTTGAACCTGATGGGGTGACCCACCATTCAGTTGATCATATGTTAATCACTCATTCACCACTTCATTTTTGTTTTCAATTTGGTCATGCATCTCATAGAGGGAAAGGGTAATTGAGCAGGTTTGATTCTTGGAAAGTGGTGCCCATGATGTGAAAATGGTATCAGTATGGGGGTCTTCATGTAGATGCCATTATGTGGTGTCACTGGTCTGTTTTAAGTTGTTCTCTCTCAATAAATAAACAAGAGATCTGATTTTATTTTCGCTTTCCTGCACTCCAGGTTGATGGTTTGGTAGCTCTAATGGAAGGTGATCATGTTGGACCTTTTAACTTGGGGAACCCTGGCGAGTTCACCATGTTAGAGCTTGCTGAGGTTTGTTCATGAACTACATATATTTCGATTATCTTAAGCTACTTTTCTAACTCTCAAAATTTATTGTTGTGGGTATCTTTTTACTAAACTGAGTTGTGTATTTTCAAACTCCAATCTGAAATGTTTATGATGCACATTTAAGTAGAAAAGGCAGATAAACAGAATCCTGAGTAGCCAAGTGTGCCCCAAAGTTGGGCTGGGTCAAGCATGGCGCAGAACGAGCACAGAATGCTTTGTACTGGATTTGGGGAGATTTTAAGCCTGTGGGATGAGTGCATGACTGATATTTTGCCCCGTTTAATATGCAACCTCTTAAAGGTCTACGAAGATTTGATGACTCAGTTCAACATTTTTTGTTCAAGTGCACCAAGTAATTTGATATTGTCTGGGCGAGGATTGGCCTTCATGCCTTCAGCTGGTTTGCATCTGAATGTCATACCAACTGAGTGCATTAAGTAGACCTGGCAACTAGTCGGGTCTTATTCGGTTTGGGTCTATTTTTGGTCTTTTTAAACAGAGTTGAAGTAGTTTGGGTCTATTTTGGGTTTGGTGCAGGTCAAGTTCAGGATAGATTACCCATTTACCTAATGAGACTCTTCTAGCAAGGCACAATACCAAAACTATTACTTAAATGAGTGTAGACCTCATATAGTTGGATGCGTTAAATATTGACAAGGCAAGAGTCAGGTTAGTCAGGCTTACCATTTATAAACGGGTTCAGGTTGGGTCTACCCATTTATTAAATAGGTTCAGGTCAGGTCAGATTTTGCCACATCTAGCATTGAGCTTTGATAAGTTTTGCCATGGACCTGTTCAGATTCAAAACTACCTAAATAGCTCATCATGATCCTCATCATCATTGAAGCCACGAATCCCATCTTTATGGGGTTCACTTTCTTTTTTCTCTTCCATTTTATCCCATAAAAAAATCATACCATCATTTACCCTACAATCCTTAATATCCTTTTTTAGCCATTCCATCCATGTTTTTAAATGTCTTTCTTTCCTAGACTTTCAATTGTATAGAGGTTGTTTCTGGTCTCCTATATACATGCACAAATGACCACAAATGGATTTCCCATATGAATCTATTGGGATACTCTAGATGTTCTTTAATGCATTCATTCAAGGTACTTCTTAATGTTTCTCTACTTGTCTATATTAGAATATGCATTTCTATTACCATTACCTTGACAACTTGTTTTTTAGTAATTACCCAACACTCAACTCCATAAAGCATTGTTGGCCTAATAGTAGTTTTATAGAACCTTTCACACATTTTCTTTCCTAAATCATTAGCTTGTCTACACTTAGTCCACACTTCCATCCTATTAGCTATATCTAGATCTACTCCTCTATTAGGTTTGACAGTTGCATGTATTTATCTAAATTTATCACAATGTGATACCGACTCATTCCCAATTTTAACTTCTCCTATATTCTCCAAACCACTAATAATATGTTCCATGTATTTTGTTTTCACACAGCTTTTTTTTTTTTAGCAGTAAAAGAAAAATTTATATTAAAAAGCAAAGAGTACAAGTACATGAGGTAACCATGAGGCCTAAGAGGATTAAACCCAACATAATAACAAAAACAAAATCAAGGCAAAACAAATGAAATCCGCCACGGGAACTAGTCTTCTTATAGCTGGAATATGACGCTAATCAATCAGCCCACACCGTTTTTAGTAAAGAAGTCCGCCACCCCGTTAGCTGTCCACTTTTTTTTTTGAAACATTGACGATTTAGATTCAATAGAATAAGAAAGTATTACAAGAGGTCTGAGTATAGGAGAATTATACTCAAAACAAAAACAAAAACAAGAAGCAAATAAGAGAAAACAAAGGAAAGATACAAGATACACCCAAAATCACCCACACTAAAAACAAAGTGTGTCCAACTCCCTAGCTTCCAAATCTGGCCAGAGGAAAAAATTCCAAAGCCGGCGCTTGTAATTGAACCCCAGCGTTTACCAAGAAGTCAGCAATACAATTTGCTGATCGAGGTGTATAGGTGAACGTGATGCCACCCATTCTACACAATCTCCAAATGTCCCTTGCCACACACACCAGCCTCCACGGGGGGAATTTCCAAATCTCCAAATGTCTGTCAGCTGTCCAACTTATGTGCACAAAGGAAATCTCACAGCTAGAGACCAACTCCTTGATCTCCCTTACCAAGGTGATTGGCTCTCCTAATACTAAGAAGTTTTGCCTCATTCGAATCCTTAGACCCCACAAATTTCGTGAAAACAAGATGAATGAAGCCCGATTGATCTCTTAAGACACCCCCAATTCCTGCCGGCCCAGGGTTAACCCTTGAAGCACCGTCCACATTAAATTTCAGAAACCTACTAGGTGGAGGGAACCACTCAACTTGACACTTTCTACTTCGAGGGATGGACTTCAAACAACCCTCCACATTAAATTTCACACTGCTAATTGTCAATCTCTTCATTTCTAAGGCTTTCCTTCATAATTTCAACTTCTCCTCCATAAATCTTTTTTTTAATTGATTAGCATAAATCCATGCAAATAACATACACCACGTCACTTTGTCTCGAATATTTGATGTTAAGTAATCTATCACTAAGAAAAAAAAATACAAGCCTAAAGATGAACCTTGGTGAAGTCCAACTCTTACTAGGAACTTACTTCTCTCGCCATACATTGTTCTTAGACGAGTTGTTGCCTGTTGATACATGTCATTTTTTTTGCCAGAGTAATTTCCTTGGAACAATATTGTAGGCCTTCTTCTAAATCAACAAAAGCGATTGTAAATTTTTCTTTTTCTTCCTAAACTTCTCTACGAGTTATCTCAATACAATTTTTTTTTTTTTGTTGACCTACTTTGCATATAGCTCAAATTGGTTCTCTGAAACATTTGATCCTTGTATAGGCCATTGATCTATTGTTCACTCCCAAAGTTTTATAGTTTAGCTCGTAAATTAAATACCTTGATAATGGGCACAATCTTGAATATATTTTTTTATTCTTATTGAAGAGGATCATAGTACCTTTACATTACTCTTCTGGAATCCTTTTCGAATTTAAGATTTTGTTGAACAATAGCCATCTAATCTCATTTTCCCTCAATAAAATCCACACTTATATGTGGAATATGCCATTTTGTTCGAGAAAAGTTGGCATAATTTTTTTTTAACAAATATGAAATATATGAAAAATTGTGTCAATTTAAAATGATATTAAATTTAATTATTTTCATTATTTGACACTAATCTACACAAAAAAGGACAAATGACTATCAAATGCCCGTGTTGAATTGATGCATTCTACAACTTGAATGAGAAACTGTTTGTGGCATGAACAACAACGGTAACATTATTAAATTTCTTTTGAAATCACTAGTCAAAGAGATGGAATTAGTAGTTAGTAAAAATTTCTAAAAAAAGTTGGGCAGAAGAAGTGAAGCTCATTAAGTAAAAAATAAAAAAATAAAAAGAACAAAGAGAAGATCAAAGAAATGGAATTACTAATTAGTAAAAAAATTGTGATGGAAAGACAAGCTCGATAATGAAGAGAGAGATGTGCAACTTAGATTGCTGCTCTAGGTGCTGCTGCTTGTCTCTTGTCACAACTGGTTGATCCTTTTATCTGGCAGTAGAGAAAAAACCCTCTCCAACAACTTTTAAGTTTTGTAATCCTTTAGGGCATGTTTGTGCACAACATTTTCCGTGGAAATGAAAAATGATTTCCACATTGAAATTGTTTTCCATTGTTCCTCGCTAAATTTTCTATATAAAATGGTTTCCGCAGCTTGGACATTTTCCACAAGTGTGCAAAATGAATTCCTGGGGAGGGGTTGGAAAGAATTTCTATGACTTTTTCTTTTTAAGGTAATGACTCAACCCATAGACTAACCACGGCCCAACTCAATCCATGACTCAAGATCCAACCTAAACACAAACCGTGACCCGATCCATGGCCGATTCCTGATCCAATTGACTCGTTGCATTACCCAATCCAAGACCCAACCAATCTAACCATTTTCTCATGACCAACTTAACCAAATTTATGAGTCAATCCACAACTTAAAGACCTAATTGATGGACCACCTAACCAAACATATTATCTATAATCTATTACTCGACTCATAACCAAACCCAACCCATATTGCTTGATCAATGAACCAGCCTAATCCGACTTAGCTTATGAATTTCTAGATTAAATTGAGGTAAGCCGCCAAGATCTAAATCAATTGTACTCCTTTTACATAATACTGTCATTTTTAAGTAAATGTAGGTTGAATCAAGTATATAATGTATACTTTTTTTGTTATTATTTTGATTGTTATGATAATTATGATCAGTATCATCATCACCATCATCTAGAATTAGGTACAATTGCGTTATAACCTGCATCTCTCCCACCTAATAATAGAAAGAAGTCATTTACGAATTATTATGTAAACCTTTATCACACCAAACTAAAGAAATTAAAACCCGTAGAAAACAAAATCTATGGATTTCATTTTTTGTGAAAATAGAAATTATCGAGGAAATAAATTTCCATGAAAAATAGTTGTGCACAAACATGCCCTTAGTGTTTGTTCCTTTTAAGTGTTAATTCAACTTTATTTATAGTGTAAAGGCACTATTGAAAAACAAAAACTATAACATTTAGACAACAAAACAATAGCACTGGATGTAGTCAGTTTTGTTTGTTCTGATTGAAACATCCTGAATTAGGCTGAAACAGTCTAAACTCTTGGTGGAGCCACTCTAGACCATGCCAAAAGGCTCGAGCAGTTTCTATTGCTAGGTTCTTTTTTAGCCAATTCCACCTATCCTCCAAAAAATAGGGGCCTCACACAACAAATCCTTCATCTCCGCTAAACTCTCTTGCTCAAATGTCCGAAGAATCTCTTCTAAAATCTATTTCCCACCTAGTGAGGCCCTCTTTGATCCGACCGTAACTTCCTTGTTCCTAGCTATCCGGAATAATCTAGGGAAAATTTCTCTTAAGGGTCTATCTCCTAACCAGAGGTCGCTCCAAAAGGTCATGTCACCTTGTGCTATTAGAATTCTCAACTTTTCCTTGAAAAGGCTGCCTACCTTGCCTTTGCCCAAACCTATCCTCCACGCTTTCAGAACTTGTGATCGTTTTCTTTCCATTTCCTCCGATAGGTTTCATTCATTTCATTCTCCACCCCGTATCTAGCTACTAATGTCTTTCTCCACAGTCCATCCTTTTCTCTTCTAAACCTCCAATTCCATTTACTTGACAATGCATGGTTCCTTATCCATAAAGGTGCAATTCCCAAGCCTCCTTCCCCTTTCAGCTTAGTGACCTCTAACCATCTAAGATGTACCTTTCTCCCTTTCTCCTTGTCCCCCCATAAGTAGTTCCTAAAAAGCATCTCCAATTTATTCACTCGTATGCTCTGTATTTAATCTTTAAAATAATTTTCCTATCTATCCCTAATTTCCCTAGTTCTCCTCTCTTTTACTTGGCAACTCTATCTATTCCCTTCGCTGCTTGGTTCCTAATTTTTCATATAAATCATCATATGCTTCATACTTGACTTTGTCTGCAACTTTTTTTTTAGTTTTTTTGCCATCTTGTAACCATCTATAGCCTTTTGAAACGTTGCTTCTTGCCATTATTTAGAATGGGTTTTTTTTTGTCTGAACAGGACAGTGAGTCAGTTTTGATCGAGTCGTATCTGTTCAGACCGTTTGATTGGATCTCTAGAATTGGCTTGTGCCTTTCCATTCTTATGGGATACCACAAAGTGTAGTTTTAGTTTTTATGTTGTTTTGTTAATCCTAATTTTTCATTGCTATTTCCGGACAGGTGGTGAAAGAAACAATTGACTCAAGTGCTACCATTGAATTTAAACCAAACACTGCAGACGATCCTCACAAAAGAAAGCCCGATATCACCAAAGCAAAGGAGCTTCTGAATTGGGAGCCTAAGGTCTCACTCAGGGAAGGACTACCTCGGATGGTGACCGATTTCCAGAAACGCATCTTGAGTGATGAAAGAAGGCTCTGATCGGAATGCATGAGTAGTTAGTATGATGGTTTGTATAGTATGAAAATGCACAATGCATGCATTAATTCTTAATTTTTCACTCATAATCTTGGCATTTATATTAATCTCATCATCATTTTTATTATTAGTTATTTTCCTTTTTATTTATTTATTTTTCGGGATTGCATCGGTTATGAATTTAGAATCTTGCATCTATATCAATGATTGGCAATCTCCAAATTTTGATATGAACTTTGATAATTCAGCTTCTGAGGAAATGACTCAATTCGCTTTCAATAGGGTGAGTTTAATCACGAAGCCAAAACTGGCACAAACCAGTCAATAAACGGGGAAAAATCTCATTCCATAAGGGCTGTCCATGGGCTTAAACTCGACCCAAGCCCAGCCCAAAACCACTTTAAACAATCAGATTAGAACATTATGCATGATTTTTATAATGAAATTGTTTTTTGTTGTTCCTTGTAAACCTTTTTAAAAAAAAATAATTTCCGTGACTTGGTTATTTTTCATAACAAGTGCTGAAAATCAATTCCTAGAGGAAGGAGTTGGAAAGCAATTTTCACGATTTTTGGATTACAAGGCATATGACACAATCGTTGGACTAAATATCGTCTAACACAATCCAAGACTCAAGATCCAACCTGACCACGACAATGACTCGATCTATGACCTTGATTCGATCCACAATCCAATTGACTCAACCCATCAGTCAATCCATGATCCAACCAGTCTCCCTTCGTCAACTTAACCTAAGTAATGTATCAATTCACAACTTAACACATTGTCTATGCTTTAGCACAACCAAACATAATATCTATACTCTATTATTCGACTCATGACTAAATCGAATGTTTATCCCATTCCTACCTACCACCTGATATATATGCACCTAACTAATCTAACCTAGCTTATGAATTTCTATGTTAGATTGAGACAAGTCAAGCCAATGTCTAAATTTGGTTGGAGTCTCCATGGCCTAATTTTAGTGTATTTTAGAGGTAGTGGGTTTATTCGTGGGAGTTTTAGTACGATTGTGTCTGAATTTTTCACACGTTAAAAAAAAAAAATCAAGTCAATGTCTAAATTAATTGTACTCCTGAAATAAAATATAGGTAGAATTAACTATATAAGTACATAATTTTTATCGTTATTATCATTGTTATTATTATTATTATCATTAGCATTGTCATTATTATAATATAGAATTAGGTATAATCGAAATATAATCTATACTTCACCTACTTGACAATAGAAAAGATTTCATTGATGAATAATAGTAGAAACTCTTTATCACACCAAACTAAAGATTTAATATATATAAAAATTCAAATCTAACCCACCAAAATCTTTAATTTTATTTGAGAAAGTATGTGAAGAAATTCTTTCCAAATTCAGGGATATGCTTGACTCATCAGATGACTTATGTTTGGACAATTTGGGAAAAAAAAGAAGCATGTGTCCGTGCCCGCTATATTATTATTACTTCAATTGGTGTTACATTTGATTTCGGATAGACACTTGTTTCGGATATTATCAACTTTTTTTCTTATTAGGATAGATACTTATTGGGCCCTAAATGGGCTGAAAGTTTTGACATTTGACACACATTTTGGGCCTAGATTTTGATTAATTTTTATAGTACGTGCAAATCTTCCTATATACATACTGGACAACTTTATAAGGAGTAGCCCTTTGTGTTGAGAGCAGGGGTTAAAAAAAGGACCCATCCGAGATCTCGACTGAAACATCAAGATCTCAGGCACGATAAAAATCGGCTGATATTTCTTTCGCTCTCTTTTTTTTTTTTTTACAAATCTTGGCCTGTACGGCCGATATGAGATGTACCGGCCGAGATTTAAATCCCTGGTTGAGAGTGACTTAAACCCAAGACCTTCTACATCTTAAACGAGTTCTTGACCATCAAATCAACCCTCACGAGTTAAAATCTAAATTAATAGAAATTAATTATTCATTTTAAGGCCTCGTCTACTTTATATATGAAACATCTAAAGAGACAAATTCAAATTTTATAAAATGAATGTGCATCACACATGGCATGGTTACGTAGGTAACAAATTTCACAAGTAGGTGCTTTGTCAAAGTCAGGCAAAGTAGCCACCCCAAAAAGCCCACAGCAGTCATGGCCCAATAATTTGGTGCCACGTTTGTTATGTTGCACACAAAAATACACAGTCCATTCATGTCAAATTTTAGAATAGAATTTCATCTTTTGACTTTTTAGGCTAAAAAGCTAAAGGGTGATAAAAATGAAGGAATTACTTTTACTTATTTAATGCCATCAAATCTATCTTTTTCTTTCTTTCCCTAATAAATAGATTAGGTTTATAAATAAAAATCTACTGTTTCAATAGCCTAGAAAATGCTCCAATTGGGGAACAAGTTTCAAATCCATGGACTGCATCCTGTATTCTCAAATTTTCTTTTGGGGTTCTACTGCTCTTCCATCCATTTCTCCATCTTCTACCATTGAAATGTGGCAAAAAAAAAAAAAAAAAAACAATAATATCATTTTTATAAGGTCAAACATGTAATGATTGAAAAAACGGGTCCAAGTTGAGATACTGAATTGAATTCAAGTTGAATTGACTATCGATAATAATAGATTTTCTATCTAATTCGACCTAACAAAATTAAGATTTTATTTTATTCGATTAGACCGGATTCCAATTTTTATAATAAAAGGACATCCTTTTCATATGAGCACATTAGGATATGAAAAATTGAAATAATATGCTAAGATTTTATTAACTTGGGGGTACATGAGCAAAAATTAATTGGTAAAAAATAAATAAATCATTTAAATATAAAATTTAATTCACTTTGGGTCTATTTCTAGTCAGGGTCGCTTTAACAACGCGACCCAGATTTATTTTGAGTTGTGTTGGATCAAGTCTAGTCGGGTGAAATTTTATTTTTTTTTTAAAAAAGTATGACACAAATTCGACTCTTTTGGGTCAAGTCCAGCGGGTTCACAGGTTGGGTTAAAAATTATCATCTCTAGGTATGTTAATAGATTGTATTGGACTATTGAATCTAAACTTTTTCATACTAAAAAATGTAGAAAATAATTAAAAAATAAAAAATAGAAAACTCATGTTGAAATACTTTACTTTAAAGTTAAATATTTTCATAGGATAATCATATTATCAATGGCAAACATTTCAGTCTGAATAAACTAAATCAAAATATTTTAAAAATATCTTAAAAACTTGAAAAATGGAAAACCAATATTAACAAACATTTGATATAAAATTTATGCTCTATTCTCTCGTAATAACTCGTATCTTCTATCATTATTTAGTAATTTTCTGTCAAAAACTCCAATCTAATGAAATATTGAAAAATAAGAAAATCATATAAATAAACCTATGAGGATTGGCTTGACGGTCAAGAACCCGCCTGGAATACGGAAGGTCTTGGATTCTAGTCACACTCTCAACACAAAAGGGTCACTTTCCATTCACGTAAACACATGAAATCAGTGAATATCAGAGACAGCATTTTGTTATAAAATGTGATATTCTTCAACAATTATCATGTATTTTAGTAGTCAAAGACTTTGATCATGATAAAAAGATAGACCATTTTAGGTAATATTTAGGCATTAAATTCCACAATCGGGTCCATTGTATCAACACTATAAATTAAAGAAAAAGGATGAGACAATCATCATCAAAGAGGTTCAGAATCTCAGTGAAACTTTATGTGGGAATTGTTTGCAGAAATCTAATTAAAAAAAGGTATTTTTGTCATTTGAAAATAGTAAAAAATCACAAAATAGTTCAACACACAATTGTGTGTGGATGGCTTCATGTAGAAGTTTTATTCCAGTATTTTGGTGCCTCAAGAGACAATCCAGATACAGCCCCTGTAATTCCTGTAAAACAAGTGGCAATGAAAAGGAAAAAGTTTCATAGAAAAAGAAAGAGGAAATATCTGAGCAGGGGCTTCTTCCAGTTCCACTAACAAAACAGAAAAACACATCTCAAGAGAGCTCACTTCAGCTCTGAATATAGAATTAAGATTGACATAAAGAGGTGTTGTTGAAGAAATAATTTCTTCAAAATAACCCACCAAAATATAAATAAAAAAAAATACAAAGAGAAAGAAGATGTTGAGAAGAAACAATTTTGTTGAAGAAAATCAACACACATAATTAAACTACAATAAAGAATTTATGTGGTTTGTATGTCTACGGGTTCAACACTCAATCTACTATGTTCAACAGAAACAAATCGAGCTCTGGGTTGCAATGTAAAAATTATAAAATTGCAATGCATCTGTGATGATCAGTCTCAAGAGAATCTAATAGAAAAGTCTTAAAATTTTATGATGGAATAATGAATGCTGTGGAGAGAGCTGGTCAGAATTACAAGTTGAAAAAGATAAGAATCGTACACGCAATGGAGATGATATAAAGGAAAAATAAAAGTGACCCAGGATAGAATCTGGTTCTGTTTCTTTTTGATAGAGAAGAAAGAGAGATAACGTGGGGAGAGAAAGTAGGTTCCTGTCTCCTTCATCTGCAAAGAATTTATTCTTCTTCATGTTGTCACTGGCTCTACAGAAGAACTCATTTGGACCTTATTGAAAAAAGGTTTAAGGATTGAGACCTGATGCAATTTTATGTTGATACAAACTAGAAACAGAGGATGGATTAGGTGTGTACTCAGTTATGCCTAATTTTTCCAGGTCACCATCAGAGCCGTCTGACCTTTTTCCTTGGCAGAAATGGGGACCTCCATTCCAGAATAGGCCAGGAATGCCAGCAAGCAAACTTACAGTGAAGTTAAGACCGGCAATAATGCCGTTGAGGATTCAGAGGAAGAGTTTGGATGAGGTGAAAATATTTTCTTTTATTTGGAAGGGCTCCACTTTCAGTAATTATTCAGGGATAACAAAAGGGGTTGGCGTGATTGTCAAAAATATCGTCTCATGAAGTGGGATTTTAAATTCGATTCACGTTAAACCCCAACAGACCAGTTGTGTGTGGTATTAGGAGAACTGCACATGTTCAAAGAATTAGTCAGATTAAAAAAATGTCCGCTCCAATGATGTTTAAACCGTTTGATCATTTAAAAAAAATAATTACATCAAGTATATATTGAAGTCATTCGTACTTCTTTTTTTTTCGTCATCTTGTGAGTGGTAATTATCCTCTTCTTGGAGTTAGTAAATTTATCATTTTTTCTTTTATCTAAAAAGGTTTCAACTTAGACAACCTGAGACAAGTTTAACCCAATTCAAAATTTACTAATTTCTTTATCCAGCTTGTAAGTTGTAAGTTGTAACTTGGGCCCACCCTACCCTCCTTACCCAAATTTGAAAACCCAGCTCATGTTCAAGTTCAGGTCGGGTTGGGTGGTCAGATTGTGCCCTTTGGTGGATCTTAAATGGACTTTCATCAATCAAGAAAAGTGGATTTTATGGGGTACGTTGATGGATCTTAATAGATAGGATTCTATCTCAAAAGATAATTCATGATCCTAACTACCTAATTGAGGGATATGCATAATCTCATCACAATCTAAATTAGTTCATCAGAATCTAAATAATAAATCTTAGCATATCTTAACACCCCCTTTCTCAAACTCTAGTAAGTCCACCACTTGAGTCTGAACTTATTTAACTTAATGATTTGATAATCAGATGTCATCTAATGGAGCAGAAGCAAATTAACGATAGACGCTTTAGAGTAGAGTACATGATAAGATCAATGTGTCATAGTTGATCCAACCATAAAGAAGTAGAATGAGACAAAGCTCGACATTTTGGCATGTCAGATCAACATATCTTGATGATCTCAACGGCTCGAACGAACCATGATCGAGGATGGATGCAGACAAATCCAAGAAAAAATCCTGATGAAATAGACAGAAGATCTAAATCTTTGCCATAACGATAAGATCCAACAAACAGATGACCCAAACTGAGCCATAGAAAAACAAACAATGGCTCTAGCAACAATGATGATTACGGACAGAGTGGCAAGATAATGGCAGCGAAGATGATGGTGGCATCAAAGGATAGCTGTGATGATGGCGGTAACAATAATGAATATCCAAGCTAATGGTGGGGGCAATGAAAACATGTGTAATATAAACTCTAAACGCCAACATATTCAAACACAAAATAGGCAAAGTAAGAGAAAAGAGGAACTTGATTCCTCATGATCGAGTGAACTCATCATCCAATAGGGAGCGTCATCTCTCGATCGCCAATCAAACTCAGTTGATACCATATTAACAAATGGGAGAAACAACAAAATTCATTGTATATTACTTATGTTTTATTCCGCTGAATGAGAGCCAATATCTCAAAAGATAATTTATGATCCTAACTACCTAATTAAGAGATATGCATAATCTCATCAGAATCTAAATAATAAATTTTAACATATCTTAACACTTCCATCCACCCATCTTGAGATTTAAGGCCATCTCATGATGAAAAAATTCCATCATATGTCTTCAAAAAAACTCTTTGCAATGTTGTGGAAGCAAGTGTTTACAAAGGTTATTTAAAAAATGGTGATTATTCATTAGCTAGCATGCGCGGGAATCTTTGTAGATGTTTGCAGGAATCTTGAAGTTTTTTCAAAGATGTTCATCAGCATGCACAAGAATCTTTGCAAATGTTTGTAGAAATAAACAAATACCTCTTAATTCATACATAGATCTTGTATCTCAATTTGATATGAATGGCTCAAGTTTAACCCTGTTCTGCATGCAAAGTCAAAAATACAAATTCTTTCATTTCTTGATTTAAATGTTAATTAATTCTTAATGTCGAAATAATTACACTAATGATATCTAAAATTAATATAAAAAAAAATATCACAGAAAATCACAGAGGAGGGAGGATTTCTACTAAAGAGATTTGGTTATTCTCATATTTATTATTTTACTAAAAAGTCCCTCTTGTCTTCAGTAACCATGGTTAATCTTTCCTCCTTCCATGATAACATGACAATTACTTCTCATCTAATTATCAATTCTAAAACTTCTATATTTTAAATTTAAGATTTTTTATTAAAATTAAGTCTCTTGTTTTTATTCATTTTTAACTAAATAATGTGAAAAAAGTATTTGACATCATAGATTTTTTATATTTTAGATTTATCAAATGATTGGAGCACTCAAAAATTTTAATGCAAAATTTATAAATTTTATTTTTAACACGTGTCATCATTTAAAAATAAATAAAAATGAGTTAAATGAATATGGATGTGCAGTGTTTCAGCCAATATCTCTAAAATTATTCGATGTGTATCGACGATAGAAAGACTTGTAAATATCTCAAAAATTATTACGATACTCTAAGAAGATTATACACCTTAACAAGAAATTGAAGTTAATCTTCCAACTTTTGTTTCTTATATTCAATCAGAAAGATCTGGGATATCAGCCGCCTGCTATCTTGCCCTTGTTACTCTAATGACTTTTTCACCACAAGGTTTCCTCTGATTGGCCATTGAGAAATGTTAAAACGAGCAGAATTTACTACTTTAGTAAAATAATAAAAATAAATTTTGTACTTTAATATTTTGTGGGTCAATGGGCTTTATAGTCATAAAGTATTTTTCAAAAAAAAAAAAATTATTTCTGCCATTAGATTGAAACTCATCAAGATCAATGGTGTATAGAAATATTAAATTTGTTACTTTTAAATATCACAAATTTTATTGGGATTTTCCTAAAAAGGGCCCCACCTTTTAAATTCATTTGAATTTTTTTTTTTTAAGTTTTCCATAATTCTGAAAAACCTTTCAACATTTGATAAAAATTGTAAAAATGAGATCAAACCTTTTAAATTGGTCATTAAAAAAAATTCAAAGTGAGTAGGACCCACTGTAGTCTCTCAAATGTTATTATCTTATATAATATATTAAAATAAAACTAGGAATGATATGTTTATATCCTACAACCGCTTAGCCGATTGCTTCATTTAGTTTCAAATTTCAAAAGTGTATAAAAAAATAATTACACATCGCGTCCCAGATGTATTAGGACAAAATAACGTCTCTACATGACTGCTTGGAAGACACAAAAGAAAGCAATTTATAAATGAAATCAATAAAAAATTATAAATTTTATATACCTCACCAGAATTAAATAATGTATGTTTGGATATGATGAATTAAATCCAGAAGGGGTCGGTCTACGGTCAAAAAATTCCTCTCATGAAAGAAAGTCTTGAGTTTGATTCGTACTCAAATCTCTTTAGCCCTCTTTCCATAGGGTTTCTCCTCATCGACTTACCAGTGTGTGTGGACTTGGGAGGTTTATACATGCTTGTGGAATTAGTCTCACCTTCAATGTAGAGTCAAGATATTTATATAATAAATAAATAAATATATATAATCAATTTAGTGTAAATTGTGCAACTATAATTTTTCAAATTAAGTTTAAATGATGATGACAAGTTTATTGAAAGTGTATATGTTTGAATAGAGAGAATATAAAATTAATGCAAAGAACTAGTTCTAACTTCTAAGTATGACATGAAGAACTACAAATATTTGATAAATCACAATTTAAACTTAATCCAATCGACACTGTAGCTCTTAATAAATTCAATTCAGACGTATGTTTGTTCTTAGAATGATTGTAGATACTAATGCCATAAATATGGGTAATATTTTTAATTTACCACGTTTTTACTGGAAAATAACATTTTCACGTTAATAACGTGTATTTATCGACACTGAGGTAAATTCAAGATAAAATTGCATTAAAAATGCAATAAATGGTACTATTGTGATAAATTCTTGATAAATTACTGGTAAATTTTTTATTAAGATTTTCATTTTATTATATTTTTAAATAATCTATTTTCTGGAAGATTATTTTGTAAATTTTTCAATAAGAATCGAAGAATTTAAAAATATCTTGATATTATCAACCGCAGTTAATATTCTGAAAATAATATTTCTTGACAATGATAGATCCTACATAGATCATTCAATCCAATGTAAAGTGATTCTCAAGTAAGTAATAATTTATCTTGCTTCTATGTCTAACTTAGCTTCAATCTTTTATAGGTCGCTTTGCGGAACATTTCTATAATGTGGGATCCAATTTTACTAGACCGTAACTAAAATTTACCATGGCCATTTTTCACCCACTATTAACCATACGTCTGTACTTCGAGTGCGCATTTACACCACACCGAGTCAATGGCCAACATCGTCCAGCTGCGCTTTTCTTTCCACTCTCTGAGTCTCAGACCCCTTTCATGGTGGGCCCCAAGGAAGGTAATGGTTTGGATTTCATCGAGAATGCCACGTGTACAGTTCTGATTTCAAAGCAGAGGAGGAGAAGAGTAGTGGAGATCATCCATGGCATGGATGTCTATCATCTAATTATATGGATAATGATGCTTAGAATGGAGATATTAGTGGTGGTAGTAATTATGACCAGTACGTGGAAAAGGTGATTAATGGATGTTAAATTACTTAAAACTCTTGTTGGGGGGTCGGATTTGTCCAATTAATCTTTAATTAATCCTGTGGTCCAGACCTCTGTTTTCCCTTTCTGCCTCTCTTCAAGCTTAAAAGTAGGTCACGCAACTTCACTTGGAACTTCTTCTTCTTCTCTCTCTCTCTTTCATGTAATTTCATTAGAATACAACCTTGTTGCTCATTTCTTGATTAGAAATGAAAGGAATTGATCTCTTTTGCACATCGCCGTCGTCGACGGCGATATTTGTTAGCATGGATGAGAAATCCAAGATCCAACATAGCAGTAGAGCGATCGACCGCCATACTCCGCTGGTGTTAGATCGCCGGAGAATTAATCCACCCAACCCTTGTCCTCAGCCACCCTCAAAGCCCAAACCCCGGCATCAAAAGAGCAGGAAAAGCTTGGAGAAACAACCTCAACTAAATAGCCCAGCTGGGTCATCAAGGTATCTCCTCAGCGACACGGCCATCGTCGATGAGCTAAAGCCTAATCATGATCCAGAACCGATTCATGCAATTGTTCCGATGGAGGTAACGAACTCTGGATCTATTAAGGAAGATGAATCGGCCACTATAAATCCTTCATCTACAAGATCACATGATCAGGTGTTTAGAGACTCTCTACAGATTTATTTCTTAGTGTCTGTCTGTGATTTTTGTGTTTATGTTTTTATATCTTTTGCAGGTTGTGGTCTTGAGGGTCTCTCTACACTGCAAGGGTTGTGAAATTAAAGTGAAGAAGCACCTCTCTAGAATGCAAGGTAAAAGGAAGATAACTAGGGACAGTCAGATAAAAAAAAGGATTAAAAAGAAAAAAAAAAAAATCTTCTCTACCTCCATGATTCCTTCCCATGCCTTGAAGTTACTACAAACAGTAATTTTTTAGTATATAAATTTTAATATCAGATATATTATAACCTCCACAGCATGTCTCTTCATTTCATTGGCAACCATAAAGTTAAAAAAAAAAAAAGAATTATTGTGGATTTTTATAATTTTTTTATAGTTAAAGTGTTTAGATCTCTTAGAACATCTCAATAATCTTCATGGCATTTATAATACTCACACACACGAAATAATTTCTTTCTAAAGAAATGACTCTTTGAGATAGAATGAGATGGTATCCACTCTTTTGGATAATAGGTATTTCTAAAATATACCTATGACTCATATCATGAGAAGAAAGGGAAAATATTTGATAATTTGTTTATTTAAATATGTTACATTTTAAAGCGTAAAAATTATATATTAAAAAATTATCAATATTTGTTTCCATTGGAGTTCAAATCTATTCTTTCTGGTGATTGATTGGTTTTTTTTCTCTCAATGTGAATAGGGGTGAAATCTTTCAATATTGATTACCCGGCCAAAAAAGTGACTGTGATCGGAAACGTGACTCCCGTCGGAGTACTGTCAAGCATTTCAAAGGTGAAGAATGCACAGTTTTGGCCCTTTACATCTTCATCGTCACCGTCATCTTCATCGTCGTCCTCATTATTTGTGATAAACAAAGGAAAATAAGCATACCCTTGCAACAGTAGATTATAATGAGTGAGAATTCAGTAGATTATAATGAGTGAGAATTCAGAATCTTTCTAGTGTTTTGTGAATGACAAATGAATCTGTGTCTCCCAAAAGAGAGAGAAGAGGTAGGGCTATGAAGAGTTGTTTGGTAGTAATCATTTCTAGGAAGAAACAATGGTGTCTTTTGGGTTGTATATAAAATCTCTGTTGAGCCATTAGACTTGGTTTTATAAATAGTTTAGCACTGTTCCTTTCATATGTAGTATAATTTATCTCCTTCTTGTTATGAAACGCAAAGATTCCATGTGTGGGGCAAAGATTCCCTTTGGCACTTGAAAATTATTTTCACTGCAGGCCCCAAAGCAGAGTTTTAAACTTTGGGCTCTGCTTTATGTTTGGTATGGGTAAGTCTGTGTCAATTTGGCTGAGTCGAATTAGTGCATTTAAAAGTTTTACTTAAAATTTTGGTTAAATAATTCAATTCTCATCTAACCCTTTATATGTTAGGGATGATTAAAGCCTTGTGAATTGAATTTTAAAAGTTAAAATGGTTGCTCTAAACAAACACACAAGAGATGGAATTCTAGCCCCCTTTAAAAACCTATGCAAATGGCAATGACATGATTGGGATCTAAGTTATTCTTTCAATACTATTTATTTTGGCTTGAGTGTTACATTTAACTAAGTTTGATTTTTTTTTTTTTAATTTTACATTTTCATTCTTTATTGCTCTATATCATGTCCTTTACTCATCAAAATGAGTCTTCAAAGGCCTTTCAGATCTCCTAATTCTTGCCACTTGTAGCATTTCATCTCTTCATGATAACACTATTCTAGTTGTTTACCCAGATGTCCAAACCATTTTCAATGAACTTTTTTGTTGGATTTGTTGTGAGATTTGAAGTCCTAACTCATTTTGTACTTTCACTCCTACTTCTTCTCTCCTTCCCTTCTCTACTTCTTCTCTACTTCTATTCTCGATTTGAGATTGTTTTGTAAACATAGTAAGATTTTTAGTTGAAAATTTGTACAAGATAGAGAGAAGATCCCTCTCTCATTGGCTGGGTGAGGCCCCTCTCAGGTAACACCCAGAGTCGTGGGATTTTGTAGGGAAAAAATATGGGAGGAAAGAGATTTGAGTGGAATTTGTATTTATACCTCTGATATTAGTGAAATTCTTTCATTTGTTATTCGTGAACATAGGTCTTGATCGAGCCACATTAAATTCATGTGTTTGTTTTGATTTAACTTTTGTTATTGAACCCAACACTTTTATTCACAGATTGAACTATCTTAGCAACTCTATTTCCTTTATCCCATCACACCACTCTTGAAGGTCTTTTCATCCATCTTAACTTTACCACATGTAGCATTCCAATCCTTTCTACTAGAATTATTCTAGTTGTTTATTTGCACGTCGAAACCATCTTCAGTGATTTATTTTTTTTCATTTCTGATCTATCTTTTAATGTTACTACACAATTTGATCTTAACATATTAATCTTCAGGGCCGATTCAGAATGAGATTCTAAGGGCTCTTTGTAACTGATATATTAAAGAGTTTAAGTGTAGAGGGCTTTTTCTGTCTAGGAGTTCTAGACAGCGGTCTACACTGCCTATGTCCAGAGTCGACCCTGTTAATTTTTGTTATTTTTAATAAAAAAATCAATGTTCTTAGTTGAAGGAGGCGAATGCCTCTGGCAATACCATTAATATAAATTTAATTTTTTCTTTCTTTTAATTTTTAAATAGATGAAATCTTTAATATATTATAAGTAGAACTACGATAGAATTTAATATTTCAGATCCTTGCAAACAATAAATGGCAATGGTATTGGGACCACGTGGGATAGATACCATTTGGTTAGGTGAGGTGAGGTATCGCTACTTGGTGTGTCATTAATTTCCAAGGCCAATGTAGTAAATGTGTAATGGCACTGTGCCACTGCTCCAAATCCTCCAATCATTCATGTGAAGAAGAGTACGAATAGAAACTTATCCCTTCTAAACTCTTTCAAAAAAATATTTTAAATTTTTAATCATAGTTTTTCATGAATAAAAATACTAAATTATATTCATTAGATTTAAGTTTCTAGGATTCTATTTCTCTTAGATTTATATGATACATGAGATTTAAGAGTGGTTTCGAGTATCTGTGGAATTAGTCTCACCTAGGGCTGCAACTCGGGTCGGGTTTTGGCCCGACCCGCATTACCCGACTCGAGAAATCATGCGGGTTGGGTTACAATAGTTGGGTTATAGGGTCGGGTCGGGTTGAGATTTGAAAAACCCGATCGAATTTCGAGTCGGGTTGGGCTGAGGGTTTTAAATTTCAACCCGACACGACCCGAATTTTATAACTTACTATAAAATCCCTCCTAACCCCTCAAACCCTAACTTCCATTTTCCAACAGAGAAGTGCTTGTGCTTCTCTTAAAGAAACCCTAAATCGTCACTATGCCGCCGCCGCTGAGGGAGAGATGGGAGAAGAGGAACCCATCAACGAAACTGCGAAAGAGAGATTGATGAACGGCCTTCGAGTCTCCGATCATTGGCCGCACGGATGAAGATGGGAAGATCGTTCAACGGAGATGTGAGTTTTTTTTTTTGATTTTTATTTCTTACTTCTTTTTTCTTCCCTGATTTTCTTCTTTTTCTCTCTTTTCACTTTTATCCCAAATCGGCAATCCAATCCCATTCCAGCAGTTTTATATATATATATTAAAAACGGGTTTTACTTCCAACGGGTCACGGGTTTGTTACTCAAACCGAGTTGAAGCACGGTTGACAGCGGGTTTTAAGGGTCTTTAACCCTAACGAGTTTTATCATGACCCAACCCTTCATACAGCCGGTCATGGGCCAACCGCCGGTTCGACCAAGGGTCGGATCGGGTTTGACAACACTGTTCTATCCCATTTTAAATTTTACTGGAAAAGGTTTCCTCTATCCATTTTTTTTTTTAAAAAAAAAAAAAACAAACGAATTATCATCTAAACTAATCTCGGGTCGAGTTCAATGGGCTGCAACTCGGGTCGGGTCGGGAGTCGGGTTAAGAGTATTACAATCTCGGGTCGGGTCGGGTTCACTAAATCGGATTTTTAATTCGGGGTCGGGTCGGGTTGGGTTCAATATAGTGTGAGTCGGGTTAGGGTTGGGTTTATTAAAATCCGGCCCGCCCGACCCGAGTTGCAGCCCTAGTCTCACCTCTAATGTGAGTGAGGATACTCATGTTATCCAAATATATATATAATTTGTGATAGAAAATTCATATTAATTTATTTGAATTGATTTTTCACAAATAATTTCTTAAAATAGTGAAGAGTGAGGACCATGAGCTTTGGGTAGTGATTTTTGCATTACCAATTTTTCTCATGGTGCACTAAATTTTGAAGAAAAATTTAATTTTGTCTTTACTTTCTTTATTCTCTCTCTTTTCCAAAAATAAAAATAAAAGTAAAATTGAAATTTCCTTTAAATTTAATGTATTATGAGAATCTTTTATTTATATCATAAATGTATCTATTTCAAAAAAATATGTGATATAAATTTTTGACTATTTTGTCCTCTCTTTTTTATAGACAGGAGAGATAAGAAGAAGAAAATTAATGACAAAATATCTTTTTTTTTAAAAGTAGAGTACCATAATAAAAATTTATTATGCACGAATCATTACTCAAAAATTAATGGTGCCGAATAACTTTTAGTATATTATGTTTTTAACTCATGGTCATACATGTAAATTTATAAGTTTATGAAATCAAGATCCAACAAGCCTACCTTGAGTGGACCATGGCTACAGTCAAATCAAATGGAAAAGGACATTAGATTGTTGAGAAAATGAGCTCCAATGTCCTCACTCTTGGGTCCACTTTTTCGTGTGGAAGAAATATCTAGCTCAAGGGTTTGGATTTGAGATTGTCATTATTGATGTGATTTTGACATATAAATCATTGACTCCGGAGATCATTAATTTATTATGATATTGATGCATCGACATTTTTATTTTAAGGGTGTTTATTTTAAAATGGGCATTATTTTTTAGGAGGTATGATTTTAGTGAATTGTTCATTTTACCCCTACAAAAATCGGTTTACTTTTTAGTGATTTGGTTCACATGTCCGGTACACTGATGAGTGAATCGATTTATTTGAAAATTGAAAGAGTACAGTTCAATGCACCGACCGATACCGATGAGTAAATCGATTCATTTGAAAATTGAAAGAGTACAGTTCGGTGCAATGATGAGTAAACTGATTTCTACAAATAGATGAGAGACAAAATAAGAAGTTCACTAAAATGTATGCCTCATAAAAGATAATGTCTGTGTTAGGATGGGCACTTATACTCTAAGAATTAACCTAGTACTTTAATAAGTCTGAACATTTTGATTATAAAAATTTGTGAAGTTAGATTGTGAGCGTCAAATTACATAAATAAATGAATATCTTAAATGTGCTTTTCACTTAACTCAGGGAATAAATGAAAAATTGTAAGAATTTATGCTACATGAAAATCAGTGTGGCAGATACTTGGAAAGTGAGGGCAATGGAGTTCACTCGAGTGACAGACCCTTTTTTCTGTGGTTATTGGTACTTTTTCTGAAATGATGCCAGCAATGACGACTTCTTTTGATGGAATCCCATTTCTTTTTTAGCTTTAGAAGGTTCAGCAATTCAGTGGACAATCTTCAATCCTACCTTTTTCAACAAGTAATCGAGCAACTATGGTCTCCTCTTTTATGACCTGACCTCAGTTCGTTAATCAAAAGGGCCACAAAATTTTGAGGGTCATATCGACTTTATGAGTAAAATTATTAAAATTTGATCAAAGTTTTTGAAATTCAGTCTAGGCATGAGTTGAAATTTTGGTATCAGTCGATATATTGATCGAAAAATTTCTCTAAAAACCACTGATTAGATATCGGCGATATATATCAGATATCGCCCAATATCGACAAATATCAGCTGATATATATAGGTTTAAAAATTGATATTAAAATCTCCGAATCAAAGTTTTGCCAAAATATAATAAATATTGGCCAATAAAATTGTTTGAAAAATCACTGATATTTTAAAATTTTATATTTTTTTTAATTTATGTTTGGAAACCCGTAGAAAACATAAAAAAAAAATTATATTTCGACTCATGTCCAAGCCAAAAAATTGTGTCCAAAATTTGTTACCCAGTTTATAAAATGGGTAGCGATCCTCCCATGAGCATTTTGTGTAACTTGTGACGGATTTTACTATATTGTCCATTTTTCCCTTCGAACCAGCTCGTCAAACCCTTCGAATCGGCTCGCCGGATCACTGAACCCTTCCACTGAAGTATAAATCGGCTCAATGAAATTTATCTAAGTAAGACTATTTTTTTCATATAAAACATCAGATCGGATCACTGGCCGGATTACTAAATTTTTTTAAAATGTTTTCGTACGTCAGTGAAAGGGTAAAATAGACAATACTCTAAATCCCATATCTCATTACATAAAATAAAATACCTGTAGGAGGATCTCTATCCCATATCTCATTACATAAAATAAAATACCTGTGGGAGGATCTCTATCCCATATCTCATTACATAAAATAAAATACCTGTGGGAGGATTCTACCCTTATAAAACTAGTTCAAATTCATATTAACATGAAAGACTTGATTTGAGCAGTAGTAGTTTTGTTAAAAGGAGCTTTAGATGGTGTAAGATATCAATATTTGTCTATTTTACTTCTAATTTTATTATTGTAGATTGAAAGGTAAAGGGGCAAAATGGAAAAACACCAATGATTTAAATGTTTCATGATGGGTTCATATGTGGGCTCATGCAAGCCCAAGTAGGCCTATAGAGGTCATAAGTTGTTGAGCCCCAGAAATTTATTGGGCGAGAAGATCAAATTAGAATTTTTATTCATATACTCCTTCTATCTTAAATTAATTGTCCTATATGAATTTTAGAATTGTCTCAAAATAGTTGTCTCATTTATATTGAAGTAGTATAAAGTGTGTTGAAAATTGATGAGATCACATGGAGTGCTAGCCTTATACAGAGAGTTCTTAAAAAATACAAATATTTCAAATGAAACAATTAAAATGGGACGGAAGGAGTATTAGTATTTCAAAACTTAAAATTTAGACTTTATTTAAAATCCTATCAACTTGAGAAATTCGTTTGATTATTTTTTCTTTAGAAAAAATTAAAAAAAAAATAAAATTGACTGAAAATCTTGTTAATTCAAATTAACTCAAACTTACTCCACCAATGCTCTTGAAATTTTTAAACAATGCCATGTATACACGAATGTTGAAAAGAAGAAAAAAAACTTATCACTTCATAGTTCAAACATGAATATGCCTGAGAGATAATTTGTAAAAAATTAATAGGCTCAACTCAAAGGCCGGACATATAGACATTTCGCTTTTCTTCTTCTACACACTTGTTTTAAAAAAAAAAAAAAAGTTGAAATTATCATTTTGCCCTTTCATTGTTTTAGAAAAATGATTCCACTGCTTCATTCGAACGAACCTTATAGTACGTGGGCTGTGGATTGGGAGTATCAAAATAGGTGGTTTCTCGACCTATTTTTATAAACAAGATATCAAAATTCATCTATTGTGAATTTTATGAACTCCGGGACTGATTTTCTATGGAGTTCATAAAATAGAGGAGATGAATTTTGATACATTTTTTTAGAAATCGGTCGAGAAACGACCTCGTTTGAAAATCTCACTCCACAACCAAGGTCGTTCGAACAAACCAAAAATTCGATGGGGAAGAAGCGTTTTTTTTTTTTTTAAATGAAAGGATAAAAGAGTTTTTTTTTTTAAATGAAAGGGTAAGAGTAATTTCACCCGATTCAACTCACACTACAGTTTATGATATCTATATTTTCAGAGCCCAACTTGAGCCATCCTAGTGAAAGATTTTTTGTATCGAACCCGATGTAAACGGGTCGGTTATTGATTGAATTTAGTAATATATAATACCCACATTGTCTTTTAATATTTGGATTGCATCGGTTTATCAGATGGAAATCCAAATTCGTATCTACTTCATATATTTGGATTCAAATATCTCAACAAAATTAAAAAAAAAAAAAAAATTCATCGAAAAAAGAAATGTAGACTAAATAAGTAGCCAAATTTTAATAGTAAATTGAACTAGGGGTGCAAAATTCGGTATCGGCCTATATTATTCTCTCTCCTCTTTTAAAAAAAAATGGCCGATATCGGCCGAGATATCGGACGATATGATGCGGTTTCAAAACCGTATCATATCGGCCGATACGATACGTATCGGCTGATATTTGCATCCCTAAATTGAACCTATCACATACAACATATAATATTAAAAAAAAAAAAATTAATACCCACATTAGAAAGAAAAAGAGTGAAAAAAGAAAGACAAAAATTGCCAAAGTAGATTCTAAAAAAAGCCTATAATTGAAATAATAGAATCAAACTAAACCTCATTTGTGATACTTTTTCCCATTCTCAAATTTGATAATTCAAATCCAACTATATCATTGGATTTGATTTGAAAAAAAAATCTTGAAATTCTCATCAATAAAAGAAAATTTAGATTAAATAAATAGCTAAACTCTAATACCAAATTGAACCCTTATAATATAAGTGATATAACACCCATAAAAGAAAGAAAGATAATGTAAATCAAAATACCAAGAAATGCCAAAGTAGAAAACAAAAGCCTATAATTCAATTAGTGGAATGTAATTACTTTTAATTTTTTTAGAGATAGCTCATTTCACTAATTTTCATTTTGAATCTTCCATTTATATATGAATTTAGGAAGGTTTAGAGGCAATATATTCACAGGTGAGAGGAATTTTTATTTCCAACTTCATTTTCTTTTAGATTTTGTCAATTTTGAGTCAATTTTACTATTTTTTTTTAAAAAAAATCTCTAAGATAATCTTCATTGTGGGATATTTTGTGTAAACAAAATTTTAATGAAATAATATTGAGTCTTTATAGAATTAAATAAAGATGACTTAATATGATCGATATAGCTTGTAAAGTGTCTGTATCTGTAACAATCAGTCCCGCTAGCATAATATTGTCCGCTTGGGCCTACACACGGACTCGCACGGCTTTGCTTTGGTGAGCCCACCCACTATTGCTCGTAAAAGGCCTTATCCGGGTATCAGAGTACACAGCGACACAATATTGTCCTCTTTGGGTCCTCAGGTAGAGCCTCGCTCCATATCCCGGCAACCCTCAAGATTTTGTTCCTAGCACAGGGCCCATACAA
This sequence comes from Chimonanthus praecox, assembly GCA_022113865.1. Classification (NCBI taxonomy): domain Eukaryota; kingdom Viridiplantae; phylum Streptophyta; class Magnoliopsida; order Laurales; family Calycanthaceae; genus Chimonanthus; species Chimonanthus praecox. The sequence goes on along the minus strand of CM039094.1, from coordinate 23,571,418 downwards.
GCCCATTCTCGCCTATGAGGCCTTGTGCTAAAACGAGGAAATCTACTATTTATATACCAAGGAATTTTCAATGCCACTAGCAATGTGGGATTTTTTTGGACAGGGTGTTATAGTATCATTTTCCTAGTTTTTCAGCATTTTCATGAAATTAAAGTTTTTATGAAAAATTCATTAACTATGATAGAAGATACTGACCATTATAGGATACTATAGAACATAAGTTTTATATCAGGTGTTTGCTAGCCTTGGTTTTCTATTTTTTTTTTTACTTTTTCATTTTTTCCAATTCTTTAGGGTATATTTTTTTTTTTCAAAATTTTTGCTTACAAAGATATGTTACTCTATGAAAAGACTATTTTTTAACTAAAATACGCTTCATCCCTTCTTATTTTTCTACTTTTTTATTATTTCTAAAACAAATTTTCAAAAACAATCTCAGTAATTGCCATGTATCACTCAAAATACAGTCAATAAACTGATTTATTGGTTTTTTTTTTTTTTTTAATTCTATGTCAACTGAGTGGCAACTGAGATCTTCTGCACCTAATGTGGTTTTGGTATTTAGTACTAAACCCACCCACAAAAAGATTTAGTTGGTAGACTATTATAGTATTGGCCGTTTAGAACTAGAAATTCCATTTGCTTTGTGCCAATGAGATCACCTGCATTTGTGGCCATAATTCCAATCAAGTTTAGGGTTTAGAGTTTCATATATGACAATAGACTTTTCATAAATCTTTTCTTTTAGATTAACGTGTGAGAAATTCAGACACAGACTTATTAAAACATCTACGGATGAGTCTATTATACCTAAGACACATCAAGATTAGGCCATGGGGACTCGAATCCACAACCTCCCACTTCTTGATGCGGGAAGGAGCCAGTTGATCTACACCCACGTGGATAAAGACTTTTCATGACTTTCCTACTTTGCAATAGGTGGGTCGATCAAAACCGTTGATCTCCATAGGTTTCACCATGGATTGATCAAGTAGAAAAAAAACCAATTTCCTTGATTTCACTTTTTTCTTTTATGGTCCATTGAGGTATTATAATCCTAACTTGGTAAGATATTGTTGAGTAGTATGGTAATCCCATAAGTGTACATTTTATTGTTTAGGGAATGTTTTATTTTTTGAATACTAACGGGACTAAACAGGGAAGAACAAGTCTAATACTGAGGGCTGCAAATTTTCACTCTAATTAGTGAATATCACCTGATAAAAATAAATAAATAAAGACTGAGATTCTTAAAATAAATTTAGATTGATCCGACCTGAAATAAATCTTAGTCGGGTTGGAGAGAGAGAGAGGTCCTAAGCCCAAACCCGACTTGACCTGAATTAAAAATAATATTTATTAATTTATTTAATTTTTATTTATTGTCCATGTACTTTATCTTATTAGGATCCGACCTGAAATAAATCTTAGTCGGGTTGGAGAGAGAGAGGTCCTAACTCCAAACCCATTTGACCTGAATTAAAAATAATATTTATTAATTTATTTAAATTTTTATCTATTGTCCATGTACTTTATCTTATTAGAAAATTATAATTTTATAACATTATTAAATAGAACTCACTCTCAAAAGTTAGACTTAGAAAGAAAGGTACCTCAAGTGTTATGTAGAGTCTTGACCGATGTGGAATTTTTTGTCACTTCACACCCGCCCTCACGCCTGCAGGCTAGATGTGGAAACTTTCAAATCCGCCCTCGCTTGCTCTGATACCATTTTAGAAAAACATAACTTAATAAATTTTTTGAAGTAAAACTCATTCTCAAAGGCAAATTATGATTTCTAAAAAATTCTATCTTTCATTTCTATTACAATTATCTTTTCTCTCATTTAATGTTTGTATAATTTTTTAAATTCTTTTATAGAAATTCAGATCGAATCGAATAAAGTCAAGTGAAGTCAGACAAGAAATTGATAATTTCATGTAGTCAACCTAACCTAAAGCCAATCCAACTCGAGCCATTGAGACATTTGCTGCGTGAGAGCAGAGCAATGGAGTTTACATCTCAACCAATGCATAAGATCAAAGCCAACAACTCCATTCCATCAACTCCATTTATGAGCTAATTAAACAATTTAGCCTTCTCTTTTCTCTCTCTTTTTCTGTATATAATTGCAATCCACAATCTCCATCAAACCACAAGACATTTATTTTCTCTTCTAAAGGATCTCTTCATATCCATTTCTGCTCTCACAAACCTCAACCTTCTCACATACATGGCAACATCTGTGTATGCCACACTCAAGGCCACAACCTACCTGTTGTTGCTGCTCTCAATTGCCAATACATGTGCCAATTCAGCTCGATTCCTTGATGAAGAAGCCCCATTGCCGGCCCCCGCTGCTGAACCCAATGCACCTAATCCAGTTCCAACACCCATGGATGACGCCATACCTCTTACAGCGGCCTCACCACCAATTGCTGGCGGGGCCATCAGTATTGGTGCTCCAGTGGCAAATGGTGAAGCCCACCCTACATTGTCCTTCTTCATGCACGACGTGCTCGGAGGGTCGACCCCATCAGCCAGAGTTGTGACGGGGATCGTCGCCAACTCAGGAGTCAATGGACAGCTCCCCTTTGCCAAGAACAGTGGTAATCTCTTCCCGATCAATGGCGGTGTGCCGCTAGTTAATGGCAATAATAATGGTGTCCTCAACAGCAACAACGCTCCGTTTCTCACTGGCCTCGGCGGCCCAACCACGACATCCATTGTTCAGAACAATGGAAACAACATCAATGGCGGCAATAGCCTTCCATTTGTCGCGGCGGGCCAGCTCCCATCCGGAGCCACCCTTGAGAAGCTCTTGTTTGGGACGATAACAGTGATCGATGACGAGCTGACAGAGGAACATGAGCTGGGTTCCGGGGTGCTGGGCAAGGCTCAGGGATTCTATTTGGCTAGTTCAGAAGATGGCACCAGTCAAACCATGGCATTCACAGCCATGTTTGAGAATGAACATTTCACCGACGGCTTAAGCTTCTTCGGTGTCCATCGCACTGCATCCCCTGAATCTCAAATGGCCATCATAGGCGGGACGGGGAAGTACGCAAATGCTAAGGGATATGCCAACATTGAGACCATTCATCCCGTCGTCGATCAGCACACCACCGACGGCATTGATACTCTTCTGCATTTCACTGTCTACCTTTCTATCTAGTCTTTGAAAGTAGATAAGCTTGTTCCTCTGTTTCATCTTCCTCTGTTTTATCTTCTATGTGACAGAACTATCAATACTAGAAAGAAGAAAAACATAAAAACTAAGTGTGGTGTGATTGAAGGGTGTAATAGTGTTTTGGTTTGAGTAAAGAGTTTAAAACAACTGCTATATCTCCTTGCCCCTTTAATCTAATTCAGGTGTTATTTTCTATTTATTTTTCAAATTATGTTAAGTATATGCCATCCTTTATCTTCACTTGACATAAAAGAAATAATTTCTTGTGATTGTCAAATGAATTTTAACTATTTATTCAGTATAAGATTAAGATGAGCTTTTTTTATTACACCTTTGTAATTTCAGTTACTTAAATAAGTAAAATTATCTTCTTTACTTATGCAAGATACCATCTCGATGAGGACAAAGTCATGAAAGAATCCCGTTTTGCATCTTGTATTACAAAGGCAAACTAAACTAAAGGCAATCTATGCAAAGATTTTCATGTCTAATCATCTTCAATTCATTCCCTCCATCATTGGCCTTCTTTATCTTCTCGTGGAACCTGTTCTTTTCCTCATGTATAAATTCTTACCCTTGTACAAAGTCCTACTTCTGCGGCATGGTAGGCTATTTGGCTTTGCAAAATTCTTAAGGGGTTGAAGCATGGGCAGGATGATCCTTCAATGGTTTTTGTCATAATAAGTTAGCCATCAAACAATGGCGAACAATCCATAATTCTATAACAAGAGCAAGCAGGTTGACATCAAGTATCACTACATTCGATGGCTGGTGAAAGGTGTTCAAATCAAATTCAGGTTTTCTAGGTTCAAAGACCATGTTGTAGATATTCACACGATGTCTTTGAAGACGGATTCATTCGAGAAGTTGATGATAATGCTTCGTATGGTTGACTTTAAAGATTGATTTAAGATAGATTGTTAAAAATGATATGCAAAAATTGTAACCAATCTTTGTGAATCAATGGGTCTTATCTCTTAGTTGGCCTAAGGATGGTTCTTGAGACTATATATTTGTGCATGTAAAGATTGAGAATATGTGAGAATTGGAAGCTGCTCTTTGAACGAGGCCTGAGACCTGGTTCTAATATTACTTGTTAGGATCTGGATATCCAGCCCCAAAGACTAGCCTATTAAGTAGAGTGATCAAAGTCCTTTATAAATCCTTATATTTCCCTCTACACTTCCAATGCTGGACTCGTTAACAGCCCCAACAACAACTAGGTTGTTTCCCCGCAACATGAGTCTTACGGATCACACATCCCATACATGATCTCAGCTACGTCTTTTTGTCCTCGAATGTATGCAAGTAATTCCCAATAGCAAGTTATGCGTGTTCTTCAATGTGATTTTTGTCCTTAATGCAATTCATGCATGGTTTGAAATGTCTACTAGCAACCAACATTGGGTACTTTGTGGGTTAGGTTGTGATGCACCGAAGCCCTAAATCAAGCTAGATCATATTATCAACGGCTCACGAAATCGGAGAGACGTTCTGTTGTGTGTATGTATCAGTTATGATACGGATCTAGATCTTGAAATATTTTCAGTTCCAATAGAGTGTTCTCATCTTTGACCTTGGTGGTGGCACCTTTGATATCTTTGTTCTCACTGTCAGAGCTACTGCAGGAGAAACCCACCTAGACGGAGAGGACTTCGACATCAAAGTGGTCAAATATGAAATTCAACTGTTTTATCTTTCAAGCCAAGTTTGATGAGTTGAACATGGATCCTTCAATAAGAACTATATGAGAGATGCCAATATGAACAAGATCTCTATCCATGATGTTGTCCTTGTAGGGGGTTCTAGCAGAATTCCAAATGTTCAACAGCTACTAAGAGATCCATTCAATGGAAAGGAGCTCTGCAAGTGCACCAACCTTGATAAGGAAATTTCATATGGTGTTGCTATTCAAGCTGCCAAATTGAGTTGGCAATAAGAGGGTTCAAAACCTAGTCCTATTGGGTTAAAAATTCACAAAGAATTGATGTGTGTTGATTCCAAAGATCACCACCATTCTCGGTTGAGAGGAGAGCATCATGTTACGGGACTCGGTGAATCCTTTCTTGATTCAGCTCATGTGGCATTCACTTGAACAATCTATCGTCAAGCGAGTCAGCATTACCACCACTATGGGTACTCTTTGGGCCAATGTGATCAAACCAAACCACACAAAAACTTGAACACAAGTTGAAAGAAACATGGAACACCAAGAATGCACTTACTTAAATTGAACTCAAAGAGAAGTACAAGACTTGGATACTTTACAAGCACCCACACTCTTGACTAGTACTCTCTGCTAGCACTCAACCTTTAAGCTATCCAACAAGCTCCAATACTTGAGGAGTCAACTCTTTCCCAAGCACCACTCAACTCTCAAGCTCTTGAGGGTTGAGGGTTATTTACAAATGAGCTCATCACCTCCTCTTATAGGTGAAGCTTGGACCATGAGTGGCTAGGATTGTGCCAAGTGTCATAGCCTATAGTATATGAACTTTCTAGGCTCTCCTATGTTATAACTGGGTATCCAACCCAAAAGACCCAAGTCCTATATATAAGTCCTTTCATTTCCACATTCACAACCAATGTAGTACTCGTTGGCGGATAGAACGTCGCTATCCCATCCGGTTAGGAGATCCCTGAGTTCACGTGTGATGGCTTGGAGACCTAGGACTGATACCACTTGTTAGGACTGAGTATCTAACCCAAAAAACTAGTTAGATAGATGGAGTGACCCAAGCCCTATATAAGTCCCTAGAATGGACTGAGTCTACTCAGATAAAAGCCTGAGCCTGAATTAAAGCTCAAATTAAGGCCCAACTTAAATTCTATTCAGGATTAGGCCTTGCATTCTTAGGGCTCAATTTGACTCGAAAGCTCAAATTAAATCCATGCTCTAATTAACTCAAGGATCTATGATATCTAATATTTTTTAATATATAATATTGTAATATATTACATTTAATATAAAACACAATCTCTGCATATCCTTAAATCTTGTCCACTCATCCTAAGCTCGACTATAATCGTTTATAAATTATTTTGCCACTCTCCAATTCCCAACTTTAACCATGCATTTTCCTCCTCTTTTCTCATCAAGCACTAGTTCTGTATTTTGAGGATTTGATTTTATTATTTTGAAAGAATTTGAACCCATAGATTGTTTTTGTTTTGAAAATTATTTGTTTTAAATTTTAGATAATGGGCTGATTAGAAAAGAAATAATAACTATAAAACTTAATTGATGTGATAATGTGATGGAATTAATGACTACAATAATGATTCATTTAATAAAAAAAAATCTTGATTCAGATAATAAATCTCATAAAAACATTCTCTTTAATAAACAATGAAAAACTACAGTTTATCGTTATAAACTAATGGTAGCAATTGACTACAAGTAAGTTGAGTAAGGTTCCAAAAACCTAAAAGCGTATATGAGCCCTTATGTATTTTTATGATCTAAGCCCAATTTTAAATAATTTTAGCTTGACTGGGCCCAGTACGATGTAGGCCCTATATTTTATCTGGGCCCAGTATGAGTTGCACCTTTGACCCCAACAGCCCAACTATAATTCACTATGGATTCACTCTGACAGGATAGGATTCAAAAATTGAGCAGCAGAAGAAATGTGAAAGATAGTGTTGAAGATAAATAAGAAGAAGACGAGAATTTCAGGAAATTTAAATTTAAAAACAAAGGTTCTCACATACATCCATAAAGCCAAACTGATTAAATCCTTCCAATTCCACACCCAAATTTTCTTTTCATACATTCTACTGATCAGAGAATTGAAGATGGGAAACCCAAGTAGTTTTTGCACATTGTCAAGCAAGGTAAATAGTGAACTGCAGAAGGGTATGTACCCCATCGGTGGTAGACTGATCATTGGCAGGATGAATGGTCTGAACAGTGGCATATCCCTTTGCATTCACATACTTGCCTGTTCCTCCCATTACAGCTAGATGGGATTCAGAAGATGTGGTTCGATGCACACCGAAGAAGCTAATGCTGTCGATGTAATGGCCGATCTCGAACATGGTGGTGAATGCCATAGTCTGGCTGCTTCCATCTTCTGAGCTAGCCACATAGAAACCTTGTGCCTTTCCCACCACGGCAGAGTCCAATTCATGTCCTTCTGTCAGCTCATCATCAATCACAGTCATGGTTCCAAACAGAAGTTGCTCAAGATTGGTCCCAGATGGGAGCTGGCCTGTGGATAACGACGGAAGCCCGATTCCGCCATTGACATTGTTTCCATTGTTTCGAAATATGTTGCTTGACGCAGGCCCACCGAGGCCGGTGAGGAAAGGGAGGTTGTTGTTGTTGTTGATAATGCCGTTATTGGTGTTTGTTTGTGGAAGACCATTGTTGACAGGGATCACGGCTCCATTTGGTTTGGCGAAGGGGAGTTGGCCGTTGACGGCCGTGTTGGTTACGGCCCCGGTGACAGCTCTGGCCGATGGGTTTGACCCGCCGAGGATATCGTGCATGAAGAAGGTCAAGGGATGGTGGAGCTCAGAACTTGTCACCGCTGGAGCAGTATCATTGACAGTTGAAGGCACAACCGGAGCAGAGACCTCCGGTGCGACTGCAGGAGTGACCACCGGTGCAGCACCACTATCATGAGTCTCGGTTGTAGGGACTCCTCGTCGAGGATTCGAGCAGAGGTTGCAATTGTGATGGAAATTGCCAACAAGAATAGGAAGGAAGCGGCCTTGAGAGTAAAAACAATGGGTGTTTGTGCTGCCATGTTGACAAGGGAGATGATGTTTGTTTTGGTGTTGAGAGTTTGCTTATTACTCAAGTCTATATATACTTATATAGATAGATATATTATATAGTATTTGACTATATAATATATATATATATATATAGACTTGAGTAATAAGCCAACTGTTGTTGGAGCAAATTGATGAAATGGAGTAGTTTTGGAGACCTAAACCTCTTGTGAGGGAATAGTGGGGTTGGTTTCAAATATGATAACTTTTTTTATATATTTGAAGGGAACAGGTCTTGAAATCTTACATATAATTTCATTTTAGGTTGCCCCCATTCCCTACAATACTGGAAGAGAACCAATCCACTAATCTTATAAGTATATACCATAATAAGAGTAAGTGAGGAATAAGAAATGAGGCAACACCTGCAAGAGAGTGGCCCATGATTTGGGGTGAAACTTGAGTCCGGGTTTTAACTCGACTCGCATGACCCGACTTGGGAAATCAAGTGAGTTGGTTTTATATTTTTAAAATTAGGATCGAGTTGGGTTGAAGAAAAAAAAAAACCTGAATTAAATTCATGTCGACTTGGGTTGAAGAAAAAAAACCTGAATTAAATTTGGGTCGGTTGGATTGAAGAAAAAAAATCTAAATTATATTCAGGTCGGGTCAAGCTTTTTTAAAATTGACTAGACCCGACTTGAATTGACCTGGCACGACCCATTCAAAAAAATTAAACATAGCACTCAGTTGGGTCGGGCCAACAATTCAATTTAGCACTAGGGTTAAACCGGGTCAGCAATTCAGGTCGAGTTGCATTGAGCAATTTGGGTCGAGTCGAGTCAAGTCAGGTCAGGTTCAATAATTTTTTATATGAATTGAGTTAGGTTTATTAAAATCCGGCCCGACCCACCTGTGTTTCAGCCTACCTATGATGAGTACCATTCAAAAATAAAAAAAATATACTTTTAAATCTTCCTAAAATTATATTCAAATACAAGATTCAAGGTGAAAAAAAATAGTTTTAATCATTTTAAAAAACAAAAAATTGAATCTGCTGATAAAGTACGTATGGATCGATATATATTAATTGACTGAATTTTATAACTTTTCATGTAAGTGAGTACGTTCGTAGCAATACATACGGTTAAATAAATTTTAAATTTGATTTTTATTCAATGGTTAAGATGAGACCCATAATATAAATCAAGCTGGATTTTCATGTTTAGAAAATGTTTGTAAAAGAAGTAAGATGGATTAGTGTGTAAATCCCACTAATATGCCGTAGGCTTGTAGATTTATCCTACTTTCATATTAAAAAAAAAAAAAAATCAACACATAGGATGGAATTAATTCATGTTTATGAACTGGACGCAGGAATGTGAGACATTAGTTGGCATTTCAGCGAGACTAAATTTGAGAGCAGTAACTTCAAGGAGTAGAACTTGGTGGTAGTAAGTATCATTATTATTAAATGTCAAAATTCTATTTCTTTAATATCAATTTTTTAATTCTTTTTTTGAAATTTAACTCAATTATCAATTATACAATTGATTACACCACTCTCAGAACTTGAGCACCAACCAGCAATGGTGATAAATTCAAGTGATTTTTTTATTTATGCAAGAGAGTGAATAAAAAATGTTGAGCAATGAATGAGGATGGATAATCAAAACTGTTTTGGCTACTACAGCAGTTTATGTCAAATTTCATAAATTTTATGGACTACAAAGTAGAGCTTCACAGTTTAGTCTTAGCAAATACGAGAAACCATTTTAAGAAACAACATTCATGAGTTCAATTTAGAGTCGGCTCTGACTATAAGTAAAGTAAGCCGCCGCCTAGAGCTCTTCAAAATAGGTCTAAAAATTATAGTAGGCCCCTGAGATTTTAGAGCCTCTGTAGTAGAACCCCATTTTAACAGTCTTGTCTAGAGCCCTTGAGATTTTAGGGTATCTCTGGACCGGAACTTCGATTCTCACTCCACACCAAATGACCACTCCCTATAGAGTTATCTTGTGTAGGTCAATAAGAAGGCTTACACATACCCTGAAGATCAGTCGGATGCTCTGAGAGGTACCAAACTTTCAAAACCTGAAATACCAAATCGATACTATAAATATTTCAGTCAATACTTCAGTCTGCAGTTTCTTTACCATTTCTATACCAACTGATATATACATATTTTCATATTAGACCGATAATATCAAACATCGGCTGATTTTTTTTCAGAAGCAGAAGTAGGGGTACTGTAGATTGCATTTCTCTTTTCCTCATATGCGTACAGTAAGACTCTTCAGCAAAGAAGTGAGAAAATGATTGATAGACATGGTTCATTGCAATGGATTTGTGTATGGTCAGTTCTGATTATCTTCCCTTCCGTTTCAATTCCCTGAACCATCTTGCATCCAGGGGGCTCATCAGTTCATGTTTCTGCTTCTGTAGTATCAATCAAAGTTGCCTGAGTAAGAAATGGATGGAGAAAAAACTGTCCCATTATGACACAATTTGCTATAGTATGGTTTATCGAGACATGTGATATAGATGCAGGAAATGGTGAAGCAAATCATAATGGAACTTCGAAGCAGAAATGGGTTTCCTGGTGACTATGGTACCGAACGAATAAACACTTCCTAAAGCCCAAGTAAATATTGTTAAAATAGAACCCATTAGTGAGCAATTTCATAACCTCATTTCAATTCCTTGGATATGAAGCTTTAGTTCATTATTTCTCTGAAACTTGACACCATTACCATAAATAAATCAGCTTGATGATTCGATTTGCTGAAAGAATAAACTCCACATTCCTACAAGCAACAAATCCATTCTCTTTCCATTATCAGCTGAAGGAATTTTAAACTTTTCCCTACAAGAAGAGAGCCTCAATCTAGATGCTGCATTTTATAGGAGTTCTTCACTTCTTCTGTCCAACCTGTCTTCAACACTGCATAGGAAGATTTGCCTCCCTACATTCTGCACAAGAACCAAGCCTGCATCTGTGAAATAGCACTGGAACTTTGGATTAATGAAATTCTACAGTTCTCTACAGGAATAGAACGCGAAGACTACATCTTCCATCAATTCATCCAGCAATAGCTTCTCTACTTCTTTACCTATTACATCAACATCATCCCCCAGCTCCAACCACCCGACCTCATCTGCCAAGACATTCTCTGCTGTGTCCCCAATACCAACCTTGCCATGCTTAATGAGCAGTTGCCAAACTTTCTCTGTAAGCCCCTCACCATCCCACACAATTGCAACGCTTCTCCCTTTTGGTTTTACCCATGGATGTAGATCCATGTGAGGTTTGAGAATCTCCGCCAATGCTGTATTTATGCAATCAAACAGGAGTCTCCTTTCCCATCTAGGCCAATCCACTTGCACAGCATATTTTTTCTCAAGGTTCTCAAACACACAAGGGTCCACAGGGGATTCCAGGGAGTATGACGTTGCAAATGCCATTTCTTGGTCAGCACCATGAAATCCTGAGTCAATGAGTACATCGAGTATGAAGAAGAAATCTCTATCCTCCAAATTTCTATATAATCGTAATGATACACTCTTGTCTTCCACAAAACTGGTGCATCCTTCTACAGAATCCTCGTCACTTGAGACCGTTACATCCAATTCATCAGTTGGTTCTTCTGTTGATTCCAACTTAAGAAGTTGAAGTTGCATACGGAGACCTGGCATAAAAGAATGGGAGTCTAAAAACCAAGAAAAAGAAAAAAAAAAAGTAATGTGAGAAAAATAAACTAAGATAGTTCTATCACTAACCATGAAGTTCTGCACTGACTCTTTCAAAGCAATCAGAACTAGATATTTCTGCTTCATATGGAGGTTCTAGAACAGAAATTGGACTCGGTTGTTCAGCTTCTTTTGAACATTGTGGTGACTGTGGCTCTGCTACAAGGAAATGAGAAGTTACTTGAAGTTCATGGTGAATCTGTTCAGCTTCTTTGGAGCTTCCTGGTGACTCTGGTTCTACTACGTCGCAATGGGAATCCATTTGAAGTTCACTAAGCGCAGTTTCCTGGACAAATAATTGATTGTTCAGACAGACACACTGCAGAGCAAAGTAAGTCTCAACAAGAAGGTGTTTTGGTTTAACTTCATTTCTCCAAACAACAAAATTGGGGAGAATTTGACTTAATGCAGAGCAATCTAATTCTAGAATAAAAGAAAATAAAAACCAGAAACTTTGGCTGGAACAGCTAGTTTATCTGTCCAACCCAACCAACAAGATGAAGAAACAGAAGCAGCAAATGACAATGATGCAGTGAAAGACTTTACCCTTGAAATGCACTATAGAAATTCTTTGCTAAGATGGAAATTAATTCAGCTATCAGAGTTTTACAAGGATTCCTTATACTTCCAGACTCTCATATATACACTGCACTATAGAAATTCTTTGCTAAGATGGAAATTAATTCAGCTATCAGAGTTTTACAAGGATTCCTTATACTTCCAGACTCTCATATATACACTGCACATGAATGATATCCTAACCTAAGATGGGGAAGTGGCCGATGCAGATGATGATGTATTAGATCCTAATCACTTGTTAAGTGTGGATTTGCTAAAAGAAATGAATAGTTACAAATTTCACCAATACATTGGTTTGGATTCTCCAATCAGTTTAATTTTGGAATTATGGTCACATCGTGTAATGCCACACAGGACTGATGTCATACCCATGTACCTTGTTTACATTTGCCAGGTAAACCCTTAGAGGATAAAGTTGCTGGTAGGCTCAGTCAAAAATATAATGAGATTTCAGGCAGCAACAAACAAGATGCTGAAGTCAACAAGTATGCCAAAATATAAAAGAAATTGCATTGTTTGCAGAACAGTGCACTCAGGGAACAGTAATAACAGTAGAAACAGCCTAGTAATGAGCAACCTGTTTACATGCTCGGTGGCTCATGTGTAAGTAAACAAATCACAAATCTACTGAAGGTTTAATGCAACAAATATGATAATTGAAAACATTGTATGGTAGCTTTTAGCTTTATTTGTTTGCTGTAAACGGACCTAATGACATCAATGCATTCTAAACAGCAAAGCAAGCAAATTTTATGCGATACCATAAGGCACCAAATTGCAGTTGCCGCACAAAGGAAAATTCACAATGATGGAAACAGCAACGTAGATGCACATAAGTAGTTGAACTACGGTTTAGAATATGAAGCATTTATTTGAATAAGTTATATGGTAGGAGTAGCAATGGCACAAAGTGAGCCCATCAAACTCCAGAGAGTCCACATTTGAACTGTCACAATGCAGACAGGACATCAAAACAAGAAGGGAAAAAAACCCTTTAGGAAAATATGCTTGCAACAACAAACTGCCAAAAAATAGAGAGGATATACTCAATCTAAAATATAGAGAATTGGTTGAATGAGAAATTAACCAATAAATCATGAGGGATAAAGTACCACAGAGTTATTGCAACAAACGATGTTTTGCTTAAGCATACAAATTTCTGAGTAATAGTTGAATGGGTCAGCCTATATGATTGTCTAGTTCTAACATGCATATTATACTAGTGCAACTGTGCAGAAAGTCCCCAAGACGTTTGTCGTAGGATTATGGCCAAATGCGCAGCTTGGCTACTTCTCTGGTGGATTTCCAGCATGTCTCCATGTCCGACATTTTGTGTGCCTGGAAAGAGTGCATCGGGCTATCTTAGCTTATAGTTTGTTTCAGTGGGTTTCTCCCCTTTAGGTGTTTGGGATTGCAGGTGTACAGGGTTGTGGGGCTCTTTGTTTGGTTTCTTGTGCCTTGTACAGCTTTTTCTTCCCACCTCTGGTGCCTTTCATTTTATATTAATTCAGTTACCATTTAAAAAAAAATACTCATACAACTCTAGGGCAGGGGTAGTGAGAGAAGTTAAGGAAAGGTGAAAATTATAAAAGCAAACTGAAGTGCTAATCAAATTCAAAGGACCAAAAGGAAAAAAAAAAAAGGATGAAATTTTGTCTTCTCCTTGCTGCAAGAGAGAGAGAGAGAGAGGTTGTCAAGAAACAGTGCATGGTAAAAACCAACCTCAACTATTATATCATTCTGCACAAAGCAGTTTGAGATGGAGTGTTTGTCATTCGATAACACAGTACAGGCTGTTGGTTCTGATACTGGATCTTCACCGGTTCTCGGAATCATTTTACCAGCTTGATATTCAGAAACAGAAGCATGCTCACCAAGATACCTCATATCACCAACGTCAAAAGTGGATGGATCTGGAACAATGGGCATATGTTCAGAAAGAAACCTAGCTGATAACCCATGCTTCATGTCATTTGGACTCCCATGAATTTCCTGTATAATGAGATCATTCTCTATACTCATATCAAAATAAGACACAGATTTCTTTCCTGCGGCTCCTACTTTTATTGAATAAGGCCCTACTTTCGGGTCAGAGTCTTCCGTGAATGACTCATCACCTTTTGAAATGGAGCAGTTGTCACTGCCAAAAGCAGCATGTGTGCTTCTCGATTTTTTACTTCCATAAAGAGTAGAAGATTTTGGAAGAGACCTGGACCTTGGTAAGTTCATAAGGTTTCCAGACTTCCAGCCATCTCTGCTACTAATACCCAAAGGACAATCCCATTTTTCAAGAACCTCACTTCCAGATGGTCTATCCGTGGAACCAGTCTGAGCTCTCTTGGAATCCAAGCCTGTCAACAACCGTTCACCATCAGGGCGAGACAGCATTTCACCCAAGGTTCTTGAACCCTTACTACAATGTCCCACTTCTTGAAATTTTTGAGCCATCTTCCACCGCTCAGAAAGGCGCTTCTTGGCCTCCCTGCTCAGTGATGACTCAGCTGAATAAGATGAAGACGAGGGGCTACACCTGCTACTTTTGTCATACAAGTGCTTGGAAGAATCTATCAGTCCATTAGATTCTTTCATGAAGTCCTTTACTGACATGCTATCAGAGCTTTCATCTCCAGTATACCCTTTCCATGCCGAAGTAGAAACATTAGAGTCCCTGCTGGCAGTTCGCCTCATTCTTTGATTGACTTCCCTAGCAGCTTCTCTTAAAGCCCTAGGCCTGTGCCTTACAAAATCAACATCATTAACTAATTTAGATCGATCCTTTAATTCTGGAAATGGTTCCCAACTTCTGAACCTCCAGAGCTCCCTTTGATTTCTGAGACTAGAACGAGAGTTTCCAGATGAGCTTGGCGATGAAACAGATCTTGCAGGGTCTTCGACGTTCTTAAAACTTGGCTTTAAAACAACTATTCTTGTTGGTAAGTGGCAAGAATCATTCTTTCCTTCAAATTGTGATCTCAACAACTTATGCCGAAGATAAAAATCATGTTGGTCATGATCAATGCGATTATCTTCTTGTTTCTGCAATGATCCCATATGCAGCTGCATGTAACCCATATCTCTTTCTGATTTCTGATATGGTTCACCATTATCATTCTTAGCATCCATTGATGATTTTCGGACTCTCACATCATTTGTGTGAGGTGGGGATTGAACAACCTGCAAATCATGGAGATGCTTTGTGAACAAATAATCAGGTTCTTGGAGAAATTTAAGGAAGAGATCTTTATTGGAACCTAAGACATCCACCGCATCAGGGAATTCCTCCAACTGGTGAGGGTTCTCATCAGTTGAGAAGCATCTTGCATCTAACAACTTTTGCCGTATAAATGCCATTTTTGCCTCACTTAGTTTTGAGCATGGCATCACCTTTTGAACCGGCAGAGCTTTCTTCTTTTTAACATTTGTTGTTTCCAAGACTTCAAAAACATCTTTAAACTCTTGCTCTTGATTATTAATCTTCAGTGATGCATGGTCTTCATGGATGACATGTTTTTCTTGAAACACTACAGGCCTTGTTCTTTGACTATGGCCCTTGGAGAACTTGGGCTGTTTATGAACTGGTTGTTGAGTAGGAAGAGCATCAAGACCCATTAATCTTGCAACAACATTCAGTGATTGATGTTTAGATACCATTTCTTTTGACATCTCTTCAGCTAGTAACATTTTTATTGGTGTTCCACTGCCTTTCCTTGAAGAACTTCGCCTGAACCCATTGGAAACCTATATAGGAAAAAATTAAAATAATCTCATCAGTATTAACTTGAACAATAACATACAGGTAATGATCATGGAAAAAAAAAAGATAAGGAAAAGAACTGAAAATTCAGGTAGATACTGCCATTATGTTTCAGATAAAAAACATGAGAACAAAAAAAATGTCAGCAATTGCAGTAACAAGGGAAAATTCAATGATATATGCACTGGCTGACACAAAGGACGTGTTCGGGTTACAGCCCTACACAATGGATGAAAGTGTATGTTTATTTGTTTTTTCTTTTAAATTGATGGATGAATGTCATAACCTGATAATTGGACAAACTTAATGATCCAATCATCAAATTAATGGCCTCCTTCATGTTGAATGTAGAACAGTGACCATATCTGATCTTAACGTTCAATTACCTACCAGGGTGTTTTTTTCTTTTAAGATGGTAACTGAAATTTTACTGAAAATGGATTGTTCAAATAGAATACTGAGATTGTTGGCTGAGTTGAAAGTTCAGAATTATGGTCCACGGTTCTTAAAGCCAGGTTCAACAACGATGTATGGTGAAACCATGAATACCAATGCTTACAGGTCAATCATTTTTCAGCTTGATTACAATGTTCATTCAAGCAACAAGAGAAACAGACAGACAGACAGAAGTTTGAGTGTGGCTTTGCCCAGCATGCCTAAAATCAGATCCTCAATATATCTCAGCTAAAGCCAAGTTTGGCTTCTTTTTTATGATCAAGGTGTCCAGGCCTCTTAGAGCACCCGACTAATCCTCGGGGTATGTGCAAGTCTCCCTACCCACACACCGGGTAACTCTACGAGGAGTGGCCCTTTTGAGTGGAGTGGGAATCGAGCTTAAGACTCCCGCTTCCTGAGGTGGGTTCCTAGCCGTCAAGTTTGACTTGTTCAATTAAACAGTAGTGTTTGGCACTTCAGTTAGGAAGTAGTTTGTAACATTGTAGTTCTTAAGAGAAGTAACAAATTATTTTCTTCATAGCATGGCTTAATAGATGATATATTAAATAGCTATTTTAGATATTCAATTGAGCTTCCATGTGGTCTAACTAGACATAAATACAAATTGAGCCTGCCAGCCAAGTGATGCCAAACTAAGGTTGGAAAGGGCATATTCAGCTCAGTCAGCTCAAGATCAGGTAAGTTTGACTTGTTCAATTAAACAGTAGTGTTTGGCACTTCAGTTAGGAAGTAGTTTGTAACATTGTAGTTCTTAAGAGAAGTAACAAATTATTTTCTTCATAGCATGGCTTAATAGATGATATATTAAATAGCTATTTTAGATATTCAATTGAGCTTCCATGTGGTCTAACTAGACATAAATACAAATTGAGCCTGCCAGCCAAGTGATGCCAAACTAAGGTTGGAAAGGGCATATTCAGCTCAGTCAGCTCAAGATCAGCTAACAAGAGGTTTAGCATGGCCTAAGACTGGATCGTTTTAAAAAGTTCGTGCAATTATCTTAACCATCAGAATAGAATGACACTCTCTGTTAGAGCTGACATTTTGTGGATTTACTTATAAAACCATCAGAATAGAAT
Source organism: Chimonanthus praecox (assembly GCA_022113865.1). Lineage (NCBI taxonomy): Eukaryota > Viridiplantae > Streptophyta > Magnoliopsida > Laurales > Calycanthaceae > Chimonanthus > Chimonanthus praecox. The sequence goes on along the minus strand of CM039094.1, from coordinate 23,553,888 downwards.
CACCACCAGTGAATTGGCATTAGTAAAATATCACTCGAGTCAGTGATGTTCAACAAATTATATCAACCAACTGAAACAATCTCTGCCACTTGGTATTCATATTTTCTCTTAAGCCATAAACACTTCAGTCCATCTGTGAATCATCCCCAGTTTCCCATCCTAGAAAAGCTTTTGGGTTCTTATCTTTTGATCCATTATATCATAAATCATAACCTCCATCACTCCAGGATTTGTCATGTCCTCCCTTATTGACTTTCATCCCTCTTTCTACCGTCCACTTATATCTTTTCAACTTCCTATGTAGAGCCTTGTTTCCGGTCTCAATGATACATAACTGAAGGTAGGTCTCTTATTTTCTCACCTATAGGGCTACTTTCAAGGTTCCCCATGATTCTCTAATGAATCCATCTATTAATGTCAATCCAATTTGAGCAATTTTCTGTCAAGAGCTAATTCAGGGGCCGGTTGTGATCATGAGGTTTACATTATCAATTAGGCCTACCACAGGGATGCTCTGATTGAAGGGTCTACTTTCCAACTAGGCCTTACATTCACATATGCATTGGATTTCTATCGAAACTACCACAACCATGGAATTGATCAGATGGTCTGCCCTCCCCGAACTGGTTCTCGAGATCAGGTTGGGTTTCAACAATACTACCATACATCAGTTGTAATGATCGGAATCTTAGAATAGTCCACCTTGACTAATGGGCCTCTTCGTTCCGACCCTGTTTGTCATTACCACAGTTATGGTCTGACTTGTGTTCAACACATGGAAATATAAATTCTCAAAATAGCAGCAACATTCAGATATATATTTGCAAATGTTACCCACCAGATTCTGCTCAGCGGGAAACCCACTACCAAAACCAGAATCAAATTGCATCTTCTGCACATCCATCCGCCTTTTCATTTGTTCACCTGTAAATAAATACATAAAACAAAAGAATAAAATTTTTAAATACCTACCATCTTACTAAAACATTCAAGGGGAGAAAAATCAAGAAGCTTCATCAATACTGCCGTCAGACAAATTCCAAAAGAATCTAAATAAAAATCAGATAAGCATTGGGAATAACCTTACTACACGTCCATCAAATAATACATAGCGAAAGAGTCTTATTAGAAGTAAGTTCTCTGCTTTGATGTATGAAAAGGGAGAACTTTCCTGACCAAATAAAAACATTTTTAACTAAAAATGGTTAAAATGATAGTTTTGGAATACTGATTATTTTACAGCAAAGAAAATTCTTTACCATGCATCTAAGCAGAGCCTTGAGAACAGAGTCCAATTACGATAAAAATTCACTCCCAGGGCACTGGAAATGGAGAACAGAATTCTTTACATGACAATGCTCAAAGACACAGAAAAAATCACATTTCACAAAAGAAAAAGAACAAATTTGTAAGAATAATAACAACTTCGTAAGAGAAACATCAAGATGCCTATATGGAAGTGGCCGCTCGGTTTGTCTGAATGCAAAGGCAAGTGCTTTCCTGAAGAATAACCATTTCTCAATAAAATTAGGATTTTCCATTTTCCGTGTTTTAATTTAACAAAATAAATATTTTTCAAGAAAGGATTTTCATTTTCACTCATCCAAATGGAGACACAACGGGAAATGATAATGACCGTCTTTAACGAAGAAGCAACAGACTCATATCTATTTTTCATTAAATAAAATTATTTTCCAAGAAAGCACTCCACTTTCATGCATCCAAACGGAGCCGAATAATAAATGGTTGAGCTCATTTTTTATTTCAGTTAAAACATGTTATTTTCCAAGAAAGATATTCCCCAGTCAAATTCACCCAAACGAAAATTCAAGCAAAACATGTGATTTCAAGCCCATTTTAGCTAAGTTAAAATGGAAATGGGCCAACAGCCCCAGAAGCAAAGAAGATGCAGCTCCAAATCCGGACCTTCTCCAAAAGCTCCATCGGTCAGAAGCGGATCCGTTCTGGAAGATTTTAGATCGAGAAGGGTCGAGAACTTTCCAGAGAATCCATGGTACGGCTTTGACGATCTCCTCCTCTTCTTCTGACTCCGATCCATTTGGTCGGAAACATCCACAGGGGGCGATGGTTGTATTGAACAAGAATTGGGGTCAGGAGCTGAAGTTTCCAAGAAAATCAAGGTCCAGTGTTTGGGACAGAGAGTATCAGGGTTTCCAAGAAAAGCATGGGTTGGAACTTGGAAAAAAAGAGAATCTGCATTTCGATATCGTGTCTGAGTACTACTCAGAGGAGTTGTGTGTAATTTAAGAAACAACAGAAATAGGGGCCAAGTGTGAAGTGAGAGAGGGAAAGGGTAGAAAGGGAAGAAGACGGGATATTAAACAAAGGGAGAAATACAAAAAAAATGATCTTCTTCCATCGCCATTACCATTGCCGATTTGCAGACAGTCGATGAATGAATTTTGGGAATTTGAAACTTGAAATACACATTTGTTCTTCCTTGGATATCGTCATTAATAGAAGCAGAAGCATTCAATTCAATTGAATTCCTCACCGGTTGCGTGTCACTGCAACTGCAGCAGTACTCGAACAAAAAGCACGAATACGCGGCCCTACGGTCACATTTATAGCTCATATACAACAATATGTCCGTTGGGGACATTTTCTTTGTAAACTGTAATTTACAGTTAATTAATTTTAACTATAAACGTTAGAAACCGTTAGGAGATCTTTGCCAATTTGATTATACGATAATATTGATTTTTAGGTGTAAAAAAATATGTCTAGTGAAAATACTAGAAACCTTATTCCATAAAATAAGAGAAATTATTGTCTTTTTTTTTTAACTCTTTTTTTTAATAAGTTAGAAAATGATTAAGAGTCTTTAATGATATAACGTTGAATTTATATTTAGTCGGTTAATATTGTTATTTTTTAATATTAGATTAATTTTTTATAATTTTCATTTGATGTATTATCATTATTGAATTAATTATGATAGATCAAAATATTTATTTAATAATTTATTTTCAATCTTAAATTATTAAAGACTAATATAATTCAACAGATCTCATATTTTATAAGATGGTAGCCCTTATTACAATCCTATAATTTTTATTACATGACTCATCAGAATACCAAAGCTTTTCTTTATTTGATATTTGTTGATGAAGACTATAATATGTGAAAAGTTTCATTAATAATTAATCATTTTAATTATATGACCTTGATCATGGACGATATTTCGAATTTTAGTTAAAATTTGTAAAATATATGAAAAGTATCATTAATAACTAATTATTTTAATTATATAATCTTGATCATGGAGCCTTTTGACACTGGCCATAGTGTATTTTAAATATAAAAAGTATTAAAGAATTTCTTAATCCTACTAAAATGATTTAGTTGAGCACTATTACTATGCCTAAGTTTTTGCCTTATTTAAATTCGAATTACTGTCCCTTAGTAGATTTTGTTTTTTTTTTATATATTTGATTTTATTTAATGATAGAACTATTGCTAATTTTTACTTTGAAGACAACCTTTATTAAAAGAACATATTATAACCTTTGTTCAAGTAATATCATATTAACCCATGTCTTAAGCTATTTAAATTTAAAATTATTGATTAATTTTAATAATAATTTAAATATTAACTCAACTCAACTGAACAAATTTTTAAGCATTTCTAAAAATATTGGAATTTCTATTTTCAATTAGAAGAATGTATATTTATCAGGAACTGGACCTCGAATGATCGACTGAGATGAATAAAAGACTTTGTAGATGATATAATTCAAGAAAATCTACAATCCAGTTATCATAATTTAAAAATCAATTACCTTTAGTAATCAAATTTTCAAAGTTTAAAATTACAAAATTAAAATAATTACATAAAATTCAAATTTTATAAAGAATTTCTTATGCATATCCAAAAACATCTTAGACTGAAAAAGTTTAAAAAAAATCTAAAAAAAGTCTAAAAGATAAACGTATATACTAAGCCATATATGTTGGTTGAAACTTCAGTATCATTTATCATTTATAAGTACTAAGATATATCAAACATTTGGCACATGTGATGTTATGTGGAATTTGAATTGAAAATTTTAAACTGATATTTAATTATTATTTTTCAAAATCATTTCCAATGACACGATCCAAATAGAGACAAAAAATTTCTACTCATATATTTGGTTGCATTTGATATTTCGTTTCTTTCTTAGTTTTAAAGTGGGACAATGACATTTGAGATGAGTCCAATCAAATGACAGTTCCCATCATCACATGAGATGATTCCATGTCATGTGAACAGTCAAGATCATTGCATTTAACATCCAAGTTAAGGTAATTACAAATTTAAGATGCATTTAACATCCAATCATTATATCTGTGTATTTTTATTTATTAAATAATAATAAATAGATAAAAAGAAATCTAAATTCTCTGTTATAAAAATTAATAATGTCTCTGTTAGTCTAGACAGATAAGGTATTGACCGTTGGTGATGATGGTATTGATCGTTGATGATGATGATGATAAATGTCCCTATTAATTTTTTTAAATTATTATATAAGATACTCAAATCAAGTAACAGATCAATCTAAAATAAAATATACAAATAAATAATATAAATAATCACTATGAGAAAATATTTGTTTGTACAATGTTTTAAGGAAATTTAATTTTTAAGAATTTTCATATTATTTGTAAAAAAAATTAGAAAAAAAGAAAAGAAATTTTAGGTAATTTTTTAGAGAAATAGTTCAAAAAATTTAGGAGTGAAAGCCCGACCCACATGATCCGACCCAAGAAATCAATGGGTTTGGATTATGTATTTGTATAACCGGGTCGGGTTGGGTTGGGAAAAATAAAACCTGCATGAAAGTTGGATCGGGTTGGATTTAGAAATTTAAAATTAATCTAACCCGACCTGAGTACACCAAGTTATAACACGAAACTTGTGTTGAGTCGAGTCAGAAATTTGGGTCGGGTTGGATTGAGTAATTTGGGTTAACAATTTGAGTTGGATTGGTCCGGTTTAATAAATTATGACATGAGTTGAGTTGGATTTATTGAAATCTGACTCGACTCAACCCGAGTTTCAGTTAAAAAAAAAAAATCTATTGTGACCCATAAAAAATTTTTTACATAGGAACATGAGAAAACACTTTTTAGAAGAAAAGAGGTATAACAAAGTTGGGACTTTCTTTTAGAAAAACAAAGGTTCTCTCCCTTAAAATACTTGAAGAGAAAGTAGGAAAAGACAGTGCTTGGTGCGTACCGGTATTTGGAGTTTCGTTGACAGGATCCAAGTATCCAAGGGAATGAAAATGTTAGAATGTTACAAAGACCAGGTAAACACATTTATGTGCTTTTGAAAAAGTAAGAATACACTTTATTCATAAGGGAGAAAAAAAAAAAAAACCTTTCGTAAAGCAAGTGATTACTCTAATAATCACTCGTAAATAAAGGTTATGCAAATAGCTAAACCATCCATCCAATTAATTAAGAGAGTAAAAATGGGTAATTAATGTAATTTTTTATTCTTTCAGCTCTATTACACCAATGTGGGTTAAGTGTGACCATCTTAGTCAATATTTCATCAGCACGTTAATTATTATCAATTTATCATTATCATCCTCATCTTTAATAATTTCTGTTTTCCTAATTATACAAAGATATTTTGTCTCCTCATCTAGCTCAAGAAACTTAACTCTAATAGCAGGAGCGAATTGAGATATTGACCCATATTTGATATCAGATATCAGCCAGTTGTTTTTTTTTCAATTAAAAATAGAAAAATGGCATTTTAATTAAAATAATAAATTCTGAAAATAAAAAAAAAATGTCGGCTGATATCATCGCTATATTCGACTAATATTGGCAAATATGACAATGGCAGGAAACACCAGCCGATATTAATGATAGTACGACCCATAGATATCGTATATCAATAACTCGATATATATCAGTTGATACGATACGTATCGGTCGATATTTTTAACTGATAGTACATTAATTGAATAAAATCTCAGTATATATTTAAAAGTATATTATCTATATATACTTTTATTATTTGAGACGGGGTTGAATCTCCCCTCATAAAGGGAGGTTTTTGATTTGATTCACGTTCAAATCTCTCTGGACCACATTCCATGGGATTACTCTTTATCGACTTACTAGTGTGCATAGATTGAGAAGTTTACAAATTCTCGTGAGATTAATCTCACTTCTAATGTGAGATGGAGCTATTCATATTAAAAAAAGAAAATCATTCGATTTTACCATGTGCAATTAATGCTTTAAACTAAAATAAATTATTGGACAACCCACCTTTCATCCTGGGCACCCGATCAATGGTACGGATCTCAAGCAAGTTTGTCGTGTTGATTGCAAGATTCTGATATGATTAAGAAACATGATGCAGTGAGTTTTATATTGTAATAAACTATCCTGAAAATGACTATAAAAACAAAAGAGGGAACGCTTGCAACCTCTAAAGGAACAAGGTCTTGAGCTAGTGTCATATCCTTTTTAATTTATATTATGTCAAAGAAGAATGATTAAAATAAGTTACCCTTAAAAAAAATTAAGGTCGCAAAAGATAGTCCACAATAAGTAACCAGCACTCAAAATTGAAAATGTCTTGTTCTCACTAAAAATTATTATATTGATTTATACTTTTGTTGGATTAATTTTAAAATAAAATTGTCTAATTGGTTCTCTACTCTAATAAATGTCTCAAAAAATATTATATACTATGATATATAGGACTTCAACTTCTTAATGCGAGTTCCTGACCTTTACTCCAACTCTTCGGATTAATAAAACTTTGATTATGATAGTAATAGTTTACATTGCTTTACATTAATCTAATGTACTATATAATTTTATAATAGAGAATGCATGTATTTAGTCCTAAATAATTGTCTCAATGGTAGTACTCTTATTGTCACAAAAGAAAAATAGAGATAATATGTTTAAATATTTTACAGACTAATTTTTATAGAGTAGATACAATCTTATTGAATCTAAATTCAACTCAAATGTCAATTTAAATGGAAAATCAATCCTAACCCAATCCTAGTCAAAATTACCGAATCTAATCCAACAAAGATTTATATTGGATCATTCATATTAAGTGGATTCCATTGCATTTCAGGAAAAGCATTAAATTCTCATGTGAAAGAAAGGATGTCTTTGGGTGTTTACTTAATGAGAGAGATTAAGAAGCTTTATTAATTATTATCTCTCTTAATGAATAAGTAATATTCATACAAATACTCATGACTCCATGCATGTTTATCATCAAGTGTTGTTGCAAACATGGCATTTTGGCTATTTTAGTGATGAGTAAATTCACCATGGGCTTTACTATTTAATAAATAAATAAGAAAGTTAGACAAATAAATATTGAAATTTGTTTGTCGCATTTAATTTGTGATTTGGATTGGATAGTCTTTGAAATTATTAATTTTCAAGTTCATATTATTTCAATAATTAGACAAATAGAAACCCATCGATGCCTTTGTCAACAAGTGGCAAACAAAGTGGATTTAAAATGGTGCATGTATAAATTCTCTTAGTTGTCTTTCATATTTTAAATTACAATTATGTATAAATACTCTATGAGCTTTTACTTTAAATTCTCTAAAATACATTCTATAATTTGTGTGGGGCTTGTGAGAGGATGGTCACGTCTGTTCATTTTATATTAAATAATTTAAATTTTTTTGAATTATCATAGGTTATTCCTACTCTATATTAGACGTGAGACTAATTCCTATAGATACACAAGACACTCGCTAAATTCTGTGCATCAAGATAAAATTGAAAAGAGTGGAAGCCGAGAACTCTAGTCTAATTCTAAAAGCTTAAGTCAACTGAATTATCTATAAAAATTAAATAATTCAAACTTTGCATGTCCCGTTATTTTTTTTTTTTTTTCAGCATCCAAAACTCATATCATATATTTACTGTCATAAATATCTATAAAAATATAAACCCATCTCCCCAATCCTTAAAATGGGCTGATAAATGAGGCAATTTCTTTACTATTATAAAAAGATATTTTATTTTTACTCCCTCTCCTACGATAAGAAATAGTGGGCTTTCAAAGCATGAAAAATTTGGAGAGATGAAAGGGTATTCATAAATCAAACTTCTCACCTAATTTCTCCTCCAACTCTAATCTAGGACACAAAAATATTTCCAAATAAAATGAGCATCAACTTTTGTAGAAAATTTTGATTCCATATTTGAATTTTGGTTTTGCTTCAAATTTTAAGCTGAAATATATTAGGAAAAAATCGTTTTTTTTTTTTTTTTTGAATTTACGTGGGAAACTGTGAGATACCTAGTATAAAATCTCCACGGATGAACCTACAACTCCTAGGGCACACCAAATTTAGGCTAGCATAAAATATTTTTTAAGAAAATAAAATGAAAGGAGTTTATATATAAATACATGTTCACATGAAGATGTATATACTTTATAGATGCTCACACAAAAATATCAAACGATGCATGTGAATGAGTTAATAGAAGCATTATGGCCATAAAATTGGTTTAGCCAATTCAGATTTCAGAGCACATCAAAGTTGACTAGGCTGCTGAATTTAGGTTAGGTTAGGTTGGGTTGCCTTATTTGAGTAGATCTAAAGGTTGATTGGGTTGATATATTAAAGGAAGTTGATAAATAGATGTTAAAAACTATAGAGTATAGACATTATTGAAACACTTTTGTAATGGATGTTTCCAAATGGACTAATTATTTACACTAAAATAGTTATTAAAACCCCATTTAAGACCTCAAAACAGGGAAATGGATTCGAGGCCATTGTGAAAATGATAGTGACAAACTGACAAAAGACCTAACATGCCCTAAATACTAAATAGTGATGGAAAAAAAAAAAAATATATATATATATATATATATATCAATTAAGACACTTACAAGTCAAGAATCGAAGATCATAAATTTGAGCTTACAGTCACTCGATACTCATGATTTACAGAATTGTGTGCATCTAGAGTTTTATTGAATGCTCTTGTACTTGAAGAGAGGTTGAGATCTTGAATTTTTTGTCATAAAAAAAATAATATTGACATAATTTTTAACTGAATAATCCAATGATTAAAAAAGTTGGAAAACTATTCTATGCATATTTTAATAGAATACCTATCGTTCAATGCAAAATTTTGAGATAAATGTAAACTATAACAAAAATATAAAGAATATTTAAAATTATATAAATCAAATAAACACCATCCAAATTATGTAAATCAAATTATAGAAACTCCTTCAAAAATTTTAAACATTGAACACGATTTTGTTCAAATTTTCACAAAAGACCTTCAAATGACAGTTATGTTAAAGCAAAACTTTTAAAAATAGAAAATGTTAACGAAATAAGTCATGGACACTTACATTAATCTATATTATCCTTGATTAGTTAGGTCAAATTGCATATAAGCATCATCTTCCACTATTACTGAATAATCATCTAAAAAACTATATTTCTCAAATTCTTAAAAAAAGTTAGGTAAATAAAATAAAATATATAAATTAATTAATCATAATAACAAATTTCCATTCAATTTCCTAACCTTCTAGTATATTTTTATTCAAAATTTTCAAAGTAAAAAAAAAGGGACAAGCTCCAATAATTGATTCACGAGGTCATGTGACTTTATTTTATTTTCTCTTAGAGTATTTTTAATTACATTATATTTGTCATCGATGTGGATTTTAGTGACCTTTATAAAATTTTAAAAAAAGTGTTGACTAAATAAAATAGACAATTAAAGTAAAAATCTCTATAAACACTCGAATTTATTTACTTAAATAAAATACATAAAAAATATTTTCATACAATTTTAAAAATTAAAATTAAAGTCTCAAAAATCTCACTTATATTTCATTAGATTTTTCTTGTTTTCACTTGCATGCATTCACCTAGCTCGTGACACTGAGCGAGTCAGTCATTTACGACTCCCAACACGTACGTGTGTACACGTGGGGTTCTCGTACCTACTTCTTTACAAGCGACAAATAAGAGAAAAAAATATTTTATTATTTTATTATTTATTATTTTTTTATGGGACTGGATTAAGCTGAAGATAGTGAAAGGTGCCTAACTTGCAGGAAAATTGACCCAATTTTTTTATTTTGCCTACCAATATTATATATATATATATATCTTTAGGTGTTGACAAAAATATTGATTGTCTCCTCTATTGTCTACACTCTATTAGAGTGTAGACAATGAGAAAATGTAAGGTAGATTTGTCCATTTTCTACTAATAAAAGACACAGCCATTTATGGGTACATTCAGCTTCACCTAATGCTGCTGGGAGACTACAGGGAGATTCATCAAGATTGTTTTGTCTTCAACTTGTTCACAATTTATTCCACTTGGCATGCACTTCTTTTATCACACATCTGATCAGATTTGGCCCCCCCTTTTTACTTCTTTGCAAGAATGGTAATTGATGAGTTAAAAGTGATTCGATTTACTTTTTGAATTTTACTTTTTAATTTGATTTTATCATTGATTATACAATTAATCAGTTTATTATTTATCCTGTCTGTCTTTATCTCTTCTCTTTACATTTGAAATAATGTATTTGTAGTCTCTTCACTTTATGTACTTGAGCTGTCTCTCGTGTTCTACTTATATGCTCAAATAATTTTAGATGAGTTTCTCTCAATTTATCTTCCATTTAAGCTAAAAGAATCATTTCTAATTTTATCTTTAACGTTAATCCACTCATCCAATGTAATATCCTTATATCTGTCACGTTAACTTTATATAATTCTCTTTTGTCATCGTTCAACACTTTACTTTATAGAACTTTATTACAAAATCATCTCTTTCATTTATATGAGACTCTTACTTTCCCATCTTACTTGTTATATTTATGTTCAATTCTTCAAGTGATTCTACCGTATAACTCAAATATCTAAACTTGTCGCAATGTGTTAATAAGTTATTTTTAAATTCAATCGAATTACTTTCTTTATCATTTGTTCAACTAATGCTGCACTCCATTTACGTGTTCATGCTAGCGTTTCAGTCATGTCAATGGTGTTAGAGTTTAATAGATGGTTGAGATCAAGGAGTGTTTGGTAAGTAAAATGGAGGGATTAAAATGAAAGATAGATATAAATGTGATTCAATTCTAAAATAGGTTTTATTTGACTAAGATAATATGACTAATATAGTGGGATTAGTCATTCTTTCAATTCTCATTTCATCATTCATTCTTTCAAATTATTATTCTTAGAATAGTGAAAATATATATTATCGTGCTAATATCATATTAAAATTTTATTTATTTTTAAATGAAATAGATTATCAAACGTACCCCAAATCACTTGCCATGTTTATACAAATACAGTATATTTTTTATGGGTTATCATAGATGCTGCAAGCCTGCAACATGCCATGTGTTTGATGCTCCCCCTCTTGTGAATTTTCAAATGAGAACATGAAAGCAGACAATTGAGGTTGAAAGGTAAGAGTGTTTAACAGGCAATTAACTCTTATAAAAATTATTAAATTTAATCATTGGTGTCGACTTTAAATTAATAACATAAATAATTTTGACGATGATCAAATCAAATTACGAGTTATTTGTTAGAATTGTTGCGCGATTTCAATTAAAATAAAGATTATGCTGTCAATATGGACTTTTTCCTCATAATTATTTTAGTTTTATAATAAAAATAAAAATAATGACCCTTTAGGATTATAATTTTATTCATTTATTTCAATATTTTCTTGGATGATCACTTCATTATTGTGTAGTTTGGAAGACCACTTGTTGCTGCTTGAGCCCCAAACAGATACAAACACCATTCATTGTTATTATTGAAGTTTTATTTAATTTGACTTCAGTTCCAAGTCAGTATTTTTTCTTTTGAAGATTAAAGTTGATATCAATTTTATCATTTATTACATGTGTATCACTTAACTTTTTTTGAATTAACGTGTGAAAAATTCAGATACATTTTTAGTAAAATCTTCACCGATGAGTTCATTACCTCTAAAACATAGTAAGATAGACGATGGAGTTTTGAACCCACAACCTTCTACCTCTTTAAGAGGAAGATAATCAATTAAATTAGTTAAAAATGTTCTATGAAAAAAGTTATGATGTGAACTGTGTGATTAAACTTGTGAGACTGATACTGACTTGGAAAGGTCAAAAGAATTTGACAAACACCACCAATAAAGAATAATATCAGAAGTAGGTAGGAGAGGCCTTAGGTTTGGCAGTGGCTCACTAAGAGAAGTTTGATTGTTACAAAATTTGTCTTGTTTTGAGTTCCAATTTTCAAGAGGTGACAAGGACATAAAATGTTAGAAACTTAGCTAAGAACTGTTGAAAGTGTGAGAAGCTTTTTGGCTTCATATCCACTCAAAAAATCACATGCAACACTTGAGAGGACTATATTATAAGTAACCTGCCTGCCTGCCTCCAATTTAAAGATTGAATATTGATGACAAATGATCTTCTTCAATAAATGGCTATGATGCAGAGAAGTTGATAAGATTATTTTAATTTTTTTTTTATTTATAAAATTTATTATTAGTATTATTTTTTAATTTATAAAATTTATTATTTTAATTATTTTTAATATTTAAAATTTAAAGATTTTATAATCACAACTCCATTGTTTCAACTAAGGAGAATTTGATATTGATAGATTTTAGATGGAAGCTTAGATGTTTTTTAGGGTTGAAATCGCATTGGGTCGGGTCAGGTCGGATTTCTTAAAACCCAACTCGACCCAAGTCAATATTTATGGAACCCGACTCGACCCGAGCTATTGATCCAAAATTCTTGACTCGATCCGCATTCTGAACCTATTTTAGTCTAATTTTAGTCGAGTTGGGTTGGGTCGAGTCGGATTAACTTCAAAATTCCTCAACTCGACTCGACCCGAATTCCATGCGAGTTTTTGTCTTCTCAACCCGACCCGACTCGCATGATCTGACCAGCATGATTTCTTGGATCGGGTCAAAACCCGACATGAGTTTCACCCCCAATGTTTTTATAAGATCCATTACTATAGATAATACACTTTTAAGACGTGTGCAAACAAGATTTTTGCTCTAATCTACTAATTAAGAAACTAAATATTGACCATAAGTAAAGGGCAGCGATCCTTCCACCGGAGTTTTGTGTAATCAGATAAGGATTTTAGTGTATTGTCAATTTTATCATTTGCATGAACAGTAAAATCGACTCGCCGAAATTTTACCCTTCACATGAACAGTAAAATTAGCTCGTCGAAATTTCATATGAACAGTAAAATCGGCTATAGATAATAGTATAATACACTTTTAAGAGGTGTACAAACAACGTATCGGAGTTCGCTTTACGATTAAGAATCTCAATAAACTGCGGCAAGAATTTTATCAGAGGAGGTTTGCACATACTCTGAGAATTTCGTCAAACCTGGTGGAAGTCTGGGTTTACTGAAAGATAGCATCATATATGAGTATATTAAAGAAAAACTCTTAAAAGGTTGACCTAATAGATGAAAAGTTTTAAATATTAGGGAAATCAATTTATTCTCTTGAAATTATAAATACCTTATTTATTTAATAGGTTGATGTACCTTGGAAGATTAAATCCTTAATATTGCTTTGGTTATTATTAAGAACTTTTTAAGTCCAAGAGAAACCCTTTATGAACAACAATCAGGCCAAAATGCTTACTTAAAAGGCTAAGGCCTATGTATCCAAGGTCTAGGTCCATTTTTCACTTAATTGGGCTAGTGGGTCTTACTTTGATAGACCTAGAAACTCATATTAATGTTTAGTGACGAATTTGTAAAATATTTATCTCTTCCAATCTCTCAACTTTTGAAAAAAAAAAATTATCCAACAAGTAAGTTGGTGAAATACTCTATTGAGAAATAATTAAAGTGGCTTGCAGGGAAAAGTGGGGTTTTGAGGTTCTCAGTCATTAAATAAAAAAGAAACAATAATTAAATAAGCAACCATTGGAGGTGCAACCAAACAGAGATTTTCTCTTTCTATTTTTTCTCTCAAGCAACCAAGAGAGCATGGACGCTTGGGCCCCATTTTATTTTTCCTTTGTGATTTTTCTTTTTTCCTCAGCATTTATCTTCAATTAATATGTGTAATTTTCTCATTGGATAGTTGATATAATAAGGACATATTTCGCATCTAATACTGTAGAGAATTGGCTAAATTGTATTCCAACTTAGAGGATAGACATGCTTGGATGCCCATGGCTTATTGGGCTTTTCTTTCTTTTTCATTTCTCTCCTACTTCATGTATAAATAAGTAGGGCCGGCCTTGATAACCTCTGAAATCTCCGGGGCTCAAGGCGGAGTGAGATTTCAGAGGCCCTTTGTGACTGTTATATTAAGGACTTTAAGTGTGTGGGGGCCTTAGGTGGCAGCCTATGCTCAGGGCCGGCCCTGTAAATAAGGGTCTTTGACTCGTAGCAATTCATATACTATGAGATTGAATTCTTTACAACTTTGAGGTTGTTTATCTGTGTTGAATTTATTGAGAATTCATTTTTTTTTTTTTAAATAAGTATTTGAATTCCTTATGAACAAATTTATATTCAATTGTCTATATGGATGTAGTTCAACTTGTAATCTTCTGCTTTAGAAAGTGAGAAGTGTCATATTCGAGTCCACATGCTTCACTTGATGTGCCCTAAATACAGTGGTTATCACCTGTAGAGGTTTTAGGTTGGACTTTCCACGATTTTCCACACGTAAATTAAAAAAAAAAAAATTACATTCAATATATCTTAAATGACGTGTGAGATTTTGACGAGGTGCAGAAAATTGTGCAGTAAGATCTGTATGAAGATTATTGTCTACAAAACGGAATTCATTTATAAATTAATAAATATTATGAAATCCATGTAAAATTAGACAATAATAAAAAAGTTTAGACGACGACGGATTACAACCATTTTTTTGGATAGGTACAAATGGTAGTGAACTCATATCCTAGCAAATAAAACATCAACAAGCATCGCTAACTCAGTCACGGGGTCTCTCTAACTCAGTCACGGGGTTTCTGTGATTGCAAATCAAAAGGATAATGTTAACATCTAAAAAATAAAAAAATTAGAAAGTTTGAGGGTTTGTTGATGTGATGCCCATGGTATCAAAATTTGAACCCATTCACTTGAAATTAATATCATGAAAGTTTTTATTTCATCTATTTTGAGTAGGGCTGCAACTCTGGTCGGACATATCGAGTTTCTTAAAATCCAACCCGACCCGAATTGATATATATAGAACTCGACCGGAATTATCAACCTGAATCTCACAACTCAACCCGACCCGAATTCTAACTTGAATCAACCCAAATTCTTACGCGACCCGCATTTTGAACCCATTTTAAACTATTTTTAGCTGGGTCGGGTCAGGTCGGGTTGTGTCGGGTCGATCGGATTAACTTATAAAATCCTTAATCCGACCCGACCCAAATTTCACGTAGATTTTTATCTTCTCAGCCTAATCTGACCCGCTGACCCGAAATCCTAGAGTCGACCCGCATGGTTCTTGGGTCGGGTCATGCGGGTTGGGCCAAAACTTGACCCGAGTTGCAGCCCTAATTTTGAGATAAATTTTATGAGTTTTGAGTGATTTAAAAAAACATATATTATTTTAACATATTTGAGTTTCTCATATTTTAATAATCAATTTTTTAGAAGGGCAGCTCAAAGAAGAATGAAGCACTCATTTTCAATGGAGAGACTAATATATTTATCATAGAATGGACTCTACATAGTTAGTTGAGATAAATAGAATATTTTATTAATGAAATAACTTAAGTGAAAGTCGATCATTGTATCTTTGTGAGATGATCTATAAAATTAGAGTCTATTTTCTAAAATAAAAAAATAGTTGTTTATATAAGAATTTAAAAAATGGTTTTACTAAATATGTAAAGCCCCTGATCTAATCTAAATAAAAATTGATGAAGTCGAGTTTTCAAGTGACTATTAATTTTATATACTTAAAACAAATAAATAAAAATATTTAAATAACAATCCTTTTTATAATCAACATACTCACTTCTATCACGAGAAACAAACTAAATCATGAGGATTATATGACTAAACAATATTAAGTGAAAATTTTTTGTCCCAAAATAAAGGTTTTGAATTTTGATTAAAAGATTTAGATGGATGTGAACATGAATTTTTTTTATTTATCTTAATTTTATCTAATCATTAAAAAGTGAAATAATAACATAAAAGAACTTTTATTTTTTACAATGTTTTTTTAAAAATGAAATCAGACTGTGAAAATCATTTTGTTGACATGATACTGTGGGCCACAGTCCACCAATGAAGTGGTGGGCCCATGATTTGACTAGTTGGTGTTGAGTTGACAAAAAGTCATAAGCCTATCTGGCCCAGAAATCCACAAGTGGAAGGTACTCTCGGGCTTTCATTGATTCAGTCAAGTAAATGTGAGAGTCTTGGGCCCGCAGACAGGACCACAGCAGTTGGGCGGGAATCCAGATTTATGTTTGGCAAAGAAGGACATCTTAACCGGAAACTACGTCTTTTACACGCCACTATCAAAACCACTAATCATAACTTCCTTTTCATTAATTTATTTGTTGAGTGGGGGCACATTTGGTAGACAGAGCAAAAAAAAGAATTTTTTTGATATTTTAATAAAATTTTAGGGGTGAAATTTGAGTCGGGTTTTAACTCCACTTGCATGACCCGATCAGATAAATCAATATGTTTGATTATGTTTTTTGTATATTTCGGGTCGGATTGAGTTCGGAAAAATTAAATCTACATGAAATTCAAGTTGGGTTGAGTTGAGAAATTTAAAAGCAACTCGACTCACCCCGACCCAACTCGAGTGCAGCAAGTTATAAAATAACACTCGGGTTGAGTCGGCCAGAAATTTGAGTCGGGTCGGGTAGTGTAACTCGGGTCAGCAAATCGGATCGGATCGAGTCAGGTTCAATAATTTTTTACATTAGTTCGGTTGAGTTTATTGAGACCCGACTCGAGTTTCAGCCCTGATAAATTCTTACTGAGAGTAGATCTTATGTTATTTTTTATAAAAAGAATAATATAAATGAATAGATTGTTATAAAGACTATTATAATATCATAATTTTGAACTTAATTTTTGAAATTTAAAAAAAATTATTAAATAAATATTTTAACCTATCATAATTATTCAAAATAAAAAATACATCAAATTAAAATTATAAAACAATGAATATAATTTGAGCAATATAAATTTGGTATGAAATAGGTCTTGTATAAAACCTTTGTAGTTTGTACCCTAACGTGTACTTTGTAATTTCTGATTGGACATTTTCAATTTTTTTATAGAAATTTCTAAAGAAGAATGACTTAAAAGCCTTAAAGGATATTTATAAAAATATCTAAACATATGTATCTTGCAAAAGAATGTTAAGAAAAAACCTTTTCTTAAAAAAAGTATTTCATGTATTATAAAAAAGATCTAACATATGCCACGCACTTTAGAGTATTTTTCATGTATAATTCTTGTATAAAAAAATATATCCTAGAATGTTAGAAGTACTCAAATGCTAATAGATCGATCCGTCAAGATATTATTTTTTTATTGAAAGATATACATAATATCTCTGGATGTATTTTTAGATAATCAAGTTGTCTAGATCTATTAGAACATTCGATTAATTCTTGAAACACGTGTAAGTAGATAATTTTATAGGAAGTGACCCTTTAAGATGAGTGGTTATTGAACTCAGAATTCCCATTTGCTCGTCTCTTACTATCACTCCAAATCCTTGGGGTTGCATTCAAAAAGTTCACAGCGTCATTAGATTATAGATGTCTATAGTAAGTCTATTTTAATCATCAATGGTTTAAAAGTATAAAAGTGAATTCATTTATGTTAAAGAAGAAGAAAAAAATCGTCTCTGCATTGGGCTGGGCCACACCAAAACCATGTGTGGATGCCATGAATGAGTGATGGTGCCAAGAAAGTGAGGGAGGACAATGAAGCAGAGATAAGGTGGTCCATGGACAGATTTGACACTAATTAGAGGCAGAGATGATAGAGATGGACGACAATGACATTACTTTACATATACATGTGATAGATGATGGCTAACTCCCAACGGTACATAAACTATTTAGATCAAGTTCTTCGCGTTTATATCTAAATATAAGTATCTCCATTTCACATTAAAGATACTAAATATAATTCATTAGACATTCTAGAAATAAAATTTCGATATAAAATTCATATTATCTAATGATATGTTGCACCCCTGGCTAAGCCCGTAGTTATGCTTGGGCCCTACCTATATGTGCTAGTATGGTGCTTCAGTACTTGACAATACCAAATTTAATAATAGTGCAACTTACGTTATTTTTTTAAGGAGAGAGGAGGAACCTTGAGTACAACCTTACTAAACCTATTTTTTTGGATTGATTCAGGTTAGAATTCGACTCGGGTCAGTTGAGAATTCGGGTCGGGTCGGTCGGGTTCCATATATATCAAGTCAGGTTGGGTTGGGTTTTAAAGAACCCGACTTGCGTTGCGGCCCTAGTGGAATGTTACCGGTTGAACTATCCCGTGCTGAGTTGTCAAAAATAGAAAGGAGGGAGATTATCCAATCAAAATCACAACATTTTTTATAGCTTATCTAAGGTCCCATTCTTTCCAAATTAGTGATGGATTTACCAAATCAAAGAGCTAAATCACATCTAATGATTAACCTTGTCTTCCCTTTCAAGTACAGAAAATGGGACATCCATCATGTCATGTGAATATTACTAGCACAATATTTTGGTCTCTGCACTGTCTTCCTATATTTTATACCAACTGTGAATATATAAAGAACTCTGAAGCTTTTGATAAAGAAAACATTTTCATAACTTTAAAAACAAATTTTCACATTTTAAAATTCTTTCAAAAATAAAAAAGAATGAAAAAGGAGTGAAAACATACTGAGACGCAGGGCCCTAATCCTCTATGATGGGAACAATGGTGGACCCATCTAATCATGTGAATCGCAACGGGAATTAAGGTGGATCAAGCCAGAAAGCAGGCTCATCAATCAACAATGAGGGGCTATTTAGCCCAAAACTTAAATTTGACCTACTAAATTTTAGTTAGTCGAAATCAGTGAAGTGTGGTTAGAAAAGACAATTTCGACTATTAAGATCAGGTGGCTTCTTTTGAAGTTTTGTATGAAATTTGGTCTAACTCAAAATATTTCAATGAGCTTTCAATCCAACCGGTGGAAATTTCAAAAGTATCCAAAAACAATTTAAGAACAAAAAGAAAATGTAATAAGGTGCAACGTGCAACCTCATTTCCCTAATAACTGTATCATATATGTTTTTGATAAGCCCAAGCCCAACTTGATAATAATCAAGATTTTATCTTTATCCAAACTCAACCCAGTTTTAAACTGGGATGAAAATTAATGCTCCAGCTCGACCTTTTCTTGGACCAAGTTCTTTGGGATTTCAGCCCACATTCCCAGCCCTACTTAAAGACATTTATTGTCTTCACTCTGGGTCAGTGTCCTGCATGGGCTTGGGCTATACTTTCATACAAAAGTGTACAAAACACAAGTGAGTAATGCATGGTAGTGCCAAGCCCGAGCCTAATTAGCAAGTTAAAAGTCCAAGTTTGGATGGAGCCCTACATGGGCCCAAATCATATGATCTAGCCTGAGCTTTAAAAGCATGGTCAGCCCAACTGAAAGCTTGAGCTCAAATATGAGTCAAAACGAATAAAAAAAATTAAAATTTTAAAGGCTTAAAAAATATAGTTTCATTAATGTAATATTTTAAAATCTCACACATAAAAAACTTTCCTAAAGACTAGACCTCACTGAGAATTGAACAGGGACATTAGTATAGAAAACTCCAGCTGTGTTCGTCGGGTCGTGGACGACTCCTGGGACGTCCCCAACTATGGGGGTCCTACTAGCGACACTCATATAAGTATTTTATTTTATCAAATGTTTGCCTTAAAAAGATAAACAGTAAATAAAATGTAAACTAGAAAATGAATTCAAATTAGGTGTAATAAGTGAAAAAGGTCTCACCTGGTCTTTTTCTATTTTTTTTTATTTTTTAGAATATATATAATTTAAGTGGATGGGTTGCAAGCCAAATAAAATATGTGGACCTAAGTTTAAAGCCAAAATTTAAATTAAACTCACTTGATTTAAGGTTTTGAGGAAAACAAGGTTGACTACAATCACTAAAATTAAGTGGTTTGCCTTTAAACTTTAAAATAAAATGTAATTCATATGTAAGTAATTTAGTGAGCTTTCCAATAGATCGTGTATTGGATTTTCATAAGTCTACCAAAATTTTATGAAAAAGAAAATATACCATTTATATATATAACTGAACAATTTCACAAGACTTTCATGCAAACTTTAGTTTGTAGAATACACTTAGCTCTTATGAATTGCAACCTTACATAATTTGATTTGTAGAATATACTTAGCTCCCATGAATGGATAGTAATCCTCTTCCGGGAATTTTATATAACCCGACGCGAATTTTACTATATTCTCCATTTTGCCCTTTGAATCGGCTCATTGGATCAAACCCTTCCACTACGATATAAATCAGTTCACTGAACGACTCACTGAAATTTATTTAAGTGAAACTATTTTTTCATAAAGAACAACAAATCGGATCACTGACAGGATCACTGAATTTTTTTAAAATGCTTTCATACGGCAATGGAAGGGTAAAACAGACAATACTCTAAATCCCGTGTCTCATTACACAAAATATCCATGGGAAGATCGATTATATCCTTACCTAATTTGACTTTTAATGCTCATTGATATAATCCAATGAATTTCACATTTATTTGATGATTGAAATTCTAAGGACGTGAAGAAATGACTCTTTTTATTAATGAAACAAGACTTTATAAGCACTACATATAAGCCAAGTCTATCAAACACACTCATCCATATAAGCCAGCCCAAGTAACACCCGTTGGCCATTCTCATAAAAGCCTCATGATATATATATATATATATATAGAAATGCCCAAGCGCGCACTTTATTTTAAATCCCAGTCCAATAGATTTTTTTTTTCCTTTTAAACCATAATAGGTCAAAATATTTATTCAATGATTCATTTTTAATCTTAAAAATCCAATAGCTAGCATGATTCAACGAATCTCATTTTTTACACTATGATGGTCCTCGTGATAATCTATTCATGCATATTCATCTATCTCCCGTAAATTAGTATATTTCTCAAATTAAAACACATCCACCATATATACATTGTTGAATTTTCAAGTTTTAAAAATACATTTATCCAAGGCATATAAAACCATTAAATTTTGAACTGCTATATTTTTTATTTTGATGATTGAAATGGGTTCAACGCTTGTGAAGAATTTGGGAAAATGACTTTCTTCGTGGATATTATTAGCACCCATATATATACATGATACAATATCTAAAGAAGAAAAATAATCAATTAATAAATCAATCAAATCAATTTGTAATGCCTTGATTAGGGATTTTGACAACTAAGAGAATATACAGGAATGACAAGTCATTGGTAAAAAATCTATCCGGATGAAGGCATTTCTTTAATACTCCCTCGGAAACTTGAGGGTGGAGAAGAGACAAGTTTGGAACTAAGGTATGAGAAATGCCGCTTTGGCAATCCTTCGGTAAGAATGCCAGCCAGTTGATCAACTGAATATACAAACTGAATCCAATGAGTATCGGCAACAACTCATTCACGAACAAAGTGACAGTCAAGTTCGAAGTATTTAGTGCGAGCATGAAACACTCGATTGGCAGCCATATACGTGACACTAAGATTATCACAATAGATAAGAGTCGAAAAAGGAAGGAGGAAACCAAGTTCCCATAAAAAATTTGTATCCATACAATGTAGGCACATGTGTATGAAAGGGCTCAATATTAGGCTTCAGCATTGGCCAGCGAGACCGTTGGTTATTTCTTTGCACACCAAGAGTATAAAGTTGGACCCAAGAAGGTGCAATAACAATGGGTAGAGCTGCAGCTATCGGGACAGCCTACCCAATCAACATCTGAGTAGGCAATCAGGCGTAATTGTTGGATGTACGCCTGATAAATAGGTAGTGACTAAGAGAGCCTTTGAGGTAGTGAAGGATGCACTTAACAGCCTCCAAATGAGATGTGTGGTTGACTCATGAATTGAGAAACAATGTGAATGGCATAAGCAAGCAATATCTAGTTGAGTATGTGAGGTACTGAAGAGCGCCTATGAGAAGTTTCCCTAGGGACTTTTGAGTTTTTATAAATACTTGACCTGAACTGTATTTTTCTAGCAGGTTAGGTGGGTCCATCAATTGGGACACAAATTGCCAGCCCAACTCGCAAGCCCAATTAACATTTTCTCTCACATATTTTTAGCACTCATAAAAAGGATTTTTTATTTTGTGTTTGTTGTCAATGAAAAATCAAGTTCAAAAATGGGAAATAGAACCAACAGAAGACAGAACAACATTCTGAAACTTGTAAAAATTGTGAAAATATGATTAAAGGAGAACGATCTGACATAATATCACATCAGATTCAGGAAAATAATTCAAGTTTCCATATAAATGGATAAAGAATTTTTACTAAAAGAAGAAATTACTTTACAACATATTATTTACAATTTGCAATTTTCAGCCCTCTTAAGCTTTTAGAATCCTTCCTGGCTTTTGATCAAGATTAATGGTCATACATCCAAACAACATAAGAGAGGCGACAATAACCAGACCCATACCTCTTTATTAATTATCTTAATTCTTTGTGAGAGATAGTGATTTGTTACATCTACGTTTTTCTACTTAAATGGTTGAATCCTGAGGATAAATAAATAACAAATGACAATATTATCACATTTGGAAGATCTATACACAAGATACACCACACAGAATGCATTATAGAATTGACAAAGTTGTGTTCAGTTTCTCAATCAATGATAGGTTTATGTAACCTAAAGACTGAAACTATATCATGTCAAAAAGGTGCATGCCATTATAACAATCTTCACTCAATTGATTGTTGAGATTTGCCAACCTGGAGGGGTTGACCCGATGGCCAAGAACCCGCCACAAGAAGCAAGAGTCTTGTGTTCAATTCACACTCAACTCTAAAGGACCACTTCACATTGACCTTATCTGGTGTGTGTGGATCGAGAGGTTTACACATGCCCCAAGGATCAGTCGGCTGAGACGCTAGAAAAATCAGTTAAAAAAAAAAAAATTCTTCACTCAATTGATCAAGTGTCCACTCCCCTCAAATCTACACTATTTTCACATACATGATATGGCAACAATAATCTATGGAGGTCCCTTTGGCCTAGCAAACCTATCAACTATCATACACCTACTTTAAATCGACAAAAACAATAACGCCTACTTTAAATCGACAAAAACAATATGTAATATTTTTCCTCCTCCCTAAACTTTTTCTAATACATTGATTCTAATGCATGCTCTTTCCAGTGGTCTTGCTTTGAATCTCACTTCCTCTTTAAACAAATTCAAACCCAAAACAACAAATTCCCAAAGTTTGGAACTGAATTTTTACACGGCATTGTATTCCCATGCACAGTGATTCTAATGCATAATCTTTCCATTGGCCTTGCTTTGAATCTTGCTCCCTCTTTATACACATTCCAACCCAACACAACAAATTCCTTAAGTTACACAGCATCGTATTCCCATTTAATTGGTTCTAATGCACTCTTTCTATTGGCCTTGCTTTGAACCTCACTCCTTTATACACATTCCAACCCAACACGACAAATTCCCAACTGAACTGAATTTTCACACACAGCAGTGTATTCCCAGAGCACTGCCTCCAATTCTTACCTCATGCTTTGAGCAATAACATTGACCAAATGGTGTTTTTTCTTCTAAAAGGATCACCACCTTTTGCTTAATCCAGATTCCAAATCCTCACAGTTCTCAGACATTCTCACTTTGGTTTTGTATCATGTTAGCAAATTTGAGTAGAAATAGGGCTGAAACTCGGGTCGGGCGGGCCGGGTTTTGACAAACCCAGCCTTAACCCATGTCAAAAAAATTGGAACCCGACCTGATCCGAATTGCAAACCCGAGTATGTCAACCCAACCCGACCCGAATTGCTAATACTCTCAACCCGAGAGTTGACCCGACCCGACCCGAGTTAGCCCAAGTTAGCCCGATTTAGCCTGAGTTAGCCCGATTTTTGAAAGAGGGGAAGAGGAAGAGGAAGCGGAAGAGGTAGATATCGATTTTCAAAAGAGGGGAAATGGAAGTGGAAAGGGCGTAGGGTTTTATTTAAGTTATGAATTCGGGTCGGGTTTTTTCGGGTCGGGTTGAAATTTAAATTCTTCAGCCCAACCCGACCAGAATTTCAGTCAGGTTTTTTTTTTCCTAACCCAACCCGACCCGAGTTTACAATTTCTATAACCCAGCCCACACTATTTTGGGGTCGGGTGAGTCGGGTTGGGCCAAAACCCAACCCAAGTTTCACCCCTAAGTAGAAAATTAAGTTTTATTGACTTAATTTCTTCCCATTGAAGATCATTCAAATCTTTCCCAAATTTGTGGGTACAACACATGGGATTGAACAATGACCAGTACGATTTTGACACACGACATAAATTGGGGCTATCCTTCCAATTGTGATAATTTCATCTACATCTTTTCAAAATTTTCTATAAGTGAATCTCAACTCTCAAACAACCTCAAACTTCCAATCAGTCCAAGCTGAAGACTCAGATCATTTGAGAGAAGTTTTATTCTTCTACACCTTCCAATACCCTGGATCCACCTCATGATTTAATTTCTGGAAGCTCTATTACTCTATATCATCTAGCAAATCAGAAAATTGTAATTGGCATAATAGGAAATAGCTGCAGAAAACAAAGCAAAAAAAAAAAACAAATGCATGACTGCTTCACATTACAAAAATTTTAAAGTGTGGAGGCAGCAAACAAATTTGAGAAACTAGGTATTTTCAAGGGGGAACAATTTCCCGTAACTAGAGTCCAAACCAACAAATGAACATGAATAAATTGAAGCATCAGAATTATATTTTATCCTATCAGTCTCTTTTTCATTACTTTTCAAAAAGCAGCTTATCCCATCCATCTCGGTTGACAAATAAAAGCATGTGGAATTACAATTTCATTCACTAAACATGATCATAGTGTAACTCGAAGACGATTTCACCAGCTTGATCTGGAAGTATGTAATTTTCTGGAGTCGATAACTATGCTCAAACATACAAGTCACCACGGAGGACTACAAACTGTAAAATGAACAGACAAGTCCAGGTAAAGACACTGATCAGCAACTTTCACAACATGCAATAGAAATGCTGATTTCCTTTACTAAAATGTGAAGACTCAAAGCCCCAAAATTACAAAATTTAGACGTCAGGCCTCTATCATGCGCTCCACAATTAAGAAAGCAAATCCTAATGAAAAGGGGGAAATAAAGCAGTCTAAAACAGATAGATAACCAAAATTCACATTACTGCACTATAGTGGAGGGGGGATTTGAATGCAAACCTGACCCAGATAAAATCCATGTTTTCCTTCAAAAAACCTAGCAACCATTTTCCTCACCCCCTTGACCCTGCTTTATCCTTCTCTGCCATTTGCGAGAAAACCTTGGTTGCCAGCACATTCTCATCAAAATACTTTGCATAAGGGTGCCCATTTGGAACAAGCCGCCGGTACTTCACAAATTGTTTCTCTGCCTCATCCTTCTTCCCAATCAACGTATATATAATACCTTGACAGAGATATGGCCGGAAATCCCTTGGTTCCTCCTTCACAAGCTCATGATAAACCTTCAGTGCGTCCTCATACTTCCCTTCAATGACCCGCACCTGTGCCACCAGCAACCTGAAATCCCTAAATTCTTCCTTCTTCTTCTCCTTCTTGCAGCGGTCCATCACACCCTCAATCCTCTTCATAAGGATGTCCAGATCAGCTGTCTCAGACTGCACAACGGCCATCGTTAGGCCATGGTATGCCTCAACGCGAAGAGGGTCAGCAGCAATGAGGTCCTCAAATGCAGACCTGGCTGTCTCAGTATCACCACCATAGAGGTGGAGGTGTGCACGAAGGAGGGGCCACTCCTTCTCATCAGGTTGGAGGAGGATGAGACGGTCAATGGCATCAATTGCTTCAGGGAGCTTCCGAAGCTTGATTTTGGTCTCCATAAGGGCTTGGAGAGCTCTTACATCATCTGGGTGGGAATCCAAGAACTCTTCAAGGGTTCTTTCCCTCTCAACTTCAGAGACAGAGTCGTCATCGGTCTCGGAGAGAATGGATTCCACGGATGCTGGAGGAGCCGGGGCAGCGGCAAATGCAGGTCTAGAGGGGAAATGGGCGAGAAGAAAAATGGCAGCGGCAAGGGAGACAGAGAGGGATATAGATTTGAGAAGAGAGAATACAGAGCTGAAGGAATGAAGGGGGGACTGGGGGGAAGATGGGCTTTGGGAATTAGATGAATTGAAGGGGTTTTGGGGGGTTGTGGAGAAAGAGGGTTTGTAGGAGGCTCTGGGAGATTGGTTTTGGGGTCTGGGGAAGGAGAAGGGAAACGGATAGGGATTCTGGGTGGTTTTTGGTGTAAGTGAAGAATAAGAAGAAGAGAGGGGCCTTGCATTAGATGAGGTTCTGAGAGAGGAGGAGGTCTTCCTGGCATTGGAAGAGGAGCTGGTTTTGGATAGAGGTGTTTTTGCGAAAACAAAAGAGGGGAAGAGGGTCTTTGAGATACAACGATTAGGGAAGGATGGATGGAGAGGAGGCTTCTGGGTATTGATTTTGCAGAGGGATTCCATCTCTCACTCTACTGCTCTAAAACCCTAAACCCTATGATATGAATGACTGAATGAGGGTTGAAGTTGAAACGAAGGGAAGTTTAGAAAATCGATCATACCAAAGTGCCAGACTGAACCGGAATCAAAGGGTTCCAAGTTCCAAACTTCCAAGTCGGGTCGAATCGGGTCGGGTTTAACTTACCCGCCTTGGAATCAATGTTTTTAAATCTAAACCCGACCCTGCTCGTAATATCTGAAATATTTGCCTTTTAGAAAATAATTCAAATTGAAAAAAAAAAAATACTTTAGATTCACTGATTGAACCCAAAAACCTCATATTTTTAATAGATTGTCAAAAACCCCAACTGTGAGAAAAAGATCTACAATAAATCTAAGAGAGAAAAATAAAATAAAAAAGTATCAGGATATTGGGAAAAAAGAGATACAAAATAAAATATATAATTTTTATATAATTTTATGAAAGAGACAACTAAAATTTATAAAATATTTTTATGTAATTATACATAATATTAAAGAATCAGGTCTCATATCTTGGATTGTTTCCCTTAAACTTCATCCATTTCAAGAAAATCTCAATTTTTTAAAATTTAGAATTAACCCCACTCAATCGACAACCTAGACCCAAACAGACTTTGAGCCGTAAATCCAACATCATTCATCTTTTTTAAAAACTATATGCAACCTGTCTAATTAGGTGGTAGACAATTTATTAATCTTTTAAGTAGACAACGTATCTTATAGATGGTCAAGGGATAGAATTAGGCCTTCATCCACTCACTGTTGCCTTTATTTTAAACTTTGAAAATTTAAATATTATAAATGGTTAATTTTTCATAGTCTATTCCATGAGATTATGTTGATTCATTGAATAATATTTCGTTAAATCCTCTTATTCAATTAGTCATTTATCCATCTCACGCAATTGTTCGAAGCCTATTTAATAATAAGTGTAGTCAAGCATATTCTAAGTTAATTACAATTTATAGTTGAGATAAAGCCGATAAAGAACAAATATCAAAACCCTTTTTTGTCACAAAACTCTTTTCAAAGCCTCTTTATTCAAAAAGATAATTCATTAAAATTTTAAGTGATCTTAGATTCTTAGATGGAACATAGAAATAATGAAAAAAAATATTTAAAAGAGAAATATTGGAGACATCTTTATTTTTATAAAAAAAATTATCATTTTTTTACTTGTAATCACTTAAGTGTTGGAAAGATACACCATTATTTATTATTATAAAAAATAAAAAGTCAAATATAATATCTCTTGTTAAAAAAAAAAAAACCATATGTCTGTCAAATTTGTATATAAATTTAAAGCTCTATTTAATTATTTTGATCTTATAATTTTAGACATAAAAATTGATTACTATAAACTATTATTTTTTGTATTTTTTTTTGTAGAATTATAGAAGGAGTTTCTTATATATAAATTATATTATACATATGATCTTTAATCCATTTCATTTTACTACATGAAATTTATCTTATAAAAATATGCCATCTCCCCTTAAAAAATAAAAATCAATCTCTAATTTTGATTTGGTCCGCTAACTGCGAGGTTCGGAGAAGCATTTGGCCTTTGCCCTCTTTCCTTTCCAATTCCCCTTTCATCTTCTCTGTAGACGACCAAGCCCAGAACCCTTTCTTCGGTTCTTCTCCCTTTCTTTTTCCTTACAACTGCGACCGGCGGCCGGCGACGAACGGCAGTGAGCCATCGATCAGGTGCTCTCTCTCTCTCTGTCTGTCTATCTATCTAATTCTTTAATATCCATACTCTGTCTCTGTCTCATTGGCACTTGTTCTTTATAGCAAGTTTCCCTGATTATATATGCTACTTGGATAAATCTCCCTTTTTTGTTCTTGGCATAGAGCCCTTATTCCACGAGAGAATGGTATAATTTTCTATGCTTTTCACTTTCCATTGAGTGGAAAATGACAAACAGCTTTTCTGATCTTCTGCTTAACTAAGAATATAAAATAGGTAGATGATTTTTTTTTCTTCATTCATTTCGTAAAATACCATACATCCTAATCTTCGTGTTTTTTTTTTTTCCCTTTTGGTTATTTTCTTTTCCACTTTCAGAGCCTTAACTCCTTCTCTATTGTGGAGCCATGGATCCGCCGCCAGAACCAGTGAGCTACCTCTGTGGAGGTATCTTTTATTCTCATATTCGAGGATCTATTCAGCTTGAGAGATTATAGGGGTGGACATGTGATTCTCATCATGCTTCTTGTTTTATTATTATTATGATTATTATAACTACTATCATAATAACTACTATTTGGTTGTTGGATAGGTATGGGTTGATATCATATTATGTCATTGAATTCTTGCCCTTCTCACCTTTTGGATTCTACCGCAGAGGAATCCTACTACGTATAAGAATCCCCTGTAAGTGTTATTTATGTTCGAACACAACCATAGTGTTTGCACAAGTAATGTTGTCATGGGATGTGTTCCATCTCATAGGATCACCTACTGGGCTGGCTAGACACAAGTTGAGGCCTAAGGCAAAAACTCTAAACGAGGTCTTCTTGGTATTTAACATATTATTATAAGTAATATTTAATTAAAATTTTAATTATATATAATAACAAGAATTTATCTAAAATTCTTATAGATCTCTGATTCAAATATCTAGCTAAGCCCAAACTGAAAATGATTTCTTCATTTATATTTTGTCATTGAGTTTAAATCGGAGACTATTTATATTCTCATTCTCCTTGAAGAGAATGATGATTTACAGTCATTTTTCTTCAATTCTTCATCCATTCGACTGCATTGTGTGTAGGACATTTCAAACAATATCTTTAACTACTATTCTAGCAATTCTAGCATATCCAAACATTTTCAGCATTTCAACACTATTTCAAGCCCGTAAGTAATTATTATTATGCCAATATTCAAATATCCAAACTTTATTTTTACAATAGTAACGAATTCAAATATCCTAACCTCAAAACTCTATTGTTTTAATATTTCCATTACGGTATTACCAATCTAGTATCAATCACCAATCACCAAATGAAAGAATTAAAAAGTAATCAAAAGACAAAGGAATTAAAAGAATAAATAAAGTAATCAAAAGACAAAGGAATTAAAAAATCTGCACCTTAAGTTCAACTAACAAAAGTAATGGTTGGTGTTGGATCAGATTAGGTGGGAAAGGGGAAAAAACTGATGTTGTTTCAAGGGGTTGAAACAATAATCTAAAATCTCCAATTTAATTAAATTAGAGAAGGGTCCTTCAAATTTATCTCACAAATAAATCTGGGCTCAAAATGGTGAAGCCCAAAACTGAAACCCATCCCCAACGTGAAACCAATTTGCGGAATGGCTAATGGTTGGTGTTGGATCAAATTAGGTGGGAATGGAGAAAAAACTGATGTTGTTTGAAGGGGCTGAAACAACAATCTAAAATCTCCAAAACTGAAATCCATTTCCAACGTGAAAGCGATTTGTGGAATGGCTAATGGTTGGTGTTGGATCAAATTAGGTGGGAATGGGGAAAAAACTGATGTTGTTTGAAGAGGCTGAAATAACAATCTAAAATCTCTAATTTGATTAAATTAGAGAAGGGTCCTTCAAATTTATTCCACAAATAAATTTGGACTCAAAATGGTGATGTCCAAAACTGAAACCCATCCCCAACTTGAAACCAATAGTGGGCCTTTTTTAAACAAGGCCTAAGGCGCTGGCGTAACTTGCCTTATGGTTAGGCCGGCCCTGATCACCTACACCATAGATTCTCATAACATGTTGGAGGTTTTTTTTTTTTTTAAAAAAAAACTATGAAACCCTTTGATGATTCTATGTTTATTGAGATTAGAATAAGAATTCTTATGAAATTCTAAAAATTCCAATTCTAATGGGCTAATAGATTCCAATATGAAAATGTCACTTCATATTCTAGCTAATGATTTAGGAATTCTCAAAATTCCATAATTAGAAGAACTTTCTTCTTCCAGAATTTTAACATTTATAAATCTCAATTTTACTATATACATGCCTTCAGCATGAATGGGCTAGATGTAATTGCATATGTGCAGTGGGACTTGTGTCACATTAGGTCACCATTCACCACCTTGATGGTATAGAAATTTGTGATATGTATCACAAGAACCTCTAGTGTAGTTGTTAAGTGCTTATAATTGCTACTTCAAGGTTGTGGATTCAAGTCTTGTAGGTGTGAGATGGGCAATCGACCCATAGGAAAAAAAAGAAGCAAAACAAATCCAATCCCAGATTGATGAGGTAATGACGTCCATGATGATAAGTTTAGATGTGGAAATTCCTCATGTTTTGCCACATTTGATGTGGGATAAGGAGGAAAAATTGAATGTTTGAAACAAAACTCTTTCTTTTTTTACGAATTTTTTAGTAGCTTTTAAGTAGAACTGTGAAGCAAATTTGAGAAATGAAAAACATATGCATTTGAGAGGGGAAGTGATTGTCGTAGTAACTATGGGTTTGTGGCATGCCTGATAAATTGGTAAAAAATCCAGGTTTGGACAAGAAATGTAGGTCTACCTCAGGCTTGGGTAAGGGGAGAGTCCCTTATTGTTGTTACAATAGGAAATCAAACATTGTGGTCAATGAGGAAGTGGCATGTCATGGACTAAGGTATAAATTTCAGTTAGCGTCAATTTTTCGTCCTTGGGGGGGTTCAGAAAATTGCAGCCAATATTTCAGTCATATCTGCTATCTTGGCCGAAATTTATAAATAGGTAGAATCATTGAAATCCCAAAATTTAATCAAAACTTCTGAAATTTGACTGAAATTTCTGAAACATGACCAGAATTCCTGAAGTTTGAACAAAATTTTGGCCAAATTATGACAAATATCTGCCAATATAATATTTTCAAGAATTCATCAATATTTCCGATATTTATATCTCAGACAATATTAAATCCGGAAAATTTTGGCTGAAATTTGTAACTCAGAATCATGGAGGAAACCAGTGTTTGACCCATAAGGGGGTTGTTACTTTTGTCATTCTATTTTTCGTCCAAAATCACAAAAATCCCCTTTCGGCATGATGTATCACTTTTCCATGGGCAAGAGGGGGAGATTTTGATTCATTTTATCTATTCAGTCATAGATCACTGCCAAAATGGCCTAAATGTTAATAATCTACAGAGAACTGGGTTTTAAAGTATTACTATACCTTTTTAGGTCCTGTTTAGTTTAGTGTGCACAACTTGCAGTGAGCACAAATCACTCATCATTCATGGATTGTGCGTGGAACATGCAATGCCTGCATGGAACATCTTTGAAGTATCAAATGGATGTTGCTATATTTATCCACTTTCCAAGGTTAACTGGTGACCGTTGCAAACCAACTATATATGCAGTCATGAGTTAAGATTTCCTCCGTGGATTTTATTATGGTGTTTACTTCTGTGCGAAGGTCTGATCAATTATGGAAGTTTCTGATTAGATTGTTGCTTGATTTATCACAATTTGGAAGGTTTCTATTATACTTGTTCATTTTGTGATAATCTTTTTCTTGCAGAAGTTCTATGACTGTTAGGGATAGGACCATTTATGTTATGAACAATTGGATGGTATTTTCTGCAATTTCTGATAATGTTTGAGCTATATTCAGTTATATTGTCAATCCTACGTTGGCTGTACATGTTTTCATTTTTTTTTAAATCATTGCTTGTGTTTGTTTGAACTTTACCTTCATTGTGGTTCTTATTTTTATTACTCAGACTGTGGAGCTGAAAATACATTGAAACCTGGTGATGTGATTCAGTGTCGTGAATGTGGATACCGCATTCTGTATAAGAAGCGCACTCGCAGGAGTATGCCCATTTAAAACCTTTCTCATTTTGATCTATTATTCAAGTGCATGTTTGGAATTACTATTCATTTATGTCACTCTAAAATCAGAAGAGATGATTAGGTGCAGGAGACTTGACCGAAATAAGGTCTGCTGCATATCCTCCCTCCATTAGAAAGAAAAACTATATTTTAGAATGTCAAATTTAATCAACAGATGTTGGATGTGCAGGACTTGACATTATTATGATCAGGTCTCCTCAATTGATCATTTCCCAATGCAGAAAATGTTTCGAAGGCAGTAGGGCTATATTCCCTCTCATTCTTCTATAAGAAAGAGACCAGTGGTGGTTTCTCAACCACCATAACCCCGAGTGAGGTGGTTTCTCAACCACTGTAAAGAGACCAGTGGTGGTTAAAACTCGCAGGTAGGTGGGTCCGATCATTCATCATGATCCACTTGGATGCACCATGGGCTGCTGTCCCACAGGTCCCACCATCTGATGGAGGGTCATAACAACTCCTCCCTCCTTTAGTTTGGCCTTGTTCTGAAGGGTGAAGTTTGGAAAATTCTTCTAATGCTAGGTTGCATCAAATTCACATTAATGCCACAAATGAAACAACAGTTTCAAGCCACTTGTCCCAAGAATTCTAGCTAGGCTTGTTGCTGTTAGAAATACCATTTAACTTATCACTTTTTTTGTGACGTCCCACACTCCGGGTTACGCCACGGGGATTAGAACTCGCACCATCTTGCTTCCTGAGGTGGAATGTTACCAGCTGAGCTACCTAGGATATCTTGTTACGTTTTGTTTTAAATATTTCCACTTATTTTGGCTTGCTTCATTGCAGTCGTTCAATATGAAGCACGATGAAGGCAAGGATGGATGCATTCCAACTGGTGCAACTTAATGCAATTTGGTGTGCTCAAGTGGATGATGAATCAAAGAACTAGTTTTAGTAGTGTCTGATGATCTGGGGGACGACTTTCATTTCCCAATCCAAACAATAGCCATCATTCATTTGGTATTTTTCTCTTGATGGTGAAGCCCCAAAACACAATTAGAAATGTTTTTAATTTGTAAGTGGCTCTCAATCCAAACTTCACTTCAATTCCGCGTTGTTGTTGAATAAGAAATACAATATTTAAGGAGAAATCTAAATATAGTCTAATACCTAAATATATCGTAACAAAGTTATATTGGATTTTTATTGTTTATGATTCTCACTTGGTTGGATATGGCTGCAAGGAAAAGGAAAGGATTTTTTTTTTTTTTCAAATATGAAGGATGGGAGGAATATACTCCTATATTAGGGGTGTAAATGTATCAAATTAGTAGTGCTGTGTTTGAGATTCCCCCCTCCGTCTTAAAAAATGGATCAGGATCTGACTCAAGGACCATCTGGCCCAGCCGTTTATTTATTAAATGGTTGGGTAAACAGGCTCGCGAACTGAGTCGGATTTTGGACCCTTCAGTCTTGGATTTTTGCTTATCTTACACCGCTCAACAAATGTCATATCTTCAAAAATTAGAATCAACCTGAGTTGCGTCTAATCATAGAATCTAAAATCGAGTTGGATAAAAAAATTATTTGCATTGAAGATTTCCTTCCAAACTCATTTATCAAAGACATTGAGTTGGAATTTGAATATTTTTAGATTAGCAAACATTCTACATCAAGAAGGATAAAATATATTTTCTAATTTCTCAAATCCCTGATCCAACTAGAACCCAATCAATTAACTAGTAGGCTTTACTTGAGCTCTAGAATAAATGGATCAATTATCTATTAATCCTCCAAATTTTAGTCGTTTTCAATTATTCTTTTAGCTTAAATTTTTGTGGTATTTAAAAATATATTGAGTTAAAAAAAATCACTTTGATCGTATAAATCAAGCCATTTTTTAAGTTTCTCAAATTTTAATTACCATAAAGTTATAAACTCTAAAATTTTACGGCCTTCGTATAAATCGGGGGATCAAGTTTGTAATTGAGTTCATGGTCTACTAAAATCGCCTTAATGGCATTTTATTGATCATTTTAAATTAATTTGTCAACCTCTAAAAGTTGTTGGCATTGACAAATGTTAAAGCATGAATTAATTGATTTATTTATGATCTTAATGAAGTCAATGAAACTACAACTATAATTTTGTGATTTTTTCAAAAGCCTATTAGCTTGATGAAATTTACCTTGGTTAAAGTCCATGCTTAAAAATACAGACCATATAGAATCACTAGGGTTTCGTTTGAATGAGGGGTAAATTTGCAGGGGTTACTTTTATGAATATCATTTGCTGTATAAGGTTTTCAAATGTGACATGAAAAACTAAAATCTAGATTTTTTTACCCTTATCTTTTGATTACAAAATGGGGTAAACGAGAGTTCCTCGTTACCCATGAAACATATATTAACTTGATTAGAATATTAGATTAATTAAGTGATGTTTTGAGTTTTTAATTTTTTTAATAACTTTAAATTATCTTTTTATTTTCAAAATATGTGTAAAACAACTATTTAATACAATTTTACAGGCGAAGTTTATTCCCTTTGCAGTGGAAGCAACAAGGATTAGTGATTCTGTTTTTTGAAGTCTTCAATCCTTCAAGGCGTTACAGCGCCCCTTCTTCTTTCAACATTTTAATGGATCCTTATTGGACATGGATCCTTATCGGATGGCCCATTAAGCGAACGAGCAGATTCACATTCCGCTGATCTGACATTGATTTCATTGTGTTCATTGAGAGTGTAATCAATTAGCAACAATTCTGTGTGGTATATTTTCTCACATCCTCTTAACCCGCTTGATTGGATAACTTCCCCTCAATTTTATCACCCTTGAATTGCACGTGTCACACATCTAGACCTGTTTGATAATCATTCCATTTGAAGAAGGATAATATGGCATTGGCTTACAATAGACATTAAAAAAATTATTTCATTCTTTTCATTTAAAAGGTTGTTTGGTAAAAACTCAGGAAGAACAATTATTTACTAAACATTATTGTGGAAGGTTGTGGGTTGGAGTCCCTATGGCCTAATCTTGGTGTGCCTTAGGGGTAATGAGCTTATCTATGAGGGTTTTAATAGAATTGTGTCTTAATTTTCCGCACGTTAATAAAAAAAAAAACAACATTAATCATTTTAAATTTTATATAGTCAATATTTTCATTATTTTTAATATATTTTATTAAAAAATATGACTCATTTTAGTATTTAAAAACAGTCTCTCTCACAAACTTTTATAAATTTCTCTGAAATTTGCCCTTTCACTTTTAATGGAGAAGCTCTGAGGCATCATGTGTTAGTCTACAAGATTTTCCTCATTTTAACTTCCTGACTATAATGTCCCTTTCATTTGTACTGTCTAAAACATGGAACATCATTATCTTTTCTAGTGGGACACCGATGTAATGGAAGTGGAGATGTAAGATCATGCACTCTTATCAATTACAGTATGCATTATTTCAGATGCTAGAGATGTTAGGTGTCATTATCTTTTCTAGTGGGACACAAATGTTGGGCTCGGGCTTAAAATTTGGACAAGGTTGGGCCAATCTTCAATTCGGACTTATATAGCACCTAACTCATTCAACATGTGTAAGTCTCTCTACCGTACACCGGATATTTCTACCGAGAGTGACCTTTTGAAGTGAAAAGAAAATCAATCTCGGAATTCTCACATCAGGAGATAAATTCTTGAGTATCACTCTAAACTCTTTGAGTTAACTAAAAACAGCTTTCAATTCAGACCTCTCTGCACTCCACAATGGGGCCTTCTTCTTTTTTAATTTTCAACCAAATTGTGTTCAGTTCTCAATTACTCGAGCATGTTGAGTAAGAGATTTAAGAAAGAATGATATAAGTTGTTGTTCTTTAAAAAGACTCAAAGAAACGGAAAAAAATAAAAAATTAAAATTATTCTGATTTACCTTTTCAAAACTAATTTTTTTAATCAAATATACTTTCTCAAAATTATTCCTTTTTTGCAGTAATTCTTTATGATTTTAAATATCAATCAAACCTAAGCACATAAACAGTCATACGAACGCCTATCTTTTAATAGTAAGAGTCAAACCAATCCTATGTCTATAAATCCTTTGTAAAGCGTTTTTGAACAATTCATGTTTTGAATGTAAATATTGGTCACTATATTAATGGAAACTAATCCATTGTAAAGCATTTTTTTTTTAAAAATGGAATGATTTTGTATACACCCAGGATATAATACATTCATAGCAGTGTCAAACACAGAGCTACATTCTTAATTCAAATCGTAATTACTCAGTTAATAGTTCGACTACTTCACATTTGATTTGAAGTTCATAATTTGGTATATTGGAGTATGCTCATTTGATTTATTTTTTATTTCCTCAATTCATAATTTAGGTTTGTTAGCTCAAAACTTCAAAGAAAGAAATTTAAGTTTCAAGTTAAATATGGACGACGGTTCACTCACCTAAACTATAAATTATTAGTAATCCTCGCGACCATTATAAACTGAATTAGTGGACAACAAAATTACTTATCACATGGACTTTGTTAATAACATTTTAAAATACCATTTTTTTCAATAAAGAAATAAAAAGGGCATTGATTTTTACACTGATCATTTTTATAAAGTTACAACGTATTTGAGTAAAATTTCTATTTTAAACAACTATCTGTTAGTGTTACGTGCGAAAACAAGAAAAATTGAACGGATAAATACACAGTATAACACAATATTTTAACGTGGTTCGGCCCACCTGGCCTACGTCCACGGAGTGACAAAATATTCACTATAAAAGAGAAAGAAATACATGTACAATATTAATGACTCCCTTGAATCATGAGCTCAAACTCGAAATCCTGAGCCCTTTGTACACTCCTGTATACAAAACACCGACATCACCTCTCAGTTGATGTGAATCTCTCTCATATCCAGAATAGTGAATCCAACTTCTGTATTGCTCATTCTCTACGCTTCTTGCGTCCTACAAGCAACTCCCGATATACTTCTCAAACACGAGCGTCTCCAATGATGTCCTAGCAATCAACCCAGACACATCCTTCTGTAGCCTCTCTACACATATGGCCATCTCTTCATGTACCACCCAAAGGCCAGAATATCCTTCACCGTGCCTCCTCCGTCCATTACATCTTCCTTACCATGTCTTTTAACTCTTCACACGATGGCGCCTATATATATTGAGGAGTCTCAAAAACTAGAAAGTCAAACCACTTACTGACGTGTTATACAAGAGTATGGAAACCCACGTTGGCTGCTCCAATGCAACCAGCAATTCACGTCAAAACCCATCTTGCTAGTTGCTATATTGTGTTTCCTCCACATATGCATGCTGGCCCACAAAGATCCCATGTAATCTTGTATAGATATATTAGGCCAATATCTAGCTGCACAATATCTACAGTCTACCCGATGGGCAGCAAGATATTCGAATGCCTTCCCATCTCATCTACCTCCAAGTTGGATTTCCTTCCTAAATTACAATTGGGTTCTTTTCTTGAAGCAAGCCTATCGACCAGCAAGTCTTTAAATTTTCTAACCAACAAATTCCGACTGTGAATCGAGTTACATCCCAACACTATCCACTCGTGCATTGTTTCCTCCTTTCCTCTTTTCCCAACATCTTCATTCCTTCCTCTCTATTGTCCTATTTAGTTATGGTAAATGGAGAAAATAATTACTTTTTTTTTAATTTACATGTAGAAAATCATAGGATATCCTTCATAAAATCTTCACGAGTGAGCTCATTACCCTTAGGACACACTAAGATTAGACTTTACTTTAGAGAAATTAATATATAAAGTTTAAATATGACTTAATTAATTTAATGAAAGTAACTTTTGATGAACCTCCTCCTTCCAACTCTCCTATAAAACCCTTGGTTTAAACTCTTTTAACTTTTAGGTCATTCTGCTTAGATTCTTATCAAATGAGAAAAAAGGTTACTCTAGAAAAATAATGTACGAAATTTAAATATGACTTAATCAATCCACTCTGAGAAAGTAAGCCCTATAATTTGATATATTGAATCATATAAATGGATCAAAAATCTTAAATTTACATATGTCCAGTATATTATTAAGTCCGATTAACACTTTCTAATTAGGTAACAGAGCTAGTTTAGTATCTTTAATGATGTAAGATTTCTTGAATTTTTTTTTTTTCATTTAAAACCCAAATATCCCCATTATTTAAGAGAAATAACTTGCCTAATGCATGGTAATAGAAAAGAAAATGTAGATAAAAGACTTAAAAAGGGACAAGTAAAAAACGAGAGCAGCTCTTTAAATTTGAACCACAAAATAAAAGATTAAAAAGCTGCCACCCATCAGTCACTCAAAACAAGACTGCCATTACAAAAGGAGATCCACACTAGAGCAAGCAATCATCAGTTTTTTTTTAATCTTATAATTCTTTTTTTGAGATATAGTCACCATTGAATTAAATTCAATTTCTAAATAATATTAAATTGTTGAAATCTAAAAATCTATATTTAGAGTGATTCATCAGCCACTCGTCATATTTTTATTTATTAATGCATAGCTTGAAACCATAGATCCAATGGAAAAGGAACCCAAGTTCTAATGCAATATCAATTTATAATTTTATCCAAGTGAAATTTTTATTTATTTAAAGTACACTATAAAAATGAATTTTATATTAATAATGATGATAATGCTAGTCAATAAATCTCTTTAAAATTATTATTTGACAGACTTTTTAAAATTGTAAAAAATTTAGAAAACTTCTTTCTAATAATTCTCAAGACTGAATTTTAAAATAAATTTTATCTCAATTAAAAATGCTACAGTAATACATAACTTTTTAAAAATTACGTTCATGACCAAAATAACTTATATAAGTAGCATTTCATTTTTAACACGTGTTTTACGTGCGCGAAGGACAGAGATATACATTAAAAAAAATTAGAGGAGGACGGGAGGACACGTGTTAGGATGAGGTCTTCCCCATTTCTTTTTCATCGTACACCTTATCAGGAACGATGAGATTATTCTTTCCTTTATCACAAACGATTCCAATTGTCACATCTCTTTTAGAAATGGAATATTTCCTTTTAAATTTTTATTTTTAATAAATCTAGAGGTTTACTGTAAAATGTCAATTTTTTATTATGAAATTAATAATCAAAGTTAAAAAAATCAAATGGAAAAAATATAAAATACCTCTATATTTTAGTATTTTGATAAATTTAGAATTTTAGTTTTATTTTGTAAAGTAGAATGTGGTATTTACAAATTTGAAACTATAAATTTAATGTGTTAAATTTGAGTAAATCTTAAAAAAAAACTTATATAGATATGTAATCAACTAAATCATATCCAATAACTGATTGATCATTTTCATGGTTTAAAGTTTTTTTTTTTTTATTTAGAAAAATCATATATGAGAGTACTACTCATTTACTCAAGGGAATTGTGGGATAATTCTAATTAGCCAAAACTTTCCTTAATTAAAATATACTAATCTTTCATTTCTTAACCTATTCAATATCAAATATTTTAAAATAATTTTAATTAAACATAGTTATTGATTGTGTGTGTATTTTATTAAAATGATTAATATAAAAACAAATGAAAACTTATGATGACAATATGTGAAAGATTATGACTCTGTCTCCATCAGAGTGAGTTGAGGCAGGAAAGTTCTAAATATTCAAACTGAATTCTCTACTCAAGAAATTCAAATAAATCGGAATAACTTAATAAGAAAATCCTTATTTCCTACTTAATTTGACATTTCAGTAATATGTAGTTGGAATTTTATATACTTTTAAACTTTAAGAAGAAATTATAGTTATAAGCGTTAAAAAGAAATTATAACATTCATAGGTTTCAATTATAACACATGTAGCCTGTCCACATATGTATCAAATATGAAATTTTTACAATTTATAGGTGCAGGTTCGATCTTCCATAATTTAATTTTGGTGTGCCTTATGAATAGTGAATTCATTCGTGGGGGTTTTACGCTGGGTATGTGAGTTCATTCGTGGGGGTTTTACGCTGGATATCCTGCGATTTTCCACAAGTAAATTAAAAAAAAAAAAAAGAAGAATTTTTTATACAAATTTAATTGATTCTTGTCCATTTCAAATGAAATTATAAGAAACATATGAAACCTTTTACTTCAAGAGTTCCAGTGATAAACGATTGTGTTTTAAGAGTGAATTGCGTGCAATACATTTACACGTACAAAAGCATTCCCATTCTCAACTAATTATGAATATAGATTACATCAATTTTTAATAGAAATTTTGAAAAAACCTCAATCTTTTTAATTAATATGAAAAAAACTATATAATTTTTAATATTATAAAAACTCAAGTTTTTTATATGTTTTACTCAAATTTAACAAATATTACATAGATTTAAATTTATAATTTCAAATTTGTAATAGAGAATGGCTGTATACCACATTCTACTGTAGAAAATAAAACTAAAATTCTAAATTTATAAAAATACAAAAATATAGAGGAAAGGAGGGAAGGAAGTTCAGGGGTTCGGAATATGCGGCTGAAGTAGAGGAGAAAAAATATTGAAAGAAGAAGATATCAATGTGTGAATTAAATCAAGGGAGGAGGGGGTAAAATTGAGAAAAAAATTAGGGGGTTTATGATGAGAAAAAAATGGGGTGTATATACCATTATCCTTTGTATTAATTTAGCTACTTTTATATTTAAAGTAAATCTCAATTAAAATTATTAGTTATCTGATGTCTTACCTTCAG
This sequence comes from Chimonanthus praecox, assembly GCA_022113865.1. Classification (NCBI taxonomy): domain Eukaryota; kingdom Viridiplantae; phylum Streptophyta; class Magnoliopsida; order Laurales; family Calycanthaceae; genus Chimonanthus; species Chimonanthus praecox. The sequence goes on along the minus strand of CM039094.1, from coordinate 23,512,499 downwards.
ATACAGCGTATAATCAGAGTTTTATCAGTACTCTCATATTCGAAGAAAATTAATTAGAGGTCTTAAATCTTTTTGGCATAAAACATATTAGATACACTCTTGTTTAAAATAATAAAAAGTAATTTATACCTATATTTTTTTTTTTATAATCGAAGTCTTATTTTAGAAAATTTTATTCGATTCATTTTATGCCCATTTTTTTTTCATATATTAGATTAAGTGATGAAAAATAACTTTATGAGAAGTGATCCGAACGAGTTTGAAATTTTAACTTGAATTAAATTGAAAATCTCTTTTTTTTTTTATGAAGAGAGTTTCTTGATCGTCAAACCAACTTTCTCAAAATTAATAATTTATATTTATATTATTTTTAATTTTTCTCTTTTAAAAACAAAAAATAACTATAATTTTTTATAATAATAATAATAATTTTTATAGAGCATCTTTCTTTAGTACACTTGTTCCATTGAATGAAATGAACAGTCTCCTCCTTTCAATCTCTCCTATAAAACCCTTGGTTTAAACTCTTCTAAGTTTCCTATTTAGATGCTTATCAAATAAAAAAAATTACTCTAGAGAAATTAATGTACAAAGGTTAAATATGACTTAATCAATTCAGTAAAAATAATTTTTTGGTGAGCCCATGTACATCCTTGATCAAAGTAATTTTTGAGTCTATGAATTTTTAAAGATACTAAAAAGTGAAAAGATTAAAAATAGCTTATAATGATAGATTATTTTTGACAACCCTTGTCAGAAAGTAGGCCCTATAATTTGATATATTGAATTATATAAATGGATTAAAAATCTTAAATTTACTATCTCCATTATTTAAGAGAAACAACTTGGATAATGCATGGTAATAGAAAAGAAAATGTAGATAAAAGACTCAAAAGGGGCAACAAGTAAAAGAACAAGAGCAGCTCTTTAAATTTGAACCACAAAATAAAAGATTAAAAAGCTGACACCTATCAATCACTCAAAACAAGACTGCCATTAAAAAAGGACATCCACACTAGAGCAAGCAATCATCAGTTTTTTTTTTAATCTTTTAATTCAATTTTGAGATATAGTCACCATTGAATTAAATTCAATTTCTAAATAATATTAAATTATTGAAATCTAAAAATCTATATTTAGAGTGATTCATCAGCCCCTCGTCATATATATATATATATATATATATATATATATATATATATATATATATATATATTATTATTGAAGAGCTTGAAAACATAGATTCAATGGAAAAGGAACCCAAATTCTAATGGCAATATCAATTTATAATTTTATCCAAGTGAGAATTTTCATGGTTTAAAATTATTATTTTTATTTAGAAAAATCATGTATGAGAGTACCACCCAAGGGAATTATGGGATAATTCTAATTAGCCAAAACTTTCCTTAATTAAAATAATCTTTCATTTCTTAACCTATTCAGTATCAAATATTTTAAAATAATTTTAATTAAAATAGTTATTGATCGTGTGTGTGTTTCTATTAAAATGATTAATATAAAAACTTGAGTCTGTTATGAATATAGATTTCATCAATTTTTAATAGAAATTTTGAAAAAAACCTCAATCTTTTTAATTAATATAAAAAAATTATATAATTTTTTATATTATAAAAGACTCAAGTTTTTTATAAGTTTTACTCAAATTTAACACATATTACATAGACTTAAATTTATAGTTTCAAATTCGTATCAGAGAATGGTTGTATACCACATTCTGTTATAGAAAATAAAACAAAAATTCTAAATTTATCAGTACTCTCGTATTGGAAGAAAATTAATTAGAGGTCTTAAATCTTTTTATCATAAAAAATATTAGATACACTCTTGTTTAAAATAATAAAAAGTAATTTATACCTATATATTTTTTATAATTGAAGTCTTATTTTAGAAAATTTTATTCGATCTTTTTATATATATTTTGTTACGTATATATAATAGATTCAAGTGAGGAAAAGTAGCTTTATATTTTTTATTTATAATTGAAGTCTTATTTTAGAAAATTTTATTCGATCTTTTTATGTATATTTTTTTACATACATATATTAGATTCAAGTGATGAAAAATAACTTTATATTTTTTTTTATAATTGAAGTCTTATTTTAGAAAATTCTATTTGATCTTTTTATGTATATTTTTTTGAGTATATATATTAGATTGAAGTAATGAAAACTAACTTTATTCTAAAGAGTTTGAAGTATAAACTTGAATCAAATTCAAAATCATTTTTTTTATGAAGAGAGTTTTTTTTATCCTAAACCCCCTCAAAATTAATAAGTTATATTTATATTATCTTTAATTTTTCTCTTTTTAAAAACAGAAAATAACTCTATAATGTTTTATAATAATAATAATAATAATAATTTTTGCAGAGCATCTTCCTTTAGTACAATTGTTCCGTTGGATGAAATGAACAGCTCATCTTACGTCAGAAACCATTTTAAAATGATTCACCTGTTGTCAACATCAAATTGCGAAGTGTCCCACTTTTGTCCATTTGCCAAAAGTGCACTAACGATGCACAGTGAAAATGACTCTTCATTCCTGTCGCATGTTTTGGGTTTGAGCCTCAATAATTAAGTATGTTTTACGTAGGGTAGACTCACTCGTGAAAATTTTAGTAATACTGTATCTCAATTTTCACACATAAGTTTAATTTTTTTTGTGAGCTCTTTGCACAAACGAGGCACTAATGTATTAACATTATAAATGATATTGGTGGGTGTTTTAAATTTAAATTTAAAATTTAAAAAACGGTAACTTTTGTGGGTGCTCCTTGAATAGTACGTTTTGCTTAACTGAAAATGAAGTGGGTTGGTAGTTATTAATACTCAAATCCCCTGTTTTGTTCTCACACACAGAGATAAGGAGAGAGTAATTGTTGTTCTCCCCATTCTACACATTTGAGCTTCAACACTTCCATAGTACGGTAATGGCTACGACGGAGTCTCTGCAAGTGTGTGTTAAGGCTGCTGTTGGTGCTCCTCACGTCCTGGGAGACTGTATTTCTCTCTCTCCCTCTCTGTATCTCTCTTCTTCTTCATGATGGGTTTCTCTGTTTCTCTGTTTACATGTTCTTCTTCTTTTTGTATTCTGTTATTAATGATAGGTCCTTTTAGCCAAAGGGTGCTTCTAACTCTAGAAGAGAAACATCTAGCCTATGTGATGAAGTTGGTCAACCTCAGTGACAAGCCCCAGTGGTATGTTACACATTTATTCTTCTAGAGTGTAATGGGTTCTATGTTCTAATGGTTTGCTAGTGGGTATGCATTTTTCTTGATGTGTCTGAAATGGGTCTTTGTTCTTTTGATTGATTCGATTTTTGGGTTGTCCTTTTTCTTGATCTTTCTATTCTACATTTGTTAGGCTCCCTGATTAAGGGATTATAATTATGTCCTTCCTCTTTAAGAGGCTTGTACTATATATATATAAAAGAGATAATGAGAGAGGCCATTGAGCCAATTACCTAAAATTCTACACTTTCTAGGGATTTTCTGTGTTCTTTATTTTTTTTCCCTCCCTATGAGTCATTAAGAATTTGTTATGCATCTTCCAACCATCCAAAGGAGAAATTTCATACAGCTATGAAAAAATAGAATTTTTATTACTTTTTTGAATGATAGTTTGTTGTACAGCTTTAGGATTTTTTTCTTCTATATTTGAATAAAAAAAGGAAACAAGTGAAAGAGAGAGAAACATAACTCGAAAAGTCTATTGGAGACGGATGGGATAATGTCTTATGATGAAGAAGAAGATGAAGATGGAAATGATAGAGAGAAGGAAATAATCTCATATCTTGAGATCAAACCTTGGTGCTACCACCTGACTTATCCGGGCCGACTGTGTGGGCAATGGCGGTGCAGGCCCTGGGAGATAAGTCTTGTTTGGTCAATACCTCATGATACCCTCGTTATAAAAAAAAGAAGTATAGAAATTCACATATCATACACCACAGTGGAGGCACTAATTTTACATAAAAAACCTGAAGAGTTACAGGATAAGCTTCAAAAAACTTTCAATGTGTCAACTAATGGATTCACAAAGATTTTTCACCAAATTCCTCCACTCAGCCACCAACTTCAGCTGGGAATACATACATCAAGAGAAAGCATCTCTCTTTAAATTTCAAATATAAAGTTACCTTTTACCAAAAATGACACAAGAAATAAATTTACCTCTCAATAAAATGAAGTCAACTTTCATTTATGGTGGATCAATGGCAAATATGGGTTGATGTGCCTTCCTTGTCTTCTTCCTTCTCCTCTCCACTCTCTCCTTTTTTCCTCTTAGAGTAGCGCTTCTTAAAAACAGGGTATCAATTACAATCCCCTCTGACAGATGAGGGTTTTATTCCCAATTCGTAAGCACCAATCGTTTAGAATATGGTAGAGAGATGAGATACATAAACATTTTTTTTCTACAACTCATATAGATTAGAATATGAGAATCCAGAATTTTGCCCAACACCCTCACACTGAGAGAGAGGTGGTTGATCTTGAAGTTTTTTCTCATAAAAAAAGAGTGTGGATGTCCAACACAACTTTTGCAAAAGGTAGCTCCCAAGTGTTGATGTGATCATGTAGATCAATAGTCAAGATTTTAAATCCAATTTCTATTGGTATTTATTGATTTATAGATTGATTGACCTACGGTCATGTGGTGAGATTGTTGCATCCTTTGGATCTAAAGGTAGATGAGATGAGTAAGGACATCATGATATCTCGACCCCTGGTTTTTTCATTGCACATTTCTTTGATATTAACACATGGGTTACTATTTTAAACCATTGTGGCTATGTGTTATATAAATAAAATTATTGGGAATAAGGATTACACAACATCTCTCTCTCTCCCCCTTGATGTCTTTTTATTTTTAATCCCTGGTTGCTTCCAGCAAGCTATAGGTACAATATCTAAGGCGGACTTCGGCTGAACATCTAATGGATAAGGTTTATAATGTGAAATTTATCTGTATATAACATGACTATGCATTTTATCATATCAAAATATTTTGACTCGGGATGTTGATCATGTGGATGGGATGCTTTTATCTCTTCACTGAAAAGCTTCCATCAAATCCCATATGAGTTCTCAGACCATAACCCATGTAGGCCACCACCCCCACATGAGGTGGACTCACCTAACAAGTATTTGCTTTGTGGAGGTGGACTCACCCAATAGGTATTTGCTCATTTGATTTATTTGAATGTGTATTTAAATCTTTAATAGTAGCCTTGAGGTAAATATGCTTTCTTGAAATGAAACATTTCATGTCATTCTTTTGTATGTGTATGATCAAATTTTGGATATTAATTCTAAGAGGCCACTTGCTATTTTCCAACGGATGGAAATTAGCTAGCTCAGAAGAATTGAACCTCTCCATTTCCATGGAAATGGGACAGGGGGTTTCAACATCTTCTGAATTATGGAATTTTATAATATTTTTATTGGGCATTTGTTTTTTTTTTTTTTTTGTTTTGATTAATTAGGGTATATGATTAGATTTTGGATATTAACTCTAAAAGTTCATTTGTTTTTTTCCAATAGACGGAAAATAAATAAATAAAAAATAAGCAACCTTGTTTTCCATGGTATCCATTTTGGAGGGAGGGGTTGTTTTTGAAAATTTTAACTTGGAAAATGGATGTGTTGTCCACGTTCATGCACAAAAATAATGGGTTTTATGTTGAAACGAGAGAGAAGCAAATGAAAGAAAAAACTGCTTTCCACGGACTGCAATGAATGACCTGTTGTTCGGTAGATGAGTCTTTGTTGAATGAGGCAAACAGGATTTAGGGAAAGGATGCCTATTTGGAAGGACTCGTTTCATGCCATTATCCAAAGAAAAGAAAAGGTCAAATGGAGAAAATTTATAATAATTTTAACGATGAAATTTTACTTATAGAAAAGTTGAAGATTTTATTAATAAAAGGTTCCCTAAATGATTACTGGAAATATAGAAAGAAGGGGGAGGTGGATTGTACAGGGAGGGAGGGAGGGAGGGAGGGAGGAAAGGAATACACATTCCAAAAAGAAGTAAATGCAAACACTATGCCTTGGTAAACATAGACAATTTAAAATAAAAAAAATTGGTTAATTAATAGATGCATCCTACATGTCCTTAAGATCACCATTTGGACTTCAAAAATCGGTAATGAACAATTGGACTTCAAAAAAAATAATGAACAGTTTTGATTTTCAATAGATGGCTCCTACATGTCCTTAATATCACCATTTGCTGTCATCCTTACCATTAGGATGATAGTAAAGGATCATTCCTCTATAGATATATTTATTTTTCAATTGTGTGTTTGCTCATTTGATTGATTTGGGTATGTGCACTTAGGTTTTTGGAAATTAGCCCTGAGGGAAAGGTGCCTATTTTGAAATGGGAGGATAAATGCATTCCCGATTCCGATGTCATCACACAAAAACTGGAGGAGAAATACCCGGATCCATCACTGGTTACGCCACCGGAATATGCATCTGTGTAAGCATTTTGTACTTAACACGATTGCTTTATGTTCAATACTGGGTACCACTAAAAAATAGTGTCTTTAAGTGTTTCATTGAGGATATTATTTTCTCTTAGTTGTTTCTCTGAATTGTGTTTACTATTTAGTCTTGCTTGCTGTCTACTCTCTTCTGTGCTTTTCTCTCTCTTTTTTGTCATGGAACCTATGTAAATATTAAATATCCACTACTGCAATGTTAATTTTGGATAAAACATTTTCATTAATTCTAGCTTTAACCATTGGTTTTGCAGAGGCTCAAAAATATTCCCATCTTTTGTGAAGTTTTTGAAAAGCAAGGACCCCAATGATGGCTCAGAGAAGGCATTGCTGGATGAATTACAAGCATTGAATGAGCATCTTAAAGCACATGTATGTATCTTTCATCATGGAAACAAGATTACTTCCTTCCTTAAGGAGCTTTTCAATACTTGATTTGCTTATTTCATTGTAGCATGCATACTAGCAATACCTAGTCGTCATCACTGTCAGTCATTTTTCTCATCTTTTTTACTCTTACTTTTTCATTGTACTCTATCAAAGACCATTTCCTTTGACACTTCACAATCCATCATGTCCTTCTTTACCCCTTCTATTTAAGTCATTAAAGGTCTACATCTTCGTTTACTCCTTGCCACTTGTAGATTAAAAGTTCTATGTACCGGGTTTGTTTTTGGCTGTCATGGACATGTACAAACCATCTTAAGTGTCCCTCCCTCATCTATCAAGGCTACAATAAAGGTTTTCTGGATGTGGTCATTTCTAATTCTCATCCATTAAGCATGCACATCTCAATACCCTGTACTTTTTTACCTGTCTTTCCATTCCTGATGTGGCCATTCTAATTCTATTTTTTAATGTAGTTGCACTCACCCATCTCAATGTGTGCATGTCAGTTGCCTGTAATTTTGTCTCTCTTTCTTTATTGCCCAACATTTTGCTCCATAAAATCTTATTGGCCTAATCATTGTCTTACAAAATTGCCCTTTAGTCCAAGTCAGTATTCACTTAACAAATAGAATCTCACTAGCATGCCTACATTATGTCGACGCCATGTCCAATCTACTGACTATATCTAACTTAGTTCCTCTCACCAACCTTTACCATCGAACCTAAATACTAAATTCATCACATTGTTATACTAGTTAATTATAAATTTTGTTTGGTTCCTCCTCTATATTCTTTATTTCCACTAAAGTTGCAATCCCTGTATTCCTTCTTTGTTCTACTAATTTTTAAACTTCTTGCCTCCAAGGCTTTTCTCTACAATCTTAAGTTGCTATTATAGTTGTTTCACTAATTAGTACTACAGTGTTTGCAAACATACGCACCATGTCATCTCATCCTAGATTCCAAACTTCAAACTATTTGTAACTAAAACAAATAAATAAGGGCTCAATGTGGATCCTTGGTGAAGTTCCACTTTAACTGGGACCAACTCCATCTCTCCACATACCATTTTTACTCTTTTTGTTGTGCTATCATACATGTCTTGTATAAGTTCCAGAGTCTTCAGCAATGCCTTTCCTTCTCAACATTTTTCAGATTAATTTTTTCAAAAGGACTATTGAGATTTATAACATGGCATAGAAATAATTTATCTATAATTTAAGACAAATAAGTGGTAGTGATGGGAACTTGTAGGCGTGTTGATGTAGACATAGTACTCTTAAAAGACCTAAGGAGACTTTTAAGAAATTTCTTCCTCCTATGATCATTGTCTATTTAATATACCCTATTTATCAATTAATTAGAGTGGCTTGACGACAGTATTATGTCCTCAACACACCTTACTCACGGCAACAGTCAGACTTCTGTGTCAAGGAAGCCTCGGACCTCTAACTTTGGTAATTGGGTATTAGCTTTCATAGAGTTCAAAATTTCTTCTTAAACTGAAAATATAGATGCAATAAGGAAACTTAAGCAGATAACATTATCATACAAAGAGAATACTTACAGAATATCAACATATTTGAGGACAACCTTTTGCTTATACTTGGGAATACTAACTCCAAACTCGGAAGAACACTCTACGGAACACACAAAGAGCACAAAACTCACAAGAACCACTAAACCAAGTAACACTGAGCGTTCTCAAGGAACAGTCTATACTCTAAAGATACGGATCCCTGTTCTACGATGCCTTCATCCAACACATTCATCCTATTTATAAGAATCTAGGTGAACTTTGTAGACTTGAATTTGCTTGGAGTCCAGAAATTAGATTAATTTCCATGTAATGATGCCTTTTCCACTAACTCAAAAGCAGATTCCCTGTTACTATCCATGTGATGATGTCTTCTCCACACGCTCAAAGCCAGATTCCCTGCAATTAACCATGTGATGATCTCTTCTCCAAAGGCTCAAAAGTAGATTCCCTGCTACTACTCATGTGATGATGTCTTCTCCACAGGCTCAACTCCTAATGGATGAACCCTTCATGGGTGTGTGGCTTGACACTCCTATATAGTTAGGTGTTGGGGTGCGAACGCGAGTCCCACATCGGTTATGAGGGGGGGAAATCTAGGGACTTATAAGGGACTGAGTCACTCCACCTATTAGGCTAGTCTTTTGGGTTAGAAGTCTAGTCCTAGCAGTGGTATCAAAGCTAGGTCCCCAAGACACAGCATGTGGACTTATGGATCTCCTAGCCGAACGGGATGGTTGGCAACGTTCTATCCGCCGGAGAGCCTCGTTCGAGGGGGGGATTGTGGGGGTGCAAACGAGAGTCCCACATCGGTTGTGAGGGGGGAAATCTAAGGACTTATAAGGTACTGAGTACTCCACCTATCAGGCTAGTCTTTTTGGCCTGAAGCCCAATCCCAACATTAAGGTCACTTGTTCACCCCTACCTACATGTGCGTCCCTATGTGTGGCCGATATGAGCCCTTGTGGATAGGTTGGTTGGAAAGGTCTCAACTTTAATAATACCTACCTAGAATTACCTTGATTGGATAATTGAAGTAATTTTTTTGAGGGCCCAAAGTCTAGATCACATTAAAATAATCTTTTAATTGACATTTGGGCAGATTTAAATTCAATTATGAGATCATCTTTGAATGGGTCAAATTGGGTGATGATCCAAGTCACTAGATGGAGGAGGTCTGTGGACATGGATGGGTAAAATAGGGCCTGATGGGCCCCATTCAGACATGTGTTCATGATGCTCTAATGAGTACGGTTGTCTAGGGGATCCTGGATTTATAAGAACATGTGAAAAGTTAAAGCACACAAAACTCCTTCGGAGAACACAATGCAATGGCAAAGTAACTCATAATGGTAGCTCTTAAAAAGTTGATCCTGCATAGATGCATTGGCTGGCCCAATCTCTTGACGATGATGATGTACATATACATGCATGTGGTGTGGATTTGCAAAAATTGCTTGCTATGCACAGGTGTTGGTGGCAAATGTGATGATTAAGAAAAAAATGACCAAGGTTGTGTACATGACAGATCTTTATTGCTGGATTATGTACCCTACAACTCCTTTGATCTATGTTGCATGGGTATAGGCATGTGTTTTAGAATTGAACACTAATATTAGGTGTTGGATCTAGTCAATCCCAAATTATATGATTTGTGGATTTGGAATAATCTTTGAATAAATTTAAATATTCAATGAAAATAAGATGTAAAAAATAACTTAAATAGAAACAACTTGCAAATTTTACTGTCAACAACCAAGTAATAAAAATTCACTTAGTCAGCTTCAAAAGAAGAGTGGTTTGATATAATTTTATCATCTTGATGAAACCATATTAAAAGGTACTAGAATCCATGAAGAATCCAACACATATGTACTTCACGGGTATATACATTTCAAAGAATCTGTGTAATATGGGTTTTTGTCTTGTCTTATGGACAGCATTCTGGGTGGGTTATCCATCTGGTAGGCTATGCATTCATCTTGTAGTAGGATGCAAACTGAATTGCAGATGCTAGTTAACTTCCCTGCTGGACCATCATAACCAATTACAGGATAACTATTGCCCGTAGCACTATTGACAGGTTCTCACTATTGCAACCCTCAGGTGTGGTCATAGAAATATAAATAGCTTGCAGAAGAGAGATTTTAAACGAAGACATTAGCAGTGGCCTACAATGGTAGCTGGAAATCTCTATCCTAATTTGGGAACTAAACTAATGTGATTTCTGTTTGAATGATGCAGCAAGTCATGAGACCCCCTTTTTCTTGGCGCATGGCTGCGTTTGATGAGGGGTAAATTTTGTAGGGTTATCCGAAACCCCTTGTTTGGAAAGGATTTTCAAAAGTGGGAAGGGATGGATAAAAAGCTGATTTTTTACCTTAGTTATCAAATAGGGTAATGGGGGTTACCCCATCCAAACGCAGACTAAAATATTCAGTTTGCAAGGTCATTAAGGTATCTTCCTTTTGTTGTCAGGGACCGTACATAGGTGGTGCAAATGTTACTGCTGCTGATTTGGCTCTGGCTCCTAAGCTGTACCATCTGGAGGTTGCCCTTGGACATTTCAAAGGCTGGACTATTCCGAAGGATTTGACTTATGTTAGTAATTACATGGAGGTATGAATGAACATCTTTATCCTTTTTTATTGGAACCCATTTGTGTCACTCCCTTGTTTATTCTATTTTACTTTTTATTGGTCTCTCCATGTTTTCTTCTTTTCATTCAAATTACAGACTTCAGAATTTTCCATTTTTGGTTTTTTTCTCACTTCTCTTTATACATAAAGAGGTATAGGATTGGTAGTATACTTTAAAGAATTTTAAGGGCCTGAGAAAACATTGTGAGACTGGACCAAGTTGAGCCAATATGATTTGGTATCAGCCATACCCTGGTCTGAGACTGGGTCCAGATTTTAAACCTTGGCCATCTTAGGAAATGCATGAAAAATTAGGTTACTTCAATCATTTGAAAAGAAATGTAGAGACTCTGATTAAAGTACACACTTGTCTGTATTTGAAATTTGGTTGCTCGTGTGTTTTGATCTTTTAAAGTTTCACTTCTCTAGTGTTGATGTGTTCATAGTTCTGTTACAGTTGCTTTTCTCACGGGAATCATTCATCAAGACAAAGACAACAAAGGAGTATGTCATTGCAGGATGGACACCCAAGGTCAATCCATGAAACAGTACCATTCCCTCTAAATTATGAACAAACCTTGTCATGACAAGGTAGTCGAAATAGACATTTCTATGTAGTACCGTAAGTTGTTTGCTGCTTGTAAAAAAATAAAATAAGACAGTATGTAATATTAGAATCTATAGTTATGCTATTGGCTTTGTTAGATATCATTTTTGCATGTCTGGTTCTCCCCTAAAACAAATAGGAATCATGGGGGACAACATGGTGGAGCTACTACCCCTGAACAGACTCGAATGTTGAAACTCCACTCCTCTTTGAAGTGATCCCAACAGGGGTAATAATCTCGGCCAAGATTACCTTTATCGGCCGATATATATCGCCAATACCGAGATTTATACCCTTGATCCCAACAATCAATCATGTGAGATTGTTTAGCCGAATGGAACTTGCCTTCAGTTCCATCCATGCGTTTTCACTGGATTTGATTAAACAGGCGACATGTATCTTGCCACTGCTATTGCAGTGGATTTGATAGAAGTGTGGTCAGAGAAATTTTTGTTACTGCTCTGCCTCTGGGTTTAACTTTTCATCATGCATTCTCTTTAGCTAGTTTAGAAAATTCCATTTTTATGGGTGCAATAAGGAGATCACATTGGGCATTATTACGTAAGGAAGAAGATTAGGTTTCCACTTCTCATATGTGGATGTACTTGGACCTTGGCCTGTCCTGGGCATAGAAGTGGCTGTGTGAGTGACCTGTCTCTTGGTGGTGGTAGGATTTCTAGGGTAAGATTGCATAAGTTATGGTTTATCTCCCAATAAGGAACATCAGTATTAATTTGGATTGTGTCTAGTAATCCTTTCTTCATGCTCTGTCAGCCTTGGTTAACCATTTAGGCTTTTACTAGTAATCCTTTTTTCATGTTCTGTCCGGTTAAAACACATTCTTAAAAATCAGTTATTAAGGAGAGGAAGCCTATGTACCCAACACTGGGTATCCCAACTGGTTGCCGCCCACTACTTTCAGTGAGAGGTAATAGGTTCAATCCCTGATGGCTTTAATTGGGAGCATTTTATGTGGGTGTGGGGTGTCCCCCCAGGGTTTTAGGAGGGCGAGGCGTAAGCACACCTTGACAACATGACTACAGCCACCAGACAAGGGTTAGGTGCCTCATTGAACAGATTTGAATGGAAGACTTTGAAATGCTAATGTTTGATTTCTAAGTAGACCGAAGGTCTTCTAAGTGAATAAGATAAAATGATGAATTTTCGTATAGTCTACTTATAATTTCAACATAGACTAATTTCTAATTTATATTTGTTATTTAATTAAGTGATAACAATACAAATAGTTACAAAATTTTAGATATTTATAAATTAAAGTGTACTTTCAAAGTTTCAGATATCAGAGAAGTAGTTGTCAATGACAATAATAATGGATGATATTGCTTTAACTTTGATATTTTAAAAATTTAATAAATGAAGTCTATATTAAGAATTTATTAATTCAAATGATTTATCTATTATATTGATGAAAATCTTACATGACATGTGTCATATTCTCTTTGATGTAACTGAGTTGTGAGGTTCCCGTAACTCAAGTTAAATAATATAACCTTGGCAATCAGGTGGGACCCAGTTGCTCTACATGATCAAATAAATTGTTGTTGATGTAAGAATTTATGAAAAGCTAGTTTTGTCAAACATGCGCGACCATCAGATTTAAGCTAATTAAAATAAACAGGTGAAATATAAATTTGACTAACTATCAGTTTTTTATTTAAAATTTAAAATAAATCGGTAAATTTTTTTTAAATGAAATTTGTTTTTTATAATTATAATATTGCAAAAGCTAGTTTATTTGATTAAAGCTTATTTTCTCTAATAAATTAATAATATTATTAAAATTAAATTGTTCTAGAGTAACAGTCGTATTTTCTCCTTTCCTACTTATTGGACAGCCGCCACCAAGAATGCTTGAAATTTTGAATGGTGGGCAGGACCACCAGTACCTTACTGAGAGCTGGGACAAGGAAAAGGAGACATGAAAATCTCTTCATCCATTGAAATATATGTACCACAGATTACTCCATTCTCTCTTTTTGGATGGAGGTACTAGAGGCTAACCCGTCATTACCTTTGTTTTATTGACTAAGAGGTAAAAGTAAAAATTAATTTTTTTCTCTCTCCTCTTTTAATTTTGAAAACTTTTTCTAAACATACGATATTCATAATATCCAAGATAATTTCTGGTCCAAGTAACTCCAATTAACCCCTGCAAAACTTACACCTCATCCAAACCGTGCCAAATGACTACAAGTCTACAACTACTTCAAAATTCACATTTACTGTTTAAATAGTTTACAAATATGATCAATTTGAATGCATTTTGAGTTGATCTCATTGTTGGATTAAATATTTATTTATTCAAAATTGACTCTATTTTTATTGTTGATCTGCAGGCTTTTAAAACCCATATCTTTTTAATTGAAATAAATTTGAGTTTTTTAAATGTTATTTCAAAAATACTTTTTCACACTCACTCATTTTTATGCATTATATCCCATTCAAATGGACTATATTTTTTTTTTGAATTTACGTGTGTGAAATCGTGAGATACCTAACGTAAGACTTACACTGGTGAGCCCACTATCCCTAAGACACACCAAGATTAGGCCATAGAGTCTCGAACGTGCAACCTCCCGCTTCCTGAGATTAGAGGCAACCAGTTGAACTACACCCATGTAAGTCGTAAATGGACTATTTAGGACTTTTCGCTGGTGTCACCCAATTATTCACCTCTTTTGCCACGAAGATTTTCAAGTTCTAAATTTATCTTAACAAAAGGAGATATCATCTAAATTTAATCTATTTAACATATTATGTCATCCAACCTAAAGTGATAAAAGGTACTTAAACTTTTTCCCTTTTACCATCTTCTCCAACTTCACCCTGTCACGAAAAATGTAAGCACAAATTTACTGGTTCTTTTTCAGCCTTGATGAGAATTATTCTTCACCAGACATTTTTGGAGCACACTGTACAAACAAAAATCCTTTCCACTCAAAAGGAATGTAGCCACGTATTTCACTGTCTTTTCTTCTTCTTCTTCTTCTTCTTCTTCTTCAATCTCTACCTCTCTTTCTTTCTCTGCAATTGGAAGAGACGAATAGAGACTGGAATGAAGAGACAAGACATTTCAAAGCATTGGCCATTGGCCTACACTACACTGCACCGCTAACGTCACCATCCACCGGCCATTTTGAAAAATCAGAAGACCGTGACCGTTCAAATTCTCAATCACCAAGATACCAATTCATGAATCCATACCAACCAATTGACTCTCACCAACTAAGCATTGCTCTTTGTACAACTCAATGTCTTATCGATCTATACCACCAATCAATCGCATTCCTGTGCGATGGACTTTAGACTTGACAAAATCCATGTCATCCCATCAATTTGACTCACTATATGCATATGTATTATATCGTTTATAGTTCCATTGTCACCAAATACCGTTCTTTGGATATTAACGTTGATCGGTAATATCGAGATATTATCAAATTCTCGAGTTTTTTTTTTTTTTTGATTTACTTGTGAAAAACTCACACAATCCTACTAAAACCCCTATGGGTGAATCCACTACTCCTAGGGCACACCAAGGTTAGGTTATGGGGATTCGAACTCGTTACCTCTCACTTTTTGATGCTGGAGGCAACCAGTTGAGCTACACCCATGTGGGTTCTCAGGGTTTTTATCGGGTATTTAACGGAAAAATCTCGTGGAATCTATAATATTTAAAAATAATAAAAATAGAATAAATAAGAATATTAATAAAATAAAAATGGTAATAAGGAATTTACCGGGATATTATTGTGATATAACCATTTATCACATTTTTAACTCTATTTTATTGGGGATTTACCGAGAATTTATTGTTGTGCCGATAAAAATGTGTTTTTAACGAATTAATGATATTTTGCCAATAAAAATGTGGTAAATTTGAAAATGCCGCCAATATTTGTGACAATGATTCATACAATACTTATTGCGGTCAATACAACCGATAATTCAATTGTATCGTCGCGGGCAGTGTCGAGCAATACCATGCATGGTATCGGCTGTATTCAACTTATTTAATTTAAAAAAAAAAACCAATTTTGATCATTTTTTTGTACTTTAAATTTTACATTGTGGAATGATTTTAAGAACGTTTTTGAAACAAGTTATTCAAGTATCAAAGAGGCTTGTCCGTGTGATTTTCTAACTTTTTTTTTTGAAAAGTTAATGAAAGTTGGGTTTTCTAACATCATTTTCATTTTGGACTTTCTTATAGAAAAAATAATAAAATAATATAAAAATATTTCTGAAATTAAATAAAGAGCCTATAATGTGATTGACATAATTTTTAAGGTGTTCCTGTGAATTTTCTATTACTCCAACATTTTTATGAAATTTAGATTCTTATGAAAAATTTATGAATCATAATAGAAGATAGATATCACACTAGAATACTAGAGAAAACGAATCTCATATTAAATGCTTTCTCGTATTGGTCTCCTATTTTCTAAAATTTTTAGACAATATTTTAAATTTTAAGGACATTTCTCAAATTCTTAGGATAAACTTTATTTATATCAAAATTTGACTCTTAAGAGTTTGATAGTCTATAAAAATGACTTGACTATTTTTCAATAAAAAATATATTCACAAAAGGTTTTCCATTTTTTATATATGGGTAGGGAGGCTAGACACGCCCACATGCTCTGAGAGGTCTTGATACTTAGTTGTAAAAAGGTTTGAGATGGCTGATGAAGATTTTTTTTTTCCTCTCAAAAGCAGGGGTCCAAAATTCCGTGGGGCCAAGATGCTTTCTCTCTCTCTTTTGGGCTAAATCTCAGCCGAGACGCAGATGTAACGGCCGAGATAGCAAGACCTCAGTCATCTCGGTCGAGATATTTCGAGCTTTCAAAATCAGCTCGTATCGGCTGAGATTTGGACCTCTAGTCAAAAGGGCCCTATTCAAATTGCATCCCATCATATTCTATTTGTCAAGAAACTTACTTTTTAGGTCACCCTTACTCTCAACTTGGTGCATACAGTTGCACTTTTCCTTAGCTCCTTAACTTGATAAGGCTTAATTAAGTGCTTAATCATGAAATTAAGGTGAGATTGAATGAGCTCGAGCACTTCTTCACAATGCTACTAAGTATGGGCCTATGGCTATTTTTGCGCCTGTGAGGGTGACTTTAGTACTGTACTCTCAGACGAACGTACTTTATTACCACGTATCCTTTTTCTCAAAGAAAAATTTACGAAAGCACTAACCTAAAATAATTACATTTTATATAAAATAATCTTACTAAATTAAAATATAGATAATTGACGTGTTAATTATAAATACTTTTTATTCAATCATTTTTGTCCATTTGATTTAAGTAAGTAAAATTTATAAAGACTAGAAAACCCCACTTCAACTATGTATTTTATTTAATTTAAATCAGTTGACTTTATATATTTAGTGAATATTTTTTTAAAAAAAATTCAACACAAATAACTATTTATTTGATTTTTATAAGATTAATGGATCCAATTTTTTAAAAATATTATTTATTTAAATTTAATTTACTGTCTAAAAATTTAACAATTTTGTCTGTCATTTTCATGCTTGTGTTTTTTCTGACCAGAAAAGAAAAGAAAAGACTCCTTTGTTTATGATGTGAAATTCATAGCAAATTTTAAATAAATTAATTATATATTACATTGTTTTCTAGCTTAAGATTAAAATAAATAAATTTTTAAACTGGATTTCCTGCCGTATTCAACACGTAAATTCAAAAAAAAAAATACATAAATTCAAAAAAAAAAAAAAGGTGGGCATTGATATTGGCATGATATCATCTAAGCCATTATTGGGACCTTGACAAGTATCCATATAAGTGTTGGGTCGCAATGGGTTACATAATTTAAGATGGACTTAAAATTCACTCAAATTATCTATAAGCAAATTTGACAAAATTTGATTGAACCTGGCTCGATCCAAATCCATCCGAACCTAATTTGATCTAATATGTTGTCGTTTAGTAAATGATCTAACAAACTCGATTTGTTAATAAATAGAAAGGTCTTAACCAAACTCACTTATAAATGAGTAGACTTGACTAACTCAACTATTACACATCTATAAATGGCATATCGAATTATATGAGGTCTAACCTATTTATAAAATAGTTGTGGTACAAGTCTCAGTTGAAAAGTTTCCTAATTAAGTGAACGAATAAACTCAATTTGAACTTCAAAATACATCTAAATTAACATAATCCATCTAACAAGATCCAAAATAGAATTTCAAAACTCCAAAAAAGTGATTACAAAAAAATTTCTAGACAACAAAAATCATTTTCAAATATTTTATGAAAAAATTACATTTTAGAGAAGAAGAATTAAAAAAAGAAAAGAAAAGAAAAGAAGAGATATTATTGAGAAGAAATTGATTTTGAAGATATTGAGATGAGTTTTGATTCAAAAGAAAACTATCTCTGAGAAAAAAGTAAAAAGAGAATCTATTTCTATCTTTGCAACCCTGTGACTGAGACAATAAGCAATTATCTATTCCTAAGAAAATTCAAGGAAATCAAAAGTTACTAAGAAATTTGTTAAAAATTTAAATATATTCAAAGAAGTTTCTGAAAACATAAAATAGATCACGAGAGAAGGAGGCATATATGAATAAAAATGTCTCATTTTCACAACACTTGGACGAGTTTGAATTTTATATCATTTATTTAACAAAAATTACTTCATTTGAAAAAGCCCAGCGATCCTCACATGGGCATTTTGTGTATACAGACACGGGTTTTACCGTGATGCCCAATTTGTTCTTCACTTTCACTAAAAAAAAAGAATGCAAAAATTCATGAACAGTACAATTGACTCGTCGAAATTGCAATTCGGCTCGCCAAAATTCATGAACAGTGCAAATTGGCTCTCCAAAATTTATGAACAGTGCAAATCGGCTCGCCAAAATTCATGAACAGTGCAAATCGGCTCACCAAAATTCATGAACAGTGCAAATCGGCTCACCGGAATCGCAAGTCGGCTAGCCAAAATTCATGAAGAGTGCAATTCGGTTCTCCAAAATTGCAAGTCGGCTCGCCAAAATTCATGAACAGTGTAATTCGGCTCTCCAAAATTTCAAATCGGCTCGCCAAAATTCATGAACAATGTAATTCGACTCTCCGAAATTTCAAATCAGCTCGCCAAAATTTATGAACAGTGCAATTTGGATCTTCAAAATTTCAAATCGACTCTCCGAAATTCACATGAACAGTAAAAATCAGTTCATTGAAATTTTACTGTTGATGCAAAAGGTTAAATCGAGAATAAACTAAAATCCGTATCGCTAAACACAAAATACCCATAATAGGATAGCTGTACTTTGAAAACATATACGATAAAAGTGAGGGATTTCCCCTTATGATTCCTTAGCTCCTACATTTGATAGAGATATTTTGGAGATTAGTTTTAGATAATTGTCTTGTCCCCTTAAAAAATCTGATAAAGTATGAAAGGATCGTCCTTAAATTTTGCTAAAAATCTGCCACAAATGCCACTCAAGCTTCTTGATTAACCATGCTAAAGTTTCTTGGTTGACTCTATGCTAATTTATTGAATTTTCACCCTTCTAATCATTTAACATCAATATGATAATCTCACGAGAACTGTTTTAGGGAAAATTATTATAAATTATTATATTTATATAATGTACATATATTTAAGGACCAGCAAGGTGCAAATTTTGGATTGTAGGGGTCATGTTGGATCAAATGGATTATTTGACTTTTAAATCTATTGACTTTGATGAATTTCTATTATTAAATATATATGAAATTTTGAGGGCTTTAAAAAATGTGACTTATAATATTCAATTAAGACAAATTTTTTTTTTTAATTTACGTGTGGGAGACTATAGAAAATCCAATGTGAAACTCTCCACAAATGATAGTTACTGCCCTTAGAGTACACCAGATTAAGCTAGGGGGCTCGAATTTATGCATCATATAAGACATTTCAAACTCACCCATCTATCAATCCCTTGCAAACTAATTTGCATGTTGGTCCAAATGAATAAGTGGGTTTTAAAAAGCCTTGACTTATATGTAATGCTTATAAAATTTTGAGAAAGTCAGGGGTTCAAAAAAATGCTCGGCCGATATGATTTTCTCTCCTCTTTTTGTTTTTTTTTTAAATATCGGTATTATTTTATTATTTCTTTTTTTCTGAATTAGGAAATATAAAAAAACTGAAAAAGAAATTATTTTAAAAAAAATTAAAAATGTAAATATTGGCTGATATCGGCCGATATTTTGACCAGGGCCCATCATCGTTTTTGATTTTTTTTTTTTTAATCATATCGGCGATATATCGGCCATATTGGCCGATATGAAGGTTGTACGGCCGATGCAATACGTATCGACCGATATTATACGGTGTTTAAAACCCGTATGATATCGGCCGATACGAAACGTATCGGCCGATATCTTGACCTCTGAGGGAAACCATATTTACTGCTCTCAAAATTTTATATTTATCTAACTGTAGGAATTCATCAGATTAAATTAATAGATTTTAAAAGTCTAACTTTACATGTAAACTCACTTGCGAGTGATCCTTGATCCTTCATAAATAAGAAAAATTAGATTTTACTATTTATTTGTTCGACTAAGTAAAATAATGAATTGTAAAATTTGAATGGATTTCAAGTTCTCGATTCTTCATCATCATCATAACTACAATCTCACTTGTTTAACGTCAAAAATCTGGTTAACTCCATTTAAATTTTACACACTTAATCAAAATTCAAACTTGTCTAAATAGAAATTGCAAAAAATTATTTTTGACTCTCCTTACATTAATTTTCTCATTCCATTCCTGATACTAATCCAAAGAAATAGCCTCTCAAACCCTTCATCGTTGCATCAAGTGGAACTCACCCATTTTTTTTTTATCCATTTTCATTTGTTCTATCTAAAAATAGGGCTCACATCAAATGGTTGGATCCCCACTTCCAAGTGCCAACTTATGTAGAGGTCAAACGATAATGGTAAGTCTTAGAGCACAAATTTATTCTATTTCACCTTTTTTGTTTTTTTTTTTTTTTTTTTAAATTTAGGTGTAGGAAATGACAGAAAATTCAGCGTAAAACTCGTCCACTGATTTTAAGGGACACTATGCAAGAGTGAAGATCTCAACAGATATATATTGTAACGGTCGTTTTGTTTTTAAACGTGAATTAAAAAAAAAACACTTTTATAATGTACAGTGCACAACAGTAACAAGAGTGGAGATTTGTCACCACCCTTAGCCTAGATGCCTATTCAAATAATGGAATCTTGAATTCTTCCTCCACGTTCCGACCCAGACAAATAAACTACTGGAGCAGATGAAATAAATATTTAATTTCCCATTCTTGTGTATTTCTATAATGTTATATAAAATCAAATATTTTGACTAGTAAAATGATGAAATCCCACAAATTAAATAAGTAGAAATATACCAGAATGAGAATAGTAATTTGTTGACGTGGGATGGCTCAAATTAGTCAACAATAGAAGTTACCCAAATCAAATAGGAGTCTAAGATGGAAACTCCTAAAATCTTGCTACACGGGACACGGCAAGAGGAAGGCTTCTATTATTGGAGCTCGGCTGAAACTCCAAAAGGAAAAACACATGCTCGGCAATTGCTATTGTCAGGCGGACGACAACTTAGAAGGAAACTGCTATTTCAGTTAGAGAGGACCGACTGAATAACTTATTTAAAGACTGCCATTCGGATGTATTTGGAGGGGTGGAATTATCTCAGATTTACATAGAGAGATTCAACAAAAGAGTGTTGGGCTGCGTGCTGTTTGTATCTGATACAGACAGAGATTTTCTTGAGAGATCATACAGCAGTGACGTGTGGTTTGCTGCATGCTAGGCTGATAGCAATAGTGGGTTTATTGCTGAGAAGAGAGAAGCTCCTTGCAGTGTTTGTTCAAGATTTGAACAAGGACAGATTGGCAGCTTGCCTTAGGCGGTGAAGCAGCAAAGAGGAGGACGTGCACAACTGCTGGTTCTGACAGCAACTCTTGAAGGCTTTCTGTTTATGAGATACAAAGGGAAGACAGTAAGAATATACAAGAGTTAGTACGTTTATATTTGGGTATAAACTTGGGGATTAATCTTGTATAGATATTGTCTTTATCTCTTAATAATATCTCTTTCACGCTCCGTGGACGTAGGCCGGGTGGGGCCGAACCATGTAAATTTGCTTGTGTTGGATTGTGCTTATTTTATTCCGTTCGATTATTCTTGTTTATCACGCTGTAAGCGCTAACAAGTGGTATCAGTAGCTTTGGTTGGAGACCAGGGACTCGTGGGTGAACGGATCACACAGCATACAGGGAGACTTCGGGTTGTCGGAGGTGATGGAAATCAACACCGCCCGAATGATTACTCTCAATGGAGCAAATTACTTATTGTGGAAGGCAAGGATGGAAGACCTTCTGTATTGTAGAGAGATCTCTACAAACAGATCGCAGGCAGACCGAAGGTGCAAGCGACGGAGTCTTCCGATGACAAGGGGAAGGCAAAACTGAAGGTCGAAATGCTGATGATGAATGGAACGATCTTGATCGAAGGTGCCTCGGTTTTATTCGACAGTGGCTAGATGACAGTGTGTTTCATCTGGTGTCCACTGAAACGACGGCGCAATCTCTCTGGAATAAATTGGAGGGATTATATGCGAGAAAGACTGCGGGCAACAAGACGTTCCTAATCAGAAAGTTGGTGAATCTGAAGTACAATGAAAGTACTTCGATTGCGGAGCATCTGAATGAGATGCAGAGTATAATCAATCAACTCTCATCCATGAAGATGGTTCTTGATGGTGAGTTGCAGGCCATACTACTTCTCAGTTCTCTACCTGAGAGTTGGGAGACCTTGGTGGTGTCACTCAGCAATTCAGCTCCAGAGGGTATTGTCACTATGACGTCCGTGACAAGTAGTTTGCTGAACGAGGAGACAAGAAGAAAGTCTTCGGTGGGTTCTTCTCAGACACAGTCTCAGACACAGGCTCTCTATACAGAGAACAAAGGGAGAAACAACAGAAAAAAACCTCAAGACCGTAACAAGTTCAGAGGGTCAAGGTCAAAATCCAGAGGGAGAGGTGGAGGAAAGCTTATATGTTTCTACTGTGAGAAGGAGGGGCATAGGATGATGGACTGCAACAAAAAGAAGCGTGATCTGGAAATCAGACCGCAAAGTTCAGAACAATCAAATGCTGTACAAAGTGACACAGACGATGCTGTAGGTGTTGTCGTGTGCACAGTCACCACAGGTATGAATAATCCAACTGATCAGTGGATTTTAGATTCTGGGTGTTCTTACCATATGTGTCCACGCAGAGAGTCGTTTGACACATACAAATCCTGTGATGAGGGACCTGTCTATGTGGGCAATGGTGCTAGTTGTAAAACCATTGGCGTTGGGACAGTCAAAATCAGGATGTTCGATGGCATGGTAAGAAAGTTGGAGAATGTACAGTACGTTCCTGAGTTAAAGAAAAATTTGATTTCTTTGGGGACACTGGACACTGATGGGTTTACCTTCAAGGCGAAGGATGGGGCTCTAAGAGTTTCTAAAGGAGCCATGATCGTCATGAAAGGGAAAAAGGAAAATAATCTGTACACATTGGAGGGAAGTACAATAATAGACCGGCAGAGGGATCCTACTAGTCGGGCCGCAGGAAGGAGGAGAAGAAACAAAAAGTCTGGTGACAGGTATGACTTTAAAAATAAAGTTTCTTTTGCAGGTTGTGATGGTCCGTCCAAATTCCATGGTGCTAGCGGAGATGGAAAAGCGAAGGGAACGAAACATCACATACAGGCGGCAGGTCCGACATCGTCGATGGCGGATCCAACAAAACCGGTGATGGGCTCTAGGTTCAAGCTAGGCTTGGGCTTGGGCAATTCTTCTAATTAAAGAAGACAGGTGGAGCACCCCAGAGCGTGGGGGTGCGCGCATGTCACAAAGAGATGCAGATGGGCTGCAGTTGCAGGTGGAGCTCAGTCGGGAGCGGTTGGTGTGCACAAAGGTGCACAGTTGCAGATCTGACGATTTATGGAGGACAGCTCAAAGGCATAAGAGGGGCGCAGGCAACAATGCTATACCGCTGCAGATCTGGGTTTTCAAATCTGTGAGTGGCAGCCAGTAGAAGTGCGGCTGGAAAGAGAAAGCCTCATCGCCAGAGTAGAAGTTGCAGATGCATGTGGAGGGGTTGGTGAATTCTCGCCAAGGTGGAGATTGTTGACGTGGGATGGCTCAAATTAGTCAACAATAGAAGTTACCCAAATCAAATAGGAGTCTAAGATGGAAACTCCTAAAATCTTGCTACATGGGACACGGCAAGAGGTAGGCTTCTATTATTGGAGCTCGGCTGAAACTCCAAAAGGAAAAACACATGCTCGGCAATTGCTATTGTCAGACGGGCGACAACTTAGAAGGAAACTGCTATTTCAGTTAGAGAGGACCGACTGAATAACTTATTTAAAGACTGCCATTCGGATGTATTTGGAGGGGTGGAATTATCTCAGATTTACATAGAGAGATTCAACAAAAGAGTGTTGGGCTGCGTGCTGTTTGTATCTGATACAGACAGAGATTTTCTTGAGAGATCATACAGCAGTGATGTGTGGTTTGCTGCATGCTAGGCTGATAGCAATAGTGGGTTTATTGCTGAGAAGAGAGAAGCTCCTTGCAGTGTTTGTTCAAGATTTGAACAAGGACAGATTGGCAGCTTGCCTTAGGCGGTGAAGCAGCAAAGAGGAGGACGTGCACAACTGTTGGTTCTGACAGCAACTCTTGAAGGCTTTCTGTGTATGAGATACAAAGGGAAGACAGTAAGAATATACAAGAGTTAGTATGTTTATATTTGGGTATAAACTTGGAGATTAATCTTGTATAGATATTGTCTTTATCTCTTAATAATATCTCTTTCACGCTCCGTGGACGTAGGCCGAGTGGGGCCGAACCACGTAAATTTGCTTGTGTTAGATTGTGCTTATTTTATTCCGTTCGATTATTCTTGTTTATCACGCTGTAAGCGCTAACATAATTGAGATTAACATCTCATTCTTATCCAGATCACAATTATGAAATAAATGTTTTCATAATGTTTAACTAATAATAAAAATGAATATATTGAGATTTTAAATATTTGCTAAAATATTTATATAATATTTTGAAATGATTGAGCACATCTCTAGTTCTCTTCTAACTACTAAGTGTCAGAGACTTAAAAGTGGAAAGTACTCTATTATGATCACCCAAAAGGTTGGAATTTTGCAACAGAGAATGGTATTTCAGTAGCAGCTGATATGTACTGGACAGCAATTCTCTCACGCATATTTTTTGTTTAGCGTCGTGAATATTAGTGTATTTTAAATTTTATTTTTTGCATAAATAGTAAAATTGTACTAAGCTGATTTTTAGTGTTCATATGAATTTCGACGAACTGATTTAAAATTTTAGAGAGCCGAATTGCACTGTTTATGAATTTTGGTGAGCTAATTTGAAAATTTGAAAAATTAAATTGCACTGTTCATAAATTTTATCGAGTCGAGTTGTAATTTTGGAGAGCCGAATTGCACTGTTCATGAATTTTGGTAAGCAGACTTCTAATTTCAGCGAGTCGATTTGTACTGTTTATGAATTTTGGTGAGCCGATTGCACTGTTTATAAATTTTGACATTTTTTTTCTTAGGTACGGCAGGTGGATGGCAAATTGGGCATCACGGTAAAACCCGTGTCAAATACATAGAATACCCGTGTAAAGATCGGTGGCCATACATATTTTATAAGTTTATGTACTAAACCACTTAAAGATAATTTTTGATATTTTTATTTTCAATTTTAATCTTTAAACAACTATTTCAGAATTTCAAAACCCGATTCTGAGTCTTACTCAGAGAGGACTCAGCAAAGTTCGAGTCATCAATAGTTACACTGATCGATCCACAGTAAATACATACCACGATTGGGGGAGTTGAAAATAAGAACAATTTGGAAGTCAACTTCAATAAATCTTAAATAAATTAATACCTAAAACATTTTGAATCTATCAATAACATAAAATAAAAATATATATTTTATTTATTAAATTAAATTATCTTTTAAAAACAAATAAATAGATAGACTTGAAAATAAAATTAAATGGAAAAAAGTACAAAACGCCGACCGCCCCACCCAAAGGCCGCCCCACCCAAAGGGGGCCCATTTCTGTTAAATCGAATTCAATTAAATTATTCTTTAAAAACTTAAATCTAATTATTTAGAATTTTCATTTAATAATTATTCATCATTTAAAAACTGTAGGATACCTAGTATAAAACTCCTACGAATAAACTCAGTATCTCTAAAATACACTAAAATTAGACCATAGAGATTCAAACCTATAATCTCCCATTTTCTTAAACTAAAGACAACCGATTAAACTAAGACTGAATATCGATGTTTTGAGGTTTGATATTAAGTGTTACTTGTTTGTAGCCCCACATATATATCATATATAAATATAATTGAAAATTTGGAAAATAGTTAATAAAATAAATAAAAGAAGTTGCTATCATCGTTGCCACGAACTTCACTGTGTTCGCATGTCTGCTTGTGAAAATAGTGATCTGTGAGAATAATTTCATATGCAAACAAAAATAATATATAAAAATGGAGAGAATCTTGCAATTTATACATCAGCAGGGTATCCCTATTTTGCCACGCGACAGGCGAAGAAAAAAAAGAGGTGCTCTCTCTTTCCTTTTCTTGTCGTCTTCTCTCCTCTCCGACTCTCTCTCCCAACCTCACATTCCACTATTCACTGATGTCGACAGCTACCATCACATGCCGAATAATTACAACAATACCACTGGGCTCCCTACAGTAGTACACTCGCGCCCCCCCCTCCCCTCTCTTCTTCTCCTTCTTCACCTGTGCTTATTGTCCCTTCATGTCTACTACCTAATTGCAATTGCTTCCTTTGGATTTTTTACAGATGGGTCGATGCTTTCTTTTCATTAGTCGTCGGTTTCTTCTCCTCCAGAGGAATCCGAGAGCAGCTTTAGTATCCTTTTCTCTTGTCTCCATCTCCGACACCCTCTCTTCTCTTTTGCGGGAGTAGGCCTCAAAGAACTCTGTGTTCTCTTTCTCCAGCTCCTTCCATACTACAAAACAAATCAAATTCTTAGCAAGAATGCGAGATTGGAAATAAAGGCGCACAGACAATAAATAAAAAAATAAATTCTTCTCTTTTTACACGTCTGGGTTCAACCCAGATCTACTGAAAAAACAAGAAAACGAAAAAAGAGAAAATCGACTTTTGCCTTTTGTTACGATTTTCGAGATGCAGAGATTATATAACACTCTTTTTAGAGCGATTGTGTAATATAGAATTACATAATTACCCTTCATTAAAAAAATTAAACTCGAGCTACATGCCCCGATATAAATATATATTTGTTCTAACAAGATCACCTAATATTATATATACACCATCATTATAAACTCTTTTCTTATCATATATGGAAAGTGGAATAACACCAACGTCATAGAACTGCACCTTTCTTTAGATCATACATAAAATATAGAAAGAGAAACGCAACTCTTACGATTTAATCTTAGAAAAACCATGATTTTATGATCACTTTGTAGATGATACATGAAAGTGAAACAACCCAACATGGACAAGCCAACTCCTTAGGCCTAGGACTCACTAGTTAAGATGGAGTTTGAAGAGTAGGTAAAAGGGAGTAAAACCCACCTCCTAAAAAATTTCAATCAAGCATGAAAAGGGAACAAGCGAAAGGGATATGTGAGAAAAAGATCAAACCTCAAAAGGCTATCTACTGTTACAAAAGCAGGTGATAACCCAACTGATGAAGAAACTAGCAAAATTTGAAAATTTTGTTTAGAGTGAAGGAATAGCTTTCATCTTTACTAAATTTCCATGAAAGATAATTTGATTAAAATTATTAAGAACTACAAACAATAAAAGAACTACAAATGGCAAAATATCATACCATTTGCAATAATATAATTCATGTAGGATGGAAGATGGAGAAAACGCAGTCTATGGTGCCAATAAAAAGCTAATAATGACCCAAGATCACACGAGTCCATGTGAATAACTTGGGTTCAAATCTTGTACTAACTCATTTTATCATTAAAAAAAATGAAACCCAACAGCAGAAACTCGTCTAAGAGAACCCTTTCTTGATCATTCACATGCAACTCCTTCCAGATCATCTAGGAAGGAAGACCGACAGTAGAAAAAAAAGAGATGAAAAGAAGGCAAGTTACCAGTAGAAGTAATCACAGGCTTGATGTTGGCATGCTTAGACAGTGCGTCCATGCACTCTTCCTTTGTCATGTTGAAGAGAAGGCACTTCTCAATCAAGTGCTGCACCTATTAAAAAAATTTACTATAAACAGTAAAAAATAGTACCATCTAAGAACAAGAGACAACAACCATGAATAAACAAATAAAGATAATAATGAAGAATGGAAATATTATATTATTAAAAAGCGAAAAACATGCTAGAAACAAAAACGAGAACATGGGTTTTGTTGGTACCATGTGGATGTATGAAGCAGAAGAGTCTCCCATGGAGAGAAGAAAAAAATCACAAACAAAGGAGAAAGAGAGAGAAGAGAGTGGAGAAGAGGATTGGTCTACAGAAGAGAAGAGAAGAGAAGAGAAGAGGAGAGACAGGAAGTTGGAAGAAGAGAAGGTTACAAGTTGGAAGAAGTTGGGAGTAGAAAAAGAGGAAGAGAGAGAAAAGAAATGAGAGTGTGGGGTCAGGTGTCCCACGTGGGAGGAAGAAGACTATTGGAGGAGAGGGGATGAGGAAGATCTGTAAATCGCAACCTTGTGTCTACTTGTGGGCCAACTTCACGTGACACGTGGGCCCCCACCCGCATGCAGACGAACGCGCGGCACGTAGGTCCCCGTGCCAACCTCTTGTCTTTTCGGGCCGTGCGACTCTTTCCTGCTGTTCCTACTATAATAGTAAAGACTTTTTCTAAATAAATATAATTAAAAATAGAATAATTGGTTAATATTAACTAGAAAAATAATCATGATTGTAATTATAATTGGATAAAAATAAAATATTATATATAAACTCTCTCAAATAATTCTCATAAGATTTTTATATAAACTTTGATTTATAAAATTCAAAAGTAAATTTAATGATATTGATTTCTCGTGTATTCACCTACTCTATCTATTCAATTTCTCATATATTTTAAATTGACATCAATTAATTTCTAAAGTTCATTATTTAATTGATGATCATTAGATAATTTTTTTAAATTTTTTATTTATTTAATCAAAATATTTTTTTATAAATAATACACATGTTAAAGAATCTGATATTTAAATATATTAAAATTTAATATAAATTCAATTTTACACGAGAGCTCTTACACATTGCAATAGTTGTAAAGAATCAAACTGCTCTAAACATGATAGAAACTGTTTTTGTCAACTATCTTACAACTAAGCACCCACTACTATTATCGTGTACATGACAAACGAGAGAATCATAGCTTTGAAATTTTGAGTAGGGTGGATAAGAATTGAAAATTTAATAATTTTTTTTTTGAATTTACGTGTGGAAAACTATAGAATATTCAGTGTAAAATTTCTACGGGTGAGCCCGTTAGCCCTAGGATACACCAAGATTAGATCATGGAGGCTCGAATCCACAACCTCCTCCTTCCATCAGTGTAAGGTTGCAATGGTTTGGATTGAGATTAAATTTAGATATAATCTATTTAATATTATAAACTAATTTTAGAATTAAAAAATTACTTTTTTCCTGACAAATAGAACATACGATTAGTCAAATACTGGAATTTTCATAATAAATAGAAAATTCAAATTATATAAAGAAAATAATTAATAAAACTAGAAGAATTAAAAAAAAAAAGCATGAGAAAGAAAGACAGTGAAAATGAAGTGATGAAATTGCTAAAATAGAATGTGATAGAAAAGCCAACAATTGAAACGGTGAATTATTATTTCTAATTACATATAAGGGATAATATTGTAAAAATATACGATGGTAGACGTTAAAAAAATTCTTCTTCTAATTTAAAACATAATATATATTATTTACATAACTTCTCATTCGATTTAGTGGATTATTGAATCAAAGATAGATTTAATATTTAAATTAATATTGGGATAAAAATGGATCTAAATTTTGTACCTGTCCTTTTAGGTATCTTTACTTGAGTGGAGACTGTTTGTCCAGGGATCTAATAGTCCACCACCATACCACCACCACTACCACCACCACCACCACAAGACACCTCACCCCTGTACCCCCCTCATATACATGTACTTTACAAATCTCTCTCATATTTTAACATATTCCATCATAATTTAAACTAAAATGATGCAATTATTTCTACTGATATAATGCATATATTATGGCATCGGGCACGTGAGTAAAGGAATTATTTTTTCATCCTTTCAAGGGCATTATTCTGACCCCTAATCCATTTTAATCACACTTAGGTGTTGAGACCTTTTCCTGTTTTCCTGAGCTGTAGACGGTTATGAATTAAAAGAATAAATAAAGTAATCAAAAGACAAATAATTAAAAAATCTACACCTTAAGTTCGGATAACACAAGCAACGACTCGTATTAGATCATATTAGGTGGGAAAGGAGAAAAAAGATGTTGTTTCAAGGAGATAAACAACAATCTAAAATCTCCAATTTAATTAAATTAGATAAGGGTCTTTCAAATTTATCCCACAAATAAATCTGGACTCAAAATGGTGATGTCTAAAACTGAAACCAATTTGAGGAATGACTAATGGTTGGAATTAGATCAGATTAGATGAGAAAGGGGGAAAAACTGATGTTGTTTCAAGAGGCTGAAACAACAATTTAAAATCTCCAATTTAATTAAATTAGAGAAGGGTCCTTCAAATTTATCCCATAAATAAATCTAGACTCAAAATGGTGATGTCCAAAATCGAAACACAACCCAACGTGAAACCAATTTGTAGAATAGCTTAAGAGTTAACGTATTTACATTTCTTTTTTTTTTGAAAATTAACTTCATGAATAAAAAAAAGGACACAAACAAGCAAAAAACTTTAGCAAGACAGAGCCTATAGCTTACCACTAAGAAAAACAACTAGAACAACCAAAAAGTACCTGCCAGTGAGAGAGAGGAGTGGCGAGAGAGAGAGCACTATTGATTTGATTCTTTGTTACATTCATTCCAATCTTTACACTATTGATTTTTGTGGCATTCAAAATATCACATATGTTGATTGCTAATTGGTATGAACTATCTTCGTATTAAGGAATTTCAAAACTTCAATATTCAATTTTATAGTCAATTATCAAATGGTTAGAAACTTAAAATATTGCAAAGGTATTTTGACTAATGTCAGTAACAAAAAAGTGTTATTATATGTTAAGTATATAATCAATATCTTAAAAACTCTAGAGTTGATGGAATGTAGAAAATAAAACCCTTAAATATATGTCATACTGAGTTGGCTCAATCTGATGTCCATATTTTAAGTTGGGCCTCACTAGACACATAACATACTACTATACTTTCATGACATAATACCTCGTAGAGTTAGCTCTGAGGTGATGATAGGGCATGTTTGATTTCAAGTAATTGGCCCAATTATTTTGAAGCTTTACTACAAATATATTCATTTATTAAATAGGTTCAAATTAAATTACCTTGTTTACTAAGCAAATTAATGAAAGTGAAAGTCTAAAACCTAAAACCTATTTTCTCAAGTTCTATTGGAGAGAAGCTGAGTCAATGTTTACCAAGCCTAAAGTCAGATTCAGCTGATTTGGGTCCTTGAAATTATTGTTAGGACCATCTTTGCAGGGATCCAAAGTCCAAACTCAACCTCAGCATTTTGTCCTTATTAAATAGATGGTTAGAACATTGTAATCAAACAAACCTCTAAAGGAAAATACAGAATGATGTGGTCCATAAAACGTTTCCAAAAACGTTTTAAGTGAGAAACACTCTTTCTACTTGAAGAAGGGAAGGGAAGCTCATTGATGAAGGGTGTCCTCATGTGGGGTTTTATTTATTTATTCTCAATTAGAGACAAGAAAGAAAGAAAGAATATATTCTACTGTAAAATGCCAATCAAAGATTTGATAAAAGCCAGAGTGAACTTATTCATCCAATTGAAGAGTCATCAAATACATTATAAAATGGTCAATGATGTGGTAACCCATCTGCAAGGCGGCCACCACCTTTTGTAACAATTTTATGTGGTACCCAAAATACAGATATTTATTCTTTACTTAGAACATCCTCGATTCCAACATGTGAAATCAGACCTAATAAAATTTGATCATATTCGATTATTTGAACTGAACTCGGACACTTTAAATAGGGTATGGATTTAAAGTTCTTTGATCCAAATTCGAATTAGACCTAAACTGTCTTAACCTGATTAATAAACATGTGAGTAATGGATTAAGAGTTCTTGATCTGAATTCAAATTTGACTCGACTAGATCGATTCCAAGTCTACCTTGAACTAGACTTAGCAAAATTTGACCAGACCTGATTGCCCAAACTAAATCCGAGCAATTTAAATATATATGGGTTTAAAATTTTGTGACCCGAACTGACTGACCCATTTAATAAACAAGTAGGCAATAGGTCAAAGATTGTTGATTCAGACTCGAATAAGACCCGACCCAAATCTGAAATGTTGGTGGAGCACGCTAGCATAAAAGTAAGAATATGAAATAATTAATGAACTAAATATTTTGCTCTAACAAATACTTCTAACCTCAATATAGGATTAACATTCAATGACTCATAATCAATCTTTAAAAATTGGATTATTAGAATTGTCTAATGAAGACTAATTTCAATAAAAAAAAAAAAAGTTGGGCCACAAAAGTGTCAAAACAAAAATCCTGAGGGGTTAGTTTGACGGTCATATTCCCACATGTGGGAGATCTTAGGATCAAGCTCCCCTAATATAAAAAGGGTTATTCTTCATAGTTTGTACTCAGCGTGTGTAGATAGGAAGGTTTACACATGCTCTAAGGATTAGTCAAGTAGAACGCCTGACTAAATCAAGTAGAACGCCTTAATACCTTCATCTTAAAAAAAATATCTAAACGAAATTGATTAAAGAGAAATGCAATGGACAATCGATGCAGCCCTCTCTCTGCTGAGAATTCATTGATTGGTTTTTTGTCTTTTGCAGAGGACAGGCAATTTGTTTAACCTTCTCTGTAAAAGAAACAATCCCCCATGGTACAAAAGCCAAAGAAGAGAGAAGGCCTGATAAGCATGGAAACAAAAAGGAATCCTCTAGCTTTCTTAGATATTTTTCTGTAGATTCCTGAGAAGGATAATCCTTCCAACTTCACATTCAGTCAAGAATTACAAAACTTCCATATTCAAGACTGAAAAGAAGAGAGTGATGCTGACATGAATGCATGGACATGGAAAGATATAGCGTATGTATGAATCATTGTGATAGGCAATTCTGAGTGTTAAGTTGTTCATAGGATAATCTTATCACCAGGAGGAAAGTGTGCACCACTGCTCTACCATGTTAGGCCGATTGCTCTAGGATAAGATATTAACAATCATGTGCTGTCATACCTCATTCTGGCCTGCCCTGCCCAACTAAGGGGACCATCCAAAGGTTCAAACATCCCCAAACCATATAGAACAAATGAACAATGTATTGAATAATATAAAAAAAAAAATTCACTATGGGTATTGACACCAAATAATTTTTCTATATATGACGCAGGAAATGAATTGTAGAATACTGCACTACTTCACTTTGAATGTGGAATATATTCTTATTGGCTCGAATTACTCAACTCGACCCGACCCAAATTTCTGACCCGACTCAACTCTAGTATTGTTTTATAACTTGGTGCATTCGAATTGGATCAGATCGAGTTGGGTTGATTTTAAATTTCTCAATCCAAACCAACTTGAATTTCATGTGGATTTTTCTTTCCTAACTTAACCCGACCTAAATTATACAGATACATAACTCAAACTCATTAATTTTTTGAGTTTGATCATGTAGATCAGGTTAAAATCCGACCCAAGTTTCACCCTAATCAATTTGTACTTCTATTTATTGAATCACAAAAAATGACTCATGTGATTAGATCTTTATTTCAACATATAGCTGAAAAAGATGATAAATGTTGTAAATCATAGATGTGTGAGAGAAGTCGTTAAAGTAAAAACCCCACCACGACAATGAACTGTTTGAAACTTCGTACATGCCAATGGAAGATAAAAAATATGAGTTCATGTCAATTGACATCCACAGATAAAATAGGGAAGAAGAATATTGTAATACTCCGATCCAAATTACCGTTAAATTTAGTGATTAACTATAGTTAATCGTGTTTAGTGGTCGGTTAATTTAGACGATGAATAGATGTACTTTGTTTTGAGTCAAAAGTTTGACTCGATATGAGTTCGAGATCTGTGTATCCAACTCATTGAGTGTTATAGCGAAGTTCATATTATCCTAACGGTTCTCTGACTAAGGCGTTAAGGGTCACCTATTTTTAGTAAATAGTCATTTGAAAGATCTAAGTTTTCAAATTTCACACATTTGTTCAGTTGAATTTGGAGTTCAACGGTTTTTACGGTTTGTCGTTTGGATTCTGAAAGTGTGTTTTCGGCACAGCCGTGGGATACCGTTATTTGTAAAATACTGTGTTTTAAACATTTGGGAGTGTCAAAAGACTTCAAAGTTTTAAAGTATTTTTATCAGATTATTCTAATTAGTACGGATATTTAATTTGAGAAATTTTACAAAAATGCTTAAAAAATAAGTTTGAAGTTTTAAAAGAGTTTTTATTATTCAAAACTGCAATTATATAATTTAATTACTGTACCCGATGTATCTATTTGCCGAACCGATCCATCCCTATGCGTGACGTGAAGGCAGGCCATGCCTCAACATCTCTTACTTCTCTGCTTCATTTTCTTCCTCTCCTCTGTTCTTCTCTTCCGTCAACGGCTGTGAGCTTTTGGGTTTAGTTCGATTTTCCAATTTTTTCATTTTTCAACCGTTTTCAGCAATCAAGGTATGGAAACTGATCTACTCTGAATTTCATGAACTCCGGTACTAATTTTATTTTAAGAAGAATAAGTTTTGTACTTTAAAATTCATGCCAAAGATTTTAAGAAAATATTGTTTTTCCTTAATTCTTGATTAACACCTTTAGAGGTGATTTTCTTGTGACAAAACAATATTTTTGGTAACTTTAAGCTAAAAGAGGGGAAAGATTAACCTCCAGCTAATTTTGGATGTATATTTTCTGCTATGAGTCTCTATTTTCCTATACCCTCTAGGCCTAACTCAATACGTTTGTCCTATCCAAAAGACAATATGAGGATGGCTTGAGCATTTTACTTTACTGTAACATATGGGTACGATCTCAATACTCGACCCTGGTTAGGAAGAAATACGAGACTGGACACTGAGTACTTTCATTTTTCTCTTTATTGTGTGTTTTGGGATGACTCACATCTGACTTTAATAAGTGAAGTAGAAAGATTTAGGGAGACTCATTGACATTACCTAGTTTTCAGATAGAAAATGTATTTAAAGAGTTTTTTGGAAATGTTTTAAGTTACTTTAAGTGTATTTGAAATTAAATAAGTATTTATGAAAAATTATGATGTTTTACAGATCGTGGTGATTTTTGCAAACTGAAGAAGGTAAGGAGACTCAACTTTACATACATCATGTTTATTGCGAAGACTTGTAAGACTTTAGATTGGATTAAGTTAATCTATTGGACTCTAAGATGGAAAATGGGAACCATGGTATTTTACGAATGGAAAAGACCAAATGGGACCAGAAAGTGAGACCTGACATCGCTTCCTTATAAGGGATAGTATATATATTCTGACCGTCGGAATGGAAGCATAAATAAGGTGTCAGGGAGCCGAAGTCTAGTGGTCTGAAATGCAGTAAGAAATCTAAATATTAATAGATGAGTTGTGAGACTATTTGTAAATGTCCATTGTTATGTGATTGTGCATATACAATGTTATTCTTACTCATACAACGTGATTTATATTGTTATTGAGATGCATGTGATTACTATGCATAAGATTATACTGCATGTGGTATTCCTGTACTAACAGGGTTATGCAAGTAGTGAATATGAATATTCTGGGTTTATTAAACCTGGATAATACCAGTGAATGGTAAAGGTAACTCTATTGTTAAATCCTGGTGGAAAGATATATAGAGATTCATATTTATTCCATGTTTATGGATTATAAATATTTAATATACATGTTAAAGTATATAACCTCTTGCAAGATGCTGCATTTTGTCTAGCTACAAACCTAATGTATATGAGGTTGAGGGGATACCTCATGGGGTTGAGTGGGATACCTTGAAAATACACACTTGAGGTTGAGTGGGATACCTCAATGTGGTTGAGTGAGATACCCCAGTGTGATTAAGATTATTAATCTTATTAAAGGAAAGAAATGATTAAATGGAAAAATGGTTACTTGTTTATCATTTCGTATGCATTGTATTTTATGTTAAATTCATGTTTATGAATATTGTGTATTGTTGAGCTCTTCACTGGGTTAAGAGCTCACATCCCTTACAATGCAGGGCATGGACTGGTAGAGGGAGCTGAGGATCCCTCCATGATGAATTAGAAGTTGAATCTCAGGAGTTGCTGGACTTAGAAGTAAAATAATTTAATTCTAAGTTAAATAATTTAATTCTAAGTTCAGGTATTTAAATATATGTGTAGTTTGGTTTTTAGAGCCATGTATGGCGTTAAGACTCTTTGAAAAGTCTTATGTATATATTATGCGGTGTTTAAACAATAATATTTAGCTTGGATGTGTGTTTGTGATTTTGGATGTCAAATCTGGGAATCAAACGTATTTTGAAAATCTTGTTAACTTGAGCTCCCGACCTCGGATTTGGATGTTCTTGGACATTTTGAAAAGCTCTTTCAATGCTCTATCTAACCATGACCGAGTTATCACCTAAATAGCTTGTTTGATAGGTGAAAATATTCCTTTCAAGTCATTGTGTTTAAGCCCAGCTCATAAGGGTACCTCGAGTTGACTCGTACTTTGTGGGATTTATTTCTTGGGCTTGAGTGAGCTTGCTAAAAGCCCATGAACTGTTGATATAGGTTTGTTAAAAAAAAAAAAATTGTCATGTTCCAGACCCACATCTGTATTCGGGGTGTGACAAATATTGACTTCATTCAATGTGGTTTTCTCAAGAAATGAGTTTCAGTAGAAATCAATTAGTTGTTGAAAGATAAACAAACTATGATATAGTAAATACATAAGCAATCCTCTTATGTTGTTTGGTAAATTCTCTGTCTACAATGAGAGATGAGCAGTCTCACTGTTTTCAAGAATGGGTTAGCAATGTTCTCTTCCTTGTGTCTCTTCAATGTAGATGAATTCGTCTAAATCTTAGAAATTTGAAAAATACAATTTATACGTAGCACACATATAAAATATTTTTTTTGGTGGCCATCTTAACATGGAAAATCTCTTTTAGGAGACACGAGTTTTCTGGATTTTTCACTTTATCCCCATTCGTCCGTACGGATTTTAGTAGACTTTTAGAAATCGGTTCAGTAGATCACTTTGTTCAAATTTTCATTTTCAAGTGACCCAGTTTGGTGCGCCGATTCAGTGAACCAATTTCTGAAAGTCAACTAAAATCTGTACGGATAGATGAGAGTAAAATAAAAAGTTTAATAAAATCCGTGTCTCTTAAAAAAAAAATTCAAACACCACTCAAATTACTCTTATAACTCAAGCTCCCAACTCTTTACATAGAAGTCCAAATTGAAATTATGAAGAGGAGGAACATAATTGCACATACGTTGAAAGACAGATGCGTCGTCAAACTTGCTTGAATAAACTAGTGAAAGCAGCAGACGAACACGTGGGACAAATCTTCTAGCTTTGATGAGAGCCGGCCTACTATATTAGAAGTCTTAAATCAAATCAAACTCTCTTTCCTCATTCAAGGATGCTGCCTCCACTGAGACCTTTACTCAGAGGTAAAAAATATCCATTGTATCTATAATAATCTTTTCTCCTTAGCTAAAACAGTGCAATTGATTTAATTACAATTTTTATATCTTTCAAGTGGAATGACAGCAGAGACAGATGGTGACATATTAACTATTAATCACAAGTGCATGTGCTACTTTGCATATAATATTTGTTTAAATTAAAAGAGGCCTTCATCTGATTAATTTCTACTTAATTATGTTTGATAAACTTGACAACATGATGGGCATGATTTATGCTGACAATCTTAAGAGTCTTCACCTTTTCAAGTGCAAAATAGTGGTAAATTGTGTAGTTTTCTCCATCTCAAGCTATCGTGATTCCATTCATAACTGAAGATCAATTCTTTTATCAGCAAGGGAAAATCTCACAGAAGGAAGATCAGATTATTTACTAGATAGACATACAGGAGAAGACAACTTAACTTTCATCACTCCTTAAAACATATCTAGGGAAAAAGTGGGGTGTTCTGTATAGGTGTGGGGTGTTCTCCCGAAAGGTTTATAGAGGCCATTGACTTATTGTTCGACTCGGTTATAAAAAAAAAAAAAGATATGGTAATTCAAATGCTTAGAAGTGTTACATGGATCATTACTCCTCAAAACAACCACCCACTAAAAGGCAGGCCAAGTAAACCATCAATAGAGTTATACATGTTGATATTTATAACATACAAACATGTATCTCAACTCAATAAGTGGAGTAACAATTTTGGTCAAGACAGATTGAGCATACAAATGCACCATCTTTTAGGGACAGTAAATATGATTTAAGAAATGAAAAATGGGTAGTAATTTCTCTATTATATACAGTGGATTTATTGGAAATTCTGGCCCCAAGATCCAATGCTCTTACTTCCACTCACTGGTATGCACCCCAGTCAATAGAGAACTGCATGTCTAAAAATGAATTGAGTGTTTGAAATTTCAGAAAGAGAGAAGAGTGAGGAAAAGCACTGTTATTTTTTCTTTATTCATTCCATCATCTGCTCATCTATTTATAGACGAAAACGTCAACCTCTCACCCAAATTTTTTCTTCAATTTCAATGTCCGATTCAAAAAAAAATACTATAATGAACAAAATTTTAATTTTTTAAAAAAAATTATCTCCAAGTTCAAATTTTAAAAACCAAGCACTTGAAAAGAAAGAATTTGAGTTTTGATAAAAATTTAATAATTTTAAATTTCAATTTAAACCTTTTAGAAAATAGAACACCACCAACAAATTCCAAGTTCCTGTCAAAATTTACCAGCATTCCCTAAGAATTCCCTTTATATCCAAGTTCCCATCTACCATTCATGGGCAGTGGGTACGGTATTACAGCCTTTTCACTATAATGTATATGCAGAAAAAACCAGGCATTCAGAATCTGATTGATCCTCTTAGTTCCACAACTAGAACAGATTCTCTGCACCCAGACTGATACTGGCATCATTTCAAGACCAGGCTGCCTCAGTTTTTGGCAGAAAAGATAGAAGCCACATGAGTGTGCTGCCCAAAAGACTGCCAATTTTGGTCGATTTGCTCGAGTACACCCACATTATACACGAGACCAAATCAAATACTGACCTTTTAAAGTTCTAATTCAGAACATGAGTTCATAAATCAACATAATTTGATCTTAAACAAAAAAAAAAAAAATATGGAAGAATGATCCTGCTTTGCTAGTTGCACCATTCATTCATGGCCCGGAAGCATACAGATGCAACCTTTTAGACTTGTTTAGTTTTAGAGAGAGAGGTGAATAGAGCAGAATAAATTGGATGAATTTGAAATAGACCCAATTCTAATTTCGTCTAATTTATTCTATTCCATTTACTTTAATTAAAATGCTAGGGCTCATATTCGGGTGGATCAAGCCGGGTTTTGATAAATCAAACTCAATGCATACAAAAAATTATTAAACTCGATCCAAATTACTAGCCTGACTCAACCCGAATGTTATATTAAATTTTTTGAGTGGGTCGGATCGAGTCGAGTCAATTCGGATCAAATCTGATCAATTTTATTAAAACCTGATCCGATTAAAAAAAAAAATTCAAACTAACTTGATCCTAATTTTAAAAATGTAAAATTCAACCTACTTAATTTCTCAAATAGGATCATGTGAGTCTAAAGTCAAATAGAGTCTTTGAAAATAAATCAAGATATGGGTCATCAAGATTAGGAGATAGTCTTTATAATATCGTGGACGAGAGCAACAAAAAGGACTTGGGACTTTCACACATATCGTGGACACTTGTAATTGAATGAAAAAACACCATAGCGTTTCCTAGTTCTTACCCACATCCACACATATCGTGGACAGAGCAACAAAAGGACTTGGACTTTTGAGACACTGAAAATTCAGTCATTCATTAAACTCTTTCTCTCTCTTCTCCGTCGTTTTCACTTATTTAGAATCTGTCTTGCAACAGACAATTAGACATACAGGCTCAGCCCACGAGAAGGAAAACCCAAGAACCACAAATTGTGCAATATGCAGATAAGAAAAAGAGGCAGCGATTGCCAGGCCATTTTGGCAGTCTTCTATTTGTTGGGCTGTTATGAATGACTCGCACATTAAAAGTGTAAAAGGAGATTCAAGAGTTTATAAAGAATTTAGGTCACTCCATCTAAAAAACTAATTTCTTGGGTGGAAGCCGAGATCTTAACAAGTGGTATTAAAGTCAGATATCAGACTACCTCATATGAAAACTGAAAAGATCCGTTAGATGAATGAGATGGCCGGCGTCACTCTCTCTACCAAAAGACCTTGTTCGAGGGAGGGATTATTGAAGCTGCTGTAAGCCAGTCCCAGTCCCACATTTAAACTGTAGAAGAAAATCTAAGAGTTTATAAAAGACTTTAATCACTTTACTTGACAAACTAATCTTTTGGACTTGAAGTACAGGTCCTAACACCCTTCTCATTAATCCACAAAACATCAATTGATTCTTCTCCTTCTTTCTAAAGTCTCACAATATATGGTGTTTGTTAATGGGGACAGAGTTGCGCAAAGAATCCATATTCCCTCTATAATAAGCCATTGCAGAAGACAAAAGAAAGGAATTTAAAAAGAAACCAAAGAGATCTGAATTGATCTCGCATCCATATGATGCACATGCAGTCGTACAAGGAATAGTGATATGACGGGGACAGTGCAATACCATGCACGACTCTCTTCATGCCTTCACGTGAGAACAGGAGCAGGGCAAAGCAAAATTCAGTAGAGATCTTAATAATTTGCATCTTAAGCTCTTTATCAATTTATTTTTGAATTCTAATGACTTAAATTCTATGTATAATTTATTTTTACTTCATTTAATGGTTGATTGATAGATTTTGACATAAATATGAAATTTTATAAAAATCATTTTATTGAATCTTAGATTTTTTTCACAGTTTCACAACTTTATATTCTTTAATATCTAAAATTCTTGGACACTTTTTACTTTTCTTTTTTTTCACTAGTCACGAGACAGACAATATTTATAATTTGAATTGTGACCGACTTTGTTCAAATGTTAATTTATAATAAGTACTTGTATATAAATTATAACTAAATCATATATATAAATTTAAATAAAACCATATTTGTATCATGTTTTTTATAGTTCATATTTGAGGGTTGGGAAATTAGAAGTTAGATCCAATAACTCTAATCCACAAATAAAATGCAATAATTTGATCTCTTTAGGAAATCGAACTAGAGATGGTGGGAAAATCAAATTGATCATCCAAAAACTATTTCTTTTAAGTTTCAACTGTCCATGTGTCCTTATTACATAAAAAGATGTACGAAAAATAAAATAAAATACAAGCCCAACGGGTAAACACCCTCTTAGACTTTCTTAAAAATCCCTACAATTGTGGATCTAAAATTCCACAAGCAATTCCCTTCCAATTCGTTGGCAACAAAAATCTAGGATCCATTCCATGCGTTGAAGCTTACCACAATTGAAAGGATTCTAAGCAATACATTTTCAGGAGAGATGGTTGACTTGGAAATGACATGGCATGCCATGTTGGATTCCGTCCCTCCTCTGTGGGCTGCAAATGGACCACTTATGTGGACTGAATTGGGCCAGATTTTATAGATTTGGAGGCCTAACCCAATGCCCAAGCCCATGAGCCAATTAATTGATAGTTTTGGGCCTATATGGAGCCCTTAATGGACCCTATTTTATTTTATTTTATAACGAGGGTATCCCTGAGGTGTTGACCCAACAAGCCAGGACCCGCACCGCCATTGTCCACACATCCGACCCGGATAAGTCAAGTGGTAGCACCAAGGTTTGATCCCGGGACATAAGGGAGCAAACCCCATGGCAAGGACCACTTGGGCTACTCACCTAATGGACCCCATTTTCCACCCTCAAATTGTTCATGTGCTAGGAGGTCCATTTCCACCAAATTATCTTCCAATCGGTCCTTGTTGTCTTCAAATTCCATGATTAGATTGAGGTCCTCATCACCCTGTAAATGGGTTTAAGATCTACTAATTTTATTATAGATCTGTAATACTCACCACCCACCTCAAAGTACCACATCAGTTGTGAGATGTGTGGGGTGAGTTTATATGAGAGAAGCCTCCCCCTCCCTTGTGTGAGGCCTTTTGGGCCTAGCCATATGAGCTAGGGTCCAAAGCAAAACCATGCAGGTCGGATAGGGCCCAAAGAGGACAATATCACGATGGGGTTGGGTCGGGTCGTCACAAGATCTGGGTTTGATTTGGACTACAATTCTAGACCTCGCATGCAATAATGTAGGGTAATCTGCGGAGGTTCCAACTCACTCAGGGAAGGTGGATACAGCAATGCCTCCCAACATCAATCAAAATTGGCAATGGTCACTGCATGTTGGGCATTAACTGGACAATGATGAAGGGAATGACCGAATTCAACAGCTTGGTTCTTATGATAGAGCTCTGACTAGAAAGATTTTCATGAAAACAATCCATCCCTGATTGTTGCAACAATATCAACTTTCTTCATTGATGTAATTGTACCATAAGGTTCTTTGACAGTGACATTCTCCAAATAAATGCAATGCTCATCTATGACTGCAAGATTCGAGCTAATCAAATACAATGAATCGCATTTGGCAACAAATGATTACAATAGAACAAGATACAGCAGAAGAATTTGTAATGCAAGTTGCACAGCAGAAACTACCATGGTAGGAAAAAGATATGTCAAACCTCTGACGATAAGAGTGCTTCGTTCTCTGGACCTTGTTCTTTCCACGACTTTTGCAAGAACCCTGACTGCTTCTTTGGTGCGACATCTTGCCCCCTGGGCATGTCCTTCATCCTCTGCACATGTTGGAGGCATACTTGAACAGCATCATGCACCCTCACAAAACACCACTCCTTGCCAATTAAATCAATAATGCCAGATCTGACAAGAGTGAGAAGAACTTCCCGATTTGGGTTGGCAATAGCTATCTGTAGAAACAAAAAATATAAAGAAAAAAAAAAATGTACCTTACTCTTTTCATGAAGTAAAAAGGATATATATAAGAAATGAAAAGAAACAGCAGAAGACATTGTCTTTTGTATTAACATCTGAAGCTTAGCAGCAGGATCAGTAAATTCATTTACCTGAATGTCACGTGATTTGAATTCCTGGTGCAAGTCCTTTAGAGCTTGAGTTGCACTTGAGTCTATATATGTAACCGCTGCCTCAAACAAAAGTGGAACATTAGTTATTGCTGTCCAGTAAACATTAGGCAGATCACTATTAACATATATCTTATGTTAGCATTATCAAGAAAAGGAAAATATCTGTAGTATGTTTGCATGTCCCTATAAAAGTAGGTAGGCAGGGCTTTTCTACTTGCAAGTTTACCAATCTGGATGTAAGTTGCATTTAAGCCAGAAAATTGGCATACTATATAACATTCTGGACGTAAGTTGCATTGAGCCAAGAACATTGGCATACCATATATTGCACAAAATATTATCAAAACCTCTGCAGGAAGTGGATCAACAATAATCTATTGGACAAGAATTGCCATTTCCAGCTGCAATTTAGGGCATAGCTGATGTAACCCAAGGTAGCAATCCAATTGAACTTCCTCAGAACCACAGAGGCAAGGGAAATCAACTCGGTGTAAACCGAGAGTAATTTCAATCCAAAGAGGATACTACACACACCCTCAAGGAAAAAAGAAGTTCCAGATTTCTAGTTTGTCCGATTGAATTAAATAAACAAAATGCAATCAAAATTATATATAATTCAAACTTAGCAATCCAATTGAATTAAGTATTAAAAAAAACAATGCAAACTTTATTTAATTCAATCAAGTAAAAAGAACTAGCTTCAGAAACTAACATAAGAAAACCGGATGTCCAACACTTGGGAGACCCAAACTCTCTCCTTGCTAGGTGCCTTTGCTCGACCTAAACTTGGTGCCTTTGGTGGCTGCCCCGGGTCCTCTTTTTATAGCATTTTAAGTGGATAGACGCAACCCTCGTTTAGACAAGAACTAACCTAAGTCAACCTAAGGTAAACCAATGAATAACAAGCATTCAAAATCCGACCAATCAAAAGAATTCCATGGTGTAGTCGGCTTTTGAGTCCTTGGTAGCTTGCAAATCCAAAACCATGCTGGAGTTGTGAAGTCCACATGTCAATGGAGAGTAATTTGAGGAGAGGCGTCTGCCATGGAAGAGTTCCCCCTCTTTAAAGAGAGTGAAAGTCACAACAAAGTCAGCCATGGGTAGGTTTTGACAGTGTTCACAAAACAGTCAATAACTTGGGCTACGTAAATCGGAATTGTGCAAACTTAGGCTTGTTGAAAA
This sequence comes from Chimonanthus praecox, assembly GCA_022113865.1. NCBI lineage: Eukaryota > Viridiplantae > Streptophyta > Magnoliopsida > Laurales > Calycanthaceae > Chimonanthus > Chimonanthus praecox. Next base: position 23,467,918 of record CM039094.1, on the reverse strand, counting down.
GTTCATTGAAAAAGCTTTCCAACAAACCAAATTTCATCAAGATCTGAAATCATTTGATACCGCAATTATGTCTATCCACAACTACCAAACCATTTTCAACTGCATGAGTGCCACGTGTCATAACCTTCTGCGACTGTCTCATCCCTTTCTATGATGAAGAGAGACTTCTTTCCAGCGAGGAGATACCTATTTCTGGCCATGAAGAAGAATCCCCTTTTGCTGACGCAACGATTTCAACCAGAAGGTGACCTTTATTTGAATAGTGAATCAATCATCGTCAATGCCCAGATTGATCTCTAATGGGATTTGGTCAGTTATCTTCACCTCCACTAAAAGTCTTAATACGAAAGATCTTCCCTTCTCAGATTCCCGTTATTCACTTCCACCAATTTCCCCAATCCTTTACTGAAGGCAATTATCAATTTCTCATTCTATCCCTAGAGGGGCAAACCGAAGCAGTGGGAGCACACCCTCCCAGTATACAGAAAGCAGTGAGGTCTCCATTTTGAAACCTTCAGTTTGCTAAAGACTCTCTCTCTCTCCTTTCCATTACCTCAGTCGATTGCAAAGTGACTAGAAAACAGTGATCAGGGATACAGAAAATCCAGCCCCATACAATAACTTAGAGATGTCTACCTCATTGCTAGAAACTATAGGGGTAACCACCAATGATCTCGATAGCCACTCCCTTATTTCCTTCCCCTCCATTTCAACCATAAGGTCGATTTTGGGGGTAATCTAGTGAGTTTTCTTATTAATCTCCAAGTTTTGACCTCTCCTATTGCCACCTATCATCGATGGTTCACCCACTACATCCACCCATCTCCTCACCTCATACACCTTCTCTTTGCCTTTAGAGTGCTGTTGGCCGTTAACTTCTGCCTTTGCAGTGTCGAACTCCCCATTCAGGTTAGTCCTTTTTTTATTCTTACCAAAATGGGCAGCATTCACTTGTAACTTCCTCCCCATGAATATGCATACTGCTTGTGTACAAAAATCACGTCTTGAGTAACCACAAGAGGCAGTTTTCATCAGCTAGCTTATACAACTACCCATTCTACTGCCCATTGATTAGATGCTAGAGCCTATGACCATCCACATGCAGAGAAATTTGGGCTACATGGAATACCCAGGTCAATTCTTTTCCAACTATTAATAATGCTTATATTCCCAATTTATGAAAGCATACCAACTACCCAATTCATATACATATGTAAAGGCATATGTATACAAGTGGGTATCAACAAATGCTGATATAACTGGGAGTGGGATGTCAAACCCCAGATGTTAATGGTGTTAATGAAATGCAAATTACTTTGTTCCCCACATGTTTGGTAGGTAGAATGATAAAAAATTGTTAAGAATAGGAATAATTTTTAAAAAGCCAGTCTGTTGGACATAAAATGATCTACATTGCCAACAAAAAATGACTTTGATTATTGTTTTTGGGTGCCTTTTGGATTTTCCTGAAAAAGAGATCGTTTTCATTCTGAATGAAAATCATTCTCATTTCCCAATTGAATGACCTACCATTATTGGACTAACTTGTAAACCCATGCAGCTGCCATGAAGTGGATTTTCCTGAAAAAGAGATCGTTTTCATTCTGAATGAAAATCATTCTCATTTCCCAATTGAATGACCTACCATTATTGGACTAACTTGTAAATCCATGCAGCTGCCATGAAGAAGTTTATGGTAAAACACTCCTATATTTTAGAAGGGTGGAACCAGGATTGATTTGATTTTGGATTTGGGGTGGGAATGGTAAATTCTAGGATATTCATTGCTAAGGCATAGGCTTAGATTGAATTTTCAATGTAGTTATCAATTTTGTTTTGTTTGGGTTAAAACAAGCCAAAACATTTTATTTCAACACGAGTCTCAAACAAACACCTACTGACAATTTTTTGGTCTTCATTTTAAACCAACTCAACCGAAGTGGAAAAATAGGCATATTTCAACCAAAAATAGTGTTTTGCAATTTGGACAAACAAATATAATTTTTTTATTCTTCTTAATTTAATCATTTCTTCTTCTTGCTTCATTATATAATAGTAATTTCTTTCTATTATTTTATAATTTTAACAAATTAATATTTTATTGCTTACTTTTAGTTATGATTTTTTTCCAATTATTTAGTTTTCTATTTTTTAATTTATATTTATACATATATATAATAATTTTCAAAATTTTCATAGGATCTTCACCAAAAAACGGAACGCCAATACATTCCATTTTAGAGTGAAACCAAAATGGCCTCCAACGTAAATCCCAAAAAAAAAAAAAATGAAAGAGGTGGTCAATTGGTTGTTCATTCCTCCAATACACACACACGCACACACAAAAGAAACATATTAGGAAGATGATTTCTGCATTTGAGGTTATTCCAAGTCAAAATTCTATTAAAAAATGCTGTCAAACAAAATGCTTTAATTTGTGAAGCCAAGGGTTCCAAATTGCTTTGGTAGGAAACTGGGTGACCAAGGAGGGTTTGACTAATGAGAAAAAGAGAATTCCTTGAAGAGACCTCACTTAATTCCTTACTCAAAACTCTCTTGTCTACTGCCCCCAAAGATGGATAACATCTTTGAGTGTCACGCGAAGTGCCTTACATTGTTCAATTTTGTGCCCAAGCCCTCACCAAGTTTTTAATTTTAAACTTTTTTCTTATAATAATCCTATTTTTATAGGATTTTTTTTTTTTTGTAATAGCTAGTAAATATTATAATTAACACGAAAGAATTGTTAGTAATACTTAATCAGAAATTCTAATTAATATATAATATACTTGTGCATGTACATAATACATGCTTATATAATGTGCATGGAAACTTAGTTGCCAACATATTTTGGTGCTTTGGATGAGAAGTATTGTATTTTGTTGCCAAGGATGCAATAAAGACAGAAATCCATGAAGTTACACTTATTTTTGAAGTGTGCCAAGACATTCACCATGCGCCTTAGGCACCTTGATTGCGCCTTGCGCCTTGTGAATTGACTATTATGCTCTAGACATCTCAGCCAAACATGTAGTGCAGTTGAAGAACTCATCAAAGCACTCTCTCTAACCAGTGAGGCTAAGCCTTCCTAGAGTTGCGATGAATCTTAAATGAAATATTGGTGTCACATAACATTTCCAACTTTTCTTCACTTTCATGGTAAAGCCCATAAAAAGAGATGAATGCAACAAGATGAAGACTTACGTGCCATTTCAATGATCACAAAATAATTCCTTTCAACTTCTGGTCCACGTTTTGTAGATCCTTCGATGTTTACTTCATATTCCCGTAACCTGATAACAGAAAATTAAATAATGGCTTCATGTCTACGTCAATTTTGAAAGAATAAAAATTACCATAATAGCAAGCATCTTAAGCCTGCTTGGGTCCCGTGAATATGCACAAGGGAATGGGTTGAAAATCATGGTAAACCTAGAACAGAAAAAGGTTCAGGATATAGTGTACAAGTCACTTAACTACAAAAGTAGACAAACATCTATGTGTCTGTGTAGATAGATAGATAATCCCCTACTAGAGAACACTCTTTAAAAAAGACAGCATTTTACGAATTCCTACAATTTGGACCATTTCTTGCATCTAAAATCATTAAAATAAACTCTCCACTATCAATCAGAAAGTAGAATATCATTATGGGACTTCAGGGGTCTTCAGTGTTCTATGGAACAGAGTTCCTCAGTCTAGTTACATGGACCCATATGGAACCTAGATTTTTCTCCTTCGGTGTTCAACACTTACAGAAGTAAAGCTTGTAGCTTTTGTCTTACCTGTCCTTTATATAGCTAATATTTGCAAAGTATATAGGTGCATCAATTCGAACAATCACAATTCCATTGTAAGTGTATGCTTCTGGGTATTGTTTGATGTTTCGATAAACTGTAGTTCCAGGAAGACGTCCTAGGACAGCTGCAGCAAAAACCATACAGATACAGCTATTACTAACAAAATGACTACAATAGATCTAGTAGGTATTGTGTAAAAACAGTAACAAGTAAATTAGTTAGGGTATAAAGCTTGTGATGAAATTGTGCTTATATCCACACGTCATGGATTTAATATTGTGTAGGATTAACTCTTAAGAAGTTATTTAGAAAGTTACCCAAGACTCTAAGGTCTAGAGTAGCATCTTATGAACCTTTAATTTTTTAGATTTTTTCTATCTAAATGGATAGTGGATATGGCCTGCAGTATCATACTGCCGGCAGCATATGAGCATTTTTCTCACATAAAACAAATGCAAAAAGGATAACAGGGACATGACCTCTCATTTTTGAAAATCTACAGATAGGGATAAATTTGAAAGTCTGGAATATTTTGTCTTTTCCTCTTTAGAGATGATACAAATACATAAAGAGGTAAGAGTAATGGAACATCACAATGACAGAAAAAATTCTTCACAGAAATCTCAGGTTCAAGAATCTCAATTTGGCAGTCAATGGAAGAGGAATAGGAGTTTCAAAAAGTGCCAGAAAATGGTAAATATCAAGTAAAATGGTCCTCTTTTATCTAGAGATCTCCTCATTGCGACATTTTGGGTCAAGAAAAGTCCTTCACCTCTCAATGCCCTCTTTGTAAAACAACCCTCCAAAGCCTTAAGACCCTCTCCACTCATCTTTCCCACAACCCTTTGACCCCTTTGCCATTCATGACAGTCCCATCTCTTTGTTCTCTATACTCCAGCTAAGCTCTATATCAGTCCGTCCTTCCTCCCCCTCTCTCTCTCTCTCTCTTGCACACACGCACAAAAACAGTGTGTACATGAAATCATTGAAATTTAGGACTCTTTTCTCACATCCAATCCTTTGATCTTGCAATGGTGTCTTGTGAAGGCGATTTGACAACTAGAGACCCTATTTAGGTGAAACAAACTTCATTATCTACACACACATATACATACATTATGTGTGTGTCTAATCATAGAAATTTTTGGACTTGTTTCTAAATCCAATCCTCAGATCTTGCAGTGGTGTCTTATAAAGGCAATTTGAGAACTAGAGACCCCATTTAGGCGAAACAAACTTTAATATTTAGGCATTTAATGGCCCAATAGTCCTATTTTTTATTTTATTTTTGAATGATAAACAGTTTTTTATTCATTCAAAGAATAGGGGAAACCTCCCAACGTTACATCTTACCTACTCAAAACAGTCTTATAGAAGACTAAAAACAGACCCTGAAAGGGAAAAAACTGAAACAGACAAAAGCATATTACATCTTACAGACTCATATTACATCTTATAGACTCTCACAGTGACATGAAACAACAAAAATACAGGTTGTACATCTAACCCAGGTAAGAAACAATATGCCTTGGTCTTCCATGTATCTGGCCTCTCTAGGAATTTGCTGCAATGAGCTTTCTTTCTACAGATATGGCCTTTGGCTTCAAAGATAGTCCTATTTTTATTTATTTTTTATTTTCTCTTTTTTTGGCAATTAAAGGCTTGATTTCATTGTTCTTGAGCTTGCCTACTTGGTTGGATCTGTCGTCATCATCATCATCAAAGCCCAAATCTATTTAGGGTAGACTTTTCAAGTTTTACTTATCCATTTGACCCTGCCAAAAACCATAATGTTTATAACTCTACATGTATTTAGTTGTCTACCTCGTCTCCTAGTTCCTACTATTTCTAACCTCTCAACTCTACATTATTTACATGGCCAAACCACCTTAAATGAATTTCTTTCATTTTGCGCTCACTTGGTGTCATTTTTAAATTGCCTCTAATTGAGTAATTTCTCACTCAATTTTTTAGAGTTAAATCACTCATCCGATATAGCATACGCATTTACCTTAACTTTATCTTCTTCTTTTTTCTTTATTGTCCAACACTGTACTCCATATAGCATTGCAAGTTTGATAACATCTTCATATATTTGTTCCTTTAAGTGATTTGGGACTCTTTTATCATACAAGACTCCACAAGCTTGTCTACATTTTACTCAAACCGCTCCCATCCTCAGTGATATCTAAGTCATATCCACCATGAAATTCTACCAAAGAACCCAAGTATCTAAACTTTCTTCAATGGTCTAAAGCAATCAAAATCTTTCTCGAAAGGAAACAATGATTAGAATACATTGATGGCAGACTTCCCAAACCACCTAAGATGCCAAAAATTATAAAGAATGGAGAACCAACAAGATTGGTTCTCTCTTGGCTCCTCAATGTTGAGATATATTTAGATGTGTTAAGATATATTTTGTTATTTAATTGCTTTATCTAGATGATTTGCTTAATTAGCATTTACTAAAGATGTATTTACTAAGTTTAGGGCTTTCTCCTTTATTTGATGTTACCTTCCTTATTTGTATTATGTTGTCTCCATAAATATAAAACATAGGGTCTCTCCTTGATTAAGGGAGACACCAAACTATACGTGCATTTTTTCTTTTTGAAACATTAACCACTGGATTCTATTAATATGAGAAAAGAGTACATAATAAGGATCTGAGTATAAGAGGTATATACTCAGAGCGAAGAAGAGGAACAAAAAAAAAATATAAAAAATATAGGAAAATAAGAAATAAAAGAAAAGATACAACAAAATGCCATCCCAAACTAAAACCAAAAGAGGGCCCGATCCCCTAACTCTCGAGGATGGCGGGTGGAAAGAATTCCACCACCGGTGTTTGAAGATGAACACCAGCTTTCGCCAAGAAGTCTGTCACAAAGTTTGTTGAACAAGGTGTATGAGTGAAAGAGATGTTACCCATATTACACAAACTCCAAATGTCCCTAGCAATACAAACCAACCTCCACGGGGGGGATTTCGTATTACTAGCCCAAGAGATAGTTGAGTCACCTTCGATAATGATATTACCTCTCCTAAACCTTGACCAGATCTGAAGTGCTCTCCTAATTGCCCTTAGTTCAGCTTCGTTTGATTCCATTGACCCTACTGATTCGGAAAAGGCTACCAACATTCTACCCCTATCATTGTGAAGTACTCCATCAATTCCTGGCGGTCCTGGTTTGCCCCTAACTATACGTGCATTATTCTACACTCAACTCCAAGGAGGATCAAATTGCAAATAGCCTAGATAACTTGCCAACGGCTAAGGACATGTATGATGCTGTTTGGGAACACTATGCCAATCAAAACAATCCAGATAGGGATTAATCAACTTTGACAAGAAATAGCCAATTTAAAACAAGGTGTCAAAGCTATTATTCAGTATTATACTCATTCACACATCTTATGGCAAGAACTTGACAACGCTAAGAACATTGGTCTTATTTGCACCAAAGAAATTGAGATCTACAAAAAAATTATTGAGTCTCAGTGTACATATGCATTGTTGGCTAGCATTAATTCCAACTTTGAGCCTGTCCATGTACAGATTCTTAGATAGTCCGTCACAGCATCTTTATATACTGTGTATGCCTCCTACTTCGGGACAAGAGACAAAGCACAAGACCCATATCTACACAAAGGTTTGCCTTGACCTCGCTAGGCAAACTTCTACCCCTCCTCTTGCTTCCACTCCTAGGAGTTCTAGTCCCTCTAAGGAATCTATTGGACAATGACCAGCTGGCAGGGGATGGGGCAAGCATAATCATTTTTGCACTCACTATAAAAGGACGAATCACTTTGTAGATACGTGTTGGAAAATTCATGGTTGATCAACACACCCTTTTTTTTGAAAGGTAATGGTTGAGCTCCACACTTCTTTTGTCAACAAGTTAATAATGTTAGTCATCAGTCAAGTGGCTAGTCCTCATTGCCAGGGGGAGACCAAGATGACTTCATTAGGGTGCCACTTCAAGAATATAATGCTTATGTTCAGTAGATGTCACGGCAGTTAGGCATCGTCTCTTCATCCACTACCTCTCTCACCCAATTAGGTACATCATTCTCTACTACACTGCATGTCTCTGTTAGAAGATGTGAGGGACAATAAAATACACCGAATATTTTCTTTTTTTCATTCCATTGAATAAGATCTAAATATATAGAGTACATCAGAATATTACTTTCCTAATTGAAAGATACCCATAATATCTCCTACAATCTATTACAATCACATCATAATCTATTAGTGGGTTCTCTCCCACCAAATATCTCTCCAGAACAACACCCTATTTGTCATTGCCAACTTGTAACCTAATCCCCCTCTGAAATCTCTCTCCAACCTTTCTTTCCTGGCTCCCTAGCCTCATCAAGGCTTTCACTACTGACGAACCATCCCTAGTAGCTCTACTACCTAATCTCCACCCCCCGGGGTCTCCCATGCCATATCTTGTTGCTAATACTTTCAATGAGCTTTTGCAGCCAAGGATTTTGACCACCATCCAAACTAAACTTTTTGGGAGGGCTGGATGTCTAGATTGTGATTTTTGTGTCCTCATTATTTTACTGTAATCAGCTAGATGTAAATCCTTGTGATTGATTTGTTCAACCCCCTCTTTGGGCAATCTTTTCCATTTTACTTTCTTTCTTCCTTCTCAATAAAATCTCTGTTGTTACCTCAGAGAGAGAGAGAGAGAGAGAGAGAGAGAGAGAGAGGGAGGGAGAGGGAGAGAGAGAAGGGAAAACATCAAATTAGTTGTACTGTTGTGCAGTAATGATGTTGCATTCAAGTTAGAGTGTTTCAAATATGGTAATATGATTTAATAAGTATGCTTACCAATGTGTGGATTTGCTGATTCATGAATAACAAATGCAAGAGAGAAGCCCACCTAAAATTTACAAGTGCAATCAGATAGTATCACCGTATTGCATGTCTATATCACAAGTCGAAGCACAACAATTAGCAATGAAATCTCAATATATTGTAAAACAAAAAAAAAAAGGGAAAAAGAAGTATATTGTTGTAAATCAATACAAATTGATCTATTTTAACAAGAAAAGCTGATCAGGTGGGGAAAAAATCCCACGATGTCTTCATCAGCACCAATCATTTAATGGTTAGAGGAAAGATGGGAGAACCTAAGAAGATCAGAAGAATCACATTATGGTACTGGACTATATATTGTAGTGATTCAATAAGAAGCATTGACTTCCAAATATTCTAAAATAACATTGAGACTCAAGGTTATACTAGGGTATGAATGTGATGCCCCGAAATTTTAGAATTTATTAAAATTGTTTTTTAATAATTAATTGAGATTAATATGGTTTAATCAATTAATTAAAAGAGATTTACTGAATTTAATTGAGAAATTGGATTTTTAATTTAATGTCGAGTGGCACAGTGGGAAATAAATTTATGAAATTCATGGAAAATAAATTGGTGACGTGGCGTCACGCCACATGGGCAATGACGTGTCATGCCACGTGTAACGGGGACTCAAATGTCCACCCTAATGACTCAAGGGCAAAAATGGAATAGAAAAGCCACCACACGGTTTTGTCTATGTCCACATGGGAAACTCGTTCAATCCCATATTCCACTTATGCGCACGACTTCCGTATCCCACTCCTTTATGCGCACAACACTCACCCACTGCCTATTCCACATGCGCACGGCACTCCCACTTCCCTCTATTCCATGCGCAAGGCAGTTCTCCCTTTTACTATTCCATTCACACGACAGCACCCTTTTCTTCTCCACTCTTCACTGAGAACACCATCTTGCTACAGGGTTTTCATCTCCTTCACTGTTGCTCTCAAGCAAGGAAGGAATCAAGAAGAAGGGAAGGAAAGGAGAAGAATGAGAAGAAGGGAAGGATTTTCGGAAAGCTTCGTTTAACGATGGACTGACTTCCAAACTTAATATTTGTTTTAATTAAAGGTTTACAATGATTTAGAATCAACCCTAGACAAATCTGGGTTTAGGGAATAAGAATAGGAAAGATTCGGGAATTGTCGGGTATTTTCCCCAATTCAGGAATCGGGTTTAAATCCGTGAAATTATATGTTAATTTATGAATTTTAATCCCTAAGGACATGTTAAATCACATAGGGAATAAATCTAAGCGGTTAGATTTAAAGAACGGGACGAATAACCCACCCTACTGTAATTCCCAACTTCAAAGAACTTGGTTCGCACTCTGCAGAATTCTGCAGATGATTGTCTGTAGAAGACAGGCTTCGTAACCTGTCTCGGAACATCCGAGACAAATTCCGAAGGCTCGGAACAATCCGAGGGAACAATGATGTTTCGAGAACCCTCGGAAGATATTAAGTCTCGAAACCTGGCTCGGTTGTTCCGAGGCCAAGTTCCAAGGATATTGAATACGAGAAAAAAACTTGGAATTTGGTTAAGTCCATATGAGAACCGAAGTCTCGGAATCAAGCTCAGAAGTACCAAGGCCAAGTTCCCAGTACTGTAATATAGAACTGAAACCTGTAAAGCCTCGGAAGTACCGAGGGAACATTTGTAGTTCCGAACTCTCGGGACTTGACTCGGAAGTGCTGAGGCCAAGTTCCGAGCACTGTATTGTATAACTGAAACCAATAAGTCTCTCGGAAATACCGAGAGAGGACCTGACAATCCGAACTCTCGGAACTTGACTCGGAATTGCCGAGGCCAAGTACCGAGCACAGAATTGTATAAATAAAATCAGTAAGTCTCTCGGAAGTACCGAGAGAGGACTTAAAGTTCTGAACCCTCGGAACTTGATTCGGAAGTACCGAAATCAAGTTCCGAGCAGACCAGTGAACCAGAATACTTCGGAATGATCCGAAGGAGACCCTGATGTTCCGAAGCTTCGGAACAGGCTTTGGAAGTTCCGAGGAAGTGATGAATGGAGTTTTGAAACCACAGTGTTAAGATTTGACCTTTAAATCCACATTGTTGGATAGAACGGATAGAACGAGAACGTAGGATTAAAGAGACACCACTAGATGGGAAAATAGTGAAAGTATTAACTATGGATTTGGAAAACAAGGACACAAACTGATCATACGATTATTGTATTTTGATTCTTGGATATAACCAGAGGATCGGAGGGTGATCTAAGAGTTGTACATACCACGTAGTTCACTCCTTCGCGGAATCTCGTTATCAAGTAGGTTTTCCTACTTTCTTGAAGTATCAAGTGATTATTTATGTATGTTTGAACTATTAGTCGATTTCAATGCATGATTGTTTAATTTATCGATGTGATCATCGATTTATTGTATTTTGATTCTTGGATATAACCAGAGGATCGGAGGGTGATCTAAGAGTTGTACATACCACGTAGTTCACTCCTTCACGGAATCTCGTTATCAAGTAGGTTTTCCTACTTTCTTGAAGTATCAAGTGATTATTTATGTATGTTTGAACTATTAGTCGATTTCAATGCATGATTGTTTAATTTATCGATGCATAGACATGAAAAGCATGCATATATGTGGGATGGAATGCATGAGTCAGAGGTCAAGAAATGATAAACTATGACCTGAAATATTTGAATGAATTAACCATTATATATGGCCGCGTCCATGGGTTACAAATTATGGCATATTAATTGGGCAGAAAACTCCAGGGTCAGAAGAAGTCCCGAAATCTGCGCAGGAGTATGGGTGTGTAGCACTCCCCCGGTAGTCCCGGTTAAATGCTAGTATTGAGTAGTAGCTCCCAGCTGGTGCCCCAGGAAAGCTACGGACAAAATGGTCAATGTTTATAACTGTTCGATGAGAATAAGATAGGGAGAAATGCATAGGGCATGAGAAGGGCTTGCATCAATTCATGTTACCATGGCATATACATCGTATTGTTTTGATGAGTACATTGAAAGTATTATGATTATGATTTGAATTATGAAATGATTATGACTTTGTTTTGAATGCTTTATGAGTATGAGAAATGAACTGATTTTGAAATATGGGATGGGGATGATTTTCAAATGAACTATATGATATGAAGAACTTATATACGTTTTATCCCGGTTTTATATATCACATATTGGTACCCCCTTTGATGGGAATTCCTACTGGGCGTTGACTAACCCCACAAATCTTCTCTTCTATAAACTAATACAGGAAAGGAGAAAGTTGACGAGGCAAGACCAAGCAATAGCCAGACGTAGACGATGACGAAAGCAAGAAGAAGGATTTCATAGAGTCTTGCACTTTAATATTTTGGGAGATAGAAGATGACATTATTTCTTTAGATACATTTCGAGAATAATTAATTCTATAGGAGTTAAGTGATGGAGACTTTTTGAGTTGATGTTATTAGACCTTTTATTTGATATTTAATTTCATAGGATTACTATACTTTGCTTTGGATTGAAGATGTTTGAATTTCATTATATCAAATGTATGTACATAATTCCACAGATTGTAAGTTAGTGTATTGCCAATTATAAATGGACTCTGTCCATGTGCACGCACTAGTTGGGCCAGTCGAGGGTCGAATCTTCGGATTTGGACTTGACTCACGTCGTGGCGCTCTCCTCTCTCTTCCCGACCAATTTATTATTAAATAAATACTCTGATAATTAGGGGGAGAGGGAGGGGCACTACAATGAATGGGTTCACATAGGTCACGCCAATCTTGGACCTGTCCTGGACCCTGACTACAGATTATATTTTAATTTTGGTCCAACTCCAGGCATATGTCTGAACTCAATCCAATTCTAGGATCCGAACCTGGGTTAGATTAGTCAAGTTCAGGTTTGTTTCATGATTATATCCTATATTTAATTTCTTTTAATTAACAAGATTAATATCAATCATAACAATCAGATCATAGTAAGAACCTCCAAACATGGTATATGGGATTTTGAGTAATGGACCTTGGACCCAGATCTGACCTGTTGGGACTAAACATGGTCCTAGATCCAGCATTTCTAAGACTGGGTCCAGTCTAGTCTCCTGGTCCTGAAACCCAATTACCAAGTACCAATTATATATTGAATTGGGTCCAAGTTGGATCCAGTTTTAGGAATCAACCAGGAATAGGATTGGCTCCCATCGAGGTCATTCATGAGCTAGAACTTGCGACCGATATAACATTAACATTATCATAAAGGGATACTCATTAAAGTAATAACATCTTATTATAATGCTTGGGTTTAACCCAGATCTGCAAACATGGTATTTGACATCTCAGATATTGAGGATTGCATGTGGACCTGACCTGTAAGGTCCTGTAAGTGGACCCAGATCCCTTTTTCTCAGTTAGCATCAGATGAGTCTCATTGCCTACAAAACCTGTTTACAGTCCTAGGTAAACAAAGTTGTGAAACAAAACTGTGCCAATTGCCTAGATAACAATGTGAATGACAAAGTTGTGAAATAAAACTATGCCAATTGCCTAGATAACAGTTCAGAATAAGTATCTTGAATAGCTCGGTGTTTTCTTCTAAGTGAAGAACTATTACTTGAACTTTGAGTGGAAACACACCAACACCTACTCTTTTGATAAATCTGCAAGAACCCCCCACATGCATATAAAACAACACATTTTCTTAATTGTCAACTTAAGACTTTCCCATGTCATTTTCTGAGAGTTCCAACTGAAATCATCACCATTCCGTGGTAAATAATAACATTTCATTTTATTAGCTACATCTTCATCGTAACCACTTTCCCATCTATCCAGGGTCAACTTTTTTTCTTTTCTCCTGTACTCAAATCAAAAAAACATAATCATGTTTTTTTAAGAACCAAGGTATCCATGCGTCTCACCTGATTAATCCTTGGGGCATGTGTAAACCTCCCAATCCGCACACGCCAAGTACAGAACAATGGGGAGTTAAGCGGCATTCCCTCATCTTCTCATCTATTGATGATGCTTTAAAAAGAACAAACAGGATTTTTTTCCTTTTTTTTAAATTCCGCAAAACTGATTAGAGGAGACAGGTCACAGAATCAATTCGGACAGGCCCATCTACTAGTGGTTCTCTTCCCTAAATTGATTATCCAAGGGATAATTGAAGGAAGCATAAACATTTTTGTTCAATCTGAAAAGAGTTCTATTAAAAAAGCTCCTTCTATCCTATTCACCATATGTTATATGAATTTCAATATAGCAGTTCCAAAAAAATATATAGTTAATTTTGTATAGATTGCATTATTCATTTCCCTTTCTTGACAAGTACAATGTTGTCTTTATTTATCTTCTCTAATTTCCTTTAACGGCACAGGTAAAAGAAACTTTGGGGTGCTCCAATTGCAAGGACAAGGTTGTTCCTTTCATTCGTAACAAGAGCTTTTGATAATTTGATCATAGTATATGATTGGATGAACAGTCTCCTTCTAATCCAAAAGAATTCTTTATTCAATTTACTCATCACTGATAAAGTTTTTTTTTTTTCTCATCTATCTGAGGTCAACATAGTTTCTTTAGATTTTTTTAGTCTTAAACAAAGTTTTAGCATTTTCTCATATCTTTTTTCTTTGAGACCAAACATTTATATTAGGAGCCTTCCCAACTACACAAGTGGAATAATTCTAAGTGGATCTGAGATTCAAATGTGTCAATCATGTTGCATACAATCTTCCATTTATTTGTAGATTAATGATGTGATAATGATGATGAATAATTTCAAATTAAGTTCATTAGTGATAATGTGCTGTGTGCATAGGGCATAAAACAACTAGTAGAAACAAAGAATTTATGAGTTCATATTTGCTACAGTAACTAATTTCATAATTGGAATCCTTACCCCAACAAGGACACCAATCTCAATACCAAGGAATAACGTTGTGACACTAGTAATAGTCCAAAGAAGGAAATCCCTCTTATCTACATGCCACAGGAAAATAGCTTCATCATAATCCACCTGAAACAGTAATTATTGACATGGTAAGTAGCATATTGATTTCATACTAGTATCTAGTCCATCAGAAAAGATCTTGACATATTATCACTGTAGTTAGAGTACCACTGATTTGTCTAGTATTGAAACCCACTCCTCACAAACCATACTACTAAAAATCCATAGAGAACCAAATAATGCTCAGGATAGTGTTTCCGACTTTTTTTTTGAAACATTGACTAAATATTATTAAGAATAGTAAGGAAATACAGAAAGTACAAAGAAGAATCCGAGTATAAGAGATATATACTCAGAGCCAACAAACGAAAGGGAAAAACAAAGAAGCAGAGAATAAAGAAAAATAAACCACAAACATCCTCCCAACAAGGATCCAAAAGAAGCCCCCAACCCCAAAAAGTACAAAGCTAGTGGGAAGTGAAGAACTCCAAAGATGGAGTACGAGAATCAACACCCGCTTTCGCCAAAAAATCTGCAACACAATTTGCTGATCGAGGGGTATGAGTAAAGGAAACACCTCCATGCCTGCACATCCTCCATATGTCCCTAGCAACACCGATCAATCTCCATGGGGGGAGAATTCTATTACTAGCCCAAGCGATTGCATTAGTAGAATCACCTTCGATAACAAGATTACCACTCCTAAACCCAAGCCAAGCCTGAAGTGTTCTCCTAATTGCCCACAATTCAGCTCATTAGACTCCATCGACCCAACTGACTTGGAAAAGGCTACCAACATTCTACCCCTATCATCATGTAATACCCCTCCTATTCCAACCGGACCTGGTTTACCCCTCGCCGCCCCATCGACATTGAACTTGTATGAACCTAAAGGGGGGACAACCCACTTAACCACTTTCTTTTTGCCTTTACTAACGCCTTTCATGCACCCCTCCGAGGATAAGTAAAAATCCTCAGGGTTCAGATCCCGAAACTCCTTACATACAAACAATCATTCAATTACTTGTCATTTTGCCTTTTCAAACACACCAATAGGATCCCCCTTCTACCCTCAAATATCAAATAGCCCACGAGACAGCGAACGGGATCATTTTCCAAGCCACCCTATACCTTCCTCTAAAGGGGCCCCTCGACCAAAACTCAACTAACTCCTCCACATCACCACTTAGAACCCACGGACACCCAACCAAGCTCAAGAACGAATACCAAACCACCCATGTGAATCGACATTTGCATAACAAGTGGTCAACAGTTTCCTCCTCAACCTCGCATAAAGGACACGTAGTTGAAGCCTCAGGTGGAATAACACGCCTTCTCATAAGATTGTGTCTGACAAAGATCCTTTTTTTTCAACACCGTCCACATAAATAATTGAATTCTAGGAGGGACTAAATTGTTCCAAGCCAAACTGCAAATGGGAGGTGAGACCGAGTGTGAAGCATAAGTTGAGAGAAGAATTGATTTAACCAAAAAAGATCTTGATGGCTCCAAGGACCATATCCATTTGTCCTCATCTTCAGTCCACAAATTGGTTGCACTTAGAATTCCAATCAAAGTTTGGTGGATACTTTCCTCGAAATCGCGCAAAACCCTCCTAAAAGAGATTAGCCACAATGGAGTACGATTAACCTCGCTATAGTAATCACTGATCAGAGCTTCCCGATTCTGAGCCACTCTAAAAAGTCTGGGGAAAACTTCCATTAAGGGTCTCTCCCCCACCCATGTATCTTGCCAGAATAATACCCTTCTACCGTTACCCACCAACAACCTAATCCCCCTTCGAAACGATTCCCCGACCTCCACTCCCAATCTTCATAAGGGCTTTCACAAACGACGACCCAGCCCTAGCGACTGAATCACCTAACCTCCAACCCCCAGGGTCGCCCACTCCATATCTCGCTATTAACACCTTCCTCCACAGGGCCTCCCTTTCCGATGCGAATCTCCACAACCATTTGCACAGAAGTGCATGATTCCTATCCCTAATATTGTAGATTCCCAGCTCACCCTTCGCCTTCACATCTCTAGACTCCTCACAGTTTACTAAATGTATCTTCTTCGAGTTCTCACTCCCTTCCCACAGGAAATCTCTTTGGATTTAATCTAGCCGTTTTGCCACCCCCTTCGGAATTTCGAACAACAAGAGGTAGTAAGTGGGGAGATTCACTAGACACGATATAATGAGAGTCAACCTTCCACCCAATGAGAGATAAGACTTACTCCAAGCATTCAGCTTTTTTTTAATCCTTTCCAGAACAGGTTCCCAAAACACTTTAGATCTCGGTTTCCCACCTAACGGCAGACCAAGATAAGTAAATGAGATTTTGCCGACACCACAACCAATCTCCTTGGCCAACCCTTCAAGCTCCTCCACCTCCACCCCCAAGCCGATGATAACGTTTTTCCCTAAATTTATTCTCAACCCCGATACCAATTCAAAACACCTAAGTATCGCTCTGATCCCAAAAAGCTTCTCACTAGATGCTTCACAGAAGAGTAACGTATCATCCGCAAACTGTAGGTGACTGATTGATCTACCACCTGGAGAGATTTCAAATCCTTTAATGAGATTTGCTTGCTTGGCACGAATCATAAGGCCATTGAGAGCTTCAGCTACTATTGTGAAAAGGAAAGGTGGTAGAGGGTCCCCCTAACGTAAGTCCCTTGAAGCCTTAATTGGTTCGGTAGGTGATCCATTCACTAAAATTGAATATGATGAATCACGGATACAAGCTCTCAACCAACCCCTCCATTTAGAGCCAAAACCCATTCTCCAAAATAGATAGTCAACAAATTCACATCTGACATGATCATAGGCCTTTTCCATATCCAACTTTAAAAGCATGCCCCTTAACCCATCTTTGCGTCTTGCGTGTATTAACCTCATTTGCTATCAGTTGTAGTCCCCCACTCATCACAAATTAAACTACTAAAAATCCAATGAGAACCAAATTAATGCTCAAGTCTACATATGAGAAGTAGGATGGAAGTACCACAGTACTCAATTAGTGGGGCCAGAGATTAAGAATTGGTGGAAGGTGGAAGTGCCCAATGACATGAATGGAGTATTATCCTATCCCTTGGCTGATATGTGCAAAGTGGCTCTGAGACTTGACTATGTACCCATAGGACCAATGTTTGGCACAGCGGATGGCTGATTGGATGGGACCCTCATGGATAAACCATAGCCCAAAATCTACATTATGTCCAATGGGATACATGTTCTAATTGGAAACCTATAGACAGGCAGTTCCAAAAAAATGAATAAATAAAAAGGGTCAATATATTCATCAGAAAAAGCCCAAAAGCACCACCAGCCACTAGGATATAATAATCTCTGTTACTTTGGACATGGTCCACCAAAGGTTGTGTCCCCAAAGCTGCTATTTGCATTAAACATGTCAGGAACCAATAAGAAAAATGCATGTGAGACACACGCATGTAAAGGATCATATATTTCTGATTTTGTTAGCCTATTTTAACTTTTCCATGTAGGCTTTTTCATGATCCTCCACTATCTCAATCAGGTAATAAGCTTCCAAGTGTCCTTCACTTGATCATTCTAAACAAACCTGAGTCTAGGCATTCAGTTACTGCCACTATAGGAAGCCTTCTTAAAAATTAGTCATTAGTGAAATAGTGATTTTACTACAGTACCACCTAGAGTAGCGTTGGTCAAGTACTATTTCTCATGTGCTGGTTGTAGATAGTTTGCAGGCTATTACAACTGTAGAGAACGAAAATATTTTAACAAGTCAATTGGAACTAGGGTGAGAGAATATATATATATATGTGGTGCTCAGGAACATATGCAATGGATGTAAATAGGATTCAATAAGCTGCAATCAGAATTCTAATAGGATGCTAAGGGAATCCAATTGGATAAGTGTAGCCACAGCCATGTAATTGGAGGGTGGCCACACAGGTCCATCCATCCTGTTTTCTCATTCTCTCTCTTGTTTTCCCTTCTTTCTTCTCTCATTTTCTCCTTAGTTTGGAGATCTGAATCATCAAACAAAAAAATAAAATGAGAAAATGGATTAGTTCACTCACGCAATAAGTACTCACCAGGCCCATTACTGCAGAGATCACGATAGCTGCCAAGGCACACTGATAGATAATACAATGGTAAAGAATTAGAAACCGTAGCATTGCAAAGATGACAAGAGTATAAGACCTAAAATGAAAAAACTCATAAAATCCATCAATATAGGATAAAAAGGAATTGCCAAAAAACAAGAAAAGAAGATAAAAGATGTGCACTAAAGTGATAGTATTGATCAATAAGTGGTCAGAGGTGTGCCTCGGTACGTCTAAGGTGTGCCTAAGGCACTAGAAGGGGCCTTCTCATTTTACCCATTAGGTGTTAAAAAATAAATTGTAAAACATAATTTACATCTTATATAGAAGTGCACCTTTCTTTTATTTTATTGATATGATCATTAAAATGATGACTTTTTATGAATTTGACTTGTCATAATGATTTTATATATCAGGCTTTTGTTATTAGCTTCTTATATTATGCAACTGTGCTTTTAAATTTGACGCATTTTCTTGTATTTTTTAGTTATAATGAGTCAAAAAAGTAACGCATGTGTCATTAATATCCCAAAAATAGTTGTAAATAATAGTATTATATTTATACTGGTGCAAAAATATATAATTAAATAAATACACATATTTAAAATATTTAAAAAGTGCGCCTAGAACATAAAAGCCCACACTGAGAAGTGCGCCTTGGGCCTTAGGCTTCAGAACCCCTTTGTGCGTTGAGTTGACTACTATGATTGATCATGATCATGATCATCATCTAAGCCTTATATCCATCTTTTGGGGGTCAAATTTGAACTTTCTACTTCAGTGACCAAAAAGGAGATAATACTTAACATTCCATCGCAATTTATTTTCCCATTGGAATTCCTTCTCCCAGGAAACAAACAACCTGCCCTAATATTTTCTTGAGGTTATTAGTAATAATAATTTATTACTACCTAGCTGAGTTCTACAGAGGTGGAAGTGTCATTTTGTCAGGTCAGGAGATCCGTGGTTGAAGTAGCCAATTTTTCGGCCAAAACAGAAGTGGATAGAGATAATGCTTGTGTTGATTTCCTATAATTGCTATTGGTGTCCATTGGGGTTCCATTTGTAGGGGTTATTTATGTATAGGCTTTATGGGGTTCTGGTATAACTGTATAAGGCTCTTATACCATTTTTGTATTCTTATGTAACTTTTACTTCTCTAATAGAATTACATCGTTAACATTTCAAAAAAGAAGGGTTATAACAAGAACTTGGTACGAAACTCCACACTCTGAACAAAAGATAGCTTTCTAGATGTGATGAATTAACTACGTAGTTTCCATAAAATGTATACCTGAGGTATCTCTTTAAATAAAGGTGTCATGAATAAAAGAGCACATCCCATTATAATTCCCATGATAATTCCAGATAAACCAGTTTTTGCTCCACTTTCATGATTTACAGCTGACCTGGAAAAAGAGCCTGCATGCTAATGAAATCAATTGTTAATTTCTAGAACATGCTTGGAATTAGACAGTAACTGTGAATTCACATTATGGATTCCATGGAATTAAAGTGCAGTGAGTTATGCACAAATGTCTGCATGCAGTTACTTTCATTTGCACTTTGATCCAGCCAAGTAGGTTCAAAATTTCCACCATAATACCTAACTTTGCACATACCCAACATTCCATTTGGATTTGTTTTCCAGCCTGCACTGGCCATCATTATTGAGTTCCAGTCATTCTGGGCTTATTCCAGACAGAATGATAAAAGCAAGTCCTATCCAACCAAAACTGATCCAACTTCAACGAAAACTTTTCTTTTAAATATTTTAGCGTATTGGACTAGTATCTGAAATATTTCTAGATTATATTGAGTGAGATCAATGAAACTTGACCTTCCACACACTTGCATGCTTCACTCCATCGCTTTGCTTAGGGAGTTACAGAAAGGGGAGCAGGGAGACCTTTTTATTGGCGACAGATATGGGTTCTTGATATTATTTGTTTTCTCTTTGTTCTAACTTCCCCTTTTTTACTACAAAGGTTGCAGCTTACCTTTGTGGTAGATATTTTAGTTGGGGGACCTTTAGGTCCTCCTACGCATGGTGCTTGCTTTCTGTTTTAATGGAGTTCCTATCATCATCACTTAAAGAAGAAGAAAGTGACCTTTGTCCATTTTGGTGACATCAAAGCAATAAAATATCTTATCATCACCATTTAAAGAAGAAGGTGATATTTGTCCATTTTGGAATGATTAAAGCAATATAAACCTAATATTTGCTTATTTTACTTTCCACCTTCATAATAAAGACAAACCCTTAATATCAGCACATCAGATATCATTTTATAGTAATCCTTCTTATAACAAATGAGAGCTTGATCATGATCATCCCCTAAAATGACTTCTCTCAATTTTCTTCAGTTGGTGTAATATAACATTTTGTGTCCTCTAATTTTAATGCCTTTTTTTTTTTGGAATTCTCCATTCAAAGCAGCAACACTTCTCAGACATTCCATCACCATAAGAAAACCCTACTAGCTGGTGACATGGAATCTACAACCAACATCATGACAAGGCGCTCAGCAACTTTACCTGTTGTCGGATATGCAGAGAAGAATGATCCACAGATGTTTGCCACCCCAAGGCCAAATAACTGTAAAAGAAGATCTAAAAAAGTATCATTAGCCTCTTTTCCTCCCTTCTTACACAAAGAATAGATATTTTCATTTTTCAGTATGGAAGAGTAAAGCCTGACTGCTGGTTAGTCATTTTTTATTTCCAATGCTGACATTTTAAGCAATAAACAACAGGAAGGAAAAGGAAGAGAAAGACGAAGGAAGAAAGAAGGTAAAAAGGGTAAGAATGAAATAATAACTAAATATTTCCAAAAAAAGAAGTAATATATATATATATATATATAGGAAAGTGTCAGCCACATACTCTATAGAGTGCTCCCACAGTGGCAGCTCCATGTGGAGCCCATTTATGATCATGGGGTTGAGTGGGTTTGAAAGGTTGTGTATATGGTGCTTACAAAAATCAGCTTGATTGAATAACTCTAGCCATGAGATCAAGTTTGATAAAATAGAATCCCCATCAACCGATGTTTTGAAGTTCCTTCAAAACCATGGCTAGAGTCATTGAATCAAGCTAACTTTTTACAAGCATTATGTGTAAGCAACTAAGCATAGATCTTTCATACCTACCCAACACATATATAAAGTGGGAACTAACAAAATTATAATGTTAATTTGAACTGAATCTTCAATATGATACTTGACATATCATTCAAAACAAAACAAAAAAAATTGTAAGGTTGTCATTGCAAATGCCAATTCATGGTGATCAAGCATCTAAGAGCTGATAGTTATATCCTAGCTTGTCTTTAGAACCATAATCTATGAAAAAACTATCATCCTGATAACATCTTCCTCTCTTTTTTTCTCCCAAATAGCAACATGACTCCAAATAGCGAAACTTATGATTGCAACAAGGAGCATTCTCCAACTATGCTATCAAAATCTTCTTGTGTTGTTGAAAAAAAAAAATCTTCATCAATGTTCCTTTATAAGGGGAATGAAAATGAACTATTAGAGCAATCTACTCCAACCATCGTTCTTGTACATCCTTGAATCAATGGCACTTATAATCCACTCAGAGAATTTGAGACACCAAAGTGGAATAACAGTGATTGGAGAAATTTCCGACTATTTACCAATGTTCTAAAATCTAGACCGAACCGTCCGGTCAAACCAGGGAGAACCAGAACTAGATAGCACCACGGTCCAGGTGATAGGAAGAAGCGTCTTTAAGCAAAAATCATTTAAACCCGGCTGTCCAATTGATGAACTGTTAAAACCAGATGGACCACCTGGTTTTTTCAAAACCGTTTGGTATTAAAAAAAACTTTCTCAAGTTTCACTTTACTTTCCTTCCCCATTCACTTCCTACAGCAAAAAGTAAAAAAAAAAATGCTAGAGGATTGCCACCATTTTCAAATCCCAAAGTTGAGTGAACTGGAGAATTGGAATAGGTTGGAGGAGGAGAAGGGCTTTGAGTCGGACAAATTGGCTTTGAAGAGAAATTGCAAAGCTCAACTTTGGGATTGTTTACAGTTGGAGGAAGTGGAATGGAGGCAGAAATCCAGAGCTCTTTGGCTCAAGGAGGGGAATAAGAACAATAATTTTTTCCACAGCACGGCATCTATCAGGAAGGCCAGCAATAGCATTCAATTGATTGTAGTATATGGCAGAAGAGTGGTGGACAAGGAAGGTATCGGGAATGCAGTCAAGGATTACTTCAGTCACATTTTTCAGCCGTTGTCTTCCTCGGCTCAGTGCCTTCCACCCAGAAGTCTTAGCTCTGCTATTGTATTCGTGCATTTAATAAAATTCGTTTATGTCTCTGCTCAAAAAAAAAAAAGATGCATTTGACTATTCTAATTAAATAGCAAAGTTTCCATCAAATGTTAACATCATGATATATTTAAGTATTACGTTATATTGACTTTTCTTTTGGGCACCCACATCAAGAATCTTAGTCACCTTTTAAAACATACAATCCTAACCTAGACAGAATATTGTGAATCAATATCATATATTTAGACTTGTATATTTTCTGGCGCTCACCTCTTGATTTGAGTCCAACTCATATCCATTTTTTGCTGCCAAAGCTTTAGCAATCCCCACAGACTCCTGCAGTTTGCAGCATATTTCTACCACATCTTGGACAATAAAGATAAATTCGGAAAAAAAAAGGTACCAGATAAAACTATTTATTTACCAATATAGCTACGCCGGTAATGAGAAGTGCTGTCGGAATCAATGACTTTACATACCCAAAATTCTTAGGAACAGAAAACTTTGGAAGCCCTTGGGGAATATCTCCTACCTAAATGAGGCAAAAGAAATAAAGACCTCTCATTTGAAAAGGAGAAAAGTAGTTGAATAGTTTGTACTGTGCAGTATTTCCAGAAGAAATCAAATTCCTACTAGTTAATATTTACAAATGGATTTAATGTCAATATTATGAAATACATATGACTTATCAATTACCACCAAACTAGTTTTGCAGTCAAATTACCATCTATATTGTTTGCAGATTATATTCCACAGAGGGAACATAATTTCTTAATGCATTGATCGTCATAATCATAGCCATTAATCCCATCTATCTTGGGGCAGAGATACATTAGAATGCTTGAAGCAGTGCAAAAAATGGCAATGTTCAGTAATCAAGATAGTTAATAACACAACAAGTACATGCACAAAAGTCAAAAAGGTTCTACAATGGAAGATCCTATCCATCCAAATTTGACCATGCTTGTAACTATGTATGCAAGCGATCTCGGGAATGTTCCGCATGATTCTAGTCATACAATCCTTGTCCTTTAGTCTAAATGCCACTGCTTTGCTTTTCCTTTATCCATCTAATTCTGGGTTGAATTGTCCAGTCAAAAAGTGACATCAAATGTTAAGGAATTTTTAGGAGCGAACAACATAGTTTACTGGCAAGTAAAATGGAAACAAGTTCCAGAGTGTGTCATTGTACTCTAGCTGACAAAATTACAATCAGTTGACAACACCTTCATCAGACACAAGAAGTAAAGAGCCAGCAGTTACAACCACATTCATCTAATGTACTCAAAACATTCATACATCAATGTAAGACAATTCTCACCACAGAAATTGAAGATGGATGAAATATTTTCACAAAAGTTGTACCCAATATGACTGCTGTAAGGGGGCCTGCCGCTCGTAAGAACCGCAAATGCTTCTTTGATTTTCCCTACAGCAGTTAGAGGCATAAGAGTCACCAAGAAATGATTGGTCAAATTTAAAAAAAAATAAAATAAATCATTTTAAGCTCTTACCAGGTGCTTCATGACTAGGAGAATCGTAAGTATGACAGAGCCCATTACAAAGGGAGGCCATGAGAACTACAAAGAGAAGCAAATATGTGATACCATAAGGTAACACAACAAAAATATGTTCTTTGTCATTACAAGGTTAGTATAATAACTGAAAGCATAAAACTGGTAATGAGATAAACAGTCACATACTCGAGTCATTGCAACAGATTTCAGCTATATTTTTGTTTCTTTCATGAAATTATCAAGATAATATCGCCTAACAATGTTTTCATTTAGATGCTGTAGTATTCAAAAATATGCCTACTCTTATTTTCTTGTGATTCAGCAACACCGCATGATATTAAATGCATTATCTTCCCTTTAAAAGGGTTCAAGACTCGTAAACATGTAACCCTCTAATAGGATTTGCAACTGTGAATCTCATGTTTAGATACAACCCTCCTGCCACCAACACAACCAATACATTTCTTCTAAAGTCTTTCCACCAAATATATAAAATATTGATGGAGATAGGCTCAAAATCACTATATAATACATATTCATATGAATCTAAGAGCCTCAATTTTTGAAATATCCAATATTATATTGACAATAATATCCTGATAATGATATTTAGTGAATGTTTCAACTCCTCTTGCCGCCTCTATGTAAAGAGTCTCCTTCATCCCCCTTCAAGACTCTTAGGAGTTGAAATCTCTCCAGAGAAACCAACTGCACAATGCTCTTCTATCCATTTAAGAAAGATTTAGAAGCTTGAAGTGTTATAGATAAATAGTATGTATTGGCTCTAAATCAAATTTGGCAGTAAATATTCTTTTGGCAATTTCATATCATACCTTTGAAGCTCCGGCAATTATACTCTTAATAAGTGGTATTATTTTGCTGCTTCTTACTATACTATATCCCAAGAAGTACTTGGCTTGAGATAAGGCAATTACAATGGCAGAAGATGTAGTAAATCCAGAAATTACAGAGTGGCTGATGAAACGCAAAAGCCATCCAAGCCTACAAAGAACAAAGGCTTCAAAGTTAACAATTTAAGGAGGTGATGTGAGGAGAAATATGCAAGACACAAAGGCACAGCTAAACAAGTAAAAGAATTCCAAATAGCATAAAAATCTCAAGTAGAATGACTACCATAGGTGGTTCTCCGTAACCAAACAAACAGTAATCACCTACATGTGACAATGCCCACGTACAGGCAGGACATGTATAACTATCATTGTCATAACATGCTACTTTTGTTGGAAATAACCAAGATCTCGATTCTCTCCTTTATTCAGTTTCTAAATTTGTGAAATAGTCCCAGTTGGACTATCCCTTTGTTTAGGAAACCCCAATCCATGTGAGATAGCTATATCATTTTTAGAAATTAGAGCCTGATTTTAGGATCTTGATTCTATTTTGTAGGATATAAAACATAGTAATTTTAGAAGAGTGTTTCCATATACATGAGAAATTGAGCGGTAACAAAATAGATTTTATTAAAAACAAAATAGATTTTATTAAAAACAAAATAGATACAAGAAAGAGTAACAAAAGGCCCAAGAGAATTAGGCCCAAACGAAAAATAAAATACAATCAAAGAAAACACAAAAGCTCCATATCAACAAAAGAGCTGATCTCTTGGAAGATGCAAAACACCACAAATCAACCCATCAACTCCATTTTTAGCAAAGAAGTCTGCCACTCTATTGGTTGTTCTATTGATGTGCATAAAGGACACGTCCAAGCCCGAGACCAGTTCCTTAATCTCCCTCGCTAAGGTGACTAACCTCCATGGAGGGCACTTCACTCCCCTAGCCCATTTAATAGCATTAGATAAATCGCTTTCGATAACTAATTTATCTCCCCCTAGACCTGCTCATATAGTCAAGGCTCTTCTGATACTAAGAAGTTCCGCCTCATTAGAATCATTGATCCCCACTGATTCCGAAAAAACAACCCTTGTGAAGCCCGAATTATCCCGAAGAACTCCCCTTATCCCAGCTGGCCCAAGTTCACCCCTTGAGGCCCCATCCACGTTAAATTTCAAAATACCACTAGGAGGAGGAGAGCACCCAACCCGTTTCTTCCGACCACGGGAATTAACATTCATACAACCCACCCAAGACTGTAAAAGATCACCAGCTTTCAAGTTTTCGAATTCCTTGTTGGTACAAAGCCAAACACACACTCTCCATTTTGCTTTTTGAAGGAGCTCGCTAAATTCTAATAACTTCCCTTAAAGATCATAGCATTCCTCTTCTTCCAAATAGTTCAAATGACTGCCGCTAGAATCGTGATCCAAGCTAACCTCCTCCTAGCAACTGTAAAGATATATGTGTTATTCTACAACACCAAGGTTGGGAAACACCCAAGACTCCAATAAACCATCCCAAGAGGCAGGACAAACCCAGGAAACTCCCATAAGATTCAAGAGATAACTCCACAATTTCCAAGTCACGGGACAAGTGGCCAAAAGATGATCTATCGTTTCGTTAGTCAACCCACAAAGGGGGCAAGTAGTGTCCCTCCGAACTCAACAAACCTCTTCTCCCAAGATCTATCCTTGTCAAAATTTTCCTTTTAGTACAACACCAAGCAAACAATTGGACTCTAGGAGGAGCAAGGTGTTGTGGGACCCACACGTCACACGTCTAGTGATGTGGGGCCCAGTTAATGTCAAGATTTATTGTATATTGAAGGTCAACACAATAGATTGTATTTGGGATACACTTGGTGTATTTCCCTTTTTGCTCCCTAGATTGTCTCTATATTTCCTATTTAAACATTGTATCCTCTAAGAGGAATAGATCATCAATATATTGACAGAGATAATTCTCTCCCCTTCTACATTCTTTCTCTGTTCTTTTTCCTTATTTTTCATATTCCTTTTCTACATGGTATCAGCCAAGGAAGATTTTCTTTTTTGATTTCCTTAAAATAGCCTTCCCTTTCTGCAGCCTTAATCTTCTCCGGCGAAGGGTCTGCCGTCAGAGGACTCTTCCTTCCCTACCGTTTTTGACAGAGCTATCCATCTATCCCATTGGATCTCTATTTGGAACTGGTCTTCTAGAGTTTTTGTTGGATCTCTCATTCCACGATTTTTGGAAGCAACCATACCCAGATCTGAGTTTTTTGCTTAGATCTGACAGATCTAAGCTTCGATTACCCGCTTCTCTCTTCCACTGGTGTCGCCCCTGGACCCCTCCACTCGCCTAAGGTGGACCTCCCTTCTCGGTCAATGGTGGGCCCCCCATGTGTCTGTTTCACTTTGCTGCTCGCGACGCTGCACAGTTTTTTTTTTTTCCCCTTCTGCCCAGATCTGGAAGCTGGGTCCTTATTCCTTCTATTGTTGCTGCACACAGCTTTCGCCTATCCCTCTAGATTCCATCAGACTGAGGTGTCCCATCTTTCATCTAAGGTGGAACCCAATTTTTTCTGGTTTTTCCTGCAGTTGTTCGGGGCAACTGTACCATCAAATTTTGCCTTGTTTCCCTTCGATCTAGCCAGTTGTTGATCTTCAGGCCCTACCACTTGCACCTATACATTTGCATCTCCCTCTGTCTCTTCTGCATATGGATTTGCGACTGGTTTGTACCTTGTGGGGCCCATTTCCCGCTTCTTCTTCTCAGATTTGACGCAATTCTTGGACTTGGATCTGATTTTTTGCCTTCTATTTGCTGCCACTACTATCTGATTGGGTCTTTGGCCTAGGATTATGGCTACTGCTACTCCAACATCTTCTTCTGGTCCTTCCAGTTCAGATGTTGCCTCTCCTGGCTCCCCACAGATTGGTCGGATCACGACGGTATTGCTCAATGAGACGAACAATTTTGAGTGGTCCCATTCCGCCACAATGGTTTTAAATGCAAAGCAACTCTATTCATATCTTGATGGTACTACTCTCCAACCGGCTAAGACTGATCCAAAATTCTCTGTTTGGAATGCAAATAACTCTCTAGTCCATGCTTGGCTTCTTCATTCTATGGACGCCCATGTGCAGCGTCTCGTCTATACTCTTCCCACCGCCAAAGCTGTATGGGACACTGTGAAGACTTTGTATTCTGATGGAAATAATTTTGCTCGTACATATGAATTATCTCAGATTGCTGCCACTCTCCGACAGGGGGAGTTATCTCTCATCCAATACTATTCAACACTGCAATCCAGTTGGTTGGAGCTTGATCAACTTCAATCCCTTACTTTTAAGGATCCCGCAGATACTCTGACGTTTCACAAGTATGTCGAACAGCAACGGATCTTTGCCTTCTTAGCTGCACTTAACCCTGAATTTGAGCCCACCCAGGCCCAGATTCTTGGGCAACGACCTCTCCCATCTCTTGATGAGATTTACTCGGCCTTACTTCAAGAAGATCGTCGTCGTCTTGGTATGACTCCACTGCATGCTGAACGATCTGCACTGGTCACCACCCATTCTTCTATGACTTCTATGGCTCATGGGCACCCAGCTTCCCATGGCAAGGATTTCTCATCTGATCCTCAAAGGGACACCAAAGGTCCACGGAAGAAGGGCCCTTGGTTCTGCACCTACTGCAAGATGACTAACTACAATATTGATTCATGCTACAAGCTTCATGGACGCCCTAAGCAAGCCAATCTCTCCGTTGCTCCTCATTCCTCTGATGTGGTTAATAATAATGCTCCTATGACTCATCAGAATCTTACCTTCATCCTGCAGCGCCTTGAGCGCCTTCAGTCCTCTGAGGTATCCAATGTTGTCTCCTCTCCTTCAAGTAATGAATCATCCACCCATCATGCCTTTCCTCATTCCTGGATTGTCGATTCTGGTGCTATCAATCATATGGCTGGTATGTCCACCCTCTTCTCTTCCCTTTTCTCCTATTTCTAGTGGTCAGGTCAAATTAGTCAATGGCTCCTTCACTAATATTGTTGGGAAAGGAATTGTTCCTGTTTCTCATAATTTGGACCTCCACTCTGTTTTGCATGTTCTAAATCTATCCCGCAATTTGTTATCTGTTAGTGCCTTGACTAAACATTTGAATTGCTCAATCACATTTTTGCCTTCTCATTTTGTTTTCCAAGATCTGAACACGAAGCAGGTGTTGGGTGGTGGTCGTGAAGTAGGTGGTCTCTATCTTCTCGATTCTTGCTATGGTAGCTCTGAGGCTTGTTCGACCTCTTCGTCTTTAGATGTGTGGCTATGGCATTGTTGTTTAGGACATCCTGCCGACTCTGTTTTCAAACAGCTTGTGCCTAGTTTATCTTTTACTCATTTTGAATGTGAACCTTGCCAATATGGCAAACATGTTAGAAATCATTTTTCCCCCTACTTTATTTTCACTCATCGATTCTGATGTTTGGAAATCTCCAACTGTTTCTCGCACTGGTTTTCATTATTTTGTTACCTTTATTGATGATTTCTCTCGCATGACATAGACATATTTAATGAAACAGAAATCTGAGGTTTTTTATCACTTCCAAAATTTTTACCAGTGGGTTTAAAATCAATTTGGGTGTAAAATTCAAGTTCTACGGAGTGATAATGGGGGAGAATATTTGTCACACTCCTTTCTTACTTTTTCGAAAAAACATGGCATCGATTCTCAGTTCTCTTGTCCTTCCACACCTCAACAGAATGGTATAGCTGAGCGAAAGAACCGTCACCTTCTTGAGGTAGCCAGATCTCTTCTTTTTACTATACACGTCCTCTCGTCCTATTGGCCAGAAGCCCTATTAACTGCTTGTTATCTAATTAATAGAATGCCTTCTCGCATTTTACAAAATCAATCCCCCATAGATCATCTGTCCTTACATAAAGTCATTCCTCACATTCCTTTACATGTCTTTCGATGTGTTTGTTTTGTTCACAACTTTTCTGGCCATAAATTTTCTCATCGGGCTATGCGATGTGTTTTTTTAGGGTACACACCTTTTCACAAAGGTTATAAGTGCCTTGATCCTATCACTCAGAAGACATACATATCCATGGATGTCACTTTCTTTGAACGGGACCCATATTTTTCAGCTCCCTCTACATCTTCTCCTTCTCATGTTCTTCCTCTTGTCCCTGACAATCTTCCTTCCCCAAGTCCACCTAAGCCTCTTATGGTGTACCAACGCCGACAGTCTCGAGCGCCATCTGCGGCTGACTCCACCCATCCATCTGCAAGTACTTCAGATCCACTGGTCTCTGACCTGTCTGATTTTCCTATTACGCTTCGTAAAGGTAAGCGCTCTTGTACTACTAGACATCTCATTGATCGTTTTGTCTCCTATCATGCTGTTTCACCCTCCTATCATAGTTTTCTCACAGCATTAGACAACATTAAGATACCAAAGAGGATCGACACAGCCTTAAAAAATCCCTCCTGGAAAGCAGCCATGGATGAAGAGTTAGCTGCCCTTGAGAAGAACTATACATGGGAGATGGTTTCCTTACCTACAGGCAAAACCCCAGTTCAGTGCAAATGGGTCTTTGCTTTGAAGCATAATCCAGATGGCTCTATTGCCCGTTATAAGGCACGTCTCGTAGCCAGAGGCTTCACACAGACTTATGGAGTTTACTACCAGGACACTTTTTCACCTGTCGCCAAGATTAACTCTGTGAGCATTTTGCTATCTCTTGCCACCACTCATGCTTGGCCCTTGCACCAGTTAGATGTGAAGAATGTTTTTCTTCATGGTGATCTTCAGGAAGAAGTTTATATAGTCTCAATCTGTCTGAAGATTAAAGAAGGCTCTATGGTCTTAAGCAGTCTCCACGTGCCTGGTTTGAGAAGTTTAGCAGTGCCTTGCTACCTTATGGTTTTACCCGATGTCAGTCAGATCACTCAGTCTTCATCTACCGTCTCCACTCTGTTGTGATGATTTTGATAGTCTATGTTGATGATATTGTACTCACCGGTAACAATGATGAAGCCATTTCTTCATTCAAACAATATCTTCAACAGACTCTTGATATTAAGGATTTGGGGCCTCTCCGGTACTTTCTTAGAATTGAAGTTGCTCAGTCCTGTCGTGGCCTTTATCTTTCTCAGCGAAAGTATGCCCTGGATCTCCTCCAAGAAGCTGGCCATTCTGACTGGAAACCTGCAGATACTCCGTTGGATGTGACCACCAAGTTATCTGCCTCTGATGGAACTCTCCTTGACACTCCAAGTCTTTATCAGAAACTAGTTGGCAAGCTCATCTATTTGACCATCACAAGACCAGACTTATCGTATGTTGTTGGTGTCGTCAGTCATTTCATGCACGAACCACGGGACACTCACCTTCATGCCGTGTTTCGAATCCTACGATATATTAAGGCTCATCCCGGCCGTGGTCTGTTCTATGCACACCAACCTACTTACCTGGTTCATAGTTATTCAGATGCTGATTGGGCCGGTTCTCCAGATGATCGCCGCTCTATGTCTGGCTATAGTGTTTTCTTGGGCTCCCATTTAATTGCCTGGAGAAGCAAGAAGCAATCCGTTGTTGCTTGTTCTAGTGATGAGATTGAATATCGGGTCATGACAAATACTGCTTCTGAATTGTTGTGGTTTCGCCAATTTCTTACTGAAATGGGGTTTACTCCTGCTGATCCACTCATCATGTTCTGTGACAATCAGGCAGCCATCCATATTGCCTCCAACCCAGTCTTTCATGCGCGGAGTAAGCACATTGAGGTCGATTGCCACTTTCTTCGTCAGCATATTTCAGAAAGGCGACTTTTCACTCCTTATCTGCAATCTAAGGATTAGCTAGTCGATATCTTCACAAAGTCAGTTTCTTGAACTCAGCTCGATTCCGTCATTAGCAAGTTGGGTCTACTCGACATCTTCGAACCAGCTTGAGGGGGAGTGTTGTGGGACCCACACGTCACGTCTAGTGATGTGGGCCCCAATTAATGTCTAGATTCATTGTATATTGAAGGTCAACACAATAGATTGTAATTAGGATACACTTAATGTATTTCTTTTTTTGTTCCCTAGATTGTCTCTACATTTTCTATTTAAACACTGTATCATCTAAGAGGAATAGATCATCAATATATTGACAGAGATAATTCTCTCCCCTTCTACATTCTTTCTCTGTTCTTTTTCCTTATTTTTCATATTCCTTTTCTACACAAGGCTCTTCCAAATGATAGACTGAGGAACTAAAGAGCCATTTACGTTCGGAGTTGCAATGGATTTAACCGAGAAGACCCCTGATGGATCACCCGTCCAAACCATCTCATCGTCAACTTCTAGATCCAACGGGAACTCCCCTTAGTTGAGCTTGAAGTTCATTTAGGCTTTCCACCTCAAAAGTCCTCAGATCTCTCATGAAATCAATATGCCAAGAAATATGCTCGTCTCCCACACGGTAGACATCTTGCACCAAAGGTTGTTTGTTCCTAGCACATTTCTCTCTTTAATACATATTGGAAAGCCATCTACCCTTTTGCCTATGGACAGAGACTTATCACTGAACCATGTTAAATTTGGTCACACCTTGTGGTATGTATTTGGATCGACTTTTCCATTTTGCTTCCCTATTTCGAAGTTTTGATTCACTTTCTCCATGTCACAACAATTTGAAATACTTTTCTCATTATTATAGGCATATTCAAACTATTAGCTTTCCCTTTTATTTTTCGTTTTCTCTCTAAACATGCTAAGTTCACCAAAAAGAAATTAAAGTAATCTTTGCATGATGTGGAGTTTTTACAGCACAATTTTTAACAGCAACTGTTTTACATTATCTATTATGAAAAACAAATCAAACAACTATTAGGGATTCCAAAAATTAACCAACCAAAGCAACAGGATATTCTTGAATTGTATCTGGCAATAACCAGTATACTATCCAGCAGTACCAATTTAAGTTTCTATGCATGTATCCAGTCCATTCATACTGCATTGACATAGTGGCCTCATTCTAGCCTAAAGGCTTCTTAAATGGACGAAGCCCAGTAAAGAAATCCTACCACAGATTATACAAAAACATAATTCGAATAAAACATAAAAGACAAAAGTAGAAAACTCAAGAGTAGGGTTTTTTTTTACCTCAACAAACCCATTATACATTCCAAAATCCCAACCATAAGTGCCAAAAGGATAGCAAGCTGTGTGTACAACTCGTCTGAAGAATCAACAATGCTACCCAAGACATTAGAAACCAAAAGAGAAACCAATGCCACAGGACCAATAGCAAGCTGACGCGATGACCCAAATATAGCATATACAAATATCGGAACAAAACCAGAGTCTGCATCAGAAAATGTGGCAGTATTTGCTGATTAGCCACTCAAACACAATTAAGAAAAATGAGATGAAAGAAATTACAGTGCAGTGGCCATATACTCACAAAGCCCATAAATTGGATGAAGCCCAGCTAACCTTGCGTATGACATTGACTGATTGTTCACAATTCAAATTCAGCTTAAATCCTTACTCAACGAAAAAATAAAAACAAAATGTGCACATAACAGAACTGAGAAAAACAAAAGGTAAGATTATACATATCTAAACTATTAAAAAGAAACAAAAGGTAAAAAGACATATCTGAATTATAAAAGTCTATCCAAATTCATATTCCCAATGGCAAGTGAGAAAGAATTAAAATAAAATAAAATCTACATACAGTGCACAAGGGAACACTTGCTATGCTTTAAAAAAAATCCATTGGCTTATTCGAAAAAAGCCTTGTTCTTTGAAGTCTTTTCCGGAGAAGAGTCAAACGCAAAGCATCCACTTAGCCCTTTGGATAAGGTCATTGTTTTCACTTGATTTTCCTTCAAAGAATCTCGCATTTCTCTCTTTCCACAGGGTCCACAATATTGCAGCCGGAACTGTGGTTCATGTTGCCTTCTTCCCTGTGTTAAGTTTCAATAACACCCAAGACTCCACTACCCCACTACCCACCCCCCCCCCCCCCCCACTCGACCCAAAAACCGAAGAAACCTTGAAGAGACTCGCAAATTTATCCACAAACTCCTAGCAATGGGGCACCTGACAAAGAGGTGATCAATATCTTCCTCTGGGTGGCCACATAAGGGCAGTGCCAGCCCTGAGATTTCAGGGGGCCTAGTCGAACCCTTAAAATGGGTCTTTTATACACTTACAAAAAATAAAATCATACATTTCTTTTATAAAGTGTGAAACATCTAAATAAAATATCATAATCAAATTTATAACAAAGTATTATTTAAAATTTATTCTCCTCGGATTTTGAGATGTAAAATTACTAATTAAATTACTATATTCAAGATTTTTTAACATATATTTTTCAATAGATGAGATAGTTAATCCATTCAACCTTTCTTATGACAAATTTAATTTCCACTTGTATATGCATGTTGATTTTTTATTTTTTATTACTATTTTATTGTATTTAAAAAGAGTAGTTGACATGCTAAAGTATATAATGAATTTAAAACAACTTATAAAGTAAAATTATATTAAAAATTTATCACTCAATTATAAACTATAAAGCACAAAATAGTCATTCAAATTTAAGCCCATTTTCTTTTCATTCAACCATCTATATTACAGTGAACACTAAGTTTCCTCATTTAGGGACTTCTTTAGGTCACACTTTTATTAAAATTTATGAAAAAAAAATGATAAGAATAATGATTAAATAAAATTTAACCTTTATATAATCATTTTAATCTTTTAATAGAGTCAATTAATCATCTCAATTCTTAATTTTTAAAAGAAAAATAAAAATTACAGGATAAATGGTTTTTTATCATGGTGTTTAATTTATTTTATTAGAATAATAGATATAAAATTTGAAAAAAAAAATGCCAAATCAATCTGAGTTGACTAAACTTGATAGAAATTCGAGTCAAACGAGTAAACGAGTCTTGTCAAGCCTTTTCAAGTTGACTTTAAATACTCTCCAATTTATTTTACTTAAAGAAAAATTATGTCCGTTATTTTGCTTAAAGAAAAATTATGTCTAAATTTATAAGAAATTGCAAAAAGTTTAACATGGATACTCCCCAAGTTATTTTATTTACAGAAAAATTATGTCTAAATTTATAAGAAATTGCAAAAAGTAAAGTTATTTTACTTAAAGAAAAATTATAAATTATATCTAAATTTATAAGAAATTGTAAAAAGTAAAGTTATTTTAATAAAAGTAAAAATTATGTCTAAATTTATAACAAATTGAAAAATTGAACCCATCATGAATCAAACACGCAACCTTTGAATTGAGAGTTGGACGCACTACCAATGCACCACAGATCCAGTTGCTGGTAAAATAAAAATTAAAATAACTTTATAACATAAAAGAAGGTGTGGGAATTTAAAAATTGAACCAGACTTGGGGACCCTATCTATTTGGGGGCCCTAGGCGGCGGCCTAGTTCCCTAAAGCCAGGGTCGGGCCTGCATAAGGGGCAACTAAGATCCTCCCCATCCCTTAACAGTCCCCTTCTCTTGAGCTCCATTCTAGTAAGGATCTTAACCTTTAGTGAACAAAAGCTTGCACCCTTGGGGGAGCCAAACCAGTCCATGCTAACCTAGCGAATGGATCTTCATTGCGGTGTTGCCCCAAGCTTTGCTCTACCATTTGTTTTACTGAAAATGAGCCAGTAGAGTCACATGTCCAAAGATGTTCATCTTCCTCTTCTAGGGAAACAGGAAATTCCTCCAATTGGGTTAAGAGGTCCTCCCAACTTTTCATCTCGAAGGATCTAAGTTCGCATCTAAAGTCAAGGTCCCAAGAGAAGTTTCGACCCTCAGTCTAATAACATTCTTGTACTAGAGCATTCTTGTTTCGAGAAATTCGATACAATCTAGGAAACACCTCCTTGAGGAGTCTATCTCCCAACCAAATATATGTCCAGAAAAAAGCCTTATCCCCTCTTCCAACCAACCTCCTAATGTTATCCTTAAGTAACCTTCCTAACTCCGATCTACCTTGGCATAGTCTCCACCAGGCCTTGACAATCGGTGACCCAAATTTCTCGACATTATCACTAAGCGTCCACCCATTCCTATCTTCCATCCCATATCTTGCGGTCAATACCCGGGTCCACAAGGCTTCTCTCTCTTTTCCAAATCTCCACCCCCACTTGCATAGGAGAGCTTGATTTCTAATACTAAGTGGTGTAATTCCTAATCCGTTGATCGATTTTGACTTGGTTGCTTCTTCCCATGCCACTAGGTGTACCTTCCTTTTCGAGTCCTTACCTCCCCCTAGGAAGCTTCTAAAGAATTGTTCTATTTTCCTCAATATTCCTTTTGGCATCTCAAACAAGGAGAGATAGTAAGTTGGCGGGCTCATCAACAGTGATTTGATTAGGGTAAGGTGACCCCTGATGGAGAGAGAACTCTTCCATCACCCTGCTAATCTCCTCTCAATCTTTTCTACTACTAGAGCCCAGAATCGCTTAAGTTTTGGCTTCCCACCTACAAGTAAGCCCAAATAGATAAAAGGTAACCTTCCAGTGTTGCACCCAATTTCCTCTGCCAACTCCTTGAGAACGTCTTCATCCACATTAATACCAATCACGGTGCTCTTCCTAATATTGATTCTCAGTCGTGATACCATCCCAAAGCATCTCAGAATAGCCTTAAATCCTCTTATTTCACCCTTATTTGGTTCACAGAAAAATAGTGTATCATCCGCAAACTAGAGGTAGGTGACCATCCGAAGGGGTGATAAACCCTTTACTATCCCCAATTCCTTGGCTTTCACCACAAGTCTGTGTAAGCTTTCTCCGATCAAGGTGAAAATGAAAGGAGATAATGGGTCACCTTGTCTCAGACCTTTTGTGGCTAATATTGGTGTAGTTGGAGACCCGTTCACCAGTACAAAGTACGAAGTACCTCTATGCACGCCTTCACCATAAATTGGGGGTTTTTATTAAGGAAAAGAGATAGGATCTCTTTTTGAAAGGATCTTTGGTTGGAGAATGTGTCTATGTGATAGATTCCTGAAACTATTTAGGTGGAGGATAAAGATGCTAAAGTTGCTAAACACTATGAGATTTTAAGAGGTTCTATGTTTTGGACCCTTACATTCGGAAAAGGTCTTAGGGAGAGTACAATTAGAGACCATGAGAATAACACGGTCTTTTGACTATTTGCACCTATGGGGAAGAAGATGATAGGAGAGTGTGGTCAAGGAATTTCAGTGAAAGATTGTGTTGAAGGTTCTGCAAGCGCAGGTAGGTTTGCCCTCCATGTTTTTTATCTAAAAGAGTAAAGTCCCCTACCAGAGTCCCAAGTACTTGTTTGGTGTGCAAGGGTAAAGTCCTAACAAGGGTGGGTTTGAGAATAAGGGGGTAATTTCGAAGGAGTGTAATTTATCTTGTATTTTGTATGGTTTTGAAACTGATTGTGTTGACCATGTTTTTGGGGAGTGACCCTTCTTGATGGGTTTATGGAATTGTTTTGTGAATTTAGTGCCATTTAGCTGGGTTCTAAAAAATCTATTGGGGAGATCATTTCTAGCGAGGACAAAAGTTCAAATGGAGACAATAGGAGGGTGGCTTAGATGTCAATACCAGATATTGTGTTATGGTTAGTGTGGAAGGAGAGGAATATGAGGATTTCTTAAGACAAATCTGAGTTAATGGAAGAGTTTTTTGAATTGGCTAAATTGAGGTTTATTGGATGACTAAAAGAGTACAAAAAGTTTTAAGGATTTTTAGCGCGATGATTTTATTAGATGGTGGGTTCTTGTATGAGAGGTGGTATGATAAAGAAAGAAATGCTTAAAGGTGAGAAGTGTCAGCCGAGGGTTGGGTAAAATTCAATGTCGATGGTGCATCTAGAGGAAAACCAGGGCCTTTCCTTGTAGGGGGAACCTTGCATGATCACCTTTGGGAACATTAAAATGTTCTTCTCTAGCCCTATTGGGATGAAAGATTTTAATGAAGCTGAAATATTGGTACATGGGAAGGCATTAGAGCTGTGGAACATGGGTGGTTCTGGCAAATATGGTGTAGGGGCATTAAATTAATGCTTTTGGGGTGGGTGAATAAGAAAAAGTCTCCCCCTTCCGGAAGCTGATGCTAGTGGTTAAGGGTATTAGAAAGTTAGTTGTGCAAAAAGAGATCACTTTTAAACATGTCAAGCAATTAGCAAATAGAGTTGCAGATTTCCTATCTAAATTAGGGGTGGCAAGGGTCTCTTCATTCAATGATTGTGATCATGTTTGTATTTTTGTTTTTATTTTGTATTTTGTTCAATATAACTACCTTATACTGTGTATTTTTGTAGTTTATCTTCCATGAATAAAATCATTTTTGTTACTTCTCAAAAAAATAAAAAATAAATAAATACTAACAACTACACCATTGATGAATATAATTATGTTAATAACTTTTTATTGGAAAAAGTAAAGACCAACAAATAATACTGTGAATATTGGAGTTATTGGACTAACAATGCTAGATAACAGGTTTCATAAAGTTCTAATATCCACACCACAATAGGATGCTTATCCAATATGATGACAAAGCTATTTGAGGCTTTTTCATGTATTTAAATCCAAAAACCTAAAATAGATCTTCACATCTCTTTTTTTTTTTTTTTAAGCGATAACTGAAAAATTTCGTTAAAAGGGAAGAGAACAAAAACAACAAGAAGGTCTAAAAGGATTAGACTAAAAGAAAGCACAAGGGAAAACAAAAGAAAAAGTAAAGAAAAACAATAATACAAAAAGGAAAATCAAAAGAAGACGACGCCAGCAAATTGATTGTCAACTCCCAATTTGACGAAAAAGTCCACCACGTCATTCGTTGAACACCCAACTTTTGAAAAGGATAATCCCATCCCGTTAGCCAAATTTATCACCTCCCTAACCACATTGACCAGTCTCCAAGGTGGGTGTCGCAACCCGGATGCCCACTTAAAGGCATTTGCCGAATCGCCTTCAATGACCAGATTTCCTTAAACATGATCCTTCCAAATAACTAAAGCTCTCCTAATGGTAAGAATTTCAGCGTCATTTGAATCCTTGACACCCACAGACTCATTGAACATTATGGACGTCTCTCCCGTGTGATTTCTAAACATTCCTCCAATCCCGGTTTCCTTCTAAAAGCTCCATCAATGTTAAACTTCAATGTACCCTGTTGAGGTGGCCTCCATCTTTCCATTGAGTTTGCTTCCCTCCTCTAAACATTCATGCAACCCTCACATGATAAAAGTAGATCATTGATTTTTAATCCTTAAAAATGGGATCCGCCAACAACCATACGAACCATCTCCATTTGGCCTTTAAAAAGAGATCATATTCTATGGATGATATTCCTTCAAAGATTCTTAGATTCCTTTCCTTCCAAATTGTCCAAAGAATAATTGCTAGAATTGTTTGCCAAGTTATTTTCGTTTAGGATTCATTCTCGGGATGTTCCAGGCCCCCAGAGTTTGAACAACAAAGATTGGCACAACCCAAGAAGCTCCCTGAAATTGATGAATTTTGTCCACAAACCTTTTGCCAACTCACAGTTAACAAAAAGGTGGTTAACATCCTCTAGCGGACAATCGCAAAAGATACAATTGAGGGCTTCCTCTCTTTTTCCTTTTTTTTGAAATGGTTAATATATTAAAAGAGAAGGAGGCACCAAAGGCGCAAATACAACAAAAGCGACAAACAAAAACAAAGAAACGCAAACTGCCTAGCCGCCCAATACAACCACGGAAATCCCCCCATCTATTATAAATGTATAATATTGGCCAAATCATTCCAAGTCACCATATCCAATTCTAAAATCCCTTTCTATTTTTAAATGTAACCATTTTTTGCATGAAGTTTCAATATTGTCTAGTTGTTGACATGACAAAGGTGACACAAATCCTTCCAATACAACATATCCAATCCGAGAATCCCTTTTCTATTTTCTATCATA
This sequence comes from Chimonanthus praecox, assembly GCA_022113865.1. NCBI lineage: Eukaryota > Viridiplantae > Streptophyta > Magnoliopsida > Laurales > Calycanthaceae > Chimonanthus > Chimonanthus praecox. Next base: position 23,427,572 of record CM039094.1, on the reverse strand, counting down.
TTTTGTCTGAGTTTTCTCTATTTTTTTAAGTGTTGACGAGACAAAGGATCCTTCCAACTTACCAAATTCAATCTTAAAATCCCTTTCTCCATTTTTATTCTTTTCTGCACAAATTTTCCCTACCTTTTAGGAGCTGACATGACAAGGGTGGGACAAATCCTTCTTATGGCCAAATTCAATCAGAATTTCTTTTTTTTTTTTAGCCTTTTTTGTATGAATTTTCTTTTAAGATGTTGGCATGACAAGGGTATATATAAAAAGCCTTCCAAATAACCAAATCCTTACTTGAATTCTCTCTATTTCTTAGACTCATAAAATCATCTCAATCATAATTCAAATGAATGGCCAATATTCGTTCAATAGCTGCTGAATAGATCTCCTTTTATGTTTAAGAAATGAAAGGACTGAGGCCATTCTCAAGGTACTGTTAATGTAAATCATTTTTAATTGTATCTTTTAAAACTAAATTACTCGTCATTTCATACCTCTCCAAACAGTGTCTAAGCCTGTCAAGCTCATATTCATCATTTTCAAAATATTCATTTATATTTATCAATTACCCCATCCACTTGTCTTTCCTTTAAATCCCATAAACAATATCAGCCTTATAGTCATTTTATTCACCATCATAAGCATCCAACTTGGTTGGTGCAATTTTTATTTTTTTAATTTTATAGTTATTTTGAAGTAAGTTGTTCCATTTACATTGTAGTCCATAAACTGTAGGCCCACCTGTGTCCAGACCCTAGTAAGCAATGGGGAAAGAGATGGAAGCTGGACACTATTCACTAACTCAGGTGACACCAGACGCCCCCACCTATTTATGTTTAATAATATTCTGGAGGTACATAGATTCAAGTGGCCCCGCAAGTAATTCAGAAGTCAGAACCCGCCACACAAATTTCCGGAAAGGTGCCTATTCACACTTCCCTCACTCCACCTCAAAATCAAGAAGAAGCAAGCGATTACAGTCCACTCACTCAATTCAACCATGGATGCTACTCTGGTTGGTGTTGACCGCAAGAATGGAGGCTTTTACCATGACTAACACGGTAAGACTTGCAGTCTAAGAACTGAAAACTAATTAGAAAATCAACTCCATTGAATATTGTGTTCTCCGGAAAATACAATAGGTGAAGATTGTGCACCATTAACACTCTAACTAAAGCTAAAACCCTCAGCCTTGTGTTAGAGTAATGGATCATATCTACAAGCCACCCGTGTAACTGTAAAATCGTCATTTAGTAATTTTAGCCAATTCAGTCATTAAAAGTGAAAGTAAAAAAAAAAAAACCATAAGCGTAACAAAAACCAAATTACGAAATTCGCAAAAGAAGAATTCCTCCAAACGTCTCACAAGAAGAATTCAAGAAATGGAAATTGAAATCGGAACATCTGTTACACACAGAGAGAGAGAGAGAGAGAGAGTGAGAGAGACGGAAAAGGACCTGGGGCACGAGCATAACTCCGACAGTGACACCGGCTATGAGGTCGATCTGGAGGTACTGGCGCCACTGGTAGGATCGGATCCAACGGAAGCAGGGGAGTAAGATGTCGATCCAGTCAATACAAGTCATGCGCTTGAGCGTGGAGCTCCATCGAGAAGCAAAGGGGGGGATAAAAAAGGAAGAAGAAGACGGTGGAGGAGGAAAGGAAGCAGATGAAGAGAGATGTTGGAAAGGGATGATCTTCACCTGCCTGGGGTTGGGATTAGTAGACATGGAGGCGACGTCTACAGAGCTAGATGTGGCGTACGTTATCTCCATGCGCACTAGCCACCAGATTCGTGCGCCTATAGGCCACCTTCCGGTCTCTTCCCTCCTCTCTCTCTCTCGCCTCCAGAATACAAATCCAATGAGAATTTTCCCACTCATGCGCACTTATGCTGTGCCACTTGCTCACTTCCACTAACGTGTGCGGGTGAAAGTCTATCGTGTCCTCACTGTTCACCCAACGATTTGGAACGTCAGAAATTTCTGAGGGCGTGCCGCATGGGAATTCCGCAGGCGTTAAAAAACGGTTACTCGATACGTACGCCGATACAGGCGTATCGGCGTTACGTAATATAGCCGAGAATGATTTCTCCCCTCTATTTTTCGATTTTTTCAAAAAATATAAAAATTAGAAAAAATAAGAAATTTAGTATGAGAATATTTTTATTAAAAGTAACATTCATTTTTATAGATATTAGATCTCTAACGGTTGAAATTTCATTATGAATAAAATATGTCTTAAAATTTAGAAAAATGTTTTAAAAATTAAAAAATATTTTAAAAATTTAGAAAATATGAAAATAATATGAGAAAACACCTAATATGAAATTCATGTTATCAAATATCATTTAGTGACATGTATCTTCTATTATAATTCATAAATTTTTTATATAAAAAACTTTTGAATTTTATAAAAATATTAGAATATTAGAAAATCACACCAACACCCTAAAAATTATATCACACATTAGAGGATTTTTATTTAATTCTAAAAACATTTATATATCATTTTATTATTATTTTTTGCAAGAAACTCAAAAAATGAGAAGTATTTTTGAAAACCCAATTTTTATTAATTTTTCAGAAAAAAAAGTTTGAGAAAAACACACACTCTAGAAATTATATCAATTAAATCCTAGAGTTCTCCATTGAATATTATTTCATTAAATTATTTTAAAAAAAGTCCTATACTCAAAACAAAAAAAAAATGATAGGAATAACTCAAAATAATCATATTTTAAAGGTTTTTTTTAATTGTTTGATTCAGACTATACACATGTTGTTCGACTGCAAACAATAGTAAATGAAACTTTACATGGGATGGGTTTGATTTAAAATTTTCATAGTTTAGAGTGTAGACCTTAAAATTTTATTAGACAAATATTAAAAATTACTGGCCTAACTTTAACGCGATTAGTTCATCTACGTATCTCCATTTTAGATCCAAGTTAGTTCATATCTCTACTACAAAATTTACCTTTTCAGATCCGTCTTTGAATTATGTTTTGGGTAGCGATCTTTTCAAGGGTATTTTGTCTAACTCGACACGGGATTGAAGGTATTGTCCATTTACCCTTCCACTGCGGTATAAATCAGCTCACTAGATCACTGACCCTTCCACTACGGTATAAATCGACTCACTAACCGGATCACTAATCGAATCATTGTTCGAATATCAGCTCATTGAAATCAGATCACTGAAATTTATTTAAGTAAGATTGTTTATTTTATAAAGAACAGTAAATCAGATAACTAAAATTGGATCACTAACTGGATCACTGATTTTTTTTAAATATTTTCATACGGCAGTGGAAGAGTAAAATTGACAATATTATAAACTTATATCTTATTATACAAATATCCATGAGAAGATGGCTGTCTTTTTTTTTAAACATATCCTTCACTTTCTTTGTTGCAAGTGACTAGAGCAAAAGGGATATGGTAGACAATAACTACAGTACATAACTTTATTTAATTGAAAAACATTAAAGATATTTAAAAACTCCAAATTTTTAAGATGAAGGTATCTAGAAGTATCATGGTAGCCCTACTTTCACTATTTTTAATAATTTTTCAAAACTCCAAATTCTATAAAATTCTTGAAAAATATTAGAAACATCAAATAAACGTCACTCAGATTCCTATATTGCCACATCACATTATTTTATCTATATAAGAAAAATAATTTTTTATATAATTATCTAATGGATTTTGACTATTCATTTAGTCTGTGGTTAAGATAATTTGTTGGATTTAAAAATATTAAAAAAAAAACATAAAAGTTGTTGAAAATAGAAATTGAGACTCTAGAATTAGATTACTTTTTACACTTTAACTTTATTTTATTTTAAATCAAGGTAGTCATTGGGGCATATGTAAACTTTCTTATCCACACACACTGGATAATTGTGAGGAGTAGTCATTTTATACCATTGAGAGTAACTTAAATCCAAGACCCCCGCATCTTAAGCTAGTTCTGACCGCCAAACCAACCCTTAGGAGTTACTTTAACATTTTTATCTTGTCAATAATTAAAAGTATGTAAAATTTATGCAAATATGACTAAAAAGTTTAAAAAGAATTTCAAGATTGAGCTTGGTGAGTAAAAAAGATTTGATTCGTGTTAATCTAAAAATTAAAAAAAAAAATTATGCAAAAAAGTTTCTAAAAGAATTGGATAACATCAATAACTAAAAGAACATAAAAATCCATGTAAAGATGAGCAAAATATAAAAAGAGGGTTTTGAGATCGAGTTTTATGAGTTGGAAAGAATGAGTCCATCCTTGTCATGTCAACATTAGAAATATAGATTACACAGGAAAGATATAAAAATATAAAAATGGTTTTATGGATTAAAATAAGAATAAAAAAAATCCAAAGTCGGGAATACAAATAAAATTCTGCCAAAATTTTGATAAAATTTATATCTTTTAATTAGACATTAGTTTTTTCCTCTTAATGTTTTTAGATTATATCTCGAAATTTTAGAGTGTGACAGAAAACCTCAAGACTCTCATCATTTCCTAAGTATAATGGCATTGAGTAAAATCTATGAATGCACGCAACTCCTCTCAAACCACATGTATATGATTAGGACTGGATTCAAACTTGATTAGATAGTTTCCTAATTATGATTGGATTCAAACTTGATTAGTTAGTTTCCTAATTATGACTGATCATTTTTTATATATATAGACTTGAAAGTAAATGTCTTTTATTAATTGATTACTTTGTCATAAAATAGAATCTAAAATAAAAATTATCTTAAAATAAAGTCCAAAAAAATTTAAATAAAAGAGAAATAAGATATGGATTTTAAAAAAGAATTAGGCTTTTTCAAGAGGATTAACAACTACAAATGATAGTGAAAATAGAAGATTGGAGAAGTTTTTTCAAAAATTCAAAATTTACAGTTTTGAATTTAAAATTTAGTCTTATGATGTGCATCAAACAAAATTTGCAATTTTGAATTTAAAATTAAATTTTATTAATTGCACCAATAGAGAGGTGAGATTTAAATAATAAATTACCACTCTTGGCAAAAGACTAACTCTCTTTTGCGCCCTAACAAAACGTGAATAACACGCTTTATTATTTTTATTAAATCTTTTAAATTTACATGTGTTTCAGTCACTTCCACTGTTCCACACAATTTAAGTAGCATGTACATAGAGGGTTTACCGGGCCTGTGCATTCAGTCATGGTCAACCGTTTCGTCACGTCATACTACTTTCTTATTTAACTGTTAAGAATATTTTTTCTCGATCTGCGAGCGCCGCGGTGGAATTCTAACTTTTGACAGATGTAATACAGTCGCGAGTTTCTTAACTCGTTTTTAGGTTTAATAGTATATTTCATTACAGAATATTATTTATAATTAAAATATCATGAATGAAAGTTTTTTTTTCTCGATCTATACTTTTACTTTGAATTAGATGTTTGGTCTAGATTAAATAAATACATATTTAATACAATTAATTTATTTTAAAATCTAAAATAAGTAGTTACTTTTTAATTTTGTGTAACCACTTCACTCTATTTCATTATCATATCATACAAGTTAAATTGAGTCATGAAAACAAATTCATGCAACTGAACACATATTTGCTGTGTTATTCATTATAAATCCCATCCATTCACATTTATAATCTCAACGGCCAACCATTAAACTCATTTGCCCCATCTATTTTTCTCTATACTCTTTTCAAAATTTCTCTATTCAAAGACAATTGAGAGTTTTTAACACTAGTTGTAGTTAATGATTGAACCTTAGACTTCTCACATCTCAGACGAGTTCTTGATGACAAAGTTAAATTAATACAATGGAAGAATATGTCCAATAGAATTAAAATCTAAATTAACTTAGAGCAATAATTTATTTTGAGAAGTGATAGAGACCCTGCATATTATCATAAATGGGTTCTCTATCACTTCTCAAGCTAAATTATTGCTCTAAATTAATTCAAAATTTTAATTCTATTGGTCATATTCTTTCATTGTCTTAATTTAGTTTTGCGGTTAAGAACTCGTCTGATATGTGAGAGGTTTTAAATTAAAGTCACTTTCACCACAAAAGAACCAATGTTATTCGGTGTATATAAATAAAGAGGTATCCACATATTCCAACAATTAATCAAGTGCTCCAAAATGTCTCAATATTTGGTCTTAAAAAAAATTTCCTTCTATTATAGAATAATATCCACATTATATTTATGACAATCCTAACATCCATGTTAACCTCTAAAGGTTAGAAATATAAGAATCAAAAGAGAAAAGAAAAGAAATATAAAATCATTGATCTTTTGACCTAAATTTTCGGCACTACAGTACAAAGATGCCATATTTCACTACAGAAGTAATCCTACTGTTCTTCATTGACTTTGTCAATATTATTAACAACCGGGTTAACAAATCCAGCAATTGATTCAGGTAAATCTGAACTATAAACATGGCCCATTTTTGTACGTTTCGTCTCCAAGTATCTCCGGTTTTCCACTGTTATGGGAGATATGACCGGAACCCGTCCGACGACGGCTAAACCGTAGCCCTTCAAACCTGTAAACTTGGCCGGGTTGTTTGTCATCAGGCACATGGTGCGCACTCCGACGTCGCGAAGAATCTAGTGTCACGAGCAAATTAAGTTTGATGTTATGGATGTCACAATAGTTGCTTAAAAATTAAATTTGATAAATTAGAAGAATGCAAATATATACAAAATACGAATAATTTGTAAATATCCCCTTAAATATTTAGTGATCTAAAGAATAACTTTTATTTTTCTAATTCCAAGATGAGACAAATATGGAACAAAGAAGGGAGAAAAGGTGTTAGAAGTATGTTGGAATTTGAAGAGCTACCAGTGGACATTTCCTAGTAAGTTTGTGTGAGACAATTCATGGTTGATGGGGATTGTAATTGTGAAATGATTATATATTGCTGACCTATGCAAGTGAGAGGTTTTGAGTTCATTTCTCTCTTTTAACTCGTAATTTTATCTTGTGTGTATGGAAATAGAAGATTGTACGTGTTTCAAAGATTAATTAGCTAAGAAGCCGGAACATCTTAGTCTAAAAACAAATTATATACTGCCGATGGTAATTCTGATGAAAATTACCTGAGCTCCGATGCCATACTCGCGACAGTCTGCAGCTAAGCCAAGCTTGAGATTAGCTTCGACTGTGTCGTACCCTTCATCCTGCAAGTTGTAAGCTCGAAGTTTCTGTCCCAAACCAATCCCCCTTCCTTCATGGCCGCGGAGATACACAAGAACACCTCTGCCATCCTGCTCAATCAGTTGCATTGCCAGTGCCAACTGATTGCCACAGTCACACCGAGCAGATCCAAATATATCCCCAGTTAAACATTCTGAATGCACTCTCACAAGAATGTCTTGTCCATTTTCAATGTTTCCCTGCCAATTTTCAATTTAAACACAATATTAATAAACCATGGCATTCAAATGCAACAACAACGGTTGATTGAGGAAAGAGAGTTCGAGTAGGCTTGAGACTCCAAATACTTAGGACTCCTGTAATTAAATATATTGCTGGCTGTACTTTTCTTGGTGACACAATAATAATCTCTCTGTTTCCTGTGGTTTTTTCCCCCCTTTTGGGGTTTTCCACGTAGAAAAACTTTGTTCTTTTCTGTGATTTGGTTTTAATCAACATGGTATCAGGAATAAGGTTGGGGAGATCTTCAGTGTTCTATTTCGATCGATCGATCTTGAGTGTTTCGATCGATTTCGTGATTGCAGCGATCACATAGGGGGTTCTCATCTTCCACTTCAACTGATGAAGATTATTCAACTGAGACTCCATTTATTGCTGGGTCATACCACAAAATGACTTCCTCTAGCTGGACAAACTTTACTGTGCTTTTCATTAAGAACAAACTTAAAACATTTAAGCAAAATAGACTGTACAAGATGTTTAATACTTTGTCTTTCCCATCCAACCAGAAAAAAGAAACCCTGCAATCATATTGGTGGGAATTTCAAATGACAGGGAGACCAATGGGGTAAGAACTATTCATAATGGGTCCACCAGAAGAGTGCCCACATGCTCTTTGTTGTCCCTACACCATGAAAAGGAACACCCCCAAATTCTGTACTTTCTGAAGGTATCTGAGATTATACCTTTATTTTTAACTGCTGGTATGGCAACTCTCTTGATTGGATATATTTTCATGCTATTGAAGGGCCAATCAATAGCTGCTTGCCACATCAGCACCAGGGTAAAAAGACGATACCATTTCATGTATATGTAGCATCTCCCTTTCCCTTGTGCCAGTTCTGGATTTAAGAATTATGGAAGAATGGGATCTCTGTTATAGTATGCTGTTGGGAGAATGGAAATATGAAATTACATGTGGGACACAATTTTTTCTGCCTCTCATGTTCAAAGATTTATCATACCATCGTCATGGAATTGAAATCTGGTCTTTGGACTACCAAATCAGACTAGAAAAACAGAAAAAAGATACCCCCACCAAAATAACTCTGATCTCTGCATCATCCCATAACAGGCCAAACACTTCTAGTTCTGCTGAATGTCAACTACACCCATATTTATAAACCCAATAGAGAGCTTCGATAGGAAACCGGACCTTTACTATGGCCACATGATCAGTCCCATCTAAGTTTGAACGGTAGCTGTAAGCCTGAAATAGTCCCCATTTAGTGGGCAAACGTGCAATACCTGTTCTTTCCACCAGCCTCTCCCTTTTCCTCCGATACCTGCAAATGTCATAGATCATAGTAGTCATTGGTATGATTGGGATTTTACATCTTTGAAACGTCAAACAACAAAATCATAAAGAGAACAGAAACTTCTGGGCCATTGAATAATCACGGCTAACTACTGGAAGACTGGAAGCGCACTTTGTTTTTGACATTCATACTAATATATTCAGTGAATCTGTAACTCTTCATTAATATTATCATCAGTCATTAACTCCACCTATCTAGGGTTGGCCTTCATAGTCAGATTTGGCGACTGCCTATCTGATGCAGTAGGACTTGACCCCGCAATGTCTTGGGTGCAACCATCACCAATTCAGCATTAACATGCCATGTAAAATTTCCTCAACTGCTAGGAAATGATTACGTGAAAGAAAATAAATCAGTCCAAGAATGACTCCATCTTGTCCTTGATACAAAGTCCAGTGGCAGAAAATATAAATGAATTATTATTTTCCTTATCCATGCTACCTTCCAAGCAGGTCCTAGTCGAGGAGGATGATGAGTTTGTTTCTTGTAGTGACCAACTCTTTGATCCTTACCTGGCTCTGTGCTACTATGATTGAAGCAATAGTGATCAAACCGTGAATCTCATAGCGCCTAAAGAATTTTGGGACATGTTGGAACATCTGTTTTATTCTTAATACTCAACGTGTATTCATGAATTTAACGAATAAATTAAAGCAATCAGGAAAAGTGGGGATATAGATGTCTGAATGAAGCTCCTTACAATCTGCTTGCCACTATCGACAAGGCCCAATCTCCAGTGATGACTTGGAGTGCTCTTCGAATTTACCAGATGAGTATGAATCATTCATTCCAGGAACAATTTTACAACCTTATGCGTTGCCTAATTTCTATCAATTGATTGAAATGCTTTTCGATCAGGAATGTATATGAGTACAAATATAGATTCCTTACATATTTTCTGCTTTTCTTTGTCAAGGAAGGGAGATGGAAATTGAAATGACAGTGAACAGAATTTTGATAGTTGTGGTTCAGATTTAGATTCTTGGTCACAAACACCTGTTAGAGATATTTTATTAGAAAATTTCTTGATCTGGGCACTTTGCCTGTTTCAATGTCACTTTCTGAAGGACATGTCATATTGTTGTGAAGATCACGTTGCAACGGCCTCTTGATCATGCTATAATCTATTGGGACTTTGGATTTTTTCTAGGATGGATGTTCATAGAGAGATAATAGCAGTTGATACCCTGATACTGAAGATATCATGATGATAAATGTGCCCAACTAGCTCAGAATCTGATTATCATGGGATCATGCTGATATTGGTCATGGCACTGGTTTACATATTATACAAGCTGGTAACAACTCTTCCTATAAATGTTAGCATTTTAATTTGGGGAATGTTTAAAATGTTTCAAGCAATTGTAGTAATATGCTTTTGAAATAAATCAATCAAACAAAGAAATGATTGTTCATGCAGTCTCTGATACTGGACGTTGTATTAAAGACGGCAGATGGAAAGGGTTATCCTCGAAGAACCGTCGGTTTAATCAACATTCTAGATAATTTTTACTCTTTAAGACTCAAATTATCATAAAATCCCAACTTAATTGCATGAAACAACTCAGACCCAATCAATATCATTGTTCATGCTCACCGAATTAGATCAGTGATGGAAATGATTGGTAAGTCATACTCCTCAGCCATCCTTCTTAAATATGGAAAACCAGCCAAAGAGCCATCCTCTGCATCAACAATAGCTGAAAGGACAGAGACTGGCCTTAGACCTGCCAGTGAAACTATATCTACTGAAGCCTCAGTATGGCCAGCTCTCCTCAGGACGCCACCATTTCTATACTTGAGAGGAAAGACATGACCCGGTCTTCTGAAGTCTTCTGGTCTAGAATCAAGAGAAGAAAGAGCAAGAATAGTTTTTGCCCTATCCGAGGCTGACACTCCTGTAGATATTCCCACTTTCAAATCCTGTTAAGACGGCAAATCACCAATAGTTCAGAACCTTTGGAAAAAAAACATGAATTGACCAAACTATGATATGACTAGGCATAAACTTCATTTGAGAAAAACCAGTTTATAAATTGCCATTATGGTTTTAAATATCAGCACTTACTACTATACAGTTCTGCTAAAAAAACTACATGGAAATGTCAGAATATTTCAAAATACATAAACTACACTTTTGAAATATTAAATGGCTAAACTTTCAACTTCATAGTTCATGGGAAAAAAATCTTCTTTCAATAATTCCTCAAACCCATAGGGGGCACATGGCTGAGAGGTTTCCTTTATTTTCATTTCATATTATTGGCTTCTTCTCTTGTTTGACAACTTGAAGGTGCCTAAGTAAATTTAGGGAGTACTTAGCTCTTGCTAACTGCTGAAACCAAATAACAGGTGGTGTGACTATTTGGGATGCCTTATCAGACTCCAGTTGTGGCACCTGTTACCACGTAAAAAAAAACCCTTACTTCTGCTATTTTCTCCCTAACTAATATTCACCAACCATGTCAATTTTATGATTTTATTACTTTCAAATTGTTCCATCAATGGAAACATGAATCTGGTTTCCTGTGTTTCATGATCCAGTACATATTACTGGTCATTGTATAGGGAGGGTGAGCATTAATTTGTAAGCCACACAACTATCGATTGTGGATTCAGCCCATTGTATCATAGAGGTGAATCACCAAAAGTCTAGCAATCATAGAAGAATACATGGAAGGGAAAGATACTATTTATATTGCATATACAAATGTCAATTCATTTTGTCTCCTGCACATGCATCAAGAATTCTCCCTCCATTTCCCAATAGAAACACTAGTAACAATATCGAATTGTTATACCGATATATACAATAGTCTAAAACAGATCTGATCTTATAAAATTCAAGGTTTTTCATTTGGTTGATAGATGTTTCCTGATATATTCTGTTTTAGACATTAGATAAAACAAAATCACATCGAAATGATCAATGTATCACCTGGAACCAAAATATTGGCTCTATATTAGCTGTATCAATACCAATTCAGAAGGTCACCATAAAATGGTCTGAGCTGCATTAAGGAACCCACCTGTGCCCAAATTGGATGATCATAAAGGAGTGGTTTACCATAGAATACCCATTCACAGGTCCTTCATTCCATGGCTGCAAACATGTGATCATGGTGACTTTTGAGTTTACACACAGTTCGCATTAGGACCCTCCAATACAATTGTCTACCTTTCAGACAAGTGATCTCCACAATAGAGTCCACATTGTTCGGGTGTCATACTTGAACATTTCTACTAATTAATTTGAACTTAGGGTTTTTTTAAGCTGACTTTAAACCTTCAACTTTCTGGTTGAGACAATGAGCACCTCCCCAAAACTGTCAACATTGCCACTTTCACAAGTTTCCTGTGACCCTTGCTTTTCAGTCAATTTATTATGCTTAAGTAATCATCCAAATGATGTTGTGTTTGAATTTACAAGAGACATTTAACTATTTGAGTAGAATAGACCAGGTTACTCATGCGAGAGTTTCTTAACAACGGAATAGAATATCTTGGTGACCAGGATATTATATCAAAGTTTATTGTAGTTTTTTTTTTTTTTTCTAATAATTTCTAGCCAGATCATGCTCTAGTTCATGTCAGAAGTCCTTACCACTGTCACTGTGTAAGCTGGGGCAGATGGGTCCTCATTTTCCCATCCAGTTGACATCGAAGGAAGCATCAACCTTTCAAGATCATCTTCCTTCATTCCAACAGATACAATTCCGGAACCATGCCTAATGAAAAATGCCAAAGCCTTAGGAGTTGCAAGAGATGCTGCCATGATAAGATTCCCTTCATCACCATTTTCATCATCTACAGCAATCACAAACTAGAGGATAGAGAACATGTTAAATAAGATCTTGAGATTTGTAACATAATATTGACTGCATACTTCATATTTGCGACTCAATACTCAAGACTGTGTTTTGTTCGGTGGGATAATGTTGTCATGACAAGAACTGCAGAGGTTAAACTTGATCTCCATATAGGTTGTGTAGAAGCTCACTTTAGATCACCAGAAAAAAAAAACATATACTGAAGAGAGTAGTGGGAGAGAATGCTAATATAGGTTGGTATTCCAAGACGAAAATGGACACGCCCTTGCGAAGTGGAGCAGGTGGGATGTTCATTTACCTCATTATACATCTGTAGATTTCAGGGTGGACTTGAAATGCAGTTGATGGGGAACATTAGTTGAAATAGGGAAAATGCATCCAGTCCCCTGTGGTGCCCGCTTGGGCCCCAAATGTGTATTCCAATTAGGTAGAAATTCAATAAACATCCATTCTAATAAATTATCATCATTGTTGGTTTTGGCAGGACCCAAAATTATGGGAATCCAGTACCATGGCTGTTGTCTACAACCTATCAGCAGAGAACGAAAGAATTCCAGTGTTCTAGTGTGTGACTAGATTTTCTTTGTAAAGCAGGATGGACAAGTTTTTTTCAATCTACAGCCAAATCTCTAATGTGCTCATGGTGGACCAAAAAATGCAACTGATTTGAGACGGAAAAGGCCTAAAATGTATATCATCCCCAATATGTTCTCCACTCTCGGCTTCCCAAATCACCCTGAAAGTATAAAAGTTCAGCCAAGTAGCCGCCCACCAAAATATTATCACTAGTTGATTTTGTGTGCATCCAAAAATATCAATAGACAGAGGATCACAAGTATTTTTGCTTGATCGATCAGGTATCTTGCAAAACGTCAACTGATTCTAAATAAATGGACAAGACATCTAGGAAACCTGTTGGAGAAAAATGTTAATCTCCAATAGCAACCAACAGTAGATTTGAAAATGTGATTAAGCAATACTATAACTCTGCATATGACAAATCTTCCACATGTTTCATGTTTAAGGCACATAAGAACATGTCAAACAGGATTTAAGTAGGAATCGATCAGCCCATTGCTTTCATTGTCTAGATCAAGCATCTGTGCGTCCTGTCAATGAAACCATTTATGCCCCTGATTTGATTGTAATCGAGGACGTAAGATGCTTTTACATACTTAAGAATACCATTTATTGGCAAGAAAGACATGAAACTGGATATTGTGAAGATACTAGTACTATGTGAATAATGGGTACATGGCCTATCCACACTGTTGATCTGAAATCCAATATTGGTGAAAGGTGGCCAGTACTTCCCCAGGTTTGAATATCCTAGCCGTTCAACTCATCGTGAATAGAATGCAGCAACAGCCAAACAAGTGAAAAAGGAAAGGCCAAGGGTGAAAGATTGGATCCTCCTACGTTAGAGATCTTTGAGGCATCCATAGAAAGATTGGGATTCTTGTCATAATAATGTTAGGGTACGAACGAGAGACCCACATCTGTTGTGAGGGGACTTATATGGGACTGGGTACCTGTCAGGCTAGTCTTTTGGGCTGGAAGCCTAGTCCCAACAGTGGTATCAGAGCTAGGTCCCCAAACCACAACATGTGGACTTAGGGATGCCTTAGCCAAAGAGAATGGTTGGCGACGTTCTATCCACCGAAGAGCCCAAGTTGGGACGTTCTAGTATTTTCGGCTGGAAGCCCAGTCCCAACAAATAAGATAAAAATGGTATCACATGTATGGGATTCAACAGCCCAAGTTGCAATCTAGAATCTCTGACAGAATCGACAAGCATAATACAGGTTTCTATATCTGTATCTATGTCCTTGATTTTGAAAATCTCAGATTTATATCCCCTCTGCATTCATGGATACCCATATCAATCTTTTCTTTCACAACACAAGCAGTTAAAATATAAAAAGTTAATAATAAAATAAAAGAAGCAAAATAGTCTATTGCTCTACATGCAATTCTAAATATCTAACCTTTCCTCTGCGTAATGCGTTGATTGCCTGATCGACTGAAGAAAACCCCTCTGAAGGGCAGTCTGGATCGCCCTCTGTCTCGCTCACAAAGAAATCTACAGTTTCTGGAGTAATCTCAGCACTCAATGTCCCAAATGGTGAAGTTCCTGTCTCATCAAAACTGTCAAAGACAGACCCATTTTCCTTTCGTTTCAAAGATCCACTGCCAGACAAATCCCCCCCTCCAAACCCATCGCCGCCCACCGCCAAGCAAGTAAAATTCAGCCACCTCTTTTTATTCAGCTCAAGTCCATAACCATGTAAGGATACGAAAGAGCGGTGGCAACTGATACAGAAATAATGAAATAAAGAAAATTCATTATTAAGAAATAGATTTCAGGAATTTATTGACGTATATATTAAGAAAGTAGTACCTTGAGCTGATGACTGTATGAGGATATAAGGGATGCCTAAGCAGAAAGAAATCCATAGAGAGAGAGAGAGAGAGAGGTGTGGCTGTGAGATGAAGAAAGAGTTTATACCATACGCCGTCCTTGGCGCCAGATAACCAACCGTTTTTTGTAAAACGTTGGGAAATACAAAGTGTAGTCGCGCATACATTTTGTCGTGGCTGGGCTGCATTTAAATACCGTTCAACAGTATTTTTGTTATATTACTTCTCAGCTGTCCCGTCTTAAGAAAAAAAATATTGATTCACAATAATATTCGAGAATTTAGGAGATGAAAAATTTCACCCAGAAGTTTTAGTTTTATCAGTTATTTCGACCCATATATAATTTTAATTAAAAATCACAATGAAGTTTAGTTGGAAGCTTATGGGTTGAATTTTAATTTATCTAATGAAAATTCTTTAACTTTTTTAATATAAAAGAGATAGTTTAAGATGATTGTAAAATAAATTTTAATCATTCATCATTGAACCTCAATTTGCTTCTGTCTTGATAAGAAAAAATAAAAAATGAGTCCAAAAAATAATAAAATAGAAAAATTAAAATATTTGATTTGGTGAGCTTGAAAGATTTGACTCATCCTTATTATACTAATATTTAAAATAATAAATTTCATGAAAAATAAAAGATAAATAGGAAAAGGAATTTTACAATTGGGTATTAATGAGTTTGATGGATTTAGTCCACTTTTATCTTGTTTATTTGAAAAAATGGAAAAACACGAATGACTAAAAAAAATGAGACTTTATGATTGGATCAGATCAGTTTGAAGACTCTGATGAGTCTTGATGTGAAAGTAAATATTTTTTTAAAAATGACTAAAAAATAAATGTAAGGATTTTAAAAATGGGTTTTGTAAGCTGAAATGGAAAAAAAACAAAAACAAAAACTTTACCGGAACATGTCGTGTCTTGGTAGATAGTGAGGCATTCTATAAAAATGGATTTTAGGGCGCATGTTGTTGGGTCCAATGTAAAGACAGACATATAAAAAATTCTTGTATGAAGTTTTACCTCTATCTCATAATCCTCTTTTGATTTTAAACTTTTAAAAATCAATGATATATACTGATCAAAATTTAATAGTCGAGATTAAATGGCTTGAATTATCAATTTACTGTTAAACGTTATATACTCTATGTCCATTTAATCACCTATCAAATGAACCTAAACTTGTAGGATTACGATCCATCTAAAGACATGTCTCATTAGTATATCTCACTATCCTAACTCAAAAAAAAAAAAAAAATGACACTGCACAATAGAACTCATTAAACAAAAAATCTTGTAAAAATATTTTTAACAAGGCTACTATTTTTTTACTTTACTATCTTAAATCTTATTGCATTTCTTGATAAATTTTGTAGCAACACAAATATTTATTTATTTTATATTATAATTAAAGGAAATAATTAAATAGAAAAAAATTAATTATAACAAAATCCTATCATCCATCAAAAAAGACTTAAACGTTATCTCTTGTTATATATATATATAAATATTTTTAATATTTGTTGTCGTTTATCTTATTATCTAACTTACTCAATTGATAATAATAATATTATTATTTAAATTTTAATTATTATAAACTTTAAAATTATTTTTAAATTTAAATGTGAGAAATTGAAGGATATCCCAAGTAAAACCGGAAGAGGTGAACCCACTAAACTCTAAAAGTTCCTTAACTTTTATGATACGCATAGGGTGAGTTTTTACTTTAAACCAATATTCTATTCGCGCGGATATCTATAATAAGCATACGTCACATCGAGTTTTACCAATCTTTCTTCTTTCCTTGTATATTGGATTTGGTTGAAGTGAGCAGTGGTTTCAAATGCATCAATGGTCTTCTCGATAGACCCCACCATACGTCTGACAAGTCATCTTCTTGTGAATTGTGTACGATGCTACGCCACACCACTTGGAAAGAACAAGAGGCCCATAAATTATTTTTTTTCCTTCTGCAGTATGATTTTTTTTTTTTTTTGTATTATTATGAAATTTATTATCGCTCAAAAAAATAATTTATCTAAAAAATAATAATTGCAAAAAAAAAGCATTTATGTCTAGAGAAAAAAGAGAATCTTGTTCAACAAATATATCAAATATATGTTAAAATAAAGATACACATATATAGAATTCACTTTTGAAAATTTAAACTATTTATTAATTTTTAAAAACATTGATAGAGACATGTATATGTGGAGCCTAGGTAGACACTAATGAGAAAGCAGTCTGACTAAAAACTAATTTTCTTTAATTAATAATTAGTAGTGCCTTAAACTGATTAGTTCTTCGTACTGTTACTCGTGTGTAAAGATAGAGAGGTTTGTACATACTTTAAAGATAAGTCAAGTGCTCTAAGAGACTTGGACACCTTAATCTTAAAAGCACAAATTATCTAAAGTTACTCCTGACCACTCTAAATATTATGAATACCCCTTATCAAGAAGGTTTTTGAAAAGTGGAAAAGAATTAAAAAAATGAATTTTTACCTTTACTAAGTTTAAATTGTTCACGATGTGCACAAAAAAATTTAAATCTTAAAAGCTAGTTGACATTTAGTCAATATTGTCAATCAGCCTCTCCTAAATTCTTACCAAAAGTTAAGAGCTTTTATAAAACTATGAAAAAATCACTTCTTTCAAATAAATTCGAAAGATGGAAGCTTTTTAGAAAAATCCCCAGATACTTTTAGCTTTAAATCCAAACACAGCCCTTCTCATCAATTCATCCCCATGATCCAACATAAACAACACAAAAAGGTGCATAACGAGATCTCATTTTAAGGATCTTAGCAGATCCTTTTCAGAGATTTTGACTAGGTGATACACTTGGAAAGACTTCGATCTAAAGAACCATTACAATTGAAAGATTACATTCTTACCATGGACAGATCCATTCTTAACATGCTCTATAATTGAAGAATTCACAAGAATTACACTTTAGCACTTTAAAACGAGGAAATCACCATCCTGATCCTCAGAAGTTCCTAGTTCATATACTTTTGAAATAAATTTTGTCCACTTAACTTGTAACGTACAACAAAATATCATCGAGAAATGCACAGATTCGACTGGAAAGTCGCATTAGCCATCATCTTCAGTAGAAGCTTCTCCAATCGCTTAGCACCAGGGCCTGGCCTAAGCACATCGGCATCACCCCAGATATTGCATGGGTCCCTTCCCCCACCATCCCTCCCTAAACACCACCCACCTGGCGCTATCCTACTTTCGCTACGATGTAATATCGATACATCAATCTTGTCTAACAATGTATCATTGGTGAGAAAGTTTCCGGCGAATGCTGCTCCACTTGCAATCATCCTGTTGAAGTCAGTCAGTCTGAGACTCCTTGGCTGCTTTCTGGGAGGATTGTCCCATGCAATGAACCTCAAGTCAGAGTTCACAACTGTATGGCGAAATTCTTTTGAATTGCAGGCAAGGGTGTGGAAGTACCCTCTATGAGAGGATTTCATATTGGAGAAGTATAACAGGAGTGTCCTAGGGAGATTGTCCCAACCCAAGACAGCAAATTCTATGAACTTCCGACTCAGGATTACAGCCGGGGATCCTGATCAAGAGATAAATTGAACAACAGTCAAACATAATAGTGAATGAGATGGAAATGTAAATTTATGTAATATAAGAAGATACATGTGTACAAATGTACTTAATTCATGGATCTAAAAGTCAGATATGCATGTGTTACGAAAATTATAATAAATAACAAATATAATTTAAGAAATGAAAAAATGGACAAGGTGCCCTATCACGCTGTTGTCTTTAAAACTATTTCCCCACTATATGCAGGTGGACTCCAAAAATTTTCTCTCTAGGATCCAATGCCCTTACTTCTTCTCACTAGTCTGCACCCTAGTAAACAGGGAACTGAATGTCCAAAACGAATTGAGATAGATTGAAAATTCAGAAAGAGTGAAAGTAAGGGAGAGAAGGCATTGTGATTTTGATTGTACTCAATCCACCATAGACTCGTCTTATTTATAAGACGAGAAACGACAACGGTCAAGTTGCAGGCTTTAATGCTTGTGATTGTTTTCCCGATTTCTCTCCCCCAAACGGTCAAGTCTATGATTTTTTTCCTGGTCTCTCTCCCAAACGGTCAAGAAATTTGAATTCTGAGTTACGAAACCATTAAGGGAGAGAACTGTTGATCTCTTTAATCCCTCTTCGGTTTCTTCTTCCTTTATTTGTTTCTTTCTTTATTACTATTATTACTACAAGATATTTTTATTTTTCCCTTCTCTTGCACTAGGTAAGAGTGGAGCTCCCAAGGAATGGAAAACTTGTGGAAATGGATGGGTTGAGAGTGAGTATTTACAGATCACACCTCTCATCCAAATTTCCTTCAATTCCACTGTGTGACTCAAAAATTTACCATAAAAAATGAAATTTAAATTTTTGGAGAAAAATTGCCTCCAAGTTCAAATGTTTTGGTTTGGCCCCAAAATTAAGAAACAAAGCATTTAAATAAAGAATTTTGGATTTTGCTAAAAATGCAACAATTTCAAATTTTAATTTAGATTTTTTATAGAAAATATAACCACATGTACCCTGAATCTGGGGATCTGGCCCTTTCTCGTAAAGGCACAGTGTAGAAATCAGCAACCTTACCTATAGAATGGACTGTTCAGGACGGAGAGAGAGAGAGAGAGAGAGAGAGAGAGAGAGAGAGAGAGAGTTTTCAAGGAGGATAAAGCTTCGTCCTGCTTCCATTATTTTTTGAAATCAGTTTTCTATCATTTAGTGTGAATTATTTAATGTTTTGGAAACATCTCTATCTCTGGAAAACACTGAGTAACAATTTCCAATCCTACTACACTCCTCAGGTGCCCAAGTATCAGCTCAGTTTCTCCATGGGCAGCCACTTAGTTTCTATATTCTATTCCTTCTAATAAATGCTAACACTATCATTTATGAAGGTACATCACAAGATGGATGGAAACAGAAGGGCATGGTGGCCTTAGCGGCACTGGATACAAAAGCATAACATTATGAATTACAGGTTAGGCGACCATGTGAATTCTGAAGCAACTTGTGTCTTCATTGATCATAGAATAACCAGGCAACTCATCATGCCCGATACGTGTGGCATGCATGCAAGTAAATGAGAGAAATACAACTTGGGCATCTTGCCTTGGTTGAGCATGGGCAGCAATAAACACTGATCAGATGATCCCGCCTAATATGAATATGACCATCAGATGGCCGAACAGAACATAGTCAACAGTAGAAATTCAGCATGCAAATTGGAATCAACAAACAATTAGGATGTCCAATCAACATCAAGTTCAGGTTGCACCTCAAAATCATCATCATCAAGCTTTATTGGATTCTCTTAGCAAGGCACAATCAAGGCATCAAGGGGTCTTGAAGCCTAAGGCGCAAGACACATGTCTAGGCATGAGCTTAATTTTGCTAGGCACACTCATTTATATACTTCAAAATATATATAGATTCATGGATTTGTATCCTTATTGCATCAATATTAACAAAACACAATACCGATCACATAACGCACCAAAATATATTGGCAATTAAGCTTCCAAGACATCATGTCATCATCATCATCAAACCATTTATTCTATCAATCTGGGGTCGGCATTAGTGGTTGGATTTGACAAATTATTTTCCATGGACCGACTGCCTATCTAATGCCCATGAGACTCGAAGCCACAACCTTTAGGCTACAAAAATGAGCCTTTACTAATTATGATCATATAAGCATGTAGTACACGCATGCACAAGTACATTATGTAGTAATTAGAATTTTTAATTTACTGACAATTACTTCATCTTGACTATAATATATTAACTAGCTATTACATAAAAATTAAAAATTGGCTTATTACAGGGAAAAAATTCTAAAAGAATTAAATCAGGGGCTAGGCACAAAAGAGCTAAGTGAGGCAGAAAAAGGGTCTGAAGCCTAGACAAGGGCCTAGGCAATTAATACATGCCTTTGACTACTATTATTGTCACTAAAAAAGAAAAGAAAAAAGTTCACTACACCTACTGGAGTCAGCTTCGTAATAGATACATTACTCCACCAACCCCATTCAGGTCCAATACTTAGAAGAGACTATCACTTCACTTCATTCAAATTCATTCCAAGCATGCCTTCAACACTTATATACATGCAGACGCACACAACCGCACATGCGCACCCACAAGAACACATGCATGTGCAAGTGCACATACACTGCTGATGTGGGGATTCAGCCAAATTGAGCCAAATCGAGCTGGCTCCTTTACACCCCTAACTAAATCTTAGTCAGGAATTTCATTCGACTTACACTAGAAAATGGTGTCAGATGTGTATACCACCCATTTTGGGGTACCTGACTAAGAAGGGATAAACAGATTCCAATGAGGCAAAAAATCACAACCATAGTGAATTGATCCCATAATTTGTGTTGATGACTTGATTCTACCTGTGAAAAACTTGAATGCATTTGGCAATGGGCGCTTTCTACTACCATAAAATATTTGCCTCTTGGCTGCAAGATAAAGGCCAGGATCAACAACAACTGGTAACATTCGTTGGTACCTGAAAATAATAAAAAAAAAATTAAATCAGAATGGTAAATGACTGTAGGAAAACAAAAGGCATGGCAAAAACTCGAGATTCTTACTCTTTCCAGCCAATGTCACTAGTATGCTCAATGAAGTTAAAATCACTTGGTAGATATGACAAGACATGAAGAAAATCTGAAACCAATCGAGAACCAGTGAGTATAGAAACAAACTTAAAATACTTCAAACATTGCTGAATGAATGGTGCAGAGTAAATAAGTATTTCAATAGCATTGGGGCATTATATTTACAGATCTCAAGTATCTTTCTCTTTCTTATTCTTTTCTTCTTCTTTTTTAAGATTTTCTTTTCTTCTTTCTTTCTTCCTTTTTTTTTTTTTTCCTCTTTTGAGAGGTAGATCTCAAATATCCATAAGGAAGTGCATTGAATGTTTTGGCCTTCATCACCTTGCCATAACAATTAGGCTGGAGTTTCATTCATTAGGTCTTAGATTTATAGAAACATGAGAACCAATCTGATGGTTTTGGCCATGGATGGGCCTGCAGCAGGGGAAAACAATCTACAAATATAAAAGGATTGCAGAAAGACAAATCTTCCAATCTTACAAAATAGGTTTCATACAACTCATCATTAGCAATGTGGGGTCAGCTTTTCGGGCTCTACTTTTCTAGTCAACCCTATCAACAATTGCCTATCACCTCAAGTTCTACCGTATCATGTCTGACTGCGTCAATCCACATCTTTAATAGACTACCCCCCTTCTAATACCTTAATAATTAGTCTTTGCGCAAGAAGAGTCCAACTCGAGGACGAGAGTGAGAGAGTTTTGTGTGAATCCATGGTGGTCAAGGCGCAAGGTGCAGTAATGAAGTGCTCATGGAGCCTATGGTGCAAGGCACATGCCTCAGCGTGAGATTAATTAGATAGTCTAGTATATATATTTGTATTCATTATATTGAATCCTTATCACATCAATATTAATAAAACACCATGTTAGTCATCAAAAGCACCAAAATGTAATGACTGGGGGGATTCCAACACATTAAATAGGTATTGATTACATATATGCACAAGTGAATTATATGTTAATTCAAGTGTATCATATGTTAAGAATTACTAGCTAATATGCATAAAAATTAGAAGATCTAATGGTTATTGTAGAAAAAGCTTAAGAAAGACTTATAATAGAATTTCTTTATAGAAGTAGACCTAATTAAGGTGAGCATGCCTTAGAGCTAAGCAAGGAACATAACAAGTCTAGTGTCCAGATGTCACTACAAGTGGCGGATGTAAAAGATTTAAACCCAAGAAAAAACACAAAATATGCGGATTTAAAACCCTGAAATATCAAATCAAACAACTAATGAAATATTAGATCAATAGTCTTGTATGAGTCCATAGTAGTCAAGGTCCAAGATGCAATTAAGGCACTAAGGATCCTAGAGCCCAAGGCAGATAGAATACAACTATTCATGGAATTTTTTCCAGGTACATTTAGTTACTTGTTTGACCTATTGTGTGTCGCTTCCCTAAACAGCAACCAAGAATGGAAGATCTCAAAAAAATCTATCCTTGATCTCTAAGTAAAGGTCAAAAACTACCTAGAAAACTATGGAGATGCTTCAATCTTGGAGTCCAAATTCCTCTGGATCCTAACTAGGGCAAGCACTATAAAGAAGATAGCGTCGTTCCACAAAGCCCTAAGGCTTCTCCTTTAGAATTCCTAAAAGCATAAAAAGCAACAAAATATCCTAAAAACACTCTATAGTCATAGGCTTTTCATCAATCTCTGTGTTGTTTCAATACAAGAAGCAGTACTAGTGATAATCTAGGCCATTAAATACAAAATATAATCGTAACCATTTTAAAAGAGCATACATTAAAAATGCCCAACATACTCTTAATACATACCCTACTA
Organism: Chimonanthus praecox; assembly: GCA_022113865.1. NCBI lineage: Eukaryota > Viridiplantae > Streptophyta > Magnoliopsida > Laurales > Calycanthaceae > Chimonanthus > Chimonanthus praecox. The sequence continues at coordinate 23,404,067 of CM039094.1, read as the reverse complement.
TATTAGAAAATAGGCTTTAACTTCCTTGATTGACATTAGAATTGCACAAACTTAGGCTCAGTCTACTAAGAGATTTTGGGCTTCCAATTTTTGTTTCCCTTGGTCTTTCTAATCATCAGTGTCTCCTAAACAATTCCTCCAATTTCAATGCCCTCTAGGGATCTCTCTTGGTGCCATAACACAAAGAAACCATAGCGGATGCTTCTCACAGATGAATCTCAAACTCTAAATACAATTTGACATAGAGTGAAGGCTGGTTTCATAGACTACAACCAAGAACAAGGGATCTCCTTGGAAAATCCCTCCCTCTAATTTCTAAAAATATAAACTCCAAGCAAAGGTTTAAAACTACTTGTGAAACAATGAAGACACTTAAATTTAAGCATCGCAAGTCCTTCTGGGTTCTGCTTAGAGCAAGCACTATAGACAAGATGGACCTAAGAAACCTTAGTGCCTCCTCCCATAGGGTTTTATTAATGTATGGAACCTAACTTGACCCGACCCAAGCTATTAACCCGAAATTCTCAACCCGACCTGACTTGAATTCTAACCCTAATTCTGACCCACCCACATTTTGAACTCATTTTAGCCTAATTTTAGCCGGGTCGGATTAACTTATAAATTCCTCAACCCGACCCGACCCAACCCAAATTCCATGTGAGTTTTTGTCTTCTCAACCCAACCCAACTCGCATGACCCGACCCGCATGATTTCTAGGATCGGGTCATACTGGTAAAGACAAAACCCGACCCGAGTTTCACCCCTAGATACAACCCATGTACAGACATGTATCCACTACCACAAATCAGGCCAGTAACAAAATCCCCTTTGCATGATCAACAAGCCACAACAAGAAGTCCAAGTTCAATGGTCAAACCACCATAATAAATTGCTCCAACTTCTTGCTCAACCTAGAATAGGGGCAGATTCAGCACTGAAACATATGATCCAGGGACAAATCTAGCAATTGAAACTCACTACACCAGTTAGTCATTAAACCACTATACCTCACCTTATATTCACTTGTTCATTTATCTATCTGAAACTTGGGGCAACATCTAAACTAAATTTATTCCTTCTAATGCAAAATTTCTGCCGCCGGTGGAGCTCATATACTTTAGATGGTCAGCCTTAAAAGAAACTTAAAAAGGCTATTCACCAACGTCTTGATATGCTGCAGTTGGCACATGACCATAGTAATTTCAAGATGTCACCATATCTAAAGAATAATACAAAAACAAAGCAATATATGCAATATTCTCAACATGTCAGCGAAAATTAGAACAATGCACTATCTTAATAATATTATGCATATGCTGAATTCAACAAAATGATTCAGTCATCAAAATGCTTATGAGAAATTAAGAAAACCCAAAAAGGAAAAACATATGAACAGCTTAAATGGATCAAAATGGTATGGCCATAAAAATGAGAATCCTGTTTAACATACTTTCACGGTTTTGGACCTGTTCCTTATAGCCAAATAATTTAATGGTTCTGCAACTGAGCGGAACAGGTGCAGACCCAAGTCAAAACGGTTCTTACTGATATCTCTAAATTGTTAAATTAAAACCGAGACAGCCAAATTCATCTAAAACATTTCATCTATAATTTATGCCAGTCTTCGTTACCAAAAATAATAAATTAACAATAGTAAAAAAACATTCCCTCCTTTAAAGATGTGCATCACGTGTCTTTGGCAGAAGTTATAAAAAACCAAAGTAAAAATAATATATTAAATTTCACTTCATCGAAAAATTATATATAATTAGGCGTACTATTTTTTTAAATAAAAAAACATATTATCGGAAATAAACCGACCAGTAGAGTTTTTATAATAAAAAAAGTTTATTTTTTCAGATATAATTTTTTTGAAAGATTATATATTTCCATACGTAATTATTATAAATCATCCTAAATTTTTACCTCGTAAATTTTTTATGAATTTTTTCAGACCCCCTCTGTCCACGTGATCTTTTACAACCTGGGCCCAGCCCATTATAGATGGAACTGTCGGCTGACCCGTTAATCCAAACTTATTTGACTGATTAAGTGATTAGTCAACGAAACCACGTTAAAACCCGAAAACAGAGCATAAAATTGGTCAAACCCAGTCAAAGTCTTGCCGCCAAATGAGTTAAAAACTAAAAAAGGAGAAAAAAGGGTGGAGTGAGAGAGAATCGTACCATCTTGGGTAATCAATGGGTAATCGGAGGCCGCAAGATTGACGAACCACTCCCAATCCTTCCACCTTCTCAACAAAATGGCCGCTCCTCGGAGCTCCGCAGCCACCCGAGTCGACCCATCAGAATCCGAAAATTCTGCCTTCCCAATAACGTCCACGTTCCCAGCGGCCGCAAAAGCGGCGACAGACGCGACTGCAATCGCCAGCTCCTCCCGCTGGGCCTGAGGCGCGCGGCGGTCCAGGTGAAGAAGGTAGCGGTTCCTAGGGTGGTATACAGCGGAGAGGAGACGTAGGATCCGCAGCCCGTCTCCGAGGGACCCGGACACGAAGTAGGCGACGCGAGGCGGCGGAGGGAACGGGTTGTGGAGAAGGCCAGTGGCAGAGGTGAAATTTTGAGGGAGGGAAGGGGAATTTTTGGAAAGAAAGAAGAGAATGAGAGAGAGGAAGGAAATGGAAAGAAAGGCGGAGAAGAGAAGCTTTGGAGTTGGAGTTGGAGTTGTCATGGCTTTGGAGGGTGGATTTGGACATTTGAGGGCTTTGGCAGGGCTATTTTAAAGATTTGAAATCGGACAGAAGGGTTGGAATGCAATTTTTAAAAGCTTCAGAGGTCTGGACGGAGTCCCTACCGTTTGGTCTGTTGCAGACGACTGACTGTCCTAGAGTTGGAGGAAGTGGACTCTCGGAAGTCGGAACTCGGAAGTGAAGACAGCCAAGTGCTTGAAATGTCGCACGCTTATCGAATCTGAACCGTTTATTTATTTTCTTTACGAGTTCATTTCGAGGCCTTCTAAGAACAGATCAGAGAAAAAAAAAAGGTTAAATAAAAAGTTATATATTTTTTTTAATTTATGTTGTGAAATACCTAACGAGGAGCTCACTATCTAAAAGACAAATAATAGTTAGATTATAAAAACTCAAACTCGTAACTTTCTACTTTCTGAAATGATGGAAGACAACTACATTTTAAAAGTAGTGTTAGAGTGCAATACTCGGGCATACTATAATCTAAGAATCTTAAGTAAACTTCGAGGGAATACTTACAGAAAACTCTAAATACTCACTCTTTTACTGACACAGTAAAAATTATCAGATAATACTCACTCTTTTATTGACACAGTAAAAATTATCAGATAATATGAATATGGTTTAAATATTTTTTTAATGAAATGATCAATGAAAGAGAGGATTCTATAAAAGTTCACTTCTAAAGAATTTACACTCCTAATTCAAATTCAGATTAAAAATAAATTGACTTGAGTTTTCACCTAATTTTGTGTTAAATATTACTCAAATTTGAATTAAGTCGAACTTAGTTTAAGAAAATTCAATTTTAATTCAAAAATTTGTATTTAAGATGAAACTTATAAAAATATAATTTTTCTAATTAATATTGTGTATAATATACAATCTCTATAAAATATAATTTATATTTATAAAAATATTACAATAAAATCTATCTTGGAGAAAAGGCCCGAGTCTAAATAAATTCTTACAAATAAAACTTAGCTCGAATAAAATTTTAACAATTTAAGTTAAAAGTATTCTATCTCTTTCAATGATTTTTTAGTGTTGTAACTTCTTAGAGAGGCTGACTCTGAAACGGATAATATGGCTAGACAAGGGCTCATCTCTAATTTTGAGACTATAAACAAATTTGTATAATTTATTTTGTTCGGAGATTGCAGGCTACAATTGATCCAATATTTTTTATCTTTTCTTTGAATTTTCTATCTCTTTTATGAATAAAATTGTTATTCTTAAAAAAACACGGATCACATCTTTTATTCTTTGCTCGTCTTGCATAGAATTACTTCTACTAAAGATAATTTGTGATTTATGTTTATTACATTATTGCCCCATTTTCCTTGCAAAGGTCTCTAAAAGCTGATTAATTTCAAGACACAATCTCTCATCAAATTACCCAAACACTACTGTATCACTAGAAAAAAATGTAAAAAAGGAGGATTTTAGTAAAACCTCGAAATGGTTTAACTTTGACAATCCTTTTTTCCTCCACAACCCTACAAAAATCCGAAATCAACAAGCTTTAGCTGCTAATCTATGATATATAAATAAGGTTGGCCACGTAGCCATCCGAGTTTTCTGTCTTTACACACCTGATTTTATAAAATAGAGTGAAATTATCCTTTTGTCCGTTTTTAGAAAAAAATGTTTTCTCTCGATCATTCGAACGAATGGGAAGGACATTTTTTACTCGTTCGAATGGTTATTCAAACGAATAAATTGGTTTCTTAGAATGTGTGGGATGTGGAGTGAGATTTTCAAACAAGTTTATTTTTTTTATCGATTTTTACAAACAAGGTATCAAAATTCATCTACTCTGAATTTTATGAACTCCGAGATTGATTTTAAGTGAAAATAATATAGTTGTGGGGGCTTCAAAATTGTATCCAAAGAATTAAAGAAAAATGACATTCTATCTTAAATTTTTGTATACGATTTTTTAAGCCCAAAACTATACAATTTTCATTTAAAATCATTCATAGAGTTCATAAAATTCAGAATAGATGAATTTTGATACCTTGTTTGTAGAAATAGGTTGAGAAACCGCCTCACTGTCAACTGTAACCTTACTCATTTGGCTCTGATTTTTAAAATAGGCGATTTCTCAACCTATTTCTACAAACAAGGTATCAAAATTTATCTATTCTGAATTTTATGAACTTCGGGAATGATTTTAAGTGGAAATTGTATATTTTTGAGCTTCAAAAATCGTACCCAAAGAATTAAGAGGGAAGATAATTTTTTCCTTAATTTGTTAGGTACAATTTTGAAGCTTAAAACTATATTATTTTCACTTAAAATCAGTTCCGAAGTTCATAAAATTCAGAATAAATGAATTTTGATACCTCATTTGTAAAAATCGGTCGAAAAACAGACTAGTTTGAAAATCTCACTCTACAGCCCACACATTCAAAGGATTCGGACCATTCGAAAGAGTTTTTTCCTAAAAAACGAAAGGCAAAATAGTAATTTCATTTGATTTTATGAAATTGAATGTGTAGAGACAGAAAACTCGAGTGTCTACATGGCCCGCCTATAATAAGGAGAACATGGGTCTTATAAGACTTTATGTGGAATCTAATAATTCAATGTACGAACATGGAACCAAAGTTAAACTCATTTTTCTATTAACTTGTTTGTACTTTTCACGTTCATGTCTCTTGATCATTGAATCATTGCTATTCTAGAATTTGAATTTGTGCCACAAATTCAATCATTTTAATTAAATCTTGAAAATTTGTACTCTTCAATCTGAAGAAGGGTAAATCCAACAATTGGTCATCCATTGGCTAATCAGGATTAGGGCTAATTCATATTCATAGATTAGGTCTATGAATACCTAGGCCATTCTCCAAACAAAGAGGTCTCTAATTTCCTCATTACTAAGAAATTCATATTCATAGATTGGGTCTATGAATACTAGGCCATTCTCCAAACAAAGAGGTCTCAAATTTACTCATTACTAAGAAATTCACTAGTACCTTGGCCCTAAGGTTTAAATATCGGCCGATACATATCGTATCGGCCGATATATATCGGTTTTTTTAAACCGAGTAATATCGGCCGATATGGCCGATATTCGGTCCGAAATATCGGTCACAATATCGGCCGATATTCATAAATATCGGTATTTAAAAAAAAAAAAAAAATTTAAACACCGATACGGTTTTTCGCGGTTTTTACACGGTTTTATGAGGTTTTTCGCGGTTTTCCGCGGTTTTCCACGGTTTACGGTTCTCGGGGGTATTCACGGTTTTTCGCGGTTTTCGCGGTTTTACGCGGTTTTCAGCGGTTTTCCGCGGTTCAGGGTTTACAGTTCTCAGGGGGTTCACAGTTTTTTACGGTTTTTTGTGGTTTTTTGCGGTTTTGTCACGGTTCACCACTATTCATCACGGTTTTTTGCTATTTTTTCACGGTTCCGATATTGGAGGAGAGAGAAAATGCCGATATCGGTATGAGAGATAAAATTATCGGCCGATATATCGTCCGTATCGGATATCGGCCAATATATCGGCCGAGCTGATTTTTTGACCCCTGCCTTGGCCATTAAATAGAGTAGCCCATCTTCTCATTTCTTTTTGCCCATCTTCTCATTTCTTTTTGCCCATGCTTATGTAACAATAAATAAATATCCTTTATTTTTTATTTGAATAATCTTTAGATCATGTGAAGATCTTCAAATTGTCACGCATAAGTGGGAGAGAAAAGAAAAAATCTTAATCACGTGTCTCGAGAGTTGAGAGTTCACATACACTGAGTAAATAACTACGAAAAATGATCCGTTCAAGTTAATCGTGAATCGAACTTAAAAACCCATTTTTTTAGACAAACTTTTGACCGTCAAATAAATTCTTTAGAATTAACTAAAGATCATTTATTTATAGTCCTTTCTCTCTAATCTCTTTTGTATTCTCTCGTCTCTTTTTCCCTTTTCTTACGTTTCTCCATAAAGCATTAGATTAGGACCTCAAAACAAAAGTTCATTTTTGTTTTCTCAAATTATTTTTGTGAGTTAGAAGATCCACCGCTTAGTTACCTCACTACTCCTTTAGCAATGATTTTAAAGGGGAATTGTATTTAACATGACAGTCACCCATATTTTGTCTTTCAAAAGGGTGACTCAGAATATATGCCCCTATGATTTGATCATCTTTGAAATACATAAGATTGGGATTCCACTACGATGGCTCCAACTCCACTTAGGGAATCAACCCGCTAAACCCATAATTTTTTTTTGGACTAATTTGTATTATTCAAAATGGGTTCTTTCATTGATTGCAAAATGAAGTTACATCTAATCCAAATTGAAATGCAAATTACCAGAAAATTGTGTCAATCAAGGAAACTCACAATGGATTGAATCTCAAGCCATTTAATATCGCATTTTCAGTCACAACGGATAAGTTTTTGTTCACTTTAGGAAACTTTTGGGAACAATTGCATCATGCTATGGAATCCAAATGGATCAACAAAGCTTGACTTTCCAATGTAGAAATTAGTCTAAGATGAGATTGGAAACAAGAGGAGGTTAAGATCTATTGTATTGATGGTTTCAATGGTGTTACACAAAGTATTTGAGTCGCTGTAGTAGTGGGAGACAATGGCAAAGCCAGGAAAATAAATCTCGGATTTTTAAACTTTGATATATCGGCCGTTATTTGAGATATCGGCTGATATCTGATATATATTGCTGATATCTCAGGTTTTAATTAAAAAAAAAAAAATTAGATGAGAGAAATTTCTCGACCAAGATATCGGGTGATACTGAGATTTAAACCCCTGGACAAAGCTATGAAACTTGCGTCCTTTACCGAGTGATTTTAGACTTTGAAATTAAAGGAAAAAAAATAAAGAGCAAGATTATTTTGATTTCGCCAATCTTAAAACACTTGTTTTTTTTTTTTTTTCCCTTTAAACTATGGCACGGAGATTTTGAATATAACTCCCAAGAATTAAATTAAAGAAAATTAAAAAATAAACTCAACAATTTAACAAACCCTAAATATAAATTCACCTCAAAGGATTGGGAAAATCCTCAAATTCACTTGATCTTAAATTAATCCAATGAATTCAGACTCCAATGGAAAAACTCAAAATTCTATTGTCAACTTGAAATCCAAGCTTTACATGTGTTTTAAAAAGCAAATAGAAAAATAAATCTCAAAGTCGGCCAAGGAGTTGGCGTGGATTCTCTTTATGTTGGAAAACAAATTTAGAAAAATGATCCCAACTTCCCAAGGTTGGCCACTAAGTCGGCGTGGATTCCTTATAATAGTTGGCGAAAAGAAGCGTGCTAATTACATTCTTTCCATTAGTACGTGTCTAATAAATAGGTATTCGAGGGCTCAAATATCATAAGCAAGGCCCTAAATTGATAATGTTCGATTGTTACGACATGATCCTACTCAGCAACATATTATTTTTTTGAGTTATACATCTTCAAGATTTTGCTTTGGGCCTAATAAAATTGGTCATAAATTCTGCACACTTCTTTAAACGCTCAACTTAATGAAGAGTTTAAATATGAATTCTTCGATCCAAATTAAGGATCTCAACGACAGAGACTCTAAAAGATCCAACTCTCACTCTCACTCTAGAAAAAAATAAAATAAAAGACTACTTTTTTATGATCGAGAATCCAAAGACTGGCACCTCTCACTGAGTATGTAGGCGTTGGGTAAAATTCTGAATACACGTAGATCCTCGCAAGCCACATGTCGGGTTACTATGGGTCTCGAATCTTGGACCTTTGGTTCTTGAACAAGAGTGTCTATCAATTGAGCTACCTACTTTGGGGCGAGATGAACTAATTTTACTGGGATAAAATCGAAACAATTTCACCAATGAAATTAGGAGTTCTAAAAAATCAATTTCAGAGAGGCCCAATAAGCTTTCAAGCTTCAAATTTTATTCCAATTCTTGTGATACAATACCAAACTCGATACATGTATTTATAGCCCTGATCACAAAAAAAACAGGATAAAAATTAAATAAAAAAAATCAAATTCGTGCCTAAACTGTGCTATAGCCAGGCCCTACTGTATTGGGTCTTAATTATTATCAAAGCCCATCCAATGACAGGCTGCCATTTGGAATCTTTACACCATTAAAAAACACAAAAAAAAAAAAAAAAACTTAAATTAGTTGTAAAATCCACAGCAAATCGAGCTTGAAATCTCAGCCTTTCATCCGGATTACTTGCCTCCAAAAACAGATGCTAGACCTAGGCCCAGATCTTGTCCAGAATCATTCACACGTCCAGGTTGATCTTGCAGCCTTTTTCAAGCCTTTCAACTCAGATCTGTTGCTGTTTGTTAAAGCCCAAAAATCGACCAAATGCATCCACAATTTGGTGTTTAATCTCAGCCGTTCAATGGGGCTTCTTGCTATCCAAACAGATTGTTAAAATTAGGCCCAGAACCTGCTCACACGTTGCCAGCCAACCATTGATTTCCAATAATTCCTTTATAGAATCAGGTCTATTGTCGGCCCATATCTACCCTTAATCGTCCCAAATTTTGTTGTAGAACCAGGCCCACGCCAGCAGAATTTTCCTTCTCATTCTGGCATTTCTAATTTGAACCATAGCAGGCCCAAACGTTCAATCTTGCCAATCTTGTAGATTCTTGTTCATGTTCGCGCCCATGTTGGCATCCATGTAGGCGCTGAAGTGTCAGCTGACATTTATTTGTGTATCCACTGTGTTTTTTTTTTTTTTTTTTGTGACCGAAGGTAGATGTCTTGTCCAACTAATCCTTTGGGGCATGTACATGTCTCTCTACACTCATGTCGAGTTCAAGCGGTAGGACCTTACACTGTACATATCCCACTAAGAGTGACCCTTCTTTAGAGTCACCAGGATTGAACCCAAGACCTCAATCCTGAAGTCATGTGTCTTAACAACTAGAACAACCCCTTGGGGTTTGTGTGTCCACTGTGTTGACAACAAATTGGCGTGAAATCGTTGGCTTTTGAGGCCCAAAATGTCTCCAAACAGGCCCAGGTCCACATATGCTTCAAATGGTCTCTATTCTTGGTAGGGGTCCAAAATTCATTTTTACCGAGATGTCGGTGTCTTGGCCAATATCTCAGTATCTAAAATGTCGGCATCTCGGCCAATATCTCGGCATCTCAGATATCGGTCGATCTCTCTCTCTCTCTTCTATTTTTTTTTTTTAATTTTTTTTAGTGTGTATTAGTCGATATCGGTGAGATCTTGGCCATATTGGCCGATATTCGCTAATTCGGCTGATACAGAGATATCTCGGTGCTAAAAAAACCCGAGATATCTCGGCTGATACACACCGTATCAGCCGAGATTTATACCCCTGATTCTTGGTGCAAGTGGGTCCATTAGGTTGCATTTGAGGCCCTATCTTCCCTCCATCAACTCTTTGATCAAGTAAAAAATTCAGCAAATAAGATCATATCAGCCCCATTCCTGTCTAATGGGCTTTCCCCAATCTTACCCATTTAATGGATCTTTTGATGGCCGCATCGTATACCTTATGGCTTGTGCTCTTAATTTTGCACAATTAAAGACCAAAATCTTCTTAAATGCCTTCTTTTTGACCTATTTGTTTCTTCATAAAGTTTCACTGATTTTCAAAATTAAACTTTCAAATAAAATATTTTTCTTTTCACCTTTGTATTTGAGATATAGAAAGTAACCAAAATAGCTGACTTTTCTTTATAAATAGCTTTATGTTCCTTTTTAAAATAAGTTTTAAGAAAAAATACAAAAATTCAATCATTTGAGTAAATATTAAAATTTATAAAAGATTTTGCAAAAGTGTAAAGAGTTTTTTATGCACGATAGACTTAAGTAATATATTTTATATTAAATAGTTAGAGAGCCATAAAAATATGTAATATGTATTATCATGTAACAAATTATTTTATCATATTGAACATGTTGTCAAATTTGAATGTGAAATCTACAGTTAGAGGAACACTTATTCTGACATTGCAAATTTAGTTTTTGACAAATTAACACATAACATCAATTTATCACTCAATTAAATAAATATTTATTGAATCTATTTTTAAAAATAAAATTTATTTATTTAATATTACATTATAAAAGTGATGGGTAACTTAAAAATTCATAGCAAAAAGAAAGTCTTTCAAGTTTATTTATTTATTTTATAGATTTATAGTAAATTTGAAAAATATTTCTTTTTAAAAAAAATTAAAAGAAGATTTATTTGATATAGTAGCTGATAAATTAAGAAAATGGTAAATATCAATTTATTAAAACCTTTATTGCGGCCATCGTATTGAAAATCGACTTAGACGACTTCTCTAAACCCTAGGGTTAGTTTGGTAATTTGACACGATTTCTATATATATAGAGACACTGGATCATTTTCCCCTTCTCAAACCCTAGACCGCAGCGGCTGTTGCGTCTCGTCTCTCTTTCAGGTGCTCTACCTCTCTCTCTGTTGTGATTGTGAGCTTGTTTGAGATCCTGTTAATGATTGTGGATTAGTTTTCTTTTGCTCGTTTTATTAGTTGAAACCATTCTCGCGTTCTTGTGTGTGATCACTTGTTGAATAATGCCGTTCTTTTGATGCTCAACACTCAGTCAGTCAGTTCTCTGATCGCTGCCGTTCATTTGATGGGTACCCAGAAATCATAACAAGAATATATTGTTAATTTGGTTGCTGATTCATCTTCTGATGTCATCTATGAGATAACTATTTATTTTTAAATGATTATTTACTTTGTTATTTTTGCACCTGTTTTTTTAGTGTTTTTCACTCTTTGTTACATACCGCTCCCAACATTTTTTTTAGGATAATTGGGATGCTAGTTTATACACATGTTGGAGTAAGGCTGTAGATCCAGTGATCGTCCATTTTCATTTTATGTTTGAGGAAAATCTTAAGAACTATTTCTTAACAAGTAAGAAAGTATGAGCATACAGTGTGTTTTTCTAATGGTTGTAACTTTTCCCTTGAGATGAGATGCATATGTTATTTTCAATATGATAGTGTGAATTCTAATGTATACATTTTATTGCTTCCAGCTACTTGAGAAAGGTGGGAGAGTTTATTGCGGTAGATGGCTCCTCCAAAAGGTATTCATTTACCCATTACCATTTTATATGCAAATTATTAATTTCCGAGTTTCCACTGGAAGTTTATTGTGTATTTAGGTTTAAGTCTAGCTCCATTAGTATATGCTGGAGCAATATCCACATTCATTGAATATGCAGATGGATGGGACGATGATCATTTGCTGATTAAAATTTTCAAAATTATCTTGTTGTGGTAATGGAGATGTAAATGGACCTTGGATAATCCGATAACCTGAAGCATCTAAATTGAAATAAATGGGTTTGGATGTAAACTTTTGATCTGATTAATTTTTTTGATTTGAATTCAAATTTAAAATTTTACATCCAATATTGATGTGGTTCTAGCCAGATTTGAATCCATTACCCATTAGACTGAATACTCTTAACTGTTGATATGAGTAACATTTATGCAAATGTATATTGGCATATACTTGATACATGTTTTTCATATTTCTGAGCCCAAATGCACAAATTCTGATTCCCATCTGTGCCTAACCTGAAGATGTTCTAGATGTAAAAGACATGTATCACGCATGAAATTGAGTTATTTGGCACAACATGATACAAAAATGTTTTCTCCTTTTAATATAGTAACCATTTAGAAAAAAATGTTGCCTCCCTTTTAAGTGTTTGGGCTCCATTGTGGTTTGGGTTGAATGCTTGTCAAGCTATGCTTGAGCTTGAGTTGAGCTGTGATGTGATAGTGCTAGCTCGACTGTTTGTTCAGTCAAGCATAAACCCAGCTCCATTAGAGCTTGAACCCACTTTTGTGCTTGTCCTGTTAATGTTGAATCAACCCAGCTCCCACAATAAACTTTGTCAATTATGTGGTTGAGTCAAGCACAAGTTTAGAAGAGTTAGCTTGTGACTCACCATTTAAAAGGAAAAGTTAGTTTGCGATTCAGCCCTACATGCTCGCCATCTTGTTATGTTTTTAAGTTTGGGTAGGCATGCTATCAGTTAGAAAGTTTCAGTCTTGTAAACTAATTATTTTTTGTTTCAATTTTCTGTTATGGTGGAAAAGGTGTTGATCACGTGCTAATGTTACTGCTTCTAACTTTTAGTGTCTGATGTTAAGGTTTTGGAACCAGAATGTGGTTCATGGAATCCATAGTTGTTGAGATCTTTTCCATGTCCAATCTGTTCTCTTGGTTACATAGCCACAATTTGTTCTCTTGGTTCCATAGCCACAATTTGTTCTCTTGGTCCCATGAGTTTTCATTTTTGGTCAGCCTTGAATTTTTGGGTCATGTCTACATAGATGGGTTTGTGAAAAATGATTTATAGAACTTGAAAATGTTGAATGTGTGTTTATTATTGCAGAATGCCACTGTATCTGTATGTTGTTCAAAAAAGTGCCACTGTATCTGTATATCTTTCAAAAGAAGTGCCATTGTGTCTGTATATTTTGCAAAAAAAGTGCCGCTGTATCTATATAGCCTGATATTGTTTTCCAGCTGCATCTTAAGACTGGTTTTATTTTTCAATTGCCCTGCACAGCTCCTGCTTCCAAGAAGTCTGATCCCAAGGCCCAGGCCTTGAAGGCTGCAAAGGCTGTAAAAGCAGGTGCATCAACCTTAAAGAAGAAGGCAAAGAAAATCCGCACATCTGTCACTTTTCATCGCCCTAAGACCTTGAAGAAGGAAAGGAACCCCAAGTACCCTCGTATTAGTGCACCCCCAAGGAATAAACTAGATCACTATCAAATACTCAAATTTCCCCTTACAACCGAGTCTGCTATGAAGAAGATTGAAGACAACAATACTCTGGTGTTCATTGTTGACATTCGTGCAGACAAGAAAAAGATCAAGGATGCTGTCAAGAAGATGTATGACATCCAAACCAAGAAAGTTAATACCTTGATCAGGTTATTCTCATCCCTACCCTACTTTTTTTTTCTCAGAATATGTTGTAATGCATTGTTACTTGTTAGTCCTGAATATGCCCTATAGAGCAAATGCAGAAGATTATAGGGTTTTCCACTGGAAATACATTTTCTTCGTGCCTCTTACTTGTGGGAATTATGTTTGTGATCTAGGTTGTTGAATGGGCCCTTTTCTGTACATTTGTGACAACCTGTGTGCCTTTTGTTTTCATGTGATCATTTGCATTTTTTTTCTTTAATTTTCTGCACTGTGTTCTTTAAGAACTTTTATTTGTTTTTGTTGGCATTTAAACATGCAGTTTTGTTTACATTAATTGAATATCATGGTGGTTCTATTCATTTAAGTGGCTGTTCTATTCATTTAAGTGGCATCAGTTATTACCTTCTGACTAGAATTTTAGAGTCAGAAGTTTTTGTTATATTTTAACAAATTTGTTGAAATTGTTATCTCTGTGCTTTACTTGCCATTTCCATTATTAAGAAAATTTTACCCCACCTGGTCCTGACAACTTCTTTTATCCACCTTCAAATAACCTTCATATGCACAACAGCACAAGTCCATGCCTTCACATGTCTGCGCACATGCACACTGAGGACAGAACTAACTGAATTTTACACCGTCTTAAAACATGTTTGCTGTTTTTTTTGCTCTTTTCTTTTTGTAGGATTGAGTAGAAGTTGAACTTTTTTTGGCTATTTTCATATGCCACTACTTTTTTTAGTATTTATTAAATTGATTGCTTTGGAATTTGTAGTATGGCCATGCACACGGAGGACAGAACTAACTGAATTTTATAGTCTTAAAACGTGTTTGCTGTTTTTTTTTTTGTGCCTTTTTTCTTTTTGGAGGATTGAGTAGAAGTTGAACTTTTTTTTTTGGCTATTTTCATATGCCACTACTTTTTTTAGTATTTATTAAATTGAATTCTTTGGAATTTGTAGTATAGCTAAAGAACTTGTTCGGTATGTGCAAAGTTGCATGTTCTTGAAGAAAGGTATATATTGCTTGCACCCTTACAATCATGTTCTTCTATTTTCATTTTCAGGCCTGATGGGACGAAAAAGGCGTATGTGAGATTAACACCTGATTATGATGCCTTGGATGTGGCAAACAAGATTGGCATAATCTAGATTATAGTTTAGATGTCGGTGTTTTTGTTTAGGGGTGTCTATGAAGTCTTGATGTTGGTAATGTCTTTGCAATTTTGTTTGTAGCCCTTGGGCAGAAGATTTAACTGTTATTTCTGGATACTTGTTTTGTTTTTCATTATAATGGTTTTCAGGAAACTGATTAGAGAATCTATGCTTCCATTAGCAAATTCTTTACTTTAACCTTCTATATGATCTTGAGATAGACTTCTATAGATATAAATACTTGCTTAAGAGATCATTTCATTATTTCTTTGTTACGAGTAAGATTCTGTTGATTTACCTGCAGTTCTTTGGGGTACGGTTCCACATGCAACAGTGGAGAAAGTGAATGAATTGGTCAACGATCTTTTCAAACATGTGCCACTCTTCATCAAATGAACTGCATAATTTTGTATGGGCGTTGATTTAGGCATCCTATTTAAGGGCATTTGATTGATGAAATCTATGGAAAATTGGCTATGGGGTGCCAGTTTCGACCAAAAATGGTTTCCTCAAATCATCTCCCTTTTTTTTGTCAGATTTACTCATTGTGGGCCACTTTGTTTATGGCTTCAAAATGTTCTGATTTAAATTACCTTACTAGTAATTTATAATGCTTTAAGTTTCTGAATTAACAAATTTTGTTAACTTGAAATTTGGTAAGCTCATGTCAATGTTTCAAGAGGACTGGAGTCACTGGACTCGCTGGGTCAATCTGGTTCAACCAGGACCGATGCCTGAAATGGTCTTATATGGTGTATAATTATTAGACGCTTGAACCGTCTGGCCTATTTGGGTTGTACTAATTTGGTCATGAAATAAGGCAACCAGTACTGTTTTAGGAAAGAAAATAAAAATGAAAGGTTGATAGGGTGCCTCCATTTTTCAGATTTCATACTTGCCATTCCACCGTCTTTCCCTTCCTTAATCCCTTATTTTCTTCTCACTCAAACATTATCTCTAGCGAAAATGTCAAAATAAAGGGTGATTATCTTCCAATTTACCTCTGAAAAAGCATTGATTTCTTCTCCTTTTCAGTAATGGTTTGCTGAGGGAGATGAGAGTAGCTAAGGTCTTATCTCCTACTATAGGGTCCTCGGGCTTTGTCGACTTCTACGCAGATTATATGTAAAGAATTTCACCATCTCAATTACAAAAGCATAGATATTTTATTCTACTTTCTTTCTAAATTATGTTTCTATTTTTTTTATTTTATAAAACTTTTTTTGTATAAATATTTAGTATATGATGGGATCAGTGTCCAATCATGTTAAATGATTTTCATTGCGAAGAAATTGACTTTAATAAGTTTTGTATTTTTTGTGGTTCTATCTCATTGACATTTAGAATTTTACTTATGGACTCCGAAGGTGTTGGATGAAACATTTTTATGATGGAGAATTTTATAACCCACATCTCTCTTAGAGTGCGAAGGCGTTGGATAAAATTGTGGATGCAGGAAGTCATTCATTCGTGTAGCAAAGAGGAGGGAGGGGGAGGGGGAGGGGGAGGGGGCGGGGGGTGGGGGGCGCGGTGGGGTGGTTTGATTTTTTTTAATAACTGACTGAATTTGATCTGATCTTAATTTCATTTTATTCAACTTAACATGAGTCTAAATTTCTAAAACATTTTAAAACAAATATAAAAATGAGAAGATAAATTATTTTTAATAGAAAATAAAAGAATAGAGGACTTTTCTTTCACATGGGATCATTAATGGGTTGAATTTGAGAGAGGTACATAAGCTAAAACCAATAGTTAAAAAAAATTAAAGTGCTCAAATGGTGTTTTTTTTTTTTTTTTTATAATTAGAGCTGCAAAGTTTGGGTTTGGATGTAATACCCTGCCCCGGATTAGACGTAATTTAGCTTAATTTCCGTGTTTAACCGGTTAATCTAGAGGATTTTGGTCAGGGCTTTGAGGAAAGCCCAAGCGAGACCCAATCCGAGCCCGTGAGCTCAGTGATCCAGCCCGTCGAGCTGGAGGGGTATTTTGGTAATTTTACCGTTTGTCGTGTAAATTTTCATAATTGGTGTGATTTAATGATTTTCATTTATTGATAATACTCCCCTTATTGAATGATTTGCATTCTAAGTTTAAAATGAATTTATTTTTCAGAAAATGATATTTAAATATCGCCCGAAAGAGAGTTTTAATTATTTAAAATATTTTCGGGAAGGAGTTAAATTTTGAAAACGGTATCAGGTGTTAGACCATTTTTAAAATGATCTAGATATTTCATTTCATCTGAAAATAAGATTTACAAATTAGTTATTTTTACGTTTGATTAATTAAGTAATTATGAGAAAAATATGATTTTTATTTAAATAAATGATTTTTAATAAGAAATAAATTCTGAAATTTTTGTGGTGACCTAAGTTTTGAAAACCCAACCCATCTGTACGGTTGGATCAAGTTTTTTGAGTATTTAAATTAGTACCTTTAGTTTAAAAATCGATTTTTGATGAAACCTGGAGTTATCTGCAAATTTCGAAATATCAGAGGACTGTTATGCAAACCGCAGGATTTCCTGTGAACGCCATGCCGGCGTGCACTGCCGTTCGGCCAGATTTCCGGTCATGATGGATTCCCACCGTCAAGTCCTATCGCTGCATGCACAGCGGATTCGCCGGCCACTCTTTCATGATGGTCCATGGATGTGCCATCCCATCTTCGACCCTGCTGCTGTGCAGCGTTTTTCCGGCGTCTCTCCTCAATCAAATTCCTATAAATTCAAGCTTCTTGGATTGGTTTCAAAATCCCAGCAGAATCCTGCATTTCTTCTCTTCTCTCTACTCTTCTACTTCTCTGTTTAAATTTCCGGCCGAGCCTGAGCTGAGCAGCTGCTGTTTTTCAGTAACAGTAAGCAAAGTGGAAGATTTTCCAAAAATCCGAATTTCAACCCAAGAATCAAAACCAAGAGACCGCGAAACCACACGATCACGGTGAGGGAACTTAACTCTGCAGATTTTGTAAACAGGTGTTATATTGAGCAATGAGTGGTTTCGGTTTTGACGAACCCACTCATGTATATGATATGATATTTGTAAAAGTGCTATGATATTACGGTGTTGACCGTATGTGTATGTAAGACTGCTTCCACGTACCTGGGCTATTAAACCAATATCGGCCATATGAGAGATGGTTTATGTCTACTGGACCATGGGCGGACCATGCTGTCGTCAGTTGCTGACTTGAGGGTGTCAGTATCGGCTACGTTTAAGAGCCGGAGATGTGCTTGCAAGGATGTATTTTGACCGTGTCGGGACTTAATACTGGTCTCAGTATAGTCGGCAGGCGTTACGGTGGATAATGGCAGTGATTGATAGTCTAATGGTGTTATTATCTTATTTGAAATTATGCTTACTGTTTATCAAGCATGTGACATTGAACTGTTGCTAACCTGTTTTACTATTTACTTAATATGCATTGTTAATTATCCTTCACTGGGCTAGTTAGCTCACACCACTCACCTTTCAGGCAATGAACCCGAGGAGGAGGACCCTCTCTTTCAAGCTTAGGGCGTTTAAGCTGAAGCGGTGCCTTGGGATTCCCCCGGAGGGGAATGCCCTGATCTTGCTGTTGGTTCTTAGAACCGATGTTTTTGTATTAAGTACCGTATGTAGTACTTAATTTACGTTGTAATCGGCTATGTTGCCAATCGAGACAATGTTATGATTAATTAATGATGTTTGATTTTGCTTATGTTATGTGTTGATGATTGTTTATGTCTGAGTTTCTGGAGGCAGGCATATGGTACATGTTTGAGTCCACTTAATGGGCTGATGTGTAACCGCTGGGCCTAACTGTTGATCCGGCCCAGTCAGAGTGCTTATGGTTTAGTGTAGTTTACTTATCTTAAAAAAAAAAAAAAATCAGTCGCGTTCCGGGCCCACTGGTCGGGTCGGGGCGTGACATTGGAACTCTTCTAATCAACTCGATCTTAAATTTATTTTTAAATGTGTTACGTTAGGTCAGTTTGAACTTTTTTTAAGATAGAAATGACTTAAATTCGACTTTTTCAGAGTTAGGTCAAGTTAATATGTTGGATAAAAAATACCACTCATGCATTTTAAATCTGTAACTAATAAGTGATAAATGATAAATTTTGTTCAACAATCAGCTCACACGTATCAAGAGTCTCTCTGAATTGCAGGAAGTCTTGAGTTTAAGTCACTCACAACACAAAATTTCAAACTTAAGTATTTCAAGATGACGATTACAAAGTTTACTGTTTCAGAAATGAAAAAGCTTTTGAATTAAGTTATATCTTTGGGAAAAAATGTTGGAAGATAATAAATATGACAAAACAGCAGACCCAGGGGTGCAAGTATTGGCCGATACGATATGATACAGTTTTAAAACTGCATCATATCGGTGAATATTCGACCGATACACCGATATCTCAGCCATATCATATCAACCGATATCGGCCATTTTTTTTTAAAAAATGAAGAGAATAATATCGGCTAATACCGAATTTTGCACCCTTGATTAGACCCATTTATTTTATTTAAATGAGGTTTACACTCGTAATTGAATTTCTGATTTTTGGGTGTGAGACTCATACTTGCAACGTTTTGCACTTACCAATGCTAGAGGCTCTTACAACCTTATGCATTATCGAATATATTGATAATATCATTAACTTTACAATTATTTTGGGCATATTGGAAATCTCTTAAATATATACATGGCAAATATTTTTTGATAACTTTTAATCTATTGGCTGATTTCATTATCACCATTTAAGTAATTTATCTCATCAATATGTGATTGACCTTTAATTTAGATTTGATAAAGAGTTTACATAGGCTGACTGTTTACCTGACGTCCATGGAACTCAAACTCACAACCTTTAGGTTGTAACAACAAACCTTACCAATTGGATGATATATTTGTCAAAATTGGATAAAAGATATAAATATCAGCCAAATCATCAGTAATATGTATCAGATATTTAAAACCTAGGTCGTATCATGCGAATGTTGGGGTCAGGCCAATTAGTATTCTCACTTTCTAAAACTTCGAAGAAAGTTGATCAGACACCCAATCTCAATTATTCTGTGAAAGCTAAAAACTTAATTCAATTCACCCATTCAATAGGAAAATTTATTTGCTAAAGCTAATTAGTTTTCCTATTATATGTCTCTGTACAATGGCTATGGTGAATATATTTCCATTTTCCAGAAAATTCTAGCCAGCCGGATTTCAAGGGCTTCTGCTGATGGGCGAACACATGGATGAAAATATATACAACTCAAGATCCAGCAGTGGAAGCTCTGCTCAGACTGGTGTACTCTGTAGTCAATACTGTTCTGAAGATTATGTACTAGGCATGACTTCTTGGTTGTGATGGTTCATCTAAATTGTGGCTTGAGAAATTAATTTTGGTGGGATGGTAGAGAATGATCAGAATACTCATCATAGGAAATCAGTGCAGGGAAAATGTCATCAAAGAATCTGAAGGACTGCAAGCTTTTTTCTGACAACATGCCATAGGCATTAGGCACTGAAGCAGGAAAAAAAAAAAGACGACCTGCTTGTGCTCTTGACACAACAGACACAAACAAATCTGACACCCCTTTTTTTTAGTGATGGAGAAATCCAAGACTGCTACCTCTCTTCGAGTACGAGGGTGTTGGGTAAAACTTCAGATGCAAGCAGCTCCCCGCAAGCCACGAACATCGATTGACTATGGGACTTGAACCTGAGACGTCTAGTTCACGAGAAAATGAGCTTGCCAGTTGAGGTACCCCGTGATAGATACATATCTTTTGCATTGTAGTTATCATTATCATTTTCAAAGTCATTTTTCCATCTATATGAGGTTAGTACAATGCAAGAGGAGTACAACACGATTAACTTAAGAATTAAGATGTGATCTGGTGCATTAGTGCTGTATGGTTGTTGCTTTCAGTGCATGAGAATAAAGTTGGTGTCTGTCGGTGGGTACCATAGATGGATAAATGCCTCGATTGTTGACTCTACTCAGCACCATCAAAGACTAAAATATTGAGCTTTGTGCCTTGCAGCAACAAATGGGAAAGAGATGTTGGCAACAGAATGGAATCCAGATATCTGACCTATCTACTACCCAAAAGATGAGTTTCTGTGTTCGGTGAAGAACTAGGAGTATAACCAGGACTAGGAGTTGCGGGTTACTCCACTGCCAGTCAAACACAGCAGAACTCTAAATAGCTGTCCACAGTTCATCATTCTATAAAATATCCCTCTCTCAACTACTAAAAATAGAATGAAACATGGTAAAAATAAAATAAATAATTTATAGTTTTATAAAGACAAAATTCTCATCTACAGAATTACAATCATAGTTGAAGCACTCAAAGAATGAGCAAATCAGCCCAAAATAGCTCACAGAAAAGCAACAAATGGGCATGCATAATGCCTACATAGAGGAAGCAGGTTCCTGATCTAATGACTCAAGGGACATAAATACCTCAAACATTAAAGATTTTGAAGGAATCAGTGACGGTATGCAATCTGTCTTTCATTTTCTCCCATCTCCTTTCGTTAGCTCCCGTTGTCAGTGTGTAGAACTTACCTGCCATGTGTTCCTCACATATGGATGAAAATAGAAGCAAAAAAAAAAACCATAAATCTTAAGAATTTGTGTTTATGTAGCAAACAAGGCAATTAAGCCTACAAGAATCATAAATCGCTTGAAAAGGTCATGAGGATCTGCAACATAGTTATTGAGTACTCGTTGTTGCAACATAAAGGTGGAAAATTTGAGTCATCTTATAATTATTTTTTGATGTCCCACTAAGTTGCACATGTACGGGTGTGAGTGTTGGAGCCAACATAGGTGTGAGGTGTTGGACTCGACAAACCAAAACAATAAGGACTAGCCATCATATTTAAATAAATTTGTTTAAATTTATTTTAAATAAAAGGTGTGAAAATGACAATGAAAATCAATGTTGAGAAGATTAAATTGTATCGCAGTATTATGTCTCGAATCGTAAATCGTATATCATGTAGAATTGTAAGGTTCATAAATTTGTTCCCCCAAAAACAATAAATACATGAAATAATTTAAGATATCTAAAAAATAATAATATGAGAAATTCTCCAATTTTATTTCATTATTAAGTGAATACCACACAACTATTTCATTGGAGCTCAAATTTCAAAATTCTAACGTCCAAAAGTATAATACTAGTATATGTTCCTAGCACTGTCGTAAAAAGTTAACAATAAACCAACCTCCAAAAATCCAAACGTCCTGTATACCCAACAATTCAAACCAAAAGTTTCATGCTTTCACATTCCAAATAACTCCATGAATCCATTAGTCTTAGGAGTCATAAGATTTCTAAACGAATTTGAATCAATCCCCTTGTCATATTGTATAAATTTGATAGGATTGATTTATTTATTAAGAATAAGTCTTTGTTCAGGTCAGAGAAGAACCACATACAGTCTCCGTTCGGGTCAGAGAAGAACCACACAATTACATTCATCACACATATCCCTCCCATTCCCTCTAATTCTTCCATAAGATCAGTGGTGGTTTCTCAAGTGGTGTCAAAGACAAGATTATACAGTGGGTGATAACGGTCCATTATGGATCTAAGTATATATCACCATTGAATGATGATAATTTCTTGTGTACATTTAAAAGTATCAAATCAATATGTATTTTTGTGGATTGAATTTCAAAAGGACTCATCTAATTGACTCTCTTTCTTAAAAAATGCCCAAAAAAACTGGAAAATGTTATAAGCTGAAGTGTATGGAAAAAGCCCTCTTGAATGATTGTGCAGAGTATTATGAAATTTTAGTAATTCAGAACAATAGTTTTAGTAAACATTCAGGTAGCAGTTGGCCACATACCATTTCCTATAGAAATCACACCAAGTGCATGGCGAGTGTAATTTGGAGCCTGAGCTATAAACTCAAAACTGTAATAGGTCTTCCCTTCATCATCGCGCTGCTCCATTAACAATAGAAAAAAAGTAGAAGAAAACTGTCACATGCTCTTCTATTTGTAGATCAGAATCATGGATAAACTTATTTAGCACTCCTGTTTCGTCTGTTCACTATTTAACACATGGAGTAAAACATAGTTCACTTCTACATATACTTTCATGAAGGACCATTCCATACTGAATTTAACTTTACCTACATAATGCAGCTTAAATAACCAATGGAAGAATGGACTCAGCTAAAGCATCCAAATGCTTATGTATGAATGTCATTTACTGTAATTCAAATATACAACTACACATATATGCATTTAGAGTTCAGTTTCTAATTGCAATGGAACATTGACTTCAATAATTGAAGCTGTACATCGGCAATGGCATGTTGCTATATGCCATTAAATATAAATAGATTGTATTATTGTCAGGGTGTTACGAGGGCTTAACCTCTTTTTTTTTTGAGATAGTGTTGAGGCTTGATCTCATGTTTGTCTAAGGGGTAGTTGAGTCCTCATTTTGTTCTTTGTAGTGAGGATTTCAGACTGAACTGTACATGAGCGATAATGGAGAGGTTTCTTCTTTATGAGAGCTACTATTTTACATTGATGTTATCAGAGATAGTGAATTGATATTTGATTTTTTGTAGTTGTGAATCTTTTTCATTGTTTTTTTGCATAATAATGTTTATTCGCAACCTCCATGGAACTGTCTCAGCTCAACATCAGCTCAACATCTTGCATCAGAATTCATCTGACAACTCAAAAGGGCACCACAGACTTGGCTGATAAATCTAGTATGACACTGAGTTTGGATCTTCAGATTGAACTATCTCCTTCTAGTAACCCGTCTAACTATGATATACATAACCATTAGAGATTAAACTGTGAGAATGTTCACTCCATCATCAATTCAGATGTTTTTTTTTTTTTTGGCAGTTCATGCAGCTTGCCAAGAAACTGCATGGAGGGTGGTGTGTGTTCACATGCAAACTTGCAGAACTATTTCATCCTTGCATATCTTCCTTTCAGTTACAGGCCCATGCTGACATGGAATGGTCGAGGGTACTTCAGATGGAAATTAAATGCAGGGCTCTTGCTTAATGGAGAACCTCTCAACTTTCGCTCTCCAGTCAAAGGCTGAATACGGTGATGTGGCAGATTGTCCCATACTTACTATATTAATTTGGTTCCAAAGCTTATCTGATCTTGGTGCTCATCTACCAGATCCAACATCATAGTACTATGGATATAATGTAAGAGAGGTCTCTTTTTTTTTTTTCAACATTTTGGAGAAATGCTGATGATCTTCTTTTAGCGTGTAGTGTAATCTACAAGGTTCTTTGGTCGTTAACATTTGTCGACCTATTCATAAGGGAATCCTTATCTCCAAGTCTTGTGTTTGTGTTGTTTATCTTTGCAACATATACTCATGCTCAACCACATTGATTTAGACATGTACGCTAGTTTTTATTGAGATTAGAATAGAAAATGTTATCCCATGACTTTGATGAAAGATGTGGTGAGAGGTTGAGAAGATAGAAGGCTTGGAGCCGAGGTCTCTTCTTGGCTACTGAGATCCCTGTAGAATCTATACCCTTCTTTTTAGATCAACCTATGGTGGTTTTGTTTGCACCAAGAATGGGGTGTTTAAAATATATTCTTATGGACATTTCAAAAACAAAGAGAGAGAAAAAACTGTTCTTGTGGAACATGATTTAACACCATCGTCATTTATTCCTACATTGTACATTCATTAGCAGGTTTGGCATATTTTTTCATTGCTTTTGAGTGGCTGGAAAATGCTAAAATCCTTGTTAGCGCTCTATTTTTCCTGGCTAGAGTCATTTGGATCAAAGAGTTGATCGCGTGCTTGGTAATAAGTCTTTCCTGCTGTCCTTTGGACAGTTTGGAATAAAAGTAGGAATTCCAGTGGATAAGTTTTACTGGTAGAGTCGGCTTTTTCAAAGCCCCATTTCTTGGGTCAGTGCCCTAAATGATTTCCAGTTATTAAATTTGGGCTGATTTAAGATGTTACTGGAAGTGCATGGATTGGTTTGATCCAGGAAAAAGAGCTTCTATGATTTGGAGGTCCTGTTTTTTGAGGGAGTGATAATTTATTGGAGAGTTCACAAAGGTAGTTGTAGGGCATGCTCAATGAGATATGAGCAGATCCTCAATATGCTATGAAATCCAGCTTTGTATCGAGCTATGAAACCTGATGGTTTTGTCGTTTGTATCAAACTCTTTATTTTTGTTGAAAATGAATAAAGTGTTGTCTTGTTAAGCGAGGAAAACCTCCCTCTTTTCCTTATTTAACTCTCCTATTCCCTCTAATGGAAAATGGATTCCTTGAAAAAGGAAAAAAATGTCTCATTTTTTGCATTCTTGGCAAAGAGCTCTTATTCCATAGAACAAGAGAGAATGGTCTCATTTTTCATAGGTGGAAAATGACAAATAGCCCCTTATACAAGTAATTTTACACTTACAAGCTGAAGCTCCTTCTAACATCTTCTTTTGAGCAAATGATGAACTCCTTTCTAACCAATCAGTTCCCATTAAATGAAATTTAACTTGACTACTGCAATAATGACAGCTGCACATGATGCCTTTGTGTTCAAAGATTCTCTTCTTCAGTTCTTTCTGCACAAAATTCCATGGAATTCGACCTTTTTTTGAGAATGACCTGAACCCCCCTCTTCCAAGAGAGTGTGGAAGAACCCAAAAAGAAGGAAAAAAAAAAAAAATGAAAGAAAGGCAGACCAAATAGGGAAAATGTGAAAAGAATGTGATCAATGATTATTCATGGTTCCAACGGAAAAAACACATGTTACGGAGGCTGAGATGCCTTCCTTGAGTCGATCAAGGGTAAGGATTCTGCACAAACAAGATGAGCAAAAAAGCCTTTAACTTCAGAAAGAGAAACTTATTTTCCAAATGGCTTTGAAAGGGAACAGCAAGGACAAGTTGAGAAATGAGAAGGATATACTTGAAAAGATCTCACTTTACTCAAAGGCCCAAACCTTTCTTCCCTATCTCATTAATAAAATATTTTCATTTACCAATGCTACTAAAACTTCAATTGTGAGATCTCATTATCAATCAGATTTCTTTGAAATAATAGAGCCCAAGACACCTTAACTCCACCAAATTTAAACAATCGTCAATGAGGTTTTCTGTTTCTCTCTTTCACCCAAGTATCATTATGATGATTTAGCCTGGAACCATAACACATGACTACCTTGATCCTTCTCTAATTTTATCAACAAACCATTCCCTAATTTTCCTCCATACTTGAGTTGCATAAGCTTTCTCCAGAGAGCCTCTTCTCCAGATCTCCACTGGATCTTGGCCAGTACGGATCAGTTTCTTCGAATGAGATCCCCAAAACCTAGGTCCCCATTCTCGAATGGTAAATTTATGTCTTCTAATTCACTAAATGAAGATTTCCTTTTACCCTAATCTATCACTTTGGATCTTTTCAAGAATGATAGGTACCTTGATGGGTATTTTGAAGAGAGAGAGAGAGAGAGAGATAGTAAATTGGTAGATTAGCTAAGATACCTTTAATGAGTGTGATA
The DNA here is from genome assembly GCA_022113865.1 of Chimonanthus praecox. Lineage (NCBI taxonomy): Eukaryota > Viridiplantae > Streptophyta > Magnoliopsida > Laurales > Calycanthaceae > Chimonanthus > Chimonanthus praecox. The sequence continues at coordinate 23,377,733 of CM039094.1, read as the reverse complement.
CAAACACCAAATGATGGGTATTATATTTTTTCCCAAGTGGCCAGTTTTTTGTCTGAAACCTTCAATAACTGGCAACCGGGGGTGGGGGTGACCAGTCAAGTATACATAGCACAGCAAGAAATGGAAAGTTACAAAATTCATATCGTATGATTTATACGATGTGATAAGAGGAATGATTAATATCTATTAACAAATCTTACGATTTATAAATAATAGAATTATGGGGTTATTTAGAATGTGATAACATAAAACCTTTTGTTTTAATAGTTTTTAAGGCTTGAGTCATTGAGAATTTAAAACTTTGGATAATTTAGCCTTTTAGGGGTTTTTTATTTCATTATTGACTTTTCATAGTATACTTAAATTATATACTGATCTTATACTTTTGAGAGTTTGTTTTTCACAATACTGTGCTTCACAACACTATCAACATCTCTCCATTGTCAACATGCAGGACCGGTGGTTTGAGAGTTCGAACATCTGATTTAGTGGTTATGCGCAGATGATATCTTCAAAAACGTCTTTAATTGGAAGATCCTAATATTCAACCAGTGGCATAAACCATGGCAGGTAAGCAGTAAAATAATAGTAATAGTCCAGTAAAGAAAATGACCAAATGACTTGGATCTTCCAACTGAGTGACTTTTGGATGTCATCCACTTAAATGGCTCATCAAGTATCACTTGGGATCACTAAAGGTAGGGTCTGCATTTACAGAAGGGACACATGCAACAAACTGTCCCCCAAAGCATCTTTCGAACTAACAATGCTAACTGATGTATTTAACAGAAGAAAAAAACCCAACCTCTGTTGCCTCAATTAGCTTTGTCTTTTGTGAAGGAGGGGCCAAAACCTTTCTAATTAAAGCCTCAGCAACCTGAGTTTGTCAAATATCATCACCATTAGGTCCCAAGTATGCACAGTAGAAACACTGAATAGGAAAAACTTCAGAAAGAGGGCTACATTCTTTCCACTTATCAGTATCTTGTTTCTTGAAAATAAGATTTACTCATTAAGTATCTTGCATTTTGAAACAATGAAAATCATGTAGAGAACAGAACTAGCAAACCTCTTGTGGTGACCCAATGTCTCGAAGACTCTCTTTACTTGTTTCAATCATGTTAACACTGACACTTTCTAAGGGTTCAATTACATCTTTCAATACCTTATCTTGCCCGTCAATGACAACTTCCTGCCAGAGAACAATGGACTTTTATTAAGAGAGATTAGCCACATCACTATCTAATCCACAACGTAGACAAATCTCTCTAACAGGTTACAAAATCCAAAAACACATTAATTTCTCTAAAATATATTCATTAAAGCTGTTTGGATACTGCAGATCAGAAACAGTTTGAATATTTTGAAAGAATGGATGCAAAAGCTTCCCACTATGAATTAGGGCAAGTATGAAGATCGAAACTAAATTAGTGGAGTTAGTTTTTACTAATTTTTCTGACTCCTCTATGTCAAATTTGACAGTGACATAAAAGCCCAGCTGCACTAACACAATGGAACAGTTAAAAGCCCATTCTACCAAAATATTCAATCCAGTTACAGACTGGGTTATACATCCTAATGTATACAAAATGAAACTGAATTAACATGATAGTACCAACCTGCCACCCAAAAGGGTAAAGAAATGAATATCCATCCTTCTTGTCTAAGACCGCTTGAAATCCTTTCTTAGCTTCTGCAGCAACTGAGCCATATCAAGGGTGTTGTCTTAGGATATCTATCAATATTCAAGGAACCAACGCACTGCACAATCAGCAGGCGTGCTTTTCAATGCTATTTAAGTTCAACAGACCCAAAAAAAGTAAAAAGAAAGAAAAATTCGATTTTGATTTATGAAACTAATAACCGATGGGAAGAATAGCACTCACATGATGCGTTAGTGATTTTGAATAGTGAAAGGTAAGTTGTAATTGCCCCTACAGCAAGTGCTTGGCGCCTCCCAGATCTATCTGTTAAGCAAAATGGACAGCAAATAAACTTGTCTGGTCAAACTAACAATTTCTTAGGGTGCATTTTGATACCAGGAATTGCACAAGAGGGATTTCTAGGTAAAATGGATGAATATCCATTTTGTTGAGCATTTAGAGTGGGTGCAGTGAATGGGAACTGCACCCAAACATTCCTTTACAAAAATCACCCTCCCTCATCTCCCCCCATCCTACCCCCTCTCCCCCCTCCTTCCAAACCGAACACCCTCACTTGAAAGTTGCTAACTTGAGTAATTGGCTTCTGATTCCAGCCAAATAACTAGTCAAATCAAGGTGTCTAGATAAGTTATCGATCATAGACCATTGGTAGTAAAGTGTTGATCAGATGATGAGGCCGCAACAGGCAGTTTGTTGGTGAGTTCTCTCATTTTGAAATGATGAGACACATTCCATTGTATCGGAAGCTATTACTAAATAATAGAAGTTTCATTTGGATGGAGCATATCTCAATGCATGTATTATTTCTAGTTAACTCTGAATCAGCAATGCCTTCTACACTTGGTCCCATCCAACAGTGATATTATCACTCTCCCAGATCTTGGTGCTTCATTTCATGAGGATACTGACTAATTGGTTCTTATGGAGAAACCACTGAGCACTGCCATCACAAAATGAGAAGCCAAGACAAAGTTTTCATCAAAGAACTGAAAATCGGGCTCTACCAAACTTTCCTGGTCACCCCTCTCTTCACATGATGATGGAGCCTATCTTCATTAATCAAACCCATTCATTCAAATGTCCTACCAATGAATTTTTACTCTCTTTCAATAAGATTCAAAGTTTCAAACTATATCTGCAGTTGGAAACAATGTGCAAATTTTTCATTTGGTTTTGAGAGTTAATCATGTTTTTTTTTTTCTGATCATAATTAATCCAATAGTACAGTGCACCTTAATTGAAGTGAAAATTGCATACCATACCATGAATTAACAAAGATGGGTCCCATGACCATGCACTAAAAATGGGTAAACAGGAAATCTTCTGATTTTTGAAACCAGTAAATGGAATGGGTAATCCTTGGTTTAAAAATTAAATCTTGTAAACATAGGCCCTACATGAGCCATTAAAATAACTATAGTGAAAGGCATTTATACAATCTATTTGTAGTCGATGTTTTGAGTTTTTCTTTCACTTAACCTTATCAAAAACATGTTATGGGTCATTCCCTAATATATGTCCTTCCATACCATAATTTAATTTTATATGTTCCACTTCTACACTTCAAGTACACCCCCCATTCCCTCCCCCCACCCCCCACCCCCTTCTTCTACTGTCACATTCTGCTTGTAATTCTGTGGTATATACCTGGTCATTGCTGTTTCTAAATAACACTTATCTGTTCTTCTATTGGGTCGATGTTATATCTTTCCCCAATACACTCATTTATGATGCAGTTTTTCATTGTTACACTACACATTGAAGATGGTTAGAATCATTAGATCATCACAATTGTTGTCGTGCTGCAATAGGCAATCTAAAGTGGGGTCAGCATGATTGAGCTTCTAAGTCAGTTGATGGGTCCTCAATTGTTGTTTGGTCCGTCCATTTCTGTCACTAAAAATCTATAATTGAATGCAAACAAAATTCTTGTAAAAAAAATTGAATGCAAACAAAAGTGGATCCAAGGTGTTGCCCATATGAAGCAGAGTCTAAAATCGACCATGGAACCTTTGCCTGTCCAATTGATCCAGACCATCCATTTTGATCCACATTCATTAGATATAACCAGAAATGCAACTATTACAACATCTCATCATCTTAAAAAGCAAAAAATTATGTTCTCATCTCTATCGTATACACCGTTGAAAAATATCTTACAAAAAAAAAGAGAAATGGGAGGAACTGGAGTGGACAGTACCTTCAGTGACCGAGGAAGTTGCACTTTGCTCGGCCTTGACAAGAAAACGAGCACTCCTCCTAAAACAGGGGTAGAAGATGGGTCTCTGTAATGGTGATATTCCAACACATCCACATGAATAAGAGCACAGAATTCGGTATTCCTTAGAATAAAAAATTCAAACGTAATTCAAAGGTAAGTTGGAGGTTTTGGTTTCCACTTTCGTTGTTAGTACCTGAGAAGGAGTCAAAAGCGGCATTGGGTGATGAAGAGGAGGAGAATTTCGCAAGGAAACCATGTTTCCCTGTACTGTACTGGTACTGGTGCTGGTTATCAAGGAGAGAGAGAGAGAGAGAGAGAGAGAGACTTCAGACCTGTTGTCGTGTGGATGACGCGCCTTTATCTACTATTGCGCTATCCGTTTGGCACAGTGCCAGCCTATTTTATATTTTTATGCGGTGAATTACCAGATAAAACAATGACCCTCGCAAGACTGTCGTCTTAACGGTAACGACTAGTGATATTCGAATTACATGGAAATTTTTTTATACAGATATTTATTAATTTTTAAATACAAATATATATTCATATATATCTTATTAAATTCTATGAAACTACAAGACCTACTTCTTATATGGATCAAACAAAAGGTACTCTCATTTGAGTATATGAATTTATTTAAAATGTTTCATTTGAGTACATTGCTTTCATTAAATCAAACGAGTCATGTTCTTTAGGTTTCTTTAAGGTTGATAATTTTCAATTTCCAAATTATTAAATAAAATTGCTAGAAATTTACAATGCAACTAATTTTTAATAATTAAAATTTCATGATTTATATAATAGGGTAGATGGGCTCCATAATCATGTCTCATATTTTGTAAAGTTATCACATATGATGAATTGGTTTGTACTAAATAGTTTATTCCAAAAGCTCTTTAATTTATGAAATTTCATGATTTCTATGTGAAAAGCTCATTGTTTTTGCTTCTATACCGAATTGCTAAAATTTTGAGATTTATCTACTTTTTAAGGAAATAGATATGAAGGTTGTCTTTTGTAATAAGAGATATCGGTTTTTTTTCACCATTTAAATGATGATAAATGGACAAGAAGACAAACTCAGTATCCTTAGTTATAAAAAACACCAGTATCCCAATTAATTTCTAACTTTCAATATTGAATATATGGAAACTCTTAATTTTATTTAATATGGTACACAATCTTCACAATTATGCTAAATATTTTTTTTTAATTTACTTTTCGTTGTAAGCTTCCAATCAAATGTCTAGATCCAAACATTTTCTTATACAAAAAGTGGATCTACATGTAAACTAATTTAATTTTAAACTAGCTCAGTATATAGTTAAATTTTAATGTTTTCTCCGGTTAAATTTGTTGATCCAACTTTGTCTTGAATTGCTAAACTACTGAGAGATAATTATGTACAAAAATTTTAAAATTTGTTTAATTTACTCCCAAGAGCATTTTAGTACAAAAATTAAATAGAGAAATTCTCTTCATTTCAAATGAAGACTATTCAAAGGCATTTAAGATCGATTGCTATTGAAAATCAATCAAATCCAACTCAAGAGGGAGTTAACCTGACGGTCAAGAAGCTCCTCTCATAAAAAGAGATCTTCAATTCAATTCACACTCAACACTTCTCTGGATGACTTCCTATAGAAATTGGAAGGCATTTTGAAGAGTGATGTGAATATTCAAATTCAACCTCATTATTCTTTGCGAAAAAAAATGGTTACATAAGACCTAATTATAAAAAAAATAAAGTCCTACATGGCTCATCTATTTTGAAATTTTATAAGTGAATGGTGAAGATGCAGGATGCTACCTTTTTATGTTCAAGTCTCCTGCTCCTGATCACATTTCTTTTATTCTTTCAGTTTTAGTTTGGCAAAGAACGAGAGGCTTGTGTTTACTTCAAAAATGAAATCAGTCGACTCAACTTTGAGATAGGGATCATAGATTTCATTTTGGTTAGTTGAAAGATGATATTTTGGTCTTAAGGGCGAAATTTTTCTTGTTGATATTTTCATCATATCCACTCTCCGTAGAATTATCCGATGTGTGTAGATAGAGATGCTTGCACATGGGATTAGTCGGGTACTCTAAGAGGTCTGAACACTTTGATCATAGAAAAAGATCATGTGATCTAAGACAAAGAACTATTTGTTGAGTAGGAGGAGGAGACCTTGGCTGAGAATTTGACAAAAAAGTTTTTTTTTTTTTTTTAACCTTTACAATGGGTATCCAAGTTTAATATAAGATTGACTTTTTATACGAAAATCTATATACGATCATAATAATCAATTAAACCTTAGTGAGAGTTGTAAATGATAGACAGATCATAAATGAGGGGTGTGGATGCCACACCTGAATGCAGACATGGATGAGGATCTGAAATCTGTAGTTTTCTCCACAATTGCTGCAAGTGTTTTGAGTTGAAATCAAATTGAACTCGAGATGTCCTCAAAAATAAAGTCACATGTTTGGTGATTTGAATAATCTAAAGAAATTTTCTCCATTTTATCAAGAAGGATTTTCAATGCGAGCTGAAAAACATACATCCAAACAGCACCTATGCTAACAATTCTATGATTTAAGTCTATTGATAGAGATCAATCATTTATTCCCAAATGGGGGTGTTGACATTCCCTTTTTTTTTTAACCTTCTACTTATCGGCAGGGGAAGAGATCAAGAAGATTACTGAAAATCAAACCCTAATCATTTTCTTCTTAAGGACAAACCATAACACTAGTGAAAATTTGAAAGATGATGGAAATTTAGCACTCTAATGTTCATTATATTTAGTAGCAAAGAAATTCCCATCCTTCGGCCATGGATGTAAAATTATTGCAACCTTGTGGCTTGGATTTTTCCCCTCTCTAGAGATCCTGCAAGTGATTTCCACAGATTTTTCTGGTACAAAATGGTATATACTACTGCATTTAAACTAAGGAACTGTATGCTAATCTGCAATTTTTGGGTGGAATTGCAATTTTGTGGAATTTTATAGTTCTACACTCTAGAATTCTATCTTCTATGAAACAAGAATTCTGCCTTTTGTGCAACGACATCTCACAAAGTTCCACTTCCATAAGATTTTGAAATTCTCATCTCAATGCATTATTTTGGAATTCCAAAGCTCGAACTACTCTGTTTATGGAACTCTCATGTTCTAGCTAATAATTCAGAGACACACCAGCTATAAAATGGTTATTCTAGGAATTCCAAAATTCTGAAATTTAAGGCATCACATATCTAATAGAGAATTTTTACCAAACAGGCCCTAAATGTAATGTGTTACCACCTTACCAGTAACTTTGCACAAATATATGCCAATCTGCATGCAAAGGAATTTTTAAACCTTTTTCACTTTATGATGCTAGAAACCTTCTGGGTAAAAATTTCTGAGCCGGAGCAGCAGCTAAAATTCCATCAATTGGGAGTTGGGTTTTCAAGTTCTATTTCTCCATTTGATCCTAGCATGAACCATACTGACAGTCACCCACCATCGTGTCTGAGGTTTTTCACCAGCATCATTTTTAAAGCCTTATCCCCATCTATCTAGGTCCCCTGTGACTTTCCACCTCTTGAAGTAGAATTCATTTTATATAATTTGCAAGTCTTTACAAATTCTATCTTTAAACAGGTTTAGGATCTGATTCATTATGGAATAGCAACAGTAATTGAGTTGGTCAAGTACAAAATTGATGCCTTAGCCAGTACAATTGTTCTTAATTCCCACAATGATAACATGAGAAATATATGCTCGCAAATAAATTAACCACCCCACCCCACAATTGAGGACTTATATACAATAAAACTCAAGATAATTGGTTGATGTAAGAATATGGAACACAGCACTGTAGTCTTAAACGTCAGCGCACCTGCAGTTTAAATATCAAGTAATTTGAAGGAGTCTGCCACCACTTTAAGCCTGTCGCGGAATCTGGTCCACCTTCTCTCATTTGCTCCTACAATCAACGTGTAATATCTCCCTACACAAATTATGCATCACAAGTTAGTAGTAGACCTTAGAAGCCATTCCTGTTCATGTGGTCCGCATGGTAGCCCCTACATTGGGTCCTGTTATTGCATGAACCAATTGAAAATGACAAATCTACCCTAGTAAATGATTGAGATTAACACTTTCCTGTGCAGCAAAATGTAATCCATTATTTTCAATATATTTAAATAGCTTACAAGGAATTCACAAAATGTTTATAAGGTTTAAAGATTGTTTATAAATTTCTTTTTAAATTGTCTAAATTCACTCTTTATCATTTCCAAGTTTAAGTTAAAAAGATACAACTTGTTCGGCTTCTTGTATTTAAAAAAATGTTAGATGTCTTATCTGCTTTATGAAACTGATGATTTCTTTTAATTGACCAAAATGTAGCAGCATCAAAAGATATACTGGCATCAATTTCTCAACTTAAGGAGTATAAAAGGAACTTCTTTATGTACTAGGCTGGTTCCAAAATATTGTATAATATTGTTTTATTACAATCTCTTAAAATGTATAGTTAATATGACAAGTAACAAGTGAAAAAAACAGGAGAGAGTGGAAGAAAGGATAAGTAGCTTTCCTGATGTAAGTTTATAGAGCAACCTAACAATCTTGATTTCATGTTTACGAAAGTTGTAGTTTGAGAGAGTCAGGAATGATGAATACCATTGCCAATTGCTATAGTTGCAAAGGAAGTACGAGAAAAGTTTGGAGATGCAAGTTCATACTCAACGGTCCAGTAGTTCTTTCCATCAACAGTTCGCTGCAAACAGTGAATAGCCATGAAACATTAAGGATGATCAATTGACAAAGTCTCAGTCTATCTAGAAATAAAAGCTATATATTTGAGATAAAAATTTCTTCATGTGATTAAAAGTTACAGTAGATAGAAAGATCTACAATACATGACAACTACATATAATTGATAGTTTACCAAGGAAATAACTAGATATAATAATTTGACTAAAACAAATATTATTCTTAAGAGAACTATATTCATTTCCTGAAGTAATGTGAAGCAAGAAAAAATTAGATTAACCTTGTCTTTTTGGCTGTCTACAACTAAAGCTCATTATTCCAAGTAAGAAGAATGGTACACTCAGTTCCACGTCGAAGTAACACTCTGCCCTTTATAGTTATACCCTTTAAGTAGATTCGAAGTACAACACAATTCTAATTCAAGAAAATACCAATTAATGAGCTGTAGGCAGCAAATATGCATCCAAACAAATCAGTTACTAAAGTCCCTTTCAACTTGGTTGAAGTAACCTCTTAAAAGTCCATATGACCCTGTCAAGAGGGCAACGCAAACAGCTACATATCCAGTTAAAAGCCACTAATGAATCAGCAAATCATGATCATCACTGTCATATCCATTTATCCCATTTATCTGGAGTTGACACTCATGGCAGGATTTGGCAAATTAATTTCCAAGGACCAACCACCAGTCAGATGGCCATATGACTAACTACAACCTTTATGGTTACAAAAATGAGTTACACACTAATAGGTGCAGATTTGGGTGGGGGCAGGGAGGACATGGCCCAGCCAAAATTTTGGGATTCCCTTAGCTTATTAAGGTATTTTATTGGAATTTTAGAAAAATTTGTTGCCCCCAACCCAAAGTAGTAATGAAATTCTCTATATGGCCCTTTCAATCTCTAAAATTTAGTCAATTTCCTAAAATATCTCTAGAATGCTAACATCTCTTTAATTTCTTAGTTGATTTCCTTATATATCTTCATACAAATTTTCTCATTTACTTCATCTACAATGCTTTCAAATCTGAAAAATTCTTTTGATTTTAGTCATTGACTACACAATGTGAAAAGCCTACTGTAGAAACAAATTTTCAAAAATAATAAAATCTGGAATTGGAAAATTTGAAGGGGTCTATAAATTGATGTATATTGAATTTGAACATGGAAAGTGGATGCAATGGTTTTAAGCACCAAATGAACGGCTCCTCATTCGGGAAACCGGCCTTGTACCCCTTTTACAAGTCAAACTTTGAGCACAAATTACAATTACATGAATTGAACTTTAGAAGTATATAAAATTACAAATCTAGTATCATCATGTTCATGTTGGCAGCTTTAGAATTGAATTAAACTTTGGTTGATTTCTTCACTAGGGTCCAATGACTTAGTCCGCTTGTTGGAGGCTCATAGGTTTGTCCTTTTAGTGGGGCCTTCAAGGCTTGCTCCACTTGTAGAAGTTCCTTAAGTTCACAAATTTGAATAAACCATCCCATGTGCTCCACATAGACATGGTCCAAATGTTCATGGAGTTTAAATCTCCAAATCACACTTGTTATGTTCGAATCCAAACCACACTTAGTTTGATGTACTAATGTTCATGTGTGAGGTTCAATTCACATTTTGAGAATGTTTGATCTGATCTTATATGAGAATTCCAATGACAGAATCCAGTTTGAAGTGGTCATTGACTGTAATCAGCTATCAACCAACATTAAATATCTGTAAGAAGAATATTTGCTTATTGAATATCTCCCAGGAGTACTTTTCAATAACTTTCACCAATTTATTGATCTGTTTAATCTGATTTATCTATTAATGCAACTTGCCAATTTGTAGTAATATTTGAAAATGTCAACGGACCAATTTTCATTCTGAGTAAATTCTCTCCTAATTTCCTAAACTTAGAAAAACAAAGTCCAAAATTCTCCCAATGGCCATGGTCTTCTAACTTGTCCTCAATATCTCTCCAAATAGGGTAATATAACTTAGTAAATGCTTCTAATTGAATCTGAACTCTAACGGGTTAACTATTTACATTAGAAATAGAAGAAGGAATCTTAACATTGGGTGCCCATGTTAATGATCCAATGGGATTACATGGTTGGCTCACATGGGCAAAAGTGTTGGACAAGTACAGTGTACATTTGTTTGTAGGAGTCATGTTGTGGCACAAAAGAAGCAAAAGAATGCTAGTTCTAAATTTTTTAGGTACCTGGTATAAAGTTTCAATGAAAAATATATACATCCATTTCATAAAGAATGGGAAAGGACGCAAACCTCTTGGATGTCGAATATAGTTGGTACTTGATTTGGTGATGCAAAAATATTTTTAACTAAATAAAAAATGACCTGTCAACACAGAGGAATCAGAATAAGTTCTAAAGAAAATTCAAAGTCAGGACTAGACCACCTTTACAAGTTAGTTTCTGGTAACTTCTAATGTCCCTAAATTAGATATGAGCTTGATTTTCAGACACTAAAAACTCAATGGATTAGACCTGGGCCTCACATTTTAACATGTTTTCTCTATGGAGCTATGGTCCAGATTGAAATTTATCCTATTCATCATCATTCTCAAGGGGCCAAACTTTAGCCAGTAAGAAATTGTTTAAGCCCAGGTAATGTAGCAATATGCATAGAGATGAGAAAGGTCACCATCTTTCTCGAAGAAAACAAAAGAACAATATACTTTGTGAATAGAAGTTCAAAATTCCCTTAATTCGTGCATAACATTAAAATTTATAGAATGTCCCCCAAAACAACTCCAGACCCTAATTACAACTTCATTTTAAAAAAAATGAAATTATTCTAAATGTGAGATTCATTTTGACAAACTTCAATTATAACCCACCAAGACTCCTAGACTCCAGAATCAACATTAGGATTTATTATGAATGCAAATTTGCAAATTGCAACATTTGATCCTGTAGGAATGCAGTTTTGTGAGTTTGAACAGTACCAAATTGTTCAAAGGAAGAGTTATTTTTCATGATCATACCAATATGCAACGATGGTGGTTCTGATGATTGGAGCAAAAATCACAACCAATGAAACTAGGGTGTGGTCTGGGTTTCTTGCGTGACTTATTTTTGTTCGAAGGGACCTTTTAGTTGCCTGTAACCCATTCTAAATCACTAGACCAGAATTTCAAGCGCATGGGCTGGCCGAGGTTGACCTTCATGAAGGCAAAGCCCGTAATTTGACACACTACCAGCAAGTATGGCCAACTTTGGTCCTCAAAACTCATATGTTAATTGTGCTTGCAGCAGTATGAAACTTTAAACTGTTATGCGGAAACAGGGAACAATAGAAATGAGTTTACCTCTTCCATTGGACCCAAATCATGGATGTCTTGTTTATCAGTTGGTTTAAAGCTGACCCGAACGTTTTGCAAGGCTAGAACACGATCTTTAAATGCTGAATCGTGTCCCCTAAAATCAAAGTCCTAGATGAGGGAAAAATGAAAAATAAATAATTATAGAGGAAAAACTTCATAAGACAATACTGACCACATAAATCATGACAAACTATATAATTTTGACAGGCCACACTGAAGAATGCATTATAAAGAACCTGCCGAATGGAATATCGTAAACCTTGAATTAGTGCCTTCCAAGCAAATGGTTAAAAGAAACAGAAAACGGGCCTCCAATCTGGGAGACATTTAAGGCATATCCCTTCACCAGCCATGACAGTCATCTAAAAACCGGTTAGTATACTGAACCATAGGCCCCATAGACTGTACAGTAATGGGCGGTGAAGCATTCTAAGCATCTGCCGGCGAACACCCTTCTATGTCCTTATAAATCACATTGGAATATTCAGCGGTTGAACTAGAGCTGGAAATTTGATATACTTGGGATTTAGGGCATACTTTCAACAAATGAAACAAAATTAATTGTTATTTTAAAATCAGACTAATGACATACCCTCCAATCCGAGGGGTAATAATATGAGTATCCATCAATGACATCAACAAAAGCCCTGTAGTTCTTTGGTACTTCTGCACAAATAACAGAACTTAACTTGACATGACCATAAAAATTTTAATAGATCGAAATGCAAAATAGCTCACACAAGGAAGACAATGAGTAAGCTAGTGAAATTACCTTCAGCAAAAGCGAAAGTTCCAGATAATATATTTGCTGCTAGAGTCCCTATTCCAGCCAATACCGGTCTTCTCCTAAAACAGACTGAATGCCACCATACAAATGATCATAAGAAGAAGGCATTCAACATGTTGTGAGATGCCAACTGTATGCATAACTAATTGGAATAAGCTTTTCACACATACACAATCTAAAGAAAACAAATTGCCACTTTAAACTTTAAAAAATTATTGGTTAAAATATCCTGAAAAGACTTCTCGGACAATTATAGTAGATGTGATTTCATATCCATTTGTTTATCTATCCACGACATGTATATGATAGTATAACTTAAATTGTATGATTTAAATGCAAAATGGGCTTATTTTCAAAAAGAATAATAAAGACAATGGTATGATTATTATATAGTAGGACTCAGAAGTGATGGAGCTCTAACCCAATGGGGTTGGAGTGATGGCCAAGAACCTACCTCTAACAGTGGGAGGTCTTGAGTTCAATTCCCACTCCCCCAAAGGGCCACTCCCCATAGTTTTACTCGGTGTGTGTGGATACGGAGATTTCCACATGCCCCAAGGATTAGTCAGATAATGTAAGAGGCTCGGACACCTAGGTTTTTAAAAGAAGAAGAAGAAGCGATCGAGATTTTTATGGTTTACTCGTAATTTAAATATTAGTCAATACATTGTATAATGGTCAATGCAAATCAGTTCAATGAGGGACCTGATTTGCTGCAACTGAATTGTTCGATACGGTCAATTCAGGTGTTTTTGGGGTTTCTGATGCTATTAGATCTATCCATTTACCTTTTTAGGCCTCTTTTGGTCAGTGATTTGCTCAAAAATAAAAAAATAACTAAATAAAAAGAAAACGAGAGCACCATTTTGGAAAAATACCATACAAGCATGGATTGATGGATACACATCAAAAATAGATTTTTGAACCATGATTAGGAGAGGAAAGGACCACTTTTCAATCTGCAAGTATTTCTGAGTTTTTTTTCCCTAATTGTGAATTTCCTATTTTAAGATTTAGTTTGTGTAGTATGAGAATGGTTTTATTTGAGGCTTGTATTTGTGTAAATGTATTCTTGTAGAAGTTTTTTTTTTTTCCTTTATAGAGAAAAAAAAGATTGTAGTAGGATTTGTTCCTTCTAAAAGTGAGTTTTCGCAATGTAACCATAAAATTCTATTCTAGGTTATTAGGGTAAAAAACTTGAGCCAGGCTTCAGGGCCGACCAATTCAAAATTAGGTTTTGTTTGTTCATATGTCTAATTCATAAACTAACACCTCCCTCCCAACCCAATGTGCACATGCACAAACACAGCCAATCCACTGAACAGAGGCTTGCTCGGAAAAAGGAAAAAAGAAAACTTGGATCCACCCCTGTTCACCACCCAATTGAAAGGTCGGTACATGTGCATTTGCTGTTTGAAACGATAAATGCCTTAAAGAGCCAAAACACTCAAGAACCAACGGTGTTGGGTCTTGTATTGAATTTCTACTGAAACGTTCCTATCATTCATTCGAGAGCCATTTCACCAGCGTTCATGGAGAAATCCAATCACTACAAATATGAGGGTTAAATGGGAAATCAGTGACATTGGAAACAATTATCTTACAGTTAATTGTTGATCACCATCCTAATGGCGCTTGCTCTTTGATTCAAACACTTCATTTTGTTTCTCTTCACTTGCAAGATTGCAAAAGCAACAATCATAGTACATGGATGCTTTTTCCCCTTCCACTTCTATGCCACTTGAAAATTTGATGGGAAGTGATAATGCTAATGCAAGCAAGTTGGGAACTCAGTGGACATCAAAATGCATTTTAATTTATAAATTCAAAAAGACAGTGAATCGCTATTCACAAGAATGAATTCTGCCACCATGTCTTAAATAAACATCAATTCAATTGGCAAACAGTAGTATCAACACAGTGCAATGGACACAAGCTGGAAATAAATTCACTAAATTGATGGAGTTTTCTATCATAATCACATAGAACCTACAAAATATAACAAAAGCTCATCTCTAAATTTCAAGCAGCCGACGAAAAACTACGTCACATATTCTCATAAAAACACATATTTCTCTTTCCATTTTAAATTTGAAGAGAAAAGGAAATGGGTATGTTACCTTCTTCATTCAAGTGGGTTTCTTTTGAACATGCCCTTACAATGGCTACGGGAATTTTAGAAGGAGTACAAATTGACGAATTCCGTGCATTCAACTACAGAACATTGAAAGCAGATCATATAATTTCAAGTGAAAGACGAGAGAGAGAGAGAGTAATAGGAGTTGTAGAAGCAGCAGCAGCAGAAGAAGAAACCTGATAAGGAAGAGAAGAAACCCAGCTTCCTGTGAGAGATGTGGCTGCCATTTCCCTGCCACCAAACAACAACGGCTATGACTTCCTAATGGATTACGCCAACAGGGAGCTGATGCCACCCTTTTATGTGGAACCAACTGACACTGATTACGGGGTCTTTACCACGTGGCAAAAGATGAAATTACTTATTATTATTTTTTTTTTAATTCTTATACATCTTACTCTCAAGTGGATTACGTCATCTAGTTTAACTTGAGTACATATTTTGAAAAATGAATTTATCGAAATTTCTAGAATTAAAAGGAAATCCATAAAAAGGAGCATAATATTTGGTTTTCTTGAATTTAATACTCACAGTTTATTTTCTCTTGAGCTTATTTTATCTTTTCTGGTTTTACATATTTTATATTACTTATTTAAGATTTTGCATTGGCTTTACATATATCTTATAGCCTTTAACATTACATTGCCATTATTTTTTATTTACTTTCTTTTCTTTTCACTTTATGAGTTTCTTATTCTACCCATTTATTTACTTATCATTCTCTATTTTTCTTTAATTTATTTATTATTTCTAATAGTTTGTGATTATTACTTTCTCACATTTACAATAGTTTTTATGCTTTAATGTATTTATTATTTCTAATAGTTTCTGTGACTTTTTTACATTTCCATTCCTTTTTATCCTGCACATTGCGCGGGCTTCTTACTAGTTATATATAATATAGGAAAATAATCAACTGTGCATGGGCTTACCTTAGAGAGCTCGTAAAGATTATTTAGATTAGATTAATTAAAATATACTTTTTTAAGTTTTTAAAATTTTCTCTTGTACTTGAGAGTCTGGCAGCACTTGCACTTTGTTTTCTATAACTTACATCATTCTTCATTTTGACAAAAATATGGAATTCTGGTTAGCACATAATGGATCTTTGAGGGCCAAGACCAACAAATCCAAAGCCCTAGTATCTGAACATTGACATTAACCATGGTTGTATGGGTTGTAACGAGGGCTGCAACTTTGAGCCAGCTGAATTGAATGTTGAGTAACCAGGATTTTGGCCCAATTAGTAAGTCAGGGCCTGAGCCCAGGTTACTGACTTAGTCAAACCAGGGTCTCAGCCTCAATTTTAAATTCAAATTGCTCTTAGCCAAGCCCCTGCTTTTTTTTTTTTTGGGCCCAGCATCTTATTAGTTCAGAAAATATTACTATATCATCATCATCATTATTAAAAAGTGAAATCACATCTATATCGAGTTCACTTTTTAAATTCTACTTCTCTATTTAGCCCTATCAACAATTATAAATCCATCACTTCACTGCGTATGTCTTTCTTTATCCCCTAATTCCATATTTTCAATGATCTACTCTTTCTCATTGTATGTATGATATACGAGATTTCAACTTTAAGCGCAGGACTCCATCCTCTTTGATTTGACACTAACATTACCAATCATCTTAGATGGATTTCTCTCACTTTATCATCTTTTGAAGCTATCTTTAAATTATTTCAAATTTAATCATTACCTATTCTATCTTTTACATTTAAATCAATCATTCAAGATAGCATGCACATCTTTGTCGTAGAAGATATTGCTAAATCTTATAAAATAAAATTGAAGAGAGATTATATTTATACAATGTTAATTAAATAAAATCAAACTTTCTGGTTTTCATGGTTCTATGTTCAAATTTGGGCTCAAGCTTAGGCTTAGATTCAAGCCTATTATTTTGGGTTGAAGCCAAAAAATTTCTTGCAAAAGCTCTTATATAAAAAGCATTTCTTTGATAGTACTAAGTACAAAGTTTCCTAAGTCTCAGACGGAGGTGGGGTGGGGTGGGGCCTTTGTTCCCATGCTTCATGCTCGTGTAGAACACGTATGACTAAAATTGGCAGAATTTGACCAAATTCAATTATTCAAATTGAACTCAAGCATATTAAATAGGATATGAATTTAAAATTTGTGACCTAAAATGAATCCGAGCAATTTAAATGGATATGGGTTTAAAATTTTATAACTCGAATCTGCAATAGATCTGAATTGACTAATTTATTTAATAAACAAGTAAGTAACGGGTTAAAGATTGTTGATCTAGACCTAAATAAACGTAACTCAAAACTGACCCAACCCGACACATTGCTAAGTCTATGTATGACACCAAAATATATATTTAAAATTTTGGATCTGGCTGAAATCTTAGTTGTTAGGTAACAAGTACGGTAAAACTTAGTATAGAACATGAACCTGATATTGCAACTTAGAACCATTATTCTTTATCGTCCAAAGTTCATTTAGCCTATTTCATGGCTGGTTTAGTAGACGCTCTAATTGAAAAGCCCGTCTGTTCTGACAGATTATTTTAGACAGTGAATTTTATCTAATGATTATAAAAATTATATGGGTGGATAGATTATCATGAGAACTATCATACTGTAATATGATCCATTGAATCATGTTAGCTAATAATTTTTTAAGATTAAAAATGAATCATTGAATAATTTTTTTGATCTATGATGTTTAATCCAACCGTTGAAGATGCATTAAATGAAAATTATGATAGATTGAATCTAAATTTTTAAAAGAATTTTTTTTATAACATACCAGATTCAAAATAAAGTGGGTCTTACATAAAGCCCTTGTCCCTGATCGTTTCCTAGATTGTTCCCCATATTCCATTTCATTCACTTATTTTTAAAACCGCAAGGGTCTCTCTGGAATTCAGATTCATCAGAAAGGCAATGTAGATGTGGAGTTGATCAAATCAGCATGTTCAATTGTGTGGACCAAGAAACATATTTGAAGGAAAATGGTAGCAAAAGCATCCCTATTCATGGAGAACAAAATCCATTGTTGATTGTGTTGGCTTTGAAGTACTCGTTTTTTTTTATCAAAGTGTTCATGTCTTTTAGAGCACTCGATTTATCTTCAGAGCAAGTGCAAGCCTCCCTACCCACACAAATCAAGTAAATTTACAGAGAGTGACCCTTTGGGATGGAGTGAGAATCGAACTCAAGACTCCTACTTCTTGAGGCAGGTTCCTAACCATCACTCTAACCCATTTGGCCATTTGAAATACTAGTTTCATATGCAATTGTGTGGTCCTTCCGGGTCCATTGGCTTCATGGCATAGTTCATAAACTCCTGATTTTGGACAGCCAAGCTTAACCCAAGAGAGCATCAAGTAACTGATCATCTGGCTAACTTAGGAGACTCGATTGACTTTGAAGACCTGATGAACTGAGTCGAGTCCAAGCAAGTTTTCTAGCCATGCTTCATGGACCTTTTACATTATAAACTGACTTAAATTTGCATTGCTTGTAAATTTGTTGTGTAAAAAGAAACAAATGAGCCCACATCAATGCAGAAAGCACTGTTAGCTATCCATAACAATGATCATGCTAGGACATTAGATGGGTTCAAGTCTAATCAATTCAAACTGAATAATTAAGTTCAGTTTTTAAAATACTGATTAACTCAAACAAGTAATAATCAAATGCAAAGGCCTGAGGATGACCAATATTGACAGAATAGAAGTTAAAAGATTTACTGTACTTGAGCAACTCAAATCTCCCACATTTGAATTTTCAATCCGATTTTCACCACCTCCTTTCCCCCTTCAACTGATCGATGGGTTATGGGAGACTGACAGTAAATGGCAAAACACCTGACACTGTGTTTAGCATTTAACAGCTTGCGATTCTTAAGTTTAATTCAGTTGATAACTCCTCACTCAATATCTTGATTACTTGAGTATCCATCTCTTGAAGATGAACCTTCTTGAAGATTAAGATCTTGTTTTTGAAGACAACCTGAAGTCTGATGATCATTTGTGACCACAGGGGAGGATAAGGAAACAGTACTGACAGATGAATCAGATTCTGATACGACGACAAAATTAGTTGGCCTGCACCAGATCGCTGATTCCGAATGAGATCAGACCCAAGGACATTGTAACTGTGCGGTCTCTCTGTATAAGCTTCTTCTCTTACAAGACTCTCCATCAAACTGTACACAGAATGCGAACGGCTATCTTTATCAAAATCATGCAAAACATCAGATCGGCAGAGTGGGCAAGTAGAGTGAGCTCGAAACCAAGTGTCGACGCAAGAAACATGGAAGATATGGGCGCAATTGGGTAGAACTCTCAGCCACTCACCATCTTCAAATTCCCCCAAACAAACTGCACAATCAGCACTGCTCTGACCTGCTTCACTGTCAGGCTTCCTGAACTGCACTGCTGGAAGAGAGTGAACAATGGCAAAGTCTAGACCACGGCTTTGGACATCCAATGACGGGTCATCAGCTTGATTGTTCATGTTCAACAGCCTTGTTAGGGAGCCATCCCTGAAAGGAGGCCCGTAAAACAGAAAGCACCGCCTTTGGAGGAAATTGAAGTATCCCAGGAGGAGGAAGATGACACAAATAATAAACACCACGGTGATGAGTAGAGGGCGGTTCCAAGCATACCCTAAAGTATCTGGGGGTGGTTCTGGGGAGAAACCTCCCATTTTACAATCTGCACAAAGTACTTAGTCAAATGCAGGGATTTTCCTTTTTCAGAAAACAGAATGCAAGAAATGCAGGCATGATTTAGGGGATTTTTTTTCTCATAAAATGAGTTTGTAAGTAACTATAGCTGGATTAAAGATGTATTCTACCAAAGCAGAAGAGTTGAAAGCTTCTGGAATCTGTGAATGGCATTTCTTCATTGGATAATTTGATATGGATTTATTCTAACAAGAGATAATAATAAGACAATGATGTCTAAAGACAAGGACACCGATAAGATCAATGTTGATACAAGGACAAAGGTTTCTAGAGGGCTGGTGATAATTCCCAAGAACATATAGCTGACAAGAATCAATAAATTGGTGGTCAGAAGATTGGACGGGTCCCAATCACAATTCTTTGGAGGTTTGGTTAAGGAAATTCAGCACTTGTTTTCTGTTTTTGTTACAAGAATCTCTCTAGCTACAAGCTTGAAAAGTTCTATACACCAAGCAATGCCTTCCAAAACCCAATTCCAGGATTGAAAGGAAGATCTTGGAGAAATAATTTAATTAAATTAGTAAACTCACTGAGTAAAATCAAATCCGGCCGAGGCTTTTGACATTGTCTACTCTGTTTTTTCTTGTTTTAAGTTAATTCTCATCTCCTTCATCTCTCTGGTTAATATCCGACTTTGATTTATTGAGCATTCCAATTCAAGATTTAAGTGAGTCTGATTTTATTTATCTTTTTCATCTTGAATTGCATTCGTTGGAGAAGATTTCTTATATTCTAATGAGCCAACAAATTTCATCCTATCCCATAAGGCCATTTTATGTAGTTTTTACTCGGTGTGTGTGGGTAGGAAGATTTACACACACCCGAGAAGTAATCAGGTGCTCTAAGAGACCCTGGACACTACAGTTATCAAAAAAATAAAAAATTCTAGTGAGCAAACGAGGTCTACTATTAGATCATTAGACGCGATTGACACTGGTCAGTGCATTCTAAGGTTTACATTTGAAAAAAAAAGAAAAAAAATAAGTCGATTGATAATGTTGAAAGTTCTGCTGCAGACTTGCATGAATCAATTTTAAAGAGTAAATAAGAAGTGTGTGACTAAAATAATTTCAGAGAATTCTCCCACCTCCACCCTCGCCAAAATGGTAACATAAGGAACCATCAAAATTCATATTAATAGCACCCTCCAAAGGTGGGATTCATCTTAATTGATGAATCCATTAAGTCTGAAGGTTGCATTTTGGAATTTGGCCCAGTTATAAGATTACCAAATTTCAAAAAACAAGCCAGTCCCGGCAAAAATTATTATTATTAAGTTTAAACAGAAGCAAAGAGTACTAAAATCTCTTATAAGGAGAGTAGAATCATTAATGTTAGATAACAATAAGATATATGATCTCACAATATAGAAAGCTTATTGGACTAGCATGGATGAGGAAAACATAATGCGGTTGAATTGAGTTATCTACGTAGTAAAAGTGGGGTAATGTTTAACTGTTTAAAATTAGGAGAAGATAGTGCTAGGATGGGTATCCAGTCCAAAAGACCAGTCTATTAAGTAGAGTGACCTTAGTCTTTTATAAGTCTCTAAATCTCTCTATTCACAACTAATGTGAGACTTGTTCTTTGCCCCAATAGACATGCACATTTAAAAAAAAAATCATGTAAAATTTTCACTCATATAGCCTAGGGTGGAGTTCACCTGTGACCCATTAGAAATTTGACATCCTCCATGCTGTATCCATATTCACATTTGCTATAATGAGTTAAGGTCAATATCTATGTGACTAAAGTTTACTGTTGGAATAACCTTTGAAAATTAAATTTTTTATTTATAATTTAAGTTTGAATAGTGTAAAATTAGACAATACCCTTTTTGAATAGGCATTTATCTTAAATAATTTTATAATGATCTATCTTAGTTGAAGTATAAGAAAGGAAGCATCATCAATGGTATACCTGATCCATTTCTCACTATTTCAATGAAAACAAAAACTTTTAATTCAATACAACTGAATTGAAAACATAGGATGTCACAAAGTAATCTTGCTCTTGCAAATCTTAGTCTCAATAAGTTCGACTAAGAAAATTATTTTTATTTCATAAATAAGTATATTTTTGTATTTTTTTAATCATAGGCAATGAATGCTTGGAGCTGGCTAACATAGAGCATCAGTGAGGCCACCATTGGACTGGTCATACATAGAAAGACACTCCACTAAACGCAATTTTACTGCCTAATTAAATTAATTAGCTCGATTCCCACTGACCGTTACTAGGAACGAGTGACGGCTGTCACTGGCTCTATCACCATGAACCTCGAGAGTACACGAAATTGTAGTACAACGACGGATTTAACCGTTTTTCTACAACTGTCTCATCTATGAAATTCTTTATCAATTTCATTTATAGTTAAAAAACTAGATGATGACAGAACTGGCCTAGGTCTAAGTGAGTCCACCTGCTTTGGATTTGAATTGAATAGGCCCATCAAGACCCAAGAATAAACCAAGCTTTAAAATTTTGAACAAATATTTTACCTTTAATTGAATTTTGAGTCACTTTTTCTTGCCAAAACTTGTAAAGAAAGAAGAAATTATGGCCAACTCATTGAGTTGAATTAAGCTTTTGGATTTCAAATGGACTTCTTTCTACAAGACTATAGTAGTATAGCAAATGACGATGCTCAGTCAACCTCACAAGTGGGATTTGAATTTGGGCCTGATTTAAGGACTAGACCCATTTTGATACGGACTTCAACTTGGACTTCGTTCCAGATTTGGATCTGAATTTGGATCGATATCTGGAGCCGACATTAGCTGCCCATGCACTTATACTTAAGTATGGCCCACAATTTAGTCTTATGGATTTGGATCCTCAAAATCTAATAGGGCCAGGAGCCCACAACTGGCAGGAGTTGAACAATTTACTCCACTGGGAGCTGTGGACTACATTTTAGGGTGGTGTCCTGCGTTCTACCATATCAATATCTGACAAAAGATCCGTAAGTTTCCACGCCAACTTTAAATTTAAATTTATTTTCTAAATCCAGCACATGAAAGTGAAACAATGGCACAAACACAAAAACACCTTTGCCTTTTCAGTTGGGACTGCCAAAAACCCTTAGTTCTTATCTTTTCTTCCTCTTTTTTGACGATGTTGATGCATCTTCTCCTGCTTACTGAAGCCCCAGATAGAACCCACAAAGGAAATCCCTGCAAGAAATCAGGTTCTTCCTGCTCTCAGTATGCCACCATACTAGTTCTTTCCATCTGATTGATAGAATTTTGTGAGAATATATATATGTATACCATTCAATGATGCTACTGTAGTATGCTTGTTTTCAATCTGCATTGTAAGCTCTTTTGGGGTTATATCAGTTTTTGCCTCTTTTCTTCCCATTGATAGTTTTTTGATTAATTTTGGGGGAAATACTAGTATAAAACTAGATGATGGAAGGACTTTTGAACCCGATTTGGTTTCTTCCTCTGTCCAATTATCTCCTGTTTCACATATTTTAGTGTCAAGTTCTGTAATGGGTCCATCAAATCTCTATGCGAGTGCTCGGATTTTTACTGAAGTGTCAATGTATACATTTGGAATTAGGCAGAGGTGCCGCCATTGGCTGCGGTTACATTTTTACCCAGTTGAGAATCATCAGTTTAATTTGAATTCTGCAGCTTTTTCGGTTAAGGCCGACGGATACTCGCTATTGCATGAATTTTCATTTGCAAAATTGGGTAAGAGTCGGTCAGGTTTGATTAAAGAGTATGTAATTGAAGCGGGTCACAGCTCGAAACAATTGGTTTTGACATTATTTCCCTTGAATGGATCATTTGC
The DNA here is from genome assembly GCA_022113865.1 of Chimonanthus praecox. Classification (NCBI taxonomy): domain Eukaryota; kingdom Viridiplantae; phylum Streptophyta; class Magnoliopsida; order Laurales; family Calycanthaceae; genus Chimonanthus; species Chimonanthus praecox. The sequence continues at coordinate 23,354,306 of CM039094.1, read as the reverse complement.
GTTTATCAATGGGATAGAGGTGATTTCTGTTCCCGACAATCAGTTCCCTTCTGTTGCTGCTACAATCCCAGCTGGTCCTGCAGTTGAGATCTCTACCCATGCAGGCTTTGAGACATCTTACAGGATAAATGTAGGTGGTCCATTTTTGAATTCAGAAAATGACACGCTGCAGAGGAATTGGGAACCTGATCAACCCTTTCTCATAAATTCAGCTTCAGCACATTCTGTATCTGTCAATCTGAATTCGATAAAATATCCTTCGGGAGTGTCGGCTGAAATAGCTCCCAATTGGGTCTATGCCACTGCACAAGAAATGGCCAATGCAAATGTCGGAAACCAGAAATTCAATAATTCGTGGATGTTCCACGTTGATCCTGGTTTTGACTATCTTGTTCGACTGCATTTCTGTGATATTGTAAGCAAAGCCCTAAATATTCTGGTTTTCAATGTGTACATCAACAACCAAACTGCTCTCAGTTCATTGGATATCTCAAGCATGACTATGGAATTATCAGCTGCTTATTTTGTTGACTTTGTTGTCAACGACTCCATGAGGTTCGATAGTGTTCTGGTTCAAATTGGACCTCCAAATCTGATGAATGACCAACCTAATGCAATTCTCAATGGTCTAGAGATTATGAAACTCAGCAATTCAGATGATAGCTTTGACAACTCTTACAGTGGGAGTTTAATCAGTTCCAAGGTGCCTAAGAAGAAAAAATTGGTGCTGCTGCCCATTGTAGCTTGTCTGGGAGCATCTGCCATTTTAGGGCTCATGACAGCTGCTTATTGCTGCTGTTTCCGTCATCTAAAGAAACCAAGGCGCTCTCTGACCTGGTTGCCTCTTCTTACCCAAGCCGGTCATTCAGAAACCAAGGTTTCAACTGGTAGCTATGCATCAACGGTGCCTTCTTTGGGTTTGGGCCACATTCTGGCATTTACAGAGATTCGAGAAGCAACAAAGAACTTTGATGAGAGCTTGGTTTTGGGTGTGGGTGGCTTCGGTAAGGTGTATAGAGGAGTGCTAGAAAATGGCGATGTAGTTGCTGTTAAACGGGGTAATCCACGATCGCAGCAAGGACTGCTTGAATTCAGAACAGAAATTCAAATGCTGTCAAAACTTCGACACAGACACTTGGTCTCTCTAATAGGCTATTGTGAAGAACTCAATGAGATGATCTTGGTCTATGAGTACATGGCTGGTGGCCCCCTGCGAAAACACCTATATGGCTCAGATCTCCCACCTCTATCATGGAAAAAAAGGCTTGAGATATGCATTGGAGCTGCCAAAGGTTTGCATTACCTTCACACTGGGGCAGCAGAGACCATCATACACCGAGATGTAAAGACAACCAACATTCTACTGGATGAGAACTTCACAGAGAAGATGGCAGATTTTGGGTTGTCGAAGCAAGGGCCATCACTTGATCAGACCCATGTAAGCACAGCAGTTAAAGGGAGCTTTGGGTATCTAGACCCCGAGTACTTCCGGAGACAGCAACTCACAGAGAAGTCCGATGTGTACTCATTTGGAGTCGTAATGATGGAGGTCATGTGTGCTCGGCCAGCCATAAATCCAGCCCTCCCTAGAGAACAGGTTAATATAGCAGAATGGGCCATGCATTGGCAAAAGAGGGGCAGACTTGAATAGATCATTGATCCCCATCTCATGGGTTCAGTCAATCTTGATTCATTGAGGAAATTCGGAGAGACGGCAGAGAAATGCTTGGCAGAGCAAGGTAGCGAAAGGCCAACGATAGGGGATGTGCTATGGAACTTGGAGTATGCACTTCAGCTGCAAGAGACTTCAACACAGACAATTGTGGATGAGAACAGCACCAGTTACATTCCAGACATCCCAGATCGAATTCCTGAAATCGATTCCTTAAAGCAAGATAGTGCTGATATTGTCAGTGAAGAAGGATCAGAAATTTCTACGGCTAGCGCTGTGTTCTCGCAGCTGATGAATGAGAAAGGGAGATAGTTGATAAAGGTTACGCATTGAGACACGGTTCCTTGGGACACTCCTCTACTCGACTACTTCACAAGTTCAAGCTCAAGTCGTTCTTCTCAAATCAAAAGCCATATGAATCAGAAAGACAATAGCTAACATACAGCAGATAAGTGGTATTCACAAGCATCCATTTCATTCTACTTCTATAGCAGTATGAATTGTTCCAAGACCACACCTACAATCACACACCAATACAATGGATTTCTAAATTTCTCTTCAAATTAGAATTTAACGATTTCTTGATGTTTGATCAAATCCCATTTGATCTTTTCGAGAAGAAAAAATCTGCCTCTTTAAAAAAAATTACAAAGGAACTTCTATTATGATGTATTTTGACCCAACACCTATAGGACTTGAAACCACAACTTTGAGATTGCAACCACAATTACTTACAAATTATGCCAAAAGTTCTTGTCGTATTAGTAATAACTTGAAGTGATAAAATTTTAGAGTTGTTAAAAAGTATAGATTAATTAATTTAATTAAGGTGATTTTTTTATAGTCTACATATTTAAACATAAACCTTTTAATAGGTCATAAACTTGAATAAACCAAGTAATGGGCTTCGATATTTGAACTTAGGTGACTAAAATTAATGGATGAAAAACAGTTTGTTTAAATGGTGTTTTTCCGATTCAGGTCGAGTCAAATTTAGGTCTAGATGTCCTCTATTCAATCCAATCTAAATTTATTTCGGATCTAAGTGAGGTTCAAATTTGGGTCAAAGACTCCTCTACCTGACAAGCTCAAATTTATTTTATGTTGGATTGGGTCAGATTAGGTTTGTGGGTTGGATACTTGGATCAGAAATTGCCATCCATAACTGGTCCATCACTAGTCATCCTGATCAAGCCCCATATGCAGCATGCAAAACCACTCATCATGATATTTGTGATGGACGGCTTAGATTTCATGGCTTACAAAAGTTGCAACCTAAAGTGTATGAACTCAAGCACATTGAATGAACTTTTTTTTTTTAATTTACGTATAAAAAATTGCGGGAAATAACTTTGTAAGCAAACCTGATGCAATCATCTTTTAACTTTTAAACAAAAAAAATTGAGAACACTTGCTGCAACTTTGACTTTATTCCTCCGATGAGAATATTATGGAGTGGAACTGCGATGTCATTATAATAATCTCCTTCTTACACACCTAAATTATTATAACTCAACTACATGTCTCCATCACATCCACATTCATTTTATGTTTTAGTAATGAAAATTTGGACAGTAAAATGTTGGTTGGAGCTGGTCATTTCTAGCTCATTTTCATATATAAGATGCAGAATTTGACCTTTTATCTTGTAAGGTTAAATCATGAACCCGTCTTTCTTTTCATAAAGTTTGAGATCAAGTTTCCTTCAAGATAAAAAGGGTCACTCTCCAATTGAGAGGTTTACATATGCCCTAAGGATTAGTCAAGTGAGATGTTTGAATAACTTGGTATTAAAAAAAGTTTTGAATCATAAATCAATGGCATGTATCAACCTATAAACTATATCATTATATAGTCAAATATTAAATCTAATGATATGTACAGCATATGCAATGTTCGGACGAGTAAGTGTGAGATATTGACGGACACCAACAAGATGACGATACGTAGTAAGGTCAGAGAGAAACTCCCGCATGATAAAGGAGTGACTTCAATATTCAAAAAATAACGGAGACAACTAAGATCCCTATTAAATTGTGCACTTGAATTACTCCAAACAAATAAATAAAATTATTTTAATGAAATTTATTTCCTATAATTCATATATTTATGATCATTTTAATTTGATAAGGTTAATAACCTTATAAAATAATGTCACATATTATTAAAATTAAAAATCTAATTATGGGAAGTCATCACTCATGAGAGAATTAAAGTTCTTCTTCTAGAAATAAAATCCAATCCGTATCACGAGGATGAAAAAGATAGAATTGTCCTCAATAATAAAGTAGCACAAAAATTCAGCAGCCGAAGACCAATTCCATTGAAAGAGTCTTGTTACCAATAGTGAGACATTTCCCACACAATCGGACCAAGATTTGAATTTTAACCAAAACGCGGCTTATGGGGCCTTCTTGACAATTAACATAAAAGGAATGGAGACTTAATTTCAAATCTAATTCAAGATTTACTACTTTTAATCTTTAACTTAATTTCACATCGTCTAATTTGAGAAAACAATGACTATATATAATACTTGAGGTACTATTCTCTTAATGGTTAGCTTTTAAGAGTGAGTTCGACTTTAAGAATGTTATCAAGTCATAGTTTTCTAACATGATATCAAAGTAGGTTTTGTGTGCATCCGCAGAGCCCACTAGGTTGTCCATATAAAAATCCAGAGTCTAGTTCTCAACGTCATGAATGAGTTCTACCTCAAGAATATTATTAAGTCATCAAGAATACTATCAAGTCATGATTTTCTAACACAGTATTATTCAATTCATAATTAACCAAAATACTAACTTGTAATTCCAAACTAAATCTGAGCAAACTAATTTCAAACTTGGTTCGATTGTGTGGAGTCAATTTTGAGCAAACAACAATTTTAATTGAAATTACCATAAGAAATTGCATGCACATTTTAAGTCAATTTACTGCAGTGGATATTGCAAATGTAGATTGCACCAATTTTTTACAATTTGTTGATTTAATGAGATGAATTTCCACGATTTGATAAAATTAAAATTTTCATGGCCTTATAAAATTTGGAGCTACTTATCAAATCGAAAGAAAATTTTCTAGACATCATTTACAAGGAAAGACCCGAGCCCACTAGGTTGACCACATAAAAATCGAGAGTCTAGTTCTTAGGAGAGTATATACATTTTCTTTGGGTATTTTAGGGGGTGACTCCTACTCATTTATCAATCCCAACCTTTAATAGACCATAGCACTCCTTAAATTTTAAGAAGATTATTTACAACATCCACCTAAGTGATTTTCATGGGTAGGTTTAACATATTCATTATGATACGTTTGTTTAGGATGATTAGATAGTTATCATGCTTAATAAGCAAAGTATCAAAGTGATTTGACATACATTTCCGTATAGCCGTTATAGAAAGAGATTCTCAAAGAAAAGAAGAGTATATCTCCTAAGAGCTCGTAAGGAGGACTCAATAATCGAAAATTTATGAAAGGACGTGTTTTTTAAGGACATGTTTTTTAATGGTTTGGATTTTTTTTTTAAGACCAAGGTATCCCATGCCTCTTTGGGCACTTGACTAATCCTTGGGCATGTGCAACCCTCTTTATCCACTGACACCGGATAACATTATGTGAAGTCGCTCTTTTGTGTTGAAAGTGACTTGAACCCAAGATCTCCCACATTTCAGGTGGGTCCTTGATCGCGAAGTCAACACTCACGGGGTTAATTATATGTACGCCCTAATGTATTGTATACAAATAAACTATATATCGAAAATCAAACTTCTTTGAAGCTTCCCAACACCTATGCGCATTGAGCTGATTGAGAAGGACGATCTAATTTTCGATTTGGATTCAACAACCGATACTCCCAGAAGCGGACTAAAATTTCAATTTGAATTGAAATTTTTAATGCTAAATCCAAATGAATCTCGAATTTGAGTTTGGTCATTTCCACCTGTAATGTATATATGTAGCTCAAATCACAGTGGTAGACATCCGAGACTTGATGCCACCATCTTGATCTTGACATGGGTGGGACCTAATGATGGAAGATTAAGACCGGATATGGACTTTAAGGGGCTAAGAAAAATCTTGGTCTTGTTGCAAACAGACAAACAAAAAAGTCCATTGATTCACCAAACTGCTACCTAATGTCAAACATGCATAAATATAATTTACATGCTTTGAGAAGTAGGCATCACCAACACCGACGCCTAACAACGATGTTTTGCAGAGTTTTTCCACACTACAGCTATTCCTTTTTTTAATGAAGAAGCCAATCATCTCACATCAGTACAGCAAAAGGAAATAACAAAGAAGACTTGTACTGTAATTAAGGGAATAATTGCAGAATTGATTGAAAATCTTATAAGAACGTTCACACCCAAGAATGATTTGCTCAAGTTCTTTAAGCCAATGTTGGGTAGTATTGGCGGCATCAGACAAGAGCTTGTCACTGTTGCTGACCCCAAAGAATTGATTCTCTCTTCTTGGGATTACTTAATTCTGTAATGAGTTGGTGTTGAGCACCCTGTATTTGAGGATTTTCTTTATCTTAATGAGTTTTTTTTATTAGTCACTAGATTCTGTCAAGTTGCTTGGTTGATTATGAAAAAAAAGAAGAGGCAACTCTTCCTTTGGATTTTTCACTTGGGTGGTGATGCGGACATATGTGGACGTAATCAAAATTTGAATTTTGACCCGGGTGGGTACGTTAGCAATTTACCAAGCTCGGGCTCTGATACGAAAGATGAAAATTTTATTTTTGATCCCGGCGGGTGCATGAACAATTTGGGTCAATCCAAAGTCAAAAGTGAGCCTCTTTAAAATGGGCCAAAATTTGAAGCCCAATTAAGATGAAGACCCAACATTGGAAGATTTGAGAATCCCAAAACTACTTAAATTGGGACACCTTGTGGAATGGAAAAACAGCTACCACGTGGCTTAGTTTTATTAGGATTTGTTTTTAATTAGTAGTTGTTTATTATTAGGAGTTCCTAATTAGATATGACTCTTATTTAGTAGGTGTTTATTATTAAGAGTTCCTAATTAGATAGGACTCTTATTTAGTAGGTGTTTATTAATAGGAGTTCCTAATTAGATAAGACTCTTGTGTTTTTATTTAAGGAATTATAATAGCCAGTCTGGAGGAGGAGATTATTTTGATCAATAAAATTGTTATTTTGTTTAGCAAAACGAAGGACTGTTTTGTGAAGATTCAAGTGCAAAACGAAGGACTGTTTTGTGAAGGTTCAAGTACAAAACGAAGGACTATTTTGTGAAGATTCAAGTGCAAAACGAATGACTGTTTTGTGAAGATTGAAGGGTTATTCAAGATATTATTCAAGCTTCCGCTATAATTTGAGGTTGGGTATTCTTAATCCTACCTAGTCTGCATCAGGTGGTCAACCCGTGTGGAAAAAGGCACCAAGAATGAGAATTAATCAGAAGGAAAACCTGCCAGTTTTATTACAGTATATCTCTTTTGCTACAATTACTGCAAGTAGATTGATGTTTCTGCTGCAGATTGCAACAGTAAAGAAGGACAACCCATACATAATTGCAACTATGGTGGGCTTAAAGTTGATAGATTGTTCTTAATGTGTTCCGCTGTTATGTGCCTAGTGGGGGTTTGGGGTATGGGCGTCAAGTTGGTCCAACCTATTATGAGATAAGTTTAATGGCTTGATTTTCGTGCTTTATCAGCTCTAGAGTTTTTAGCATATTACTCAAGTACTTAAAATTTGATATTAGAGCAGGTATCCCGAGGGGTGACCCTACGAAAAGGACTACTTGGTCCAGAGTGAGAGTCATTATAGAGTAGGTCGTCAAGACATCGACTCGGCACTGCAGTGATCTGTTATTTTTCTAACAGAGCTCAACTTGGGGTATGGGCGTCAAAATGGGTCAACCTAGTATGGGACAGATTTAAGAGATTAATTTTTCACATTCCATAAACTCTACAGCTTTTACTATACTGGTCAAGTACCTAACATCTGCTGATTCCAGATCATCTAGTGTTGAAGCACTAGATAATTAATAGTGCCACCAATTAGTGGCTCCCACATATATCAATCCATGGATGAATTGGTCATTTCAGCCCACGTGAACTACTTCCATTCCAGGGTATATACATCCAAGAACACCCTAAGGTCATAACATCATGAGAAGACAAGGAATTACAGAATTAAATTACAATTGCAACATGAAGAGAAAAAATATCGCGTTAAAAAGCCAATAAAGGAGAAAAAGATTGACAAAAACATCTAGTTTATAGAGATGCTTCATCCAATAAAGAAAGGCACATTAGAGGCATTCTCTGGATACAGATGGTTTCGGGCTACCGTTCAAATGTCAAATTCAAGCATTTATTAAGAAAAGAAGCCAATAGTTTTGAGAATTTTGGTAGAATGAATGCTTTGTTTAGCTTTTAATGCTTGGTAGAATGAATGCTTTGTTTAGCTTTTAATGAAAGGAGATGATGCTAGGATGTCTCACTATTTATAACCTTCTTTTTTGCAGAATGAATGCTTTTCTTCTTTTGATGAATGATAATGAAATAGGTAGCAGAACAGTGTACAACTTAATATGATATCGTACTTCCTTTCCTGATTACAAATCACAGATCAATGTCAATTCAACCCTGTAGCTATCTGCCTAAAATTGAAAAAAGAAAAAAGTGAAACTTCTACTTTGTTAAAAACCAAACAAAATGGGGATGAAATCACCAAGAACAGAGAAGAAAGCTTCATTCAAACTTTTGGCGTTTCAAGTTTGAGATCAGGCTTGGATTGTTAAATAAATGAGTACCAACATCAGAATGAGAGGGAAACCGCTTCTTCATACATGAACCAGCAGTACTTGAGAAATTCAACATAGAGGTCAAGCATGTCTGAGTCGTGTCTTTAGAATTTCTATGATCGGATGTAATCAATGGGCTTTGAACACGACACTTTGGACTTGCAATTGATATTGGGACTAAGGTTGAAGGGTCATGGGCTTGAATTGAGATGGGTGGAATTTCAAGTGGTTGTGGAGGTGGTGGATTGCGCCACTGAGGCAGAGGCCCGGCCAGGAGAAGTGTCTGCAGCAGAGGTCCTGCTTCCATTACTGCCTGTAATAGCTTCCCTTTCTCCGGCAAAGTTCTTTTCACAGCAAGCTGGTTTATTAATTTAGCCGCCAGATCACTCTGCTCCATTTTATGAGATGGTTCAACAGACAAGGATGCATTACATTTTTTGAACAAAGGGTCGATCTATAACATTCATAATGGCTGAATCAACGACCTTTAGTTTTGAGATATCTTGTGAAGGAACTGCATCAAAAAATGAGTCTGCAGATGATGAGTGACGATGATAATTTTCCATTCTGATATCAGATTCTATGATGTGTTGATTTCCTTCACTGGGTCTGACTGGTGGACTTCCCGGTAGGACATTTGGAAGAACATGGCAAAATTGAGATGTTCCTGATTGCAGATACTTGTTCAGTAACCTCTGTAAATGATTTTTCGCTTCATCTCTTTCTTGGAATGCCACTTGCAAGAGCTGAATCAACTGCTTTATGTATTCTTCGCTTCTTCTCTTCTCTTCCTCCACTGCCAATTGCACCGATTCCAGTTCCATTGAAGTGCAAAGAAGCGAATGTTGCAACTCTTCAATACTCTGGTTTAGTGAAATGAGTAAGAATGGTTTTTTTTTTTCTTCTATATATAGTACTTGGATGAGGAAGAAAATGCTGAAAATGAAATGAAGACGCGATGAAAAGAAGTAGCAATCAGTAGTTTGTAATTTTTTAGAGCAATAATCTGTGAGTAATGAGTGAGGAAGACCTTCATTTGAGTGAAGAACTCCTTTTTTTTTTTTACACACTTAACTATTAAGTAGAGAAAAATACAGAGGACTGTCTTCTTATTTCAATAGGGAGAGGGTATAAATCACAACCCTAATCTACTTATCACAATTTAACTTTGAGTGAATTTAAATTAACTCAGATATATGCACATGAATTTCACAATAATATATGCATCAAAATAGTTCATAAACATTTTCTATTTACTGGAAAAACTGACATCTACCTTTTTCCATATCTCAAAAAAGTTGAAATTTATAGACTGACCCAGAAACATACTTCAACACAAGCAAATCAATGCTAATTCTCAAGTAAACTAATAAACTTCTTTTTCGAGATGGTGACATGATTCAAACCCACAAACTCATGCTCTAAGCGATTATTTAGAGCAAATAGCAATTAGGAACATGCATAATATGCCCCCATTCTTCAAAAATTTCACTTTTCTCTCTCTGTACATTAAAAAAGGACAGCTTACAGTGGTATTGATATAACTATCATGTCCCAAATCCCTTCTGTGTGCCCATTTCTTTTAATTTTAAATATGTCCATTGCTTAAGCAGCATCTCATAAAGATCAACCATCACAAATGGCTACAAATTGAACTGAAAAATCCAAAATGGATTACTCAAATGCAAGTGGGCATGGCATGTCGCATGTCTGACACCCAAAATCCAACAAACCTCCAAAGAGCCACAGAAGTTACAGAACCAAAATTGAATTCAAACAACGCAACAGAAGCAATCAAACACAAACCCAAAGATTCATAAACTGCAAATTGAAGACAAACAAAGAGAAAAACAGATGGCCATAGATAAGAAACAGAAGATCTATGACTCCCATCTGATCAAGACCAACCTGCTGATAGCTGAAAGTGGAGGCCATTCCTTCCATCTTGTTTCTTCCCCACACCATTGAATCCTTGCTCATCCAAAAACAGGGATATATTAGCCCTTCTTATAAGGGTATCTCACATACTTCCGGAAACCCAATCCACATCAAGTTACAGTAAAAAAGAAAATCCACTTCATGCTGGTAAAAGACCCAGAAATCTTCTCCACCTTTTAAGGACTACTGTCTTTGAATTTCTCTCTTGGGTCTCTATCACAGTCAAAAACAGCTTCTTCTTTCTTTTTTTTCCATTTTTCTTTTGAATTTCATGGCAAGTTTTCATATGAACAAATAGTTAGCTGAATTATCATCTTTTTTGTTATAAGGAAAGCTCCCTAAAAGTCATTTTTTGGTGGAGTATTACTAATTCACTCAGTGAGAATACAAATGGAAACGGATTAAATAAAGCAAGTCAAAAGGACAGCTTTAGTAGATTTTCTGTCTTGCCATGAATTGATATTAGGATATTTATACAACATAAATAATATTTATAACTTGATACCCTCTGCAGCTTTTGGGTAGTTGAGTGGGTAATTTTCATGGAAAAAAAAAAAAGAATTGATAGATACTTATTTTTTTTTTAACTATTTAGATGCTGTAATTCTTGGCCTTTGGAGTTATCCAAACTTGCGAATGAGATTGAAGTATGGAATTCAAAATTATGTCTCATTTCATAAATAAGTGAGAATGAAATTAAATGAATTGAATGAACTCAATTATAAATTACAATTAAGGATGATTACATTCTGTCCCAGAGAGTGAGATAGAGAGTTTTAGTGCTTTGTATCTCTAAAGAATGTACTGGGTTAAAGGATTTTCGTTTGCTTAATCAGTGTAATCTTTTCTAATTTTGATGAATGAAATTAGGCTAATGTTTCTTTTATTTGCATATTCATCTATTTCTTCGTTCCTTTGCATGCAATATCAGAACATCGATTATTGTGAGACTTGAGCATCACTAAAAAAGGAAAAAAATCAATTAAATTAGAACACAGAAATAGGGTGTAAATATCGGCCGATACTTATCGTATCGGCCAATATATGTCGATTTTGAAAACCTTTATATATCGGCCGATATCCGATATATATTGGCAATATATATGAGTTGATATTGATGGATTTTGTAAAAAAAAAAAGAGAGAAATATCTCGGTCGATTCCTATATTTATACCCCTGTCAAGAACTAGTTCACTTTCTTCAATATCTAGCCCCTCAAAATTCATTTGTTTTTTCACGATTAATCAACCGCCAACCAATAGTCCAATACATAAGTGTCTCAACCCTTCAAGCAGGGCACCTGCATCCACATTCCCCCCATGGGTTCCCATCTCATCAATCCCAACAACATTTGTAAATCTAATTTTTTTAAGAAATGATGAGAACACCCTCATTTTTTATAAGAGACACTCTCATTACTTTAATTTAACTTAAATGATACAAATATTCTTAATTAAATATTAATGTAAGAGATAATTATTATTTTACTAGAGTATTGTTGTCATAATGTCATTTAAGTTAATTTAAAGTAATAGAAGATGTTTCTTATAAAAAACAAGAGTGGTTGCTCTCCATTACTTATGAAATAAAAGATTATATTTCATAAGTATTTAATTTTTTTTAAATTATTAATTTATAAAATTTAACTTGACATGCAAACAAAGTCTCCAATGAGACAACAATTGCTTTACAACGGCTTTACCGGTTACTGGTCAACCTAACCATGTGAAAATCCTACCGGAAAGAAGGTGCCGCCAAATTAATGACCCAGCCTCTTTAATCTTCAATCCCAGCGTCCTTAGAAATGTGGTGCACTTTCCCACTCTAAGGCATGTAACATCTTTTTAAAATTTTCAATTGTTATTTATTTAAAAATGTGAAATATTTTTCAATTGAATTTAAAATTATATTCATCGCATCTAATATTGAAAGTAAGACTAAACAAATGTTGATAAAGTTAGGCAGCACTTACAGGCACCCAATTTTTCTGCCTCTATACACCCGATTTCAAATTTTCAGGATAAATTACCATTATACCCCCATATTTTTACTCATTGGAACGAACTATCAATTCATTTTGTTATTCATTCGAATGAATAATTTATTTAAACGAATGTCCGAAATGTAAATTTAGCTAATTCAAACGATGGGCAGAACATTGTTTATTCGTTCGAATGAACCGCAACATAAAATCTATTCCATTCACACCAATGAACCCTGCTACAGTAATGTATTATTTAAATAATAAAATCTCCTTTAAAACTTTAAAGTTAATTTTTAAGCACTGTGTTTTTTCAAAATTTCTCAAATTAAATATCCAAACTAATTACGATAATATGATAAAAATACTTTAAGACTTTAAGGTCTTTTGAGTGATAATATCAGTCGATACATATTAAATCAATTATACGCTTATTATATTAGCAGATACTATACAATATTGATTGATGCTGGCTTTTTGTTTTTTCTAAAAATATTTTTTACTGATTTTCGAGTTATTTTCATTGACCCCACTAGCAATTATATAGAAATTAAGGTGGTAATTTTTTTCTAAAGTGACAATCATCTATCATTGGACCTATTAATCATAGAAAAATAATAGATTCTAACAACAAAGGTTTTTTGTTGTAACAAATTTACCATCTCTTATTTATTATTTATATCATCTATCAATCTCTTTGAAAAGAGATAAAAGATATCCAAAAAAAAAACTATTACATCGGTAGATACAGATTAGAAAATAATTTCTAAATATGTTTACTAGTAATCTTTAAATAAATATAGTTAAATTGAAAAATTAATGCATAATCCCTTTAATTAAAGAAAATTAAACAATATTTCTAAACTATTTGGAATAGTTCAAGATACTACTTTTTTCTTATAAAGAAATCACTTCTTAATGTTTTATTTAACTAACAGAAATAATTTTAATATACTTTAATAAAAAAAATCACTATACGACGAAAATAAGGAATAAATATTTACATACCGATCTTCCCACGGTGTTTTGTGTAACTTAACACGGGTTTTAAGGTATTCTCAATTTTACCCTTCCACTGCTATTTCGGTTAGCCGAAATCGAATCTACCATCTTTGCTAGCCGAATTTGCCATTTAGACTAGTCGATTTATATCGCAGCAGAAGGATTTTGGCGAGTCGATTCAAAGGTTTCAACGAGCCTATTCAAAGGATAAAAAAAAATACAATAAAACCCATGCTGTATTATACAAAATACCTGTGGGAAAATCGCTACTCTAAATATTTTTATCATAAGTTTTGAAGATAAAAAAGTATAGAAGAGTAATCCTCCTCTTGACAAGTATGAAAGAATGTTGTAAGCAATTTGCTAATACTTGATCATGACACTCACTTACATCTTAATCACAAAGTGGGGCCATTCAGCTTTTTGTAGAGTGGGCCCTCCTCCATTTTGTCTTCACACGGATATAGTCGTCGCACGTGCAACGTATGACCGTACCTACGCCTTTACGTGGCATGCCTGCCGCAACTCCAGGCACATGGTCACTAGCACAGTAGAATGGACAGCTACACGTGCGACAACTATCTCATACGTGTTTTTCTCTACGTATCGACACGTCAATCTAATTTCAGTAACGGTCACCCCAATTGCGAGTTACAATTACTGTGCAGTTCTTAAATTCGAGTCCTTGACTATATGAATTTGTTACTTTTATTACATACAAAAGTTAGTCGATTCATGTTAGTTGTATTATAATTAATTTAAAATCAAAATTGTACTTTTTTAGGATCATATTTTATTATTTGCAGACATTTGTAAAGATTTCATGGTTGATTTTTTAGATTGTTCGATTCGTTAACTAGAGGTTACTTAGTTTGTTTATTCTAAATCACTAGATTATTCAATTCAAAACCATAGTGATTAGTTGGCATACTAATTTTTTTATTTCTTTAAATTTTAATGTATTTTACCATTTTACAACTAATATAAAATAAAAACAAAATAAGTTTTCATTTGTAGAATTAATGCATAAAAATTTATAATAAAATAAATTTCCATTTACATTCGAGGTAAGGCTAACAATTTTAAAATTATTGATATTAGCGAAATTATTGACTTGTAAGATTTATGATAAGTTTTTATTTTTGTTGATATTTGATAACAATCCATTAATTAATTTGCTAATTTTGATTCTATGGTTTTACACAGGGGGTCTGAATATTGGCCGATACGAATCGTATCGGTCGATATGTCGATATCTCGGCCGATATTACAATATCGGCCGGTATAGGCCGTTTTTATTTAAAAAAAAAAAAAAAAGAGAAAAATATCGGTCGGTATAGGCCGTTTTTGTTAAAAAAAAAAAAATGAGAGAGAAAAATATCGACCGATAACGAATTTTAAACCCTTTCACTCTTAGATTCAAGAATTCGGCTTATCAAATTTACAATTTTACATAATAAAATAAGAGATTAGAACTTTTTTTTTAATTCCACTGAAGGTTCAACTTTTCATATTGAAAGTAAAATTACCGAACTACATTTAGACCAAATATCATCCAAAATTTTATTGGTCTAATCTTGGTATGCCTTAGGGGTAGCGGGCTCATCGATAGGAGATTTAGTGAAATTGTGTCTGAGTTTCCCACATATTTTTTTTTTTTTGTCAATATTGGTCTTACAGAGCCTTTTCTGATATTCAATAGTTTAGGTTGACCCGGAACCTGTAATATTGGTCTTACAGATATACAATGATTTAAGCTGTAGCAAAGATTACTTACTGACACAATACTTGTCTTACATAGTCCACATGATATGCAATGGCTTGGACTGATGTCACTAATGGACTTACACAGTTCTTTTAGATATGCAATGTTTTAGAACTGCAGCCATCATATTAGACTTACACTGTTCCTTTTGATATGTCAATGGGTTTGGAACAAATGCTCATTTTCTTAGGATGCAATTAATCTATTCAATATTGGTCACATCATCCTAAGGGCTGAGCCAAGATGTTATGTTTTAAGTAACTTTATATAAAATCCTAAACACTCTTCATCCTAGACCTACCCAAACATAACTTGGATTGGAACTTCAAAAATCTTGACTCTCATGAGCTTGACTCTGCTCATTGTCTTTAGGTCTTCATTTTTCTTTAAATTTTAGTTCATTTTACCAACAAGTCAATAATTTTGTTATCATCAAAATACCCTTTTAACTTTGGTTTAAAATCTTGGGACTAACACATGATACTTTGGATCCAAAATACAATGGATCACCATTTTAAGCTAAATGGGTCATGATACAAAATCACTATGGAATGTGAACCACATCACTGTGAATTGTAAATGATAAAGAGATCCAACTTGCAATACGGAACACATTGAATTAGATCTCAAATCGTGAACAAAACTAGCAAACTATGTAACCCTGCTCTTAAGAGTTAAACTATAGTTTAAAAGCTCAAAAATACTCAGGCGAGTCTATCTAAGTTGATTCAACTCGATAGGATATCGAATCAAATGAGTTAACAAGTTTTTTCCATTTTTTCTGAGTCAATTCTAAAAACTCGATCGACTCAAAAAAAAATTAAGTCAAAATCGAGTTTTGAGTTTCGAACTAGTGTATAAACTAGTATACATAATTTTAGAGTAAATTTATCAACTTTTCCATTAACTAATCTCTCTCTCTCTCTCTACTAATCTAAAAATGCGAAGTAGTTCTTTTTTCGTCCAAAAACCATTACTTTTGTTTCTATACATCTATTATTGATTAGATAAATAGAGAAAACTGTCTAAAATGATGAAAAATAAAAATACAGGTTTTATAGTTATATTTGGTGTGTTAAACAGATTTTGTCCATTCTTATCATATTAAAATTTAAAAATAGAATAGATTGGACTCTGATTGAAACTCTAGTTTCACCAATTTTGTATTAATTAGGAATGTGATGTAAGTCTCTCAATCAATAATAAATAACAATCAAACTTGGAAAAATAAGATAGAAGAAAATCAATCACTACAAGTCTACAAGGTGTAAATCAACCTTTAGCAATTCTAGAATTCACCTAGATGAAAATGTGTGTTGCCAAACAAGATTAGATTGTTTGTCTATTTTCTTGAAGAAAGCAATTTCATTAGAAAATTTTTAGTAGGGTTTTATTCGTATTATTTAATAAGATTGTAAAATTTAAACTCCTGTTGAATTGTGAAAACTTAATACTTTTGTTATTTGTGTCAAAATCTTTACTTTCATTATAAATAAATAAAAGATTATTTAAGTGAGAGAGAAAAATCTTATTATGAACCTAACCAATACACTAAAAACTCTAGAACTGATGAAATGCGTGAAATCAAACTCTTTATTTTTTTCCTTAAAATTCTCTATTATTTTTTTCCTTCTGATTTTTTGAGCAACCACACGATTCAAATTCTCGTAACTTGACCTAGATCATCGTTTGCTATTTTCTTAATAAGAGACCTGGAAAAGTTGCAGAACCGATTCCAACATTGATCATCAAGTTGATTTTATGAAGTTCCAATAATCGAAAGTCAGCTTAAAAATGTAGTTTCTAAGACTAAAAGAACATGATAATTTTTTTTAACGAAAGATAAGAATATTATTCACTCAAAAAGAGATCGATCAAACAAGCCCACGATTAGAAAAAATAATAGCATAACCTGAACCAAACAAAGAAAAGCACAAAAGACCCTCAGAAAATGGCCAAAACCCAAAACAGTCGGGCAAAAAAAAAGAAGCCAAAAAAGAACATGATGTCTATGATTGAAATATTGAATTCATCGTTTTTTTGGTAAATACTTAAAGGACCCATCACATGGGCCAAAGTTGGGCCTCAAATAAGATGAGAAAGTTCATTGAATAAAAAGTAATGTAAAGTCATGAAAATGTGATAGCTTCTAAAATTGCTTCTATAATTGGATCAAAACATTTTTGTTTAGATTCCATACTCATTTGAATACCTTTGCAATTAACCAATGCATTGATAAAAAAAAAAAATTGAATTAATCATTTAATATGTTACGGTCAATAATCATTTGATAAAGATTTAAAAGTATTATATAAAAAGAGTATTGGAAATAACTATTTTCCCTTTTATTCTTACATTAGTAGGATATGATTACGCTCTTGACCAAATTGACTATAGACTTATTCTAGGGTTGAGCTCAAAATCAAATTTTTTGGCCACTTCAATTAAACCAGGGTCGAAAAATTGGCCGAGATTTTTTCTCTTTTCAATTTTTTTTTTGAAAATTTCAGTGGCTTTTTACTTTTGAAAATATTTATTAAAAAAAAAAAAAAATATATATATATATATATATATATATATCGGCCGATATTTGCCTGTATCGGACGAATATAGACTGGGCCCACAACTGATATTTTTTAAAAAATAAATAAATAAATAAATCGGCCGATATTTGGCCGAGATCTCAACCGAATTTTTTTTAATTGGTTGATACTTACCGTATTGGCCGAGATATCTCAGGCATCCAAAACCCGAGATATCTCGGCCGATACGATATGTATCAGCCAAATTTTATACCCCTGAATTAAACTCAAAATTGAGCAAGGCCCTATTAATGTGAATGAGGCTTCACTCCAGCAAGAAAAAATTGGGCTAGCTTGGGCTCGTGACCATCTCAGACACTGAGAATGCACATAGAGTTCAACCTTTGCCAACTCGAAGCCCTACTGAACTTACCAATCTGGATGGGAATGTGGGCTGGATCCTTTACCAAGGATCCTAGTAGGATTAGGACCCAATTGATTCAATTTGGATCATACACTTTGGCAATTCTGTTTATATTGAAGCAATTCGTTTAGTGAGACTAATTTGATTTGAATGTCTCCATTATTGGGCCTGATTTGGTGTAAAATCTAATGATCTATTTCGATTTGAGATGACCATTTGGTGGGCTTATTTTAGTTTAACTGTTACATCCAATCAGTTGTTTCATATTTTAGTGGACCACTTGGTGAGTTTATTTGGATTTGAGTAGCCCATTGGCCTTAGATTGGACACTAGATGGTCCATTTGAATTTGGTCAGTACATTTTGTGGTCAAATCATATTCGAGTGAACCATTTAATGTGTCATTTAGGAAGGTCGTTTATTAACCAATTTTAGTTCGAATGGAGTATTTTGTAGGCCCAATGAATTAGGGAGCACATTTGATTAATGTACACAATTTAGCTCTCTTTATGAGAGGCAAAAGATTATAAAATGAAAGTGTTATTGTGAATCCAAGTATATGAATGAGACTTACAACAAAAATGCCCCCTCCATTTTGATATCAAGGGTTATTGATTTATTTTAAAAAAAAAATTTGCCCCCTCTTATAAGTACAAAAATACTCTTCATCTCTCTCTTTTCTTCCCATCTTAGAACCCTCTCTTATAATGTTGTTGATTTTCAACCAGTTGAGACTCACTGCTAACGATTCTCACATTGAAAGTGTAGGAGAAAATTTAGAGATTTATAAAGGATTTTGATCATTCCACGTCAGCCAGTCTTTTGAACTAGATATCCAGATCCTAAGAAATGGTATCAGAGTTTGGCTTCGAACCAGCTCATGTGTACTCAAGACATCTCTAAGATAGATGAGTTGATTGTCCTCATTAGAAGGGAGATAGTTGGAGTTAGCGGTGAACGAGTTAATTAAAAGTAGAGAGAAAGATCTATAGATTTCTTTAGAATACCCAACATGGAATATCTATATCCTATTTTCGTTCGGCTTCAATTTCCTTTTCTAATTCTCTGCAGCAGTTGAAGGTGCTCTCACTCCCTTCATTTTCTTCTCTATCGTTGGAATTACCTTTTTTTCACATCGCTCTGTTCATTCGTTCTTTTCTGCAACTATCTTGTAGCTTTTCCTCTGTTTTTTATAGCGTTTCCTTTCTCTTTTTCCTTTTTACTGTGTTAGCGTTTGCTCTCTACTTCTGAGTTTTAATATTGTTAATCATCCAAGTTTTATCTGAAATAATGGAGGAGGAGACTACAGCTAATGGTCGTTGAATTCATTGATGATCCATCCATGAATGGAATTGTGAAAAAAGATGAAGATCTTGAAAAACAAAACAAAATCCGGATCTGGAGTGGAAGATTGAACACCTTAAGAGGAAGAGAAAGTCGCTTATCTTTGTGAAAGCAAGGATCAGAGCGAGAAAACCAAGCTTCTCACGCTTGAATTTGATAAATTCAGGAGAAACTAGACGGAGCTGGAGAATCGGGTTGAGGGAATGCAGATGGAGATCAAACAAGCTTAAGATGACAAGAAAGCGTTGGAAGTGATCACTGCTCGAATGGCAGAGCTTGAGACGCAAGTCTTTCGATTGCAGCACGATTTCCAGTCGTCGGTGACACAGCGTGAAGAAACTTCTTCTGAGCTTCGGCAACTGATACCGGCGCATGAAGAGCTGAAACAGAGGAATCAAGAAAAGGATTCAAAGACCAAAGGTCTTGAGAAGGAGAAGGTTTCTCTTGTGAAGAAGAGGGACGAATAAAAAAAATACCTTTATGATCTCGAAAAAATATTTTTGAGGGGCAGTGCCCCATCTGTCTAATTTTTAGTACAATCAACTACAGATTTTAATATCGGTATTGGTTTCGGTATTGGTTTTAAAACTTATATATAGCGGTTGATAGGTATTATATCGGCCGATATTTGTTGATATTGAATGATATCCGATATATATTACCTGATATATATATCGATGATTTTAATTAAAAAATAATAATAAGAGACATTTCGCGGCTAATACATCGGTCAAATCCAAATTTTCAACCCTTAATAGTAGCCTTAGAGAGATTGCAGTAGCAATTTTCTTAGAAAAAATTGGCCATGTATTTTATCTCACATGGTTAAATATAATATATAGAGGGCTACATGAGTAGAATGACTATGGAAAATTTTCATTATTAAATTATATTTTTTTGTGAGATAGGTTATAAAAAATCGATGAATTATAACTCAAACTTTCAAAATCTAAGTCAGAAGGCTGGAATGATTGAATGATAAATAAAATTTTATTCAACTATTGTTCATTTCACCTTTTATTCACCTTTTTGTTCAATTTAAAAATAATAAACAGTCTCTTTAATTAGAAAAGCTTAAAGCAGCCTCTACAGAGTTATTGATTTAATGTTTCTTGCATATTCTTTCGTTATAAAATCAATTCATTATTCTTTGAAAATGCCAGATAGACTGAAGAAAACTAATTAAAAATTATTTTAAAATACATAAAATTTGAGGCTTTCACTAAATTGGATAGGATACATAACAAATTTTATTTTAAAATGAATTTAGCATTAACTTGGCCATTTTATGCGTCCCGATGCTAAAGTCCCATACAGGGCTCATTTCATAATAGATCTAAACAATTAAAATGTTTATTTTTTATTTTTAAATTTAGATTAAATCTAAATTGATATTCATTTTATACATCTTCACTATTGAATTAAGTATCATTTAGTAAAAATATATTTATTGTTTAATGTTAATTTATTTTTCACAATTTGACAAGTAAATAAACTATGTCGACATTCAAATTTTCATCATTAAATCGGTTTAATACTATGACATTTCTTATAATTTATTCTTTTAAAATATCAAAAAATGAAAAGTTTAGGAGGATATAGTCCAATTGCCGACTTAATAGCAATTATTTTGCATTCATGGCGGCCGGGGCAAACCGACACACCGACATTCTTGACACAATGAACTGCGGTCGGTGCTTTGGTCCCAACTCCCTCAAAACATGAAGACAAAATTATGATCCTTAACAAACGAGGACCACATGCTGAAATTTGAGATGACCGTAGCCGTTCATCTGATCGACATTGCTGGACATGGGCCTTGGAACTCCAGCTGAAATAAGCTTCTTACAAACTGCTTCATGTCTAATTATGAAGTTTAGTTTAGTTTTATTTAGATTTATTTATTTACTTGATTAAAAAAAATTTAGAGAAATACAATAAAATTGTATTTTAAAAAGGTATAGACCTTTTATAATTAGATATGTTATATATAAACATAATCAGGGGTTTAAAAATCATTTTTGGCCGATATATCGGCCGATATTTTTCTCTCTCCAGCCGATATCGACCGATATTTTGATATCGGCCGATATAATACGGCCGATATTTCAGCCGATATTGTGAATATCGGCCGATATTTGCACCCTGAAAGTAATAATAGTCAAGTTGGTTGGATCTACTCATTTATTAATGTATTTGAATTTGGTCGTGTTAGATCTACTGTTAAACAAGTTGAGTTGAGTTGAATTACTATTAAAAGAAATATATTTAGATTAGGTCAGATCAATTTTTTATCAAATCTATTGTCTATAACAGCAGAGAAAAAGGTTTTAAAAATGTGCTAAGTTTGAGTTGACGTGGACTTGGTTTACCCAAAATGAGACTCGACTGAGTCTTAAATTGAGTATCAATAATAAGACTCAATCGAGTCAAACTCAAACTCAGCCAGATACAACTTGGACTCACTTGCTCTCAAGTCTGAGTGCATCTTTAAAATGTAAAACCTTTGGTACAAATTAAAACTATGGAATGAAAGGATAAATAAGATGTGATAGATAATAAAATAAGTGAATCTATAATTTGTAATGGGATTAAATAGAGAAGTAGAATTTGAAAAGTCGACTTTAAATAAATTAAATTTTGAAAAGATGATGATGCAAAATCCACAATTATTTGACCGGTTAAAAAGACAATGAAATTAATTAATAGCACATTAATATAATTATGAGATACTCTAACATGATCACGTATAATTTATCATTAAATAGTAAAAAACAAGTGTCTTGTAAAAGTAACATTGGTTAAAATGTCGATAAATGATCTTTTATTTTTTCTTTTAAAATTTATCAAAAATTTATTTAAAATATTGAAATAAAATAGATGAATTTGATATTTTAAATTCAGCAAAATTTATTTATAAAATTTATTTTTTCATTTTTAATTATTACGTGTTCAACTTCTTTTTTATTAGATAATAATATAATAAAGAATAAATTACATTCTTTGTTTTCGTTGAATCTAATTTTGAATAGCTTCGAGTAGCCGGCACAACGAACCGTCACACTTAACTGTCAGGGATATTGTCGGCGATCCAATCTCTCCGTACGCCGATTTTCCACGGATGCGCGCACCTCAGTTCCAGCTAAGCGTACACGTGTCAATCTATCATCGAATTGGAGGCCCGCCCATCTGCTCTACGGACACCGACCATTAGACGTCTTTCCTCCGGAACGGCGGGATACTTGTTGACCGGAAATAGCCGGTTCCCCAGCCGTTGTCCTAGTTATATAACCCAACTGCACCTAGCGCTGACTGCTGAGCACAAGCAGCAGAGAAAACAGAGAAGAAAGGGTTCCAAGCTCCTTCTTAAGCTTCACACAAGCCTAACATTCAAAATTAAGAAAAATGCCGATTTCTAAAATCGCATTCGGGACACAGGGAGAGGCAAGCCACCCCGGTGTTCTGAAAGCCGCTTTCGCCGAGTTCTTCTGTACGCTTATCTTCGTTTTTGCCGGCCAAGGCTCTGGAATGGCATTCAGTAAGAACTCAATTGACCAACATTTTTGTTTCAATTTGGTCACTTTTTTTCTTAATTTCTATTCAGTTGTTATTATTGCCCATTTTTGTTGTAATGAAGATAGAAAGGTTATTAAATATTTGTTATGACAGATAAGCTCACCAGTGATGGATCTACAACTCCCGACGGCCTGGTTGCTGCATCACTGGCACATGCTTTTGGGCTTTTCGTTGCGGTCTCCGTCGGCGCCAACATTTCCGGTGGGCACGTGAACCCTGCAGTGACGTTCGGCGCATTTTTGGGCGGGAATATTACTTTCTTGACGGGGATCCTGTACTGGATTGCGCAGTTGCTTGGATCAGTCGTCGCTTGCTTGCTTCTGAAGTTTTCCAGTGGTGGATTGGTAAGGCATTGATGGTCTATTCAAGAAGGCATTACACTCATTATCAAATATTTGTTAAAAGTATGAGGTAGAACTCACTTTCAAAAACTAGTCATCAAGAAGAGAGTATCTCTCATCTCATGTCACTATTTTTTGTATCGAGACTACGCTAACACTCCCCCTCAGCCTCAAATCTGGAGATATGAACCCAACTTATCCATGTGGTACACCTGATACCATATTAAACACATGAGTAGAACTCACTCTTAAAAATCAACTTATAAAGAGAGAGTACTCATACATTTATAAATCTTAAGATCTCAAAATTCACATACGAAATGGGACATGCTAACAATATCTAATTATCAATGTCTTCTTTGGCTCCATTTGATTGTTAAATCCGATGCAGGAGACGTCGGCCTTCTCCCTGTCGAGCGACGTGAGTGTGTGGAATGCTCTGGTGCTGGAGATCGTGATGACCTTTGGCCTAGTTTACACAGTCTATGCCACGGCAGTCGATCCAAAGAAGGGCGACTTGGGGATGATTGCACCCATAGCAATTGGTTTCATCGTGGGTGCCAACATATTGGTCGGCGGTGCCTTCGACGGTGCATCAATGAACCCTGCAGTCTCATTTGGCCCTGCTGTGGTCAGCTGGACATGGACACACCACTGGGTGTACTGGGTCGGCCCACTGATCGGAGGTGGCATCGCCGCCATTGTCTACGATACATTCTTCATTGGCAAGAGCAGCCATGAACAGCTCCCAATCTCTGAATATTAAGAATGTTCCTTATCTCCATTGAGGGATCCTTTTGTTGTCCATCTGGAAAGATTGGTTTGTTTGAGTTTGGATGTGGGAGGCCTTTCTTTCTTTCTTCTATCTTTTTTTTTTCTTTCTTCTATCTTCTTTTGTCAAAGGGGGGCTGCTTGGATTTGCAAGTTGGCTTTCTTTTACTTCTGTGCTGGTGACTGATTGTTGTATTGGTGTTTTAGTTGAGAAGAATGAACAAATTTGGTTATTCCTCGAGCAGGGTCGAAAAATCGGCCTTGTCGAGTTTTCAGTCGAGATTTTCTGTCTCTCCTTCAAAATTTTTTTCTTTGAAAATCTCGGTGACTTTTTTTTTAAAAAAAAAATATTTAAAAAAGAAAAAAAATGTTGTTTTTTTAAATAAAAAAATATAAATATCAGCCGATATTCGTCTGATATGGGCAAATATCGGCTGAGATATTAGCCAGGTCCACATCTGATATTCTTTTTTTTTTCAAAAAAAAAAGAAAGAAATCGCCGATTTCTTTTCTTTCAGGCCGAGATTTATATCCCGTTCTCGAGCGAAGAATAAGCATGTTCACATGCTGGGCTTTCTCAAAACATGCAGAGCCCATTTTGCACTTGCCATTGTTTTTTTTTTAAATTCAACTTAAAAATTTACATAAATATTGAAAGAATAATAAAGTACCTATCACAAATTAAAATTTTAATATAAAACTCAATTTATAGTCTTTTGATCTTTATAGTAAAAGTAGGCGGACATCGTTAAAAGGATGACACACAGTGATTATTTTACTGCTTTCTTATTTTATTCACATGTGTAAAAAGAGTTGATTCAGAGATTGCTGCATAACAACTCATTAGACGACTTATTTTTCTAACAAGTGAGGCTGCTTCCTTTTGTGAATGTCCAAAGCCCCTTAACTAAGGGGCAAGAATTTGGATCTCAGGGGGTGAAACATGTTTGTTTATGGAGCAATCTATCCTAGTGGGTGCGAGAAAAATGAATTGGAAGTGACTGATCCACCAAAAAATGTGATAAGTCAGCCCCAGAGCACCCCAACATGAGCTGAGTTTGGCATTGCCATGGAGTCTCTACTCCAAGCCACAATCCGGCATGGAAACAAATCCTGTTTCATGACCCATCCTGTTCTACCCAAGCAAAGAGCATCTGCAAAATGCCTAAACCTAGCTCTTGGGCTATAAATTAGGAGCATTCAAATCAAGAACATGTCTGCCATATCAAAACCAATCAAGTCTCAACCATAGTGATCTTGGACATTTAAGGAAAATGTATTGTTATACCTCTCACGGGTTACTCAGTTCGCTCTTGTTTCCGGAATTGGAGTAGAGATCTTAGGTTCCACTCCTTTGGACTAACATGATACATGAGGTTTGTAGTTGATTTTGTTTATTTGTGACATTAGTCTGTTCAACTTCTCTCATATTAATTTCGTACATGATACTTGCGAGTGGTTTTAGGTATTAATGTGATTAGTCTCACCATCAACGTGGAATGAGGATACCTATATTATATAAAAAGAAAAATGTAAAGTTATACTCCCTCTATCTCAAATTAGTTCTCTTATATGGATTTTGAAATTATGCCAAAATAGTTGTCTCATTTATAGTGAAGTAGCATAAAATATGTTGAAAATGGATGAGATCACATGGAGTGCTAGCCTTATATAGAGAGTTTCTTAAAAAATATAAATGTTTCAAATCAGACAACTAAAAGGAACGAAGGGAGTAATATAGTAACCAAAAGAGTTACATAAATCGTGCACCTGGGGCCAACCATCCCACGAGAAATTAGTTTAAGGGTTCCACCAAAGGCAATCGTCCCAGGCCATTCAATTGAAGCCCCGTTCTAGAGGCAACCAGCCCAGAACCTGTATTGAAGGCAACCAAACAAAAAATCTGAACTTGGGCCCACTGGCACAAAACCTGAACCTGGGGCAATCAACCCAAAGCTTGAAATTAGGCCCATCAATCCAAAGCTTGAATCAGTGCTCATCAGTCCAAAACCTATACCAGGCTCACTTCAACCCACTCGAAATCCAAACCCAGGTGACCCGACTTAAAACCTGTATCCAGTGCAATCATCCCAAGTCTTGATTCCAACTATTTCCAAGTAATGGTGAAGAATCCTAACTCTCATCAACTGTTGACAAGCCTCAGTGGCTCAATCTAGATTAAACTACAATAAACCTATTATGAAAGCTAGAATTGAAGTATGATTTGTTTGATATATATACAAATTTGAGTTCAAATGCTCAATAAAGCATTTACAAGGCGAGCTTGAGCTCACAAGGTTGATGGGATAGTGTTGAATTCAGTAAAACAAAATTAAGTTGAACTGGCCTTATCTTCCCTCGTCTGGACTAAAAATTTGATTGGACAGTATTTCACTGACTCAACCCATTTACTCCTCTTTTATGGACCTTGCTGTAATAAATTTAAACCTTTCACTAACCATTTTGTACATGCCTTTCAATTAGATTTTGTTTAAAAGGCAGTTCTTCCTTTAGTGGATCATGGATCAACTAAGAAAGCATTTGGGCCCAGATTTTACAATCTTATAGCTGGTCCATGGAAGAGTGAAGTAGGGGAAAACCCATAAATTTCTTATCGACTGGGCCAAGGCAAACTTTTGGATTTGAATCAGTCAAGTTTATATCAAAATTTGAATTTATCAAATCAGAAATTTAATATTTATTATTCCCTATAATAAAAATGATAATTACAGTGTTATTGGATAAAACTCGTGCACTGTCTGGCTGCATGATTTCAAAAAATTATTGATTTTTTTACAGGAGATATAGTAGAAATTTTTGAAAGTTTTTAAAGGAGTAAAATCAATTTTTCTAAATATATCTTCAATTAACTTAAGTGTATTTAAAAGACTCCTCAACAATTTGGAACTGGGCTCTCACCCACGACTGAAGTCGACACGTGAACATAATATCATGAGGTCATATATAGTCATAAAAACTCATAAGAAAATATTTTTCATCTTAAAAAGTGGGATGTGTCAAATTTGAGCTCCCATAGCTTCATTTGGTGTACCTAAAGACAGTAGGTATCACCCGTGAGTATTTTATGCTGAATTTCGTGCAATTTTTCACATGTAATTTTTAAAAAAAAAAACTCATAAAAAAATCTATAGTTCTATAAAACTCATAAAAAAAAAAAGAATTTAGAGAAGTTGAGATATACATGTCACATAGAGACCCATCCCATCCATAAAGAATTAGTTATTGCCATGGCAGTTTGCACTTTGATAGGGTCAGAATAAAATTTTCTAATTTTTGACACGTCATCTTCAAGTAGATCTTATAAATCATTCCAATTGAATCATATCTATTAAATTTATTTATCTATAAAATTTTAATTTTGAAATCATATTGTATTTTTATGATGAAACTGAAAAATAGATAGATGAGCCTAGACACAGATTTTAAGGTCTATTTAAACTAAACAATTCTTTACTTTTATATTATATTAGAATTGATAAAAAATAATAATTTGAATAGAATTTGATAAAAAATAATTTGAATGATATGACTTATGTATCCCATTAAAGTATACATGTCCATATCTTCCTAGAACTGTCACACTGAGGTGCACGTCGTTAGGGCATGATCAAATCCTTTTTCCATCCTAGAGGTGCCCATGATTTGAGTTCGGGCTGGACTATGCTCTATGGTAGCCCAAGTCTATATATATATATATATATATATATATATATATATGGGTTAAAGCTTGAGTCTGTCTATTTGTGATAATAAAAAAAATCTAACTATTCATATTTGATGAATTATAAGTGATTAAATTTGAGCTCAAAACTCAATTTCTGATCATTCGATGTTACTAGTCAAAGTTACAAGGCATCCTTATATTAGTGATTCTCAAATATATCAATGACTTTGACCATTAAGATCAAATAACAAATAAAAAATAAATTTTAAATTTAAATTTGATTCAATTATAGTCCATCATGTCTATTTTTAATTTGAATATTCAATATTCTAATTAACTAAATGGATTTAAAAGTCCAATAACCTTTAACAGAGATCTTTTGTAAAGTTTGAGATCTTATATAAACGGATTAAAAAACTAAGCCAAGTTCAACATGTCCTTCGCGAGTTCAAAGTTCAAACGAATATCAAATCAAGTTTGGACATAGGACAGTCATACTCCAAAGTCCAAACTACCAGCTAGGGATGAAACTCATGTCGGGTTTTGACCCGACCTGCATCATCTGACCCAAGAAATCATGCAGGTTGGGTCATGCGAGTCAGGTGAGTGGGTCGGGTCGAATTGAGAAGACAGAAATTCACATACAATTTGGATCAGGTCAAGTTGAAGATTTTTCAAGTTAACTAGACCCAACAAGTCTAAAATTAAGCTAAAATGGATTCAGAATACAGGTCGGGTTAGAATTTGAATTGAGTCGGGAAGAGAATTTCAGATCAATAGTTTGGATCAGATAAAATCGAATCCTATAAATATTGATTCAAGTCAAATTGGATTTTACCATACTCGATTTTAGCCCTGCTACAAGTCAAGAATGAGAAGTGATTCGATTTATGGAAGCTCTCAAGGAGCACCAATTGTCATGATATCATAGATTATAAGGGTCGGTAGGATTAATGGTTGAGCTCACATTTTCGGATTGTACGGATTTATGTCTATGTCGCCACATGTACGGCTGATATGAGTTGTGAGTGGAAGACACTGTAGTCCACAAGAATATGATAAATCGGTCATCATTCATTCATTCATTCATATATCATTAGTTAAAGCCATTAAGTGCAAAAGTCGTCCGTGCATCAACTGTTGTACCACTTTCTAACTTATTAGAGATAACAAGTGTTCTTTTTTAATGTAAAAGGTGAAGAGATAAGTTTTAATATTAATTGAATTGTCTATTTTACTGTAACAAAAGATTGAGATCTATCTATAAAATTCAATCTCTTTCTGGTGGGCTGACGTTGTCCAACAGTATTAGTCAACTCTAAAGCTCAAAAGAGTGGCATTCAATAAATAATGTTTAAAAGATTTTTTTCAGAATGACACTTGTAAAAATTCAATCATTTTATGATTATCTAAATTCAATAGAGAAATCAATAGAAATGAGATCAAATTGATTACAAACACAAATTCACACTTCAATAGACCCTACATAAATTTTCTTAAGTGGTCCGATTAATAAATTTTCTTATGAAGTATTGAAGACTGAATAGAGCAATTGGAAATCTAACAATTTTCATAATATCGAACATTATATACCTAAGTTTCGAAGCTTCAAGTGTTCCAATAGTTCCTGTGCTTAATTTTTATTGTATTATCAAATTTTATTTTGAAATGAGCCTGGTAATACAAGCCTAATATATCTAACTCCACAAGTTTTTAATGAATCTCATTATTTAATTTAACGTATTTATTTTCAAGAATAAATGTGAAGAAATAAAATCAAATTACAGCATAATAAATAAGATCAAATACAATATAATTTAAAGATCTACGTAGTTCAGTAAAGAAGATAATCAATAAATTTACAATCCAAATTCAATTCATATTCAGAGAGCCATAGACAAATCCCGCAATTCAAACCAGTTGCTATACCTTTATCGTCCTTCTCAGGTTTCATGGTCCATTCTCTTAAGAATACCTCCTCTCTATCCAAGAACAAAACCCATACACAAAGAACCAACAGAAGTCGAGCCTCAGTCCTGAGTTTCTTGTTGCTGCTTCTTTATTATCTATTTTTTCTTTCTCTCTCTTCTTCTTTTCTCACTGATTTCCTCTCAAAATCATGTGTTTATTTTTCGTGCACCTACACCCCTTTAGTTTCCCAAGCCTTCCACGCCTATATCTTTCCACACTTAATGCATAAGGGCCATGCTCAACGTCATAGCCTGCTATGTTTTCTTGATCCTTGCTTATTTACAAGATTTTCTCCTCTCCAATAGGTGTTAATATCCCCAGTTTCACCCTAGCATGTTGTTTATTGTATAAGTTTCAAATTTGATTAAGTAGAGGTGTGAAGAATGAATCACTTGATCTCCACATGACTATGGAGTTTACAAATAATGAGGGAGGGCAACTAGCAACTTGAGTTGGAGTGTGTGATCGGTGATTTAGTCACGTAGAAGATGTTGAGTTGAACTGGACGGTCTGTCAAACACATGAGCAGAACTCATTTTTTGACACTTATCTCTCTCTCTGCATACAGAGTTGGAGTTACAAACTCGATCCATTTATGTAGTACCCTTACTTTAATACCATGTTAAACGTTTGAGTAGAACTCCTTCTTAAAAATTGATTTATAAAGAGAGAGAACACATGCACCTATAAATCTCAAGATTTCAAAGTCTATAAACAATGTCGGACAAGCTAACAGATTCAAATTGAATTTCTATCTCGTGTATGTCTTATTCTGATTCTGGAAAAGGAGAGAATAAGGAAGACAATTACTATAGTATTATTTTAATCACTATTCCTTGCACAATGGTATACACTATACACCAATGATTATTATAATATGAGAATATTTTGAGCTAAGCAACTTGTAAGGGGACCATGATTATTAAACCAGACCGACTGATTACGTATGCAAAATGGGCCTAGTAACCACTAGTTTCTCTGTTGTGCTTGTGATGTCTCTGCTGGCTTGTGATAAACCAATTTTAATTCATAGCCATACAACATTCTACACACACACAGCTGTGATGTTGCTATTCAGACTTTCTCTAAAAATAGTTCTACTAAATCTCTTTCAAATATAAAAGAAACCTAAAATGTCTTCCAAAACTATAAAAAAAACAATCATGCATATGATATTCAATGCCAGATCCACATTAAAATTGATGCATGTTACTAAAGTTGGGTATAAATTGAACGGCAGAGATAATCTACGACTGACAAACCACTTACATCTGCTGGTCCACCTTCAAGTACTAAAGAATGATGGGAGTCACCATTAAAATAATGGAACCCACCATGAACTCAATTTATGGGTTGAGCTCAATTTATGGGTTGAGCCCAACTCAAATAACACGAGAGGAGTTAAAGAAACCATATAATTATAATTTAGTCTAAAGAAAATTTATAGGGACATTAGTATTTTTTATAAGAAAAAATATTAATTACTTTTACACTACTTAAAAAATAACAAATTGATAAAAAGATTATTTAATATGGGTGGTCATCTTAACAAGAGAATAGTCTTTTAGTAGATACGAATTTTTTCGAACTTCCAATTTTACCCTGATCAGTTCGTACAAAAAAATTTAAAAATTGAATGTTAAAAAATCTGTTCACTTATCAGATCACTTTCAAGTCGATCGGTGCACCGATTTAGACTGTTTTGGATTATGTTGTTGAATGGGATTAGAAGGAAATTGATATCTCTCGGTTTGTGCATTTGAAACGAGTAAGAACTGCACATGCAAAGGTTGGAAATCTCTCAGCAAATTGAAAGGTGTATTGATTAACATTCAAATTTTTTTAATCTTTCTTATGATCAGACAGGGGTAAAGTTGGAAGATTGAAAAAACCTGTGTCTACTGAAAAAATTATTCCCACGTTAAAACGGCCACCTTTAATATCTTTGTATAAGTGATTCCGGCAAGCAAATTTGATGTGATTGTAGGAGGAATCGAAAGAAAATGATGGTCTCGCAGACTATATTCAGTTTGAGCCACAAAGCATGAGGCATCCTGCTGTTTTGTCGCTTTTAGCAAGTTGGAAAATCACCTTCCCCCACTTCTTTTGTCTTTTCCTTCTTTTTCTTTTCTCCCTTTTCATTTTGAGTTATTATTTTTCTTAAGAAGTTTATTTTTCAAGTTTTAGTGTGTGGGACTGTCTGAGAACTTTAGGCAGTGATCTACGTTGCCTATGTCCCAAGTCGCCAGGTGATGGTCCTTTTTTACAACATGACCAGTTGGGCTATCTCAACGACTGTCCAAAAGGAATTCATTTGAGTGGAATTAAGACATTTTCAATGGTGGGACAGTACAGATTGTTTATGCACAAAATCAATCTCAACAACTGTCCAAAAGAAATTCATTTGAGTGGAATTAAGACATTTTCAATGGTGGGACAGTACAGATTGTTTATGGACAAAATCATTCAAAATTTTTTTGGAACAACTGTAAACTATTCTGTATTTCGTCGAGGGAATGTGAGATTCTTGCAGGTTCCGAATTGCCGATGACATCATATACACAGGAATCTTGTATATAAATAAGTGAAATTGAGTGAAAGGGGGAGATTGAGAAACAGAGGAAGAAATGGAGCAAGGAAAAGAAGCTCGGAGAGGCCCATGGACTGAACAAGAAGATCTCCGACTGGTTTGCTTCGTCGGTTTATTGGGAGAGCGGCGATGGGACTTCATAGCTAGAGTCTCAGGTTTGCGGGATGGCGAGGATCACAAGATGAGTGTAATTATCATCGTCAAAGTCAGCATTCCACCTATATATACTTAGATTTTCTATGTTCTGTTTTTCCAATCTACTTTATCAAAAATTACGCTGAACACTCCAGTACACATGATACCTGAAATAGAGGTTAGGCTTATCCGAAGGCAGAAGTGAGGAGAGCTACAATTTAACCGGCTGGTTTTGTTGTAGGTTTGAACAGAACAGGAAAGAGTTGTAGGTTACGTTGGGTGAATTATCTTCACCCAGGCCTAAAACGTGGGCGCATGACACCGCAGGAAGAGCGGCTTGTGCTTGAACTCCACTCTCGATGGGGGAATAGGTTTGCTTCTCTTGATATCTATGTTTCCATTAATTATGTTTATTATGCAAAATAGGCACATAAAATGGACAGATTTGGTCAATAGGCCTAAA
Organism: Chimonanthus praecox; assembly: GCA_022113865.1. Classification (NCBI taxonomy): domain Eukaryota; kingdom Viridiplantae; phylum Streptophyta; class Magnoliopsida; order Laurales; family Calycanthaceae; genus Chimonanthus; species Chimonanthus praecox. Next base: position 23,321,335 of record CM039094.1, on the reverse strand, counting down.
TATTACGAGGAAGATCAATTCAATTACAAATCGTCAGACAATTCACTTTGTTAACTAGGACTGAGGAGATCTGTTTGTAGGTGGTCAAGGATTGCCCGGAGATTGCCCGGTCGGACAGACAATGAAATCAAGAACTATTGGCGAACCCACATGAGGAAAATGGCTCAAGAAAGAAAGAAAACGCTTTCACAATCATCACCTTCATCTTCTAATTCTTGTTCCCCATCGGCGAACAATTCACCGGTGGACTCCCTGCCCAAAGTTGAGATTGAAAAGTCGAAGACGAGTTGCGATGATGGATCGTGTGATTCTCCAGCCATGTTGTGCGAGGAAAGTGAAGAAGACAGTGCAAAGGGCTACTCCATGGAGCAGATTTGGAAGGAAATCGATTCAACGGAAATGATGGGCGGCGCTAGGACAGTCGCCGGAGGTTGTGAGGATCAATTGTCATGTCCTTCAATGCCTTCACCCGTGTGGGATTATGGGTTCGACTCGTTGTGGAAGATGGGTGAGGAAGAAGCAGAGGAATGGCTTCCTATGGGTGAAGTTCTCTTTCCAAATCATCAACAAGATAGTGAGTGTTGAGGACCGACCCGACCCGACCCGCTTTCTCCTTCTAGTTTGTCCATACCTGTAATTTTGCTCGTTCGTAAATTATGTCCCATGGCTTGTTCTTGTCATATGTATGTATTTCAACAGACCAACGCATCAATAGGGGACTTTGTGTGTATATTTCTATTGAATTCTTGTTCTTGATCAATAGAAGATGTCTTTGTTTGACTAATTTTGCCCCACAGTACATGGCTACTTATACAATACACAATATAAGGGATAGCTCCGAGAAAGAATCCATTTGATTACAACATCTAAGACGAGTTCAATTCATTTCATCTTCTGAACTTTGATCAACATTTTAGCTTATACATTGCGTAACAGCTAATATATTACGGAAATACTTAGGCTGTAACGTAATAGATGATACGTCACATTGCGCTGCGGCCAGGGTCCATTTAGCCGCAACGAACTCCATTTCGGTCGTGGCATTCGGTGACATCCGTAATAGTAAAAAAAAATCGTATGAAGCCCATAGAAGAGAGAAAACTTAGAGTTTTCAAGATGAAGAATTTTTTTGCTGAAATTTAAAGCTAAATTTTCGATTGAAATTTTATAAATCTGGGATGAAATTTTGACCAAAATTTTAAAAATTAGACTAATATTTAAGCTGAAATTTCAGGTAAATTATATCAGAAATTTCGAGTAAAATTTCAGCAGAATTTAAAAAAAAAAAAAATTGGCTAAAATTTAAGGCAAAATTTCGAGTAAAATTTGAGTAAATTTTAGTAACATTTGATTCTTGGGTTTTCCCAAAAAAAAAAGGAAAAATTAATTTCTTTCATTGATTTTAAAAGAAGTCAGAAAAAAAAGTGGGGGAAATGCAGAAATTTTGGCTGAAAAATATTTATGTATGATTCAAATTTCCTAAAATTTATGACTCTAAAATATTCATATTTTCACATAATTTAAGCTAAAATTTTGGTTTAATTTACATAATTCTTGCCCAAAATTTAGAGATGAGATCAGTCATTAGTTTTCCAAAACTTGATAAGAAGTGACCAAATAGATGGATATGAAAGTGATAATTGCCCCTCTCCATTAAAGATGGTAGGCATTTGGGGAGAAATTATCTGTCATAAACCAGTTTACAAATTTTTTTATGAATTTTTTATTTCAATTCTTGACTTAGCAAAAGACTGTCAGATCTCACTTCTTAAATCTTGTTAAGTTAATTAATCATTCAAAATAACAATTATAATTGAAAGATCACACTAATTCATAATGAACCAATTCACAACCGATAATTTTTCGATTTTTGAATTGGTGTAGAGCCAGAATATAATTGATTAGTTTGGGATTGTGTGATAAGCAGTTGTAAAATAGTAATAGGGGTGAAACTTGGATTGGGTTTTGGCCCGACCCGACTGACCCGACCCGAAAATAGTGTGGGCTGGATTATCGAAATTGTAAACTCGGATCGGGTTGGGTTAGGAAAAAAAAAACCCGACTGAAATTTGGGTCGGGTTGGGCTGAAGAATTTAAACTTCAACCCGACCCGACCCGAAAAAAAACCCGACCCGGAAAAATCCAACCCGAATTCATAACTTAAATAAAACCCTACACCCCTTCCACTTCCGTTTCTCCTCTTTCGAAAACCGATATCCACCTCTTCCGCTTCCTCTTCCTCTTCCTCTTCCTCTTCCCCTCTTCCCCTCTTTAAAAAATCGGGCTAACTCGGGCTAAATCGGGTCGGGTCGGGTCAACTCTCAGGTTGAGAGTATTAGCAATTCGGGTCGGGTTGGGTTGACATACTCGGGTTTGCAATTCTGGGCGGGTCGGGTTCAAAAAATTTGACATGGGTTAGGGCTGGGTTTGTCAAAACCCGGCCCGCCCAACCCGAGTTTCAGCCCTAAATAGTAATAATCATGTGTGTTGCTTACATTTCTCTGAAAGTCTCTTCTTACCTCTTAATTAAAAATTACTTATTAGCGATAAGCAGTTGTAAAGTATTAATAATATTCTTATCCTCTTAATTAAAAAGTACTAAGTAGTTAGTGACTTAGTGGTAGCCGCCGAAATCCATTAAACCATGCATTAATGTATTTTATAATACCTCTTATTTTTCTCCTAAAATCAAAGTGATGTATTTCATACACCTGTTCATGTCACATTTTCTTATCTGTATATAGTAAGACATGAAGGTGTAGACAACCCTAGATTATAATCTTATTACCAATGGTGCGCATGTGCTTCACACGTGGGAAGAGAAGGAGAAGATAAAGAGTTATCATGTAGTTTTATTAGAACTGCATGAATCGCACTCGGGTCATCATGGTTTCCTATGGTTGGTTGGATTAAAATATATCAGAAATAAATGATGGTGACGGTCACAATATTGTGAAATTGAGATGAAAAGATGTAGAGCTTATCATAAATATTTTTTTTAAATTTATGTGTGGAAAACCGTGTAATATCCAGTGTAAATCCTCCAAGAGTGAGCCCACTAACCCTAAGGCACACTAAGGTTAGGTCATGGAGGGCTCGAACCGTCAATCTCCCACTTTCTAAAGCGGGAGGCAACCAGTTGAAAAATGTTTGTACCTTCGGGTTTGAGTGTTCAATTAAAATATCCATACTAAATTTTTCATTGATATTTTTTTGTAATGTTCTAAAAAAAAATTTAAAAAAACGGAAGAAAGAGAACCTATATCAGCCAGATTGCAGCCAATACAATATATATTCTCAATATGTCGTATGGCCGATACATATCAAGGATCAAATTTTAAACCCCTGAGGTTGATATAATTTTTGGATTGACTAAATTTAATTGTAAACTTTAAATGTATAAATAACTTTAATAATAATAGTATTAGTAATAAGAGTAACATAGATCATTGCAAAAAATAGATAGCTCCAAAGTAGTAAGTATAGAGATGTGACTTTAGGTTAGGATCAACCTAAAACCCAATTGATTCGGCTTCAAAGATGGGTTCAATCTAAAAAACTATTTTTATTTCAAGCCGAGCTAGGGTAAAGTTTTGTATAGTCCGAACTATCTGAAGTACCCAAATTATTGGATATAAATATATACATCTCTTTTTTCTATATATCTATTTGATGACATTTTAAACTTAAATTTCTAAAGTAATTATGTTTTGGTTTTCTCCTAAGCGACATCATCCATGAGTGAGATTGAGTCCTAGGGTCTACTAGACCCACAAGAGTGAGGTCCAATACAGAGGGATGGTTGCGTTTAAAAGATGGTTTTCCTATCATACTTCTCAATATAAATCAAGTCCATTGAATTTAAAATATCTTGATTTTCAAAAGTCTAAAGATCAATATTGAAAATGGGAACAACTTTGGATGGACTTTTAATCCAACCGTAACATCAACTCAGAATGAATTCAAATTGGATAGAGATCGAATTTACAAGAGGTAGAAATGTGTCAGAGAGAGTCAGTAAACCTTTGAAGCTCCAAATGGGGACTTACCTTGCAAGGTATATTATATATAGACATAGTCATCTACTTAAATATTCGGGTTGATTCATTATCCAATATAATTTGACTCAAATTGATTGATCCAAATTAAAATGGATTTCGATCTTAAAATGTATTGAATTATTAGTGAGTTATAAGAGAACCGAAGTACCAAACTATAACTTAAATAAAAGTAGAACGCGATATTGGAGATACTCATCAGTGGTGGGGTTCTACTTATTTTAATCAAATGAAAACTTTAATAAATATTATTTTAAACATTTAGGCAAAGCAAGTTGTTTCATAATAATATTGGAGGCCAGTGTCGATAGGAAAGAGGGGATAAGGTACGGTAGCAGTGCGTAGGGCATTTCCAAGAATAGATGAGTTTGATGGCTGATAATGATATTTAATGGTTGAGACTGAGAGTAAGGCCAAAGTGGAGTGCACTGCTGGCTCTCACTTTCATTAGATAAAAATTGTTGGTTTTAAATCTTGACAAAATTCATTTCATTTTTTATTTTTTAATTTGATGGAATTAGATAGTATTTCTCACAAAATTATATAAGAGAAATTGTATTTTAAATGTCCATTTTATTTGGCTTATACCAAGTAATTAAAGATGTTTAAATGGCACTATTTAATAATTGAGAGTCTAAAAGACTATCTCAATCTGGCTAGCTTAGTATACCCCATTTCATGCTATATGGTTTCATATTCGAAGTTGAGTCATGAGAACTCCTGATTCAAATAAAATTAAAGTTTTCATAAATAAAGAACATTGTAATCTAAGGAATTATCCATAAATTTGAATATGAAATGTTTTGAGTTGTAGTGAATTAGGTTTAGTTGTGTTAGAATGAAGTGAAAAAAAGTCTTATTTCAGTCCCTCAAACTATAAATTTTGGAGTATATGTTCTATTCGAATTGATGTTTAAAAAGTTTATTTTGATTTAGAGGGGTTAGAGTCATGGTCAGAAACTCACCTAAAGAAATAAGAGTCTGAGTTTGATTCTCACTTCACCTCAAAGGGTCACTCTTCGTAGAATTACCTAAATTGCATGAATAAAGAAGTTTCTAAGAATTAATCAAGTTTTATAAAAAAAGCTTAGATACCTTAGTCTATATAGCAAAACGCCATCCTAAACACTACACCTATATGTGGCATTGATAGAGTAATGCTTATCCAATAGAAGGGCTTGGATGATGGGCGTCCACCTTTACATACTTTGAACAAATAACAAACATGCAAGATACTATCATGGCAAAGAACTTCTTGACTCAACTTATTTCAAATAATATATTAATTTATCAAAAAATAAAATTACCAAAATATATTACAGATTGTCAATGTTACAATTCTAAAATGAAAGTTTCATTTAGAATTTTTATCCATTTAATTTAAGCAAATAAAGTTGATAGGTAACAAAAGAAAGCCCTATTTCAATTGTTTATTTTTCTTAGTATAAATATGATACATGTAGAAATTATATAGGGCTGCAACTCGGGTTGGATTTTGGCCTGACCCACATGACCCGACCCTAGAAATCATGAGGGTCGGGTCGAGAATTTTGGGTCAGCAGGTCGGGTCGGTTGAGAAGATAAAAACCTATATGAAATTTGAGTCGGGTTGGGTTGAGGATTTTACAAGTTAACCCGACCCGACCAGGCTAAAATTGGTTCAGAAAGCCGGTCGAGTCAGAATTTGGGTTGATTTGAATTAGAATTCAGGTCGGATTGAGTTGTGAAATTTAAGTTGAGAATTCGAGTACTGATCGGGTTCTATATATATCAACTTGGGTCAGGTTAAGTTTTAAGGAAACCGACCTGTCCGACCCGAGTTGCATCCCTAATATTATATGAGACTAATTTCTTATAGATTCTCACATTATTAATAGCTTATTTAATTCTATAAAATCAAAAGACCTCATACTATTATGAAATGACATATAATTTATGTATGAGTCAGTTATTCCAACATAATTTGTCCCTGCAAGAAACATGTATCTTATTCTCTTGTACTTTCTGGATACCTTTCATGACCCACTCATGTCAAATCTTTTTATTCTTGTGCTTCATCTTCCATTGATTGATTCTTCTACAGTTCTCCAAGCAGTAAACAAGTTCCATCTTCCATGTGTTAGCACAATATAGGGTTGACAATTGCTGGAAAAACAAGATATTTTTTTAGGGTCAACAGAAAGTAGGATGCCCCCTTGAGGTGACCTTGCATTTATCACATTCGTTCCACTCTCATCTCTTAAATATCATCATGCATTTCTACCAACTATTGATTTTCTTAAAAAAAAAAAAAATGGATTATATAGGATTCAAGAGAGTAAATGAAAAGAAAATAATAACCCATTTACCTAAAGGAGTTCAAGAACTCGTCTCCTGGGTTCGATTCTCACTCTATGTAAAGTTATTTAATCTGTGTTTGAATGAAGGGTAAATTTTGTAGAGGTTACCTAGAGTTACCTTTGACCAGGAGTTATCTTAGAAATTATGAATACCTCTTACCACGAAAGAGTTTTCAAAAGTGGAAAGAGAAGGATAAAAATTTGATGTTTTACCTTTACCCTTTCATTGCCAAACAAAGGCATGGGAGTTATCCCCATCTAAACGCAGCCTTAGTGTGTGTAAGTGGAGGAACGGTATATTATTAGTGAGAGAGTAGAGTTGTCCACTTGTGAGTTGCCCACTTGATACAATGCATTTGACGATCAAGAGAGTTGAGAAAGGATTCTGAAATTTCTTCTTGTTTCTAAGATTTTTCCACACCCTTTGTATTTTCTTGTGAATTTCTTTTTATCCCATTGTACAATTCAAAGTAGTGAATAACATAAATACTTGTGTTCATGTTACAGATTCTTTCTCCATTATTTTATTTTTTTAAATTGTTGCACACAATTCTTATTATTCCATTCACCAATGGGTTGGATTTATCTAGTATCTGAAAATCTTATTTGGTGATGGATTGTTGCTGTAGAAGGTTTAGGCCACTATAGATAATTTTATCTATAATTGATCAAGCATCATGTATATGTCCTTTGTATCATATTCTACAATCAATTAGCAAATTTAAAGTTTATTACTTTATCTCCAACGAAAAAAAAAATTAATTCCATCTAGGAAATAACTAGTGACAAAAGAGAATCAATATATTCCAGAAAAATGTAGAATTTAAGTTGAATATTTTTCATACTGAATATAGCATATCAACCTATCTTCAATTTTGGGTGATAAAATTTGACTCAATAGACTCAACTTGAACCTATTTTAGTCCTCGCCCATCAATGACAATTTCTAAATGAATTTGCCAAATTAACATGGGACATTTTAATTGTTATCCACATAGTGGAAAAGTTGTACTTAGTTTCTCACTTGTTTGGATGAGAGAGTTTTTTATTCGGTGTCATCGTAAAAAAAAAAAAACCAACAATTTTTCATCCATTTAAATTGGCTTCTAACTGCTACAAAATCCATCTATTTCTTTTTAAATTTATCATGTTCTTTATCTTATTTATTCAAATTTTAGAAACATTTTTCCCTTATTTCTATCTGAGATTTAAGTGTAATGTCAAATCAGCCCTAAATGCAAGACAGTGATGGGAGATAGTGTGAAAGCGATAAAAGCTCCACATCAGTTAATTTGAGAAATTAATGACTCCATATAACACATGAGGCACCCTCTTCTTAACGGCTGGCTTTTGATAGTAAGTTATATCTCAAGAATGACATCAGGACATAGTTTTCTAACGTGGTATAGAACAGGTCTCGCGTGCAATCATAAGGTCAAGTTGCACGCAATAGGATCCAATTGCAAATAAGGGTGAATCTGAAGTTACCACATGTAGTCGTAGGGTCAAGCTGCTCATCAGGGTTAGCTTTTGAGAGTGAGTTATATTTCAAGAAGATTATCGACTATTGAGTCATATTTTTTAATAGATTATGAAAATAAAATGATAATATGGACTAATTAGTAAAATTAGTAAGTGGAGAAATGTCAAATTAAGAGCATTTAGATGAGTTAAGACTCATAGATAAGTATCAATCACCCATACATCTGCCAACTTTAGTTAGTGCTCTCTTCCTGCCTTTATCTCATCTTATCCTCTAAGAGAGAATAACAATGATCAGACCTCACCATCCCAAAACTCCTGGATTGACTTGTAGGGCCCTTTCTCTGAAACAAAATATTGGGCCAAGAGGGATTTGATCTGAGGAATGAGACTGATTTTGTGGGACTCTTCTTCTGTCAATTCCCAGTCAAAGATTTGTAGGTTTTCCTTCAATGTCTCTTTGTTGAAGCTCTTCACCAACATACTTACTCCTTGTTCATGTACCCACCTCAAACATATCTGCACAAATTGGATCATGACTAGATAATGATGTATGTACACTCAAAATAATAAATTAAAAAAAAAAACCTCTCAAATTGTCAAGTGAAATTGTGAAAAGAAGAGATACCCTCATTTTAAATTTCAAAGTAAAGTTGTAAATGGATCGAAAGTCAAATGCCCACGTGAAAAAAAGTTCAGGTTCAAATTGATCCAGGCTCATTTCTTGCCCAAAATATTAGGTCCATATTACAATTGAGGTCAGACTGCAGTTACTATATGAAGCCTGAGTTTGGCCCGAAGGCTCAAATTTGAGCCACATGTCATATTAGGAGAAGACCAAATATGGCCCAGTGTGTAGAGTTGAGAGGTGATGGATCGAAGGCACATGAGGAGAGGCTGACTTTTGAAACATGGAGAAAAAGGATAAAGGACATGTTACATTATAAAGTGATTGATGGTATGATTTATGATAGAGTCAATTGGAGAAAAACTTATAAAGTCAATTGGAGAAAAACTTATAAAGTCAACCCTAGATAGATGATGGCTCGCTATCCCCACACGTGCATTTTATGTATACAGACACGGGTTTTACCATGATGCCCAACTTACCCTCCACTTGCCGTACCAAAGAAAAAAATGCCAAAATTCATGAACAGTGCAATCGGCTCACCGAAATTGTAAGTCGGTTCGCCAAAATTTATGAACAGTGCAAATCGGCTCATCGAAATTGCAAGTCGGCTCGCCAAAATTCATGAATAGTACAAATTGGCTCACCAGAATTGTAAGTTGGCTCGCCAAAATTCATAAATAGTGCAATTCGGTTCTCTGAAATTGCAAGTCGGCTCGTCAAAATTTATGAACAGTGTAATTCAGCTCTTCGAAATTTCAAATCGGCTCGCCGAAATTCACATGAACAGTAAAAATTAGTCTATTGAAATTTTATTATTCATGCGAAGGGTAAAATCGGAAATACACTAAAATCCGTGTCGCTAAACACAAAATGCCCGTGGGAAGATCGCTGGGCCATAGATGATGGGAGTGTAGTTTATGATGATGATGATACTCGAATTTAAGCCACATCTTATAAAATCTAATCTTCTTTAACTGATATTGTATACAAATGTAAACTCGTAAATAACATGCAATTTATATTTTATAGATAATACAAAAGAAATTCCATTTTAGGCCCATAGAAGTCCATATCCGAATAAGCCCACAAAAACATTTGAAACTTGAAATTAGGCCTGGGCCATACAAATATTTTTCAAGACCTCACAGTTCATAACAAGGCTGGTGCCCCACAGATTACCGTTTCCTCCCAAAGGAGAGTAAGTGAATACCCTTCTCTGTACAAAACTCCCTTGGTTTCTGCTGCTGCCAAAGCGGGTGCATTTCCACCTTCCACAATCAACCATACAATTATCATCTTTGAATTTGAACGATAAAGAGGCCAAGATTCTGGCCTCATTCTGATTTAGATTGAATAGTTGATCTAGGTTTCTAAGAGTTGACTAAAGGTCTTGGATTCAACTTCTTATAGACTTATCTAATACACAAATCTTGTTGGGGATTTCGTGTGTATGTAGGATTAGTCTCACTTTCAATGTGTGGGAGAATACCCATGTTATAAAAATACGATGATAATAGAATTTCAGCAAAAATGAATGAATCACCTGATTGACAGCAGGAGGGATCGTTGTCGTGGCCAACAATTCACTTAGCTTCTTGCAAGAGAAATTGCTGACTCCAATCAATTTTGCTAACCCAAACTTGTGGCACTCTTCCATGGCTTTCCAATGTGGACTTAATATCAAGGGGAGAATGTCCTCCTTCTCGAACTGTACGGGTGCTCCAGGCTTCAGGCTTACCGGAAAATGAATGAGAGAGAGATTAATGAACTCCATCTGAAGAGCTCTACAATAATGGAGAGAGTAATTCAACTTCAATTATGTTGCAAATTCTGTCAAAAACTAACTAAAAATAGACACAACTGTACTCGTCTCGAGTGAGTTTCTGATTTTTGAAATTTTCGCTAAGTGATTTAGACATCATTTTTTTTTTTCGAGACATCTATTCGTTGCCCTATTGGCAAAGGTTGCCCTATTGGCAAAGGTCTAAACCACTCTCCTTTTTAACGTTACTCGTTATGTTGGGATAGCAAACGAGTCCTACATTGATTGTGAAGGGGAAGATTCAAAAACTTATAAAGAACTTGGATCACTCCATTTTTGGACTAGCTGTTTGAGCTGGATACCTAGTCCTAGAGGTGAAATCGGGTTGGGTCGAGTTTCTTAAAATCCAACCCGACCCGACCCAATTCGAACCCATCTCTATCAGAATTCTGACTCAACCCTCATTATGAACCCATTTTAGCCTAATTTTAGCCGGGTTGGATCAGGTTGGGCCGGACCGGTCAGGTTGACTAGAAAATTCTTCAACCCGACTCAACTCAATTTCTATGTGGGTTTTTATATTCTCAACCCAACTTGACCCGCGTCATTTCTCGGGTCGAGTCATGCAGGGTCGGGTCAAAATCTAATCCTAGTTTCATCCCTACCCAGTCCTAACAAAGTAGTATCTGAGTCATATCCTCAAGCCAACACATGTAGACTCAGAGATTTTCTAACTGGACAAGATGGCCAGCAGTGTTCTATCTGCCAAAAAGCCTCGTTCGACGGAAGATTGTTGGGCAGCGACGAATCCCGTATTGATTGTGAAAAGGGAGATCTAGGGACTAATAAAATACATGGTCACTCCAACTAATTAACTAGCATTTTGAGCTGGATACCTAGTCCTAACAAATTGTAGATGTAGATATAAATGGGATTATTGAAGTGTCTTGCACAATGCCGGAAGGACTAGACCGGGGGGTGCACTGGTGCACCACAGCTTGGATGTGACGAAGACCTCGCTTCGGGACTTGATGAGGCCTAGCCGGAGGACTTCGGCGATTGCTTCACCAGGAAACTGCTCTGAGTAGTATTGAGCAGCGGTGTCGAAGTGGCAGTAGCCGAGCTCAATGGCATGAATGACTGCAGCTTTCACGGTCTCCCGATCCGGGAACGGGTACGCCGCTGTGGCCATGCCAATGAGAGGCATCGATAGGCTTCCGGGACTCAAGCAAACTTCTGGAATGGTTGCCATCTTCAATCTACTGGCTACTTCCTTCCAATGGTTGAGGTGAAAACTAGAAATATATTTATAGACGTCTCTCCAATGAAGATGGTGACAAGAGTCGAACTCAATTCCTGATCAGGGATAAGAAATTGTACAGCAGTACAAACCTCCAATAATATTTGAATCATAGTCTACTGCACGTGAAATCGCTGTTAACTTGTGCCTTCTCTCTCGTTTCAACTTTCAAGGGACTTTGGCTGCTTTTGGATGGGGGGTAAGGGGGGTAACCCCCTGTTACCCCTTGTTACCAACGGGGGTAACAAGGGGGAGGGGTAAAAATTCAAAATTTTACCCCCTTGTCTCCCTTTTCAATACCCCCATGGGGCAAGGGATACTCAAGAATGAATCTCCCTCCTTACCCCCCTTTTGCTCATGATTTTTTTTTTTTTTACATTTTATTTATTTATTTATTTTGGTCACTACTTGGCTTTTATTTTTTTTTAAAAGCACTCCATTATTTCCATTTTATAAATTTCATATCACCAAACAACAAATTATATTTTTTTATGAAGAGATATGAAGAATTTTTTTATTCATTTATTGAAATTTAAAATAATAATAGTGGTTTTTTATTTATTTTTTATTTTTTAAGGAAACCTTTTCCCCTATTTATCCCGTGCCTTTATCTATTTTTCAATTATATATTATATAATTTTCTGAAACGTCAAAATGTTCTATTTTTAAGGGGTGATTCTGTCGAAATTTTGATAGGATCTCAAAACTCTGAAAATTTTGAGATTTATGATAATCTCTTTCAGGGTAATTAACAATTTATTCTATTAGAAGATTATTTTAAAAATGTGGCAACATTTTCAACGTGATGCATTTGGGTGAGGGGTAAATTTTTACAGGGGTTACCCTTGAGCAGGGGTAATTGTACGTAGGGGTAAATTGACATATAAATAATTTTATGAGAATTAATAATTTTATTAAATCTATATAATATAAAAATAAAATTTCTGAAACATTTTCAATGTGATGCATTTGGGTGAGGGGTAAATTTTTACAGGGGTTAGCCTTGAGCAGTGGTAATTGTACGTAGGGGTAAATTGACATATAAATAATTTTATGAGAATTAATAATTTTATTAAAACTATATAATATAAAAATAAAATTTCTGCAACATTTTCAATGTGATGCATTTGGGTGAGGGGTAAATTTTTACAAGGGTTACCCTTGAGCAGGGTTAATTGTACGTAGGGTTAAACTGATATATTAATAATTTTATTAAATCTATATAATATAAAAATAAAATTTCTGCAACATTTTCAATGTAATGCTTTTAGGTGAGGGGTAAATTTTTACAGGGGTTACCCTTGAGCAGGGGTAATTGTACGTAGGGGTAAACTGACATATTAATAAGTTTATGAGAATTAATAATTTTATTAAATCTATATAATATAAAAATAAAATTCTTACAACATTTTCAATGTGATGCATTTGGGTGAGGGATAAATTTTTAAAAGGGTTACCCTTGAGCAGGGGTAATTGTACGTAGGGGTAAACTAACATATTAACAATTTTATGAGAATTAATAATTTTATTAAATCTATATAATATAAAAATAAAATTTCTGCAACATTTTCAATGTGATGCATTTGGGTGAGGGGTAAATTTTTACAGGGGTTACCCTTGAGTAGGGGTAATTGTACGTAGGGGTAAACTGACATATTAATAATTTTATGAGAATTAATAATTTTATTAAATCTATATAATATAAAAATAAAAATTTTGCAACATTTTCAATGTGATGTATTTGGGTGAGGGGTAAATTTTTACAGGGGTTACCCTTGAGCAGGGGTAATTGTACGTAGGGGTAAACTGACATATTAACAATTTTATGAGAATTAATAATTTTATTAAATCTATATAATATAAAAATAAAATTTCTGTAACATTTTCAAAGTGATGCATTTGGGTGAGGGGTAAATTTTTATAGGGGTTACCCTTGAATAGGGGTAAACTGACATATTAACAATTTTATGAGAATTAATATTTTTATTAAATTCATATAATATAAATAATAATAATTATAATTTTTATGAAAAGATATGTTGATATTTTTTATTTATTTATTGGGATTTAAAATAGTAATATAAAAAAAAACTTTATTTATATTTTTAATATTAGAATGGAAGTATTCATTTTAAATTATAATTATGAAAAATAATTTATAAAAATTAGATAATATTATTATAAGTTATATTATTAGAATTTACTTCATGAATATTATTTAATAATTATGTTTTATAAAAAAAGTAAAAAAATATTAATATATCAGGTTACCCTTGCGTATAGTTACCAAATAAGATTTTTTACCCTTAGGGTAAGGCTTTACTTTACCACTTCAATTACCAAATAAGATAAGGGTAATCCCATTTCAAGAATCACCCCTACTCAAGGGTCACCCCTACTTAGAGGTAACCCCTATAAAAATTACCCCCATCCAAACGCAACCAAATTTGTATGAAAAAAATTGAGCATGAGAGATCTTAAGACAGCGACAAAATATCTACATATAAAAAATAAGAGTAAAATTCTAAATAATTTTAAACTATTCAGTTAATCTTAAAATAATTTTTTATTTTTTAATTCTTGATTATTCTAAACTATTCAGTTAATCTTAAAAAAATTATAACCTTTAAAATGTTACTTAATTTACTTAATTAAATATATTTTTTGAATTTTATTTTCCATAGGTTCAGTTAATCTACTTCATATTAGAGGTAGAGATTAATCCTAAGAGTACCTGTAAACCTATCGATCTATATACGGACAAATAAACCAATCAATCTATATGCGGACAAATCGATAAGAGAAACTTCATAAAAAAGTGACTTAGAAAGATTTGATCTTGAATTAGTAACATTTCCTCAAGCATACTAATTGACTTTAAGCTCGACGTGAAATTATGTATCTATAATACTTTATAAAGAACTTGTGATTTTACGTTGGTAAGATGAATTCCATGATTACCGACTTGCCGCTACTACCAATTTCTATTTCTAAGGCTACGTTTAGATGAGGTGTTACCTCTAGTTATTCTTTTGGTAATTAAAGGGTAAAAAAAAAAATCTATTTTACTCTTATTTATCCTCATCATTCTCAAACAAAGGATATTCAAAAAAATTACCCATCTCTAATTATCCACCCTAAAAAAATTACCCCTCATCAAACGGTAGCCTGGACATGAATATATTATAGAATGTAACTGTTTCCCACATTCCATGCATGTATAAACGAAAACAATCCTATGAATAAATCATACTCCTCTGTTCCAAATTAGTTGTCTTATATGGATTTTGAATTGTCCCAAAACAGTTGTCTCATTTTTAGCCAAATTTAGAAAAAAAATCAGCACAGGTTTTATAAATATTTCTTGAGACACGAGTTAGATCGGATCCATTCAGCTCAAGTCAAGTTGATTTTAAATTTTTGAGTCCAACTTGATCCGAATTTCATTTGAGTTTTCTTTTTCCCAACCTAACCCGACTCTAAATTTACAAATACATAATCCAGCCCACTGATTTCTCAAGTCGAGTCATGCGAGTCTGATAAAAACCCAGCCCAAGTTTCACCCCAATGATAATCACACCTCACCAAGATGTAAAAAACAGGAACCGATACCTTAGAATCTCTCTTGTATATATTTTCTCTTTTTTATATATAATAAAAGATCAAATAATACTATGTAATTATGTATAAATTTAAAAAAAAAAAAAATAAGTAGAGAGACCATAATAAAGTCAGATCCTATTGGTAAAATTTGAAATTTTAAAATATTAAAGGTTTATTAATAGATAGTGGATATCCAAGAACTAACTTTATTATAGTGAAGCATATGTACTAAATCATTTTTATAAATAAATTTAATATAGGAGAAATGGTCAATCATCTGTACTAAATCATTTCTATAAATAAAATTTAATATAGGAGAAATTCTAAAAAGGTCCCTGAGCTTTCTTATAATATAAAAAAAAAAAACTGTGCTTTCTTATATTATAAAAAAAAAAACTTTGTTTTTTAAATTTAAAAAACCCCCTTTAGTTTTCATGAAAATCTCAAAAGCGCCCCCTTAACCGGTAGTCAATAACTCAATACATTCTGTCATGTAAAGTAATAGAGAGACCTTTCTCAAGTAGAATAAGAAAAGAAGAAGAATTTTTATAACCAATCGTTTTTCATAAAATAAAAAATATTTCATGAAAATTATTAAAATAAAAAATAAAGGATGAGCGTAAGTGCAAAAAAAAGGTGAGGGATGACTCTAAAATATTAATAATCTTATGAGTGTTAAAGAGAACCTCAAATATGAAAAATTATAATACTAAATAAAATTATAAAAATATGGGTATTGATTCTTCAATAATAAATTAGTTTTGGGACTAAGACACAAGGGATAAGTAAAGATTTTTTTATTTAGAATAAGAATATTTTTGTTATTTTTATCAGGAAGGGCAACTTTGTCATTTTAAACATTTTACATAGAAAGTAATGATAAATTTAGGGTGCGCATCCTAACGTGGGAACAGTTTTTTAGGAAATACAGGTTTTTCGGACTTCCCACTTTGCCCCCATCTGTCTGTATGAAAATTTTAAAAAATCAGCAATCAACATAAGTGGAAAAAAAAGGTGAGGGATGACTCTAAAATATTAAAAATCTCATTAGTGTTTAAGAGAACCTCAAATATGAAAAATTATAAAAATATGGGTGTTGATTCTTCAATAATAAATTAGTTTTGGGACTAAGACACAAGGGATAAGTAAAGATTTTTTTATTTAGAATAAGAATATTTTTGTTATTTTATCTAGAAGGGCAACTTTGTCATTTTAAACATTTTACATAGAAAGTAATGATAAATTTAGGGTGTGCATCCCAACACGGGAACATTGTTTTAGGAAACACATGTTTTCTGAACTTCCACTTTGCCCCCATCCTTCTGTGTGAAAAATTTTAAAAATCAGACATTCAGAAATCGGTGCACCGATCGGATCACTTTATAGTGAATCGGTGCACCGATTTGAACTCTTTCACTTCTCAAGAAAACGGTGCACCAACCTGACCGCTTTCTTCAAATTCCCGTTTTCCAGTGATCCGGTCGGTGAACCAATTCACTGGAAAGTGAACCGATTTCTAAATATTTACTTTTTTTAAAAAAAAAAATTCATACGAATGGATGAGAGTAAAATGAGAAGTTTACTAAAACTCATGTTTGTTAAAAGAGTATTCCTTCGTTAGAATAGTAACCCTAAATTTAAATTTTACTTTTAGTGAAGAGGGGGTTTTGATATTTGCATAAAAACTTAAGGATTTTTTGATATTTTAAAAACAAAGGGTAGACTCATGAAAAAGTTCGAGAGAATTTTTAGAATTTCTCCTTAAATATTACATAACATGTACGAAATTAAGATTTAAGCGACACTATATTATTCTACCTTGAAGTTCGCTGCCACTTCTAGTTTGTCCATTTAGTGGATAACCTTAATGTGGACATCTTTCTCAAAAGCAGCACATATCTTAATTGTTTTATAAAGATGAGAGATTGCCCAACTCTTGATTTAAGAGCAGCTCAGAGTATCCAACTTTAGCTTGATAGAAGATAGATAGATAATTTCATAAATTGTTGTTTTAAATGAATTTTAAAATTGTTCTAAAATAGTTATTCTATTTATATTGGAGTGTGTTGAAATGGATAAGAATCACCTCTTAATTATACGGTGGTTTAAAGTCAAATTCAAGTTTCTTAAAAATACAAATGTTTAAAATGAGACAATTAAAATAGGACAAAGGTAGTATAATTTAAGAAAAACTCATTCATCCAATATCAACTTTGTGAGATTAGATGAAAAATTTAAAAGCTTATGATAATTAATTTTTCGCGATCCAAAATCACAATGTTAAAGTGAATAAATAAGGTTCAAAGTTTACCCCACTCATTGCCTTTGTCATTTTCAATATATTGCAAGAAAAAATGTCGCCCACTTCAAATATTGATGACCACCCTCCAAAGTTTTTGTTAATGGCAATCAAGTATCTTTTAGTCTGCATTTGGATAATCCGACCACATGACTTGAAGCAAGGTTTAGGATATGTTTTAGGGCAGCTTTAAGCATACAATTACAAGGTAAGATTGCTCATCAAACAGTAAGCTCTACAAGGTCTAGTCCAAAATTTTATAAATAATAATTTAAAAGAAATTTTTCATTTCAAATTTTGAAAAATCTTCTATAGCTTTCCTTTAAAAAAAAAAATATTAAAATAACTCAATTTCTCAAACTTAATTAACAAAGAAATCAAATTGCCGTGAAACCCTTATTGCCAGGGTCACGGTAGAATACGGCCGCCGCCACCTCTGCAAGAACATCAAAACAATGAAGAAAATAACCATTTTACCCTTCTCCATCAAATGATACGTCCGATTATCAGTATGAGAGCATCTTCTTCTTCCTCTTCCAGAAAGTTCTGAGAACTCTCATCTTTTACTTCCCTTCCTGCACAATCTTCCAAGTTTCTTCTTCTTCTTCTAAGAGCAATGGCGTACACTTCAAGAACAGGAGGTAGAGAAAGGAGTCCAGAAAGAACAAAGATATGGACAGCGCCCAAGCTCAAATCCGCCACACAAACAGAGGTTGCAGTCATCTACTACCTCTCCAGAAATGGATTTCTCCAGCAACCTCATTTCCTTCAAATTCCTCTCTCCTCATCCAACGCTCTCCATCTGAAAGGTCTCTCTCTCTCTCTCTCTCTCTCGAGTTTCCCGGAAAAATGTTTTCCTCGACTGGAAAATATGCAATTTTCATCAACTTTCAACTGAGAAAAAAGGGAAAAAAAAAAACAGAAATGCGAGTTAATTTTAACCGTGTGGGTTTTGAGTCACTTTATCATTGTTCCTTCAAAAATTTCTTTATAAATAAGGAAAATAAATTTGGCTATTAAAAAGGTTTTTTTTTTCTGGAAATTACATTCCACTGCATGCATTCAAGGTTCTGATCTGTGACGTCTGTTAATCAGATTTTATCCATCGCCTCAACTCTCTTCGAGGAAGAGGATTCGCCAGCCATTACTCATGGTCTTCCAAACGGTACTCCATTTCCTCATACAAATCTAAATATATTGCATCAGCCCCGTATCGGGTTTCAGAAATCCCGATCCGGTGTGATTCTCATATGCGATATGAAACCGCCGGTATGTAACATTGATGCAGGAGTTACAAGTATGGGTTCGTGTGGCAAGATCTGTTCGAGGAGGACTTCATCCATCCGATCAACCGCCAAGAATATGTCCTCAAAGGATCCGAGCTTCTAGAGCCTTCTCCAAGCTTCCGATGCCAGGAAGCAGAATCGAGCGGTTCGAAACCGCCGATCGAGATGATAAAATCGATCAATGGCTCAGATCTCGCTTGTGAAGCTGGGAGGAGAGATGCGCCGCCGTGGGAGTCGACAGGTCTGCACGAGTACAAGGTCTACAAAGCTGAATCAGCGGCCGAGATAGTAGCAGCGTCGACAGATGCCTCAACGCAGACGGACGATGGATCGCCACGTGGAAGATTTGCAGAAGAAAATCCAACGACGGAACTGAGCCGAGGAGAGATTTCGCCGCCTCCGTCGTCTGCGAGTTCAGAAACATTCGATTCTCGCATTAAGGACGAGGGCTGCTCGATGAACGGCTCGATTTGCTCGGTCGTAGATCGGACGTCTCGTGATTGTCCAAGCGGAAGAGTTAGGGCATCTGCTGTGCTGATGCAGGTGATTTCGTGCGGCTCGATGTTGGCTCTGGAGGAGCATGATTTCTCTAGCATGTCAAATCGGGGACCACTGAATCAGGTAGTGTCAAAGGACAAGGAAATTAAGGAGGGTTTCAGTGGGTGCCTGACGCGGAGGAAGAAGGCAAACGTCGAGGAGTCGCTGGCGCTGAAAGGATCTTCATTTTCCACATCCTCTAGCCGTTGAGAAATTTTGCGCTACATTTACTCCCGCGGGCTACGTTTTATTTAATGTTTTAAATTTGTAGGGCCTTTTGGATCTAAATGAATAAATATATTTTTTTTAATTTATTTATTTAATTTTTATTTTAACAAATGTTTAGAAAATGTTACAATGTTAAATCAAACAGTATTGAAAAAAGTCCTCCCAAACAAATACTTGAAATACAAGAAATCTCGTATTTTTTTTAAAATTTAACTTCATTTTTATATATTTATTTAATTCATTCATATTGAATTCATCATTAAAGTTGTTTATTTTGTTAACTAAAATTGATGTTTTGTATTTTAAATGTCACAAATTTTTAAAATTAAAATAATATTTAAAATTATTAATTTTTGAAAATTCAATGATTCGACTCAATTGATTTAATTAAAATAATTTTATAAACCAATAGCTAAATGTAAACTTTTTTCCGCACCGATCAATTGATGTTAAGCATGTACCCTGATCCCGTCGCGTTTCAATACAAATGCAGTGAGGTCTTTACTCATTGCTTGAAAATTTGATGGATTCAAAGAGCATTAAATAGCCTTTTACTTTTTTTATCGTGACTTTTTGAGGTATTTTTAGCCAAAATTTTCTTGTTTTAAAAATTCTGTCATTGGAAGATTGTGAACTGTGTTGTTTACTGTATATCATGTCGTTAATTTTTTTTTATATGCTTATATTTAAATTTAATAATTAATTATTACTTTTAAAGGAGTTTACAATTTTAAATAAAATATATATTTCATATTTTAAGAGTATAACCGTACTGTGAGGGGTTTGACTGGAATTGCCCTACGAATTTAAGCAGAAGCGTCATAAAGTCGTTCAAGTGTGTCAGTAGAGCATCGGAGTCCAACCTATAGGCCTTCAGACTGGTCGGACGTGGAGTCGGAGAGAATACACTAGGGCTAATACGGTAAAGGCCTCTCATTCTACATTTTATAAAGAGAGACGAAATTTTCACTTATCAAGCACTAATGTATTGATAATATACTATTCTACATCTATATATTCTAAATATCGGTACAATGCTATTACTTAATGAACAGTACACTGGCAGAGATAAAACAGAAATGTCACTTAATTTTGCCTTGTAACAAATTTTGTCCGTGTGAAGATGGACAACCTATTGTCTTTCAGTTAATATTTATTTTTTATTTTTTTAAAAGTATCATTGTTGGAATGGTAAAATAATAATATTTAATATATGATATTTTTAATTGAGAATTGACAGGGGCATGGGTGTTTTAATTGCAAGGACTTTGTTTTTTTTTTTCCTTGTTATTATATAATTGGTGAGAGGATACACCATATTATTTATTATAAAAAGTATTATCACTATTTTTCTTTCAATGAATTCTATCAAAAAACCTTTTGGACGAGTACGTACTTTAATATCTATTCTTATGTTAATGTCATTCAACAATCTCATTCTTTAAATAAAATGATATATCAAATTTGCCTTAAGTAAAAAATTCAAGTTTGATTAAGATAGAATATCACATTTTATAGGTCTACTAACCCAATCAAGTAATCATTATCAATATGTTTAAAGAGATTGATGGAGATATCTCTATTATTTACAAAGAATGCTCACTTGCACATAGGTTTGCACAATATTACTTAACATTCTTAGATACGGGTTCAGGTAAATAAGGTAGTAATGACTCCATCGGAAACGTTTTACTTGAATGTGAAATTCTACAAAAATCAACTTAATCGAATCAATCAACGTACAAATTTTAAAAATTAAGAAATAATTGAAACTAATCAGATCTTAGAACTTAAAAAATATGGCTTGATTGATTCAATCAACATGATTTTTAGTGGACCATTTTTTTTAAAAAAAAAAAGCATTATCAATGACCATGTAGATATTCATTTAACAAATTTTAAGGCAATACTTACATAATTTTTAGTGGACCATATATTTAAAAAAAAAAAAAATTATCAATGATCATGTAGATATTCATGTAACAAATTTTAAGGCAACACTTATTATTATATTTTGATGTAAAACTAGTAATTAAATGGGTTGACTCAATTTGAAGTAATCTTTTTATTAAAGAGGTTAACCCTGTTTTGAATAATCTTAAATTGGTCAATGACACTCATATTAAGCATAGCTTATTTATATTATTTCTTTTCTCTCTCTAAAAATGTCAATTTTTCTTATTTCCTATTATAATATTATGGGTGTAATATGAATTTCAATTTTTTTTATATTTGTAATCATTTGTATTCAAATACAACAAAATATTAGTCGTACATCACGATTGAAAATGATTTAAAATGGTTTAACTCAATGGTTGAATTTAATTAAACTCTAGCGCTATTCACAAGTACAAATTTTCATGTTGAAACTTGAATATTTTATTAAGTTGGCCCAAAAGGACCCGCATGATCAATTCAAATTTTATCTTCCAATAGCTTACCTTCTTTACTCAACTCTAATGTTTCAATAAAATCGACCCAAATCGAGATACAAACTTTAGACCCGACTCTACCCTAGATACCAAGACTAGCAAATCTAAAGAACAGACCCATGAAAGAACCCTAAGATATACCTGGACAAATTCAATATGAATTGTTAAAAATGAACCTTAGGCCATCTTAAATAGACCAAGCCACAATTTTGTGTTATTGCAATCACTCACTAGTCCAAAATAGTTGAATATTTTATAATATCAATAAGATTATCAACCCATCTTATAATTAAATATATTAACTAAACAGATTCATGCTAACAATTTAACATCATCTTCATCGACATCGTCCTTGTCTTGATCAACTAGGTAACCTAATCAAGATATGGCCATAAATTAAGGGTTCTTCCACTCATAAAATAGAAACAAGTTGGGACTGTTGACCCATTAATAATCAATTTGTTGATTGAATTTACTGTGTAAAAATAAAGATCCATTTTAATGAAATGCATTGTGGAATATCCACCTTCCATTATAAACAGTAAAGTTTTGGGATGGAATTAACAGTACTTTTTTTTATGACCCAGATGTCTAAACCTCTTAGAGCACCTGACTAGTCCTTAGGGCATATTTACAAGCCTCCCTACCCACACACACTGGTAACTCTACGAAGAGTGTCTCTTGGGAGTAGAGTAAGAATTGAACAACTCTCACTTTCTAAGATGGGTTACTCGTCATCACTCCAACCCCCTTTATTCTACCGAAGTTGCACTTTTTGAAAGTTGAACAAATATGGGAACCTCATAGTCTAATAACAGAAGAGAAAGAAGGTATTATCAAAAAGTCTCAAATGTTCACGATGCACTAATTTCTTATAGTATGACTCATCAGCTTTCCTTTTAGGGTAGGGGTTGAGTTAGATGAGCTGGACCATCCTTATAGACCAAAGTCCAACCCATTAACTAATTAAACGTTAAAATGTGGTCGAGTCCCCATCCTTGAATCATTTAACCTGCTCATTTCCCATACATAGGCCATTTAACCGTAGGAAATATATAACATGTTAATATATATGTTAAAAGGGGCCCTTATGGGAAGGAGTATATGAGATCTCCATCTCAAACTCACTGTTTCACATAAAGAGCCCCTAGAATATCCACCACACCGAACAAGCCATGAGCTAGCTAAACAACACCCTATTCTAAGTAGAATTCTACCTGCCACCAAGTTCAGAACTCCAAGCTCAAATTGCCCAGTTGCCAAACACAAATAGCATTTTCCACACCAGTTCATTCAACAAGAGATCTAGGTAGGCTAAAACCTTTCAGTACTTTAACAAATGGTTGACTAATTCTAAATTGTGCAATTTAGCAGTGGGAATTTGTTGGCATCCTCCTATAAATTTAAAAAAAAAATGTAATAGAAGCAATCACTTGAGAAGAGATCTAGCTAAATGTTCCTTCACTGTGCCCAGTGCTTGAGTTAGGGTCTGCAAGGAATGTAGGGAAATCAAATTTCAGTGTTTGCATAATATCCTCGTGCATTTTAAAAAAAAAAAAACCTCTGAGATCTGCAAATAGCAAAATAGAACAACGGAGTAATAAATTGGCAAACTCACCTGCTCGGAAAATGAAGCTGCTCCATCCAAACCATTGTTAGAAACTTTTTCAGCTATTATGCTTGCATCAGTTTCAAGAATAATCCTGGCAATAGGAAAAAAATATTGCTGATGAAAATTAATCAAGTGAACATTTCTAATCATCAAGAATTACATACTGTCCTTTTTGGGGAACAAGGGCTGGGGCTGTCATCATGGTGACCCCTAATGTGCTTCAAACCCATAATGTGGCAGAGTGATGATTAGTGATAATTAACATTTACAGGTTTTTTTATATTTCATTAGGAAAGCAATTCCCCAGAAAAAATTATGTTTGGATATAATTCTTGTCATCAAACCTCATGTCAGACTGAGGACACCGGATGTTTTTTGTTTACTCAACATTTATTTTCACGGAAAACCTAAGAAGAGTTGTTTTGAAAAGTGAGGATAACTTTTATCTTTTCCTCATCATCAAGTTTTCCTTTCCCCCCTATAGGAAATGGATTCTCCTTGGAAGAGGGAAAGATCTCAATTTTTGTCTTCTTGGTAAAGAGCCCTTATTCTATGGAAGAAGAACAAGAGAAGGGCCTCATTTTCCATGATCTTCATTTTCTATTTGTGGAAAATGACAAACAACCCTTTAGGGTCATCTTTTTTTCTATGATTTGGTCAGAAAGTAACCATGCTGCCTGAAGCAGGCAATCCCAAGGATACAGACGAAAATATACAAATGTAAACAGCATAGTTTGGGTGGGAAACATTTTGCATTTGGTTTGCAACAGAATGGGATGGGAAAGGGGTTATACTTTTTCATGTGGAAATTTCACCCTAATTCTAGTGATTCTATCCACTTAAAAATAAAAAATAAAAAAACACAAAGGAAATTTTCTCAAAGCTGACAACACAAGGGCCATAAAGCCATAGTGATTCTCCTAGACGCTTTGCTCACATTTATCAAAGCATACCCAATGCTGTGTGGATTTCCAATGCAACTATTCTTTTTTTTATATATAATATTCAGTAATGCCAATGCATTTGTTTGGTTTAGCTGAGTACTATTTCAGAAATCGTGTATCATCATCATCTACGGCACTTCCCCATCTATCTAGGGAAGGGCTGCAACAAACTTAATTCTTCACCAAAATTCTTGGGACTGGTAGGCAGAAACGTCTTTGTGACCATCCACAGTGTGAATCAAACTGATACATGCGGTTGGATTGATGCAAAAAGCATTTAACTCTTTGGTTTTGGCGAGTAGAACAATCTTCATTATCAACTCAATGGCATGGCTTTCCAGCATGTATCTAGGAGAGATGGACAAGGAATCATTTGAACCATGGGCCCATTGTATTAAACTCCTTTTGCTATTGATGGTGAAAATTAGAGAACATGGTATCAAGGCTAGGATGATGGGAACAGGGAAAATTTTGGCCATTGAAATAAAATGATTATGTACAAGTCCAACGCCGCTTCATGGTTTGGAGCCCTTTCTAGTGGGCCCCATAGAGAAGTCCACATTTTCAGAAGTGCAACCATGCACCAAAAGAATGACCATATAAATACAAATATAAACATCAATATACAATTATTTTTGTGTCTCATCAATCTTGACAAAACTCTATTTGAACAAGAAGATGGATGTGAAGATGTCCCAGAAGGTAAAAGGATGACATTAAGAGGGGGAGAGGGGGAGGGGAAGAGAGAGTGGGGGGAGGGAGGGAGGGACAGAGAGAGAGAAAGAGAGAGAGGAAAAACAGTAAAGATGGTTTGCATAGTAGTAAATGTGCAAAAAGTAACTTGTCCATACCCTCCATCAACAATTTCATCCAGGCACAGAAGAATGAGATCTAAATTCTCCAGAGCTGTCCTCTTATCTGTCTCATTCCTGGACAAGAACATGTATGAAGTATATAATTTGTCAGTATGGTATGAGACTCAAGAAATGAATTCAGAAACCATGAAATATAGGTACATGTTACAGTACCTTAGAAGGAGTGCAACTGCATCAAAGAAACCCTGAAGAACCGTTGCTAAGATGAGCTCATTTTCGTTATCACCCCCGGTAACATAAAAGTGTAGGTCCTGGATGAACTTATAAACGATAACATAATTTTCAAGCATTGTAATCTCCGCTGCAAATTATGACAAAGCATCATAGTTAACAAGATAACTGTAAAATATTAAATCTGAGCCTTTCAGATGGTTGTGAGAACAATTTATCAATACATGCATTCCTATCCTCATTTGAGGAATTGGGACCTTCTATACCTCCTGCAAACTAAGGAGTGTAGCATACAATGGACATCACTGCAGAAGTAGCACCAAAATGAGCAGTTTATGAAAGGAACTATTTCCCCTTATTTTTATGATGGAGAACCCCAAATCCCCCACTTCTCCCCGAGTACGAGAGCATTGGCTAAAACTCTAGATGCACGTAACCCCCCCTCAAGCCACAGACATCAAGTGCTGAGACTCGAAAAAACTATTTCCATGTTCTCAAAAAAAAAATTATCTCCCCATACTTCATTGGCATTCTCCTTCTGGTACCACATCTGCTTTTGCATCATATGTAAATCATGCCTCAACAATTTCCATGTGGTCAATATGAAACATACTCTTGAAGTTACTATTGATATTTCCAATTTGCCCACTGTCATAGAGCAATAGCAGACATTCAGAAAACCAACGAGATCAGCAAGTTATTAAAATAACATTATGCACTCAATGTAACATTAACCTAAACCATGTATGAATTTTGTTAGTTGCCTGTTTTTCTAGTGGGTTGAGTTGATGGGGGCTGAGTAAACCAAATAAATTTTGAGTTTTCAAACCATGAAGGAACATATTTTTGTTATGACTCATGATATTCAATAAAAACTCAATATATTGAATAGATCAATCCAACATTCTTGCACATATCGTCACTCCTTTTTCCTCGTAACTTTTCCTTACTTTTTCCATTCTTCACATCAAAATACCATTTGATTATCATATATAAGATCCCATATTTTTTTCTTGTTCTTTCTCGTTCTCATCAAATTATCATTTGTTTCTCATCTATAAAAGAAACCATTGTGTTTCAACCCACAAATAAATTTCAGCTATTATTTGCTTATATAAATGATTCTCATCCATATGCTTACTCGTCTTTCCTCGCATTTTATCCTATTCACCCCCTTTGCCATCAAATTTTCACATCAAAATATCTTTTGTTTCTCATGGATAAAAGGAAAAATGTCCAATATCTCAATTGGCAAATAAATTTAGTAGTCTTTTATGCCTAATTCTTGTATGCAATCACCAAGTTCCAAATCAATTAAATGTGTGTTTTTACAAATGGTAGATAGACCTGCATTGTTGTATAGAGATGTTGAGAAATGAAGACACACACAAGATATGGGAATAATAGCAACCCCCTCCCCACCCCCCTCTCTTAAGAGTATATGTATGTATATATATAAGAGAGAGAGAGAGTTGGGAATGATTACACATGAGAAAACCCAAAGGAGTTTCATTTTAATATGGTTTCATCATACAAATAAAAGACCATATATAGCTACAAGGATCTAAGAAAAAGGACACTGGTAAAGGGTTGGAAGTGAATATGAAAGGACAAGGTCAATCATGAGTGATAAAGAAATGGCTTTCGATAGGATGAATGGGAAATGGAACTCAAAAAAGCTAACCTGACCTCAGATAGATGAGAATTAGGATAAGTTTTAATGCCAATAATGATGATGAAGTTACAGAGAATGCCTTCATTCATTATAGATAATCTCTTATTTCAAATCCAATAAATTGTGCCTCCATAGCCCAAGTTGTTGACCAAGTAGTATTTTGCTACATTCTTGATTTCTTCAAATTGATGTAGGACAAGCTCTAATACCAAATTTGAAGCAGGATAGGCTCAAATATTGAAAACCCTAGATCTAAATGCTAGATAGATGCCTTTATAAGAATGCAAAATGTGCAGTGAATCCTAAAATGGCATGCAACCTATATCAAATTATCAATGACTCACATAAGATGTTACAAAAATAAATTAATATTAAACAAAAACTTAAGCAAATTCACTCACATTTAATCAAAGGATTCAAAAAGAAGCATGAAACCTACACATAAAGCCTTTATGGTTATATATTGTGGGCCCTTAATGAAGAATCCTTCAAAAGACTAATTAAATCGTACAAACCTTGGTACTGGGTCCTAGATTTAAAAAATCAGTCACCCAAGGGTCTGCCAAAGATATTAGGATTTTTTTTTCAGGCAAAACAAGGTCTCAAATAGGTTCATACAATAAATCAAGGTTAGATTTATAGGTCTAAGATCGGGATCCAGAGGGTGGGCCAAAATAGGTAAAACCATATCCCTGTTGAGGTCATTTCTGTTGGCCTAGTCTCAAACAAGGTGTGGCCAAAATCATTAAGCGGTGTCGTACTTGTCAAGTCAATAAGCAGAGGAGACAGAACACAAGATTGCACATCCCGCTTCCTGTCCCACACGCACCATGGCAGGATCTTAGTATGGATTTTGCTTTGGTTCTGCTTAGGACTTCCCATGGTCATGACTCCATCATTGTTGTGGTAGATAGATTTTCCAAAATGGCCCATTTTCTTCTTTGTTCTAAAACGTTTGACGCCATGGAAGTGGCAAAATTGTTCTTTAAGAAGATTATCAGACTTCATGGACTCCCTAAAACCATCATTTTTTAAAGGGATGTCAAATTTATTAGTTACTTTTGGAAAGCCTTATGAAAGATGATGGGGATGAAGGTGCATTTTTCTGTTGCTTGCCTCCGCAAATCGATGACCAAACTAAAATGGTCAATAAGGGTAACTTGTTGTAGTGTCTTGTTGGAGACAATGAGAAAAGTTGGGATTTGTAATACCCCGCCCCAAAAAGTCCCACATTGCTAGTTGCATTGAAAATTCCCTTGTATATAAGTGGTAGCCTTCCTCCTTCTAGCATAAGGCCTTTTGGGAGCAACAGTGGGTTGGCTCGCCAAAACAAAGCCGTGTGGGTTCGTGTGTAGGCCCAAAGCGGACAATATTGTGCTAGCGGGACGGGTCGTTACAGAATGGTATCAGAGCATGGTTCAACTCTCTGCCTGAGGATGTGGGCTTGGTTGTTGTGTGTGCAGAACCGAGGACGGCTCTTGCTTTAAGGGGGGTAAATTGTAATACCCCGCCCCAAAAAGTCCCACATTGCTAGTTGCATTGAAAATTCCCTTATATATAAGTGGTAGCCTTCCTCCTTCTAGCATAAGGCCTTTTGGGAGCAACAGTGGGTTGGCTCTCCAAAACAAAGCCGTGCGGGTTCGTGTGTAGGCTCAAAGCGGACAATATTGTGCTAGCGGGACGGGTCGTTACAGGATTTGATTCTCTCCATGGCCGAATTCGCTTACAATAGCTCGGTAAACGGATCCACTAGTCCGAATCCATTTGAGGTTGTCATAGGCTATAAACCTAGAACGCCTTTAGATCTCATCCATGTTTCACCTACATCTAGGCCACCTAAATCTGCAATGCCTTTTGCACGACATATTCATGATTTGCATGCTGATATAAGAAGAAAAAATTCTGCTAGCAATGAATATTACAAGTCTTTTGCAGATGTACAATGCAAGTATCAGGGGTTTCAAGGGAGTGACATGGTAATAGTGCGCATTAGACTTGAATTGTTTCCTCCCAGAACCTTGAGGAAATTACATGCTCAAAGTGCAAGTCCTTTCAAGATACTCCGAAAGATCAATGCCAATGCATACGTTCTAGCACTTCCACCAAACATGGGAATTAACAACATTTTCAATGTGGAGGATCTAGTGCTCTACAAAGGTTCATTACACCTAAAATCACCCTTTTGGTGTCCCAGGACCTAACCAATTCATTGCCCTCACAACTTTCTATTCGTTCTGAAGGCCCATCTAAGCCTACTCTTGCTACTCCCCTTCCTCCCATGCCTATATTTCTCATGAGGAGAGAAGAGATTAGAGAATATCCTAGATGATCAAATAGCACCAGAGCCAGAGGGTATCAAAAATTCCTGGTCAAGTGGCGGGATCATCCAATTCCATACTACACATGGATCACTATGAAGTTACTTCAGCGGGTCAACCCAAATTTGCTCAAGAGCAATAAGAGTTCTACTACACCAACGGCCAATGCTTCCAAGCCGAGGAGGATTGACAAAGGCGTCCATGATGGCTATTGGGTCTATCAGAGATCTCGAAAGCGATATCACAAAATCGTTGGGACAATATGGTTGGGAGATGACCATTAGATCTAATATGTATGCATATATCTAGATTAGATTACTTGGAAGGCCTGACTGTTCATTTCATCAGATCAGGTTCTGAGAGCTGCTTTTGTCCGTCGGATTGTGGTTGGCTTGATCTGAACCATTAAGATGGATCTAGCCAATTGAAGTCATCATTATCATTATTTGAGTTTAGTAGTTGATTTAGGAAGTTTATTTTATTTTATGTGAGTATCAAACTTTATGAAATATAATAAGTTATTTCAAACGATTTGTGTATTGTTCGCATATGTACTGGACATTTGTGTCTTTAGAGTTTCTTTTCTTATAAATACTTGTAAGAACCCATTATTCTAGAACAGCATACAAGTGACTTCCTCTCTCCTTTAGTGTAACTCTAAAGAAACCAAGTGCATTCTATCCTTCTCCTCCTAATCCACCCAAGGCCACGACCTCGAAACACCAGCTACCAATCACCAAAATTTGGTCGATCGTGCAACCGTAGAAATAGGGTCCTTTAGGTCCCTTTTTAACCCCTTTTGTCTTCTGTGTTGGTTCCCCACCTTAGCGTGAACTATTTTGAGCAAAACCAACCCCCCACCCACCCACCACCAACAAAAAAAAAACATTTCTTAGACCTATTTCCTATGTTGTGGACCTGATTCTCATTGAGAAATTGTACTTTTTCATTTGAGCAGGGAATTTTGGACGTCTTGAATCTAATCTTAGGATATTTGGAGGCCCCAACTCGATTTGTGATTACTTCTAGGGTTTAATATGGTTGAATGCCACGGATCTCTTCGGTTCTTTTGATTTTGGCATGTTATTTGCTCAAGATCTTGTTTTAATCATTGAGTGCGGGATACTAACTTCTTAAATCAGTGTTCTAATTGCATGTTCTGGGAATATAGTACTAGTTAACATAAAATTTCTTATTTTCCTTTATTACATTCTTAGATTGAATGTCATAACCTTTATTTAGGGTATACTTCACTTTCATCTAGCATCACAAATCCTTCTATAGTAATTGGCATCATGATCTATGTTTGGCCAGCGTCGGAGATTTTTTAGTTCTTTTTTTTTCTTGCTTCTTACTTATGGTTGATAGACCAGTCTTAGTCACTGGCATCATGATTACGTAGGCCTTTCAGATTTTTTTAATGAGTTTTTTTTTTTCTGGTGATAGACCACTTAGAGTCATTTAAAGTTGTAAGCCGAATAGCTTAAATTTTGGGATCATGTACTAAATATCAAATGGGGTGACTCATCAACCACCAGTTGAATGAAAATCATGATCTTAAGAACAAAAGATAATAAAAGGAGAAATATTTGAAAGTTATAGTAAAAACTAATTACTAAGATACAATGATTTTACTCAAATATAGTAGTATCCATACTTAGCAGGCAAGATGCCCAGTCATGAACTAAGAGCATGCAAAACAGATTTTCTGCCAAAAAGGTCAAACCATCAATCGTGTAGAATTTTGAGCAATATCATATGATATGTCAGGCTAATCTGGCTGGTATTCATATGATTGATTTCTAATTCCAGAAAAAAAAAACACTAAAGTAAACAAGAAACACCGAAAATCAAACATCAAGAGTTCATGCAGTCACCTTCTGTGCGTGCATTTGTCTTTTGAGTCTTAGAAAACACAGATTTCTCAAAAGCTAATTTTGAACTAAGTGTTGGCCAGTCATCTGAATAGTACTTGACAGCGACACGTTTCCCTTCAGAGTCCAAAAGTAGTATGTTTTTCACGGAAGGACAAGATTCCTGTGTAGATAGTAGAGAGATTGGGTTGGGGGATGGGGGAAAGAGAGAGAGGGAGAGAGAGAGAGCATTAGCTACAGAAAGACAAGCATGGTACCAGGAACTCAAAACAAAATTCTAACAGATACCATTATAACCTTTTAAAAGCACTACGATGTTTCCTTCTTTTTAGATTCATTCAGTGATCATTTGAACTATGTCCCATTCTTCTTGGTCCACTGGGGCATGTGTTTGTTGTTTGGATAAAAAATTAGCTTTTTTAAGAGGTCAAGGAATTACCCAATTTAAAGGGATGTGACTAACTAAATATTTTTTGAGAGGTCATGGAATTACCCCATTTAAAGGGATGTGACCAACTCAATATAACATGAGGGAACACTAGATGAGATGAGAAATGTATGAGCACATGATAATAGCTGTAGCATTGATGACACCCACCCACATTTCACCTTTTCCAAATCTTCCCCTGTATTCACCCTACATCCTTCAGAACAAGCCTCCATCTTATCATGCTTGCCGTACCATGTGTTAATCGACAGGAAAAGCAATAGGCAGGACAGGAATGACAAGTCATTCCATGGCTTTGGCAGCTGAACATAACATCTTTCCGGTTGTCCTGCTTAAGGAATTCATAGGCTGATTCAAAAGTGGGAAAGAATGTCTTCCTCTCCAACCAGATGACTGAGAGTTCTGTGGGTCATAGGAGGGTTGAATTTTTGTGTATGTGACTATTCTTGGTGTGTACAAGCTTTTTAGTTGGCTCTATGCTAGCATTTAATTTTTAGGTCGTATTTTTGGATCTTTTTGCAATAAAGCAATACAAATCTAAAAATAATAAATGTGTTTAAAGAGTAGCAATCAAATCAATTATAAACAAGCACATTACACTGCATACCACTCATCACAAGCATTGACTCATTGCATCCCCAACCAAACCCAACAACATATAATGTTGTGAAAATCGAATCGTATTTTAAAATCATTATACATCTTGAACAGCAAATCGTGTATCGCAAATCATAGAATCGTAAGATTCATAAGTGATTTCCCTCCAAAATATTTAATATATGAAATAACGTAAATGTATCTAAAATGTAATAATATGAGCAATTCTCCAACTTTCTTTAAATATTAAGTGAATATTATATAATTAGTTCATCTAGAGCTCAAATTTCAATGCTCCAACTCCCAAAAGTGTAAAACCAGTACATATCCAACTATACTGTGAAAAGTCAAAAATGAACTAAAAAGCCCTAAAAAAAAATCAAAAGGTCTTAAATGCCCATCAACTCAAGTCTTAAAAACCATTAAACAAAATGTGACATGCTTTCACACTGCTAATAACCCCATAATTCTATTATTTATATGAATCGTAACATTTGTTAATAAATATGAATTGTTCCACTTATCATATCGTGTAAATCATAAGATGCAAATCGTGTATCGTAAGATTTTAACAACAATTAAATGTTAATATTTAAATAACCATTACATCGTCAATGCAACAAACAATAGTTGTATTGGTGATTCACTTAATTCTATCTCATGGGTCATACCCACATGTGTTTTGGGGAACATGTGATTATGTGAAGTCATCAAGGGTCTTAGGTTACTGTGTCTACTCTTCCAGATCCAACACAACACTAGTTAGCAAGGGGGGTTTTGTTAACCTCAACATAACTCTCTTAGTAAACTTCACATTTTCAGCAAACCTCTCTAGGATCATAACATTTTGCTTGATACACCCCATATTCTGGAGAACCAATTTTAAATGGGCCCATATTCAAATAACTTGATGCAAACCAGTGCTTATGAAGGTTCTTTTTGTGGGGACAATCCTACAACTTGCAAGGGTTTTCTCACAAGAATCTAAAAACCGGGGGGGAGGGGGGGTGGGGGGTGTGTGGATTCTTCTCAATATCAAGTTGGAGAAATGGTTCTAAATTTCTAATGTTGGCATCCTTAGCATAAGGAGATCAGCCTTTGGGGCATGCAGGCCCCACCATCCAAGCATAGTACTCAAAGGTGCTCCTAGATCAAAACCTATTTTGGTCTTCACTAACCTCTAAAGCACTCTCACCTCAATTAAGCCTTGTTTTCTAAGAATTTTTTTCCATAATAATCTTATTTATCTATTTTTTAAAATTAGATATTCTAGTTAATATGAATTATCAGCTAGTAATACTCAATTAAAAAGAGAGGGGATCTAATGGAAGTGGAATTCTTTGAGTAGAAAGAGTGCAAGCATTGGCTTTGAGATTGTTGTAGGAGAGAGGAAGTATAGTGGAGGTAAAAATCTTGAGCACTATGGTTGAAGTAGGGAGCTAAAAACACTACCTTCTTTCACAAGGCCGCTAGTTTAAAAAGAAGGGCTAAATCTATCATGGTGTTGAGTTGATAAAGGACGGATGAAAGTTGGAAAATGAATAGTTAATTAGAATCCCTATAAAGAGGTTCTTCAAGAAGCTTTTGACCCATATGCAGAGATGTTTTTCCCTGGGGATCCTAGCGTATCTTCTCCTTCAGCCACTACTGCTCCCTTCCTGGCGCCTACATCTAAACCTTGCCCTTTTCATTTGTTGGTTGTGCCTACCGGTAGCCACAGCTTTGTTTCCCCTCTTCTTTCCACCCTTCATATGATTTTCCTTTAGGAGTTCCTTTCTTTTTTGTTCCCTCATCCTCTTCTGTGGATCATGTTTTGTCTTCTTCCCTTCAACAGATGTTACCTATGAGTGAGGCTTTGTCAAATGCAGTTCTTGTATCCTGTCCCCTATCTCAAATGTAGTAAGTTATTGCCCACTAGCTGTTCTATTGAGTTGGTGACAAATTTTTTGATAATGTGGGTCTTTTGGTTGTGAGATTTGATGCAATGCTCACTTTGTCTTCAGCAGGCTGTGCATGTGATGCTTTCTAACCTTTATCTGATGATCCTTCAGTTTGCAGAGACATTACTCTCTCAAGGGATGTTGCCTTGCCTTTTGAGTTGGCAAAGCAGGTGTCTAGAGAACGGATTTATTTTTTTATTGAGTTTGCTTCTAATCTTGTTGCCTATGTACTTTGTCATTTTTCTTTCCTTTTTGTGCTCACCTCAGTCGCTCTATCTCTTGTATTTGTCATTTCATTTCCATTTAATGAAGTTTCATCATGACAATAAAACAATATGGGTATATAATGCATTTATAGTTGATATGATTTTCACAAATAAATACAAAGATGTTTAAAAATATATAAAAAGAGTGTGCGTAGAATACATGCCTCAAAGAGCACCCTAGGCCTTAGACTCCAGGCCCCCTTTGTGCCTTGACTACCATGCCACATAGGATTTAAATTTCTCTTAAGTAATTGATTAAATCAAATGGTTTTTAACCAGCACAAAAATTAAAAAGAATCATGTCTTCACAGTGATAATTTCTTCTTTTCAGCAACTAACCATTTATATATTAATTGATGTCTTCTATCAGCCATTTCTTATAATTATTAGACGAAAATCCAGCATCCAATGCTCTCATTTGAACATTTAATTGTACAAAATCCATAATAGTTATTCTTGTATACGTAACCATAGATAAGCTGGCCACATCCCGAAAGTCACACAGATCAGAAAATCCTGACAGTGCAATTAATTGACATTCAACAATTAAAAGCGAAAGTGTCAGATAGAAAGGACTGAAACTCATCCAAGAGCCAGATTCAATTGATTTAAGTATTTAACAATTATGATAAGAATTTTCATTACAGAGAGTGTCAGAAGAATGGTCCAGATCCTATACAAAATGCCAATCAACGGTTCACCTTTTCCCCTACTAAAAATATAAACCTAATAGATGTAAATAAAATTCAAAACTGAATGATAGAGAGATGAGACCCATGGAATTTCACCCCTATCTAGTCCACTGTCAATTTTTTGTCAACAAGGCCCACCTCTGACTAATTGGAATCCTTCATAGACCATTACCTCTCATGAAAATAAAACACCCTAATTTGCATTGACCCAATTATTACCTATTATTGGAGTATAATAATTATGGGTCTTTACGGTTGATAGAGTATGGGAGAACCCCCCCACATATTATGCTCGGTAGTTTCCTGGTAGGAAAATCATACACATGACACCATCCACTCCATAAAATTCACTTGCTTCTTTGACTACCCTGCTAGGTAATTTCCAGTATCCCCCCACCTAAGAGGAACCCACCAACCTCCAACAATTAAAGAAGATCCCCCACACCACAAATCGCTGAATCCAAATACACCCATCATTATAGACAGTAAAACTTATGACAACGATATCAAGGGTCAGAGTGGATTTTGGCCGCTGAATTCATCATATGACTCTGCAAACATACCATCTGGCCATAATTTGAACACATTACCCTTTATGTTGTGTGTGTAGGGAGGCGTGCATATGCCCCGAACTGGACACCTTCAGTCATCCAAAAAAAATACCCCTTTCTGTTGAACGTCACCCTATTTACCAACTCGAAATTCAAATCTCAACTATCTAATCACAAAAGTTAAAACTAAATAAATAATAAATAAAAATCCCACCATGAATGGGAATAAAAATAGATTACCTTTCAAAAAAAATATCAAAATAGATTCAACAGAGCATTGAAGTTTCAGAAGGGAATAGAAAATGAATTAATGGGATAAAGGAAATGGAATTACCATTAGGGCCTTTTCTTTTTAATGAGATGAAAGTATTAAAGGAGCAAATCCTGCAAAAGCCAGTTACGGGAATGAAATTAGAAGAAGATGGGAAGAGATCTGAAATACATTCGTTGATTATATAGAAGGAACGATTTTGTACGGGTTTAAGGATAGAGGGAGATACCCCACGACGGTTTTGAGGTCTGCTTTGTAACTCTGCAACGCCGGGAGTGAAATGTTTGTTGCATCTTAGTTTTATAGGGGAAGGTCGGAAAGACCTACGTTCCGTTGCGAACCGGATCGTTCGTAACTTTCTACTGTTCAAAGTTATAACTCCTATTCAAAAGTTAATATAATAACAATTATGTTATAATTCGTCTAAAATAACATCGAGAGTTGGTCCAAATTCGAATCTATAAAAATATAATAATTTTCTCTAACTCAATACTCAATATATTCATAAAAATATAATGATCCATCCATTTTGTAGAATAATATTTATATATATTCACAATACAAAATTACTGAAAAAATGACTAAGGACTTCACAGAGTGTAAGATTCTGGAGATATTTTTTTTTGTTACTACCGATTTCTTGTTGCTTTTTAAACCCTTTTTCTGTTTTCTCTTTTGAGAAAAACTTTGAAAAAAGATCCTAAGATGATTTGTTTTCGGATCTAGTTGAAGCGGTAGGAATTCTCGCTCGTCTTGAGGATTGCAGATAGAGAAGATCTAATGGCAGCGATAGGTGATAATCTAGCTTTCACGTAGCAATGGCCGGTTGGGGCAGAAAGAAAATGAAAATAAAACGATTTAAGTGGAAAATGACCTTTTGCTATAAGTGAGAGTTTGAAGAGTTTTTTTAAAAATAAATATTGAACCTCAATTTATTAGACTCTTTAATTAAATAACTTCTCTAATATAATATATATACCATGGTTCCGATTATATTATATTATAGAAGTTTTACTGTATATTAAAGGAATTTGTTCCGCTGTATGATATAAATTTTAGAAAAATATATTAATAATTTGATTGGAAATAAATATTTCTCATATTTTGATAAAATTAGTTTAATTTATATGATGAAGAAAATGCCAACATTTATTCATAAATTATACTTTTTAATAACTTTATAGGATAAGTCATTTGATTAGTATCACTTTTAATTTTTAAAAGCTATCAATCGAGACTTTCCATCTAAAAAAGGATATATAACAACATAAATTTAAAATAAGTTTAACGTTTTCCCTTTAAAAGTGACTAATATACATGCAATAGTTAAAATATCTAGCGATACATTATGTATCAGCTAATAATGTAAAACCTCTATGATGTAATATGGTTGAGACCATAGTACATATATTATATTATAGAGGTTAGAGAGATCAACGGTATTCTTTTCTAAAAAATCTCTTTAAAACTCTCACCTATCATTATATTGTCATTTTGGCTTTTCTTTCTAAAAACGAATTATATTTTCGACTTCTCTTTTTGAAAAAAAATCATCACATCGCATAATCTTGCAAAATAAGCAGACCATCCAACTCAAAGGTTCTTCAGGCAGATCTCTGTCACCTTACATATGGTAACAAGTGACTCCAGAGTAGACAATGGATGTGGGGCAACAGTAGGTCTCTCGTGCGGGTAACATTAGTCTCCAGACTCCAAATATGACACTGTCGTCCTAGGATTTGCACCTTGGCTGGGTTACTTTAGGGCTTATTTTATTTTTTATTTGCTTGTCTAGGACTCTAGGTGGTCTGTCTTTCTCTTTGAGTGTTTTAATTCTCACCTGCATTCCAGAAAAATAAAATAAAAACATTGGTCTTTAGAATCTAAAGTGCCTGCACCATTTCAAAGAAATTTAAAAAAATAAAAAATCTCCCTCTTCGCGTTCTCTCCTTAGTCACCTTTGAATTAATTTTGTATTTTGAAAATATTGAATATTACTTTAAAATATACTCGGGACAATACATTTTTTATTTTGAATGTATTTAGTATCGAATTAGAGAGATTTATTATATTTTGAATGGGTCCGAGATCAAGACTTGTCGATATTATTTTAGACATATTATAATTTTATAGATTACTATATTATAAAGAGTTTAATGTACTTTAGATTTTAATTATGTGACATCAGTCAATACATATTTATCTTTCTTACAATGCTGGTTGTGGCCAATGCGACTCATACCATATTCAATTGTTTAATATTTTTTTATAAAAAATGACTATTTTCCTAATTGAATCTTAAATTGTGATTTTAAAAAGATTTAGAAACAAGTTTTTCAATTGTAAAAAGGTATTTCTCAATTCCCAAAAAAAAAATGCCATAAAATTTGACATTTTGAATTTTTATTTTTATTTTTTTTGAATTTTTGCTCTAAAATAATTATGATATTTGGAATTATCTATGAAAAATAATTTAATTAAATAATACTGAGTATTTGTGAAATTGAATGTCTTAAACCCAATCCACCCCATGTCAAAATTTATTAAACTCGATCCGACCTGACCTTAGTTATTGAACCTACGCGACTCAACTCAAGTGTTATTTTATAATTTGATACATTCGGATTGGGTCAGATCGGATTAGTCAAGTTGATTTTAAATTTCTCAACCCAATTCAATCAAATTTCATTCTGATTATTTTTCCAATCCAACCCAACCCGAGATAGAAAATACATAACCTAAAGTTATTGATTTTTTAAGTGAGGTCATATGGGTCGGGTTACAATCCGACCCAAGTTTCACCCCTACTAAATAATATAGTTTGATTGATTTAATTAAAGTGATTTCTATAAAATTTATATTCATGCATCAACCTTTTATGGATACTCAATTAACCACAATATTTAAAATTAAAAAACAATATAAAGTAATAGATTTTTTTAAAAATCTAAAATACCTTTTAATTAAACAAAAACAATTAACTGTTTCAAATTTAAATATGAAATATTTGGGGAGCACTTACACACACTCGGAAATCCTGCCTCTACACACCCGTTTTTGAAATTTCATGGCAAATTACCATTTTACCCCCGTATTTTCATTCATTCGAATGAATATTCATTCATTTATTCGAATGATTCCTTCGAAATCATTCAGCACTTCATTCATTCGAAAGCAGCAGTAACATTATTTAAATATTTATTTTTAAAACTTTAAACTTATTTTTTGAGCACTGTGTATTTCAAAATTTTCTCAAATTGAATATCTAACTAATTAAATTAACCTGATAAAAATACCTTAAGACTTCAAGGTCTTTTAACACTCCTAAATATTTAAAACACAGTATTTTACAAATAAGGGTATCCCTAGACTGTATCGAAAATACATTTGGAAGTGTCAAAAAACCTTGAAGTCTTAAGGTATTTTTATCAGATTATTTTAATTAGTCTAAAAATTCAATTTGAAATTTTAAAATACACAGTGCTTAAAAAATAGCTCATTCATTTAAATGAATGAACATACATTCATTGTTAACATTATTCGTTCGAATGAATGGGGCTGAACAGTATTCCGTGTTACTGTTCAGCCCATTCATTCAAATGAATGTCAAAATAAATGAGGCATTCATTCGAATAATTGGAAATACGGGGGTAAAATGATAATTTGCCATGAAATTTCAGAAATGGGTGTGTAGAGGCAGAATTTCTGGGTGTTTCTGGGTGCGTAAGTACTCCTAATATTTTGATAGATCAATCATTATGATTTACGCATGTGAAATGTGCACTAGAATAGGTCTACCAATTAACAACGTCTATCGCAATGGCATGCAGACTTGCAGAGCACGAATCTACTAAACTACTAAAGTACTAAGTATCAAATTTATAAACTAACAGTAACATAAAGTACAATTTTGACATGTGATATAAAAGAGGCCAATGTGTTCTTATTTTAAAGTACTTTAACATATTATTATCTTTAAATCACTTAAATTAAGAAATTAGAGTTGATATTTTAATTTTTAATTTAATATTTTTTTTATCGGCCAATTTTCTATCTAATGCTCCATCAGATTTTAATTTATAAGTTTTGGCGTTTTGCCAGTTGTTTTTGGGGTTGGGACCCATAAAATTTAGTATGTAAAACTATATTTTTATTAAAACGAAAAACGAAAGACTGTGTCTCTAAGGAAAAAGGAAAATCTCTTACTCAAAGCGTTTTAGATTTTACCGCACAGCGATCTTATCGCCAGCCTTAGCCGTCCATCGGAGTGAAAATCTCGTCTGTCGATTTTCGACCGACGTCTCTCACGCCTCTCTCTCACATTAAAAACTGTATCCTCCTCTCGAGAATTTCAACGGTACGCATTTCTCTGGATTCCCTTTTCTCCTATCTTCTTCTTCAAGTGAAAGAGGGTTGGATTTTTTTCTTCCATTTTGTCACTGTTTAATGCACTTATCCTAACCGTTGCGCTGTTTTTTTACTTACATCCTAACCATGAAGCGACCACTGGGAATTTGATGTGGGTCTAAGTCAAAAGTGGGTTTCCCCCACTGTGTATAAACTCCAGTGAGGAAAAGCCCCATTGCTTGGTGTTCCCTGCGGGAAACTATAGTACAATGGAAGTGTGGAAGCAGTTGTCTTTCTCTGGGGAAATGAGGAGTTAGGTTGTTGGAGTAAAAGGTGGGTTCGTTACCCGTTAGAGGTGTAATGCTTCACACTTTCCCCTCCACTTGGGTGCAAATCCATTTCCCGAGTGCAAACGGCTTGTCCACCCTTATTCGTCATAGAAGTGGACTCGATAAATGCAATTAAATGGGCGGACTCAAGCGTCTCCCGTGGAAACTGATTACCATAGCTAGGGAGATGAGGGATTCATTCCCGGGAATGGATGTCTCTTTTGTTCAAGTGAGTCGCTCAACAAATGGGGTTGCAGATTTGTTTGCTAAATATGGTGGAGTCTAACAACTCATATTCCGGGGTCTTCTTTCTTTGAGCTAGGCAGGCATTGGGCAAGATTTGTTGTATTTCTTTTGTGGGATTGCTCCTTTTGTAGCATGCTATTCTCGTAGTGGTCGGTCTAACTCTTATAGGCCTCCCTCTCTTGATGTATTGCTTCTTTTTGTAATTGTTTTTTTAATCTTTTTAATGAAATCTTCTTTGTTACTGCTAAAAAAATATAGTTTTCATTTATTCCTCAGGAAAGAGTTCAGGTGATCAAAGTATCATCATTATCATCATCAAAGCCTTGGTGTTATCTATTTGGGGTTAGATTTTTGAGTTATACTTCTCCACTCAACTCTATTATAAAATATATGGTATCCATATTTACCACTTGTTTCCCCCATTTAGTTTGAATGATGCTGCAAATTGTTATTTGTTAAATATATGCTAGTGATCAATTTGGTCCTTTGTCCAAGGAGTTAAATCATGATATCAGGTGTGACCTGTTGTTGACTAAACCTTACTATGACAACTAAAATTGAATTTGGAAAAGGACCAAATTGATTGCCACTATACATATGAATGACCTAGTTTTACTGTTAGAAATCACAACTAAGTGGTTTTGCAGCAAGCCTTGATTTTCTAAGTGGTCATAAGTGTTCTTTTTTCTTTGTTTTCTTCTTCTTTTTTTCTTGGAATTCTTCCAGTTTGAATTGCATTTAGGTGCAATGCCTATTTAACTTTGCTGTAGGTAAAAGATTGTTAGTCATTTATGACTCCTCCAATCTTGACAGTGGATTGGTAGAAGCACTCCGACGATCCCATCAGGTACTGTTTTCCATTATTAGTTTTCGTTCATGCTCATTAGACAAGTTTACTTTGGGGCAGGCGATATCTATCTTTGGGAGGGAGAGTTACTCTTATCAAATCTGTCTTATTGAATTTCCCTATATACTTCTTATCTCTCTTTGAAATGCCAAAAGGAGTGGTGAGGAAAATTTATCAATTAGTTAGGAAATTTTTATGGGGTGATAAAGATAAGAAGAGGAAAGTTCATTTGGTTGCATGGTCGGAGGTTCTAACGCCCAATTTGAAAGGAGGTTTGGGAATTGTTCCCCTCCAGTTGAGAAATCAGGCTTTGTTGTGCAAATGGGGTTGGCGATTCGGGGATAGAGAAGGAAACCTTTTGGTTAGAGTTCTAAAAACTAGATATGGTTTGGCAAACGATCGTGCTTGGAGTTTAGGAAATAAGGTGGAGGTAATTGGTTCAGGAATAATTAAGGCTTGGTGGAAATTAAGTCTAGGTCGGGGATTGGTGGGGAGCATGTATAGTGGAAAAACTAGATTCCTAGTGGGGAAAGGGTGATAGAACGGATTTTTTGTTAGATCTGTGGTTAGGGGAGAGACCTTTAAAGGATATATACCCAAGGTTTTTTAGGATTTCAAGGAACAAAAGGGCACTGGTAAGGATTTTTACAAAAGAGAGGGTGAGGAGATCACTTGGATTTTTGAGTTTCGGCGGGAACTTCGATCTTTTGAAGTTAGGAGTAGAGTTGATCTTTTAGTTCGGCTACATGAATTTCCTTTGTCCTTGGAGGATGCGGATGAACTGATTTGGATGGGTGACTCATCAGGTGTCTACTCGGTTAAGTCAATGGTGGATTTGGTGCTTAAAGATTAACCTCTTGATGAACTTTCCTCTAACATGGCTTGGAAAGGTGTGGCGCCCCCAAGGGTACAGATCTTTGAATGGTGTGTATTAAGGGGAGGGTGTTGACTAGAGCAGAATTGAAAGAGACGAGGGTTGCTAGGTTCAGAAGATGATATTTTATGTCCTCTTTGTGCCTTGGAGGTAGAGGATTTAAATCGCTTGTTACTTGTCTTGTTGCTCAGTGTCTGTGAATGAACTTTGCTAATCTTCTAGACGTACTGTGGATATTGGATAGAACCTGTGTGGGGTGTTTAGACTCTTGGTTATTGGTAGGATTGCAACCTAGAATGAAATTGGCTTGCTATACAATCCTGGGTGTATTTTGTGGTCGATTTGGAAAGAGAGAAATTTTAGAATTTTTGAAGGTAAGTCACTAGATCA
Organism: Chimonanthus praecox; assembly: GCA_022113865.1. NCBI lineage: Eukaryota > Viridiplantae > Streptophyta > Magnoliopsida > Laurales > Calycanthaceae > Chimonanthus > Chimonanthus praecox. Next base: position 23,278,111 of record CM039094.1, on the reverse strand, counting down.
CGACCTTTTTCAGTTAGCAAAGTGGAGACTTTGTGTATAGCTCTTGTCTAGTACTGAGTTTAAGGGTTTACAATCATTGGATCTCCTTTTGTCTTGGGAAGGGTGCATGAATTATTCTAGTTGGAAAAGGACACCAGAGGATAGTTGGAATCTATTGAAGTGGGGAGTGATGAAATTTAATGTCGATGGGCCTACGAGGGGGAAACCAGGTCTGGCAGGAATTGGAGGTATGTTGAGGAATCATGAGGGCCGAACAACGATCATGTTTAATGAATCGATCGGTATTAAAGATTCGAATGAGGCGGAAATTCTTAGTATTAGGAGAGCTTTGGCCATTTGGAAAGTCCATGGGCAAGGTAAACTTGTGATTGAAGGGGATTCGACAAATGCAATAAAATGGGCTAAAGGACAAAGGCATCCCTTGGAAATTGATCACTACGGGATGGAGGTGTTTTCTTCCTTTGACTTTTGAGGATGACCGTTTGATTGCATACGGGACGGAGGGGTTGCTTGATAGTAGTTATTGATTTGTACCTTTTGATTGTATTTTTTTTTATTTTCTCCTTTTTGTTTGTCTTTTACTTTTTGTTTTAGGTCTATTGCTTTTAGACCTATTTTCTTTATTGTTCTTGTACCTTTTATATTTGAATGAATGAATTTCCATTGTTACTGCTCAAAAGAAGAAGAAGATAAGTTTTTTTTTTCTCTCTTTTGGGAAAAGTTTAAGGAGGATATGATAAGAAAAAAGAAATAGATACAAATACAAGAGGAAGCTATTTTAAAGAAAACAGATTCCCAAGAAAAAAAATGAGATACACAAATAACTGGCTACATTAAGGGTAAGGAAGCTCCCTGTTGTGGTAAAGAAATTAATATCGTCCTTTGCAGATTGGGGAATGTGAGAAATAGAAAACTAATGATTCATGATAAGATCTCTGATTTCTTCTTGTCTGCCAAACGCCGTAGGTAGTCTGAAGACCTAAGGTCCATTTCATGGTATTACAAGAATCGTCCTTTATGAAGACACGGGAATAACCTTGAGTAGAGAAGATGGCAACCTTTCAGTAGAGCTTTCACCTAGAAGCTGATTCAGGGAATGAAAGAAACATATTGGCCTAAGATTCTTTAAGAATGCCCCCAATTCCTTCATGACCATTCCATTTCAAACAAAAAATTCCTTCATGACCATTCCACCCACAAAGGCTTCCATCTTTAACTTATAATAGTTGTGTGTGCGCGCGCGCGCGGTGTGGGGGGGGATTGCCAAGGCTGAATGAGAGTGGAAATGGAAAAAGAAATGTGTAAGCAAGAGCCCAGTTCGTAGAGGCATGTTTGCATGTTTCCACACTAAAGAAAGTGGAGAGAAAAAAATCTATTTTCCTATCTTTCCCCATAGGAAAGTGGTTTCCTTAAAATTTGAAAATGACCCTTTAGGTAGGAAATCACATTTTTGCACATGTAGCAATCCACATTTTCGTTGAAAATCCTATTTTCTAACAAACATGGGAACAAAAAAGTGGGTTTGAAAATCACTTTGTTTTTTGTAAAAGTTCTCCATTTTTTTGCAAAGCCCCATTTTCATTGAAAATCCTACTTTCAATGAAAATAAAAAAAAACAGACCCTAAGGAAATCTGATGCAGAAATTCCTTTAAAATCATTTAGTAATAAAGCCCAAGAAACTGTTTTGAGTTGAGCTCTTGGAAAGACCTTAGAGGGGGATGAAGACATATTGCTGAAGGCTTGATTATTGCATTCCTTCCCAATTGACCAAAGAGCAGCCATAACTAAAGTCTCCAGACCAATATGCAACGAGAACTACCAAAACCACCAAACCAATGGAACTGTGCATTAATAAAATCTGAAAGTGAAGAAGGTGGAATCCTAATGACGTTGAAGAGATGAATGGTTGACAACCAGATATTTTTAGTGGAACTACAATGAATAAAAAAGGCGGTCTACAAATTCTTTGTCACTAAGGCATGGATAATGGGCATTAACCAAGTCCAAAACGTGATTGCATTTATGTAGGTGATCAATAGTGAATTTTATTTAGGCCTTCAATCCAAGTTCATACAAAAGCTTAAATTTGTAGGGAAATTGGATCCAAATGGATATAGTGACACGAGGAATAACACTAGTGGAAGATTTATTCAAAACCCTGGGACACCAACCTGTAGATAACCTTCTTATAACTACATCCATCACCTTCTTCGGATCTGTGGGTAGATTATGCAACACCCACACTAAATCCTTAAGAAAAAAAACCCTAAACCTTCCACTCTCCGCCGTCGTCCTCAAGAAGTTTTCCCTTCTCCCTCTGCTGGTTGCAACATCACCAGCAGAGGGAGAACCTTTGATGCCTCTTCTCTCAATCCTCCCCTTTGTTTTTCTTCGATTTTCCCCCGTTTCGCCTTGAGCAAGGATGGCGTCGCTGCTCCCGAGCTTCCTCGCCGCTCAGATCTGCTGCTCTGCAGATCTTCTCGTCCCGGTTGTTTCCGATCTTCAGTCTTGACGTCCCCGCTTCCATCTCTTTGACGATGTTCACTCCTCCACCGCTGTCGACCCCGTCTCGTTGGCCTTCCTGCCGCTCCCCTGTGGGCAGACCCCAGATCTGATGTCAGATCTTTGTGGCACACCTTCGTCGTGCTTTTGCCATGCGCGATGAACGTTGTTGTCCCGTGCTCGCATGTGTCCCTCTCCGGTGTTGTTCCCAGATCTCAGGCTTTGTCTTGCGAGCCTCCTCCGATCTCTCTCTATCCTCTCTTCTCCAGCCGAGGCACCTTCCTGATGATATAGCTCCTGGCTCCTGTGTCGATCGTCCTTGCGGCGTCTCCAGTTCCTGATGCTCCCCATCTCTTCCATCACCCGGCCTAGTCAATCCTCATATGATTTCCCTCAAAGCCCCATCGCCTATTAGAGTAACCAGTTTCTGCGCTCTCCTAGCGGATTTGACCGTTGTCGTGCTGTGGAATTTGACCTTTTGGCCGCTCCCCATCTCTTCCTCCAGCAGCTTTCTTACCTGCTGTGGTTATCGGCATTCCTTGGGGACATGCTTTGCAGCGTGCGGTATGCTCCCTCCGGTCATCGGTTTGGCGACCATGCTTCGTGTGTGTTCAGCTTGTTCCTGGTGCGGGGTCTTGTGTTTCGCTTCGATATTTTTGAATTTCTCGATGTGTTTTTGTTCTTGTTACGAGCGTGCTAGTTTTTTTTTCTTCGACATGATCCTGTTTGGTGTTGGGTGTGGCCGTCTTGTAATTTTATTGGCCTTTTCTGTTCCTGTAATGTAATTGCATCTCTGATGCAGTTTTTTTAATTAATATATTATATGAACCATTCAAAAAATAATAGCACTAGTGGAATTCATCTGAAAAAAATGCTTAGCTGAGAAAGAATCCTTATTGTTAAGCAACCAAATCCGATCATCTGATTTAGATGGGGAGAGAGCAAGTCTTAAGGAGATTGAGCATTCAGAGGAGTTGATTGAATTCAACATCGCTATAGTTTCATCAAAGTGTGGGAGCCCTGCCATACTTCAGCTGAAACCTGAAGAGTAATTCTCCACCTTGCAAAGTTTATTTGTGGCTAAATTAAAAATGGAGAGGGAAGCACTACACAAGAGGATGATTACTGATCTAAAGATCTTTTTAGAAGAAGACATCCTAGCTGTTACGGACTTTATAATGAATAAACCTCTCAAAAGATGGGGCCACAACCCAGATGGATTTCCACATGCCAGAAGCTTGGTGAGACAAATGGTTCATTCTCCACCACAATCCATACTTCCCGATGATGATATATTTCTGAGACTAAAAGTGAGTTGCCCAGATGCCACAAAAGTTTCCCAAGCAAAGCTTCATCGACCTTGGACAGAGAGCATATTCCAAGGCCACATTCTTTGACAAGATGAAAGATGATTCTGTAGAATAACGCACATAAAAATATATCGCAACAGATTCCACTCAACCAAATGATGCTTGCATTTCTCATGGCCTTCATTCCAGAAAAAAATCTTTAAAGTAGACCATGGATGACATCAGAAGGGCAATTAAAAAGAGATAAATAATATGGTGGGAAGTTAGGGCCAATTTCAGAAGAGTATTTCAGAAGAGTAATTCTATGCTAAAGGAGAGTTATTTGCTATGCCAACCAGCTAAACAGTTCTCCTAGAATCCCAAAGATATTTACTTGGAGTTCCATAATGCAAGGGAACTCCAAGATATTTGGAAAGAAAAGTTCCCTTTTGCAGCCTAGAAGGTGAAAAGGAATGACCTACTTAGGGGACATAGAAACACCCATGACTTCAATTTTATCTGAATTGATTTTTAGGCTCAAACAAGCTTCAAAACAATGAAACAAAGCTGCCAAATCCATCACCTGCATTGAATCAGCATCATGAAAGAGAATAATGCCATCTGCAAACTGATGGTGGGTGACCTCAGTGTTCAAATTCTGTATCATCGCGTGTCTTTGCTGCATTGAGGGTCATTCTAAGAGCTTTAGCGCTTAGGTCAAAGGGGAATGAACGCGAAGGACAACCTTGACAAAGACCTTTGGAGCTACGAAATAGCCTTTGGGCTGACAAAGACCATTAGAACTACAATATAGCCTTTGGGAGACCCATTTATGAAGATTGAAGAAGATGCCAAAGACATGCATTTCAAGATCCATTCCTTCCATGTCACACCAAAGTGCAGTTGACACTAACAAAATTTAATCCACCATGTCATAGGCTTTTTAAAAATCCAATTTGATGACTAAATCGGTCTTTTGGATCTCAAGTCAATATATTTATGAGCAATAAGGGCAGAATCTAAAATCTGACAACCAGCTACATAAGCTCCAGGAAAACAGAGGAGTTAAAACTTCGTAAATCTTCACAGAAAATAGAATAAAAGTTTCGATAAGACCGTAAGAATAGTTGGTAAGTGCTTGTTGTTGCAATTCGATAAGACCGTAAGAATAGTTGGTTAGTGCTTGTTGTTGCAACCATAGAGGTTGTGCATTTGAATCATGTAACCTTCTCCAAACCAACCCCCCTCATTTCTCAAAAAAGAAAAAAAGAAAAAAAAAACAACCTTACCCGTTGATGGCGGTTTTGGTTGCCAAAAGGAGCAAGGTGTTAGAGACTAGAGAACCTTGTATTCGAATTTGTGAAAATATTGTGGCAGAGTTGGAGACTAGAGAACCTTCTCCTGTAGCTCGTGCAAATCTTGTGGTGCCTTCCAATTCTTTTCTTCTCTGAATATGTGAAATTTATAACTTGGCATGATAGATTGATGTCTCAAACATCTTTTCCTTGGTGGAATTTTCCAGCCATCCATTCATAGATTGAGGATGTCTCAAACATCTCTTCCTTGCTGTCCGATTATATGTTGAAGTCTTCTAACACGGGGAAATTTGGGTCATTTCCATCATTTATGGAGCCCATCATATCATAGTTTGGATCATTTAACTTGTTTGTAGTAAGTGTGAAACTATTATTTATTATCTTCATTGAGGCACAATTGTTGGATACTAAAATATCATGTAACCCCTTTTCATTATGTGGAGAACTTAATATACGTATCATTCACTAATGAAAGTCATTTCTCATTTTATATTGATTTTATAATTAAATGCTTCTTCTCTTCTTCTTCTTCTTGGAAAGTTCCTGTAGGTACATTTGGACTAAAAGATTTTTTTTTTGAGATTAAGTCCAAGTGTATTTTCATGGATTTTTTATCCACTTGTTCAGTTGTGTTATCTGTTACCATATCAAGCTTGGGTTAACTTACATGCTTTAGATGGATGGAGAGATTTTCTGTCCCAAACTGTTCACACTGAGAATTATGGTATGCTCCTCTTAAGCCAGCCTCTCCCTTCCTTTTCCACCTATTCTCCTCCAACACATCCATTTCCTTGTGTGTTTGTAAGCCCCAAATTGATTGTGATCTTGTTTGCACTAAATTATTTATAATTGTATTGGAACTAATTCTTTTATTTAATTGTGTAGACATCTCCGTGAGAAAAAGATGTTATTTATGTGAATTATGAAAAAAATAATCATGCAACAATCTTTTTATTGAGGATTGGTCCTCGTGATTGTGCAGATTCATTCAAAAATACAATTGGAAACTCCCGAACGGAGGCACCGAAGTCTTTTGCATCAGTCATCATGCGGGATGAAAAGCCATTCGACTTCTTTCGTGTTTTTTGTGGTATATTTGAATTCAATGTTATGCTTATATTGCATTTTCACTAATCCAATCGTGACGATAACTTCTATTTCATAGTCACACCCCTTAAAACTACCCTCCTTAAAAAAGAAAAATTATTGGGGTGATAAAATGCATTTGGTGCAATTCACAAGGTATGCCTGACCTTGTAGTCTACCTTTAGGAGGATTGCTCTATGCCAACATGTGGATTGCAACTTATGATGGTTCATTTTATGCATTGGGTCATTTTTCTCCCTTCTTCACTTGTCTCATCTCTCTTGACATATGGGTAAGCGGGATGTGTAGGATACAATGTAGATGGATTGCTTGTGAAGTTTTACACTCATCCAGAACTAGTTGCCTTGTGATCATCCATCCACATGGTCCCCTATTATCTTGAGCCATTGAAGGACCCATCTATAATTATCATCATCACCATCATCTTTTTCTTTTAATCTATTGTATCATTTGTAATAGTATTTTGCTTCTCCATGTACTCCATCAAAGGTTAAGTCCTTTGTTGCTACAATATATCATGTACCTTTTTTTTCCCTTTTGAATGGTTGCGACTTGAAAAGGATACAACCAAAACAAAATACAAGGAGGGCACAAAAGCCTAAATGCACATTCATGGTCCATAATGGGCCCTAAAATTCAATCCCTCCCCATAATATAATATGGCCAAATACGTTGTTTGTTAGTTGTTACCAATTCACATCTTTATTGGTCTCGCTTTTCTTTTTGTTCCTTGTATTACTTTGTAAGGTATGAACCCCAAGGGGTTATCCCAACTGGTTTGGGTGCAAGACCTCTAGAGGGAGGTCTTGGGTTCAAACCTTGGGAGCCCCAATGAAGGGCCACTTCCCACGGGGTTTATCCTCATCGAAGAACCTGGCGTGTGTGTGCAGGGAGGTGTGCATACGTCCCGAAGGATTAGTTGGGTGTGATGCTTGGACACCTTCGGTCATCAAAAAAAAAAAAAATTACTTTGTAAGGTATGTATCAAATTGATGTATTTGGGTAGTGGGGGGGATTTTTAGAGCAATATAAATCTTCGAGAATCTCTAGCTGAGGAGTTTAAGAGGAAGATTTCTCAAGAGGAAGAGTTCTTAAGAAACAATTAAGTGGAGTCGACAGACTAGGACAAGCGGATTAAAAAAGGTGACAAGAATAAAAAAGTTCTTTCATGCAATAGTTTTGACTTGTGGGATTAACCACCTCAAGTATCTTTAATGGGCAAATCACTTAGGGCAATGGTCCATTTGGCGGCCATTGTTTTATAGGAAAATCATTCGGAGGCCATTGTTATCTACTTCCAAGACCAATATGCTGAGGATCCTTGGGATATGCTTGTTGTAACTTAAAAGTTCTTGTTATATTTTTAAAACAAAGGAGCTTGAACCCAGAGGGGGTTAGCCTGACAGTCAAAAGCTCCCCTCATGAAGGGAGTTTGATTCATTCTCAAACCCCTCTGAGCCACTCCCCATGGGGTTACTCCTCATTGTTTGGACTCGGTATGTGTAATGACCCGTCCCGCTAGCACAATATTGTCCGCTTTGGGCCTACACACGGACCCACACGGCTTTGCTTTGGCGAGCCAACCCACTGTTGCTCCCAAAAGGCCTTATGCTAGAAGGAGGAAGGCTACTACTTATATACCAGGGAATTTCCAGCACCACTAGCAATGTGGGACTTTTTGGGGCAGGGTATTACAATCTACCCCCCTTAAAGCTAGAGCCGTCCCCGGCTCTGCACACACAACAACCAAGCCCACACCCTCAGGCAGAGAGTTGAACCATGCTCTGATACCATTTGTAATGACCCGTCCTGCTAGCACAATATTGTCCGCTTTGGGTATACACACGGACCCGCAGTATGTGTGGGTAGGGAGGTGTGCGCATGCCCCGAAGGATTTAGTCGGGTAAAGTCCCCTATGGGCGAGATGCCTCGACGCTTTCGGTCATAAAAAAAAATAGAGCTTGTTGTCACATAAAATTGTACATCAGACTACTGGGCCCAACTAATCTTTGAATCAATCCTTGGTAAATATGGACCCTATCATGAAGAGTTCTTTGCTTACCAAATGGTATAATTTTATTCATTTATCTTAGAAGTACACCTTGGAGTAAATGAGTTTCCAAGCATGCACCCAATTATAGTGATTGGATCTTTAATGGTAGAAAGTTAGTTTGGCTTACCTTGGCGATTATCTCTTGTAGAGTTGATGTTTGTCTCCATCTAGCATGACCCATGCATGCTCTCTAAAGCCGAGAAATATTATTCATAGAAAAATCAAGTCACTTCTGTGTCCAACTATGAAAAGCTTGGAGTTTCTAGATGAAGACTTTGGATTTCCAAGTTCACATGCATTTCTATTCTCCCATCAAGTTCTAACTTCCAAAACAAAATTGTAGTCTCAACACTTCCATGATGGAGATTTTTTTTTTCCCTTTTTTTCTTTTTAATTTCTTGTAAACAAGGGTGAAGTGCAAGTCTCCCAAAGTGGATCTTAGGTCTCACTTAGAATCTTTGCACCCATATATATGTTGATATAAATACCTTCCTTGCTTGATGTGTGGCTTGTTTGTTAACAAGCTTTCCTTATAGGGTCTTTCATTTCACTTGATTAGTGATAATTGTCATCTTTGGAGCTCCCTTTTTGGGAAGAAGAAATTAGAAATGTTGTATGGGAATTGGTGGAAGATAAGTCTCCATGCTTGGATTAACATACCAGATGGTGTTTTTTTTTTTTTGAAAGATTGTATACCAGATGGTGTTCTAGACAGTTTTTGGAAGTTATCAAAATGGACTTTATAGCCTTTTTCTAGGGAGCTCCACTCTTGAGGAAAATTATTAAAGAAGTTAGGGGCTACTCATTATTTTTCTGCAAACATGGTTTGGGGCTACTGTCGTTATGATGGTGTAGGAGGGCATGCTTATAAGCCTTATAGGTGGCATTTAAAATATGAAGGTGTTTCCAATTGGTTATGGAAGGTGTTGGGTAGGATCATGTCCCTTTATACAATTTGCATCTTTGGTTGGGAAACATTATAGAGATGCCTCTATTTTGAGCTAGTATTGGGCTTAGGATAAATTTAGGGAAGAGTAACATAATCGGCTTGGGAGTGGGTAAACTCCCATTTACTTATCTAGGGCTGCCAGTTGATGGGAATTCGAAATCCAAACCTTTTTGGGAGCCCATATTAGAAAGGGTGGCTAAGAAATTCAATGCATGGAGTAAATCCTACTTCTCGATTGGAGTTAGATTGACTCTAATCGAGTCGAGCTTGATGAATCTCCCCACCTACTACCTATCTCTATTGGGAGTGGCAAAGAAGATAGAAAAAATTCAGAGGGGCTTTCCTCGGGAGGGAATTGGTGAATCTAGGAAAATCCACTTAGTGAAATGGGAAGAGGCTAGAGATATTAGAGAAAAAAGTGGATTGGGGATTTATAGCATTGGAGATAGGAATCATGCCTTGTTATGCAAATGACTTTGGAGATTCTCAGCAAAAAAAGAGAGCTTGTGGAGGGAGGTGTTGGTAGGTAGGTATGGTGAGGGAGAGCCAGGGAGTTGGAGATTAGGCATTAGAGCTGATAGGGAGGGTTCTTTGGTAGTGAAAGCCTTGGTGAGGTCAGGAAGCATTGGGAGAAAGATTGGCGATGTCTTCCAAAATGGGATCAGGTTTTTGGTAGGGAATAACAAGAGGGTGTTGTTTTGGAAAGATAAATGGGTGGGCGAGAGACCACTTATGAAAACATTTCCCAGACTGTTCAGAGCTGCACTAAATCGTGATGCACTGATTAGTGAGTACTATAATGAGGACAATGATGAATCCTAGTGGTCCATCTCATTTAGAAGGATCCTATGGGATCTTGAAGAAGATCTCCACCAAGCCTTGATCAGACTCTTAGGGGACACTAAATTGCGGCTTGAGGATGAAGATAAGTGGATTTGGTCCATGGATCTGTCATGGTTCTTTTCGGTAAAATTAATCCTCAAAACAACGTATGCTGGTCACCCAAATTCACCACCTGTATGCAATCTCACTTGGAACAATAGGATACTCCCTAGAATCCAGATCTTTATGTGGGCGACTTTAAAAATGAGGATTTCAGGAGTCTTGGAAGTGTGCCCACTAGGTGGAGAAGAAGATGAGATAGTAGATTCACTTGCTGTGTAAATGCCACTTCATGGGGTTGTATGGTGCTACTTCTTGAATTTATTCGGATGCTCATGGGTCATAGGGAGTGGCGTCGAGGATTTAGTATCAGGGTGGTTCCCCCATCACAACGTGTCTCATTAGGACTACTATTTCTATTTGGAGTTAGAAATATTGTTCTTTTTTCTTCTGAATCTGCTATTACATGTTTGCTCTAGTTTTTGTTGTTTTTGATGTATTTTTGTATTCATTTCCTAAGCGGAACCCCATGAAACCATTTCATAGAAGTTCATTAATATCTTCTTTTTATAAAGCAAATAGACTTCGACTCTTGAATCATCCACATCACTTCTGGTTCTATTTTAACAAAGGATTCCCTTTTTATGTGATCCACATCTCCGGGTCAGATGCCGATGAGCATAGGGGATTTATTGAAACCATTGAATTCGGAATATGGTAAAGTGGCTCTTGGATGGGGAACCACCCCATTTGTGGGTGTCACATGGCTTTATTTGCTAGGGAAACCACTGAAAATGAATCGGCTAATGCAGGTTATAGATTCAGTCCAACCAATAAGAATCCCAGTGAACCTAAAAACGATGGATACTAGGCGTTGTGCTTATCAAACCCTTTCCCAAATTGTACAAGCTTCTTCCAAAGCATACGGTCTGTCTGTCCCCAATAATTAATTCTCGCTGAATGCGTCCTATAGGGATCATCGAATCAGTAGCAATATGTCCCGTTTGAACCTAGAAAACCAAGTCCTAAGTGATTCATTTTTTATTGAAAAGCTAGGACTTGATGGTTCTTATGGACCTAACTCGTTGAAATTCCATCCCCCGTAACTTCGGGAGAAGGGGTGCTTCCTCACAAAGGAGGTCGCAGTGACCAGGCCCGGGCGATTTTTTACCAAACGATTGGAGTGGGAGAGTCAGAGTCGAATAGAGGTGTCTATAACTTCTCCACCTGGACCTACCCCCCAACCTAAAGTAGCTAGATGGGGAAGTAAAATCAATCCTTCCAAATGAATAAAAAAACTCATAAAGGATCTTTCTGATTCTCGAAGAATGAGGGCAAAGGGATTTGGGAAGTATCATGATCATCCAATAAGAAGGGTTTCAATTTATTCAAATGAACACCTATTGATTCTAACAATTGATTGCAGAGTTGATCATTCGGACCTTTCAATTCATAGATGTGGATCGCGGATCTATGAATGGGGATTTGAGTGATTGAACCTGAAGTAGCTACTTTCGAAGTAACAAAAAGAAAAGCAACGACTGGAGTGGGAGAGTCACCTCTTAGAACAAGGTCTAAGAGGCTGGTGCCATCAACGGTATCGTGAGAAATTTGGAAGGAACGCAATGGGAGGATCTTTGAGGATAAAATGGGGTCTATAGGAGAGGGTTTCAAGAAGGTGAAATGGCAGTTGATAGAATGGGTGTCTGTCTGCAAGGAGTTCGCAGGACTCGCTCATGATGACTTCTACTTATCTTGGAAAGGATGTATGAAGGGGGTTGGGAAAGTTAGGTTGAGTGGGTAGCGCCACCTCAAGCTCGTGTAAATTCAATGTTGATGGGCAACAAGGGATAAACCTGGGTCTACAGGAATAGGAGGGGTATTGCATGACGATAGGGGTATGATGTTATTAGCATTTTCTGAGGCATTAGGGATTATGGAGTCAAATGAGGTGGAACTGAGAGCAATCAGGAGAGCATTTCAGGTTTGGTCTAGGTTTAAGAATGGTAATCTCATTGGTGAAGGTGACTCGACTAATGCCATCTCCTGGTCTAGTAATAGGAAGACTCCCTCGTGAAAGTTGGTAAACATTGTTAGGGACATAGGAGGTTGAGTAGGACGGATCACCTTTACACACATGCCTCGGTCGGCGAATAGTGTGGCAGACTTTCTAGCAAAGGTGGGAGTACAAAGGCAAATACCTGCAATGGAGCTGTTCTGACCATATTGTTGCCTTGGGTGTATGGGGAGATGGGGACTCCTATTGTATCTTATGTTGGGTGTGGAGTATTGTACATATAGCATTTTTTTTTCTTTTTTTTTTAATCTGGGAACCCTGTATAAATCTGCTATACTTGGTTTCATCTCATTTGTATCTTCTACATAAATTAATAAATTTATTTGTCACTGTTTCAAAAAAATAATAATTCTAGAGGTGCCCCCCTCCTCTCTCTCTCTCTCTCTCTTAAATTCTAGATTTGGTTCTTATCATGATGAACCATTGATTCTTAGATGGTTGACTAGATATTCTTTGAGTTTACTTTTGAAGTTGTTCGGTTTTGGTGCAATATGGTGTAGATGAATGGGGAACGTCTTTTTTTTTTTGGCTTGGTTTTTAGCTTGGTGAATGGCCAGCCAAACAATTTCGTTAAGAGGGCTTAAGAGAGTGTTACCTTCTTCGTTTTTCTTGTTTGTGATTGTTGTAAAACTTTGAGCATTCTTCTTTATTTCACTTCAAATCGATAGTTGGTGAAGGGCTTCCAAGTGAGATCATTTCCTTGATGATGAATTACTTCCAATTTGCTGATGACAAGATCCTTTCTTATTGAGTTGGGAGGACCCAAATTATAAATTAAGGTTAATTTGCGGTGGTTTGTGTTAGTATTGGTATCGAGGATCAACCATCACAAGTGTGAAATGTTGGGATGAACATTGAGAAGGGGAGGCTGCTTCCTTGGGTAGTTTGGTTATGCATCTGGCCATTCTTTTCCATCTTTGTACCTAGCTTTCGTCTTTGAATTGGAATGTTGTCACGCCCCGCCTTTCAATACCTGGACGAACGTGATCTGACTGTACAAAATTACATCACCTGCTGCCCTAAACGGGTCTTACATCAAAAATCTGTAGCTAAATTTAACAAACATAATTACATTCACAAGCTGTAATGACCCGACCCGATATTTCGGAGTTTTGGGGTCTTGGTAGCAGTGGGAAAAGTGTAGGCCCCGTGTTGGGTCCTGGTTTGCCCAATTTTGAGTTCAGACACTCGAAGGGCACTTTCGTAATTTTGAATCGTTAAATATTTTATCATGTAAAAAGTTTGAAAATCATACGTTTTTCCCCCCGACGTTTGTCATTTGATTTCTACGGGCTTTTTAAAGTATTTTAAAAATTGGAGGCTTTTTTTTTTAAAAAAAAAAAAAAAAAATCAAAACCCTAAACCTAACCCTTTATTACCTCTCTTCGACAGCACTGTAGCTATGCGCTATAGTGCCGCCGCCGCTGCTACTCCCTCTCTCTCTCTCTCGTTCTTTCGGTTTCCTTCTCTTTCCCTTCTCTTCTCTTCTCTCTTGCCCCAAACCCTAACCCTAAAGGAGTAGCCGCCCCTTTTGTTACCCCCTCGATGCGGTTCCTCAGTTCCTTCTTCCCTCTCTGTCGCGCACGCCGGCGCTGCTGTCCTCCCTGCTTCGGCGAGGCTTCCCTCTCTGTCGCGCACGCCGGCACTGCTATCGCTCTCTCTGGCTGCTGGCCGTCGCCTCTGCTTCCGGTTTAGCCCAGGTATTTCCGATTCCATCACATCTTCTCTCCTTCTTTCCAATTCTTCTTCCCCCTTTCGATCTCTTCCTATCCCATTCTAGTTTTCCCGTTTTTCCCCTTTCCTTTCCTTCATTTTCCCCGATTTTTTTCCTTCTCTTTCTCCTTCTCCTTCGGCTGAGTCACTTGGAGCCACCGAGTTGACTCAGCCGGGTCCGATTTTGGACCCCGATAATCCGGCCCAGATCGCTGGAGTCGGCCCAGCCCGGCCCGATTTCAAGTCCAACCCAATTTCAGGCCCGGCCCGTTTCGACCTAGTTTCGGGCTCGACCCAATTTCAAACCCAGTTTCTAGTTTTGGGTTCAGTTTCAAGCCCGGCCCAAGCTTGGACCCAGTTTTCAGTTTCGGGCCCACTTCAGTCTGGTTTGGACCCGACTCGCTTTCGGGCCCGTTTGTAGTCCAGACTTACTTTAACCCGTTTTGCCCGGTTACTTATCCTTATGTTCTTGTTTCAACAGACTGAGCCCCTTCAACCCCCGGACTCGTTTTCTCGCATTGGATTTCAATGACACACACAGGTGAGGGAACTCATCATTGCTTTTAGCATGCATCTATGCATCTTACTTCTCTATCAAATGTGCGGGTACGGAATACGGCGAATGGGGGTCATCGGTGTTATGAGCCACTCGGCAAAGGAACTGTTGATACCATTATGTGGCGGGCCCCCATCCGGGTGTATTCGTATTTGATGCCCGCAGAGGCATATATGAATTGATTAATTGATGTCATAATTGATTGATTGTGTGGCGACATGATCAGAGTTTATTTTGGTTGATAATATGTTAAGATGTCAACATGTGAATATGTGATATGTGGTGGTATATGTTTGATCATGGTGTGATATAATCTGGTGATAAAATGCCATATGACTATATGATGATTAATTTGGACTGCTAGACATTGTAACATGCTTGGATATTAACATGCCAACTCGTGATAGATAATGATATATATGCATCTGATTGTTATACAATGAACTATGTTAATAGAGTGTGTAGCGGTATTTGTGCATGCATCTAGTTAGCATATGTGGGATGCCGGTGGGACATGGGTACTAGGCCACATCAGGATTAGAGACTCCCCCTAGCTTGTCGGGTAGTTAGAGTGCGGATGTTATGTGGGACCGCACAGTGGACGCGTGGTTGGAAATGGGTAGTCGTAACCCTTGCGTGGATCAAATGGTCGGTCCGTCTTGTATTTCCCGGACGTACCTATGAGAGAGGCGTGATCTGACTTAGAGAACAAGGTGCCTTGGAGTCCCAATAAGGACTAATTGGGAAGTAATTATGTTAACTCTAGATAGGCCATCAGGCTGAATGTTGGTTCACCCAAGGTAACCTTAGAAGCCCCTTGCGGTTTCGATACCCGAATGTGTGACGGGTGAGGTGATCCTTAGATGACCGAGTAGGCTGAGGAGGTGCTCGCCTAGGTCAAGGGACGGAGCGGTGAGGGACAGCTCCCGCTGGCATAGTTTGTGATCCCTGGATGACCGAGTAGGCTGAGGAGGTGCTCACCTAGGTCAAGGGACGGAGCGGTGAGGGACAGCTCCCGCTGGCATAGTTTGTGATCCCTGGATGACCGAGTAGGCTGAGGAGGTGCTCGCCTAGGTCAAGGGATGGTGCGGTGAGGAATAGTTCTCGCCAGTATGCTTTGTGGTCCCTGGATGACCGAGTAGGCTGAGGAGGTGCTCGCCTAGGTCGATGGACGGAGCGGTGAGGGACAGCTCCCGCTGGCAGAGTTGTGATCCCTAAATGACCGAGTAGGCTGAGGAAGTGCTCGCCTAGGTCGAGGGACGAAGCGGTGAGGGACAGCTTCCGCTGGCAGAGTTGTGATCCCTAGATGACCGAGTAGGCTGAGGAGGTGCTCGCCTAGGTCGAGGGACGATGCGGTGAGGGACAGCTTCCGCTGGCAGAGTTGTGATCCCTAGATGACCGAGTAGGCTGAGGAGGTGCTCGCCTAGGTCGAGGGACGATGCGGTGAGGGACAGCTCCCGCTGGTATGGTTTGTGATTCCCCGGATGACCGAGTAGGCTGAGGATGTGCTCGCCTAGGTCGAGGGACGATGCGGTGAGGGACAGCTCCTGCTGGTATGGTTTGTGATTCCCCGGATGACCGAGTAGGCTGAGGAGGTGCTCGCCTAGGTCGAGGGACGATGCGGTGAGGGACAGCTCCCGCTGGTATGGTTTGTGATTCCCCGGATGACCGAGTAGGCTGAGGAGGTGCTCGCCTAGGTCGATGGACGATGCGGTGAGGGACAGCTCCCGCTGGTATGGTTTGTGATCCCCGGATGACCGAGTAAGTTGAGGATGTGCTCGCCCGCTCATTGATCGAGGGATGGTGCGATGTGATGTGATGAGATATCCCAGGCTAGGACACTTGAATGGTGGGGACAACCTGTGGTGCGATGTGGTAGTGTGTTTACCCGTGGTTATGGTATTGGGGTTCATTGTTGAGACTTGTATTGTGGGTGTTGACTCACCAGGAATTTATGGGCGCCTAACAAGTGAGTTCGGCCGGCTCACTCGGTAGAAAACCTATAGAATTCTGTGAGAGGTGGATACATCAGTCGTGTGGAGACCAACATATAGGGTCCAAGGTTATGGGTTTGACTATCGAGACTCTGGCCTGGTTGATGAGACCATAGATGAGTTTGATTGGCAGTTCGTTGAGGATTGGTGAGGTGGTTACTCCCGTGTGGTAATCAGTTTGGGACTCTAGTGAGTCCGATTCTTGGGTTGGTCGTGGTATGTGTGCGGGTTGTCATGAGAGGGTCATAGTTCTAGTTGAGGACTAGAGACCCCGATTTGACTGATGATTAGTCTGCATAACCGTGGATGGGTGGACTGCTGCGGTTGGGCACATAAGGGGGCATTCGGTTGGTTAGAGGATGTCCTAGAGGCCCGGCTGACGTAGGCCCATGTACTAGGGGTAGGGCACACGTTTGTATGGTTATGCATGTAGACATCTTAGACATTGATATGTCCATATGATTATGTGCAGTGTATGCTTGATGACTTATGATGTATGTGTTCCCTCACTGGGCATGTAGAGCTCACCCCCTTGCCTCACAGGTACTTCATCGAGGGAGGGTTGGCGGGACCCTCAGTTGGACGTTGGGCGTAGAGTTGCAGTTTTGCACTTTGTCAGGGTCCCATCTTGTAATTGAGGACCTTCTGATGTATTTGAATTATGTGTACATTTCATTGAGTTGGATAAATGTAATAATGAAGTGATGCTATAATTAGTAATTATGACCGATGCTCACGGTTTTTGGTTTATTGATGGATTGCTATGGTTAGGGTGGGTTGTGGGAGCAGCGTCTCCCATTTAAAAAAAAAAAGTATGTCTGAAATTGCATTGGATTGGTTTTAGGAGTTCGTATCAGTTTTAACATGCCCGTAGCGGGACGGGTCGTTACACAAGCCACCAAAATTCCCCAAGCCGACAACCTGCTCGAAGACATAACATCTCATTTGAGCTTTCCAAATAACTCAAAGGGACAAACATCACTCACATAAGGATTCCTAAACGCCTAAACGCATCATTTACTCACATTCCCATGACAATTCATTTACTCACATTCCCATGACAATCAAATTGAAGCGTTCTCAATAATCCATACTTGAATTTATTATCCAAGTTTTCACAAATAAAAATAAAACAAGTAAATAACTTTCTCAAAGTCTCAAAACAAATATACAACCATCTTATAACTTAAATAATAAATTCTGCACTAAGCGTTTTTACGAATTCTTCATCGACTCCTCGTCTTCTAAGCTCAATTGTGATTATCGTCCAGACCCAAGTCTAAGGGATTGCCTGCAATGTAAGGGATGAGCTCCATGCCCAGTGAAAAAAACAATAACACAATCATAGCATATGATATTCCTATTTCCTCAATGGCATTTCAAATAAGCAAGCATAACAATTTATTACATGCTCATGCCTTTGCAAAATGTAATGCTCAATGCCAAATGTCATATTCCAACCCATTATTACATCTACTGATATTTGGTGGCCTTCCCGACGAATCGAGGATAACACATCGCCTTAAAGGCCTTCCCACATAAAGTGAGGATAACACAACCTACCACCAAATAACAACCCTCATGACTTGTCACGGATATCACATCTCTTCTACCATAATGGTCTTCCCACTTAAAGTGAGGTTAACAACACTACCACCGTCGTGGTCTTCATGACAATCATGGATCGCACCCTCATACCCAATGCTATGAATATGAGAATGCTATGCTTAATGCCATTTCAACATGCTTAATTAATCATGACATACTTCTAGAATTATGATTTCCATCCTAAGCAGATTATTGCATCATAATCGATATCTCATTTATTATAGCATGCATATACCTTTAAATAAACATAGCAATAATTCGAGTATCATAATGATTTGAATCATATAGACCAACATTCAGACATGTACCATCAAGATTGAAATTCAACAATACCATACAATTAATCATTAATCTACGAATATAAAATCATTGGATCTTTCAATACATTAATGGTTAGATTTCACAATCCGGGCGGACTGGATCTTCTCACGGCCAATAGAATATTTAGCCAAAATCTCCCTTACATTACTGTGAGTGAGCACCGGATTATAACCATCATTAACATGCATCCAGTCTTTTCTAAATTCAACAATTATATTCATAACATACAAACAATGCATATTTTTTTCATTACACAACAACAAATAGAAGATTATATGAATATATGGTATGTAATGAGTTGTTTCCCTCACCTAGAAGTTTGTGAAGTGCAAACAATGAACCCAAACGCTTTCCAAGAGATAACTAGCTTTGAAAACCCAAGTTTGCTGCGAATACGATTTAAAAGTTAATAATATGAGGATTATTAAGTCTCTTTGGGAAAGTACTTTTAATTACAAGTAAGGTGGATTGCTGTCCCAACTCTAGCCTTATAGGTTACACTAGGGTCCAAGGTTAGGAGTGAAGGTTTTCAGATTTGCTGCCAATATAACACAATAATTACTTAGGACTGTATTATTTTATTTATTTATGAAAACTGTCCTAACTTAGAGCAGTTTAGAGGTTGGCTGCCTTTAGGGAAGATAACAATAACTCTAAGTATTTTTAAATTAATAAGTAATTAATTGTTGCAAAGCATATTTAAATCAGACCAATTTAATACAGTGAGTACTATCTTGAAACCATCACTGTAAAAGGCAAGGTAATAAGGTTCTGGGTTTTTAACTTGTGAGTAAGCCCGGATAAAACAAAAGGGGGTTAACGCATAGTGCTGGCAGCAAGCTTTGGGAAACAAAGCTTGGCTTGGTACTGTTCACGGATAAGGGATTGGGGCAGATCTGAGTCACTCCTTAGATCAGTCCTATATTCGTGCATCAATAATACCTCGAACAAGGTGACGGTGGAGTTCAAATTGTATACTACTTCAATGTCATGATAAAAATAAAACTATGGTTTGAATCTGAAAACAGTCCCAACTTGGAACGATTTAGGGTTGGTTGCCTTTAACATTCACCTATAAGATAGACCCTCTTTTTTTTTTAATTCAAATTAAATGAAAACCTTGTGAAATCAGTAAAGGGTTTTTAAATAAGTGATGGCTAAAAACCTCATAAAAATACTAAATGTGGACTAAGTAAACAATAAATCCCAATTTAAGCCATTTGAATAAATAAAATAAAGGCCAATGGCATACTTGACTAAATAAATCGGTACTTTGCAATCTATGAAGAAGGCTCCTACTGTTTAAATAAAATAACGTAGGGTACAAAATAAGATACTGAATTAACGTGAAAACTAGAGATAATAAAAGGTTGTAATACCAAACATTTTCTATTTTAATAGAATATAATAAGGAAAACTGTGAAAGAAAAAGATCGGTGGTAGCTATCTTACAAAGACAGTTTTTTTATTTTTATTTTTTTAATTGTACAATAGATAAAAACGCTTTGTAAGAAAACCATTGAAAATATTTTCATCTTTTAAAGTCCATAAAGTCCCTTTCAAAGAAAATCCAAACTGGATGTTGCAGAGAATTGTTTGAGTCAAAGAAAAATCATTGTTAATGAGGACTGAAATCAACAATGGAGTAAAAGGATAGGAAAAATAAAGGAACTCCTGCTTGGTTGCGATCGAAATTTTCATACACTATTGGGGCATCAATTTAAAGGCCTAAGGTGACTACAGAAAGGATCTCTAATGTAATAACAGTAAATGGAAAAGAACAGAAAATGGAAACTACTTACCTCTGCTTGGCTCAAACGATGGAGAAGGCTGGAACGATCAAGAGATCGGAAGTGAGGGCTTCTCGTGAGAGGGAGTTCTATGCAGTTTCAGTAAAGAGGGAGATGCCGAGAGCAAGAGATAGAGAGAAAACTGTGCTTGAGATCGTAACCAGGGATTTCCCTCTTTCGCCGAGTCTAAATAGCTGCTAGGATCGGCCAATCTTCAAATCCGGAAGCCATAACTGGTTCTTGCTTTGGGATTTTGGTTAGTTTCCTCTTTTGAAAGGGCAGGTAGGGAATCGAGTCCCATACGGACAAGGAAAAAGGGTAGAAATCCATTGGGGAGGAGAGTCTTTCGATTCCTTCGATCGGGACCCTAGGGATTCGCCGAAGAAGAGGGAAGGGATGAGGGTCTTACCGTTCTTTCTCTTCAAAGGTTTAGGGATTTGGGGACCCTTTCCATCGACACTAATGGGTTTTGGGAGAGGAAAGGGTAAC
Organism: Chimonanthus praecox; assembly: GCA_022113865.1. Taxonomy (NCBI): domain Eukaryota; kingdom Viridiplantae; phylum Streptophyta; class Magnoliopsida; order Laurales; family Calycanthaceae; genus Chimonanthus; species Chimonanthus praecox. Next base: position 23,257,464 of record CM039094.1, on the reverse strand, counting down.
TTAAGAAAAATAAAGGAAACAAAAAAAAAGGGGTGTGGGTCTTAAGGCCCACACAATTTTGGGCAAAAACCATGTGACACCTAATTACAATTTTAAAATAAGCCTTCAACTAAAAACTTATAAAATGAATTTATTTATAAAATTCACTCATATGGTTAGTTCAATTATAGATGGTGGGTCCCTTCAAATTATTGATTTTTAAAAAAAATTGTCCTTTATTAATTTTGTCAATCATCAATTTAAATTCTAGACACTTAAAAATTGGAATTTATTTATTGATTTTGAAATTTTAAATAAAATCTTTCCAATTGAAATTCTAACTTAGGGAAATTTAAAAGTCTAAGTTGATGATTTATTTTCCATTCCCTTAATTTAATTCAAAAGGGGGTAAATTTGTAAACTCTCATTGAGGAGAAAGTGTGTGGAATAGGGGTCTATTATTCAATCCCTAAATTAAATTGTGTTTTCTCCAAATAAAATTATCAAATTAAACTAACCATCAATTTAAACTACGATAATTTTCTAAATTAATTTTACCCATCACATCTAACCCGTTACCCCGGGTCGGGTCATTACAAATGTCCACTAAATCCTTTTAGGATCCTATTAGTGGTTTCACTAATGTCCACTTGCATCTTTTTGAGGAAAATACCTCTCTTTGTGGTTGAATCATGAATTCAAGTTTGTGTCTTCTTCTTTTCCTATCTATTTCCTCTAGCATTCTGGTGTCTATTTAATGTGGTGGAGAAATTGATAAAATAAAAAAAATTCTTAGTGTATTTTGCGTGAAAGTGGAGTTTGTTGGTTGATACAATTATTTAACAAAAATTTAGCAGCAAAAAAGATTCATGGAGAGTGGCACAAGAGCATAATAGCCCTTTTTATAAAAATAAAGGAGATGTTCAAAGTTGTGCCATTTACAGAGCGAACAAATTCATGAGCCACAGAACGAAACTTTTCGAAAGAATAATAGAGGGCCATCTAAGACAAGAATCAAATGTATCAGAAAACCAATTTGGATATATGTTAGGTAGGTCAACCACATAAGCGATTTTTATTCAAAGACAACTAATGGAGAAATTTAGGGAGAAGAGGAAGAACCTTTATATGACTTTTATTGACCTAGAGTACCAAAGAAACTAATTTGGAGTACCCTAAAAAATAAAAACATTCCCAATTACTATGTTGAGATTATTTGAAGATATGTACGAAGGAGCAACCACCAACGTTAGAATTGTTTGTGCTGAGGCAACGGAGTTCTTTGTTGGAGTAGGACTCCGTCAAGGATCCGCTCTAATCCATTCTTGTTCGCGCTAATCATGGGCAACTTAACATCAGGAATCCAAGATGAAGTGTCATGTTGTATGTTTTTTTGTTGATGATATAATATTAATTAGTGAAACGAAACAACTACCAACGCTAGGCTAGATTTGTGGAGAACTTTGGATTTAAATGGTTTGAAAATTAGCAGAACTAAAACAAAATACATGGAATGTGACTTTAGTGGCTTACACGATAGTGAGGGTAACACGGTAAAAGTAGGAAACGACGTAGTAACACATTGTGATAAGTTTAGATACTTGTGCTCTATGGTAGAATCTTGAGGAGGTTTTGACCTAGATACAACAAACAGGAGAGGAGTAGGGTGGGCAAAATGTAGACAAGCTAGCGGGATCTTGTGCAATAAAAGAAACCCCTTGTGCCTAAAAGGACGATTTTATAAAACAATTATCAGATCTGCGATGCTTTACGGAGTAGAGTGTTGGGCAATGAAGAAAAAAACAAATAAACAAAGTTAGGACAACAAAGAGATGAGTATGTTACGTTGGATGAGTGGTTTAATTCTTAAGGTTAGAGTTAAAAACGAACACATTAGGGATAATTTAAAGATAGCTCCGATAGATGATAAAATGAGAAACTCGTTTGAGATGGTTCGGTCATGTTAGCAGAAGACCAAGTATAACCCTAATGTGTAGATTGGAGAGGCTACAGATCGAAGGCATTAAGAGGAGAGGGCCTACCTCCAAAAATATGGAGGGAAGGGATAAAAAAGGACATGCTAAACTTTGGAGTGACTGATGGTATGGTTTATGATAATGATAGAGTTAATTGGAGAAGAAGAACTCATAAAGCCGACCCCAGATAGATAGGATTAGCGGCTGATGATGATGATGATGAATTCTTGAGAGGCATGTACAATAGAAGACAATGTAAAGTTAGGCTTCCAAACAATGACAGTGGTGTGTGAGGCCCATTTTGCAAGTATATGGTTCACTTTTAAGTGGCTGCTGCTGTTGTATCTCTTCTAAAAAGAGGAGTTGCTGGTGTTGTTGGGCCTTGACGAGGCCATGGATAATGTTATTACCACTAGTGTCTTTAGAATGTGGTTGGTGGGCCTTGACGTGGCCATGCATGGAGCTTGGTTGGGTGTCTGTTAAATGTTAGAATGAATTTGTCCCTATTCCTTTTTGCAGCAGTCAAAGAGGGGCTGTTTACATAGAATGTGGGTGTTGCATTATACTATTACATTTCTTTTGTGCTCTGCTTGCTCCATTCGTAATAAAAATTTACCATATGAATAAAACTTCAGGTTTATGATGATCATTCTTTAGTGTTTTAGTCAAACAATGAGTAATTCTTGGATGGCACTTTCATTTCACTAGAAAAGGCTCCTTTTTCTTCAGGCTTTAGATTCATATTAGATGGCTCCAATGTATAGAAATAAGACGGGACCATGCATGTGGATACCATGCATAAACAAAATTCCAGTTATTTTCAATAGACAAGAGAATCTTTTGAGCTTTTAATGAATACCAATTCCAATGAGCAAGGGAAAGTGAAAGAGCATCATTGGATGTTTAACCATTTTTTTATGGATGCATGGAGTGTTTTTTTCTCATGATATTTTTCCATGTCTTTGATTTCCACATTGCAGAGGGTGTTATAGCAGGTGGGGCTGCCGGTGTTGTTGTTGAGACAGCCTTGTACCCAATTGACACAATAAAGACCAGATTGCAGGCAGGTTAACCTACTTACACTTCTTGTTTCTAACCACGTTTCTAGACATTTGGTCGAGAATTAGTGCAATATTTATAGAAAAGCTCGTCACCATCTAATGTTCGTGTCATTTTGTTGCTTGCATTTTACTTAAGAGTATGTCATCATCCGAAGAGATCTTGTTGTCATAAAATTGTTTGGGTTTTAAATATTTGGGAACTATCGCCAAAAGCATATAAGACTTATCAAATCAAACCCCCTAATGATGAACCAAACTTTTTAACATATTCATATCTCATGAACAAAACTAGACAGCAAGGTTTATACTAGAGAAGAGAATGAAGTCTTCGTCAAAAAACTTAAAATCTGAGGTCTCTCTATGATTCTTATTCCCATAGTGGTCAAAGGCACGCTTCATGGCTCACACCCCATTTGCACTCTCCCTAACTAAAGAAGGGTATACCTTGTTAGCTTTTTGTTTTTAATTCTAAAATAAAAATTAAATTGATTTAGAGATATAATAATGGGATGAAAGAATTCATTGGAGGTTGGTCTTTCAGGATTTCAGTGGGTAAATGATTGATTAAAAAGCATGCGACCTACATGGATTTAGGCCAGTAAATATTTACCCCTTTCATTTTGAAAAAGAACAAGCTTCTTCTAGTAGATGACCAATCTTTTTGCAACTCCGTTTTGTATTTGATTGCAAGGACGAGAGACTTGATATTCAATGCTATGTTCCTGAAGGTACAATATGAGTGATTTAGAAAGATAGTCTCCACCATTATCATTGCAACGTATCTTTAGAGGGAGTTGATACTAGATTTCCACTTATTGATGAAATACTTTGAAGTGATGGAAGATTTCATCTATGGTCGGTCAAGATGTTGCTGCCAAGTTAGGATAGGTCTCTATTTTGATTCTATATATATGTTAATGTGCGGAGAGGAAACCACCTCTCATACGATTATTCAAGGTTTGGAATAAAAACTCATCTTAGTTTATTTTCTATCTTCTCTAAATTCTGCCGCTGTTGCAGACTATCTTCCATTGCTGGCCAGTTCCAGCCTTTTGCCGTCGCTGAACCTGGGCTTTATCCAGGAAAGACTCCCGTCTCTCCACCAAAATCTGGGCTTTATCCCAGACTTGATTTCCGGCCACTGCTATTCCTCTGTTCCAGTTGCAGAGAAAGCAAGAACAACCCAGGTCCTTCCGCCAAAACCAGAATCTGCAAGCCAGCCTCCATCTGCCTTCCGTCACAGCTTTCTGGCTTCATCGTACCCTCTTTCTTCAGCCTTACATCCAACTCCTCCATCCACATTCTCTTCTCTGTTTGAGAAAAGAAACAACAGCCCTAACCCATCTAGCCATCCCTAATTTTTTTTCCCAATATTTATTTCCCCACTTAAGACAACAAAACCCAACGTCCTTGTCTTTAACCCTTCCCAAAAGCCATTCCAACTTACGTCTTCCCAAAGCCTTTCCACGTGGAGAGAAGATTTAAGATACTTGGCACCCTTTTCAACATTTTTATCTGCCTCCATTTAACGCTTCGTCTCTTGACTTTTCTCACTTACCACTACTACCGCTCAACTCTTCCTTTAATTTACCAAACCATCCCTATCCTTTTCTTGTCATCTTCAAATGAATAATTGTGGGGCCATTTGGCCCTTTCAAATTAATTTCTCATTAGTGGGGCCAGATTTCACCAGATTGTTGACTGTTTGGCCTAAGTTGACCAGGTTTGACTGGGCCCCTTTAAACCCTTACCGCTTCCGCTACGTCTAGTGGTATCAAGAGCAGGTTCTCTGTATCTCCGTCATACAGAGACGATCTCTGATTTTAGTTCGACATGGCATCCAACAATGGGAATGATTCTGACTCCAAAGCCGAGATCCAAGAGTTGAAATCTCAGGTCAATGCATTGCAAGATATGGTTGCCAAGCTTCTCGAGAGACAAAGGAAAGAAAATAGAAGAGCGAACGATTCTGCATACCAAAATAAAAGCGACTCATCCTTTCAGGGTGATCGACAATTCCAAAACTACACACAACACAATCAGTCTAGATTCATGAACCATGCACCACCACATCGTGAGTATTCCTCGTATGAGCACCACAATTCATATAATGGATGGGATGATGATGAGGTAGAACAATATTTGAACCCACCCATCCCACCCAATCGACATCAACAAGGGAATCACCATCGTCGACCTCCTGATCCAGTTGACTTCCAAGTTTTGGTAGATCTACCTTCTTTCAGTGGCCTTCTCCATATTGAAGATTTTATTGAATGGATCGCGACTGTGGGTCGTTTCTTTGAGTATATGAGCGTCCCAGAGGCAAAGCAAGGTCAGTTGGTTGCTTTTAAACTGACTGGAGGTGCTTCATCTTGGTGGGAACAAATCCAACAAGACAAATCTCGTCAAAACATGCCTCCTGTTCGTTCATGGTATCGCATGAAGCAATTATTGAAAGTCGGTATCTTCCTCATTATTCTCAAATTTTGTTCAACAAACTTCATAATTGCTACCAAGGTAACCGTTTTGTCTAAGCCTATGTTGATGAATTTTATCGTCTGCTATCACTCAATGAACTTCATGAGACAGAAGATCAACAGATTGCCCAATTTCTTAATGGTTTGCGATGGGATATTCAAAAAGCACTTGCTGCTCACAATCATTGGTGTATTAACCATTGCATCCTAGACCTAAACTTTGAGAATATTGAATACTGCAGATGTTCTTTAGGGAGGAGACATTTGATGTTTGGATGACAGTTTCTCGCTGGAGAAACACCTATCCTGATTTTGGTTTGCAATGGGTCCCATCTCATCCATTATTTATCTAATTCAACGAAATGGTTGTTTTAATTTGAACTACCTCTGTGGAACCCTTTTTACTAGAAGTGCAATGCAGATGGTCCTTGGTGCATTTCAGATTGTTGTTGGTAAGATGCTTCTCTTGTAGTGGTTCGATCTCCATTATCCTCCATCTCTAAGGCTTTCCCTATGTCCCCCATTATGGCTCTTTCATATCTGTTGAGAGTATGCCTTCTGAATAAAATTATCTTACCTTCCAAGAAAAAAGTAGTGGTCCATTAGGGTTTTCACATGACAAGTGAGGGGGAATAAAGTATTCATGGTCAATTTCTAGATGATGACATATTCATAGTTTTTGTAGCGGTCCATTAGGGTTTTCACATGACAATTGAATTAAATAAAGTATTGGTGCCATTTTTAGCATGTTATCGATTATTACTTGTCACTTTTCTTTTGGGTCAAATTAGATGGCAAATAAAAAAAAGAGAGTTTTTATTTTAGATTATAACTGCTTTAAATAAGGTTTGTCTCATCGTACATTGGATTAAGACTCTTAAGCAAAAGGTTTGGTTTTGATGATGTTTTGAGGTGACCAATTATGAATTAAGTGTTAAAAAATTATTTTGGCTCTCTCTCTCTGCTGGGTGGATTCTCATCCTTTTCTTCTTTCTATTGTCTTGTCTAAGGTATCCTCTCTTATTCTCTTCTCAAGATTTCTCCCCTTGTTCTTTCTCTTCTATTTCTTTTTTTTTTCCTATCTTGTCCCACATCAATTTTGCAGCTATGATAGTAGTTGTTTCATGGAAATAAGGAAATCAACAACTCAATATTGATACAAATGGTGAAGTTCTTATTATTAATAATTGGCTGCTATTATTGTAAAGAAACTCCAGCTATAGTCCTGGTTGTTTTAGGAAAGTGATGATCTTACTTCTTATTATTTGTACTCATGAAAATTCTTTCTGTCTTTGGTTTTATGAACATTTGTTTCTTTCCGTGGCCCAGTACATGGATTTGTGGTGGCCTATTGCTTTAACAATTAAATTCATGTACAAATCCTGTTTAAGTTGTACAACCATTTTTACTGCTAAAGTTGGTTGGAATTAGAATATGTTTGTTAAAATGTTGGTATGGAAAACTGCTTATCTGTTATTTCTCCATTCCAGGCAGCACATGGTGGTGGGAAAATTGTTTTGAAGGGCCTGTATTCTGGACTGGCTGGAAATCTTGCTGGAGTTTTGCCGTAAGCATCTCTTGCATAAATTACAAATACAGCTTTTCTCACTGAAAATTCATGTTAAAAATCGTCATTGCTCTCTTCAATTGACCGATTGTTGATTCTGTCCCTTTATGTCCAGGGCTTCTGCCATTTTCATTGGTGTATATGAACCTACAAAGCAAAAATTGCTTAAGATCTTCCCTGAAAACCTCAGTGCATTTGCCCATTTGGTAAGCGAGTATGAATTGTTGAGTGTGGATGTTTTGCTCTACTAAAGGATTATGAGGACTTTAGACAATTTTATCTGTCAATTTTGTTTTTACATGAAGTCGTATGTAATTTCTCTCTCTCTCTTTCTCATCTTGTGAAGACAAATTATTTATTTCGTTTTAGTGCATTCCATTTTTATGTTCTTCCATTCAGATGTTAACCCAAACAAAATATTTTACTTGAGTTACATGGAGAAGTAGAACAATCCTTCTAATACAGAGTATCTAAGAGAGTTAGAACAAGTGAGCTCTTATAATCAGGTAGGTTCTTGAGTCAACCGTGCATCTTTTTTGGGCCTTTAAAGGGCTGCCTACAAGGGGCCCATTCCAACCCTCTGAGAGAGTCTCCTTTCTTTAGTCCACTGAAATCCATTTATTAAAAATAAAATAAAAAAATAGAATATGTATTCTTCTGTATCTATCCTCTCCTGTTTCTCACAGACACAATTCTTCCCATTGTATGGTTGAGAAAGTCCCAATCCGCACAATTACATGCCATCGTCATATTAACTTTGATCCTCGGGTGGTTTTTCTTTTTCTTCTAGAATAAATGTTAGTCTATTTGAACACCATCCAGAAAGCTACTTTAAATGAAGTGATGATCAGTCGTATCAACCTTTTTATTTCATTTGTCTACTCCTTACTGACAGCTTTATATGCACAGCCCACCAAGCTGATAGCCTACAATCAGATAGGTCTACAGATCATCCCTTCTTAGCTACAAAAGCTATAGAAGTAGTTTTTAATTTCTGAATGTTACAAGAGCAATCCATTTTTTCCCCTTCCACATGCTGGGATTCTATATAAAGATCTACTCCATCTTGGTCATTATTCTTAGGAACCTGTAGTTCTGGACTATTATGTTATGGTCTATAACCTCAATAACATTGTGCACTCAATGAAGTTCGAACTTTGTTTTTATCATTAGATAAAAATTATTGTGGTTAGGTTTTGTTTGATGCTCATGTCTGTCACAGGAATTCGGTACTATCACAATATTTACTCCATGTTCAAGATGTGGCAAATTTGCTTTCACATGTTGCGTGAAGGGGAAAAGAAGGGTGGGAGTGGGGTGAGGGTGGGGGGTGGTTAGATTTTCAAGATTAACGTGTCCTTGTTAGTGATAATGAACCTGTATTAAATTCTCTCTTTTTTGAGGATGATAGTATCTGTTTACTGGTTGACTTATTCCTATAAAATGTTTCATCATTTATGCAGACTGCTGGTGCCATTGGAGGCCTTGCTTCTTCACTTGTTCGTGTGCCAACCGAGGTATATAAATTTACTAATATCATGGCAACTTTCATTAATTTCTTCAGCAAGCTCATAATGTTCATTGATTTTCAGGTTGTCAAGCAAAGGATGCAAACAATGCAATTTTCTTCTGCACCTGATGCTGTTCGCCTTATCGTTGCTAAAGAGGGTTTTAAAAGCCTTTATGCAGTATGTTCTATCGACATTTTAGGACAAAATATACATGATGCATGTATTCATTAATTGCAATGTATTTTGGTACCTGGATACTTGTTGTAGGATCTGTAATCTACCAGTTTAGGCAAGATGTAAATTATTTTGGATAGTCTCCAGGACTACATATCAAGGATTTGACTTTCTGCGTTTTTAGATTTGTATAGGAATCTCTATAGATACTGCTCTCCTGTTCTCTTTTGTTTCAAGGAATAAGAATACAATTTACCTTGTTCTTTCTTTCATCTCCTCTTCTTCTTCTTTTCTTTCATTACTATAGTACAGGATATGACAATAGTACTGGTTCCCGATAATCTTCTGGTGCTTTTTATTCTCATCCTACTGTAGAAGTTCATTATGTTCAAAAGTTCAATAACAATAATAATAGCAACAGCAACAACAACAATAATAAATCAATACAATGGTGGCTCTAGTTCTTAAGTCTCAAGTTAATGATGAATCTTCCTCCACAGTGATTTGGAAAGGGGTTGCCCTTCCTAGGGTCCAAATCGTCCAATGGTGTGTTTTATAAGGGAGGGTGTTGACTAGAGTAGAGTTGAAGAGATGAGGAATGCTAAGAAATGACGAGGACTTTTATGTCCTTTGTGTGAATTAGAGGAGGATATAGACCACCTATTTGTTAGGTGTCCAGGCGCTCAGAGTCCGTGGATGAACTGTGCCAACCTTCTAAATATTTTGTGGGCCCTGGATAAAACTTGAAGGGGATGCGTAGATTCATGGTTTTTGTTGGGGTTACTTTCTAGAAAGAAATTGGCTTGGAACACAACCGGAGGTAGTATTTTGCTCACTTTGGAAAGAGAGGAACAATAAATTTTTTGAAAGTAAATTAATGGATGTTAATGATCTCTTTCAGATTGCAAAGTGTAGACTTTGTGGGTGGCTCATTTCTAGCGCAGAGTTTAAGGGTCTTCAACCTTTGGATCTTCTTTTGTTTTGGAATGGTTTATGTGCCATTCTAGGAGAGCTGGGTTCCTCCAGATTAGGGTGTTATGAAGTTTATTGTGGACGGTGCTGCAAGGGGGAAACCTGGGCTGGCCTGAATAGGAGGAGTGCTGAGGAATCATAAGGTCGAACAACAATCATGTTCAATGAGTTGGTTGGTATTAAAAATTCAAATGAGGCGGAATTTTTTAGCATTAGGAGAGCTTTGGCCATTTGGAAAATCCATGGGCAAGATAGACTTGTGATTGAAGGGGATTCGGCAAATGCAATAAAATGGGCTTTGGGACTTGGGAGTCCCCCATGGAAAATGATCACTACGGTTAGGGAGATTAGAGCTTTGGTGATAGGACTTGGTATATCTTTTGTTCATATTAGCCGCATAGCTAATGAAGTGGCATTACTTTACGAAGTTGAGAATTGATAATGGCTACTAAGGAGTCTTCTTACTTTGATCCTTGAGGAACCCTTTGTGATTGCCTTTTGGTTTGAGGAATGCTGGTTTCCGGCTTCTTTATGTATTTGTGTTTATTGCGTTATGTTTTCTTTTGTTCTCTAAACCTTGGACCTTTTTTATAAATGAAGTATCTTTGTTGTTGCTCAAAAAAAATATATGTCAGAGAGAGACCCTCAAAGTCCATGCCTGATAAAAGCCACCTACATAACCTCACCCTGGCGCACTTGAACATCTCCTTTGAGTCGCTCTCCTCATCTCAAAAATTCTCAAATCCCTTTCCTTTTGGATGGCACATGTGACCGTTGTCAGTCGTTTGCCATTTTTCCTTATTTCCTTTAAAAGTGGCAAACCTCAATAATCCATGAGGGTTGGCTTAGTGGTCAAGAACTTGCCTGAGATGCGGGAGGTCTTGGGTTAAAGTCACTCTCAACTCAAAAAGGTCACTCACCATAGTGTTACCCGGTGTGTGTGGATAGGGAGGTTTGCACATGCCCCAAGGATTAGTCAGGTGTTCTAAGAGGCCTAGATACCTTGGTCTTCAAAAAAGGGGGGGTAAACCTCAATCCTCCATAGCACAACTCAAATTTGTCTCTGCCAGAATTATCCTTCTTCTAAAGACACAAAACACATTGCTACTCTTAGCATTATCGATTCATCTTCTATTGGGTCCAGTTTGTGTTCCATAATACATTTCAACCACCAAATTCCACCGTATAATATTTCAAGAACCCTATTTGTTCTGGACAAGAGATTAGGTGGGCTAATGGATCTAAGCGACCTCCTTGAAAACTAGTAGGGAGATCAGAGTATCGTGTATTGGACAAGAGATTTCTTTTTCGCTTATCAAAAGATCAGTGAATGGAGTGACAAACTTTTTGGCAAAATGGGGGGTAGATAGGGAACAGGATCAGCTTTCTCTCACCATATGTGGAGTTGACTTGGGTTCTATTGGTTTGGGCATCGTGTTTTTTAGAATTGGGGTTATGTTGTATATGGATGTATATCTTTTTATTTATTGGGTCTAAGCCTCTTACACCCACTTCTTGTACTCTTTTTTTTCTTTATTAATATAATTTCTTGCTGTTATCACTAAAAAAAAGACCCCTATTTTTCTAGCGTCTAGTTGAACTGTAACTAAGGTAAAACAATATTACCTAGTGTTTTGCTTTAGGTACATATGAAATGTCACCTTTGCTTTTTCTTGTCACTTTATCATCCCCTATGGAGAGCCATGAAGGTTTAACAAATAAAGGAATTGGATTTTTCTTCTAGTTTGCCATAAACACTTACATCTCCACCTATCTTGGAATAAACTCTCCTATCTACAGTCCAAAAACCTAGCAGGAAACAAAGAAGTAGAGGTAAAAGGCAGCCTTCTGCCTAGCAGGGTTTGCAAAAGTCTTACAAAACCTTCAACATAACTTCAGATTGATTCAAAGCTCCTTGTTGATTTGGTTCTGAGTCTAGAGCATTTCTGTTATGATCAGGAAATCTTCCAAAATGGATGGTCATATAGAGATATTTCTAAACCGTCTCTAGTGTCAGTATCAACATCGGTAGTAGAGGTATAAAAATAAGGTTCTTGTCATTAGTCTTTCTTCCTCAACTAGACTTGATTAGGGAAAACCTAGGGACAGATTTTACATGAAGTGAAACTTTTCTAATAAAACTGAAATGTTCTTTCTTTATTTTTTATTTTTTTTGAGAAGCGAACATAATATTTTGTACCATCCCACTTTCCAAAAAAAATATATTTTGTATGATCTTTATCGTAAGATATTTTACAATTGCCATTCTTCTAAATTTCATCATAAGGTGGTGCCATATCTTGTTTTCTGTATCCTTGCTTGTATATATGATTCTGTATATGCAATTGAGAATGATACTCAATATACTGATATTAAATCCCTAATTGGTTTTGATGATCTTAATGGAAATTCAGCAGTTCAGTTTGACAAATGTTAATGTTTATAAACAGCCTGACTAACGACTGCAATGTCTTTCTAATCAGGATGTTAGTAATTGGGAATTAGGACATTATAGGGAATTATCTAAGGTGGATTTAGCTTGACAATATTTTGCTTTTGTAGGGATATGGATCCTTTTTATTGCGAGATTTGCCATTTGATGCCATTCAATTTTGTCTATATGAGCAGCTCCGGATAGGCTATAGGCTTGCGGTAAGCACTTTTCTGTTGATAATTTGCTCTCAATGACTTGAACTTGTGGCATTGGTTTCCTGTTTGGAGGCTTTAATGTCTTTGTAAGCCTTTGGTGCACTTCTTTCCCCTTCATTAATAAAATTCTGTTACCAATTAAAAAAAAATCATTTCCTTAAGTTTATTGGAAGTACTGCAATGATTAATTTAATTTTGTTACATTATCTTTATATACATTCATGATGAGGAATTTTGAAACAAATGGAAAAGCATTACAGTGAGACCCAAGAAGCAGAGTATAAAAAGAGGTGATGTAGTTTCCACTTAATTTACACTTACTCTAAACCTCTCTAATTGCAAATTCAGAAATAACAACCAAAAATAATGGGATAAAGGCTGAAGAGAGGATAAACATGTAAATCTGAGACAGCGATGTTGAAATACACATCCTAAACAATATAGACCAATTAAAAAAAAAATCATTTCCTTAAGTTTATTGGAAGTACTGCAATGCTTAATTTAATTTTGTCACATTATCTTTATATACATTCATGATGAGGAATTTTGAAACAAATGGAAAAGCATTACAGTGAGACCCAAGAAGCAGAGTATAAAAAGAGTGATGTAGTTTCCACTTATTTTACACTTGCTCTAAACCTCTCTAATTGCAAATTCAGAAATAACAACCAAAAATAATGGGATAAAGGCTGAAGAGAGGATAAACATGTAAATCTGGGACAGCGATGTTGAAACACACATCCTAAACAATATAGACTAAAAAAAAATTCCTAAGATTAGCCTTTGGCAAGGTTTTAAACATTGGCTGAGTTGGAATCGACTTGATTGATACGAGTTAGACTCATTTGATACTGATACAACTCAGCTCGGTTGTATCAGTTAGGAATCAACAGATTTCTAATGATTTTCTGTCAATTCTTGTTTGCCTCAGCTGAAAGAACTTGGGCTCAAACTCAGTTCTTATTGAGTTAAGAGACCCCACTCTGTTAATTAGAACCTTGGCCTTGGGAGCTTTATACAGTTTTGGTTAGGCCTTAAAAAACCCACTCTGCAAGTTCAGCACAAATTTCTTCTAAAAAAACTCAGAGATTATACCTAATGGCTTCTATTCATGTATATAGTGTTTCTTCACAATTAAGCATGGGTCCCATATGTAAGGGAAGTGGCAAATAATAAAAAAGTTCCTAATCCTAGCACTACTAATAACAAATCCATACAACTTGGTTTTAATTTCAAACGTGCCAAAGCTACTACCCTTAATTTTTTTAATAAATGACCCAAAATGAAAAATAAATGAAAACCCACATCAAAATATCCTTGGGGCCAATGACATGGTGAGAACGTTGGTGGTATCAGAGCCGAGTTTAGCACTCGGACTGTGTGGGCCTACTACCTTCCACTGGATTTGTTGGGTCGAGCCGGGGACGGCTCTGAGCTTTAGGGGGTGGATTGTGAGACCCTGACCCAGCCCAGACTGTCGAGTCCAAGAGAGGCTGATCCAAGTGAAAACCCAGCAGTGAAGTACGAAGTGGGAGTGGGAAAAAGATCCCACATCGGAAGTGAGGGACTTCCGGATGGGGTTTATAAGTGGTATCACCCCTCTACTCAAGTGAGATGCGTTTTGGGCCTATCCCTGGAGAGCCAGGCCCAATCCAAACCCGTGCGGGCTCACGTGTGCAAGCCCAGAGCGGACAATTTCTCACTGAGTCAAGCCCTAAGTCTTGTTTTTCGGATCGGGTACTTACAATACTTTGTGAGCCTCGTTTGGCCTAGGTTTGGGTGGTCCCAATCCTTTACATTTTTGTAACCATTGCATTTTTTACCATGTAGCACGACCACGACTCTTGCAAGTTGGTCACCCATTGGCCACTATTGTTTGCAGATTAGTGGACTAAGTGGCAAGGTATTTATTGAGGTTAACTAGGAACATATTAGGTATATTTGAGAAGAATACCGGTAGAAAACTCAATGTTGTCAATGACACTGTCATCATTAAAAATGAGCTATAAATTTACCCTAGGCCCTATTGTTGATTGCTCCATTTCTAGTTACTCCTAAATGTTGTGGACCACGTAAAATAAGCAAGGCTTTCATCCATCTTGAGCTCAATTAGACAACTTGTGAATTTGGGATCATTTGAAGGCCTCTAAGCGGTCCAAATAATTTAGGGCAAACACTTCCATTGTTTTTGTTTTTGCTTTAGCAACAAAAGGAAGAGTTTTTAAGTTCTTAATAACACTTACTATTTCAACTTTTTCCACTCTTTTTTTCTCATGTTTTTCCTCAGATGAAACATGAAGATCGTTTTTCATTTTTTCCTTTTTATCTGACTATTGTTTGATTGATGCTTATCTTTATGTATTGCTTTTATGATGTTCACAAATGAAGATGCTCCTTATCAAATTTGGTATGAAAATAGTGTCTTATGGTTTTTTACCCTCTCCAGGCACGTAGGGATTTGAATGATTCAGAGAATGCTATAATTGGTGCTTTTGCTGGTACATTTTCATGCATAGCTCATTTTTATTTATACTTTTTAGCCAATTTGTTACTTTTTTTAGTCATCACATTTTTATTATTTGTTCATTATTTGGAATTTAGTTTTCTCATGGAACTTGGGTATTTTCTTATTTCACAATAAAAAAATTTGGTTCCACTCACAATTTAGTCCAATCGTAAAGCCTATCCATTTAATTTACTATGATCACCCAATCTCTAGATTGAACTTTTTAATTGTGTTAAAAGAACTATTGATAAATACTTGTTACAATCAATGCTTTTAAAATTGTATTATTAAATCCAAATTGTATAATTTAAATTATATCATGCAAAAAATGATGCATATTACATGTGTAAACCATGAGCCAAAATGTTGTATCATATCGTGTTGTATTTGTTGACACTTAAAAAAAAAATGTTCAAATGTCATCACCCTTATATTGAAAATCTTATGCCCTCTTTATTGATAAGAGATGAAAATTTTAAAATATGATCTAATTTAATCAAAGTAATTTAGATTCTACTGAATATAGAGGTCTAAGCGGTCAAAAGAGGCATGTGGATTTAATCAATCAATCACAATTAATAGATGATGATTGGAAAACCACAATTTATAAAATAGCCCGGAGGCATCTCTTGCCTGAACATATAATAAGGGTGGATGAGGCCATCAAGACTTCCCATTAACACATTTGACAGTAGTTGAAGTCATTAAGACCTACTTCGACATATCTGACTGTGGATCAAGTGATTAAGACCTTCCATCGAATATCCCACGACATATCAAGTTATCAAGACCTATGATGCTAGTACATAACACGGACACACCATCAATACGACGGCACATATTTTACAATGAAGTGTCCCATACAGACATATTGCTTAGATTGAAATGTTTGTGCAACATAGATCAAGACGTTAAACTACGTTTCACGATGGATTAAGCCTAGGGGTAAATTCAATGATGGAGTAAAGAGATTAAGACCTTCCATCAACATATCCAACAACAAGATCAAGTCATCGAGACCCTGTCTGAGACATCCATTGGTGGAACAAGTCATCAAGACTCACTAGAGGCATGTCTGATGATGGATCTAGTCTAGGTATTAGAAATTGTATATTTGTTTTTTACTTTGGTTCCATGTGTGATGAGGATTCTTTCCCTTGTATAAAAGCCATTGTTTGACTCCTGAAAATTAAAAAAATATAACAATGCAATCCCTATTGACATTAAAACCCTAAATCAAACCAATCTCTCTACCCTTCGGCATCAATTTGTTAAAACCTTCAGCCACCAAAGTACAAATAAAAGGAGATAAAGGGTCTTCTTTCCTCAATCATTTTGATGTAGGAAAGGGTGAACAAGGGGAGCCATTGATAAAGAACCGAGTTAGAGGCATCTTGCAGGCAAGCCTTCATCTACGATATTTATTTATCACTGAAACCCATTTTTGTAATAAGGAATCAATGTAGTCCTATACAACATGATGATTGAATTTTTCCATATAAATCTTCAAGAGCACACCATCCTCCCTAAGCCTTTACTTGGTATGGTTGGTTCATTAGGAAAAAAACCCTGTCAAGAATCTATCAGTCACTAATAAATGCCCCTTGAGATTCGTGTATGATGTTTGGTAGAACCAATCAAAGTCTGCTGGCTAGCAGCTTAGAAATAACTTTGTATGACCATTCAACTGAACTAATAGGTTTTTAGTTAGATAATTCACTTGCCCCCCCTCTTAGGGATTAGTGTAATTAAGGTGTGGTTCACCTCTCTATTAATTATTCCATTGTTAAAGAACTCCAAAACTGCCCTCATAAAGTCATCTTGCATCAAGTCCCTGCGGCGTTTGATGAATTGGAAGTTAAAAACCATCAGGCTCGGAGCTTTATCTCCCTCGAAACCATCAGTGGCCTCCTTAGCTGCTTCTGCCTCAAGTCTTCTCTCAAGCCAAGCTACTTGATCATCTACTATTTGATTGAAAACCACCTCATCCAATGGTGGCCTAGGACTAGACAATGTTGAGAAGAGAGAGGAGAAATACTTTTACATCTCCTCTTTAGTGTCAGCTGGTTCTCCCATCCTGCGTCCATTCTTTTGAATATCATTAATGGTGTTTCTCCTCCTAACACTGACCATAGCATGGAATTTTTTTGTATTTATACTCCTCCTTTAGCCATATAGCCCCCAATTTTTACCTCCATTCTTCTTTCTCCCTTCTGTTGATGTCCGACACTTAGTCTTCAACACTCT
Organism: Chimonanthus praecox; assembly: GCA_022113865.1. Classification (NCBI taxonomy): domain Eukaryota; kingdom Viridiplantae; phylum Streptophyta; class Magnoliopsida; order Laurales; family Calycanthaceae; genus Chimonanthus; species Chimonanthus praecox. The sequence goes on along the minus strand of CM039094.1, from coordinate 23,240,342 downwards.
TTTGTCTTCTGATTCCTCTAATAGAAGGTCCCTCTGCTCTTCCATAAGATCCCACTCTGCAATTTTATCCAACAAGATGTCCTTTTTTGCTATCCTTGTATCTAAAGATCTCCCCATTGCAAACTTTTAGCTTTTTCTTTAATAGCTGCAACTTCATGTAAAGAACACAACGTACCTAACCTTTCATTTGAAGTTGTCCCCACCAATCCCTTACCAGGTTTACAAAATCGGGCACTTCTAGAGAGGAATGCAAGGCGCATGAATTGAGCAAGAGGGGTCGTCAACCACATTAGTGTAGGGCACAACTGAAGAGTCGAGCTAGGGCAACCCTCCAGCATAAGTTGGAACTTCTTACATATTGAAGTATTGAACACACAACTCATAGGCCAACTAAAGTCTCAACTTCTGACTTCAAAAAGGTTCATCTTCAAATCTTGTAACGCCCACCCCTTTTCACCGAAATATCAGAGTCTATTTTTTTTTTTAAAAAAAGGCAAAGTGACAAAGGGCGCGGACGTCACGACGCGAGTTAAGTCCGAGCTTCTAAAGCCCAGCCCTTAACTGGCCAACCCTACGCGTGCGTGGAGCCAAGTCCACGAGTACGGTTCACGCGTAGGCGTAAGCTCAAGGAATATTACTTCTCAGTGCGGAATTAACAACAAAGACTATCCTACAGATTTGAGATAGCAGGGAAGATAACATTCATTTAAATTTCTATAATACCTCAAAACCATAATGTCCATAATAAAATCCCAAAGCATAGCCAGTAATCTAATTTATTACATTCCGACAAGCTAAGTTACTCAAATTACATTTTTCCAACATAAACTTAAACAACATAATTAATCTGCCTTTCCAAGCTCCTAAGCTTGACTCCCGTCCCGTCCTTCCGTTTCGCCACCTCCTGCGTCATTAGCTAGGGTAAAAGTAGAGCGTTAGACCACGCGCCCAGTAGGACTCCGAGTAGGGCTAGCACATGGATTAGTAATAACAACATGCAGATAATATTATAGCAAAACCATGCACGTTGGGCAATGTTATGCAATGGGTGTTCTATGTCATGAATCCCACCCATCAATCTCATCCTCATTGCACAATGTCCCTTTTTCAACCATACATAGTGTTCCAAATAAAATCCCTACCATCATCGTGCCATGACCCTCTTGATGGAGAAGCCTCATCAAGATGTGATCCACACTAGACATCCCCCCTTGATGGAAGAACCATCATCAAGGTATACCCATAAATACAACATCACCCTTGATGGAAAACCATCATCAAGGTATCATAATTACAAGAGTCCCCCCTTGATGGCAAAGCTTCATCAAGGTATAATAATACATATGTGAAATGCCCTCATGCTTGTTTATCAGTCGCCCCGACGGAGCATGGACTCCGGTTTCATTTCATCCTTCCCCTGTCATATCCCTCCCATGCCATGCATGAGGTGTAGATGCCATATGCCATGTAATATATGTAATTCAATAGTAATAAAACCCATCTTAAAACAATTACTTGATGACCAAATAAATCAAAGGGAAACCATCCCATAATATTTAATCCAAAACCCATCTTAAGACATTCACATGATTTCCAAAATAATTTAAAGGAAAACATCACAAGATGCATAATCCAAAACTCATCTTAAAGACAACCACATGCTTTCCAAAATAAATTAAAGAAAACATCACCCAATCCATGGCTTACAAAAATGTAGGAATCCTACCGAATACCGACTCGCGTCCTTTTACGTTTTCCGTTCGATAAACCCGGTCGCCGATCGCGCACCGCCTGCGATGTCCAGTACCTTATTACACATTCATCATTAGTCCATGTTTTAACCATTTCTAAGCCCATATGAAAAACCGGTCACTATTTAGGTTTTGCGGGTCCCATGTCATCTATTAAACCTTTTACTCCCATAAGTCTTAAAATTTGGCCACCCTAGGCTTGATCAACCACTTATAAAGTTATTACATTAGATCCCCTAAGTCCATGATCAATTTCCATGGAATTCTTGAATTTGGCCACTAATTACGGTTTTTCCATTACCTCATTTTCCACGATTAAATACTCGTTTATCCATGCATGATTTAATCCATAATTGATCATAGACTTAGATCCCTAACTTAGGTCCATAAATGACTTACCAATCATGTTGTAGGATCATTAAGATCAGTCCCTTTATTTTAATATAGCCCCCATTTATCCTACCGGATTAACAGCGACCACTAAAAATACTCAAAACCGTACTTCTTCAATCCAGTCGACTGAATTACCAGTTCAGTCGGCTGACTTCGAATCCGATTGTCTGCTTGTCCTGCCAGTTCAGTTTCAGTCGACTGAAATACACATTCAGTCGGCTGACTTTGTATCAGGTCATTTGTTTGTTCTGTCCGTTTATTTTCAGTCGACTGAATCATAGATTCAGTCGGCTGAACTATCAACTATCCATTTACGTGTTTAATAAGCATCCCTTCAGTCGACTGAATCGTATATTCAGTCGGCTGAAACCTCCAAAACCCTTTTCTTATCCGAGAAGTTTGTGTTCAGTCGACTGAATCATCAGATTCAGTCGGCTGAAACTCCCAGAAACTCATTCTATTATCAGCCACCTCAGTCGACTGAATCATCAGATTCAGTCGGCTGAAACTTCCAGAAACTCATTCTATTATCAGCCACCATTAGTTCAGTCGACTGAATCCCTCATTCAGTCGGCTGAAACTCCCAGAAACTTGTTTTTGATTCGTTTATCACCAGTTCAGTCGACTGAATCTATGATTCAGTCGACTGACTGTTTTGTCAGTCTTCTCCATTGCATATTTTGTATATTTTTTTTCCTTCATGCATTTTAAAACCTTAAGACTCCATTGCATTTTTATTATAAACTCATTTTAAAACTCATCCACATTCATTCATTTACAACCCAAAATTCATTAATCAAAAACCCTAACCAATTAAACCAACCACCAAATCACCCACCATTAAATTTAACCAAAAAGAATTCCAATTCTTAAACCCTAAAAAAAATCCAAAACTCTTGTTTAAGAAATACTCACAATCCGTCGTCTCCTCCGACTTCCGCCGCTCCCGTCGGCTTCCTTAGCCTCCTTTCTCCTTCCTTTTGATCTTTGGTAGGTCAAGATGCTTGATCAATGGTGGAAACCTCCAAGCTTAGAATTGGCCAAGGTAGGGTTTACTTGAGAGAGGGAAATGAGGAGATGATGAGAAGAAGATGGTAAATCTTGACCTTAGAATGGTGGACCATGCTTGCACCTCTTCTCTTATTTCTTCTCTTCTCCTCTTCCTTTCTTAATTTTTTTCTTCTCTTCTTGGAGTGTGGGACGGTGGTGGAGAGCAAAATGGGAAAAAAATGAAATGAGAGAAAAGAGCATCGATGGAAGAAGATGGTTAAAAGAGATAAAGTTTATCTCAATTGGGTGGAGTAATCAATTCTTCCCACCAACCCCACATAGATATTTTCCATGCTTTTTTTTGACCCCAACAACACTTGCTAACGTGTTTCACTTTGAGTTGGCATGAGGTGATTTGGTTTTCACCTTTTGACCCCACTTTGACCACCTCATTTGGATAATTTTAATTATTTAATATTTAGATATTTTGGTTACTTTAATTCCCATTTATTTATTTAAATCACCTTAGGTTAATTCATTATACTTAACCTAATTCCATTATTCCACCCATGGTTGACCAAATCAACCATGGTGGTCGGCCCCACCAAACCTTGGGTCCACACGCCACCTCACTTGGTGAGGTGGAGGTGGGTCCCCCTTGCCCACATCACCTTGGTTTAATTCCAAATAACTTAGGTGATTTAAATTTCATTCCATTCATTCTAAATGGATTACCATTGGGCCCATGGCCCAATTACATTTTCATCTTATCCATTTACCTTGGAGCTTAACCATCTTGACCCATTGGGTCCCAAATGGGTATTTGACCCAATTTGACCACCCATGGCCCAATTGGCCATCATTGACCACTTAAATGACTTTAAAATGCAATCCATGGTCTACTGGGCCATATTTGGGCCTTTGTCCGAATTTTGTCCCATTTACCATTTATTCCACCAATTTTCTAATTTCCATCACTAAAATAAATAATATCCACATTTATGTTAATTTAAAATTTCCGGGCCATTACAAATCTAGCTTAGAGAACAATAATGGCCAGAGAGAGAAAGAAACCCTCTGGCTTGAGCATGAAGCTGCTGGGAAAATCAGCATATAGTGCTCAGCTTTTCCTTCCCCAGTCATAGTCCATAGGTTTTCTTTACCTCATGCTTTACCTACTTCGCTCTGGCAACTTCTCTTTTGCACTATGCTAGCTGGCATTCATTCTCTTTGCCTGCATAGCGAGTGTTCTTGCATGCGATCATTGCTATAGCCAGCCATTCATTATTAAATCTGAAAGGTTTAGCCCCCCACTTAACCACGTCAGTGTTTGGAGGTACTGGGAAGTGATTTGTCAACTTTGGTAATCTCACCAACTATGCATATTTTTTTGAAATGGTACCAACTATGCATATTTGAGTATCTCTACCAACTAATATGAGAAAAGGAATCGATCAAGCCAGCACATCACCGCACATCCTGATGATTAGACCAAGTAAATCTCCCTTTATAACTTAGGGATGTCAATAAGCTAGTTATTCTCAATGAAAGCAGAGAATTCCACCATTTGAGTAGTAGAATAGCAATAATTTCTTTTTTCATGAGGAAATCTAATGACAATGAAGTCTCCCCCAATACACCAAGGTAGAAGCATCACTCCTACATCAATCCTTCCCAATATATTAAGTTGTCCTCTTTTTTACTAAAGATAGGATATGTTTTGATTTCTGTTTCTGAATATACATATTTGTAATCCATGGATACAACTTTTATCTCTCCATAGAGCTGCAGCTGGGATGCTTGTCTCGATGTCTCTATTGTTTGCATTGTTCTTTTATTTATGAGAGTTTCTAAATATACAGGTGCAATAACTGGAGCTATTACAACTCCTCTTGATGTAATTAAGACAAGATTGATGGTTCAGGTACTGATAGTCTATTTATATTGCTGACATTCATTTGTTGATGTAACCAAGTTGATGTTGTTTTTCCTTTTTCGTAGGGACCAGCAAACCAATACAAAGGAATTTTAGATTGCGTTCAGACTGTTGTTGGGGAAGAAGGACCCACGGCTCTCTTGAAGGTATTTATCTGATCTTTTCATCATAACTTGCTCTTCTGTTGATCTTGTCCACTAAATGGATTCTTCATGGCATCAAGTTAAAATTTTCCTTTCTATAATTGTGTGAGGAACTTCCTTGTTTCTCACTGCTGTTATTGAATTGAAAGGATCTTTTGATCAATCTAGGGATCCTTTCGATTCCATTACTAATGAGGATTCGGAATATCACACATTGATCAATCAAATAGAGATTCAACAACTAAAAGAAAGATTAATTCTTTGAGATCATTCCTTTCTAAATCTTTTGGTTATCGTTTTTAATGCATCTCACGTGGTCAAGTTCTCTACTTCTCTGCTCCCACACTTTAGCGATTTTTTTGGGATGATGAAGGTGTTTAGGCGTCTCACCCGACCAATCCTTCGGGGCATGTGAGAACCTCCCAATCTGCACACATCGGGTAAAGCTACGAGGAGTGGCCTCTTGGGGTTGAACGTAGATCGAACAGAAGACCCCTGCTTCCTTTTGTTTCCAATTTGGCATAAATGTTTCATATTTGGCTTTATTTACAACTTTATTAGCGGTTTTTCACGTTAACTTGTAATTTTCCAAATCGACCATATTCTTTGATTTCTGCCATATTTTAAATTGATTTTTCTTCTCATGTATAGGTTTTTCTACCTCAACCTTCTACCACCACATGTCCTTCCGCAAGCCTATTCCTGTTCCATTAGTTTCACTCAAAACCTCTTTGGTTATATCTTTAATGAGTCTAGACATCCTGCCTACATCTCATTAAGATTTGAATCGTCATCCTACTTTCCATTCTTAAGCACCTTGTCTTTCATTAATTTTTTTCTTTTTCTCCTCTCAAATTCCACCATCTAACTCTAGGAGACTCCTTTGTTGCTTTTTTTTTTGTGATCTATTCTTAATAAGCAAGTCCAAAACTACAAGTCTATGTTGTGTTGTGAGGCTTTCACCAAAGATGACTTTGCACTCCCTACAATTGTCCACTTCCCTACGTCTAAGTAGAAAGAAGTCTATTTGAGACCTAGACTGCCACTCCTAAATGCAATAAGATGTTTTTCTTTCTTTTGGAACAAAGTATTAGCTATGACTAAATCATAGGCCACCGTGAAGTCAAGAATTGATTTCCCCATGTCGTCTCTTTCTCCAAACCCATGTCCTCCATGTGTGGTTCTATACCCATCATTGGTACTAACTATATGTTCATTTAGGTCACCCCCAATTATGATACTCTCATCCAAAGGTATACTTCTCACTAGATCATCCATAGATCACCAAAAGTCATCCCTCGCAGTCTCTCCTAACCCGGATGAGGTGCATGGGCACTAATAATATTTGGAATTTCGCAATCTAAAATCACTTTGATCATGATAATCTTATTGGTTCTTTGTAGAACTTCAACAATCTTCTCTTTAATAGTGCTAGTAATCACTATGCCTACACCTTTTTCTTGAATTACACTCAATTATGTAGAATAGGTTGAACCCCTCCCCTAAATCTCTAGCTTTGCTATCCTTCTAGTTGGTCTCTTGCAAGCAAGCTATGCCTATATTTCTTCTTTTCATAACATCTACTAACTCTAAACTAAATTCCAAGGTGCTAGTCTTAATTTTGATGCTGCTTTAGCTCTATCTATATATATTTAGCCCCAACTTACCAGCTGCAATTGTGAGACTAAATTGTTGGTACTACCACTATCTATCACCATTTTGCATACCTTTCCCTGTACTGTACACAGTCCTATATACGTTACTTCAGAGCCGCTTTTTGTCATCCAATGAAATAACACTAATGGCCTAATATAATTAGAAAATATTATGATAGTAGTCTCTACGTGCTAGTGGGGCCACAACCAGACATTTGGTCTTTCCACTTGGAAAGGTTTCTTCAGATTTTTGTGAGCAGTTCACTGGCCCTCAGTTCCTTTCAGCTTCAAATGGATTTTCCCTTCATTATTTGGAAACAAACGTAGAAGACTGGAAACCACCTTAGTTCAAAAAGTTGAAAGGCTGCAAGTAGAAGGAACAAAAATGGAGGGAGACCTTTAAAAACTTGGATGGAAGGGGTAAAGAAGGGCATGACTGCTTGTAGGGTAACTATTACTATGATCTTTGATAGTATCGAATGTAAGAGAACTCACAAAGGGTATCAGCACTTGTGACTACATAATAGCCTTGAGAGAGCAGGAACAAAAGCCATTGGGGGTCAGCATAGTCCTCCGATGTCTCCTACCAGCTCCCTTACTGGCTTGAGCAGTGCAAGGTCCTTTAATACTTCTCATCAATGTGCATGGTGCACTTTACACCTTTTCTTGAGGTCAGGTAAAGTCCACCCAATCTTTTTTTTTTTTGGAAACATTAACTGATAATTTCCATTAAAATAGAATAGAAGTACATAAGAAGAGATTGAGTATAGGAGGTATATACTCAAAGAAAGGGAAAAGAACAAGAAGGAAGAGATACAAGAGAAAACATGAGATAAAGTAATAGCACAACAAGAAGCCACCCCAATAGAACAATCCCTAACTCCCAAGGTTGGTGGTAGGGAAGAATTCCAAAGCTGGTACGTGAAGGTCAACACCAGCTTTCGCCATGAAGTCTGCAATACAATTTGCTGAACGAGGCGTGTGATGAAAAGTGATGTTACCCAAATTGCACATGCTCCAAATGTCCCTAGCAATGCAAACCAACCTCCACCGGGGGAATTTCCTATTACTAGCCTAGGAGATAGCATTAGTTGAGTCACTTTCGATAATGAGATTACCGCCACAAACTCTAGACCACACTTGAAACGCTCTCCTAATTGCTCTCAGTTCAGCCTCGTTTAACTCCATAGACCCTACTGGTTCAGAAAAAGCTGCAATCATTCTACCATCATGAAGCACACCTCCAATTCCTGCCTGTCCCGACTTCCCTCTAGCTGCGTCATCCACGTTGAACTTACAGAACCCCAGGGGAGGCGCGATCCATTTGACTGACCGCTTGCTAGCTTTGCCAATCCCTTTCATACAACCGTCCCAAGACAAATAAAAGTCCTCTGAAACTAAACCCTTACACTCTTTACAGACGGATAACCAGCCAATCAAATGCCATTTTGCCTTTTCAAAAACATCTCTAGGATTCCCTCTTTTACCCTCAAATATTCTCCCATTTCGCTCCTTCCAAGTTGCCCAAAAAATTGCAAACGGGACCATTATCCAAGCAACTCTATGCCTGCCACTAAGGGGGCTCCCCATCCAAGCCAGCAATAGATTCTCCACATCACGACCAAAAACCCACGAGCAACCAAACAGGCCTAAGAACAAACACCACACAACCCCCGTGAACCAACAATTGCATAATAAATGGTCCACATACTCCTCTTCAATTTCACATAAAGAGCAAATTGTCGGAGCTCCTTCTGGAATAACATGTCTCCTCCCAAGGTTGGTTTTCACAAGTATTCTTTTTTTTCAACGCCGTCCACACAAAGAATTGTATTCTAGGGGGAATCTTGTTGTTCCAAGCCAAAATGCAATTAGAGGAAGATAATGAGTTAACTGCATAGGCCGACCTCAAGATTGACTTAACTGAAAAAGACTCAACCAGTTCTAAATACCAGATCCACTTATCCTCCACCTCCATCCATAATCTCACATCCCTAAGCATTCCAAGCAAATCTTGGTGGGAAACCAACTCAAAATCCCGTAAAGTCCTTCTATAGGGAATCAACCATTGTTGTAAACCATTGACCTCACTAAAGTATTCATTGACCAGAGCTTCCCGATTAAGAGCCACCCTAAATAGTCTGGGAAACATAACCATTAAAGGACTCTCACCCACCCAGATATCCTTTCAGAACAAGACATTCTCGAACCATTACCAACCTAAATCCTAATCCCCCTTCGAACGTTTCCCCTATCTTGCCTACCCCATTTGCAATCTTCATTAAGGCTTTCACACTGATGAACCATCTCTAGCAGCTTTATTACTCAAGCTCCATTCACCAGGGTCCTCCACACCATATCTCACAGTTAACTCTTTCCTCCAAAGGGCCTCTTTCTTCGAAGCAAATCTCCACAACCATTTACTAAGAAGGGCGTGATTTCTATCTGTAATACTATAAATCCCCAACCCGCCATTCTCTCTCAAACTCCTAACCTCTTCCCATTTCACAAGGTGAATTTTTCTACCGCTTTCATTTCCTTCCCATAGAAAGTCTCTTTGGATTTTCTCTAACCTCTTAGCCACACCTTTTGGTATTTCGAAGAGAGAGAGGTAGTAGGTGGGTAGATTCACCAGGCAAGATTTAACTAGAGTCAGTCCACCCCCAGTTGAGAGGTAAGATTTACTCCAAGTATTCAATTTTTTTTAAATCCTTTCTAGACCCGGTTCCCAAAACACTTTTGATCTAGGATTACCACCAACTGGTAAGCCAAGATATGTGAATGGAATCTTACCAACACCACACCCAATCTCCCTAGCTAACTCTATGAGCTCCTCTGTTTCCACCCCCAAACCAATGATGCTACTCTTCCCTAGATTTATTCTTAGCCCTGATACCAGCTCAAAGCACCTTAGGACCGCTCTCACCCCAAAAGTTCCTCACTAGATGCTTCTCAAAATAGTAGTGTATCATCTGCAAATTGTAAATGACTGATAGACCAATTGTCAGGGGCAATCTCCAATCCTTTGATGAGGTTTGACTGCTTGGCCCGAGTCATGAGCCCATTAAGAGCTTCAGTAACCAATGTGAAGAGAAATGGGGATAGAGGGTCCCTCTGACGTAAACCCTGGTAGCACAAATTGGCTTTGTGGGTGAGCCATTCACCAAGATTGAATAGGATGGCTCTTGAACACAAGCCCTCAACCATCTTCTCCATCTAGTACCAAAGCCCATCCTCCAGAAGAGATAGTCAACAAACTCCCATCTGACATGGTCATAGGCCTTCTCCATATCCAGTTTCAAAAGTACACCCCTTAGCCCATCTTTCCGTTTTGCGTGAACAAGTTCATTTGCAATCAATACCCCATCTAAGATTTGTCTTCCTCCAATGAACGCCCCCTGTGACTCCCCAATTAGCCCCCCCAAGACTGAACTAAGTCTAGCAACTAAAACCTTAGCCAGCAACTTGTACACGCACCCAACTAGACTTATTGGTCTATAATGAGATAGTTCTGATGCTCCTTTTTTGGGGATTAAGGCAATCAAACAATGTTTAAGGCTTTTGTTTAGAATCCCTCTCCTATGAAACTCCCTAAAGAATCTTAGGAAATCCACCTTAATGATATCCCAGCAGCTCCTAAGGAATTTGAAGTTGAATCCATCAGGACCCGGAGCTTTATCCCCATCAACGCTACGAAGCGCCTCTAACACCTCTACCTCCTCGAACTCTCTTTCTAGCGATGATACCTTGTCTGGTGCGAGGGAGCCAAAGGTAACTCCCTCAAGTTGTGGATAACTAGAATCTTCCCATTCCCCCACCCTATCTCTCCCTGCACTATTTGGGTGTACTCGGGTAGATCTAAGGTTAGATGCAGTAACCCCTCACTAGATGACCCAGCCTCTGGTCCCCCACTAGATCTAGGTAAAACACCCTTGAAGGCCTGGAAAACATGAGTAGGAACTGAATGGAAGAGTGCAAAAGATTGGGTATCACCTGGTCCAAAAAACGGCCTCGTAGTCTGCTGCTGGCTCACGCTGAATGCTGGAAGAACTGAGTGAAGAGAAGGGGGCCCCTGTCCCTGCAGGTGGTCAGAAACTATACGCGCACCTCCCTCGCTATGTATCGCTGCTGGAGACAACTATGGATATCTATCTCAAGTCTGATCCAGCTCCAAGATGATGCTGATGATGGCCCCAAAAGGCCTGCTGCTGAACTGATGGGTGACGCAAAAGTCCACCCAATCTTCATGTTAGGAAATCTTCTTCTGCACATGCTTCTGCTACCTTGATTCCATCAATAGCACATTTTCAGCATCTGTTGTATCATTTTTAATTGTGGCTTTTGATTTCATATTATTATCTGGATAACTGAAAGGGGTCCTACATCTTCCTAGTGCTGGCTGGAAGAATTGTTAATTTGATTTTTATTCTTGAGTTTTCATGAACTTTAAACCCTCAATGCTTCTTAGTCATATTGTAGAAGTTAGATGTGAGGTGGCTGTTAGTCTTCAATCTAGATAGCATGAAGTGTTCAAAATTTCACAGCATCATTCACTTAAAAGTATGTCTTCCATAGCATACATTGAAGGCTTGTGTGAATGTTCGATAAATGGCACTTTATGAAGGAGTAAGGATACACCCCCTCCAGGGCGAGGGCCTTCTTCCAGCTCTGGTTCACCACCGGGAAACCCGTATGCATCGAAAGAAAAAATGAAGCTGAAAGTATGAGAGATCGAGTTGACTTTGTGGGTTGTGAAGCCCTGCTGACTGAGGGAATAGGCCCTGCTGACTGAGGGAACAGGCCTCGCTGACTGAGAGTAGCCCCCCCGCCGCTTGAGGGGGAAAAGAAAAAAGATAACCCCCCGCTGGTTGGTGGCTAAGACCGGTTCCTCTTGCCCTTGTGTTTTTTGGAACTAGTCTTAACTTGCAGAAGGTGAAGCAATAGGTTGTGAATGTTCTGAAAGTGGCTTAAAGAATTACCTTGTTATATCACGCTTAAAGATTTTCTTGTCAAATTTTAGTCCCCCTCTATTTTAGGAGGGGAAGTTTTCATACCTTCCTTTTTTTTCATATTGATATTTTATTTGTTCCTTTCCCAAGATAATTTGATTTGTCAGTTTATCAGTAAAATGAATGGAATGGGTGTTTCCAAAGATTCAAAGAAAAGCTTACCAGTCAGGTCTCTAAAAATCTGTTTACCAATTTCCCCGAGGAAATCAGCTCTGCAGAAAAAAACTATGATTGGGTGATCCACATCATCAGATAATATGAAAATGGACATATCCATGCTCATTTTTCATCAGTTGGAAAATGGCAGAGAGCCCTTATTCCATGAAAAAAGGGGGAAGGATATCTTCGTTTTCCATCAGCTGGAAAATGGCAAACAGCCCCTAAAGAATTACAATTTACTCAAGTTATAGAAAAGCCTACTGGTTTTCTGATTTTGCATCACATGATGTGTATGTGAAAACTGTATTTCCAAAAATTTGAAGGTATGTCCTAAAAAATTTGTATGCTTTTGTTCCTAAAATCAGTATTGTATCTTTGGTAGGCCTTTTTTGTTACATTGTCTTTTTTTCTATGTTGTATGGGTGTCAAGTGGCAATCAGCTCATAGAAGTAGTTTGCTAAATTCAATTAAAGTGGCAGGCCGAGACAGATGGGCGTTGATGGTGACAATTGGTAGCATATACATGGATGTCTATCTTTCTGATTGTTTTGGGAATTGCCACATTGTTGTAATGCTCAGATATGCGAATTAAGCTAGAAAGATGGATTTAGAGTAATGCTTCTGATCTGGCTGTTGGTACAGGGTATAGGACCAAGAGTACTGTGGATTGGCATTGGTGGATCTATTTTCTTTGGTGTTCTTGAGAGGACAAAGCTGTACCTCTCCCAAAGGCGCGGTGGAGTTAAAAAACATTGAATCACATCCATCAAAACAGATGTGATTTTGGCCTTGACAATGTGATATGGCAACTTAAACTTAATTTTTCCATCTTTTTTCCATTGTTTTTAGTATCCAATATCTTTCTCCTAAAAAAGAATGCATTGTGTGGATCTATGGATGGTCATGTTATGAGGGTAGCAATCTCAAGATTGATTTAATTTATTAGAATTGACAGTGAGTGGTATAGAGTTCAAGTTTACAGCATACAGGGACACTTGATCATGATCCATGTTAGTGTCATATGATGGGTAGGGATCGTTGTCACCCCCAACATTGCTGGATCCATTCCACTCTTATTAGGGTGGCTTCAGGGTGAAGGCACTACCAACTTCCAATGATGGCTGCATTTGAAGCTCAGATTACCCATAAAGCAGCCTGATCAGATGATCAGAACCATTCAACAACCAAGGGCCTGCATAAATACAAATTATTCATTTCAATGCCTTTGACTTGGCTTGCATCAAATCAGGGTGATTTCTAGACTGCGTGTTACACTGGTGTGAACCTAAACAGTGACCCCCAGAAGCCTAGCCACAATGTATCATTGCTCGTGATGAATTGTCAGCACAATCTACATCATCACATTTTAAGATATACACACATTTATGAGAGCCGAGAGGAATGTTATTCAGTGATACTGATTAGCAAGCTTTACAAAGGGAACTTTGCGATGAAATGCTGAACAAGAATCTGCAGGAAAGATTTAGGCAGAAGCTCTGGCCCTGTTTGTTATCCTGAATAACATAACATATGGGAATATTCAAGCAATGTTGCCAAAAAAGTAAACATGTTTTGCAGGTGCCTATCTCAATGGCGGCTTATTTCACTTTGTCCCAAATTTTAATTCAGTGGTAGGGTAAACTGGTATTGTTTCTTTGGAGAATGCCAACAGTTTAAATAATTCTCAGTGGATTGAATGAACCATCAAACATGTGCTTATATAATTCTCATTTTTCCATCATGAAATGCTGAATACTACTTTCCTATCCCTGTCAAAAGTATCAGCTAAGTTTCAATTGCTTGCCTTGCTGGGATGTTCCACTGCCTTGATTATCTTAATGAATCTCATGGTAAAATCTCATTTCTGGGTAATTACTGTTGATCTCCTTTCAAACTTGCAAAGCAAAAAAAAATTGTTGACATCATCATCAAGGCTCGTGGCCATCTATCTTCACTAGCAACTAGAAACAGTTATCGGACAATTCAAGCCCGGGAGATCTTGACTTGTAATGTAATTTTATGGAACCACTGTGCCTCATCCACTACCACATGTTCTGAAATTGAAACATGAGTCACAGGGACTCAAACTCGACTGGGTGTCATGATAGAGATATTGATCCACATGCTTTAGATGACTTTCTTAGTCCAACTTTTCACTCCATGCTGTCTAAAACCAGGACTAGTTATTTTTCCCCCTCAAATCCACTTCTATAGCTGTTTCATTTTGGTCCTAGAGTCTGTAGCAAATCTACTTTATGGTGGTTTTGAATGTGGAACAAGTTTAAAGTGGTGTTTCCCTATTAAGTAGAGAAAATTCCAACTCCAAATTTACTTATTTCTGATTGTAATATACTGCTCAGAGGAAGCAGAGAAATAGAAATATACCTATATATTTTATTAAACAATGAAGTGGGCAAGTGGGTTAGGTGGTGCTTTCATCTTCCCTCACTGCATTTGTTTACATCATTAAGTGAGGTATGTGGTTTCCACTTTTTCTCCATGTATTCCAAATTTAAGTAATTCACTTAACAGGCCCGTGTAATACAGCTTTGAGATTGTAAGCTGGTTCATCTCATGTTTGATTTATTCGAGCCCAGACATAAAACTTGTGAGCATACCTCCTCAGGGCTTAGATTTGAGTCTAGCACAAATGGGTCAATTGGGTCTTGCCACTCAGGCTACGCCTGTTTCTTTGAGCTAAGTTCAAAGCAGGCTATCATTATCTGTCAATCTCTCTATCCGATGTCAGTTTTTTTTTTTTCTACACTGGTACACTCTACAATTTACCATGTCTGTTACACCCTTAATCCAAGTCTTTAGAAGTTTCTCCCTCTCTGTCTCTGCTCTCTTGCCTTCCAATTCTTACTAGCTATTTCTACTCATTTATCTACTTGTCCAAAACTCCAAATTAGATATGTCGGAGTAGAAGATGATGTGTTTATTGTGCCCAGCTCACCATCATTCTAGTCACTATCCATCTGCTCTTTCATTGTATCTTATCAAAAACCATATCCTTCATTACTCTAAATTCTACCCTGTCCTTATCCTTCAAAGCTAAGGTTTAAATATCGGTCGATACATATCGTATCGGCCGTACGTACCGAATATCGGCCGATATTCATAAATATCGGTATTTAAAAAAAAAAAATTAAACACCGATACGGTTTTTCGCGGTTTTTACACGGTTTTTTGCGGTTTTCTGCGGTTTTCCACGGTTTACGGTTCTCGGGGTATTCACGGTTTTACGCGGTTTTCTGCGGTTCAGGGTTTACGGTTCTCAGGGGGTTCACGATTTTTTGCGGTTTTGTGTGGTTTTGTCACGGTTCACCATTTTTCATCACGGTTTTTTGCGATTTTTTCACGGTTCCGATATCGGAGGAGAGAGAAAATGCCGATATCGGTATGAGAGATAAAATTATCGGCCGATATATCGTCCGTATCGGATATCGGCGAGCCGATTTTTTGACCCCTGCTTCAAAAGCATGTTTTTAAACGTCTTCCTCACTTTAGTTTCTTTTACTTGTATTCTTTTGATCAGGGGGTAAAAAAATGGTATCGGCCGATGTGATATATTGACCAATATTCAGTTCTCGGCCGATATATTGGCCGATAAATGTCTCTCTTATTTTAATTTTTTTTTTAATTAAAATGACTGATATCTGGCAATATCTAAAAATCGTTAATATTATTACCCCTGCTTTTGACTTTTCAAGTAAGGGCTATTTCCAGTTATCTGTGCATGTACCCAAACCACTTTAAAAGGCTTTCCCTCGTTTTCTTGTTTATTTAGGCTTACTTTAGAAGTTTCTCTAATGTGTCCATTTCTAATTCTATTGTTTAATGTTATTCACTCATTCATTTTAGAATAAAGAATCGAATTAGATGCAAAATGCCTGACGATTAAGGTTAGATCCCTCATCTCTAGTTCTCCCCTATCCATTGACACTAAGAATTTTAAAAGACAGAATTTTTTAAAATGAATGGTGGAGATGAGGACCAAACTTATTTTGGTCAGGTCTTTTGCACCTAATAATTTCTCTTTAAAATACACATTTTTTATTATTATTACCTTATTCCAACATTCAACTCCGTAAAGAATTACTAGCTTAATAGTTGTTTTCTAGAACTAATACTTTATTGGATCGAGTTCAAATCTTTATAAATGGATCAATCTTAATCTTAATTATTGAGTCAAAGTTGGTAGATCATGTTACAAACTTCCTCAAAATTCTGGAATGTTTTCGGTTTACAAATCCATAGGTTTTTGTATTGTTTTTTTGGGTTGTATGCCCATGTTTTGTTTGCTTGGCTCGGGCTGTGGGTCTTTTTGTTCTTTTGCGCTTTTTCTACTGGGCGTCTTTGTAATTATGAGGGAATGTTTTTTCCCTCCCTTTAAATGATACTTACTCCCTCATTCAAAAAAAAAAATAGATCAACTCAAAGCTAGACCCACTTATGAACTCGGATATAATGTCAACACAAAATTCGAAGCACTGGGTCAAGTTCAGATCTTGTTGCTGAATCAGATAAAGAACTTCCACACAATGAGTTTTAAAATAAGGTTATGTGCTAAACATACTTACTGCCCTAAAATGAATACTCTTACTTAGAATGCTAAATGAATCTTACACGGGGGTTTTTTTTTTTGTCCTTTTAATAATCAGTGTCTAAGATATAAGTTTTTAAAATTCGTAAATATGGAGTTGATACATTAGATATATCAGTTAATATTTTAATTTATATAATGTCCATAATATATTTTATTAGTATATTATCAACATATTGAAAAATATTTGCACCTTGAATCCTACCCATAGTGCAGAATACGTCATGGCACACCATCTCCATCTTATTTAAAGCATCAAATCTTATAATTTGAAGAAAAAATTAAAGAAACATGACTCCCTTCGGACATATCTAAGCAAAATCACATTGTTAACTCATCCAATTCCCCATCACTTCTAGTCTTCTATGCAAATATAAGTACTTTTCTAATCTCTTCAACTCTTCTCTTATTATTATTATTTTTTCTTTGAATAGACAACATCAGTTTACGTGTCCACTCTCTAGTAAATTTTATACTAAACTTGTATATCTTTTATGGTCTTATAGTTGGATGATTAGCCAATGATGGCGTGATTAAGAAGTTAATAGACGGCGGTCTACCTAATTTAAATTTAAAAAGGCCAAACTCATTCGAAGTTTTTAAAAATTAGGAGTCTTTCACAGCCACCCTTATAGCCTACAACCACTTCCACGCAGCCACTCGTATATACTCTTATGTGGGTCAAAGAGAAGTACATCGATAGTTTTATTTTTGAAAAAAAATCTAGAGTCTAACAAAAATTAACTTGATGTAACTGTAATTAGACCAACAAACAAATTATTTTTAAGAAAATAATTGAATCCTAAAGGAATAAATGGTATATAGTGCGTCGTTTAGCCAAAACTTGCACCCGTAACGCAATTGGTCTTACTCTCACCTCCAATCTATAGCATAAGTTCTTGTGTATATATATAAAAGCATGTTCTTTGGTAACAAAACATATAGTTGTCAATGAAAAAATATTGTACTGAACTATGTTAAGTCATGTAGGCTCAAATTATAATAATATTATACATAATAATTGCAGGTTTTACTACGAATGGCGCAGAACTCCATTGCAGTGAGGTTCATCTTCAACTCGCAAAAAATTATGTTGAAAAATATTTTTGAATTCAATTTATGTCATCTAAACGATATCTTGAATTCCTGATATTTGACTTTATGTTAAATTGTAGAAATTAAGGATTTTATTGTTTGAGTTAAAATCTTTATTTTTATTGAAAATTAACAAAGTCTTGTTGTGATGAATGAGGAAAACATCTCCTTTTTCTTTTTCTTCTCATTAAAATCTTTTATTTATTTTCTATAGAAAATGGATTTTTTGAAAAAAGTGGTAAAGGTCTTATATTCTATGTTCCTATTTTATATAAAAGAGAGAAGAGTTTCATTTTCTCTCTCTTCACTTTTTAAAAATAAATATTTGAATGTTTTTGGTCGATTCAAATATTGGTCAGCATTTGAAATATTTACTGATATTTTTCATATTTTTTTATATAATCTTTTTATTATATCAACTGTATATCATTAATGTAGAATATGGTATTTTTGTATGCATTATTTTTTGAAAGCTAATATTTTGATATTAATTAATATTCAAAATTCAAATTAGACTTACAAGTGTGGATGTGTTTCTCATGACATGTCCTCACTCCTCAGTCAATGACAACCACAATAACGAGAGCCCTACGGCAGCTTCACTTTGAAGGACAAGGGTATTAAGAGGAGATGCGATAACAAGAAGCAGGAGTCCAAAATTTGATATTAGCTGATATATCGATCGATATTTTTCTTTTTCTTCCCTTTTTTTTTTAAAAAAAGGCCGATATCGACCGTGATATCAGCCGATATGATAAAGTTTCAAAACCGTATCATATCGGCTGATACATATCGTATCAGCCGATATTTGGACAAGAAGTAATATGAATGAAGAAGTACATATGGTCTGATTTAACTCAGCTTAACTCAGCACTCAGCAATACAATATGAAAAGTTCTGACTCAACTTAATTATTTGATTCAATTGACTTATCTAAACTATTTAATAAATGAACCAACTCAATTTGAATCTATTTATAAATGAATACATCCCATCCAAATTTATTTATAAATTGACCGACTCACTATTTCAACTATTATCATGTTTATATACAATACATCTAATTATATGAAGTTTGCACTCATCTAAGAATTAATTTCTGTATAAATCTCATTAGAAAACTCTCTTTAGTTGAGTACATAGATAAACGTGACCGTAATCCAAATAGACTTCATCAGACTTAAACTGTTTAATAAGATCTAAAATAAATTAAAATTAAATATGACGTGACCCAAATCCAACTAATTGCCAAGTCTATTTGGACTCCACTAGATATTGTTTCTTGGTGGTAGCAATGTATATAATAAATTAATTATCTAATTATGAATCTCAAAAAGGATGTTTAAAGATTCTAGTCAAGTGAATAGGGTTTGCATTCACATAGGCATTGATAATAATTGAAGTGCATTCACATTACATTTTCTTTTCTTGCTCAACAAGGCATGTTAATAATTTAATATTGTAGGCTTGTGGCAATTTTGTCATTCTCAAAGACTAAGAATCTTACAAAGTCTGCTCCCTATTTTGGCTCATGCCTACGACATTGCCAAGAAGCCATTCCATTATTATTGGATGAATGACAAGACTAAAAGACTTTGCCTGATTTATTTGAAGTCTGATCAACGCTGCTATTAGTGTTAAACTGTGAGAGTTATTGAATTTTACTTATTTTTCTAAAATATTAGAAATCAAAAAATTTGAACTCTTTAACAACTTGAGTCAATATTAGATGGATATAATAAGTATTTATTTGATATTGTGGTATCTTTTATCTTTATTATCTAAAAGAATTTTTAAAAGAAATATAGAAATGATTGAATTTATAGAATATTTTAAATAAATATCATTGATGGCCTTTAAAGCATTTAATGTAAATAGATATTAAAAACAAAATATATAAAGATGTTGAGACTGAATTACAAACATAGTTTGAAACTAAAAAAACTTAAACTAGTTAATCTAAATTGATCCAAATCGATAAGATTTTGAGTCGAGAGAGTCAATAAATTTTATTGAATTTTTTCGAATCGAATCTAAAGCACATCCAAATTACTCAATTCAATAGAATTTTGAATCTAAATCCAAATTTTAAAATTTCAAGTTATTGTTATAATAAATTCAGATTTTATATTAAAGTCATTAAAATAGGTGCTAATCCTGACCAAACATGTCCTTGTCAAATGTTGATATCATGTCTACTCTCCCTAATTAGGAAAACTTGTTACTATTTTTTCTCATATGGGTAACATATCATTGATTAGGATATGCAAAAAATGGCAAAACAATGGGAAAATAAAATTTGAGCTCCATCCGATCATTTTATCCTTTTGATTTTGAATCTTAAATTTTTTTATTATTATAATTTTTTAATTTTCATGACTTATCTAAAAAATATATTATTATTATTATTTGATAAAGAAATTTCTCCTACTATTTATATAATATTTCATTATTTTTTTCCATTATATA
The DNA here is from genome assembly GCA_022113865.1 of Chimonanthus praecox. NCBI lineage: Eukaryota > Viridiplantae > Streptophyta > Magnoliopsida > Laurales > Calycanthaceae > Chimonanthus > Chimonanthus praecox. The sequence continues at coordinate 23,220,136 of CM039094.1, read as the reverse complement.
GACTTTAATTTTTAATAAATAGATCAAATATTACTACTTGGAGTAGTGATCCTCCCACAAGTGTTTTGTGTAATTAGACACGAGATTTAGGGTATTGCCCATTTTATCCTTCCACTGCCGTATAAATGGGCTCACTGACCGGCTAGCCTGATCACTGGCCTTTCTACTGCAGTATAAATCGACTCACCGGATCACTGAAATTTATCTTAGCGAGACTATTTTTTTATAGAGAACAACAAATCGGATCACTGAAATTGGATTACTGATTTTTTTTTAAATGCTTTTGTATGCAGTGAAAGGGTAAAATGAACAATGCTATTAAATCTCGTATCTCATTATACAAAATACCCGTGGAAGGTGCCCTTAAAGGTGATGTTGATGTAAGGGCAGGAAGTGTGTCTCACACACTCAAAGAGTCTTAATCAGTCTGACTTCAAATTCTTAGCAGCGAAGTTATCCCTCTTCGGCCTAGTCAAGTCAAAACCATACAAACTTCCATGCTATGGATCAAAAGTGTATGTTTTCTCTACGTTGCTGAAGGGAATGGCTATGGTTGTCTCTAGATTTTTTTCATTTTAAATAATAATAATAATAAATTAATAATGTCTATCTAATTTTTATATTGGACTTTATAATTTACTTTGTCTTTCCATATTTTGAACATTAAAGTAGAAGTTTAATATTTTTATTTTTATGAAATTAAAATTGATGGTGTAAACAGGGATAAAAATCTTGTTTGGTTTGAGATATCGGCCGATACGCTGATGTGTCGGGAGATCTTATTTTATTTATTTTTTCATCATATCGATTGTTTTTTTTTCTGATTAAAAAAAATAAAAATTGAAAGCATAGCCATTTTTTTTTTCTAGAATTTAAAAATCCAAAATATCGATTACAACTTAAGCCTAATATAGAAAGAATTTGGTAGTCCCGAGTACTATTGGAGTAGGAATGGGCCCAGTCCGAGAAAGGCAAAAGACAACAGGCCCACTCCAAAACCTCGTTACCAACTTACCACTAACCGCATTCTAAAGTGAAGCCCATGACTGTTCCTTCCCGCGTTAAGTAATGCCTAACTCGTTTGTTCCTTAGTGAAGCCCATGACTGTTCCTTTCCGCGTTAAGTAATACCTAACTCGTTTGTTCCTTAGTCTCAGCCAATGTTATCAGAATCAGACCGTCTAACGAACTGTCTTCGAGGCATTTTGGCTTCAACCGAATTCAGTCGCGGTCAAAGCCGTTCAAGTAGTAATATAATATAAATATTACATATAACATTAAATAAGAAATCTTTTACCAATAACATTAATATAAATATTAAAAATAATATTCAAACTCTAAGTATATACCAAAACTGTGAAAGAAATAGTAATAAATATTTATAATTCAAATATACAAATTTTTTTAATATTAATTTTTTATTTTTTGAAGGGAAAAAGTTTTTTAAAAAAAATCAAATTTTGTGAACCGCAGTTCGCGGCTCATGGTTTCTGATTCAAAACAGTATAAAACCGCAGTTCTTACCGGTTTTGCGATTTTGACGCCAAAACCGGTTTTTAGTCAGGACCAAACCGCAGTCATCGCAGTTACAGTCGAACCGGCAGTTCGATCGCGTTCAGTCCGGTTCTGATAACATTGGTCTCAGCCCACTGATTACGTGATTACTTCTCTTTTTCCGTTCATTTTTTTTTTTTTTTTATAAATGAGTATCTCATCTCTCACAATGGATGTGAGACTCATATCACAAATATATGAAATTATTTGTAAATATTGTATATCTGATAAATTTGAAAGGAGTTTAATTCAAAACCTTGAACAACTGAATTATTTTTGCAGATTAAGTCTTTATTTTTTAAGTAATTTTTATTGAATTTAAGTGGATAGTTCATTTCTTTTCGATTCGAATCTTTTACACACTTTTTTATTATCACTTAATTTTAAAAAAAAAAATGTATTTAAAACCTCAGGAAGTAGGTCAATAGTTCGAGTCCCAGTGTATTAATCGGGAGTATCTTGTGTAGGTGTGGGGCATCCTCTCAAAAAAATTTCGAGTGGTTGTGGCTAAAAGCGTAAATTGGAGTGGGTTCAGGAGTTTCCCTTTGGTCTAAAAAAACAAGACTAAAAGACTTTTGACTGATTTATTCCAAGTCTGATCAACTCTATTAGTGTTAAACTATGAGAGATATTGAATTGGTGCCCCCATCCGGACACCTCCACTTTCTGTTACGGAACACTCCATTTCAAATTTTCTGCTCAAATTATCATTTTGCCCACCCCTTCGAACGATCATGCAGTTAAATTTTCACATCCTTCGAACCATAGAATCGTTCGAAAGATCATGAAGATACTTTGAATGATGCTATAGTAAAAGAAATCTGAACCAATAATTTTTTTTTTTAATTTTAAAGTTATTTTTTAAGTATTATGTATTTTCAAAAAAATTCAAATTAAATATCCAGACTAATTACGATATCCTGATAAAAATACTTTAAGAATTCAATGTCTTTTGACACTCCCAAATGCTTAAAACACAATGTTTTACAAATAAGGGTATCTCTTGGCTATATGGAAAATATATTTGGGACTATCAAAAGACCTTAAAGTCTTAAAGTATTTTTATCAGGTTATCGTAATTAGTCCGGATATTCAATTTGAGAAATTTTGGAAATGCACAATGCTTAAAAAATAATTTTAAAGTCTTAAAGGAGATATCGACAACATACACAGTTATTTTGTAAGTATTGTGTATTTCCAAAATTTCTCAAATTGAATATCCGGAGTAATTACAATAACCTGATAAAAATACTTTAACACTTTAAAGTCTTTTAACACTCTCAAATATATTTTCCACTGTATTTTAAGCATTTGACAGTGTCAAAAGACCTTGAATTCTTAAAGTATTTTTATCAGGCTATCGTAATTAGTTCGGATATTTAATTTGAGAAATTTTGAAAATACATAATGCTTAAAAAATAACTTTAAAATTTTTTTAAAAAAATTATTGTTCAAATGCTTTTACTATAGTATCATTCGACGGATTCTATGGTTCGAAGGATGTGAAAATTTAACTGTATAATCATTCGAAGGGATGGGCAAAATGGTAATTTGCACGAAAAATTTGAAATGGGCTGTTCTGTGGCAAAATGTGGGGGTGTCCAGATGGGGCGCCTATTGAATTTTACTTATTTTTCTAAAATATTAGAACTCAAATAATTTGAACTCTTTAGAAACTTGAGTCAATATCAGATGGTACGATCAGTCTTTACTTGATATTATGATAATTTTTTTTTTATTATTTAATTTTTTTTTAAAAGAAATATACAAATGATTGAATTTATAAAATATTTTAAATAAATATCATTGATGGCCGTTAGAGCATTTAATGTAAATAGATATTAAAAACAAAATATATAAAGATGTTGAGACTGAAATATACAAATATAGTTTGAAACTAAGAAAAATTGAATTAGAGGATCTAAAGTCGATCCAATTCGATAAGATTTTGAGTCGAGAGAGTCAATAAATTTTATTGATTTTTTTTTAATCAACTCTAAAGCACATTCAAATTACTCGATTCAATAGAATTTCGAATCTAAATCCAAAATTTAAAAATTTCAAGTTATTGTTATAATACATTCAGATTTCAAATTAAAATCATTAAAATAGGTGCTAATCATGACCAAACATGTCCTTGTCAAATGTTGATACCATGTCTACTCTCCCTAGTTAGGAAAACTTGTTACTATTTTTTTCCATATGGGTAACATATCATTGATTAGGTTATGCAAAAAATGCCAACGACAATGGGTAAATAAAAATTGAGCTTCACCCGATCATTTTATCCTTTTGACTTTGAATCTTAAATTTTTTATTATTATAAATTATTATTTTTTATGACTTATCTTAAAAATATATTATTATTATTATTATCAGATAAAGAAATTTCTCCTCCTATTTATATAATATTTCATCCATTGTATAGACTTTAATTTGTAATAAATAGATCAAATATTACTACTTGAGCCTCCTTGCTAAAGGGTGGTCATCTTAACACGGAAAACTCGATACACGGGTTTTCTAGATTTCTCACTTTGCCCCCATATGTCCTTATGGGTTTTAGTGGACTTACAGAAATTGGTTCATTTTCCAGTGAATCGGTGCACCGATCGGATCACTTGAAAATGAAAATTTAAATAAAGTTATTCGGTCGGTGCACCGATTTCTTGAGATCTGAAAGAGTCTAAATTGGTGCACCAACCCGATCACTTTCTTCAAATTTTTATTTCCAACTGATTTAGTCGGTGCACCGATTTCTTAAAACGTGAAAGAGTTTAAATCAGTGCACTGACCGGATCACTTTTCTCAAATTTCACTTTCCAAATGATCCCGCCAGTGCACTGATCCAGTGAACTGATTCATTGGAAAGTGAACAGAAAAATAGGGTAAAATAAAAAATTCACTGAAATCCATGTCTCCCAGAATTTTTCCATTTTGCTGAAGGGAATGGCTATGGTTCTCTCTAGATTTTTTTCATTTTAAATAATAATAATAATAAATTAATAATGTCTATCTAATTTTTATATTGGACTTTATAATTTACTTTTTCTTTCCATATTTTGAACATTAAAGTAGAAATTTAATACTTTTATTTTTATGAAATTAAAATTGATAGTGTAATCATAGATAAAAATCATGTTTCATTCGAAATATCGGCCGATATGATAATATATCGATGAGATCTTATTTTATTTATTTTTTCATCATATCGATCATTTTTTATTTAAATTCTAATTAAAAAAATTAAAAATTGAAAATGTGGATGTTTTTTATTTATTTCTGGAATTTAAAAATCCAAAATATCGGTTGTAGCTTATTAGCTGAAGCCTAAAATAGAAAGAATTTGATAGTGCTAAGTACTATTGGAGTAGGAGTGGGCCCAGTCTAAGAAAGGCAAAGACAACAGGCCCACTCTAAAACCCCGTTACCAGTTACCCACTCCATTCTAACGTGTAGCCCAAGATTGTTCCCCGTGGAGCCCAAGATTGTTCCTTCCCGCGTTAAGTAACACCTGACTCGGTTGTTCCTTAGTCTCAGCCCACTGCTTACTTGATTACCTCTCTTTTCCATTCAGTTTTTTTATTTTTAATTTAAATTATAAATGAGTATCCCATCTCTCACAATGAATGTGAGACTTATATCACAAATATATGAAATTATTTGTAAATACTATATATCTGATAAATTTAAAAGGAGTTGAATTCGAAACCTCTAATTACTTAGAAGTTTCGACCCACTGAAATATCTTTAGAGATTAAGTCTTTTATCTTTTATTTTTAAGTATTTTTTTAATTTAAGTGGATAGTTCATTTCTTTTTTATTTGAATCTTTTACACACTTTCTATTGTCAATTACTTAAAAAAAAAATATTTAAAACTTTAAACTTTTTGTATTTACAATTAAAAATTAAAATGACTAAATAGAAGTCGTATTTAAAAATTATTAAATTAGTTTTTTATGTCGGTGCCTTAAATTATAGGTCCTATCAAGATTCTAAGAAGTACCCAAGAAGCCTTCACATATGAAAACAACATGGTAGCTTGGAAATTTCATGGAAATGAACTCACATGCGCGTACACGCTTACGTACTTCTCATGGCGACCATGACCAATTTGTTTTAGGGTTCAGAATAGAAAGAGGAAGAAGAGTCCTAGGTTTTTCCACCTTTTCTTGCTTATTTTAACACTTTTCGTACATATCTTGATCAATTCTTCACCTCAATCCATCCATATCTATATATTCTTGTTCTTATAAATAACCCTTAGCCTCCTTTGATCCACACTCAGTAGTATCTATCCACCTATAAACCCATTCATACATATTTCAGCTCTACTTGCAACTACTAGCAATGACTGTGATGAAGAGATTGAGAGAAGTAAAAGAAGAAAATGAACAAGAGTTGGATAGTTTAAGAACTGCAAACTTTCTGATACTGCTCTCTGGTGGAGAAGGTGATGACCCGGAGGTTGTTGACCCAGTGGCCTACCGGTCTCGGCCGGACCGGGTTTTCGAGTGCAAGACGTGTAAGCGCCAATTTTCGTCGTTCCAGGCTCTCGGAGGCCATCGTGCTAGTCACAAGAAGCACCGGATAATTGATGATCTTTACAAGGATGATTCGCCGTCGAAGCGCAGGGTCCACGAGTGCCCGATATGCGGGTTGGAGTTCGCCGTCGGGCAGGCTTTGGGCGGGCACATGAGGCGCCACAGAAATACAATTGAAGGATTCGCCAGTGTGGTGCCTATGGCAAAGGCAAACAAGATGGAGAGCAAGAAGTTCTTGGACCTGAACATGCCACCTTGTGATGAAGAAGGAGAGATTTTGTTTGGGATAAAGATGTCTACGGTTCATTGATAGGTTAAACCTTTTTTTTCTATTTTTATATTTTCCTTACTTATGAGGCATGAGACACTATTTTTTCCCTTCATATTTGTTCATTCTTTTTAATGCTTCAGTTACATTACTTGTAGTATTGGATTGGATTATTTTGATATTCTACTTGTTTTCAATTTGTTGAATACGATTGCACCAAAACAAAGTGAAGAATCATCAGAAGAACCTCATATATTGGAAATTTCAATCTTTTGGAGATTTTTTTATAATATGAATATTCTCACCTCAGGAGTGAGACTAATTCCATGGAAATGGTCCGTTGAAGTTGAGCATGAATCGAACTCAACACCCCACTTTATAAATAATACGAAATTTTAATATGAAATCAATTCATGGCAATCCCTGTGCCCACGGCAAAAAGGAGTGGTTTTCTATTATATGTGAAAGAGAATAATGTGTTCAAAACATATATCGACGAAGGGAAGGGTATAATCTATTCTCATTTATCAGGTAAAAGACCTAAAGAGCTCTTTGATCTTCTCTCCAGTGACTTTTCTTTATGTTTCAAATTTTTTTATAAAAATTTCTCATCTATTTCTCATTTAATTTTAAGACCAGTGAGAATAGAATATAATAATTTTATAAGCTTCTCAAATTTTATTTCTTCATTATCAAATCACTCGACTAATTATCATTTCAGTCTTTATCCTTTTCTTCTCCATGTGTATCAATTGATATCTTCTATATGTGTCTAATTAATAACCTCTTGACTCTATATACTGAGATGGTCTCTAATATTTTATTCACATGATCAAACCACCTTATTATAAGTTCTATCATTTTGTCATTTAGTTAGATTATTTACAATATTCCTTATATAGTCATTTTTACTTTATGTTTCAAATTTTTTTATAAAAATCTCTCATCTATTTCTCATTTAATTTTAAGACCAGTGAGAATAGAATATAATAATTTTATAAGCTTCTCAAATTTTATTTCTTCATTATCAAATCACTCGACTAATTATCATTTCAGTCTTTATCCTTTTCTTCTCCATGTGTATCAATTGATATCTTCTATTTGTGTCTAATTAATAACCTCTTGACTCTATATACTGAGATGGTCTCTAATATTTTATTCACATGATCAAACCACCTTATTATAAGTTCTATCATTTTGTCATTTAGTTAGATTATTTACAATATTCCTTATATAGTCATTTTTAACTCGATCTTTTAGAACTAATCTTTTCATTCGCAGTAGTATGCACATGTCTCTTATCATGTTTACATTTTCTCACCCCAACTTACCATAGTCATATGCCAAAGTCTTTATCTATTTGGAGTCAACTATTTTGCCATCCCAATTCTCATTCTATAGTTATATCTAAATCATATTCTCTATGAAATTCTACTAAAGAGTTCAAGTATTTAAATTTATCGATGTACAGTACTAAGCTATTTTCAATTTTAATTAGATTGCCCTCTCTATCTTCTATTCCATTAAATTGCACTATATTTAGTTTGTTTTTGTTCTGCTAATCTTAAACCATTTATCAAAGATTCCATCTTAATAATGAGTTGTTTCATTTCACTAATTAATATTATATTATCTGTTAAAAAGCTTACACATGGCGATTCTCATATTATCTTATCTATGATTAATACAAATAGGTACAAGTTTAATCACTTCAACTAAGATCTCTTTTATTCAAAGAGATTGAGACTTAAATCCTTAAGATTTCTCCATTGAGTCTTAATTTGAGACCCTTGATTTCAATTGCATAATTCAAGTATAAAACTTATTTAAGTTCTAAGTTTAATGAATTGTGTGTGAATTTTTACCAACTTCATCAGCTGGTCATCACAAATACGTAGAAAAATACATATTTACATGAACAAAATAGCTGGTCTAGTTTCAGACTTTCCAAGAAAGAGATTATCATTTTTTAAGACTACGGTATTCATGTGTCTCACTTAACTAATCAAGTTGAATACAAAACAATAAGGGTCAAGAAAAAACGGCATTTTAAATGTCTGGAATGACTAGTCATTATTCATTCGTGGTTAGAGATCCAAAACAAGACACTGGGATGGAAGCGGAAGCTTAAGAATCAATCTACTAAATACCCACCAATATAAAAAAAAAAAAAGCATTATAAATTTTAATAGAAAACTAAAAAAAAACTATCTTAACTACCTCTATAAACGTGTGAATTTTACCCTTTAAATAATTTCATAAACTAACACTCACGAAATAAGAAACAATCTCTCAGATATGCCAATCTTAAGATTTATCTGGCATTATAACTCAATCACATTAAAGAAAGCCTCCAACCATGCTTCGGAAAAGCATGCATCGTTATTACACAATAAGAAAAAGATATAAAATGATTTTTTGAAAGATCAAAAGATGTAAAAAGATTATTGAAAATTTTCAAGTTTTCTGACTCCAAATCTAAAATCAAGTTAAAGACTTAAAATCATTTTTATACTCTTAAACCCGTCCATGGGTACCCTCATTAATCAATAGATGGTTTGGTAACCTATTAATGGAATGGTATGGAAATGGAAGCTGCAGTAGTTTTGCACCTCCATTCTAACTTTTGTTTGGTAGCAAAAAATGAGCCTTGTCAACATCCCCATTCCCACTTAGATATCGTTTTTCTTAGGGCTGGTTTTTTTTTTTTGGACAGGCCCGAACCCAACAGGCGCTGGACCCAAAGCTTAAGCTCGTCCTATTAATCGCAATTAATTTTTTTAATATAGTAATTTTCATCACTAGGCTGCAAAAAGAGTGCGAGCTAGAGAGAGAGAGATATAGAGAGAGCGCACTGAAGTAGAGATGTGAGAGAACGGGAGAGAGAACAAAATAGGAAAATCAGCACTCAGAGGCCGAGAAAGAGAACTGGAAAGAGACGACAAAATCGAAAATCAGCACTCAGAGAGGCAGGGAGACGTGCAATTCCAGCAAATTGGCCAAATCCCTAATCAGAACACCAACGGGTTTCAAATTAAAGCCCGAGCCTGACCTGTCAGACAAAATTACATGTCCACGCCTTTCCTTTAGATTGGGTTCGAGCCGGATTCGAACAAATGAGCACCTCTAATTTTCCTCCACTTCTGACCAGTTACAAACATATTTATCAGAATCAATGAAAAGAATGGAAGCAAAGAACCCCTGGGTATCAATGACTAAATGGCAAGTGTCACCAAGAAGTTATCTGATGTGAACTGGTTCAAATTACTAATTTTTTGGAGTTTATAGTAGATGATGAGAATGAATTAGTTTGATAAAACTATATATCACTAGGAAGTGAGGCAAATTTCAACTTGAAAAGATATACTAAGTATCGCTTTTAAGGCCGAAAAGTTTTAAGCATCAAGAGGACTTGAGCTAAATCCTACAATAAATGAACCTCAAAGTGAATTCAAATTGAATACAAATTCAACTCATGAAATCAAATGATAAATGAGTATAAATATAGACTGGATAAAAAGAATTAATTAAGCAGCAGCATGACAAAGGCAGTGTTTCAGGTTGGATTCAAAGAAATAACAGCAACAACCCCCCAAGCAGAAGAAACCAAAATGAAAAGAGATCGGATTGGAGAAAAAGCAGTATGGGCAAAAGATCCAAGCAACTGGCCAAGACATGCGACTTCTAATCATTTTTTTTCATTATTCAAATTCACAAGCCCTAATTCAAATATCATATACATGCACAGGGCCCACTCTGGATGGTCAAGAAAAAGTGAAAAACACTTTAAAAATTACATATGAATTGTATGCGGCATGTGAGACCTTCCACAAGCACTACTTATCAAACAGGTAAATCAAGCAAACAATGAAAGTATCTTCCATTTGAGATTATCTCACTTATCTGAAATTATGGAGCTATAAACAAATGTTTTGAGCCCACATTAAGGGCTGCAGGTACGGTTCAAACAGCAAAATACAGGACGGTATGAGAACTTTTGAAAAAAAAAAAATATTGTGTGATGGATTATGAGGCGGCATGAAGAAAGGGGTTACAAAGCAGATTCACAAGTCCATACATGCAACAGTTGTATGGAGCATAGACAGTGGGAACCCACAGTCGTTATTTCTTCCAAACCATTTTGTACCTGAAATAGTAGTAAGATGTCAAAATGGGGAGTCGATGGGATCCCGCTGCAATGCTTTCTGAACAAGCTCAGTTTGCTCTTGCAGATGAACTTGGTAGAAACCGGTGGCCGTAGCAGCAGATGGTGCTCGTCCCACATATTTAATGTCCTCTGGACCCCCTCTGCCCAATGCCTTCATGGCAGTGCAAAGGCGAGGTGCAATGTAACTATAACCACCCATGTTCATTGGCTCCTCCTGACACCACACAATCTCCGCATCTGAAACACCAGCAAAGAGAAGTAGATATCAGCTTTTGTATAGGAAGTGAAGCAAACACAGTGCGATTTTTTTTTTTTAAAGGTAACTTCAAAGATTGAGAAATATTCCCATCCGTTATATTGGCACAAGGCTTGAATAATACAGCAAAGTTGCATTAAGTTACCCTCAGAGCATGTGGAATTGTGGGGCACCTCAATGTGTGGCCTAAGGTTCAAGCTGTTGACCTGATTAAACCAACACTAGACAATTGATACCCCAAAATTCTGCTGTATTGGGAGGTCCCTTACGCACTCACTAGAACCCAACCTATAAAAACTCGATATAGGCCAACTCCCCATCAAACCAAACACATGGGAGCCTGCACACAACCATGTTAGCGAAAATTTTTATAAACACATAAGCACCCGTGTGCAACACATTTCCATATCAAATTCTTTGTTGATCCTTCGGGTAATTTTTAACACCTTTCTTCTTTTGAAACCTAACAAAAAATTTGATACATTTTCACTTGATCATTAGAGTAAAATTAGTATATTACTTTCAATTGGCATTATTTCCACACCTTATTCTCACTTTAAAATAAATGTAAATATAAATTGTATTAAAATATTATGCCACATCCACTAATCCTATGTTTTGGGATTAACTGAATCTTACACGAGAGAGAGAGATGGATCATTGGATAATCTGGTCTAGGAAACACTTCAGAGCATCCCCAACCAAAGTACATCTAATGAAGCAACAATTTTTTTTTGACTGGTAATTAAAGAAAGTTTCTGGCACACCAAACCAATGGGCTCCCATCTCCATCTGGACGATTCACACCCTGGTTGTAGCACAAGACATTTACAGAAACAGTGAGTGTAGTAAAACCCATCTGGAGACTGAGCCTAATACCCTCAGTCAGATTGGTGGGCCATAACATCAGAGTGCTGGTTTCGACCACAAGTCATCAATCAGTAAAGGATGCATCCAGGAGCATCGATTTATATGGCAGATTTGATGACTGCACTGGCAATCATTATATTAGTCTTAAAGGTGTTTAAAGATTGAATGCCTGAAACAACCTTAATATACTGGAAAATCTCATTGTAGATGGTTGGATAGCAGTAAGATGTTCAGACATAGATATGACCTCAGATTATTAAACAACACATAAATCAGATTTTAATGGAGCATTGTCACATTGATTGTCTCATGATTGAAAAACCAACCATTTTTGTTAAAATCTTATGATACATGATTCGTATCTTACAATTTCGTATAAATAATAGAATTATGGGGTCATTAAGAGTGTGAAAACATGAAACATTTTGTTCTAATGGTTTTTAAGGCTTAAATTGATGGACATTTAAGACAATTCGATTTTTTTAGGACTTTTTAGTTCATTATTGACTTTTCACAGTATAGTTGGATATATACTGATCTTATACTTTTGGGAGTTGCGTTGAAATTTGAGCTCTAATGAACTAATTATATAATATTCACTTAATATTGAAAGAAAGTTTCGCTCATATTATTACATTTTAGATATATTTTACGTTATTTCATATATTAAATATTTTTGAGAAAAAATACTTATGAATATTACGATTTACGATACATGATTTGCGGTTCAAGATATATAACAATTTTATGATATTTTCACAACATTTTTTGAAACCATTACCAGAATGGTGGTTGCACCAGAGTGGCAGTCACTTTCCAAAATCTATGTGTGTCCATGCAATGGCACTTGCACCAGGGTATTTGCAAGGGCATGCTAGAGTATATCAGGCACATCCATGATTGTATAAAGCAATTGAACATTATTGTCAGATATTTGTAAAAAAGAATAACAAACAAAAAGCAAAGATAAATATATATATATATAGTAGTATTGCTTAACGTCATACTTGGATATCGCTTCAGCTCTCTCTGGATAAGGTCATAAGGGAATGGACAAAGCTGTTCAACTCGGCAGATTGCAACGTCCTTGCCATCAACTTTCTTCCGCACTTCATCGAGTTCATAATATACCTGTGAGGTGATGAACAAACAGTAAAGCCAACTCATTTCCAAATCATTTAAAATACAAAAAAGAGACCTTTACTTTAGATATCCCAGAATTAACATGAAATAAACTAGGGATATTTAGAAAGAGGCCTCAATCTTTTTGCTTCATCTAAAAAAAGCCCCAAACTTTTCATAAGCTCTTCAAGAAAGGAACTCCTAACTCAAATTTAATACGTGCTACATGGATTTAAATCCGTCTTTTCAAATTTGTTGTTGGGAATGGTTGAATAAAATATATTATGCTGTACAAAATGAAACCAAAACTCTAGATTTCCCAAAGTACAAAAATTTAAAGGTATTTAATATTATTAGCCATTTGATTTTTCAACTTTGATTATCAATTATATAGCTAAATTCTTTTATATAAGGTTGAATTTTAATAATTTAGCTAATCTAGAAGTTCCCTTTAATTTACTATATTTGGATGGGTCTAAAACTCTTTTTAAGTTTCAACTTTTTTTAAAAGAAAAAAGGTAAGCTTGTGCTATTTTAATATATGCTTCATGGATTTTAATCTATCATTTTCAAAATTATAGGTGGATATGACTTTAACTTCATTAAACCACATAAATTGATAGTAGACCTCTAGAATTCTAAAAATACAAAAATTCAAAGGCATATACTATTCTAGTCATTTGATTTTTTAATTACAGCCAATGATTCTTGGCCTTAGATTAGATGGCTAAAAAAATTATATGTGGCTGAATTTTGATATTTAACTAATCTAAATGTACATTTTAGTTTTTTATATTTGGATGAGGATAGAAACTATGCTTAACTTTAATTTTGAAAATGATAGATGAAGATTGTAAATCATATGTTGAATTAGGGCAAAGATGGTTTTTTTAAGTAACTTTTAGAAAAACTATGGGGACTTTCCAGATTAAGCAAAAATATTGGGGCTTCTTTTGAAATATCCCAATAAACTAATAATGCCATTATTCTCATGTAGATGAAGCTCATCCAGGTGCCGCAACAATGCACATAGTTGTCTAACCACCAATCAGCTGGGCACTGTTGAATACATGCATCCTTGCCAAAGAATCAGGTGAAACCCTTATCCAGTGGCTACATATGTACAAGATGTGTGGACAGTTAAAATCTCTCTAATAATCCATATTCATCCTACACATGCACGCACCTCATAAGAATATCCAGATGATATTTGGACCAGCTAATCAACAACGAGAATGTAAAACAAATGTAACACATGTTTGCTATCCATGTCTCCAGATACGGAGTCAAAGGCTTGGCAAATCTCTGTTGCAAAGGAGTAATAACAAATCTAAAGAAAAGAAAGTAACTAGTACCTTTCCAGAACAGAGAACCAGACGTCTGATACCCTTCTCAAGATCAGAATGGTCATTCTGGTCCTTTATAAGGCGTTTGAACCGTGTCCCCTGCTTGTCAAATCCTGGATGCCCTTCAACATCATCAAATTCAGATAGATGTGACTTGCAATCCTTATGCCTAAGAAGATTCTTAGGAGCCATCACAATCAACGGCTTACGGAAATCCCTGTGGATCTAGAAACAAAACCACAACACAATGAATTGAAAATTCTTCCACAACCAAGTTTGAATCTTTACAAGAACTAGTTAGTACTCACCTGACGCCGAAGAACATGGAAATAATTTGCTGGAGTGGTGACATTAACAATCTGCCAATTGCACTCCTGGATTTGCTTCCGAAGTGTTGGTTCCATCTCAGGAATAACATAGGGATTGTCATCACTCATCTGTTTAATTATTTTTAAGACACATCAGAAATTATCCACAACATAAAAAATAAAGTTCCAGAGTGGAAGTGGATTGCTGGAAAATCTCCTGGACTCAAAAGATTTAAAGGCAGTTAAAAAAAAAAAAAAAAAAAAAGCAAAATTCAGATCAGAGGCAAAAGGAAGCTTTCTAAATAGAAATAAAAAAGTGTCAACCCAATTAAAAAGCCAGCTTTCATCTTCCAATATTTGATTTTTTTTTTTGGGTGTCATGCATCTACATTGGGTTCCATCAGCTCAATGTTTTCCATCACTAAGACAGGAGCCTAAAATCTGCTGTAAGGTCATACTACCATTTAAATTGAAAAAGAAAGGAAAAACCAATGTTGAGTCACAAAACATGGACCAAGTGGCAGGTAATATTTAGATTGCTCAAGAAACTTTGGATCATTAAGGTCCCCCTGTAATTCCTCACATATAAAACAGTAGTAAAGAATAAAACCATAAAAAAAAAAAAATTAAAATATAAGGCAAATGTCAACTAGGTGATTCATCAACTTGATCTTGCCAAATAAGATCTGTAATTTGTTGGGTCTATGAGGCATGGACTAATCTAGAGCACCAAATCATTTTTTTATGACCAATGTGTCAAGGCCTCTTAGAGCACCTGACTAATCCTCAGGACATGTGCGCCTCCCTACCCACACACACCAGGTAAATCTACGGAGAGTGGCCCTTTGGGGTGGAGTGGAAATCGAACTCACAAGTCTTGTATCTGTTAATAGCCATGCACAGATACTTTCAATTGAATTATCCTTTCACTCCCCAAAACTTTTTAGTTGATAGAGATGAGAAAGAACAGTCAATAACAAAATAGTAATTCTAATTAAATAAAAAAGTAACATATTCCAGGTAATGCTTAGTAGAAATCAACAACAATACCATACCTGAAGGAAACGCTCCAACCTTGCACTTGAATGTTCAGGGCCTTGACCATCATATCCATGGGGAAGTAGCACAACAAGCCCTGTTTGGCGTAGCCATTTTGACTCCCCACTACTCACAAACTGATCAAATATCACTTGAGCACCATTTGCAAAATCACCAAATTGAGCTTCCCATAGAACCAATGAATTTGGATTTTCCATTGAATAACCCAACTCAAATCCAAGCACACCAAACTCTGAAAGAGAGCTGCATTTCAAAAAAAAAAAAATGCATAGTGTTAGGGATTTATAAACCTTCATTTGAAAAAAAAAGCTGTATAGATTCAAGCTACTATGCTTGGGTAGAAATAACTCTAGCTCTCTCTCCCCCCACTCATCCATCCCTGAACCCTAGTCCACTCTTCCTTTTGCTTGGAAAGTCATTCTCTCAAAATCACTTCTATTCCATGGCATTAGCTGCCCTTGCATGGAATTGGTCTAAAAGGCCAATACCATGAAACTGGCTACTCTATTCCATCCAAGTAGTCTCAGTCAAAGAGTGATTATGAGATCTTTTTCGTCTTTCACTGACCTTCTAACATCTGATAATGGAGAACACTTTCAACTAGAGACCCCCCCTTCTTTTTGAAATGGAAGAGACGAGAGGTTTTCTTCTTTTTTTTTTTGAAAGGTAACGTACTAATATTAAAAATAAAACTATATATAAAGAAAGGTGGTCGATAGGCCATCCTAACAGGAAAGTTTACAACCCCTCCCAAATTACATTGAGCTTATTACAACTTCCGATGACAAGAACACCCCTTGTCGTGCTAGTTCGTCTGCTTCAAAGTTTGAAGATCGATTTGCCCAAACAATGTCCAAAGCATTAGCTGTGGAAATGTGTCAAATCTGCTCTATTTTATCTAGATAAATCCAAGGACGTTGTGAACATGTGGCCCATCCCACAACCACCTTTGAATCCCCTTCGACGATACTAGCTGGAACTCCTAATCTAGCCACCCCAAAATACTCTCCAAAGTGCAAATAGTTCTGCCTAGATAACTGAACCATGAGGGAGAGGACCTGCAAAAGATATCATAGTGTGGCTGGAATCATTTCGGATTAGACCACCATAGCCTGCCATTCTATCCTGAAGGTGGCTACTTCCATCAAAATTTAATTTGAGAGATCCAATTGGTGGAGGTGAAGGGATTATAGGATGGAAGTCATTCTGCTGTACCGCATAATCAATTGTAACCCAATCTCTACATAAATCTTACACTGATAATCCTTTATACTTCGATGAACCAATTGTCCACCATGCCACTCGCACTTTAATGAGATCCAGAAGGTTAGAGATGGAGCTTAATCTCTCTCGAAAGATTCGCCTATTGCATTCCAGCCATATAGACCACACAATGCTCTGCACTGTTGTTTCCCATAGAGTGCGTCGAAAAAATGTACCTGGTGGCACCACCACTTCATTAAACAAATCAGACCACTGATGTGGTAAACAAAAATGAATGCCCAGTAGCTGAAAGAAATGTATCCAAATTTGATATGACATTGGGCAATGGAGAAGTAGATGATTGACCGACTCTGCATCTGACAAGCAAAGGGGACAAGCGTTAATTATAAGCATCCTCCGATTTTGTAGGTTGTCTATAGTCAGAATTTTTCCAAGACCTGCTATCCAACTAAAGACCTTCACCTTAAATGGAGACACTCCTTTCCAAACTTTTGGATGGACTCTCGCAGTCACATTTGACTTCAAAAGCTCCTTACAGTATGATGACATAGAAAAATTACCCTGAGGATCCAATACCCATAAATGTTGATCCATACCTCTTCCAGCCACGTAGGTGTTTTCCAATAATGATAGTAGAGAGATCCAATCATCTACCATTCAGTCATCAAGTTCTCGTCTTAATGTAGGGCCCCAAAACAATTTTATCATTAATAGTGTCATAGAAATCCCTTGTTGTAGCTTCTTTGTTTGCCGCCAGAGAGAATAGAACCGGGAAGGAGTTTGATAAGGGAGCCTCCCCGAGCCATTTATCATGCCAAAATAATATCTCATTTCCATAATATACTCGGTATCTGATATGCCTGTCAAAACTTGGAGCCAGACTGCAAACACCCTTCCAAAAGCTAGTCTCTTCTATCGGCTAAAGGTAGTCGCCATCCTTAACTTTGTAGCCGATATTTCTTACGAAGAATTTCTTTCCACAATCCACCAGTCGTGTCACCTAGCCTCTATAGCCATTTCCCCAACAAAGCCTCATTGAATTGTCGAATAGGTCGGATACCAAGGCCTCCCTCCTTCTTAGATTTGCATACCTGGGACCAGCTGACTAAATGGTACTTCCGTCGCTCTGCAACATCATTCCATAGGAACTTTCTCTGAATTATATCCAGTTTATTGACTACTGTTACTAGACATTTAAACACGCTTAATAGATAAATTGGCAGATTAGTAAGAACCGAGTTGAGCAGAGTAATCCTCTCGCCAATAGATACGAGAGGTTCTCAAGGATAAATGTCTCCTTTTATCCTATCACGAGGAGCACGACATCAAAAGTAGGTTTCAAAAGTCCACGTAGCTCTGCCTTTCCTAGTATTTGTTGTTTTTGTTGGAATTGCCAAGAGCCAACTGATCACAATTTTTTTTCCATTATACTTTTGGTTCCCCCATTTGGACCTACTTTTTCTCCCTCTTTCTCTACCACTGGGTGCTTCCTTCTTGTTTTGGTGCCATCCTTCATGGATGGGGGTCAGGACCTTTCCATAAGCCAGGCCAACTTTTATGGAAGCCAATGCCATCCACTATTGCTTAGTTTATTTGGCTTGTGCGCAACAAAAAGTTTTTAAAATATAGCAGTCTCAAAGTCAAGTGTCATTTTGCACATTAGAGGTCCACTTGAACGAGGGGAAAGAAGAAGAATGCAAAGGATTCTCCTTATTTCCCTTGTTTTGTATTTATTAATAGGGAAAAGTGGGGCCCACTTCTCCTCTATTTTCCCTCTCAAATAAAAAGCAATATCCCCTTAAGAGGGAGAAGCCCCTCTTTCCTTGTCCCTCTCTTTGCTTCTTTTCTCATACCTTTTCCATTGTGATTACCACAAAATTACCACACAAAAGAATTCCTTATTCAAGGGAATCCCCTGAACAACTTTCTCCTCATCCAAACGCAACACAAGTCAAAGTGCAGGTGGAAAGCATCTTTAGATGAATTTTGGTGGAGCATTTCAATGACATCTAGCCAAGGATATGTCTTTCTTTGTCCTCACTTGTCTACTTTTCTCCTCATACCTTTTTCATTATGATTACCAAACAAAATATAGGAGAATTCTTCAATAAGATAATCCCTTACTGAAGGGAATCCCCAACCAAGGTAATCCCCTGAAAAACTTTCTCCTCATCAAAATTCAACCCAAGTCAAACATCATCCTATAAAGTTCAGGTGGGGAGCATCTGTATAGGATTTTTGGTGGAGCATTATAATGAAGTCCAATCAAGGATTGATTAATGTAACTCTTCTTAGTTTTATTTTTTCCATTTCTTTTTGGTTGAGATCTTCAAGCGATTTCCTCTTTGAGGCTAATCTCCCCTTTGTACATTCTTTCTTCTTCAATAAAATTTTCCTCTCTAAATATAGAAAAGAAGAGTTAGTTCTCTATCATTTCCATCAAGTTTCCTTTAAAATCTTTTGAAAGCACACAAGTTTGTAATACTGAGCTAAACTATGAAGTGAGAAAACATGCATGATGAGTTTAGAGTTTCCATTTTATCCACATTACTTTGCCTCTTTTTATATCTTGTTAGCTATTTTTACATTCCTTAAGATTAGATTTCTCTTCTCAATAAATTAAAAGTGACTTCCTTGAGTTGTTCAAAACCCTAGGTTACACAATTTCAAGAAGGTTAAGGTGACTTCCTATGCAGAACCAATCCTTTGACCCGCAAAACCAAGAAAGAAGTATCGCATTCAACCCATCCCAAATATACCATTGTAAAGAAAGAATATGAAGATCCTTTAGGGGATATTTGCTATTTTTTGCCTATGAAAAATAAGGAGCATGGAAAATGAGACCCTTCTTTCTTCCTCCAAAAATGAGACTCTTTGT
This sequence comes from Chimonanthus praecox, assembly GCA_022113865.1. Lineage (NCBI taxonomy): Eukaryota > Viridiplantae > Streptophyta > Magnoliopsida > Laurales > Calycanthaceae > Chimonanthus > Chimonanthus praecox. The sequence goes on along the minus strand of CM039094.1, from coordinate 23,200,539 downwards.
CAAGACCACAAGAAATGTGACATTTTTTTCTCCTTCCAAGAATAAGAACATTTATTGAGGAGAAAAGGGAGATTTTCCCCTCTCACCAAGACAATGCTTCGTTCATTTTCAATGAAAATAAAGATTTTGATACAAATAACCAAAACATTGGAGTTTCATAGCCTGATATGAGGCCACATTCCATAGCACTTGTTAGATAATACGAATGGAAACCTAACATTATTTTTTTGTTGGAATTGCTTTCCTCGTGGAAATAGACAAACGACCTCTTAGAAAAAGGAGTGTTTAACAAATTTCCTCTGACAAAGTTCTTGTAGAGGAAGAAAGAACCACACTACAAATAGCCAAGAACAAAATGAAAATTTCTACTCAATTAAAAAACACAATCACAAATATTCAAAAAAATAAGGAAAAGCATAAGGCAAGTGAAAATTGAGGCCTGATTTTTTCTTTTCCCTTTTTTGTGCAATGAAGTTATTCCAAGCCTGCATGACACATCACTTTAAAACTTGGAGAGCAGGTAGCTGATTAATGGTTGAAAAAGGGTATTTGTAAAGGTCTCCTGCTACAAAATTGTGTTACCAATATGTGTGCTTTTCATATTTTGATCAAAAGCGAAGACAATGACATCTTGAGAAGAATTAGGTATGTGAAGAATAGCACATGTGGGAATGAACGAATGGATGGAATGAAAGAAAAAGAAAAAAAAAACACATGGCACACACCTGTTGCTGACAGTGAACATTTCTTCGTTTTGGTTCTGGATGAGATGATCCAAAGGACAGTACTTCTCTCCAGTTTCTTGATCATGAATCACTGAATGTCGATGACTGAATGTACCTCTTTCCACATCTTGGCCACTCAACCTGACATGGTTACCTTCCACTACCAGTGTAGCAAAGGCAAGTGCTTCACCAACAGCCCAGTCAATACCCTCTCCTGTTTCAATCATCTGAGCACGCTGCTCAAAAATTTTCTTGACTGCTCTGTGAGGCTTGAAGTTTTCTGGAAGACTTGTGATAGCTTTGCCAACAGTCTTCAATATCTCAGGTTGCACCCTACAAAATGGAACCATATTGAAAATACGTAAGGTTTAGGAAGCAGAAGAGGGCAGGAGGAAAGGAAAGTAGGAAACTCAGAAAAAGAAAAACTATTATACCCAGTATTTCGAACACGTGAAAGCTGTTCCGGTGATTTAAATCCAGCCCAATATGCCGAAAGCCAATCCCTTCTTTTTGTAACATATTCTTTGCTGTTCACAAACTCTTCATTCAGAATAGTGCTAACTTTGTCATTTATTTTTTCAATATCTTCTTTTGAGATCTGTCCTGATGCTAAGAGTTGGTTTTGGTAGATGTCAACAGCTCTTGGATGATTTCGAATAACCTGTGGGGTTCAATACGCATCAACAGGTTGGAGACTTGTCTTACTAGCAATACAACAGCACTTAAGTATTATACCCAAATGCAAACACGGGAGAATAGAAAAATAAGATATCTTTTCCATGCCCCAGTAATCAAGGCAACAAAAGATATTGTGGCCATCATTTTCAAGAAATTTTCGTGTATATGCTCTAAAATAGCAGAAGGAAGCACCATTTATTCCTTACACATCAAGGTAACAAACAATTTAAAAATCAAAGAAAAAACAAGATGGTGACAAAAAATACCTTTCAAGTAAAATGTCAAATAAGAATATCAAGAGAAGTAAATGAAGCGAAGTAATATTATCGTACAAGCTGTAGCCTGACCAATTAGTGACAGACATTGTACTGCAACATGTCTGCCAACTCATAGCATTTTGTCTCTAAGAATATATAACATGGAACAGGACTCAGGAGTATAAATAATTTTTAATATAATACATATCAAGTGCAGATAACATGTAAAACACCTACTGCCATGTATGCCAAGTAAAATAAGTGTCAACCATGCTTCTCATTTTCACCAAAAAAAAAAAGGTTAGCTTGCTGCTTCTTAAAAATATTGAAAGAGGAGTCACATGACAAGCACACATACCTTATACATCTTGGGTTGAGTAAAGGATGGCTCGTCGATCTCATTATGACCAAATCGACGATAACATACTATGTCGACTACCACATCAGAATGGAATGTTTGACGCCACTCGGCTGCAAGCTCACAGACATGAACCACTGCCTCAACATCATCACCATTCACATGGAAAATAGGAGCATTCAAAGCTTTAGCCACATCAGTACAATATTGTGACGATCTGCCAGACATTGGATCCGTTGTGAAAGCAACTTGGTTGTTGACAACAATGTGAATTGTCCCGCCAGTGGTATAATTAGGAAGAGCACTCAGATGCAAAGTCTCATAAACAACACCTTGGCCTGCAAAGCTTCCATCCCCATGAATCAACACACCCAAATTCTTTGTCCTGTCCACATCATTAGAGTAATACTGCTTTGCTCGTGTTTTCCCCACTACAACTGGATCTACAGCCTCCAAATGACTTGGATTTGCGACTAATGATAGATGTATCCTCCTACCACCTCTTGTTGGCCGATCATAAGAAGTACCAAGATGATATTTGACATCACCAGTTCCAGTGTACAGCCCAACTTCATCAACAGGCTTTGTGCCACCACTAAACTCGCTGAAAATCTGGCGAAGTGGTTTCCTGACAACATTACCCAACACATTCAATCTACCTCTATGCGACATCCCAATAACAATGCTCTCAACTCCAAGATCTGCGGCTCTATCAAACATCTCCTTCATCCCAGGTATCAACGTCTCCCCACCTTCAAGACCAAACCTCTTAGCTGCAGTCCATTTTGTTGCCAAGAAGTTCTCAAACTGTGTGCTCCAGATCAGTCTATCCAAAATAACCTCACGTCGCTCGTGATTGTACTTTCTTGGGACCACAGTCTCAATTTTGTCCCTCAACCAGTTACATTTCTCACGATCTGCAATATGCATGTACTCGTACCCAATGCTCCCACAGTATGCCTGTTCGAGACGGGTCAAAATAGAACGAAGGGTCTGAACTGGGCGATTCTCCGACAGAAATCCAGACATCCGCCACACTCCAAGAAAGAATTCCCGATCGAGATCTGATTCTGTGAACCCATAAAGAGCCGGATCTAAATCATCAGGGATCTCACGTTGCTCCAATCCCAAGGGATCAAGCTTTGCTTTCATGTGCCCATTAACTTGATAAGCTCTTACAAGCAACAAGAGCCGCATACTTTCCTGAATTGTCTGACCCGAAATTCCGGGTGATGTCGCAGCCTGCCCAACAAAGTTCCTAAAGAAATTGTCCCATGACTCATCTACACTATTTGGATCCGCTTCCCAAGCTCGCTGCAACTCTTCCAAGTATACACTGCTAGTACCATCTAGGAAGCTATCAGTTAGCTTCGACAGGGGCACAGGCCGAGGCACAGGAGCGGCCTGTGCCTTGGGGCGAAGAACTGATGAATGGAAATACCGACTTTGCACTGGAAGAGGTCGAAATCTTCGCGTTGCAGTAGAGGATGAAAATTGAGCTAGGTTTCGCCGTATGGCAAATTTTGCCACACCAGACGCAGCTCGAAACCATGCCATGGAGAATCAGATGCTTTTCCAATTGATCTTTAAGCAACAACTATGCGTTTTAATATTGATTCGTATAAGGGTTTATCCTTCTGATAATTTCTGCTTCCTCAGATGAATTCAACAGAACATAAATCCAAGCCAAGCCATAGAATTCCACAGAAAATAAGATCTCTTTCACCGGACTTTTTCCAATATGTGGATTCTAGCACTAGGAAGCAAAAAAAAAAAAGTAAATGAAAACATGCAATCAGTAGTTATTTTTTCACTGAAATCATTAGAAAACAAGCGAAATGCAGCAAAATCGAATTTTCAAAGGAAATGCAGTAAAAATGCTAATTGAGAACAGACTGAAGCACAAGATGAAAGGTCTATAAGGCGATGAGTGGAAAATATTAAACCAGCTTGTGAAAGTTGGTTGACGTTCAGATCTGAAAACTGAATAGATCTGTTGCAAGGCTGAGGCGATGGATCCGTCTGCAGGGTAAATTGAATCGTCTGAGGAGAAAGACAAGATCTGCGGCGCCAAGGAAGAAACGCCCAAATCGAAGGGCAGCAGAAGAGAAAGGAGCGTGCGACTAAGGAAGGACTGCGTCTGAAAAAAAATTGTGTAATTCCTAGAGCTTAAGGACATTCGTAGGGCTTAAGGAATCCCAGGCTTAGGCTATGATACTATGTGGAAAATATTAAACCGGTTAGGGACATTGCATTTAGCAGAGATACAGTTAGGAAAGTCGAACACAATCCATTAATACAATGATTTATGCAGAAAATCGTGAAATCAGGGAGTGAGAAAGTTGATACCAGGAAAGATGGAGAACTGCAGAGAACCGTAAACTTAATTCGCCAAAGAAGATAGATGTTTGCGAGACGTCTCTATTGACTCGATTTTATACTCTCTTGTCATCTTGATTCAAGAATGAAGAATTACGCGACCGCCAGAACCGTACGCCAGGAGATAACGCAGTAATTTAACATGCCGAATCAGGTGATTCAGAAACCCGTCTGCGTTAAAAATCCGGTGTGACCCGTGGTTCAACCCCGTTTCAATAATCAAACCGTGACCCGACAAATCTTAAAACCGTTTAAAAAAAAAACTCCAGATGGGCTGAAGAAAAGAAAAAAAAAATAGAGAGAGGCGACTTGATTATGCAGATGGAGAAAAGAAGAAAAAAATAGAGAGAGGCGGCTGCTTTCTCTTCTTTTTCTTCTCCGTTGATGGTAAAAATACAGAGAGCGGAGGCGGCGGCTAGGGTTTAATAGAAAGAGTGAAAGAGTAGAAGGGTATTAAAAGACGAGCATTAGGGTTTCTAAGTGAAAATCTTTATGAAATGGCAGGAATTTACGTGAGCTTCCTAAAGAGCTAAAGTGCAAGGCTAAGTGTGTACTCTAATATTTTATTAAAAATTAGTGAAAGTAATAATTTCTTCATTTTAAATATAATACTTATTTATACTGAAAGTAAAAATTATAATATTTTCTTTTATTTATGTTATTGTAATAATTTAATATTATATTTATCATTTAATATTTTTACCATTATCATTATTATTAAAAGTTATTCTTTATTTTTATTATTTCAATATAATATAATTAACTATAGCTCATAATTTTATCTATTCTTATGAGCAAGGTATTTTTTAAAATATTTTGAAGGTTTAATATTTTTCATAATTTCTTTATTTTATTATAAATAAATGGAATACATGAAAGTCAAAAAAATTCAACAAAATAAAATGTAGTTATCAAGATTAGTTAAATGGGAAAATTCAATTCATTTTAAAGGTTTTTTATTTTATGTAAATTTATAAATTAGGTGATTCATAAAAAAGTATTTTATATTTCTATTTGTTATTTATTTATAATTTCATAATAATATTATGAGATTGTAATAAATTATATAATGTAGAATTGTGATATTTGAGTAGGTTTATTTTTCAATTAAAACTCGACTTGAGACTCGTCGAACTTGTTATAAATAAATAAATATAATATTTTATCTGAACATCTCTTATTTAAATATTTGATATAACCGCCTATCGAAGCGACCCATGCTAAATTTTAGAGTATGATATTTAAAAAAAACACAAAAACCGACTTTCTATCTATTTAGCTATTATATATATTAATACATTTGGTATATCCTCTTTTTTAATTGTTTTAAGATATTTCATAAAAAATAATGTTGGATTAAAATTAGATATAATAAGCTATGAGTAGATCAAAATTTGAATTTAAAATTATATTTTTAGTCACTTGATTATTTGTAAAAATCACATTTATTTTTTTTAAAAATAGTTTTTACTTAAAATTTTATTTCAACTTATCAATGAAACTAAAATTAATAAGTTAATATTATTTATAATATTATATTAATAGCACAGATTTGATTACGGGTCAACCCAGTTAAACCTTATTTAACCCATCCTCCCTCAAAGACAGGTCGCTTGATGGTTCGTTTTAAAACATTAATCCAATGTAATGGAATTATGGGAATAACGGGTCTCAAATCATGTCATTTGAGATATCTCAGCCTACCTTCTAAAAATTGAATTTTTCAATTAATTTTTTAATATAAAATTATGCATATAGATGTTTTTAGTTTTGGAAAATGAATAAATCCACTATTAGATAGATTTAAATAAAAGGAGTAGAGTAATTTTTTAAAAATTTCTAATCAAAGTATTTACTATTTAATTTATTTCACAGTTGATTCACTTATTTCTTCTTCTTTTAGATTTATAAGTGGGAAACTCAAACACAGCTACTAAAATTTCTACGGGTGAGCCCACTACCTCTAGGACACACCAAGATTAGACCATAGGGGTCAACCCGCAACCTCCCCCTTCCTGAATCGTGAGACAACCAATCGAGCTTTGCGTAAATTCTAAAAAGATACTATATTAGAATTTTATATTTATATATCTAATTTTATATTTACAAATTAATAAAAAACTCAAATGTCTAAGAAGTGAAACTATATATCTTAAATAGCACTAATTTGTACCCATCTTTATCAATAGAATGACAGTATAGAATCATTTATCGTAATAGTGGAAATAGTTCGAGTCCTCAATCGAGTTGAATTTAATTTGTGTTGATTCATCAACCTTCACTCTAATATTTACTTCTTTTTTGTTAAATAGGTCAATTGAATTCGGTCAAATTCGTATTGGAGTGATCCACTACAACCCATCATCTCTAAACATCGTTAGAGAAACAGCCACCGCAGCAGAAGGAACGGAGGCAGAAGAAGAAATCCGCTGGAATTAAGGAACGAATCCATAGGGAATTAGGGGCCTTCCTTACGTGGGGCCTAAGGCAACCGAGTAAGTTGCTTCCGAGTTGAGTCGGCCCTGCCCACTACCTCTAAGGCAGATCAAGATTAGGCCGACTTTAACTTGTAACCTCGTTTCTTGAGAAGGAAACAACTAGTTGAACTACATCCATATTAACCATAATAACTGTATTTTAACATTCAGCATGTCAGAAAATTATTCATCCAACTATTCATTTCTCCTTGTGTTAGCAGATCCAAAGCTTTGAATCATTTTAAAATCCCATCTTTCACTACTAAATTAACCATAATAACTGTATTTTAACATTCAGCATATCAGAAAATTATTCATCCAACTATTCATTTCTCCATGTGTGAGCAGATCCAAAGCTTTGAATCATTTTAAAATCCCATCTTTCACTACTAAAAAGGAGATGATGACATTTGTCCACTTGAAAGAGAGACTGTTTGGTTTTTGTCCTATTCCTAAATGGTGTACTACTGTACTGTACTGGGTCAAGGGATTTTCATTTACTCAGTCAATGTAATCCTTTTTATTCCTTTCTTCTTTTTTTTGAAATAATATGAGGTTGAAGCCTCTTTTGCTTGTAATTCTATTTTCGTTTTCTCGCATGCAATAGTCCATGTATTTTTAAAACATTAATTACTACAAGAATTGAGCACCAACAAGTTCACTTCTTCAATACTAAACCTCTTAAAACACACCCAATTCGGCAATTCCTCTACTCATTTCCCACACCTCAATCCTTCAATTAAGATGCCCTCCCATCAAGACCCACCTTCCCTGGATGGGCCACCCCCACATTTTTAGCCACTAAACTCCTTTTGTTCCCACTTTAGTGATGTCTGTTTTCTTAAAATTGTTTAATTTTTTAATTTTTAATTTATTTTGTTACTTTAGATAATTGTTTGGTGCACAAATAATCTTTCTTTGTTGCTAACTGTTGCCATGTGTGAATACCATATACTCTGAAGTCTGAACGCTCAAACCCAAGTGCCAATCTTTAAATAATGTGTTAAAAGACCATTGCAATTAAGGAATCAACATTTGACCCTTTCATTCATCTTCAACTTTTTGCTTCTTAGATTTGAACAATGAAAATAAAATACAGACGACCTTTTGAATGATTTCACTGGGGACCATGAATCTCTTCCTCTTTACAAGAATTCAACACAAGATTACATGTTGAACATCCAGTTCAACGGTGGGCTCTTTAGCGAGCTGTTTGGTAGGTAGAATGGATGGAGAGAATGAAATGGAGAATGAGTGCTAAGGTCATTTTATTTAAAAATGAGTGGACGAGATATCCGCCGATCTCTCTCATATTTTTTTTTGGACAGATATCGGCCGATATCTAGTCAGTACGGCTGATACGCACAGTATCGGCCGAGATTTGTAACAATAAAAGGGATCGACAGAAGATTGGAGAGGATACCCCACCACCGAGGAATCCTTGTGCACTACAAGAGGTGGGCCATCTCGGTGTTCCAATTTGGGTGTCCCATTGCAGCCGACTAGCCGAGTATACCATCTCCATCAGCCTTGAGTCAAGGTGGCTGCCGTTCAAAGTGATGGGTATTCCACATTGAGGACATGCATGAGTAGTGCATGGAAGGCAGCAAAAAGTCTAGGCGATTGTGAGACCGAGTCCATATTCAGAATCTTCTCGGCATTGAGTTGGGTTATCGTGAATACAAGTGGGATTAAATTGACCCGGCTTTAACTCGAGAACAAAGTCACCGAGTCGTCTCTCAAGTGGGCCTAATTGATTTAATGGGTCTAAGTTTTATCAATCAGATGGAGACATTGTCAAATCGATAGTTTTGTAAACTTCTCTCAAATAGTGGAAATTTTGGTCTAGATTGACACTTGGATATTTTCCTAATTCAAAAGAATTTTACCATGTTAAAAAACTCGTCATCTCAGTCTCATTTTTATTTTTTATTGTATCACTGGAGTGGAAAGATCCCGAGTCCTACTCACTCAGTCAGAGAGTGGGGGATCATCGTTAGAATAGTGAAATTGATATAGCTTGACAGATGACCATTCCCCATGAATTCTACCAAAAAAACTTGAAAAGGGGCAATGCACTGTGTTTTTTGATGTCTAATCTCATGCTAAGACCATACCAGCAATCTCATTCTTTCAATGGAAATGACCAAACAGGCCCTCCCAATATTTTGCAACTGATGGTAGAAAATTAAGAACTCAGTACAAACACGATTTATCAAGATACTGAAGCAACCAAAGCTCTCAAACAAAATATCAATGAATAAGGTGAAGACAATTTAACAATAAATCATGATCTACGTTTGAAGCAAATAACATAAACTTATTCATGACTTGATACAAAAGATCACTGGTACTAACCCATGCAAAGCACAATCAATCGATGAGGGAAGCACAGATTTACACATGAACATCGAAAGACACAGAATCCGGCACTGTATTGCAAAATATACATCTAGAATATGAAGACAACACTGTCATGAACTCTAGACTTCTGGTTCTGCGCTACGCATTCAGAGATCCACATCAAGTTCCTGATTTCCTGCTCCCTCAGTCTCATGTAGGCAAAGAAAACCCCATAATGGAACTGCATTTGTAAGGAGAACAGTTAGGGCACAATACAAAAATTTCATTTCCATATTTTAAGGTAGATGTAAAGTTGTAAACTAACATTATGTTTGCTAATAAACCTATATAATCCTATTATAGTAAGCCACTCTTGCACCGGAACCGGTAAATCATGTTCCGACACTCGGGATGCATTTTCAAAGCCCGACTCTACTCACTTAGTGCCCGAGCACAAATGCAGGTTCAAAAAATAGGGCCCATTTTAAATTCGAGTCAGACCCAGGATTTCTATTCTTCGAACTGGACTTGACCCAATCCGACCCGACCCGACCCAAAAGCCTGAGTAAAACTCTAAAAGCTATGATATCTATTATATATTTTATATTTTATACTTGATATTAAAAGATTTTGTGATTAATTAAAAATCTTAATCTCTATACCTTATTAAATTCTACCCACCCATACTAAACTTTAATTCTAGTAATCTATAAATTCTTTTGTTACTCTTCACTTCTTAACCCCTAACTGTGTCTTTCTCGTTTGCTTTCAACAAACTTATTAACCTATTTTGAGGAATTAATTTATTATTTCGAGTAACAGAACTTGAAACCTATAGGTTATTTTTAGTTTGAAGCTTGTATCTTTGGACTTTTATATGATGGTTGATCAAAAGTAAAATGGTAACTTGAAAATTTAAGATGTGATAGATATAATAAAATTAGTAGCTATGACTTAGGGCCTGATCCAACCAGCCCCACAAATTTCTTGTGTTGCCTTCCTTTTAATTAAAATGTTAATACAGCATAAAGACCCATCACTTGATGCCTGTGTATCATGACTATGGATGGTAGCTTCTAGCTTCGCAAGGAGGCAGATTTAAGCAAGTGACAGAAATGCGTTTATGTGATACCGGTTGGGGAGAAAACTGTTTCTGTCCCATTCAGGTGGCTTACAAAAACAAGGTAACTATGATGATTTTGAATAGAAAGACCATCCAATCCTGCTTAACAACAATTAGCATCCAAACATGGAACATCTATTTTGGGGCCATATCAGAGCATAAAGCATTCATGCCCATCACAAATTTTACTTGCTTGGGTGCATGTGATTGGCCACCAAGTATGAATCAAACAAAGTCACATTTGGGAATGGTGCATGATGAACTAAAATATTTGGAGCACACAGGCAGCATTCATAGAAGTTAACTGCCACCATTGCCTTTCGGTATCATTGTCAACGAATGGGTCACAACCTTGTATGGCACCATGATATATGCAAACAAGGGCCCATGGATAGATGGTCCATTATATGCAACTAGCACTATAAGAGGGGTCATGCCCTAATATCACATTCGTTTAGGCTCATTATTAATGGGTGGTCCACGCCACAATATTGGACCATCACTGATGCTAATGGGGAGAGGTGTGAAACGGACTAATCAAAGATGAATGCTCCAATGCAAGCACCATTCAAGGAGGATGATCCATGCACTAAAACTGCTTCATCACCGATGTACCATGCTTTAACATGGCTCACAATACATTTACTTTTTTGTCATGCATACAATGCAAAAGGTCAAACTCATGTCTCTAACATGCATCACAAGCCATAGGAACTATAGATCAGAAACTGATTATAAGCACGTGCTCAATCTTAGGCACCAAGTTTCTTTATGCCACATGTACAGTGGATGAGAGCAAAATTGCTCTTTGCAATGGCATCATCCAGGCACTTCTATCATTTTTTTAATAAACGTCTTTAAGGACAGGTGGAAACAGCAGCGAAAAAGAACACAGGTCAAAGGTGAAAAGCAGCAGCAGAACAGCTTTTCGTTTAGGTGAACTGCTGAGTCAAGACTCTCGTATCATTGCCTTAATAAAACATAACAAACTTAAAATTCCCAAAACACACCAATCTCGGGTTCTCATATTACCACACAACAAAATGCACAAGCTCGAAAAGGCTGTGTCAGAAACAGATACCTGTTGTTCAAATGACAAGCAGAGTCGTTTCACCTCCTCTTCATAGAATGCCTTGTCTAGCATCTGGCTCTCTCCATAGGATATTTTGTTAAAGATTGACTGATATGGAGGATACTTCTCCATAGCTGCACGAACCTAGAAAGCCATTTGACAGCATTGTTTGAGAACGTCACAGGAACAGAAATATGATTGAGTACAGGAAAAACTGAAAAGGCCAGAGCAAAAGCTCATAAAAGGGATATTCTGAAAGAAGATCCTCTTTTGCTTAATTTGAAAAAAAAAAAACCACATTTTCAAATTATGAAATAAGCCCCAACTTCTTTTAAATGCCAAACAAAAGGGACCTTTAGTTAGCCAAAATACCAAAATTCAACCACATTTGGAATTTCTAGCTAATCAATATAAAAGCCGTGAAATGAACAGTTGATGTCTTTCAAGCATCGCATAAATCAATATTGACTGAATTGACTCAAAAAGAATTTCGAGTAACATGACAAGACTCAGAGGTGGAGTGATATTGCTAGGATTAGGACATCATTCGAATATCATTTAAGGGTAAACTTGGAAAAGACAAAATTCAAATAATAACCTAGAATCCTAGAAACCTCATTTTGGAGGGGGCAACAAGAAATGACAGAGGTAGGAAGAGAGAGAGAAACAAGACGCAGCCAAGTACATTCTATTTCTTCTTCTTCTCCTACATTATTTTAATATGTATTTTTTAATTTTTAATTTTGTTGGACTTTAAAAAAAAAAATTGTTTCTTCTTTTTTCCTTTCTATTTTCTTTTTTGCTTTCTTTAATTTTATCTTCTTCCATGTTTTACATTATCTAGGTTTTCTTTTTTTTATTGAAATGGATTTTACTTTTCTTTTATTCATTTTATTTTCCTTTTTATCTTGTTTCTACTTATATATTTTTCCTTATTCTTCTCGGTTTACTTTTCTTTTCTTTTTCTTTTTTTCACAGTTTTCTTCTTCCCCTTTGTTTCCTCTAAAAATTGTTAACCTTTTTTCTACTTTTTATTCTATTTTCCTTTCCTTATTCATCTCAGTTTACTTTTCTATTTTTTTCTTCTCAGTTTTTCTTCTTCCTGTCTATTTCTTCTTAAAATGGTTTTCCCTTTTTGATATAGGGGGTTTTCATTTTTTTTGGAATTTTAATAAATTTTTAATGTACTTGACTTGATATATCTAATAAGGTTTTGATGACTTGACCTCTTGTTGGATATGTCGACAGTGGACCTTAATGGCTTGATCCACTGTTGGGTATGTTTTTGGTGAGCCTTCATGACTCAATCCATTATTGAATATGTCCAACAAGATCTTGCCAACTTCATCTGCCACTGGATATGTCCGGAAAGGTCTTAATGACTTCATTTACTGTTGGATATGTTTTCGATGGGCCTTCATGACTTGATCCACCATTGAATGTGCCTAGCATGCTCTTAGTGACATGATCTACCGTTGAACATGCCAACCATGAGCCTTGATGGCTTGATCCAACACTAGATATGTTTTTAGTGGGTCTTCATGACTAGATCAACCGTTCGATTTATCTAAGAGGGTCCTGATGACTTGATCCACCATTATATATAACGGGCCACACCCTATCCATCATTTCAAGTGGTGCGGCCCATCCGTCACAAAATTACTTGATTTTGACCCATTCATCTTAAAGATCTTTTAATTTGAGAAATTATAGTACGGTTTTTCGTTGAACAATCACCTTACACATCCACTTTAGCATATACATCTCCATAACCATTACTTTGTTTCCCTTAGTTTAGTTGAATTGCTTCATTGACTAACATTTTGTTCTACACATCAAGTTTTAGTCATTCATTGGTTAAGTTTGAGTTGTTTAGATGTAAAGAACACTATAAGCAATGACAAGATGAGCATTGATTTTTCTATTTTTTATTAGAATGAATTCACTTGGAGAATCAACAAAGGGCAACTTCCGACAATCCTCCACCATTGGGTACGTTAGTGTGTAAGCTTATTCCAATATGAGTCTCTAATAATTTTCCTATTCTATTTCTTTATTTTCCTATATGTTTGAGTGCTCAAGAGTGAAACACAAGATTGAGCACATATCTCTTGGTTAGTGCAAATCTAGCACAAGAGGATCCAACAAAATTAATGAAGATCCAGATACGGATAATAATGTTCAAAACCATCCTTATAACCAATATTAAGAATTTATAAAGGAGAAACACATAAAGTGCAACAACAGTATCTTGAGACTAGGCCAACAAAGTTGTCAAACACATATCTACCTGATCAATGTCTTCACAAACAGCAAGCTCTTCATGTCCATAAGGATACCTGTTTAGTCAGTTTCAAAAAAAGGGTAGATACCTGTTTAGGGAAGATATTATAGCAATCATCGGGAAAAATCAGCATAATAAGAAATGGACATATTGCGAGAGAACTGGATGGGTAGGAGGCAGGGTGGAAAACCAGCAAAGCTTACAATAAACCAAAATTTGAGTAAAGCTTTCGGCGATCATCTCGTGTCAACTCAGTGCCAATGCTGTAAAAAGAAAAAAAAAATTGAAATAACAATAACATAGCCTAAAGGGATATCGAACCACATGCATTGCCCATTGGACTGGAAGCAATACAATCAGTAAAGTTGAACAGAAATGAGAAATGATTGCATATGAAAATTAAAAATAAAGCATTAAACCCCAACAGACTACTATTTTTCAAAAAATACTGACCTGTTAATTGTAATATTAACAGCTCTTCTATCAGCTTCAAAGGCTAGTAGATCACACATAATCTCTGCAGTAGCTCCACCTAGTTTCTATTTGAAAACATAGACCCAAAAAGCAACAAATGAGCAGATCCATAAGATAACCTGTAGACATACTAAGATAATATGGGCTGGTCCAGACCCCCATTATCTCAAAAAAGACAAGGAGATTCGTGGTAATGATAGATCTCGAGTCCATATATTATGCATGTATAAGCTAACCACATTCATAAGTGGTGTGCGTGATAAACATCATCATCATTGAAGACGTTTAACATGCCTATTTGGAGTAAACTTTGCAGGTTCTAAAAAAATACTTCTATGCATCAAGAACCTCAGGTTCTACAGGGTAATTACATTAAATAAGGGACAAATTTTAGTAGACAGAGTGGCTACAATTGGTGGTGAACTCATTTTAGGAAAAAAAACAAATCAGTAGCTCAGATGCCATGGGAAGGCTACAATTCTGAAGACATGGTACTAATTAGAAAACATCTAGTACCATCTAACACGCCAAGGTCCCGAAAGAATCACTAATGAAAAACCACATTTAGAAGCCCATTTACTCTGCAATTTAGATAGAGATGGAATTGTGATATAGGGTGTAAATTAACACCTTAGATGGCAAAATAATCATCATATGCCCCAGAAGATACATAATCATGAGTCGTACTTGGTATTCAGGTATCCGCTACAAAGGGAATTTGTATACAACTACCTATAGGCAGAGGGGGATGATAGAGCTAAACTCTCCACTCATAACAATTTAGTCCTCCTTCTAGCACCTTTTACATGGTTCTGGGATTGCAGGTTCTTCAGACATCCAAGTGAGAGCCATTCTCAAATTAGCAGAACACTTTGTAAAGCCCACTTGGATGCATGCAAGCCATTATGAAGAATGGGATGGTCTCAATGTGAACTAAGGTAGACCAAAGATCTTCCACATCCAACTGATGACATTCACGGCTGTATGTAACACCAAGGTATCAAGCTTTTATATGCATGGATATTATTGATGTCTTTAATATCCAGAAATGAATGTTAGAAAGGTAAAAGGAAATGTGAAGGGAAGAGATAAGGAAAGATATATAAGATTGTGGAGTAACAGACATTGTTGTAGCTTTTATACACATGCTTGAATGCTAGAAAGATAGAGATCAAGATGGAGTAAACCACTTTGCAGGATATTTCGGAGTTTGACTGATCATAGGTAGGCCCAAATAGTAGCTCGCACAGAGACCACAAACATCTTAAGTTGATGTGCCCCAGCTTTGAGCTTGACTGGAGTAACACTCATTTTGCGATTTCTGTATTTTATCTTCACCATTTGCAGAGTTGAAATCCAAAGCAAAGCAATGATTTTCAGATGAAGACTGACCTTTGTAGCATTTTGGACCCATGATACTGAAACCGCACTGCCCCCTCCCCGACCAACCCACAACACAAAAAAGGGACCAAAAGGAGCAGGAAAAGTTATTGAACCCCAAAAAGTGTCTTGCAGGGAAAAGTCAAGAGAACAGGCCTGAGTTTTCCCTTTTCTAGATCTGACCAGGTCTCACATTTTTTTTTTTTGAAGACCAAGGTATCCAGGCGCCTCACCTGTCAAATCCTTAGGGCATGTGTAAACCTCCTAATCCACACACGTCGGGTACATAACAATGGGGAGTAGCTCTTTTTGAGTTGAGGGGGATCCCAAGACTTCCCGCAAACAAGGGCAGGCTTTGACATCTTTTTGTGGGCACAACTATGGCGAATGCAAACCCATCAAATCAAAATCTTGCCCCATGAATTGGCTTGTGTGTAAATTTCAGTGAAACTAGAGTAATTTTCAAGTGGGTCTAGGCCTAGCAGCTAAATTGCAACCACTGTTATGGGCCTCACTTGGAACCACCACCATTCACAAGGGGAAGTTTCTTTCATGGATATAAGATGTAACAAACAGCTGATAGTCATAGACACTAATTTAAAGATCCTAACAGTTTAATGATTTTATTTATGATACAGATGAGAACATGGCTACAATGAATCAATGACAAAGATTTTTTGAGAGTAATAACAAAAAAAATATTGAAAGGAAAAAAAAACATATAAAAGACAAAAGGCCCAGTGAGCCATAAGTCAACTGAAAACCAAGATACACCACATGGTGTAAATACATTGAACTGTTACAATCACAAAATACCAGCAATCTAAGATAATGCAGCCCAGCTCCTGTTGAATCAACAACAACGATGATGATAGTCTAATGTAGATTTGCAGTTGTAATAATCTAATTCAGGTGTAATAATCTATATCAAGTGAAACTTAGTTACAACCCATTTCATTACAGAGGATTTGATGGTTGTGTTGTTGGAAGGTACCAAGCTCAGAACCTTGGACCAGTCATTGAAATGACACTTAACATGCCAAGCAGAATACAAGAGCTTGGTGAGAAATCTGAGGGTTTAGAACCACAAAAGGGTGAACCCCACAAAGAGCGAGAGAGAGAGAGAGAGATTTAAGAACGAAGACCCAATATCACTAGAAAAGTTGTATGGATGACTATAATTCAATGTTTAAAAACCGAACCTATAGTTGAAACCTTTTTTTTGTTATGGTTTGGTTTAATCAGGTTCAACTGTTGGGTCAAACTATTCTGAATCATGATCTCTATTATGTAATAAATAATAATATCAAATAAAATATATTTAAAACAAAATTAAAAAGATAGCATGATAAGATTAAAAAGATGGAATAAAAAATTAATTATAAATTCCATCCAAGTGAAATATCTTCTCTGTGATTTGAGATAATCAAATGCTTAGGAGAATGTGCATCTAAAGTTTGATAAAGATTATGTTCAACCGCATTGATAGTTTTGTTGGTCTAAGCTTCTAGGATTAGATTAGAGATCTTGGGTTCAACTTCTCCCCAACTTACCTAATACAAGGTTGCAGTTGGTTTTGTCTATCCATGGGATCAGTCTCACCTCCAATGCAGGTTGGGGATACCCATATTATCCCCCAAAAAAATGACAAAACCTAGCTTAAAGAACCTAAAAACTGGGTGAAACTACCTTAGTTATCTCTCATCTTCCTCAACAAACCATTACTGAGAAGTAAGAAGTCGAGAAAGGAGCGAAAATGAGAAGAAATCAATGTTTTTTTCTAGAGGCAAATAGAAGAGCTTCACATTTCCTCTCATTTTCACTGGAGATACTTTTTTCTTTGAAAATCTGTTTAAAGGAGAAAAGAAAGAGAAGAAAATGAGGAGGGATTGAATCAAGAAGCAACGATCAAAATGAGAAGAAAAAGACATGCATATCATCACCGAATCATCTTCACCACTGAGTGGAATGGAAGGTATGAAATCTAACAGCCTTCCATTTAATTTTTCTCTTTTACCCCTCTAAACTGCGGCTGATTGGTTCATGGGTTTTATTGGTTGAAACAGGAGGAATGGTTCAGGCTTCCAACAGTTTTTATATCGTACCAACTGTTTAAGGAAACAGTTCCGGTTGAACCTGGTTGACCCAGCTGGTCCAATCCAGTTCTTAAAACGCTGTTATAATTAGCAATTAAACGGAAATTCCATGCATCTCCTGTAAAGTAAATTGTGGGCATCAACTTTCATAAATCACATCCAAGCAAACCCTCCACCATGACTTGGCATGAGCCCCAACGTTTACTCCCATCCACAATTATCTAATGCTTAGCATTGATCAACTCCTAAAACGAATGCAATTCAATAATATGATTTACACGTCTGACCCAATGACAAATATCACCCTAGTTGGTATCATGTATGGATGCCGATAAAATCAGAAATTGATGTTCAATTGGATGGTTTGGATTCATGGGAAGTGGGCACAGACAGTAGATTTCAAGCAGTCTTGTTCCCTCCACATATGCACAGAAAGATGTGTAGTGGATATGCAAGTAGAAGCAAAGGGGAAAAGAGATCTGATGGAGCCATAAGCATCAAAACCTCGACATGCATCATTGAGATCTCTGAACTAAAGATCACCCTGACCAAGTGATAGTCACCATTAGACTTTTTAAGCGAATTTCGACATAATGTGGAGAGTGATGGTGGGCAGATCATTTGGAATTTTGGATTAGCCACATGAAACCATTTTAAAAAATTGTAAAATGCATGATTAACTGTATTTATGCCAATACCAATCCACAGTAAAAGATGAATTCCAACTGTTTCCCTGAAGAAAGGTGAGTAACAGTGCAGATATCAAGAGACTACATTTACATTTCAAGTGGAAACTGGTTGCACTATAGCCACAACTCACCTACAAAAGCATATCAGGTACTTAGATTGGAAGCCAATTAGGAATTGCATGAGGATCAACTTCCATGGTCATTGGGTGATGATATCAATCTAATCAAATACCAGAGGAAAAACACATTTGAATAGAATAGTTACAACCATCAATGTCAGAGATGCTCCTTAGATTACTTCAATAATCCATTTGGTTCAAACAGAACCCAAAATGGACCCATCACATCCAACCATCCACACTTCATGTAAGGTGAGCCCAGGGAGTCCCATGATCTTTCATTGTATTGCACATCAAGACATTCCTCCACTCAGGGTTATATAAAACAAGCAGTTACTTTATGTATTGTCTAGCCATGAATCTCAACCGTTCATTCAAGATGCCCCATCTTGCAACTTGCAAGCACTGAAGGGTCTAAAGAATCATTTGAATTGAAAGTTTTTTTTTTAAAAAAAAGGAGGAACCATAGAACGAAAAGGCTGACACTCAAGTAGTGAAATCATGTATCTAATTTTAGCAGCAAGGCCGCAAAGTCTAGCCTGAAATGAACTCAGTACACCAATTAATGGCCATACCTTACAAAAATTGTAGAAATCTTCGAGGTACGCCTTGTACAGTGTGTTCCTCATAATCTCAATATTCATATCATCCAAATCCTACAAAAAAATGTACAAATTTCCAGGAGAAGGTTTCAGATATCAACAAACATAATAAAAATCCTCAAAGCAACTCCATGTACACAAAAGATCACAAAACAACAAAAATCGAAGAAAAAGAAAACCTTTGCTAAATGAAACTGTTCTTCAAATCTTAAAAGACTACAAAACAAAAATGATAGGAAACAAAATTACAATCTTTCTTGCTCTAACAGTTGAGATAAAATTATGTCTTTTGGAATACATAAAGAAAACTACATTACAACTTTTTTTATTTCTAGCTTAATTGAATTTTCATAAGGCACATAAACCTGAATTTCCTACTGTTGAATCAAAGAGCAGGTCCATGTCAGCTAATGAATGTGACTGGCAGTGTACTGAAACAGGGAAAAAGTATAGCTCCAAGTTATGAAGATTAGATCCACTTAGTACCTCTGATGTGATGCACTCAGAGAAATATGGAGCTAATGGTGTGTCAACAAGCACCAATCTGTAGAGCTCACGCATGTTCTGAGCAACTGCGAGGGTAGCAATACTGAGAAGGAAAAATCCAGCCCATGGTTAGCAATTCTTCGTTTAATACTCATATTAGATTTTCTTTTTTAAATGTTGTTTTCACATTCTTTTTTAGAGATACTTCAGTTATAAACATATATTTAATATGAACAAACAATACATCTATTATACTTGTAATATATAATTCAAGAATTATTCAACTACCTTTGCTCTTGCCTATTCTTTTACTTTGTTATATAAATATATTATTTAATTTTCTTTTCTTTTCTTCTCAAGATAATTGATGGAATTCTTAAGATTGAATTTTAAAAAGATAAAGAAATGAAGAAATTCATAATATCTCATTGTACCTCTTTTTTAATCTGACATATAGTATGTTTCCTATTTTTAAAAATAAGTTTTAGAACAGATTTCTTCTAAAAATTTTGGAAACAATAAAGACAAGTTTAAAACATAGTTTTATGTCTTTTTTCTTCTTTTCTAATTTTTGAGAAGAATTAACAGAAGACATAAATGTGTTAAATTTAAGCGATACTAGAGGCTGAATTTTTGTCCCAGATCTTTCAAATAAGAGGTAATATACCCAAGGGTCCATCACACCTACACTATCTCTACAAACCTCAAATAGTTAGACTTGAGGGCATATTATCCTTATCTTCCATTATTATTTAATAAATTTTCTTAAAAAAACTAATTTCATGAAATTCTTAAAAAATTATTAGGAAAATTAAAAAAACATCATCCAAATTTTTTAAATCATAGAATCACATCTCCATTAAATTCAGCAGTCTCTAGCATGCTTCGTTTAAATTATCTTATAAAAAACCCAAAATGGATATTATTTCAGTCTTTAGAGCAAAAAATCCAAAAAATTGGTTTTAAATTTTTTTGGGGACTCTCCTAAGAGGGTTAGCTGCCAGCCTGCTACAAATGATAGAGAAGAGATGAAAAAGGATGAGGGAAAGTGGGTTAAAAAAAAAACTTAAAAATGGTTTTTGGGCCCAAAATTGGGCCTAAGATGTTGTGTCGATACATAACGAAGATTTTGGCCAATATCTACAAAATATCAACGATACATGACCATATTCTCTACCATTGATATGCATCGGCTGATACGTATCAACTAGGCCTAAACCAATACATACCGCCCATTATATGGAGCCTTAATTATTCCTGCCGATTTCCGACTTCTTTATCGCCAAATTTTAATTGTATTTTTAAGACAATCAAATTATACCTGAACTATTTTCATCAAGTGTTTTCTTTTTTTGAAAGATTATTCTATCTCATACTTTTACTTTATGCTGAGTTGTACTTTTACTTTATGCTGAATTGCTATCAAGCACTCATGAACAGTCAAAGCAACAAAAGCAAGAGAGAGAGCCAAAGAAAGTACCTATCAAACATGCCCAAGGGATGACATTTCTCTAATAGTTCATGAACATCTCTCTCATGCAAGGTACCAGTAACAATAAGGACAACATTGTCAATCATGTGACCATACCTGAAAAATAACTAGGTAATTAAGCTTCCTTTTCCTATAAATGGCAAACAGACCAAGTTCAAGTTATAATCTTTTCATAATTCCATATTCCAAATATAAAATCTTCCATACTTGGATTGTCATTGAAAAAAAATACAAGGAATGAGAGTAAAATTAGCACAATACATACGTGATATACTCCAAGAAGGTTGATAAAGGCTCTGTGGCTTGGCATAACATGTGTTTGTACTCGTCAACAAGTTTTAGAGTGCATTTCTCCACGATTGTAGTCGTATGCAAGGGTGAAGGCTCTATAGGCAAATTAAAAAAACAAGCATTTTACACAAAGCGGAACTTCAATCAACTCTCACATAATCATAGCATCATTCTCGAAATTAGCATTTATATCCTCTAGGGAGTCCACAAAAATTTACACATACATATGTTCAAATGTACATACAGATGTGCATAGATACGTACATAATACACGCATGCATAAATGCACTAATGCACATATACATGCATACATGCATCCATCCGCCCATCCATCCCTACATACATATATACATGCATGCATGCATAATACATGCATACTTCCATACCTCCATATATACATGCATCCATACACACACATGTATAAGTACATGTATAAGCACATATATAGATAGAGGGTCTTAGAAACGCTTCGGTTTAAAATCCCCGGTGTTCTAACACTAAATGCCAGAGGGTGAGACCCAAGCAATGATGATAACATAATTTAATGATTGGATAGTTCATCATGGGACCTACCAAACTATCAAAAATAGGATTCAATGAATCAGTCTGACCTTTAATTTTTAGAAAATCAAAACTAAACCATTGGATAATTTTTTCAACTAATAATGCTTAATCGAAGAATGAGTATGCATCAAATGAACATTAATCTTGGTTGGATCTAAATCTAGAAAAGAAAAAAGATCATTTTAACAATTTAGATCCATCATGAAATGAGCCCACATGAGGCCCTCACACTTGGTCACACAAAATGCCAAGGTTGATGTTAGACTCAACCATACACATATATCCATATTATTCACTGTTTTACTACTCCATTATAGATCGCAATTTTTTCTTAGTTTTCAATAAATTAACAACCTCTTCTTCTGTTGCTACATCTGCATAAATGGGACCTATCGTAAATACGATGCACCGGTGCTCAAATAACAACTTCAGCACCAGTGTTCATGTGATCCAAGGCAGTGGAAAAGATAAAATAGTCTGTTTCCCTACCTTGACATGTGGTAGCCATCCATTGTCATTGAGGCAGTTGTCAATGTTCCAATAGAACAAAAATCAGTTCCACAAGACATTCCTACCTGTACAGTCTAATGCAATGATCATGGCACATTTTGGTTGAGGTCCACAAACATCCCCTTTGACTAGACAGCAAGCAAAACCTGGCAGAGTTAATTTTTAGGGCACTAAAACATCAATGGGTGAGATAGTGGGACTAACCAAAATGTCATGCATTGTTGTACGAGAACCATTCCCATAGTTCACCAACCAACATACATTCTGGACAAGATCCAGATTCAAGGTAAAAAGGAATCAAGAACAGAAAATATTTTTGACATCAACATAATAAATAACGATAATAAGAAATTGTTAGAAAAACAGATCAATGGAAACTGTGTTGTTTCTAATAAATTAAAGATCAGATGAAGCTTTCATAAAAAACTCCAAACATCAATGTTGTGTCCAATCTAACAAAGCATTAAACCAAAAATGAGCATAATGAATTGAAAATAAATAAATAAAATGAAGAATGAGAGCTCAGCTACTATCACAAACAGCTAAACCTAGGTAAAGTCGAACTACATCACTTCCAATAAATTATAGATCAAATGGAGTAATATAGCAAAAACCTAGTTCCACTTTCAACAAAAACTACAAATCCATTTCCCAATTAATGAGAAACTACTCAACTAATTCCCACTTTCATTAAAACTAGAACCCAGTCCCAATTTGTCTAAGGTTCATAAAAATTTACAGACCAAGTTTAATTTTTTTCAACAAAACACTTCAGGTTTCATCATAAATTGACACCCAGATCCAATTGCATTAAGGAAAAATTCCAAATAATCACTGTAGTGCCCCAATCAGCCTTTTTTTTTCAGCGTTGGAGGATCCAGTTAGGTGGTGTATTGGCAGATCTTAGCCGCTTTACTGGCCCAATCTAAAATGAGAAACTGTCAGGAAAACCAAATCCAGATCAATTTCAACCACGTTGCTTCTAATAAATTCTAGATAAAATTAAGTAATAGAATAAAACCCAGTTCCAGTTTCATCAAAAGGTACAAAACCCATTTCCAGTTCTATAAAAAAAATACAGACCCAGCTCCAACTTGTTACAGGTTCATTGAAAACAACAAACTCCTTTCCAATTTATTCAAGTTTCATTAGAAACTACAAACCAGTTCCCAATTTACCGAAGGAATCACTGCTGTATCCAATCTAAGCGAAGGAATTCAAGTCAAAGCGTATGGCGACAAAAGATGATGGGAGAAAAAAATTAAAGAAAAATGTGGGATTGGAGACAGACCGTTTTGCAGATAAGAGCCGTATTCAGTGGCGGAGAGATGCATCTTGATGTCGTCTAAGGTCTCACATTGACAGAGGTTGTTGTAGTCGGCAGCAGTGAGGAGGCCTGATCTATGGCCTCTTACGATCGCTTCCAAGTATCCGCCATGGATGTTGAATGTCATTGCTTCGAACCCGTACATCTTCCTCCTCTCCAATCTAATCCAAACTCTCGTTGCTGATTCCAAGATCGGATATGAGAGCAGGAACTGTGAGAGAAGAGGCCTGCTTCCTGCTTCCTGCTTCAATTTAGGGAGAGAGAGAGAGAGAAACTCCCATTAAATTCTTTAAATGAGTCTGAATATTCCAGTACAATATGGTAACTGGAATTACCATCAGCTTCGAATTTGAACAAATCTACGTTTAGTCTCTCTACCTCGTGGACAGGTACGGATGATGGTTAAATAAGTTTTTATTATTTATTTATTGGAGGATTGTAATTTATTCATTTATTAAATTATTGAAATTTATTTTAATATTAGTAGGAGATAAATATACAATTGACGACTAAAATAAAAAATATTTTAATAATTAATTTGACGAGTTTAAAGTATTTGATGTATTCTTATTATATGTATTGTAAAAAGAAAAAATTATGAAAAAGAATAAAATAAGAAAAAGAATTTTAAGATTAAATTTGTTGATTTGGAATTATTTGATAGACTCTTCGCAATATCAATTAAATATATAAATTTATACAAAACTTACTTGAAATAGAAAGTCCATTTAAAAAACCAAAAAAGAAAAAGAAAAAATCCAAGTTGAAGTATTTAATATAAATCTTGACTATTTATTTTATGAATAGTTGTGATTTGCTTTAATATTAGTAAAAAAAAATTGTTAAAAAAGACTAAATAAAAAATGATTTTTAATGTTTGATTTGAAGAGTTTTATGCAAACAAAAACTAAGAAAAAAGGCTGATTTTATGATTAGATTTTATCTAACAGTATTTAGATTTTTTTGAATTTACATATGGGAAATTGAGACACTGTCTACTAAAAAATTCATTAATTTCTTAGATTTTTTTTTTTTGATTTTTTTTTTTTTTGGATTTATATTGATAGAAATTCATTTGCGAATGTTAAATTAATTCTTGTGCTGTCAATTTAAGATCATTTACTTAGGTTTATTATTTTGATTATAATTCAATATAATTTTGATATATTATATGTAAGTTTTATTTTATTTTTATCTCGTTCAAATTAGTCATGTAGATACCTTATTCTAGCTCTTCTAGATAATTTTAAATGTAAATGCATTGTTTCAAACTAATAATAAGGAGATAAACTAGGTGTGGCCTTCAACGTGATCTTTACATACTTTTTTATTTGAAGGTAACCAAATTACATATATTAAAATGATAAACGATATTACAATTGCAATACAAAGGTTTAATAGACAAATATCCAAAACACGTAAGTGTTGTAACATTTACATCCAATTTCAAGTAGAATTTTAAAGAAAATTCGTGATAAAATATTACCTTACCCATTTTTCATTACATGAGTGAATGAGATCCCATTCCAATTGTAAACTCAAATGTGGATCAATGAAAAAATCCTATTTTTGATGGCAATTTTAATTTGGTTTAAGATTTATGTTATTTGCATTTAATTTACAAATGACTATATAGGTGACAGAGTGCTATCGTGTAAATTTAAATTTTAAAGGCTCATAAATATTCATTAATCAAAGGGAGTCAATGGAGTATTATACTATTTTTGCCTATTTGGATGATGACTACTTACCCGTGACAATTCAAAAGGATTAAGGAATTAATCTCCAACGAAACTGTTGTAGCAGGGAGGATTAGTAATACCTTGAGAGGCGGATCTTCATATCTACAAGTTAATGTCACTGATTTAAGATTATATACATAAGTTCAATATGCTAAATATGCTTTTATAATTTTTTGTTATACTTTTTACGAGTCATTGTGCGTAATTTTTTATTTACCATTATATTTTTTTAATTTTTATGTTTGATTAATTTATATATTAAAATTTAAAAATAATTTGAATTGTGTAAAATAATTACACTGACTGTGAGTAAAGAAATAGATTAATGTAATTGTCAAAATGAATTTTGAACTTAATTGTGGTTTGCTTTTAATATTGAAAATAAAAAATAAGAAAAAAATATTAAAAATTAATTAAGAATATAAAATATAACTGGGAATCTTTTTAAGTTGACTCATGTGGCCATTATCTATCCATGAACAATGACTCAACACCATCCATAGCTTGGCTAACATTACATTATCTTTTATCTCAATGTACTTGACTTTTCTCATGAATTGAATATTTATTTAATTTAAAATGATTTTGAATTGATCTCACCTTGGATAAAAAAATTATACATTTTTTATTTTAGTATTGATTTTAGGAATTTTGAAAATGATAACTTCTAAAATTCAATAGATTTGATTTTTTGTGTGTAATATTATCTATAAAATAAAATTCAAAAGGTTTTGAGTGATGAATCTATGGCAAAAAAGATAGTCTTGAATTCAATAGTTTTGAGTTCGATTTTCCTCTAAAGTCATCTTCAATATAGAGAGCCACTTTCCAATAAAATTATTGATCTATTGGTAAGGAGACTTTTTTTTTATATATATATATGTCCCGATTAGTTAAGTGCTCCAAAAACTTAAAAAACTTTATAAAAAAAATATTATTTAAAAAATATAAATGGATCTAATCTCACCCCTTCAATCCCATCCAAGTGGGCCTCTATAGACACACTAGTGCAAGATCGTTGATGGACAGCATTGTGGTGACTGCTGAATCTGTCTTTGAAAAAAGAACTAAGCTAAAAGCCTACAACCTAATCACATAATTTTTTTTTGTTATTCTGAGTTTGATAAATGTCAAAATAAAATCTTTAACCTTTTGAAAAATTCATCTATGCAAGAAATTATTGCACATAAACAGACGACATTACGAAAATGAAACAGAAGAAAAAAGGAAAAAAAACCCATTCCCTATTTTCTTGATTTATTGACAAAAGGTCAATTTCGAGAAAAAAGAGTGAGGAAGAAAATAGGACTTCTCTGATACTCATTTTCTCTTCTACAGGGCACAAATCACGAATTCCAGGTCGTATTTCTTCCATTCTTCAAATTTCTCGTCTCTGATACCCGATCGAAAGATTTTGAAGGAGTTGGAGATTTGAAGAGTCTTCTAGGGTCTGCATCGATTGTTGATAGTGGAATTTTGGAATTTGTCTCTTCCATTTTTTTTCAGTTTATCTGGTTTGGAAGAAGATTCTAAATCTTAGATCATGAAAACTGGAAAAACTAGAGATTATGATATCTGATTAGAGAATTTTCGAAGGACAGCCGGAAAGAAGGTTTGAAACAATTTTTTTAGGGTTTAGATCGATATCTGGTGGAAAGGAGACGGATTTAAGGAATTCACTTTTTTCTTTTCTTAACATCTATTGTTTGGGCGAAGAAATCTGAGGTTTAATCGATGGAAACACGAAAAGGCTGAGCTCGTTCATTCTTGTCAACTGGAGAGTTCCCCTTTTCGATCTCTGTTGGAGAGTTTTCGGAGAAGAGAGTGTGGAACGCAGTCATGGGATTCTCTACACCGTATATCATCAATTGATCTGGGATTTATACCTGAAATTTATAGAATTTCTTCGTTTGTGGGTTTCCTGATTAATTCGAATTGAAACCCAAAATTTAGAGAATATTCCTTTTGTGGGTTTTGATTGGGTTGGTGGCTGTAAAGCTAGAAAATTTCAGTATTTCTTCATTTTTGTGGTTTTTTTTTTTTAATTTTTAAATTTGTTTTTAGCTGATTGGCTTGGTGCTAGGAGATTCTTTCCAAGGGTTTTGATTTCTATGCAATTCACTGGAATTAGAAGATGTATAGCAATTTCAAGGAGCAGGCGATAGAATACGTGAGGCAGGCAGTTCAAGAAGACAATGCAGGGAATTATGCCAAGGCCTTCCCTCTTTACATGAATGCTTTGGAGTACTTCAAGACCCATTTGAAGTACGAGAAAAATCCAAAGATCAAAGATGCGATAACCCAGAAATTCACTGAGTATCTTCGGCGGGCTGAGGAGATTCGCGCTGTTCTTGATGATGGGGGGCCTGGGTCTACTGCAAATGGCGATGCTGCAGTGGCCACACGGCCAAAGACCAAACCAAAGAATGGGGATGGAGGAGAAGGGGAGGATCCTGAGCAAGCAAAACTAAGAGCGGGGCTCAATTCTGCGATTATAAGGGAGAAGCCGAATGTTAAGTGGAACGATGTGGCTGGGCTTGAGAGTGCAAAGCAGGCACTGCAGGAGGCTGTCATTTTGCCTGTCAAGTTCCCACAATTTTTCACCGGTCTGTTTGTTAATCAACTCAGTTCCCTAATGTTTGTCTTTGGCTAATTTTTGCTGTTTTTCTTTGTTCTTTGTTTCTGATTACTGTCTTGTTTACAACTTCAGAAATAACAGTATCATCAACAACAGTATTTTTTTAACACTCCCACATATTTGATCAGAATGCACTGCTCTAATTGCAAATTGGTCACATGGATTATGTTCATGTTAGGTCCTTATTTTTACAAATTTCATGTAAGCAGTGAATGAAAAGGTATTGTTTCAGTTTTACTGTGAAGACTATTACATACTTATGTTGCCTATGCTTGAATATGTAAGCAGTGACCTTCTGTAAACTCTAAGTGGACAGTACATGGTTTAGCCTAGTTAATCTATTTAGTGTGTTTGGAATTATGTATTTTTCAACTATAATTTAGAGCATTTTTCTTATTATGGGAAATAGTTGTGGCTGATAGTAATGCTTATGGTAAAACGTATTTAAGAATTATGATAATGAATAGGAAAGAATTGCCTCAAAATAAGGTGATGGAATTGAAAGCTGAAAAGGCAACAACTCCAAAAGAAAATGATTAGAAAAGGGGAATTGGGGACATGAATCACAATGAAATGTGAATTCAAATATGAACTTGTATTAAACAAAATGCCAAGGATGTTTAACGGAATCTAAAGGGCACAAGAACCTCAGGGTGTATTTGGCAACTGTTAGATTTCGAGCCTATAAGATTTTTAACCTGTCATATTAGATAAGAATGCTATCTAAATAAAATCCTGTTGTTTGGGAACTTAGGAAATCTTGATAGATTAAAATATCTCTATTCGGTATTTGCTGAAGATTTTGTTAGATTAAATTCTTGTCGTTGGCAAATGCTGTCAGAATAAAACTATAAATGTTTCTAAATATTTTTATGTTTGATTAAATTAAATTTTCAAATCCCACTAAAAGTGTTGGCGATGAGTGCAGTAGAAAGGTTTATGTTTCAGTTTAGGTCCCAACCAGAATTCACCTTCTTTGGTCTATGTCAAATTTAATTTTTGTTGTTTGGCAAATGTTGTCATAATAAAGCTATTAAATATAGATGTTTCAAAAGGTTTGATGTATAATTAAAATGAACTTCCAAATTTCACTAAAAGTGTTGGCAATGAGTTTGATGGGAAGGTATACAGTTTAGTGGGCTACCTGAAGTATCCTTCATTGGATCAATCAAGTCACTCCTTTTGAGCTTCTGAAATTTGAGCACTTACGAATTACTTTAGAAAGACCTGCCCAAATTTTAGTCAAACAATCTAATTTTAGGCATTTTAGAATATATATATATATATATATATGTATGTATATATATATATATATATATGTATGTATATATATATATTATTGGTGTACTATGTCAACCTAATTAAATAAAAGCAAAATCACCATTTTAATAATTTTGAGAATATTATAAAATAATGAGGTATTAGCCAGAATTAAAAAAATTAGGTTATCTTTTCTTTGGATGAGATAGTAATTGTTCTTGAAACTCTAAATAATTATTTTTTGAAAGTTTCTTTTTAAAGATGAAACTCTATCATAGTCAGAAATTGGCTAACTAGGCTTCAGTTATCACATCTCTCTCTCTCTCTCTCTGAGGTCTATTCACCATTATGGGTTTGCAATTTTTATCCAGAGATGGTGTTATGTTTGATAACTGTTTTTCCTTGTGTTCCTTTTTAGGCAAGCGACGACCATGGAGGGCATTCCTTTTATATGGTCCACCTGGAACTGGAAAATCTTACTTAGCCAAGGCTGTTGCCACAGAGGCTGACTCAACCTTTTTTAGGTAAATTTCCTCTCGATATCTCATTTACTCTATATTCTTAGAAAACCTAGAGTGGTCAATTGAAATAAATTTAACTCCTATTAACCTTTTTCCCCAATGAGAAGTTGTTTGATCCGTTGTTTCACAGTTTCTCAGCAGATGTGTTATTTTTATTCTTTTGATGTTTTGTTCACTACTTGATTGTTTGGATTACTATTGAAGTTACGAATAATCTTCATTTCATCTTGCAACTTCCCTTTGCATTACTTTTTTTAATAAAGTTTTTGCTAAAGTTCAATTTAACTTGACTTATGAAACACGAAAGGGGAACACTTCACTTTAATTTTATAACTTATTTATTTATTAAATGAAAAAATACTGCTAAAACTAATAAAAGGGAATATCATAGCTCTGGTATGAGATGATGTTCTCGATGTAATATGCTACCCTGAATGGAACTGGTTCCTTTATTTTAGCTTGTATATTGATAGGCCAATATCACAGCAAGAGGAAATGATTGCTGAACATTAACCCGTTCTGATGAGACTTCACAAATTGAATTAATAGGCTGAAGCTGACAGTGTACCTTTAACATCCCATTGGCTCATAAGAATGAGCAAGACAAGGAAGAAAGAAAGAAGAAAAAGAAAAAAAAATGAGCGAGGAAGAAAGAAACAAGCTAGAAAAAAGAAACTAAGTATTGGATGTTTGTTTTAGTGGTTGCTCTCATTGAATATTACCCTCCCAAAGCCCATCACATCTCTTTGGTTATATAGTTTAGTAGTTTCCACAGTTCTAAATATCTCCTCTTTTCTCGCCAAATGGGTTTAGGTGCTATTTCTTCATTATCAAGTATCCTTATGCTCAAAATTTTGGTGAATAATCTTGTTAACTAGACAAGTGGGATCTTAGTCATCAAAACTCATATATGTATACTATTGATGAAGGCCAAGGGTTTGAATTGGTAAGCAACAAATCCATGGTCTTCCAATAAGGGGCTTTAGGAAAATTGAATTTAGGCTCTATGACATAGAGAAAATCCTAAGTCAATTTACCTAAATTTTGGGTAGGAAATTCAACAGTGGCTCGAAAAAGGAATTTAGAGAAAATACAAAGCCAAATTTACCTAAAGGATGGTTTTTAGATCCAGGGCTTACTATATTTAAGTAAATTTCTCTTTCTTAGTTCATTTATCCGTAGAAATCGGCTCCAATATGACAATGTGAATTGAGAAAACCCAACTCCATGTGGTGAATCCTAAGGTTGAATTTCACTTTCAAAGAAATTCTAATGGACCAATGAGTACCTTGAATATGAAATTTTGCGCCATGAAAATCTCACACTTAGTGTATGAATTATGAATTCTCAGAAAATTAAATTGCACAAATTTAAAGGCAAAATAAATTCAACAAGAAATCATAAGAAAAATTGATAATTCACATTAAAGGGGGAACTCAATTGAAGAAACACCAATAACCACGGCGTGTGGTTGTCCATGGCCCTTTATTTATAGTGTAGGAATTACAATAACTTGACAAAAATAAGCTTTCCCGATGCTCAGGACACCTGATTGCAAAATCATTCATAACTTTTTCTACATATGTTGAAATTCTACAAGCTTAGGCTTGTTGGGAAGGTTTTCTAATGAATCCATTTTTACAAAAATCTGACGTCGTTTGATACATTAATATGCTTATAAAGTTACCACTTTTTTCAGTCAATCCTAGAGTGTTATTTTAAAAATAAGAAATAAAATAAGGAGAGGAAATTGTGAGGTAGACCATGTATGTTGGCGTGGATTCCATGCTAATTTCATCCATCCCTTGCTATCTTCTCTCCTTGCGTCTATTTTTTCTCCTTTGACCTTGTTCAATCCTTGTTGAGCAAGGAATTGTGCGAAATTCGAATTGAAGAAACCTTCCAAAATATGGGCCTTGCAAATTGAATTTTACAAGCCCCAATTATTGTAAATAGGCCTAGACCCATTGTACATGGACATGGGCCATTAAAAATATAAATTTTGGGCTGAGGTCTTCCAAAAATTAGGCAAACAGAACCATTAATTTTTCTGCAAAAATTGAGCAATGTATGATCCAGGGGTTTAAAAATTGGTATCGGCCGATATATCGGCTGATACGATATGTCGACCGATATATCGTTATCGACCGATATTTTTCTCTTTCCTCCTCGTTTTTTTAAATATTGGCCGATATAATACGGCCGATATTGTGAATATCGGCCGATACGATATGATATCGGCCGATATTCACATCTTTAAAACCGATATATATCGGCCGATATTTCGACCCCTAGTATGATCTTCAATTTCACAAATAGGCCTGGGTCAACTATCTACCCTAATGTACACTCTTTCTCTCTCACATATCATCCTTGCTGATTGTCTTATATTTAAGATATTTTTCTACAAGTTGATTTTTGCAATTGTTTTATAAGCGTGTATAATCAAATCCTTAGAGTAATGTGGTACATGCCAAATGCATTGTAGTTAGATGATCCCCTTTTTGTGAGCTCACTTGGGACCACTTCCTATCACAAGGGCGGGTGGTATGGTAAGGTCTCATTGTGGGTAATGGTTGGGCCAAAATCTTTTCTATTGGATGATAGTAGCTATAGGCTAAGGGCCCACATGATTTAACAATATAAACTTAGGTTGATTTATAATGGTTTATTTCACACAAAATAAATAGAATTTGGTTGCACGCGTTCTTCTGGAGGAGGGATTAATTTGTGGGTTTGGATTCACCAAAGATTGTGCTCATAAAAAGGGTCAAACATGCTTGGCTTGAATTTTTTATTTTATTTTAATTTGAAAGGTAACTTCATTAATCAAAACAAAAGAAGGGATATAAGAAAGACAAAGAAAGGCATGCCAACTTTCTGAAGTTTCCTTTATTTTTATTTTTAATATTTTTGTGGGATTAGTGTTTAGAATTTAGGTTTTGATCATGACCCCGGATTTTTTGAGACATGACTTAAATAAGGGAAAAATGCCCTTTTTTTTTTTCAGCTGTTATTCTCAAATTTATTTCTTTACATTCTAATGTCAAATTAGATAGACGGGAAAATTTCTACCGAAATTTCTGCAAGTGTCATCTGTATTTTGGACTTCCCACAGGGCCTTGTATTTAGCAAGTCTTTAGCAAGACATTTCTATCCATCTTTTACCTTCTTTCACCAAGACCCTTCTATTTTTTATTTTTAATGGGGTATCTGCTCTTTATTTTCCATCTCAATTCGGTGTGGTCATAGATATCCTCACCTTCCATGGTTCATGAGTGGTGATGCAAATTTTCATGTTCTTGATATGTTTCTTGTAACCCATGTAAACTATTAATGTAATAGCACTAAACTATATATGATATTAACAGCCTCCTCGAGTAAAATTCAAACCTAAAATTCACCATTACTTGCCATGTCGAATGTTCAAAATGACAAAATTACCCTTATAGAAAAAAATGTGCTTACATTTTTTTGAAAAGAATGTGCTTACATTTTTTTGAAAAGAATATTATCTTATCCTTTGCTTCTTGGTCCCAATACTCATTTATCTTTGAACAAGTAGTACCATATTTTTAACTAATTTTCTTTTCTTTCGAGTTATAATTTTTATGAGGTTCTCATAAATACTCATGGGTTGTTTTAATATTTCCATGGTCATCCCTCTCCTTTTTTCTCCTTAGGGTCACTCTTCTTTTTGTTTTATTTTATTTTATTAATTTTCATGGAATCATTTTTGTTATTTTGTGAGAAATGATTGGTTTTAATTTTCTCTGTTAATTACTTTTCATGAGAAGGGTATTTTTGTTATTTTACATGATCGAATGTATTGACTAATAGTCGAGGGGGGTTTTGAGATTCTCATGAAAAAAAAAGGTTTTTTTTTTTAATATTCTAAAAAACATAGGGTGTTTTTTTGAATTGTGAGAAAATTGCTGGGAAGATGATGTCTTCTCAGTATATATGTGCATTAATATGGGAAAACAAAAAATATTGACACTACAAAAACAATATAAAATCAAGCCTATAATAGCAAAGCCAACAAACCACAAATAAAATTTACGTGGAAAACCCTCCAGTGTGAATGGAAATACCACGGGGCAAATATGAGAGAGTATCCAACTAGTAGTAAGGAGAGTATAATATTTTCATCTCAAGTTGTGCCAAACTTGAGGAATTACAAAGAACTTGAAGAATAAAAAGTTACCTCTCTGATGTTTCTAAAACCTATTTTCGTCTTACCTACAACTCTTTATTTCATAGAAGAAGAAATTTGATCTCAAGAAGTCATTTGTTGCCATGAGATCTAAACCATGGTGATGGGAAGAAAGATTGTTAAAGTAATGCCTTCTTAGACAATTGGATGGAACACACACACACACACAAAAAAAAATCTAATCTCCCTCTCTTTTTCTTTCTCTCCCTTTTCTTTAATCCTTGAAAAAGAAAACCCCAACTCTAGATCTCTTGAATATAGATCTAGGGTTCTCTCTCACCACTCTTTGAATAAAGAGTCTCTTTAAAATAGTTTGAAAGCAAAACACCCAAGTAGTTGTTGTCCCTCTGTCCTTCTAATTTTTGTTTTCTAGTGTGGGAGTTTTTTTTTTTATATAAGTTTCTCTTTTTTAATTTATAAAGAAACCCACTAGTCATGTAAAGAGGCTTATTAGCTATCTTTGGAGGAGGGCGAGGGGTAGGGAGTGGTAAAATTCCTAAGGAATGTCTACCATCTCCCTTGCTAG
The DNA here is from genome assembly GCA_022113865.1 of Chimonanthus praecox. Classification (NCBI taxonomy): domain Eukaryota; kingdom Viridiplantae; phylum Streptophyta; class Magnoliopsida; order Laurales; family Calycanthaceae; genus Chimonanthus; species Chimonanthus praecox. The sequence continues at coordinate 23,165,910 of CM039094.1, read as the reverse complement.
TGGGGAATTTTTGTTCCCTATGCAAAGCAGCGCCTACTTTTACTCTCTCTTCCATTCAAATCTACAACACCCATTTTTCTCCCCCTTCCATTCAAATCTAGGTTATGTTCCCCAATTCTTCTCAAATGTGGCGAGTGACAAAGCGAGAGAACTTATTTCCAATGTTCCCTGCCTTTATATGGACATCTTGTTTTCTAGTTCCCTAGTGAATCCCCTATTTGACACATCGTATATATATTTTTTTGCGAGTTTGTGATACCTAGCCCCAATTTCTAAATGTTCATTTAAAACAAAATTTCATAATTTTTTTTTTTGTGTGCATGTGGGTGTGTGTACATGTGCATGCGTGGGCGTGTGTTGGTGGAGGGAGGTGTGATCTATAGGTAGAGTTGAGAATTTTTGACCTGACCCATGACGAAAAAAATTGGGTTTGGGTCATCATTAAAAATAAATAAATTAAATTGACCCGACCACCTGGCCCGGATTTACCCAAACCCGAATCCAACTCGAATTAAATAATTTTTTTTTTTTTACCTATTAACTTTAGTCCATGTACCCCACTAAGTTAAAAATCGTGTCCTATTGCATCAATCCTTATCCCAGTGTGGTCACATGAAAGGAAAGCCCTTTTATCTTTAATTTATTATTATTTTTTTTCTAATTTTAGAAATTTCTAGAAAAATTCTGGTCGGTTTGGGTTGAATAAAATCCGGGTCAGGTCAGACAGAAACTGTTACTGTGTTATTACCTATAGCCAACTTGAACCGACCCAACCAATTGCCACCTATTTGGGTTGGGGTGGGGGGTGGGCAGGAGTTGACATCATGGAATTGTGTGCTTTGCATGCATGAAACAATGTGTATCAGTTGTGGATGCAGTTGGCTTGTTTTGTGGGCAACCGGGTTGACATGTTTTTTTTTTCTTTTTCCCCCTTCTAGCATTTCTTCATCGGATCTTGTTTCAAAGTGGATGGGTGAAAGTGAGAAGCTGGTTTCAAACCTTTTTCAGATGGCTCGTGAGAGTGCTCCTTCCATCATCTTCATCGATGAAATTGATTCCTTATGTGGTCAGCGAGGAGAAGGAAATGAAAGTGAAGCTTCACGGCGGATTAAAACAGAACTTCTTGTACAGATGCAGGTATCCCAAATTAGTGTGGTGAAGGCAGGGTTATCATATTCTAGGTTCCAAGCTTCATCATTTGTTTTTGTTAGGATGCAGACGAACTGATCTTGTTTATTCTATATTATTAGATAGTATATTCAACTGTGATGGATAAACAGTTGCAGACTAAATTGGGTGAAAAGGAGTGTATTTTGACAAATTTAGAAATTATGGGGCTTGCTTTGATGCATTTCACTGGTGTAGAGTAGAAGTGAATGGGATTTTTGTATTGGGTTGAGTGATAACTGAAAAGTCCACCCAGATTGGATGTTTATAACCTTGTGATTAGGAGCCTTGAAAATAGACACAGAAGTTTGGTCATGGTGTCTATTTTGCAAACCTTGAGTACATTCATGTTCCCTTCTATTGTGTGTTTTTTTCCCCATCAGTGCTTCTAGTTCATTTTCATTTTATTTAAACACTGTCTGATCTTGTATTACTGCTACAGGGAAGAGTTTCTATGACCCCTTTTTTAATAAATCTTGCTCATGAGAGGGAAGCTCATGCTTGACACATAGTCCACTTTCTTATGGCCTATAAACTATCTATTTAGATGAGCATTGGCACAAAAAAACTGTATGATGATTATTACTATTGGGACTATGATTGGGATGGGTTATTAGTGATTCTTTCTTCAGACTGCACATTTTCTGCTCTATTAGCTTAAAAGTTGTTTTTCTTTTTTCTTTTGATTATTATTGTTGTTATTTTTATTTATTTATTTATTTATTTCTTTTGCTTCTGTAACACTAGCCTATATTCTAAAATATTTTGGTACTCCCTGAAAGATAGATAAATAGTCTTTTACTGAGGTATAATAGGGTAAATGGCTCTGCTGTTGATAATGACGATATAATCTTAAAGCTGCTTACCTGCATTTTTTGTCTCAGGGTGTGGGAAACAATGACCAGAAAGTTCTTGTTCTTGCTGCAACAAATACACCATATGCTCTAGATCAGGTATGGTCTGAGTTGGCTTGTTTTCCATGCTAATGTTCTTCTGCCTTGAGACCCTTCCTTTCTCTGGTAGCTTGTTTCCTATCTTGAGGGTTTTGGAACTTTATGCTTTACGGATAGTAGATGATGAATGGATTGTAGGCCATCAGGCGAAGATTTGACAAGCGGATTTACATCCCTCTTCCTGATTTGAAAGCAAGGCAACACATGTTCAAGGTACCATGGCTTGTGCATATTATTTAATTTTAAATGCATGATCTGAATTATCTCCCTTCTGAATTAATTTACTTCCTGTTTTACAATTGGTGAGATGATTTTTTTTTGCACCTTGTGTGTTCTAAACTGAATAATTTAAAATGGTTCCCTGTTCATAAATAAATTAATATTCACCATTTTCTATAAGCTTAGCAAATTCAATTTTGTAAACTATTTCCATGTGAACTCTCAGATTTGTCTCTCCATTCTGTCTACCGAAGTATTTCTATTCAGTGGGTTTCTGATGCTTTCCTGTAATTGCAGTGTAATACCTTGTTGTTTGCGCACATTGTACTGTCAGAGGTGTTCCTGGAATGGAGTCCGTTGTGTTTTTTTTTGCCGGAGTCAAATATATAATCCCGACTTGAGTAAAAGGAGAAAAAAGGATTCAATCACTAAGCTTTCTAGTTGTAAAAAAAAAAAAAATTTAATTGATTTTTTTGGAATAGAATGAATTATTTAGTTGTATTTGCCAATAAAGAAAATTAATGCCTTGAACTGAACAAATCATGTTTGTAGATTTGCATTCTGTCATCACTATGTACTAATGATAACTAGGAAATTTGATATGGGTAGTACGACGGGCAACATGCATGAGGCCTATTCTCCACCAGTTTGGCTAGCTTTCAGATTTTTTAGATTTGGATTAAATTTCGGTTTAAGTTTGTGATTTTAAATTATGGCCATATTTTGGGTGTAATATGGTGTCTGATTGACATGACATTGGATTGATTGGATGGCTTGTTGAATTATCTACTAAATGAGCAATAAGTTCATCCAATTTTGACATTAATTGAATAAGTCATGACCATTGATATGTGAAGGTGTAATGGAGTGACATGACAGGGATCGTGTAGATGTATTTTCTTCATTGTAGTAAATAATGTAAATATAATAGGAAGGCTTTGAGGCCATTAGAGTTTTGTTACTGTTGGAAGCTTGGAGGCTTTTGGAGGGTTTATTTGGAAACCTATTGTAGGTAAGGAACCTTGTGGCCAAGAATTAGGTCATCTCCTTCCTATCAAGTGTGAAATTTGTTGGTTGTAACCCGAAATCCCTATCCTTTTGGGAGCCAGATCACAGAAATTTCACCAAAAACCTGCCTCTTGGAAAAAATATTATCTTGCCTCTGGTGGTTGATTGGTTCTTATTGAATCCACCCTCAATAACCTCCTGATCTATTTTTCTCTCTTTTCAAAACCCCTTCAAAAATTGTGAAGATTCTTGAAAAGATCCAATGGTTCCATTGGATGGGTTTGGGGACAAAAACAAAATTCATGTTGTCAAGTGGGGGGGTATTTATTTGCCTTTGGAGAAAGGTCATTTGGGTTAGGGTAACATAATGGAAAGAATTGGTCACTCCTTGCAAAGATGTGGAGATTTGGTGAGGAAAAAGCAGCTCTATGGAGGAAGTAATAAAAATAAAATATGGTGAAATGGGGAAAACATGAAGGAATATCTTATGGAGGGGATTCACAAATTTGGATGGACATTTTTAAGATTGGTAGAGGTCCATTGGGTGGGTTTTGATAAAAGAAATTCAGAACTAGTGGTGTGTGATGGTGCATTGATAAAGTTTTGGGAGGGTAAGTGGATAGGGTGGGAGCCCCTAATGCTTTCATTCCCAAGATTTTATTCCATCTCAAATAAAAAAAATGAACTCATTAAGGAAGAGGTAAAGATTGTGGTGTGGAGGAAAGGTATGGGGCTTCAACTTCCTGGAGGAATTTGATGGATCATGGAATTCCGTTATTTGAAGACTTATTATCATTGATTGATAGATACTTCCCAGTTGATGGTATGGTTGATAGGACGTTTTGGAATAGGAGCCTAGTGAGATCTTTTCATGTAAATCGTTCTTCTTAAACCTAATCCTCATTCCATTTGTCAAATCCATTTGTACCTGCAGCCCCTTTCAAGGTCAAGCATTTTATTGTGTAGCCTACCTCAATGAGGTCTGACCATTAACAATCTTAAAATTAGAAAATTTTCCACCACCGATATAAGTTACATTTGTTGGAAGAATGAGGAATCAATCGACCATTTGTTTATACCTTCTGTTTTACTCTTTTGTTCCTACTTCCTTTCTCTTTTTTCTTTTCTTTGGGTAATTCCTCTTTTGCTTCCAGATGGGGATTGAGTCCTTTCCCCAAGAGAAGTCAAGCTCTTTGGAGAATGATCCCTTTGGCCATGATTTGTTTTGATTGATTGGAATGTAATATAAGAATTTTTTAAGACGTCGCAAAGGCAACATCACTCAATGGGCTTTGATTATGGGTTCTTTTATTGGTGTTGTTGCTGCCCAGCTTAGTTGTAGCTGGAAATCATTGACTTAATTCATGTTTTATCTACTTTGAGTTCTGTTTCTGTTTCCAGGAGCCCCTTGCTGGGCCTGGTTATTCCTTTTTTGTATTTTTTAATTTTGATTTAATAAAATATTCTTTTATCACTTTAAAAAAAAACAGTGGAAATCATTGTTGTATGCATACCTAGTACCTGTTTTATGCATAATCTAGTATCCAAGTATTTGCACCTTTGCCTTCAGCAATTGACAACTGAAATCTTGGTAGTTCTGTATACCATTTGGGCTATGGATCAGGGTGAGTTGAAGTAGGGGATTCTCTAGGGAGCTTGAAAAATAGAGGGTTCCCCTCTAGGTAGAGAACCCCCTATTGCCACTTTCTCTACAATTTAAGAGAGACTCTTTGGTAAATTTAGAGTGGAGAATTTGACTTTCCCTAGAGAAATTAAATAGTTGTTTAGACGTTACAAGTGAAGAATAGAGGAAATTTTTTTTTTTATATTTCATTGCTAAGCAAAGAAGTTTTACCACGTATAATATGTGGTGAGACCTTTTTACTCAAGTAATCATTGGCACACACACATAATGGACAAATACATAGTAGGACCTATATACAATGAGATTTCAATCAAATAAGTAAAACAAGAGACATGGGACATTATATATTTCTAATCCATCAAAATCTAATCACTTATTAATAGAAAATAAATTTTATACTCCTACCCGATCTTTATCCATTCACAAATATACTTAATAAACAACTTTAATTATGTAACTAGAATTAATTAATGAATAAAAGTTAGCATAATTAAGTAATTATATATTTCTAATCCATCAAAATCTAATCACTTATTAATAGAAAATAAATTTTATACTCCTACCCGATCTTTATCCATTCACAAATATACTAAATAAACAACTTTAATTATGTAACTAGAATTAATTAATGAATAAAAGTTAGCATAATTAAGTAATTATATAAGCAAAGGTGGCTTAATAAATTCAATCATAAAAACTAATTGTGTAATTGAACTAGTTAATTTATAAAAATATCATAATTTAGCAATTGAAAATATTTATTTATGAATTACATCATTATAGTTGATTTAATTAATTTAATTAGACAAGTTCAGTTGTTTAATGGACTAATTAAAGTATAAAAGACAGCAAAATTAGGTAATTGGCAATGTTTAATTGAGTAATTGAGCTAATGAAATCAAAGAAGATAATTTAAGCAAGTAATTACATAAGTTAAAAAATTTAATTAATCTAAGTAGAAATTTTGAATTGTTAAATTAGTTTAATTAATGTATAAAAATAGCATAGTTAAGCAATTGATTTTTTTTAATTAAGTACGTGCCTTATTTGAGTTCATTTAATTAATCTGAATAAGATTTTATTTGTTTAATTGATTTAATTGAAGTATAAAAAATATCATGAATTAATAATAAGTATTAAAATATTCATTTAATAAAAAATGTACTAATTATGAACAGAGTGGGGATTTGAAGGGTGGGGGAAGTTAGTGCCATAAATTGATCTCCCCACCCTTAAAGGGAGAGTCAATTCACCCTATTTCAGTGTGAGTTTTTAAGGTGTGGAACTTGCAATGGGCAAACAGGGTGAGATCCAATTTTTAGGGTGAGTTCACTTCCCCACCCCTGACTTACCTTGATCCAAACACAGCCTTGTTGTTTTGCTACTGTTGTGATTTCATGTGTCCTAGATTGGTCCATGTATTGCTAATAAGAAAGAAATCATATAATAGGAAATATGAATTTTTGATGATTTTGAATCAGGTGCATCTGGGTGATACTCCTCACAACTTGACTGAAAGTGATTTTGAGCTTTTAGCTCAGAAGACAGAGGGGTTTTCAGGTTCAGACATTTCTGTTTGTGTAAGTGATCTATTTTATTAGGTGTTGACAATGTTCCTGAAGGATATTGATCTGCCAGTTTCTAGATCAATGACCCATCTACTATTCTATGACAGATTAAGGATGTTCTTTTTGAACCTGTACGCAAGACTCAGGATGCCATGTTCTTCATAAAGACCCCTAATGACACGTGGGTGCCTTGTGGGCCGAAGCAGCCAGAAGCTATTCAGACCACCATGCAGGAGCTTGCAGCAAAAGGCCTTGCTTCAAAGGTATGTATGGTATCAGTACCAAAAATCAATCTTGTTTTACAAGTTATATTCAGCTGATTCTTTTACTTTCTGAAATGGAATTAATTTATTAATTTATCGGCAATAGTAGGATATGTAGGTCTTACCATCCACTGTAGAGAATGTGGTTATAAATTATAGTAATCTAATAATGAGTCTTGTAGGCATAACTTATTGGTGTTATACCTATAGGTCAACTTATTCCATGAAAGAGGAATATACATTATACACATTATATTTTTCTTGAAATTGTATAATATGATAGACATACAATACAAATTTTGAAAACATAGCTTAAGTGGAACCTTGGGGGTCGAAATTCATGGTATAATGCAAGTATCTTTGAGCTTCTTGAGTGGGATATCTATACCATTATGTTTCTTTTGAAAGAAGAGCAAGTTGTTTTGCATTGATGTTGCATTTGAATTATAAAGGTGCTTTCTTTCATATACAAATTAGTACTCCAATTTTTAAATTTTAAGCTTTGTATGTTTCTTTTGAAAGAATAGCAAGTTGATTTGCATTGATGTTGCATATGAATTCTAAAGTTACTTCTTTTCATATACAAATTTGTACTCCAATTTTTAAAATTTTAAAAGCTTTGAAATCAATTCAAAACATGGCTACAAGGGATTTAACTAATTTGTGTTTGCCCTGGGTTTATTGTGGCAATTGATGGCTTCAACAGATTCAACCACCGCCAATCGCAAGAACGGATTTTGATAAGGTGCTAGCAAGACAGAGGCCAACTGTTAGCAAAGCTGACCTTGAAGTACATGAAAGATTCACCAAAGAATTTGGTGAGGAAGGCTGAGGGGATGCGATGTCGTAATTGTATTTATGCTCATGTTCTGAGTGAAATATATTTGTGGTGACACTACAGAAGTTGTGGGGTAACTTGTATTGAGAATGATACCTAAAGTTGCCAAACCAGAGGATTAAGATTTCGGAATGTTAAACTGTGTTTCTGATTATGTGCTCCTTGATATGTTTATGTTATATTTCCATTTTAGATCCCAATTCCTCATTTGTGGTGCTTGGTGCATGTCAATTTCATGCTCATTTGACCAATTTCTGTAGTTTAATTAAAACATTAGAATAAATTAAAAAATTGTGCAGCCTCTCTTTCTATAAGATTTTGTATTTATTTTACTACACAAGTGTTTTGGATAGACATGGTAGACCCAAGCACTGCAGGACTTTTTATCATTTCTTTTCTCCTTTTAGCCTTTTCAGCATATTTCTCTTTTGTTCTTCTAGTCTGTTTGGACTAGGGAAATATAGGAGAAATGAGTTTCTCAAAACCTTGGTAAATTTTAAGTGTAGTCAATACCATCCTCCATATTCTATTTTCCTACTTTTAAACATTTCCTGATTCTAGACTAACTATAGGGAAACACAAAATTATTTTTTCTACTTAATCTCAGGGCATTTTTCTCCACAACATTTTATGTGAAAATGGAAAATGATTTTCATATTAAAATTATTTCCATTGCTTCGTATAGATTTTTTGCATAAAAAATTATTTTCGTACTTTAGTCATTTTTCACAAGAACTGTCGAAAATGATTTTCTAGGGAGAGGGATTGCAAAGCAATTTTTCTGCAACTTGTGAATTTTAGGGCATATTATCCAACCCATGATCGAAGATGCAGATCAAGAAATTGAATTTCAATTATTTGTGGAAACATATCAATTGGTAGAACCCTTGATAAAAGAAAGAGATGCTGTGTATAAATCACTCACATATTCTTCTGAATTATATTTATCTGCGGGATTAATTTGGAAAACCGGTCGAGATATGCAAGAACAAATCATATTTATTGGAAACATTCCTCTAATGAATTCCCTGAGAACTTCTATACAGAATTGTAATCAATCAAATATTGCAAAGCCCCGGTATTTATTTCCGTTCAGAAATGGACCATAACTGAATTTCTGTATATACTGGCACCATAATGGCTATATTCATCCATGATTCATGGCCCATTCCATGATCTAATTGGCCCAATAAATTACCGAATTAATTACCCAATCAATTCAATCCTTGTCTTCTGGTCAATTTAATTCAACTCCTAAATTAATCCATAACTTAAGACTTAGTTGATGGTCTAACTTAACTAAACTTTTTTTTTTAAGCAGTATTAACCTAACTAAACTTAGTATTTATATTTTATTACTTGAATCATGACTAAACTCAACCGTATCCTGCCTACCTACTGTCCGACCAATGATCTAACAAGTGTACCAATGACCAAAGGCTGCATTGGCTTGTTGGGGCGGGGGGGGGGGGGGGGGGGGGGGGGGGGGGGGGGGGGGGGGGGGGGGGGGGGTGGGCGGCGCGCTGGGGGGGGGGAGAGGGGGATGGCGTGGGGGAGGAAACAGAGAGTTGAAATGAACTACTTATCAAGGTTGAAGGTCTGCTCAGTGATATAGAGTGAGACTACAACTTGGCTAGCACTTGATAAATCATACTATCTCCGTAAACTGCTTCTGCCAGTGCACCATGAATCTAACGTAAAAACCTAAAGAGAAGCTACAAAGGTTGGTGCTGCACGCCTTAAACATGGTTACTATCTCACTCTCATCACCTTGGATATGTGGATATCACAGAATTTGCTGTCTCATGGATACACAAATAAAATTCGAACCATCCATCAGGATGAAAAGGAGTGAGAAACAACCTGTTTGACTCTTTTAAAAAGGATATTTCCTACATCTTTAGGTTGCCAATACTAACCAGTTAAAATCTATACACAGCAAAGCACTATATTACAGTTCTCAACTAAGATAATAAAATCAAAACAATATTTAAAAAATGAATGCTTGCATTGCTATGAAATTAGTAGAATCTATAAAATGATACAATCCAAAAACGAAGATTACATATTCATAGATCAATTGGCATATTCATTTTTATAGTCGAATCCATGAACAATTCCACTAAGCTGCTCAGCTGCTCCCTCTGTGAAGAAGGTATCATGCAACTTCAAAAACACCTGTCATGTGAGCAAGCTATCCGACTCCGCCTGGTGGCATCTACCAGCCGTCCAGTTCACATTTAGTGTCCGAGTCACACGGTCTAAACCACCATATAAGTCATAATAATAACGAATTATGTGCTTGAGTTATAAAGATTCTGAAGAAAAACCTCAACCAAGCCAGAAAATCAATCAAATACATGGTCAACTCTTACAAAAATAGTACCTTTACTACAAAAGCAAGATCGTAAGGGCCATGAAAGGTGACCCGAGTTACAGTATCATTGGTACACAAGTATGTAATCACACAATAATTGAGCAAAATGGGTAGAGGAGACCTTTTCAACCCGATTTTTCTCAAGATCAATGTCGTTTTGCTTCAAATGCTAGATTGAATCCAATGTATGTAGGTCGTGGGACACATGGAAGTCGTAGAAATTGAACTCCCAAATGTAGCAAAAATTCGAACCAAAGTCAGGTAGGTTTCCATAGGCATCTGGCATCTGAGAGGGTGAGACCCATTTGGACGAGATTGAGTTCATCCACGTTGGTTTTCACAACATGGTATAGTTCTTCAAGATTTTCCAGTAAGTTTGGCGAAGTTGTAGATGATCCCTAAAAACTAGGCATCCATTGAGATAAATGGATGCGTGAGAATGATGTCTTGGATGAGGTTGAATTCATACCCTAGCTTTTCTGGCCAACCTGTTCTGATTTTTACTGGTTTCTGTGAAAATAGGGAAGTGTTGGGTTTTTTTCCCTCCTCATGAGGTGTGGCCGACATCATTAAATGGAAAGTACAGGTATAGCATTGGTATGGGGCTATGACAGTAATAGCATCTTGTATTTCTTGTGGCTTCTCAATAAGCTATGATGAAATGCAACGGTGCTTTTGTCTTTCCATCTTCCTCTTTCTCAAGTTGTCGACACACACATACAGAGAAGTATCAAGCTCTTAGTTGTCCACGGTTGAGAGGTTTTGGGTACAACCTCTGCTCTCCTTGGTATGCATCAAGCACCTTTGCATTGAGATATGATCTCCTTTGAAGGTAAGTATATCCATCATTGTTATATTTTTGCTCTCGATGTGTTATCCTCTAGTTGTGAGAATCCTTTTAATCTCATTTTCATATAGTGCAAGATTTTTTGGACTAGGTCCCGTGGTTTTTACATTCATTGAAGGGTTTTCCACGTTAAAAATTTGCGGTGTGTTATCTGTGGTTGTTTGCTTCTTTATCTTCCTGTGAATTAATACTACTTGTGTTTCCATAAAAAATTGTGGTGTGTCATACTTTATAAAAAATAACCCTATCCGCATCTTGTCCTATTACGCTCATTGGCTGCAAGCAAACTGACAAAGTATGAGTACGAGTGGACTATCGAGTCCCTCCTTCAACCGTTTCCCACTCACTGATTTCTAAAGTCGGCCCAGTTGGCCCTTCTCACTCGATTTCAAAAGTCTGTTGCTGATCTTTATATAAATCACTTTTTGTTTTCAGTTTCAACACTAATATTGACTCGATCAAACTCTCCCTCCTTCAATCATACTCTCTCTCCTTTTTCCTATAACTTTTCTTTATCAGTCACAATTTTTACATTTTTCCTAGGGCTTTTTGAACAGGCCACAATTCCCTATCTTCACAAAAGCCAGTGAAAATCAGAACAGTTTGGACTAAAAATTTGATGTCAGAGTTCAACCTTATCCAAGACGCCATTCTCACGCATCCATTTATCTTAATGGATGCCGAGTTTCTGGAGATCATCCACAAATTGAGCCACACTTATTGGAAGAATACTGAAGAACTATACATAATGAAAACCAACATGGATGAACTCAATCTCATCCAGATGAGTCTCACCTTCAGATGCCGATAGAAACCTACTCAACTTTGGATCGAAACTTTTGCTACATCTAGGAGTTTAATATCTGCGACTTCGATGTCCCACTACCTACATGCATCACTCAATCGAGCTCTTAAGGCACAACGACATTGATCTTAAAAAAAAATTGGGTTGAAGGGTCTGCTCTACCCATTTTGCTCAATTACTGTGTGATGTGAAATTAGTAAATATAAAATATTAATCCAAAAATAAAGATTACATATTCATAGATCAATTAATATTCATTTTCATATTAGAATCCATGATTAGTATTGGCAACCTAAAAATGTAGGAATTCATGATTCTACTATGAAAATGAAATATCAATTAATCTATGAATATTAATCTTCATTTTTGGATTGTATCATTTTATAAATTTACAAATTTCACATCGCACAATAATTGAGCAAAATGGGTAGAAATTAAACTCTTAAATGTAGGTGCATATAGGTTGTATGACACGTGGAAGTCGAAGAAATTATACTCCCAAATGTAGGTGCATATAGGTTATATGACACGTGGAAGTCGCAGAAATTAAACTCCCAAATGCAGCAAAAATCTGAACCCAAGTCAGGTAGGTTTCCATCGGCATTTGAGAGGGTGAGACCCATTTGGATGAGATTGAGTTTATCACATTGGTTTTTTATAATATGGTATAGATTTTCAAGATTCTTCCAGGAAGATAAATGGATACTTGAGAATGATGTCTTTGATGAGGAAGAACTCCGACACTGGATTTTCTGTCCAAACTGTTTTGATTTCACTGGTTTCTATGAAGAATGTAAAAATTTTGTTTCATAAAGAAAAGACATGGGAAAAAAGGAGAGAGAGTATGATTGAAAGAGGATAGAGTTTGATTGAGTTAATGTTAGTGTTGAAACTGAAAGTATCAAGTGATTTATATAAAAATCAGCATGCGACTTTTGAAATCGGTGAGTGTGAGAAGGTCTGACTTTATAAATAAATCGGTGAGAGTGAGAAGGGCCGACTTTATAAATCGGTGAGTGAGAAGGGTTGAAGTGGTGACTCGGTAATCTACTCGTACTCAGACATTGTCTACAATCATAATAGAAAAAGATGCAGATTGATGGGTTTTTTTTATAAAGTATACAAATTTTAATTTTAGTAAATTTTAGTTGATTTTTCAAACAATATAGTCAATATAATTAAAATATTAGTAAAAAAAATTTAATATCTGAATAATTTTTAGTAAAATTTGTATTGAAGAGTATGACCTCGCAAATCAGTCAACAAAAATTGATTAATGTTTCAGTTATATTAGTTATTAGCCAAAGGAAGATGGGCACTCTCTCTGGTTTGTAAATGAAACTGGAAATACTTCAACCAAACATCCTCTTGTTGTTCCGTAGTCCACAAGCCACTGCTGTTACTGATATTTCTCTTTGATTTCTTTCTACTTAGAAGACCACATAATATGGGATTCATGGCTCTGCGCTTCTATACTATTCAATGCACTCAAATCACAAGATTGGGCTGACCCTGTTAGATATTATTAGAGTTGTATTTAAATAGGATTCATATTGAATTAGGAATCATTGAGTTAATCTCTATTAAGAGATATTAGATTAGAGTTTGAGTCAAATAACTTTAGAGTCGACTAGAGACTATATATACACATGTAATAAACCTATACAATTTTATGAAAGTTAAGAAACCCAGTGTACCAAAAACCTGAACTATGTTCTATAAACAAAGCAATTTAAAGTTAGTCACAAATACATACCAAAAACAGTTTATGGCAAAAAAGTTTTTCCATAGCAAGGGCTGGAATATCAATTGATGGCCGGGGCTTTTTGTTCGTTCTTGGTATTGGGAAAAACAGAAGAATCAAAAGGCTCTATCTCCCATCTGCTTCATCCCGTTGAACCTGTAAAGCAAAGCCAATTGAGGGAGGGAGAGAGAGAGAGTTTGACCTTCAAAGATCTCTATTCTGAATCTGTCCATCGAGAAGAAACATCTCCGACCCCAACAATGGTGTCTTTGAACCTGACACAGGAAAAAAACATCCATCAAATCCTTAAAAGACGGCATCTGAAAGAAACCATACAAAGATGTAAAATTACCTTTTCAATGGAGAATCTTCTCCTTCAAATTGCATCTTAAATCTCATCCCAACTGGATACTTGTACTTCGTATCTAACAGATACTCAGTATATCAATATCGATTAGATCCGAGATCTGTTATTGAATTGCTCTTCAGTCGTGTAATGGAATTGACTCGTCCTGTTTGATGAATTAAAATGAATAAGACATTGAAGTATCACACAAAGAAAACATCCATCTTTCAAACCTTGGTTTGTAGCAAAGTAACAAAAACGAAAAAACTAGTAGTATGAGAAGCAGGTGCAACTACTCCAACGGGTTATAATAGCATGAGAAGCAGGAAAAGAATGATGGTAGGGAAAACTGTCATTTTGAAGAGAAATTCTTCGTCGGTGTTCCCTTAACAAACCCCCGTGTACATATCAATTCCCTAGATAAAATAGGAAAAAATTTGACCAATTTTTTTTTTTTTTAAAAAATTTGATCTCAAATGACCAATACGTTTATATTTTGATGGGTCATTTTAGATCTAAGTTTTATATATACCCCATTGGTTCCTTGTGCTTCGGGCAAAAAATGGCCAAGCATTTCTGTACATTTCCTCTAGTGACTATGATTAAAATAAGATCAATAATGATGGATAAGTTTTAAAATTAAGGATAGTTTGGTATATCATTTCAACTTTGGTCTATAGATAGATAGTCTAGATCAATTAACATCTACGTAGATAGCTTGTAGTTTTTTATCTCCGTAAGTTCTCTACTATTTGCCCATCCATATTTCTTTTACCCACGTTTTAATGATTATTTTGAGACTTTTTCTTTTAAATTTCATTAATTACATGTTTTATGAAATTTGAGTTATTTTATTGAAATAATAACTTAATTATCTATTTAATTTAATTATTCTTAGTCTTGACTAAAAATTAATGATGATTCATGTAAAGAAAGGCTATAATTTCTTTACTCAATATCCTTTATAAGAATATGACATATGCAACTTAAGGGAAAAAAAAAGAGGAAAGTATTTTATTGTATTACCCACAGTTTGTTGAATTGCTCTAATAAAATCTTGAATTTTTCTTCAATTGTTTGGCACTTAATTTTTTTGTAAAATTGCTTCACATGTTACATATCAGATCTTCTATGGTTCAATCTAGCACGAGGAAGCAAAATCAAATTACAGCATCTAAAATCAACTTAAATCCATGAAGAAGAAAGTTGATCTAGACCTTACATAGATTGATTAATTGAAGGTGGGTCACAAGTGGATTAAGGCAAGGCTTTAGGGTTTGATTGATGACACATTTCAATCCAAATAATGTTCCACAACTTGCATATTGTCATTCAAATATGTGGATCATGAGATGCACTATGTAGCCCACTTGAGATGCTTATATGTTCATTGTTCGATGAGTAAGTTAGCTTTCCAATAGTGTCACAAATATTGTTTTCAGAATATTAACGGTGATTGGTAGTATCGTGATATTTTCAAATTCACAGGTTTTTACCGGAATATTAATGACAAAATCTGGCGGAAAATATAATATTTAAAAATAATAAAAATAGAATAAATAAAAATATTAATAAAATAAAAATCTTAATAAAGAATTTTTCAGGATATTATTGCAATTTTATCAGAAATTTACCGCCATGTCAGTAAATATGCGTTATTAACATGATAATGGTATTTGGTCGATAAAAATGTTGTATATTTGAAAATATCATCGGTATTTGTGACATGGTTCCAACACAACTTACAAATCGATGAGAATTGTAAAGATTGAAGGATAGACAATGTGGCCCACTTATGATCGTTTGATGATCATAATCTCAAGTATATGTGTTAGCATGCCCAAGAATTAGTCAAACAAAGTCTTCTTCAGATGAGACGTTTGGATACATTGATATTTAAAAAAAACACCTACATCTTGATCACAACTTACATATCAATGATTTGAGTGTAAAAATCAGTAAGGTACAAATTGTGGCTCACTTATAATGGTCATCAAGTATATGTTGAAGATCCATGTGTTACTTTCCATTACAACTTAAGGATCATTGATTAGATACATGGATCAGAAGGTCTACTATGTGGCTCCTCTATGATGATTGAATGGACACAACCCATGTATCATCTCTTAGATCCTTGAGTTAGCTTTCCTACACAACTTACAGGTCTTTGATCAAACATAAGGATCAAAGAATGCAGTGTGTGACCCACCTATGATTATGATTTGGTGATCGAGGCCAATACACCATGTTGAAAATCCTTATATTAGCTCGTTGCAGTAACTTAAAACATCATTGATCGAATTCATGGATAAAAAATGCAGAGTGAGGCCTAAATACGATGAACCTGATGCTCACCACCCACACGCCACTGCAAAAATCTTTAACTTAGCTACATGCAACTTATGAATTGTCAAATCTGATATATAAATCAAGAGATGCAATGCAGGGCCCACTTGTTATGATCAGATAATCAAGTCTTTGAAAGACCCCACTCAAGGCATGTGACATTTAGATTTATTTCATTAGTGTTTTTTTTAATGAAAGTTAACTTTTTTTTTATTAAAGAACGGGGAAAGCTACAAAACAGCACAAACAGAGAAGGCTTGCCACCAAAGAAGAGAAAAAAAACCAAAATCCAACCCCAAATTACAGAAAATGATTTACAATTTTCAATGACAAAGACACCCTGACGGGCCAACTAGTATATTACATTACTAAAACTTTCACTTGTAAAAGAATGATGGACCTAGGAAGAACTAAGATCCATTGTTTAGAATTTTGTACCCACCTTATAATTCAAATATTAAGTAAAAAAATTATAATGCAAATTTAAAAATTTGTTGCATCAATGGTGCAGAAGATGTTAACTGTCATTCATTATATACATCTCAAAGTCTACTAGCAGTTACCTCAAGGATTAATCAAGTTAAAATGTCTCATTCGGATGACATGCCTGGACACCTTGGTCTTAAAAAAAAAAGGGTGCCCAATCAAAGGGCTGAAATAACTTACTAGTGAGTGGATCTCAAAAAAAGGATGTGGAGATCTGTCCCTTCTTGTTATAGTCTATTTGTCATGAAAGGAATAAACAAGTTTTCAACAACAAAAGAGAGGAGAACTTTATAGCATCGGCTAAAATTTAGAAGCAACTCCTTCGAGTCTGTTGGTTCTGGTCATACCAATGTCAGCATGAGTGAGATTATCAGATCCTGGTTGAAAGTAGATGGTAAATATAAAAGAAAAGACTACTCAATTGGTAGCCGCCTCAACAGGGTTGCCTCAATGGTAAACTTTGATAGTCATAGTGTTACAAATTTGGGGAAAGCTGGTTTTTATGGAGTCGTTTGTAGTTCAGAGTAAATAGTTTAATCATGCAATTGTGCATTCTGATTAGGTTGAGCTTCACCCTTTGTAAAAAGGAATTAAAGAATTGGAGAGGATAAATAAAGACGGTAAAATTGTAGAAGGTGGATGTGTAGAAATGGAGACACTTTTTTTTGAGAAGTCCAACTTCTTTTGTTTGGATATTTTTTCTGATCCCACAAACGGTGAATCTTCTTCTGGTTTAGGAGAAAATGTCGTTCTCCACTGTACTAAAATACCTACTTCTAACCCAAATGGTCAAGAAATTCTGCTTATAAAAAGAGGCTTGAATTCGATTTATATTCAAACTCAATGAGGTTACTCTTCATCGACTTACCAGTGTATATGAATTGAGAGATTTACACATGTTCATGAAATTAGTCTCACCTCCATATGGAATAGAGATATCCATGTTAAAAAAAAGAAGAAGAATAGAATAGCAACTTCTCAAAGAGAAGAGATGGACAAAAGTTCTAGAGAACCTTTAAATTCAACACGTAATCATTTAAATAAAAGTTGAAAATTGTAAGCAAACATTTAAATTCAACTCACAAGTCATTTAAACAAAAGGTGAAAAAGTTAATGAACAAATATCTAAATTCCATGCAAATAGAATTTTTTTAACAAAATGATGAGATCAGTTATACAAAAAATTGGAGAAAATGAATAGAAAATATCCAGATTCAATCGAAACTCTACGAAAGAGAAATTAGAGAAATAGGTGAACAAGCATCAAAATTTAATCATCAACCAATATTTATCAATCAACTTCATAAAATTTCATTATGAACCAGTTCACAAGACTCTCACTCTCATAAACATGCCAATCTAACAATGACAGGTTTTGCACGTCCCATATTTCCAATATTGCAAGACATTGAAGGCATGTCCCATATTTCTAATATTTTATACATTTCAGACTTAAGTGTTCTAAAAATATATGTAAGCAAGCAAGACTCACTGTATGATCTCAAACTTTCCAAAGTGAAATCTATCATATAATTCTTGTCCTTGAATTTTAAATTCTCTAATGACTGAAATTAATATTTTTTCCATACCATTATCCTACATTAATATAATTTAAATAGCCCAATATCATTCAAAATAATGAGCATCACTTGTAATATTTGTGCAAACTAGTAGAGACAATAGAAAGTAATTCATCACATTATTTTGCTATCATAACCTACGCCTTCTGCAATTACCATATTGAGTGTTGGGAAAGACTGTACCAAACAATCCTGATGCGTCGTCCCCTTGGGACACGTGACTATTTTTTTAATTGAAAATTTCCACACACGAGCTTCCAAAGTCCACCGCTAATCCATGACGGTAGAACTAAACTGAAAATAACGCCTTGGGAAAATCAGTCCCCTTTCACTCAGGGCAATTCTCCTCAATATATATCTGACCACCCAGGACCCACTAGTCATTCACATGAACCTTGGGGGTCTTACCAACCTTCCCCAAGTCCTCTCGATCGATCCAAGACTCTAGTAGGCTCAGAAACTCTCAGAGTCAATGAATCAACCTCGGCTCACCTCCCGATATCACCCTCCGTCATTCAAATCGCCTCTAAAACAGAGCCCGCGGGTTACCGCAATCACCTCTCATTGCCGACAACTGGCCTTAACAACCTTTTGGTTAGGGGCGAAAGTCACATTCCCACGGTCTCCTCACACACGTATAGAATTTCATCAATCATATGGGGGAGATTTTAAAACACATGATTCACCAATCACGATCATGAATTCCAATAATCGCTGTGTAGCTTCTTCCCCCCACGTCAGGGTGCTAGTGTGTCCTTGGGCGCCCCTCGGTTTACGGAAACACCTCAAGCAAACAAAACACGCATACACGTATACTCCATTCTCCATACCAAACCAATTCCAAGCTTAATTTCACCATTCACGTAGAAACCCCCAAATTCCTCCAAGTCTTGACCCCTCTCATGGCCATTTAACTCCATTGGCGCCAAACCCCTAAGATTTGAAAAAGCCCAATTTTCCCCATATTCCACCAATCAATAAGCCAATTGGTTTGGGTTCCCAAATGTTTGGGGCTCAATTTCTAATTTGAGTTGTAAACCCTAAGATTTGAAGATTGGGGAAAGTGTGAAATGTCCCTCTAAAACACCAACCACCATCAGAGGAAAGCTCGCCATCATTTCTTTCATCTCTGCCCCATGACCTGGACGTGTAAACTGAAACAGCGAGACTGGGGAAGACATGTAATCCCATCCCTAGTACAGCTCTTCAACCTCTCTTTCCCTCTTCTTCGATCCTCCCCCTGTTTACTGTGCACGGGGACACCACTGCGGGTGTTGTTGCCCTTCTCTCTTCTTACAGTCCCCCTTTATAATATTTTTGAAGGGTTGTGTCGATTGGAAAGGATATGGTTGAAGACAGACGGCATATTTCAAATTTTCAAGCCATTTGAAAGATGGTTCCGGCAGTTGTTTACCAGAGTCTCCTGACTCAGTGTCTTCACCTTTTTAAAAGTTGGACATTGCTTGACACAGTTTGTTCTACCAGACTCAGTACTAACTCAATATTTGATACTCTGACTCAATCCATTTTACAAATCAAATCCTCTCTTGATTCAATTCCTCTGACACTTATTCAAATAGTTTGTTATCAAGCAAGTCAATTATCATCAATATGGTTACTCTTTGGACTAATGTGATCAAACCAAACTACACACTTGAACATGAAGTCGAGAAAAAGCTGACACGCCAAGACTTGATATTTGTTTTGATAAATCAAGGAGTACAAGGCAAACACTCAAACTCTTGGCTAGAACTGCTTGCTAGCTTCAGAGCAAATAAACTCCCTACCCATATATTTATACTTGAGGTAATAAGCATCAATGGCTAAGATTGTGCCATGTGCCAGCAATCCAATAGCCATTAAACTTCTAGACCTCAATTCTAAATTTCTGCATAGAAAACGTTCTCCTAGACTCACATGTATTCTACATATATACCTACGTTTATACAATACAAGTATTTGTACTTCAAACATACTTTTCTACATTACACTTCATGAACCCTCTTTTACTTCTTGCTCCTTATATTATTCTTCTTTGGCTTTCTCATAGCCTTAGGCAGAGACTCGGGTGACATGCAGCTCAGTTGATTTGAGCTTCTAAGAGCGGAGGCTTGCAAACAATTTTCACCTCTTAGAATCAGACACCATGTTCCTCGAGAAAAAAACATAGCATAAAATGAAACAGGCAAGTACTCCAAGTTCCAACATACATGAGGAAACAAACCATTGAGAAGCAAGCATGCATCACTGGTACTGAGATAAGCAGCACAGATCTTACACACAATATGATAAAGTCCAGCTTCATTAAAATCTGCTAACATTAAAAAAAAAATTAAAAACATGGTCCTAAATGTTCAATCTTTCATTCCCTTTCCTACACAACAAAGAGAGGAACAATCAACAAAGCCACAATTACATACAAGGGATGAAGAGCGTCAGAAAGAAAGATCAGGCAGCAGCCTTCTTGGGAGACTTGGCAGCTTTTGTGGGGGACTTGGGTTCCTTGGCAGCCTTTTCTGCAGTCTTCTTAGGGAGAAGAACAGGGTTGATGTTAGGAAGCACTCCTCCATGGGCAATGGTCACTCCTGCCAGAAGCTTTCCAAGCTCCTCATCGTTCCGCACAGCCAGCAGCACATGCCTTGGGATGATCCTGTTCTTTTTGTTGTCTCTTGCTGCATTCCCAGCCAATTCCAACACCTATAATCCAAAGAAAACAATTCAACAAAAATCAAAAGCAACTTCAATTAAGGTTTCTAAAGCTGTCAAAATGTAAAAATCAACTAGCCTTAAAACTTAATCCAACAATGAGTTTGTACAGTAAACTGGTTTCAAATTAATTGGATCCAGCCAAAGAGATGACAATGGGTGTACTCAGTAGAATAAAACACAGGCTATAAAATAATGCTTTACTTGGTATGGCACAAATGTAGCATTTTATCCGCATTAATGCAACCAATCAAAACACAATACACCATCAATTACATTTTATTTTACATTTAGTCTTGACAAAATACAGAGCCATTTACCCATTTGCAAGGTAAAAATGGTACATAATGTATTCTGCAAAACAATGTGCAAAAGAAAATACAAAAGGTAAATCCAAGTAAAGGATAATAAAAAATGGTAACATGGTAAGTATTGGTTAACCCACACATTACTCTGCACTAAATAGAATGCAAGAAAATGCAAAATACTTTGCATAAAAGCACACATGGAATCCATACTCTATACAAGAAGCCAATTCTCTAGAGACTACAGCTGGAAAAATGAATTAATGGAACAAAATAAAATAGATTACAAGTAACTATATTAACAATGCCTAAAAAAGACTAATAGATGACTAAATGAAGAAAGTCCACTCCGAAGTGGTTAAGTTACTTCTTAGAAACATGGAAACGTCCCATAAGTAAAAAACGTATAAAGATGGTGTGAGGCCATTAAAACTTTGAAGGGATAAACAAATATTATAAAATTAATTAAAGGAATGAAATTAAAAAAACCAACACCAAATAGATAAGAAAGTTGTTAGGACCATTGGCCCTTCCCTTCTACCCACCAAGCGTAATATTATCCACTTTGCCCCTCTATCATCCCCTCATCCCACCAAGTTATTGGGCTACCCCAAGCTCATGGTTTTGCTCTCAAAACACGTCACACTTGGGAAGGGAGACAACTCCTCATATAAGTGCCAATATCTCTCACTCCCTAGGCGATGTGGGACTCAACTTTATCCACCTACCCGAGAGACACTTGTGGTGAGGTTGTGGGCAAAGTTCATTTTTTTTATAATTTTAATACTAAGTTGCTTGGAGGAGAAATAAATCGACATCCCATTTTTTGAATGAATGATAATTCTGCATTCATTTACATTATGGGTGTTCTCTTTTTTTTTTTTGAAATAATAACTCTAATTGTTTTAAAAAGAAAAAGCACTAGAAGTGCACAACACAACAAACCAAACAAAATGGAACAACCACGACCCTATACACCCAATCAAGACAAGACCCCCTAAACAGTGTTGTATTTAGAACAGACTAATACACTTTTTCCAAGCTCCTAGCCAAAATGAAAAAATCCTAACCCAAGAGAGGGTTGGCCTGACAGTAAAAAAGCTCCCCCATGAATGGAGTTCTTGAATTCAATTCGCGCTCAACAATCCTCTGGGCCACTCCCCGTAATTGCTTACCCAGTGTGTGTGAAATTGGAGGCTTACACATGTCCTAAGGACTAGTCATGTTAAAATATCCCCCGTTCAAATACAGGTAAGACCTCTGAACACCTTAGTCATAAAAAAATATATAGAAAAATCCTAGAAATCAATGAGGAACAATTACAAACACCATAAGGGGTCTCAACACTATTACAAAAGACACAATTGTTTCATTTCTACCACAAATTCAAAATGGTGGCAAAAAGCTAACCGCCACATCAGTGAAGATATTATGAAAGATCTCCCAAACAAAAGACAACTGAGCAACAAAGGGAAGGCATAAAGTGCTAAATAAAAGTATTCATTTGACCAAACCTAGCCCACAACCAATCCAAAGCCAGCTAAAAATCTAACGCATTTTTTTCATAACAGGGGTATCCCCACCCTACATTGAAGATGAGACTAATCCCACAAGCATGTGTAAATCTCTCAATCCACACAATTAAGTCTACAGGGAGTGGACGCTTGGAATTGAACATGAATCAAACTCAACCCCTCTTCATTGGGGTTAAATCTGAGTGAGTTTTTATATATTGATATTAGAAAAAGTGAGCCATTTAATGGTAATATTCCATTATTCCGACACATAAGTGAAGTATTGATATAAGAAAGACTCAATAATAAATAACATTTAAATACTAGAGACAATTACAAATATTGTATTGAAAACTTAGAGATGTATTTACAATTAACCAAAAGTATAAGGGCATATATGCAAATTACCCAAAGTAAATATATGCCTAATAAAATAGAACGTCAACACAAACCCAAATGGAAAGCAAAGAAATTTTAAAAGAGTGAAATTGAAGGAAAACACGGGATCCAGATTTCTAGATCCAAACAAATTCTAGGAAGAACGTTTTCAAAAAGAAGAAATTCTAGCAAAGAATAACGATATCAACCCATTTTATCCTGAAAAAAAAACTATGTGAAAACGAGAAAAAAATAAAAAAATTGTAGAAAAACGAAAGAAAACAATGAAAATGAAAATAATTTCCAAAAATAAAAAATTGGCCTCCTTAAAAATAACGCATCAGAGACAATTGACATCAAAGCATTTTCATCCTTAAAATGCTATATATAAAAAAAAAAGATTGAGAAACAAAGATCGGAATGAACAAATCAAACCCACCAGAATTGGGGGGGGAAAGAGAGGAGATTCAGATAAAAATCAGAGAAAATCACCTCAGCCGCGAGATATTCAAGAACGGCCGCGAGATAAACTGGAGCACCTGTTCCAACACGCTGAGAGTACCGGCCCTTCTTCAAATATCGGCCGATTCTTCCGACTGGGAACTGCAGGCCGGCCTTGACGGATCTGGAAACTGGCTTCTTCTTAGGACCGCCACCTTTCCTCCCAGCTGCTCCCTTCTTCACCTTCCCTCCCCCTTCCATCTCACCAATTTATCGGCGAAATATCGTTGAAAGTATCACCCGAGAAATGAGAGCCACAGCGAGCGTATCGGGATTGAGATGGGGGCGTGGACACTTTTATATATTGTATCCGTGAACTCCGTTTCTGGATGGTACGATTTCGACCGTTAGATCTATTGCCTAATCAACGGCTGAGGGCTTTTGTTTGAGAGCGATCTCTGCGGTTGAGGATCGACCAATAGAAGACCAGCTTTGGAGTCATGGGTTTATTACTTTCCAACAAGACTCTTTTCTAACAACACTTGATAGTGGAGCTTTGCATTTCATGGGTTTATTTTAGGTGTCATATAGTTAGATGTGATATAGAAAGAATTGTAAAAATGAAGATTTTGTGAACTTTTATCTCATTTAATTATACTATTCTTTAAATTTGAATTTTTAAGAATTAAAGATTTTATACACTATAATTTAAAAGATCATCATTATATGATTCAAATGATTAATTAATAATGAAATTTTATATATTTTATATTTATATAATTATTCATCTGCCATACTCAATTATATAGGGCTCATTATCAATTTGATAGAAAATTTCGTTAAAAGAGATTGAGTGGGGTGAGAACAAATGAAGTGAAGTTCTTAACTATTGGAAGAAGACTCTTCTTTTGGTTTACACATGGTCTGAATATCGGTCAATACGATATAGTTTTGAAACTTTATCGTATCGGCCGATATGCTGATATCTCGACCACATCATATCAGTTGATATTACAATATCGGTCGATATTGGCTTTGTTAAAAATAATAATAAGGAGAGAGAAATTTATCGACTGAGATATTGGTCGATATCTCGTATCAGCCGATACCATTTTTTCGACCCCATGGTCTAGATATGAAAATGACAAACTTATTATTGAAGAGGATTTTGTTAATTCTATCACTTGGGTAAGCGGTAAAAAGAACCACCCATCGAGATTAATTAACATATTCAGGGAGATCAAACACTTGTCCAGAAATGGGATTGTTCATTTCATCCAGGGGTACAGATATTGGCCGATACGAAATGTATATATATCGATTTTCAGTGCCGATTAATATCGGCTGATACGTATTGTATCGGCCGTACAACTTATTTCTCAGCCGATATATCGGCGATATATATCGGTACGATATTGGCCGAGATGATTTATATCGGTATTCTTTTTTTAAAAAAAAAATAAAATGGTTTTGGCTCGGGTCAAAATATCGGCCGATATCGGCTGATATTTATGTTTTCAATTTTTTTTTTTTAAAAAAAAAACAGTTTCTTTTCAGTTTTTTTATATTTTTTATTTCAGCAAAAATAAAATAATATTGATATTAAAAAAAAAAAAAAGAGAAAAGAGAATCATATCGGCCGAGCGTTTTTTGTACCCGTTTTCACCCATGTGAGAAGGTCAACTAATAGTGTGGATGGTTTCTTGGCAAGATTGTGCGGGTGGTGGAGTATTTTCCTTAGTTCTCTTTTTGGGTGGGAGAGAGTGATTTAGATTGTTGTGCTTTTATGTTACTTCTTTAGAGATCAAGTTATATTTCTTTATTTGTTTTTCTTATTTTTTCTATGGCTTTCTATAACCCCTTTCTACGAGCCATATCTTATGCTTTGTAAATATTTTTTTAATAGAATTTATTCATTTTTATCCTTGTATAGAATATCAAGGTTACAAAATTAGGTATCTGACTTGGTGGTTATTAACTCACTTGAGATGCAGGAGGTTTTGGATTCAAGTAACTTTCAATACAAAATGGTCACTTCTCATACTGTTACTCGTTGTGTGTGGATAGAGAAGTTTGCACGTGTCTTAAGGATCAGTGAAGTACCACTAGGGTTATTAATATTGTCTATTATATATCGTTTGAGTTGATACATCCGCTGATATATATTGGGTGTACAACCTTGATATTGCCCGATATGGATGATATATCGGCAATATATAATAGCCAAATATCAGCAAATTGGCTCGCCAAGAGTAAAATAGGCTCACCAGATCACTCGTGAAGAGTAAAATCGGCTCTCTGAATCACCTTGAACAGTAAAATCGACTTTCTGAATCACCTGTGAACAGTAAAATTGGATCTCCAAATCACCCATGAACAGTAAATCGGCTCCCCAAAAACTAGTAAGGGATCCAATTGGTGAGCCGATTTCTGACACCTATTGTTTTACATTTTCTGTACGGCTGGTGAAAGGCAAAATGGGTATCACGGTAAAACCCGTATCTGTATACACAAAGTATCCGTGAGAGGATCGCTAGCCATTTATTAACACTCCTGCTGGACACCTTCTTCTTCTTTGCAGAAATATAGTAAATGAATTAATTGTATGGCATTTATAAAAAAAAGTTTAGTCAAAAACCATTTTTAATAAATGAGTAGAGTTATTTTGATATCTAAATTTCAACAAAAATGTGGTGTTATTTCTTGAAAATATGCGATGTGGGTTGTTTGGTGACTTGCAGGAAAATATGATAATGTCATGTTCTCATCCAACAGCGATTTTCTAGAAATGGTTTTCTCGAAATAATATTAGAATTTAGAATCATTTCGAAATATAAGCCATTTAAACCTTATTAAATATTATAATAATTATTATTGAATTTGCTATTTCTTTTAGTTATTATAATATTTTAAAAATCTATTAAAATTCTTTTCAATCACTAGAAAGCTAAATTGAAATTCTAATTTTGGTTTTAATGATTTTGTCCCCTACATGAGTATTAAATGAATCACTGGGTATTAAGGATTCAAATGACGCTGAAATTCTTAGCATCACGAGAGCTCTTCTAATTTGAATGTACTTTAAAGGGGACTCAGCAAATGCTTTCAAATGGGCATCTGCTTTGCGATGCTCACTTTAGAGATTAATCAATGTGGTGAGGGAGGTAAAAGAGCTAGCAAACGAATTGGTGTACCGTTTGTTAAAATTGGGCGATCGGCTAATGGTGTGGCGGATTATTTCGCCGAAACGGGGGTGGAAAGCCTTTGGAAGGGTATGTATCTTTTCTAATCTTCTTGGTTGTATTTCGCTTTTTCTTTTCTGTGGTCTAATACTTCTAGACCGTGTTCTTTATTTGTACTCTTCCTCTTGTCAATGAATTTTCCTGTGAATGCTAAAAAAAAAAATATTGCATGAGTGAGTTGAATTAAATAACTGTTCAAAGGCATAAAATCAAATGATAAGGTCATCTAATCAAATCTCACTTAAACAGCCTTTAGTAATATGAATCATTTTATGACCATTAACCAATAGATAATTTAATTTATCTTCTATTATATTAAATGGTAATTCAGGAATAAGCTTTTCTGTAAAATCTAATTATACAAAATATGTAAGACTTAGATTCAAATTCAAAAGAAACTCAAGTTAGAATAAAAAAAAAGAAAAATCTAAATTGATAGAATAAATGATTTCGACGTTGATAATGATATCTGCATTATTTAAAGAATATAAAAATGCAAATTGGTCTTTCATTTATTATATTAATGCATTAGAGTGTTGATATGACTTGACCATGTATTTAGACTACTAATCTGTCTTGATTATATATTTGGGCTAGGGGTACAGATATATATCGATTTTTAACAGCCGTGTAATATCGGCTGATACATATTGTATCGGCTGTACATCCTATTTCTCAGCCGATATAGCCGATATATCAGTCCGATATTGGCCGAGATGATTTATATCGTCGGTATTTAAAAAAAAAAATCAAAACGGTGATAGGCCCGGGTCAAAATATGGGCCAATATCAGCAGATATTTACGTTTTCAATTTAAAAAAAAAAACAATTTCTTTTTCGATTTTTTTATATTTTTTAATTTAGAAAAAATAAAATAATAAAATAATACTGATACTTAAAAAAGAAGAAGAGAGAATCATATCGGCCGATAATTTAGCCAATATGCATATCTGTTCGGGGCTTTTTTTGCAGCCCTGATTTGGGCTATTCATTGAAGTATTGACACTGTAATGGATTAATTTATATTTTGCATGCTTGCAGTAGATATAATCTTATACAAAAGAGGCATTCTACCTCTATCAAATAAAATTTAATATTCACATGCCCTCACAAAATGGGAGGTGTTAGGTTCGAGTCCTAAGGCTGTACTTTGTGTACCCTAAAAGCAGTGGATATCATTTGTGGGGTTTTACACTAAGTTTTTTGTGGTTTTCTATACGTAAATTCAAAATAAATAAATTAATATTCAATTCCATTATTTTCACCCTTTTATGAAATTAAAAAAACATATGCAGACACTCCAAACTATTTACAATCATGAAATGCTTGTTATTTTTTTAATAAAAATCTTCCCATAGATCTGAAAGAAATTAAAAACTCAGGCTTGTTTCAAAATTTTATCGAGTCGAGTATTGTGCGAATTTCTCAACTATACTCAATAAAAGTCATTGATTTATTCAACTCAAAAAATAATCAAATCAAGTTAATTCAAAGTTACTTAATCAAATTATATTTTTAAATTATGAACCAAATTATTTTTTTTTCTGAATTTTTCTAGATATCTAAGGTTCCCATTATCTCTAAGATTGGTCTAGCTGGCATCATTGATATAAGCATGAAGCCATTTAAAATACTGCTGATTACCTACATTACTTTCTTGATTGATACTTTGTTGATGCTATAATTTTCTTATTATATAGCAATAAAATAAGAACAATAACATAGAGTTCCAAACCTTGGGAAAATGACATTTTACATCATCCTCAATTTCTTATTGCGTAAGTAGTCATTGAGAGGCGTGGTTCAGGCCACTTACCTATAATCGTCACCATCAAAATTTTATTTTATTTTATTTTATCTACTAAATCAATATTTTAAATGTTATTTAACTTTTATAAAGTTGTAAAATTGGAATTTCCCATTTACCCCACTGCTCCGGCCTCATAAAATATTGTACGGCTGATATATAGGACGATATATATTGACTCTTAAAAAATCGATATATCTCGACTGATATAATATGTATCAGTTCATATTTTACCTTTGCTTCAAACTACTAAATAGTATGTTAACTTGATGACCCTTAAAAGGATCAAACCAAATAGAAAAGAGAGAAAAGGCAGATATGAAAACTTTTCAAAAATCAAAATTTTGCACAAAACTTTCAATAGGAAATCTACTCAATGTGCATTTTTCGGAAAAATTCAGGAATGGCGAATTTACTATAATGCACAGATATTTTAATCATATATTTTTGGCCAAAATTTCAGCTCATTTTTGAAAATTTAGTCTGACTTATTATTTTTGGATTTTTAACTAAACTTATATACCGATTATAGCAGTTAATATGACCAAAAAAATTATTGAAAACTTTGAATTTTAAAAAAGATGAAATTATTTTTTATACAACTGAAAAACTCTAGAATTACCGTTTAAATCTAAACCTAGACATATGCTCATGTTGGGTCTCTATATATTAGGTAATGAATTCTATACTATGATTACAAAAATTATATTGACAGGTGGATTATGATGGAAGTTACCATGCTGTCAAAAATAAGATTCATTGCATTATATTACATCTTGACCTTTTAAAATTAAAATAAACTGTCATATCATGATTAATCTAACAGCTCAGAACACATCTAATGAAAATTATAAAATATTGAATTTAATTTTTAAAAAGAAAAAATAAAGTGAATTTCACGTGAAGTCCTTTTGTCCAAAGCCAAAATTACATAGATGTGGTCAAAATTTTGAAATATAGGTTAACTTTTTTCTCTAAATTCTTACTCAAATATGTATATTTTGAAAGTACCAGCTGATATTTCTAAAATATTACTGATATTTTTAGATTTTAATTATTTTTTATCTAAATAATAACTAAAATATTTTAAATTTTAGGGACGATTATATTAGTATTTTAAAAATCAATAAAGTATTTAAAGTGTCGAGCATTTTAAATATAGCAGCTAGCAGATCAGTTCATTCATTGTCTTATTCATTTTATATTATTTGTAAAGGGATAATATACTCAAATTATACCTGATCTTTAATGTTAAATAAATATTTATAAATAGTTAAATATCTGCATATAACACATATTGACAATATTTTCTAAGCCTAAAAATGTTGTTCTTTTAAAGAAGCATACCTTTAGAAATAGAATATTTTTAAATTAAATACAATTAAGTCAACTATGTTATTATCTAATTTCTTGAAGGCGATTTAAATTCTATTTTTTGAAAGTAATTCAGACAAAAAATTACAGTTTTTAAGATATTTTTGTCAAAAAAAATTCTATTTTTAAAAAATCTGAGATATCACAGAACCCGGTGGCTGAAAATGATATTTACGCATTTACCCTTTACCTGTGCCAGCCGCAGTGGGACCACCTGTAGTCAATAATTGCGAAGATAAAATGAGAATCATCCTCGGACGAGGACGTATATGGCATCCTCGAGCAATTTTTTTCGTACACCAATTTTTCCGAACTATTTAAGACACACAAAATCTGTTAGAAGACTTGAGATAGAGTGTAGTTTCTATTTTATCTCTACTGGTGTATCACTTATCAAATAACGGTATATCAATAACACGCCACTTTATTTGTATATATTCTTCATATCACTATACCGATACTTGATAAGCGTTACACATGTAGAGATAAAATGAAAATTTTACTGCATCTCGTGTCTCCTAACAAATTTTGTCCGTATTAGAATGCGCGTCTATTAATAATTATAGATATTTTTTTCGTTTTATTGATAGTTTTATTGGATAATAATATATATACATCACACTATTATCTTTCTTTATTTTTCCTAATATTCATATAAATTCATAACCCTTTTTATATGACTCAAATCTCTCAATCTTCAAATTTTTAATGATTATTTTAATTTTAAATGTTATATTCATTTAAATGCTATTTCATTATATTTTTATTATTCTAAATAATATAATTTCTACAAAGTCACAGTATAACTTTTAGATTTGAAAATATTTAATTCTATCATTATTCAATAATATCTTAAAAGCAACACCTGTACATCCGTTATCCTATCCACAGTGGAGACTATTGACTTGACTTAGCCAAAAAAAAAAAGTAATGATCTTGGACAAAGAGTTTTGTTTGATAGTGGAGTTCACGCTTTTCCTTAAAAACATGTTAAGGCTCATCGGACTTTTAAGTCCCTTTTTTTTTTTTATAAATTAAAAATCTAATAGTATAGATTAGAAAAAGACTTAAAAATTAAAAATATATCAAAATTTTATCTCAAAAATTAATTTATACCCACTTGATCTTGACAGTTAAAATCACTAGATATCATATTTTAAAAGATATTTGTCAACTTTGACTATCAAATGACTAGAAATTGACTTCACTAAAATTTTAACAAGTAGTAGATATTTAAGTATATTTTTAATTTAAAAATATATTTTTTAAAATAAAATAAAAATAGCATTAGATTCAATATAAACAAGCTTTAAATGACGAACTCACACCTTTAACTTTAAAGGTCGAGAGAGCTTCAAATGGTTCAAACTTTTTTGACAAAGCTTGACCACAATCCTACCTGTGAATGAGCTAGGCCCATTACTGCCAATACATTTCCTGAGTCCATCAAATCAATCTTATGGATCAATATGCCATTGTGTATAATTTAGAAGAATCATGATTTTCTTTTGCACAAATAAATTTCTCATAGTATTTTATTTTAATAATTCTCTGTAAATTAGATTACGACAAGATTTTAATTACTTTGTATATAGTTAATGATGAATTATGTAATATTATTTCCTGGGCCTACTCAATTCGCACAGTTTTATTTTAGATTTTGGTTCACACAGTCAGGCTCAAAATGCCTCACAATGAAGAAGGTAACCTCCTGTCAACCAATACGAGACTTTTTTGAATGGGGGTACTACATTTTCCTCTTAATTGACAAAAATGAAAATGCAAGTAATTTTGTGATGCATGGGCAAAAGCAAGCAGAAGAAAAGAATATTAGATGAAAAAGGATGCTCTAGACAGTTAACGTAATTTTTTTTAAAAAAGACCACATATTTAATTACAACATAAAATTTTAATAATTTTGATTCTTCGACATCATAAGGGAAGTGATTTGTGCACCCTCCATTTTACCCATGGTGCACTCCTTCAATTGTTTATTTCAATTTTGCCCCCTACCTAAAAATTGATGGAAATGGAAAAAGGTGGGTGGAAGGCAAAATTGGAAAAAAAAAAATTGAAGGAGTGCACCATAGGTAAAATGGGGGGTGCACAAATCATTTCCCCATCATAAGTGCAAAAATCACCAATGAATTGTATGTGTATATAAATACACACAAAGGACATAAATTTTGTATTTGTATATAAATTCACACACCACAAAGGACATAAATAATTGTAGGTGAAAATTTGCCGAGATCAAACCTATATTTAGATAGGGTAATATCTTATGGAGTCGGAGAATTGAGGAGAAGATTTTTAAATATGGAGACACTAACCTTCTCTTGGTAGAAGAAAAATGAATTTAAATATATTTTTACATTGCCTTACTTTCTCCTTCCATTCTTTTACAATTTATAATATTGTTAATCACTGACACAGAATGAATTGGTAATTTCAATTTAGTAAAAAGTTATTAAGATTTTTATAATTAATTTACTTCTGTACATATCGTGAGAAAACAAGAGTTCTAAATTTATTTTTCATATTACTTCAACAGCCCTTTCCTATATCGAGTTAGAGAATCTTGCATATACTTAAGGTATTAGTGCTTTAAGAAGAACACTTTCATCTATATATATAATTGCCCCTCATAAAATATGAATAAATGAAGTTTAAAAAAAAAAAATGGCATTTAGTCTGCATTCTCGTAATCTATTCTTACCATTAATCATCCACTGAAGGGATAAACTCGTAATTAATGTTTTCTTCCATTTTTGAAACAAAATATCTGCCGTTCTCCATATGTATTTAAATGAGGAATTCCGAAGACCAAGCGTTAAAATGGTAGGCATATGCTGATAGATTACGTGTGGAAATACTGATGGTGACAACTAAAGTAAAAGATTTCTAAAGCCAAGATGATGACACGTGTACGGTTGATTCCAGGTTACCTCTCTCTGCTTCTTTATAAATATTCAATCTAGGTCCAGACGAAGAACTCGTTCATCTGCGTTTGGCTGTTGTGATTTTCATAGATTTCTTCTGTCAAAAGAGTGAAGAAAATGTCTTGCGGTGCAGGAAATTGTGGGTGTGGATCCAGCTGCAGCTGCGGCAGTGGATGTGGAGGAGGGTATGAATGCTCAAATCTCTGATGGGTTTATGTTTTTTTATTTCATAATGCCATGGTTTTGATTTCTGGCCTTTTCGTGTAATTGTTTGTTATTTGCTTCATATAATTAGTTTAATTGATGTTTTTTAAAATTTCCTTTGGCTTAAGATATAGTGGATTTTCAGGATTCTTTCTGGGTTGATTTATCTTCTCTTGTAGATCATGGGTGTTGGATAAGTGGGTATGATTCTAGAAGTCTTGATGGACTTTGTTATCCTTTTGTAGAGATTTTTATTTTTTCATCAATATCCCTGTTTTGTTTAATCGAAGGTGTCTAACTAATCTTTTGGGGTGTGTGTACACGCTCTGCACATACTGTGTTCTTAGGGAGTGATCTGAAGAGGTTGAGTATAAATTGAACCCAAGACTTCCTTTTGTGAGGGGAATTTTTTGACCATCCGGCTTTTTCCATTAGTATCCCTGTTTTTTTTTTTTATGGAAGGTGTCCAGGCGTTTCATTCAACTAATCTTCTGGGGCATGTATACACTCTCTGCACACACTGGGTTCTTCAATGGAGAATAATATCCATGGGAAGTGATCTGAAGAGGTTGAGCATGAATTCAACGCAAGACCTCCTTTCACGAAGAGGAACTTCTTGACTGTTAGGCCAACCACTCCGGGTTAAGGATTTGTTTCCAAGTACCCCTGTTGCTTGTTAAATCAAGAATATGTTCTCTTTCTCTCTTACCCCCCAAAGGACATAGATGATAACGTGTAAGGAAAATCTGTGGGAGGCGTTTTTTTCTTAAAAGTGTCCATGCATCTCACTCGATTAATCTTTTGGAGCACGTGAAAACCTTTCAATCCGCACCAGGTAAAACCATGGTGAGAGGCCTTTGGAGGGTTGAGTATCTCCAACACAAGATGGGGGGGTGTTGCCGCCGGCCGTGGGACTGGTGGTACTTGGGTTACGGCATTAAAATTTGTAATTTTTTTCTTCTGATATTTGTGACCTATGTGTTTTATGGTTGCAGATGCAAGATGTATCCTGATCTCTCTTTCTCTGGAGAAAGCAGCACCTCTGAAACCATGATCATTGGAATTGCCCCTCAGAAAGGGTATCTTTTCAAATAAATTCCTTATTTCTTCCATCATGGCAGTGAATTCTTATTTAACGCCTGTTCTATTGATTATATTCCATTATCTGCAGGTATTTGGAAGTGTCTGAGATGAATTCTGGGGCTGAAAATGGGTGCAAATGTGGAGACAACTGCACTTGCGACCCATGTACCTGTAAGTGAGTGAAATTGGAGATGAAGACGACAAATCTATGAATAGTAAATCTAAGTTTGAGAGTTTATGGTGGAAGTGTCTGGCCTTTGAAGTCTGAAGACGTGAATAAATGGTGGCCATGGACTTCATAATGCAATCACTCATATGCAGTTTGGAGTGCCATGGCCATGAATCTAGTGCTTTGTTTGTCTCTCTGTTTTCCTGTACAAATTAGTAGTCCAATGGTGGTGTCAGGTGTGGTTGGGTTATGTATTTGTGGAGACTTGGAATGAAAATTTGTCGTCTTCCATATGTGCTACATTTAAATATGGTATTTGCTGAGATGCGTGCAATTATGTGCATAGAATGTGCAGTATATTCTAGATTCTGATGCAAGTGATTGGATATTTTCTATCTTGTGTAGAAAGTCTTGTTTTTTTAAACTCGCGTCTAACCTGATCCATGCTTATAAATCTTGTCATAGATTAGGAGTTTTGTACTTGTCATTGATCAGGAGTTTTGTACTTAGAAGGCTCAACACTGCAAAGAGAATATTGAGTCTTCATCTTTGGTCGAAATCCTTTTCGATCTATTGAAGGAGTGAAAATTTTGATGAATATTTTGGTCATTAGAGTTTTCTTGATCAAAATTTGCCAATGGTTGAGAGCACTCAATCGAAATTAATTAAGTAGTGCATTTGATTTAAATTTTTAGGAGTAGATTAGAAGTCTTAGGTACTTACAAGTTTTATTTGAAGCAACGATAGATATCATTTTAGTGCATTTTATTACTTGTTCATCACTTATCTTCCAATGAAGGAGGACCATAACTTATGACTTGATAAAAGATGTATGAGCCAATCAGTTTGAATTATTGACTTCGTCAATCAACTTATCATTCATGTTCACCTAACCCGAACCTACCTTCTCATTGGAGGACCATAACTTATGAATTGATAAAAGATGCATGAGCCAATTAGTTTGAACTATGACTTCGTCAATCAACTTATCATTCATGTTCACCTAACTCGACCCTATCTTCTCATTGTTGACTTGACTGTAGTCTATGACCTAATTATAAGTTATTTTTTAAATTTACGTGTAGAAAATCGCGGAGAAATTCAGTATAAATTTTTCACGGGCGATATCCACTGTTTTTGGAATAAATCAAGTTAGGCTATGGAAGTTCGAATTTGGCATCTCCTATTTCTTGAGACAGAAGGTTAATCAGTTGAGCTAAATCCATGTGGCCTAATTACAAGTTTTCTACTACAACCACGACTACAACAGTGACTTACTTAATTATTTGTATAATATTTAAAAATAAAATTTAACAAAAATATTAAAAAAGAAAAGGTCACCATCTTTGAACATTTAATATTATGTGTCTATTATATTAGTAATTTCTTACACTTTATATTTAAAATTATTTTTATTAAACTCTTTTTCAAGTAAAAATGTTAGCTTTCACTTCTACATTTTCATCTCTTTTTCTTGACCACATTTTGAACTTTTACTATCAAAGGTTGATGTCCGACCCTCTTCCAAATAATATAGGGCACAAAAGTGCAAATAAGCATTTATGGATTAGGAATGAATTTTTTTTTTTTCAAATAAAAGTCATAAATGCAAATATAGATTCCTCAATATTTTGTTTCATGTTGTGGCTAATTTAGTCTAGTGACACGGATTTAAAATTACATTCAAGATTTATCCGTGCGCCACTTAAACAACACTAAAATTATTGTATAAAAAAAATTTACATTCAAAACCAATTCACTCAAAACTATAACTCAAAAGCAAGCAAAAGACAAATAATCTTGCTTGGAAATGAGACCCTATATTGCTGTTGAGAATATAGAACACTTAAGAGGACTGATTTGAAGATGAAGGCCTCAATCATATTTACGTATAACGGTGTAAGGCTTGGGAATGAGTGGTTAGGATTGTACTCGTCAAACCTTCAATGATTCAAAAAAACCCTAGAAACTCCTACAATTGTCTACATTCTTAAAATATTTTCGAAGTTTTCCAGACCCTTCTCTCTCAGGAGGGCTTTCGAGAAACTTTGGAACATTTTAGAGAACTCTACACTCATATACAAAATCTCTATATATAAATTTTGCAAATTTTTTTTTTTTAAAAAAACAGGATCAAAGCTCGGGAGGAGGAGAAGGGGCTGGGCTTTCAGCTCTCTCTATCTCGTTCTCTGACTGTTGCCCTCGCCACAGGAATATCTCTGTGTCTTCCTTACAGTGATCGGTCAACAATCCTTTAATCATCAGCTTTCAACTCGCCGGGGTTCTCACCTGGTTGCCGTTCCCATTTGACAGGAGTTTACACCAACGAACTTGTCCTCTCTCTCTAGCTCACAATTAGGGCATCCAAAACTTATATGACATGACCTGAATTTTAAAAATGTAAAATCTAACCCACTTGATTTTTAGATTTAGATTACACGGGTCAAATCTGACCCAAGTTTCACCCTAGTCTTGACTGAAATTACTTAGCCAGTTTGTTTATTTATTAGCGGTGTGCCTGTTTGGTATTTAAGAGTCTTTGACAGGGTTGGCATTCCCTGCCAAGGATTTGGATGCATTCGCATAACTTCCACTGCATATTTGCATAAAGGTCAAAACTCACAAGTAGGGTTTTGATTAGTGCCCGTTTACTTGCTTTTAAATGCGGCACTTGACGATGGAAAATGATTTTTTTTTTTTCCATTTGACCTTTTAATTTATAAAAGATAAAATTAGGAATAAAATAAGAAAAAAAAATCATTTTTACATCATCCGAAACTGGATCATAAATTAGGTGTGAAAGCATATTCAAATGTATCTCCTATCCATGCCGGATACAAATTTTGATTCGAATTCGGATTCTCTATCTAAGAGGTTGATTTGTACATAATTTATTAAAATCTGAACCCAATATGACCCACGAATATGACCCACGAATATTACCAGCCTTGATTCTTGCATTATGTTGCTTAAAAGCCAGGAGGCAGCTAAGATTGAAGGACTGATAGGTGGGTCTAAGATTCAATTGAATTCGAACCTCTACCTTGAACCCATTTGAATCATCACCAAGTCCGATCATGTTGGGCCTGCAAACAAGTCCCACATTGAAAGTTTAGAGGGAGATATAAAGATTTATAAATGATTTGAGACACTCTATCTAATATACTAGTCTTTTGGGCTGAATACTCAGATCTTAACAGATCAATCATCAAAAATGGAAAAATATTCCATGTGATTAAGTGTGAACAATCCTCATCACTATATGTCAGTGGTAGAGCTTGTGCTCTTAATTGGCATGTTAGAGAGCCTGGGGATAAGAGTTGGGGCTTTCATGGACCTCCCCCTAGATAAGTATTCATAGTCACTTACATCATTGCCTCATTGGTTCAATTTTGTTTGATAAAACATGGAGAAGAAAATGAGATTGTAATTGGAATGTTAGTAACCATGGTGCCGAACTTGAGATAGCCTTTGCCACCACGAGTGGTAGCTTTAAACCAGAATAAGTTCATATCCTCTGCCCGTTCATTACAATGAAATTGCAGATCACTTGATGAAAGAGATGACATTCAGATTTCAGAGACAACAAAATCTAAATGCCGATATAAGATTGTCCCTAGAGTTGTTACTTATAGCTTTCAATCTGGGGTCCTTCATTGACAACAAAAAAATCAAAGAACATAGAGATGGTTTCACCATATTAAGCATATACAATTCGAAAAAGAAGGGTGGCATAACAAAAATCCATTTATTATTACTCAAAATCCCGTAACAAGACAATCACCTCAAATGACTTGGTCCTTGTATTGCTTTAGTCGCATATACAAGCATATTTATTTTTCAGAAGCTGTACAAACATATAAATAATGGAAAACAATCTATTGCAGAGATGACAGAAACAAGGCAAAGCACAAGTATGTACATGAAAGGAGAGGCAAACCTAAACCTTGAGATCAAGCACCAGCCAATTCAAGTGTAACCTCGTCTAACAAATCATCCACTATCCAATCTTCCAACTCAAGCCCCATACACTCTGCTTCCGGTCGGATATGCATCCATCCATCATTTTTCGAAAAGTCTTGGGCAACAGTGTACTCCAATGAAGGATCTAATTGTGGCTGTGAACTCAGGTGCCAGCTGATGCTTGTCCACACCTCCTCGAGAACGTGGTATCCCACTGGCATTGGCCTGATGTGGGGATCGATGCTCAAGTGCCATGGGCAGTATGTGAATGACCTCTCATGAATTTCCAGTAAGATCTCATTGATTAAATCAAACAGAAGCTGCTGATCACAGTTACTGCCTTCCTCGGGTGCTGTAATGTTGAGCTTTGGGGTCAAGCACACCACTTCATCAAACAATGAAGGGTCAACTGGCTGGTCAGGCGAATGCCAGGTTCCGAGTAGCTCTTCACCGCTGAAACCGGATTTCTTCAGTACATCTCTCACATAGTTAAACTCAGCCTCATCCTTTGTATCCACTCGAACATGCAGAGAGTCAGAATCCAAATACTTAACTGGAGTCTGTACCTCATCAATGCTTCCTGTGGTTTCCAAACTATCAGGAGCTTCCACACTGGATTCACCTTGCAGGTGTACAGAAGGAACTGCCTCACTGGAATCCACTGTTTTCAAAGAAATTGACTTTTAAGTTATTTTTCTCTAGAAATGGTGAAATTGAATTAAGATTTTAGAAATTACAATCAACATACAAGGGTAAAAAGAAATCAAGATAGCATTCTATGTACTTTAGGGTGGGTGTCACTATTGTTTCTAAAGTGATCAGAACAGAATCATAGACTGCCATGCTTTCACCCGAATACGACCAATGTTGCATGGTATGTATGGTACATGCATTGGGACCCAACAGCATAACAAGGAATCTCACGGGATTCATGAATTCAGCATAATTTTTTAATAAATTTAAATAAATATTTACTTTTTAAATGAAAATCATCACATTCATAGCCTTTCCTATCTATTAGGATTGGCTTTTAAATGAAAATAACATCTAAAAATGAACAGAGAAAAGTGTCGTACAAGTCTAACTCTAAGAGTCAAGAAACAACACTTTCATTTCAGTTTCAAAATAAGATATGCCAGTCATTCCAAAGAATCCATGCAACATAGCTCTAGGATGAATAGGAATCAGAAAACATAAAGTGTAGATTGATGATTTTCCCAAAATAGAAGTTGTTGCTTGTCAGGAAGCTTCATGTGACTTGGTCGATTCAAGATTTAGTTTTATTAATCAATGAAAAGTAAAAAGAACAGAACCCCACCAAATGTGTGAGAAAGTGAAATCAAGATCTATAGATTTTCTCAAATTCATAACACGGAAACTTGGTTACATTTGCAACAAAATAGGCTTGTCTGAGCAATGCTAGAAATGACTGATATCAGTGAGATATATTCCAGGAAAAAATAAAAAGACAAAAAAAGATGAGTATGACTTGGATGATGCAATTGTTCCTATTAAACAAGGGTAGCCAAGTATAGATATAGATACAGAAACTGGTAAAAGAATGGGCATACGAGTGCATTTCCCTAAATCCCAGACCGGTATATAGATCAAAAGGGTAAAAGATAAATACAAAAATGATAAGGTCATGTTGGTGAAAATTATGTTAGGTAAAAAAGAACCAAAAATGCTATCGATGATATGCACAGAAACCCCGAAAGGAAAAGATATTTAATGCTTGATTGACTAAGTAGAGCAAGATATACCTAGTGGAGAAAAATAATAATTGGAGGAGATTTGATTTTGACATGGCGAATTAGAATGTTGGTGATATTAGTATACAAGGACGTCATTTTGGGATATGGCCCGTGAGTGATCCTCGTGGCCTTTTATGGATTATAATGGGGTCTTTGTATATATTTTATAGTTGCTTCGGGTTTAAGTCCCTTGGACCTTCCTCTTGTATCTGTACTACCTCTTACTCTTTTTAATATAAGTGATCTGATTACCTTTTAAAAAAATGACGTCATTTTGGGGGAATAAATGAGATGGGGTACATATACTTGACTTTAGAATGCCTTTTGATTTGACAATAGCTAAAGGAAGAAAGATGATCACCTTATGACTTTTATGAGTGGGATATAATAAGACTTTCACTAAGATATTAAAAAAAAAAAAATGATTGTAAAATAATTCTGGGAGAGAGGTCCATGTCTATGGAGGGGGAATGGTAGCACACCAGCTAGACAATAAAATAATTTATTTCCCAATTTGTCTGTGTCAATAATTAGCAGAAGAATGAGGTCATCAAGATATGGGATTTGTTTCCTAAATTGTTTTTGAATTACTTTCCATTTTCGTTGCATCCAAGCCTTGTACAAGGGCTAGATTAAGTAATAAAAAGGGATATTGGCAAACTTCCACGAGAGTTAGCTTCAGCTAGGAGGGGAATTCTAGGTTCTTTGAGGGGATCACATCGGAGTTTAATGAGCTCTTTCAAAATGCCAAATGAAGACTGTGCGGTGTCCTTTGCAAACTTGATTGGAGTATCATGGGTATTCGATAGGACTTGTGGGAGAGTCGTCAGTTCTTGGTTTCTCTCGCGTCTCAGTACCAAGATGAAGGCTGCCTAGAACACCAAACCAACGGCGATGTTGTGATCCGTGTGGAAGGAGATGAATTCCAAGATTTTCGAGAACAAGGAGTCAAAGGAGAGCGAGATCCTTCAAAAGTCAAATGGAGGCTTTGTACATGGTTTCTATCCAGTAAAGAGTTCAAGGGCTACAAAATCATGGCCTTTTATAGCTCTTGAGGGGGTTGTTTAAGAAGGGGCAGCGAGGGGAAAACCGGGTCCGACAAGAATAGGTGGATCTCTTTGCGATTGCAATGGTATAACGTCCATAGATTTTTCTGAGCCGGTTGGACGAACAGATTCAAATGAGGCAGAACTTCTTAGTATTAGGAAAGATTTGTCCTTATGGATTTCATCAAGGCAAGGGAAACTAATCATCTAAGGGGACTCGGAAAATGCGATAAAGTGGGCTAAGGGGTTCAAACGGCCCCCTTGGAAATTGATCACAATTGTAAAGGAGACAAGGGCATTGTGTTCAGGTCGTGAGATTTCTTACGCATTAGTCAGGAGATCTGCAAACGGAGTGGCATATTTCTTTGCAAAGGACAGGGTGGACTTCATGGTTGCAGGTGTTTTCTATCTATGAGTCCCTGACATGTTGCGAG
This sequence comes from Chimonanthus praecox, assembly GCA_022113865.1. NCBI lineage: Eukaryota > Viridiplantae > Streptophyta > Magnoliopsida > Laurales > Calycanthaceae > Chimonanthus > Chimonanthus praecox. The sequence goes on along the minus strand of CM039094.1, from coordinate 23,124,356 downwards.
GAGAGAATGTTTTCATGTTTTAGTTTTTTGGATATCTTGTTGGATGCATTTTTTCTTCTTGTTCTCAGCCTTTGGGTTTAAGTCTCTTAGATCCAATGCTTTTGTTTCAGTATCTTTATCTTTTCTATTAATATATTCATTTTTCGTTACCACTCAAAAAAAGCCAAGTGGAATTCAAAAAGGTTGTTTAAAACTTATATATCCTGAGCTATATAGTTTCACCTGTTAAACTAATATGATTGGTTGTGGTTGGAAATAAGTGAAGGCAAATGCCATGTAAAGTTCAAGAAGGTTGTTAAAAACTTACGTTTGACATCATAGAAAATGGACACTTTGACAGGGATGAGCGTCAAGTTGGTAGTTGCCATGAAGGCAAAAAGATAAAGCATAGAATTTATATAGGAACATAATTGGAACACGAGAAGGATAAGGCAACCAATCAAATTATGAGACTATAAAATTCAGTTTGAAGGGTGGAAGCATGAGAGTAAGAGAAAATATCTAGTGCTACCCAGGAATATTCAAGTGCTAAAGTGATTCTTCCACCATGATGCATATGAAATTCTATCAAAGTCTTCTAAACTATTAGGTTTGCATTGGAATCAATGAAAGTCCACATTCCTCATGGGCGCTTTATTGCATGGGACTAATTTTTTTTTTGGATAACTTGGGTATCCCCATCTCATATTGGAGGTGAGACTAATCCACAGATGCATGAAACCACCGACAAACCTATTGCATTAGGTAAGTCCAAGGAGGATCGAACTTAAGGCCTTTAGTCTATTCCTAGAAGTTTGACGAGGACATCCATGATGGCTACCGAGTTTATCAGAGAACTCAGAAATGACATCACATAGCCACCGAAATAATATGGTTAGGAGATGACCAACAGATCAAACGTCTGTGCATAGATCTGTGATTGGATTGATTCAAAGGTTTGATTTGACCGTTCATTTCATCAAATCGGGTTTTGGGAGTTGTTTTGTCCGTCGGATCATGGTTGGCTTGATCCGAACCATTGAGATGGAACCAACCAATCAGAGTGTCATAGCAGTTGATTAAGAAAGTTTATTTTATTTTATTCGAGTATCAAACTCTATGGGATGTGATAAGTTGTTTTAGACGGCTTGCATTGTTCACATACGTGGCACGAATGTGTGTCTCTAAGGTTCTTAAGTTTTATAATAGATACTTGTAGACACCCATTGCTTTGAGAATAGAATACAAGTGAAGAAATTTTCTACATACTCTCTTAAGAAGATAGGCAATGTGACTCCATCTCCCCTTTGGTTTGATTCTAGGAAAACCAGGTACATTCTATCCTTTCTCTCCTCCTAATCTCTTCTTCTTCTTCTTCTTCTCAAACTTTTCCCCAAAATTTCTCGCATTTTAGAACCCTAAACAGCCCAAAAATCTCAAACAAGGACCGAACCCCACCATCAACAACCAAAACCCCGTTGGGACCCACCAGTCCATACAAACGTCCGTATAAGTCCTTACGACCTTACGGACAGGCACTTTTTGACCTTGTTTTTCCCTATTTTGCACCTTAACCTCTGATTTCTATCTTAAACTTGTAAATCTAACCCAAGCCTACTGTATGAACCTATTTAAAGACCTTGTTTTGCTTGAAAAAAAAATAACAAACCCTAATTCCTTTGGCAAACCCTAAGTGATCCCATAGCCTCGTTTCATCCTTTTGGTTGACTGGTTTTAAATCTAGAATACCTAGGACAGGGTTTGGTATGATTTAAATGGTCTGCTGTGGGATTTTGCATTGAAGGCCAACAATAGAATCCTGAGGGCTTTATGTATATGTCATTCTCCCTTTTGAATCTTTTTTATTAATTGTGGATGTGAACTTGCATAGTTTTGTTATATTCTTTGTTTAATATTAACTTCTCTCTCAAACATCTTATATGAATCATGGATATAGGTTGCATATCATTTTAGGATTCACCAACACATTTTGTATTCTCATATAGACATCCATCCATCATTTAGATCTAGGGTTCCAATATTTTGACTTGTCCTACATTAAATTTTGTATCAGAGTTTGTCCTACGTCAATTTTGTATCAAAGCTTGTCTTGCGTCAAAGCTCAAGCCAACCGAGCTACACTTGTGCATGGGACAAACTTATCTAAGCACTAAGAGAATTTTGGGTGGATGGAGGACAAGGTCTGTCAATATGGAGGGGGAATGGCAATGGCCAATGGGCACCATTCTATATACATGCACAAGATCATGGAGTTGAAACAATATCTCTACTAATTTTCTATATATTACACCTTAACCAAGTTAAAAAGTGAGCAGTCCCTTTATAGGTGCAAAAACAACATACCTCAGGTGCAAAACGTGACATATCATGGGTGCAAAAGGCAACATATCTCAGCTAAGTTTTTGAGTCCAGTTGCACTTATTTCATGTTTACTAATATATAAAATCCACCCGAGTCAGTCATCATTAACCATAACAAGCCTATGAACATAATAGTCTGATTGATTATTCAAGTTGCGCACTTAGTTCACACTTCCATATAAAACAAGTCCATATCACAGTGTTATTTTTAAGTCATCCTGTTGATAGGTATGCATATCATAATAACCGAACATTAAAATAAAAATCTTCTCAGTTAGAGTCTAGAAAGTATGGGTGACATCCTGGAAGTTCTTGTGTTGCACACCTCTTTTACTGCTCAAAAGAGTCTAGATAGTTAACAAGTCATTGTCAATTGCAAATATACATGACACAATGAAATCTTGACTCACTTGAGTCATCTACTAGACAAGTCAATGTCAAATATTCAAGGCACAATTGAATGAACCTGAGTTTTCCGTGCGCACTGCATTTCTTTCAAATAATTTTGGTGGCAGATATTTTCTGTGGAAAGGGTGTAAAAAAAAAAAGAGAAATGCTTTCTGAGTGTAATTCCCCTTTTTCCATGCTGAAAATTTCCACAGAAAAAGATTTGTGAAGGACTGCTTTCAAAGCTTTAGTAGATCTTTTTTTTTTAAAAAGGGAGACTTTGGTTGAAAGAAAAATACAAGCAGGAAAAAAGTTACAAAAGTGTCCCTCAGTTACTGGATCTGGTGGTTTTCATGATGTGTATATTCATCTGGAGAGTTAAGAAAACAAGTGGACATGTAAAAGGGGAGGGGGAAAAGGGAAGTTTTACCTTCTGAGACAGAAACTTCTGCAGGATTTGAGATACCGTCTGGAAAACATGAGCCAAGAACTGATACTTGACTTGGCTGTGTCGGCCTACTGCTGGCATTATTTGCAGTTCCACTCTCCTGTTCGTGTGACAAAATATCTCCATTCTTTCCCACTATCAAATCCTGTAAATCACCACCAATATCATATGCCAATTGCTTTTGATCCCCATCGGTTGAACCAATCAAGGATTTCACCAAGTTTTCTCCACTTATGTTTTCTGCAGAAGATGCCAATAGTTTGCAACTATCTGTGTTTATGATAGCATCTACTGGCTTTTGATTATTGGAACCATAGCTTTCAAATTCTAAATTGCCATCAACAAGAACCCCACTCTTTGTTCTTGTATGCGTACCATGAGGCATACCATCCACATCTACACCTGGAAAATAATACCTGAATTCAGGCATTGAGAAAATCCTCTGGAAGGTCCTCGGCCTACTTGGCACACTGCTATCTTCATTTGCTAACTTCAGTTTCTCAGAAAGATGATTTTTAGTTTCTCTACTCAAAATGGACTGAAGCAACTGATTGTATCTTTCTAGGGAATCTGTGAGAGATGGAGTTCTTCTGACGCGTGTTGATGCACCCTTGGCACTAGTGGGAGTGGCACTGTCACTGTTATAACCACTTTGTGGGCTGTCTCTACCATCTCTGTCCATATCAGACATCACATTCTTGGAAACTTTTCGACCATGAGGAATTCTATGGAGGATCCCATCCATGGCAATCCTAAGTCTCTCCTTTTTGCTCTCTTTGATTACATGCTTTAACCGTTTCTTGATGCCCTTGAAACGACTCATAACCATTCCATTTTGTTTTATGTTTTTCCAATCATGGGGTGAATCTGGTAAAGACTCTGAAATGGTTCCAACTTCAGCACTTTCACCAGTTCTTAATGGGGAAGAATCTGAATGGTCAATAAGTGAGGAATCTATGATGCTTGGACTGGTAGTTGTCGTAGTGGGATTCCCAACTTGTGACTTGCCTTTCTGTTTTGTAAAGGATTGGATTTCCTTCTGCTTTTGCTTGAGTTTGATAAGGTTAGCAGTTCTCCTACTCGATAACTCAGTTGCTGGAAATGTCCCGCACTTAGTTAATACTGCATCTTGATTGTGTACACCACTAACATGCTTTGCCACGACCAATTTTGGTTCTTGAAGAATTTTAAGAAATAATTCCTGATTCGCATTAAATATACCTAGAGCACAGAGAAACTCTTTCTGTCGGTGTGGTGAGACATCTCCAGGGAACTCGTTACCATTCATGAATTGCTGCCTAAGAAAAGCTTCCTTTGCTTCATCCAGTTTCTCTTGAGTAAGAGTTTGTTTTTCGAGCAAATGACAACCAAGATTATCAACTTGATCAGGATCTGAGTACTCTAGCAACCTATTCAAGGTGTCATACATCTCGCACTGTTTACTGGAAATAACTTGCTCTTCTGGGTATTCTGGCAAAATTGGAACTTGGGTGCTGCAATCATTGATCGTGTGTCATTTGAGGGTAGTTGAAAATTTTGACCATTAAAGACTGAAATCCTTTCATCAGTCTCATAATCTGAACACTCCATATGGTGTATGGAGTTAGTACGCAATAACCGTGAAGCAAAAGCAGGAATTTGCTGCTTTTGGTCCTGTTCCTTGGACATTTCTTCATCAATTAGTGTTTTTATGCGTGTCTTGCCAGATCTTTTGCTTGTTAGCCTGGTTTCTTTCTTACTTTGTTCAATCTGACACATATTCATTCCAGAAAGGAAATCAATTCCAATAAGTGAAAACATAAAAATAAAAATAACATAAACAATAGCCATGCAAATCAGTCAATTGATTTAAATAAGTAAAATAAAAACCAAGATTACAGATTACTGTTAAAGGTAAATTCCTAAAATACTACTCAAGACTGTTGGACTTTATATGCAGACTGATAGCATCCTAGTCAAATAAAGTATCCAGTGGTTAATTTGTTAATGTCAATAATTAGTATGAAGATAATGCTAGACTAACAATGGCTTGCTTTGAAGCCGCCCCCCACCCCCCACCCATATCCCACCCTTTTCTTAGAAGAGGACCCTATCATAAATGATAAAAGAGGAAAGGTTCTCACTCTTCTTGATCATAATGAAGAATCTTCTTGGGTTGATTAAAAAAAACCTCCAATAATCTCAAATAAACTTAAGATAATCGCTTTCTCTTCCTGCCAATGCAAACCCTACATATCATCCATTAGCTTGTATCCGATCAACAATCCATTCTTCCCCTGCTTCAGATTTTAAGGACTCTGCATTCTGAACACCCTCCTCATTCAACAAAATGCTTTCATGGACAAATGAAGGAAAGTAGGTTCCTGGGAAAGAGGAAGGCTTGATATCGGAGGAGTCTATAGGAACCAATTTCTGAAGAAAGAGAGAGAGAATTTGATTCAAGTGGCTGAGCTGGAGCAGTTGGATGTCATTCCAGAACTATAACAGTGGTGGAGCCTACACTTGTCTGTCTTTGAAGGGAGCCGAGAAAGGTTTCCACCACCAGCAATAGCTGGTTTGAAGACAGGCTGCAAGAGAAACTTTAGGTAAACAAAACGGTCCCATGAGAGAAAGGGTTAAACGATTAAAATTGAACATGACTTATGGACACATTTTGATTAACTTCAGGAGTCAACTATAGAACCAAATGGAGGACATAATAGGACAATGATAGTAGGATGGAAGCAGAAAGGGCCAAGCTGGTCTAGTCATGTGTTATAGAATAGCCAGTGTTGATTTAAGGGGACCCTTTTCATGTAAGAACATATTAACTAGCACCTCTATAAAATGACAGTTGGGCTATAGGAGCGAAATGTTGCGCAACAAAGAAATAATTAATAGATAAAGAAATGACCATGGATATGTGGGTGCTAACATGAACATGAAGTAACAAACAGAGATAGGATAAAATAAATATATCTATATGGTTAGGAAATGATAAATTGTTGAAGGACAAAGAACCAATTTTTTACAGGGTTGAGTCGAAAGTATAACTAAAAATGCCAACTCTAGGTAAAAGGGGATAAATGGTGATGATGATGACTATGATGACGACAGCGACAATGATGCTGATAATTCTAGAAATGGAAAGGCAACTTATTAGAAGCAAAATAAAAGATGATTACAACAAAGGAAAAAGAAATCTCAACTAAAACAGAGGGGAATCAAGACAGCTCCAAAACATTAGATAAGCTAGCAAAAATATATAATCACTCAATGAACTGCCAAGGAAATCAACATTTTGAAGAAACTCAAAATATTACAGGATCAAAATATATTAAATAATGAGAATCATAGATGCCTACTCCATGGTAGTTTCTTCCTTAAACACATAATCCAATGTGACAACAAGACTAGCATTAAATACAGATCCATCAATGGCCTTTGCATTTAGACAAAAAACTATATATTAACTGTAGCAGCACTCACGACAAAAATCCAAAGCTGTTATGAATAGAAGATAAATAGAAGGAAGAAAATAATCAAGATACAAGCTTTTATATTCCCAATAATTGATTAGGTTTTTGCTAATATGCAGCTCCAAACACATGTCCAGGTTAAGCAACAAGTTATGATACCCTGTAGAAGATCTGGTTTAAAAAACAGGTGTATCCCGTATCTGTTAGCACATGTATTTTGAAATTTCAATGCTGTCCATTGGAGGGCTTTTATTTTTTTCTAAGAGCCCTTTTTATGACAGATATAGACAATATCACGTTCAGCCAAAGCTTTGTGGCAGGGCAACATTACATGAGAGCAACCACCTGCCACACTAATCCTTGCAAAATAATGAATGCGAGCACATGTGGCTGTGCATAAAAAAACTCCAATCACGTTGTGGAATTAGCTAAGCATGTGTGTCAACACAAAACTTTACATTGGTTGAACATCAAGAGACAAGAGCATGCTTAAGAATCAATTGACATGAACTTACAAGGAAAAAAGGCCCATCTGCAGAATCAAGCTCTTCACCAGCTTCTCTACGAATTTTGTTGCCTATAAAAATTAAAATAGTTAAAAGGGAATAGGGAAGTATGGACATGCATAGTCCATAATAGAATAGAAAATCCAACATAGACATGTAAATGCATGAAGTGTAAACTAGAGGATAATATAAAAGAGTACAGTAACCCAAACTAGGAGCAGCATAAACATAAAGGGAAACCACATGGCAAGAAAAGAAAAGTTAACTGAATTCAGTGGCACTAGTTACTCACTCACAATTCTAGTGTCCATTCAGTTTTGGAGGAATGAAGAGAAACCATGTAAAATTAAAAGAACGCGATTTTGATCCCAAGAAAGAAGTCACGAAGCAACCTATGTTCATTAAATTTGCAAGCTACGATGATGGGTTTTAAGGAATTACAATTGGCCTTGATGTGGCATCAAAAGGATGACGTTACATGGTCACGGCAATTAGCCTTGATGTGGCCTTGATGTTTCTAAAGAATAGTCACAGCAATTTTTTTATAATCTACCTTCAATGTCCTCTGATGATTATTGTCATCATCAATATCTTATCCCATTTACATGGGACCAGCTTCTCAAATTCTAATTTTCCATTTAAATCATATTTGAAGACATATTCTTCCTCCTTCCCTCCCTGACTACTGCATTCTTTTCAACTACTTCAATCCAAGATTCATTGATCTTCTCTATCTACTTCCTCAGACTTTTAGCACTTCAGTATTCATGCTTATGGCAGTTCTGATTCTAAGGTAAATGCACATGTAGATCACCTACGCCATTAACTGAACTAATCTGATTTTCCAGCTTATGGTTTGCTCTATCTCACATTTGTTATTGTAGTAAAAGTGCTCCTTTAAAACCTTATTTTCTTCTAGGATACTATAAAAAAAGGATCTAATAACTGACCAAAAACAGTCTCTAGTCCTAAGATCTTCCTTCAAAATATATCTGAAGAGAATAATTCATTTTTGTTTCCACCCCTGTCAAGAATTTGAACCAAGAGAATGCAAAGTCATTGAAAACCCATCCACATCTAGAAGAAATTTACGACTCTTCATTGATACTCTAGAAAAGCAGTTAGAACTAAGAAAGAAAGCCTCCAATACTACTCACAAAGATATAAATGATTCAATGAGTTTCCATGAGGTAATTAATTACATCACAAACAAAACTCAATACAAAAATAACAGAATTGAGAGAAACGTAGAACATGACAAGAAGCCACCATTGATAGGGTTGATTGGAGAAGTAGAACTCAGAAAGCAAACCAAAAAAAGATGAGATAAAGCTTCAATGATGATGACAACGATTACACTAGGTTCATAATTGTGAAAAAAATCCCTTTAGAACATGCAAATTATTTTTAAAATACTCTTTTCTAATTTGAATATAATAAAATCTCTTCAAAGTGTGTGATGAATCCCAGAAAAATGAAATTTGTGTCCCCAGAGTACTGTAGAACATTCAGAGTGAAGCGTGAGGGCCTGAATATGTGTTAGAAGTAGTGCTTGAACATATTTTTGATGTGATGTTGTTTAGTGTTATGATAGGTGGTTGGAGTTCCTTCTCTGGAAACAGTGTTGACCTTTTATTTGGAAATTCTTTGTTTTTCTTGGTTGTATCCTGTTTCGTTTCTTCTTCTTTTTTAAGCTACCACTTCCAATAAAAAGAAATGTAAACTATTCTTTAGTTTTTATTCCCTGAGCAGCTAATGAATGATTAGGAGGTTATCAAGTCCGCAGAAACATAAAATATCAATTGCAAAGAGCTTTCTTCCACTGCAATAAATGTTTGGCACAAATTTCTTACCTCCCACATGCCTTCCACCCCCATGTTTCTTATCTGACAGCGCCCTTTTGGTATGAAGGCGCTGATGAAAATCAAATATATGAAATAAGCTCCACATACAACCTGGACTATCATTCTCGAGTCTTACATTAGAGAAACTGTGTTGCAATTCCTTTTCCATCTAGAGGGATTAGTGCGGGTACTACAAACCTGTTCAAACATGGAAAAAACTTCAGCTGCTATACTGTTGAACCAGTTGCAAATAACCCAGAAATCAAGCACCAAGGTAAACAAGGATATCAGATTATATCAGACATTTGTGAAAGATACCTACTTAAGCTGGCAGAAACGCCTGTTCTGTTTCAATAAGAATTTGTTAACATGCTGCTAGCTGAAATTGATAGAGATCATCATCAGCAGCAGCAGCAGCTATATTAGACATTTGTGAAAGATACCTACTTAAGCTGGAAGAAACGCCTGTTCTGTTTCAATTAGAATTTGTTAACATGCTGCTAGCTGAAATTGATAGACATCATCATCATCAGCAGCAGCAGCAGCTATATTGCCATTCATCTGGCATGGCCTTTTCAAGTCCTATACTTCTAATAGGGATATTGAACAGAAATGATGACAGTATGATACCTTATAGTAGAAATTAAAGACACTCATAATAGCCCCTTATCAGCTTAAACATCCCATACCAAGGTACTGTTTGTAGATACCATCAACTTCAATTATATATTACATTTGAAAGGCATAATTTTTTGATGAGTGTGAGGCCAATGTTTCTTGCATTTTACTAAACATCAAATAGAAATCAGATAAGGATGAACCAAGAAATGCATTCAGGTTAGTCCACGCATTTTAATTTAATGGGGGAGGGGTGATTCGAATTCCCCAAATTCACCAAATTTGAGGTGAAATGGCCAATTGTTTTGCATTTAATAGTGGATCAGTTCGACTCTGTTGTAATTGCATATGCGTCAGTTCACCTCATTTAACAAAACTTGAAAGAGAAAAACAGTAAGAAAGAAACACACAATCATTAGAAGGATTTTCAATTAGCTTTTAAATAATTACAAGTAAAAAGAGGAATTTTAAATTTTGACAATTCAATTTCAAAATTCACCTCATGCATCATCAAAAGGAATTTAAATTCCCATACAAATAATTATAAATAAAAATAAACTTTTTTGAAAATGAAAAATAATTTTCAATACACCTCATGCGTCAAATTGTTGGAGTAAAAAACTCATCCATCGCCCAAAGTTAACTACCATAAAAGAATGGAATGAAAGAAATCAAGAGCAAAAAAGGGGCTTGAATTTTTTTTTTTTTTTCTCATAGCAATCATATGGAAACCCAGTTAGACAGAAGCCAAAGAAGTAAGCTTGAATTGTATTAAAATTTAAAAAATTCCTTTCGGTCCGAATTCCCAAGATAATATAAGAATCCAACGATAACAAGCATTTCAAAGCGAAAAATCAAGAAACCCAAACCCATGATCGTACCTTTTCGGGTTGGTAATCTATTTCAAACAATCCGAGAAGAAGTAAAAAAGAGGATAGAGAATTCTTCTTTCTCTGCCATTTCTGACCACCGAAGCTGCAGAGAAGAAGAAAATGAAGAAAAATCAAAAAGGATAATTCGTTATAGCGTGTATGAAAGGGAAGAGAGGAAATCCGGAAATGAGACTCCTCTCTCTGTCTCCCGCGAACTACTCTCGGTCGTGATTTGCTCCGTTTCAACTCTTTTCTCTCACGGGTTGTTTACCGCGAGTTTGGTCATAGGTACACGTCTTCAAGGCGGGCAACGACTAGCCATCAAGTGGGCCCAAACATGTTGGACCGTTGACCACATTGTGGGTCACTGAGTTGAATGTTGACATGATCAAGTGGACCCACTCTATTTGTGTTTGACACCTGTATAGACCGGGACACTTAATTAGAAATTTATAATATTTTACTTATTGCATGTACTAAATAATTGATGTCTATTTAATGTCTGCAGCTATCAAGAAAAATGATGGCTATAATTTATTTTTTTATATTTTTATAAATGTTATATAAATAAATTATTGTATAGATTGAAAATAGATTAATATATGTGTGTGTATGTGTGTGAACCAAATTTCAACTTTAATTTAATTTTTAGCTACTTAAATTTAATGGTCAATTTCATTATGTCTTTAGAAAAATTAAAAAATATTCAGTAATTTTGAAAATTAAAATCAAATAATTAAAAATTGAGTTTCAGACTTAAATTTAAAATCAATTATAGCTCATCAAGTCTATTATTATTTTATACATTTATTATTTATAATAAAACAAAAGAAAGTTAAAAACAATGATTGATTTAATAGCAATAGTAAATTTCTTCAACGAAAAACTATTTCTTCGCTAAAGCTCTTTCCTCTCATTTCTAACTTTGTTTTATACGCTTCTTTTCATTTATTTTCTTTTGTTTTTCTTCTCTGTGTTCTTATATTTCATTTTCTTTTCTCTTTTATTTTGTTCTTTTCTTTTTTTATTTTGATCTTAGATATTATTGTATTTAGGTGAAAAAACAAGAGTATGGCAAATGTAATGTTCAATTTGATGTTTCATCTACAATTTTTCAAGAATATGTTTTATACATAAAAAATAATAATTGTATACTTTTTTTTTTTCATTTTTTAGAACAAAAATTGCATAGAGTTCAAATTTTGGAAGAATTGTATGCTAACATTTAGCTATGCAAAAGAGCAAAATGGAACTTAGATAATGAGTTTATATATAAAAAATTCACTTAAAATCCATTCCATTAAAACCTTTATATAAACTTTGATTTGTGAAGTTTACAATGGATCAAATATTTTATTAAATTTTCACTCTATCAATCAAATATTTTATGTGGGTCACACATGCAAAGTGTGTGAATTAGAATAATGTGTATATATATTAAAATAAAATAGAGCAACTTACATTTCCCACTTTAAAATCATACTTTCTAGTCTAAAGTCTAAACATGTTGCTCACAATGTTCTCTATTTTAAAAATATGTGCTCCACTCTAGAATTGACCAATATTATAAAAAAATAACTCAATACTTTTGTTTGGTTTATAATAATTCCAATTAGAGAAAATACAATGATTTTAAAAAATCAAAAATATAAAAAATGCTTCATATATTAATTTCTATTTCTAAAAAAATATGTAAGCAATTGATCAAAATAATAGTTTCAATGCATTTAATATTTTCAAACAAATAGGGAATTTTAATCACAATAATAAATCTAATCAGTAATTATGCATATTTGATTAATTAAAAATGTGAATAAAATAAAATAGGATCATGTGTGTCGCGCGTGATACTATAATAAAGTGAGTTTCATAATGGAGAATCATGGATTCCCCTTAGTGGACACTTTTTTTTTTTTCACTTTGACTTGGTTTTAAGGACAAAAGTGTCTTTTCATTCTTCCAAGCATTAAGAAATTGATGCATGCACCTAAAGATCGAATGTAATGATGAATTGCCCTTAGTTACTTTATTTTTTTATTTTTTTAAATATCATATAAAATTAATTGTACATATTAAAAATAAATTTGATGAGATATATGTATATCCAATTTTGATTTCAAAATAATTTTTAGCTATTTGATTTTAACAGTAATCACTAGATATCCTTAAATTTAAGAATGTCTAGTGATTTATACTATTAAGAGAAATTTATTTTCAACCGGTACAGTTGGATCTTTAATAGAACAAATGAAGAATAAAAATAGAAAAAGATGAAGTAGTACATTATTAGATTTCTTCAATTAAGTGATGTTATTTAGCTTACCTTTTTTCTCTCATTTTTTACTCTGTTCTATACTTTTTTTTTATCATTTATAACATTTCTTCTTTCATAATTGTTATATTTTTCTTCTTTCTAATTTGATTTTGATTTTAAATATTTTTGTGTTTAAGTGGAAGGATTAAGATTGGATCAATGATAAATTCTTCAATTTTACAAAATTTAAAGGCTTGCATTCTTTTATATATATATTGTTTGTCACTTTTATTAAAAAATTAAAAGAAATTGCATAAAATTTGAACTCTGAAAGAATTACATATTATAAGTAACTTTGCAAAAGGGCGATAATGATCTTTTTATAATGAATTTATTAAAATAATTTTCTCTTAAGACCCGTTCTTGTGTCTCACAAGAACTTTATGCAACTTTAATTTGTGTGTGCATTATACTTTTTTATAAGATACCAAGTCAATAATTTTTTTTTTTAATTATAGGTTAGATTAATTTTGTGCTAGATCGGTAGATTCTACCATATTATAAAAAACAATAAATAACTCAATTGTAAAAATTTAGATAAAAAATAGTATTGCCATTTAATCAAAAGTTTGATGTGACAATTAGTAAATAAATTCAATTGTTTTAGTACTTAGGTCAGGTTTCTAAAATAATATTTAACTTTGATTTTTGATGAATAAATCATTCAAAAGCTTTGTTTTAATTTTAGTGGATTCGCCAACTCATTGTACAGGTCATTAAAAATATAATGTTATTTTAAATAAAATAATAAAAAGATATGAAGTTATCATGATAGAGAAATGATCATACGTTGTCATCCTAATATTAAGGATGATAATGATTGATGGCATTTTTCTCTCTCTCTTTCTTTTTCTAATTCCTATCGTGTTTAGACACCATATAATTTGTGGTGTCACTAATCACAATATGATACAATTTGTCATCTTACGAGAAAAATCCAAATGATTTTAAGACTAGAGAGGTAAGTTGGTCATTCACTTTGAACAGTTCAATTGTTGAAACTCGAAAGTATTTATTAATTAGTTAAAATTGTAGGTAATTTATAAACTTACCCTCCTAGCGTTTAAATAGACCAATAGTTCTATTAATCTTCATCCCTTACAACTATGGTGTATGGTTTATCTCCATATTGGATTGGAAAGAAATTACAATATCTTATGCTTATGAGGTATGCTATATCTTTCCCAAGCCCACCACGTTAAGTTAGATTCTAATATCAAATGTCTCCATGCACAAGTACATTTCAAATGATTAGAAGATGGCGTGTATCATTATATTATGATTCTAATATGATAGTTTGTGTATGAAGATTTGAAATTTGTATGGGTTAGAGTTAGAGGTGAAACTCGGGTCAGTTTTGGCCCAAACACGCATGAGTCGACTTCAAAATCATGCAGATCGGGTTATGAAAGTCATGTCAACAAGTCAGATCGAGTTGAGAAGTCAGAAACCCGCATTGAATTCGGATCGGGTTGGGTTGAAAGATTTTTAAATTAACCCGACCTAACCCGATCAAACACGACCCGACCCAGTAAAAAGTAGGCTAAAATACGTTCAAAATGGGGGTCGGGTTGGGTTTCGGGTTAAGTCGGGTCAAGACGTCTGGGTCAAAAGTTCAAATCGAGTTCTATATATTAGTAACTCGGACCTGTGCACGATTTCAACCCTAGTTAGAGTAGATTAGAAATCTATATATTTGGAAATCATCATCTCATATATTTGAAAAAAATGATCAGCTACTTAATTAAGTTTCCTTCTAAAAATTCATTAGAGTTTGATAATTGAAATTTCGACATTTTGGCAATTTGGTTTTGTAAAGTGTCGTTAGTTCATCCATTTGTAGCCTTATTCAAGGATGCTTCAAGGTTAGACTTCAAACCTTTTGTATAGTGATTTTTACATGCATCACTCATGTTGGTTTTGAAGTGTGCAATGGCTCTAAGGTTAGACTTCCAATATTTTGGGATGTGATTTATTTACTTTTGTAGTTCATTTTGAATGGTTATTTAGAAAGTGTTGTCATCTGCATTGTTCTAAATCAAATTCATCCCACATGTGTTCTTGCAAGATTATTAGAGAATATTGAATATAAATTTAAATTTTTTTAGTGGACATCAGTAAGTTTTGTTGTAAAATTCAATACATTTATATTAGGAACGAAATGAGTTAGTTATGTTTAGGTTTTGAACTAGTTTGGTAAGGCTTTTAGTCCAAACTCACCCAAGCTTTAGATTTTCTTAGGTCTTGACTTGAGTATTAGACAAACTATATAAAAGATCTCATCGTACACATGGTTCTTTTCAAAGTGATTAGTCCAACCCTTAGAAAAAACTTTGGGAAACAAGAGAATAAAATGAAGATATCTTGGAGAATGGATGAGAAAGACAGACAATGATAATCCATCCACAAAAGAGAGATAGAGAGATGAGCAAGATATGCTCCTATAATTCATCCTATGATTCAACACTTTACAAACTTAAATATTTAAAGACCTCAACACAACACCAAAATCTAACTTCTTAATTAAGAAAAGAGTTCTAATTTAACTTACTTTAAAATTAACCATATTTAAATAAATTATAATCTACTCATATTTGTATCATCTAAAATACAGTAAGTCGTGCTGGCATGACGCTATTACATCTCTCAAAAAATAAGAAAATTTTAATTTTTAAAACCTATCATTCTCACTGCTATTAAAAAATACAATTTGTCATGTGGGACTCATGCCTGTCTTAATACGTCTTGAAGTACATAAGAATTTCTCATTATAATCTAAGATAAACACCATTTATACATTATAACTTAATTCATAAGAAAATGATGAAAATAACAATTAATATGACATCTCATGATACTCTTGCATCTAGACTATTTCTTCTTTACAAAAGAAAAATCTTATTTTATATTAAACATAGATCTATAAACATGCTAAATCCAAACTATACTTTACAAAACCAAGTGATACTGCTTGGCACACATCATAATACCAATAAAGGCGCCCCATTCTGACACCCCCTTTTCCTTGCCATGGAACACTCCTTTTCAAATTTTACGTACAAATTACCTTTTTATCCACCTGCTAAAACTACTTCGAATGATTATACAGTCATATTTTCACATCCTTCGAACCATAGAATCGTTCGAAGGATCATCCTACAGGAAACAGTAATAAATTTTTTTTAACTTTAAAGTTATTTTTTAATTTACTGTATATTTTCAAAATTTCTCAAATTAAATATTCAAACTAATTACAATAGCCTGACAAAAATACTTTAAGAATTTAAGGTCTTTTGACACTCCCAAATATATATTTTCCACATAACTAAAGGATACCTTTATTTGTAAAATACTGTGTTTTAAGCATTTGGGAGTGTCAAAAGACCTTGAATTCTTAAAGTATTTTTATCAAGCTATCGTAATTAGTCTGGATATTTAATTTGAGAAATTTTGAAAATACACAGTACTTAAAAAATAACTTAAAATTAAAAAATAAAAATTTACTGTTGAAATTTTTTCTATAGCATCATTCGAACGATTCTATGGTTCGAAGGATGTGAAAATTTGACTGTATAATCATTTAAAGTAGTTTTAGCGGGTGGATAAAATGTAATTTATACATAAAAGTTGAAAAGAAATGGTCTGACGGAAAAGGGGTGTCGGAATGGAGCCTCCCAATAAACCAGCATATCAGCTATACTTGTACTAGCGTGGTGCATTTTATATGAGATTTTTCTATTCTACCCTTTTATATTTTAATACTGGATATTTTTCCTTGCCTCCAACTATGATCTTCATAAGGTTAGTAGCTCTTTTTGTGCTTGGTGGAACTTGCCTCCACCCTCTCAGCCTAGGTACCATACGGCCAACCCAAGCCTTCACACCGCCACCCCCAACCTTCACAATGCTTCTCTCCTTTTTGGTAAGCTTCACATTCATAACTCCCTTATGTTTGACTGCTCTCTACCAAAACCCTTCCACCACTGCTATCGGCATATCACCCCTTTCTTACCAACTGTAGCTACAGCACACTCATCTTTTGTCAGAAACTGCTCTTCTGTCTTGCCCTTGAGCTTCCTATTCATGAGATACAATATATCAATTCTGACATTTAGCACCATTTATCTAACCATAACTCTAATAACAGGGCCATCCGTTTCCATATTTCGGCAATCAATCGTCTTCAGCAGAGACTTAAGTGCAATCACTTCTCCATTGCCTCAAATCACAACCATACTCAAAACTTGGGCGAGTGATAAGCCTTCGCAAGCTACTAGTACTAGTACTGATGGCATTTTACTCATTTTCTGGGTTGTGGGCTCATTCTTTTTTGTTGTTTTGTTGGCCCGTCTGAGCTTCTCTGTTTGTAATTGTTCGGGGTTTTTCCCCTCCTATTCTTGGATGATACTTATCCTTTTGTTCAAAAAAGGAAAGATAAAATTAGGGGTAATATGAGAAAATTCTCATATCAAGTGCACCGTATTCGTAAAAGTATCAATACACAAATTAAATTTAGATAATGATATGTGTACCACGAATTCTCACCATAGTGCACCACCCTTAAAAGGAAAAGACAGTGCGAGTTTTTTAGAACCACTTGAATCACTATATTTTTTAAAGAGGAAAAAGAGAAGAAGAAAAATAATGGCAAAATAGTTTTTTTCTTTTAAAAATTGTGTGCAATGATAAAAACTCATAGTGCACGGATCATGATCCATTAATTTCTCTAATTTCAATATACTTAAATCATCTTTTCTCACTCTAAACATCTCTTTTTATCTTCTTTCACTTTTTTTTTTTTATCATATGTTCATCCAAGGTTTTCAACATAAACCCTATATGCAAGTATTTGGATCCATTTATGTTTTATTATTTTTGAGATCTTTCAGAAAAAAAAAAAACTAAGCATGGCCGCATGGGTGCTATATCACCCCTCAAACATTACTGGCATGATATTTAAATATTTGGTCTGGACAAAACTGGTGAAAGACCAGAATTTCATATCAAACAACTAGATCAAAATCATTTGTATCACATTGGATCAAAATCGCTAAGTTATGGGTTGAATAATATTAAAGGTTGAGTTAATCGGTCTTAACCTAATAATGCATAAATAGCACAAAATACATTATTACAGTTATCATAATATTCGGGTATTTTTCTTTTTAAACAACATTTTCCTTTTGGTAATTGGGCATGGATTAAGTTAAATATAAAAATGTTTGCTTCGTTTTTAGGGGGTGTTTGTCGATTTACCGAGAGAAATTAATTTTAGAGTTAGCTAGTGAGACACTATTAATGAAATGCTCTAACGAGATATGCCATTAAAAGTTATGGATTCTATGAACAAATATATATATTTGTTTCAATGTATATCTCGATAGAGTTTTTGTTAATTCTATGAACAAATATATATTTGGATCTGATTTACACTATTGTATAAATGTCATGAAATTTGATACTTTTTCAAGCCATTATCACTGCAATATTTTTAAAGAATGATCTTTCCAGCATCCATTATCATTCCATTTAGTAAATTCTATATTTAAGTAATAGACATGGTATAGTATATTATTATATTATACAATTATGTGCTAATAATCGTTTCACTTTATCAAAATTAAATTAAATTATATTCAAACTTTAAAAGTTTGCTCCATTTCTAGAATTGGACGAGACAGAGCAAATGCCTAATATAGCATATATATGTCTATAATTGTAGACCCATGTTAGTCAATTTATTTATTTTTCACCACCTAATATATGCCTAATAATCGCCTGTTTGAAAAATTGAGTCAAACGTGCAAATGTTACAGTTGACAAGGAAGCCGTTTCTCGACCGATTTTTACAAACAAGGTATCAAAATTCATCTACTCTAAATTTTATGAACTCCGGAATTGATTTTAAATAAAAATGGTATAGTTTTGGACTTAAAAGATCATGCCAAAAGAATTAAGAGGGAAAACTATTTTTTCTTAATTCTTTGGGTATGATTTTTTGAAGCCCAAAACTATATCATTTTCACTTAAAATCAGTAGAGTTCTTAAAATTCAGAATAGATGAATTTTGATACATTATTTGTAAAAATCTGTCGAGAAACGGCTTCTTTTGAAAATCTCTCTCCACAATATTCATTCGGATGATTCCTAGAATCGTTCGATTGGTTCTTCCATTTGGAGAATCGGTTGGACTATCAAAACACGGAAGGGCAAAATGGTAATTTCACCCCAACATTTGAAAAGCCAATCATTTATTCATTAAACATTTATCATTTATTATAAATTTTAATTACTAATATTATTCACACCTAATATTATTCATACCAGTGGTGATATAATATATTATTCACACCAGGTGTGTGATATAATATATTATATCACATTACGTGAATGAAATGGGACAAAGCCTTTCAAGTGTAATTTTTCATGATAGCATTTTTATGTAATATCTTAAAACAATATTTAAATATTGTTGTATTTTCGCATGACATTTTTATGTGATGTCTTCAATAATATGTGGGTATCAATAAAATATTATAATGGGCAGCAGGAACACTTTCCGCTGACTTAAAAAATAAAATAAACCTTTCAAATTTTATTTATTTATTAACATTAATCTTTTATTAATTTTTAAAACACTTTTAAAATAAATTTTGATATTTAAATAGAGGATGATTTTACACTAAGCTCGGGTGTAAAGTATCCACAGGTGCATGGTTTTATGTAGTGTCTATTTTTTTCTTAAATCATTAGATTTTCTATTATATTTAGATTTAATTTTGATTGATATTAATTTAATATATTCTTATTGATCAAAATAAGCAAAAAATATTTATTTAATAATTTATCTTTTATTTAAAATCAGGAATTAAAATATTTAATGAATCTTAAATTTAAGATAATAACAGCATCTATGATAATTTTTCATCTCATTAATTTTGTGAAAATAACTTCATTTTCATAATGCAACATTTTTCTTTTTATAATGGTATTTCTACTTTATATTTAAGGTGAGTCTAATTTCATAGGTATACTAAAACTATCTTGAAATGGATATGGAAATATTATTCTATTTAATATAAATAATTAATCTTATAAATAAGTTTAGTTTAAGAAAATACTAATTAAAGGTTCAAGTCGAAAATAAGAGCAATGTTGTCAGTCTCTGATGGGACCCGCAATTAAAGTATCACAAAAGCGTTAACCTTTTTCTGAGAAAACGGTTTCGAGAAAATGCTGGTAATAAAAAACAATCCATGGAAAATTAAATCAGAACTGGATTCTTATACTTGGACTTCACACTCTCTTCCCACTTCCCCAGCTAAACCCAGACGGGAAAGATGCCGTCTTTCCCCTTTCTTTGTCCTCTGTTCCTCTTCCTCCTCCTTTCTTCCCTCCCTTCCCATTTTGCCGTCAATATCACCGCCCTCCTCTCCCCCCACCCATCCCTCTCGGCCTTCTCCCGCCTCCTCTCCGCCACCTCCATCCCTGACGATCTGACCCAACGGTCCTCCCTAACCCTCTTCGCCGTGCCCAATCGCCTCCTCGATCTGAGCCACATCCCCACTTCTTCCCTCCCCGATGCTCTCCGCTATCACATCCTGCTCCAATTCCTCTCCTGGCCCGATCTCCGTCGTCTTCCCCCTAACGGCGCCCTTTTCACCACACTCTTCCAAACCACCGGCCGTGCCCCATCCTCTAACGGTGACGTCAACGTCACTGTCTCTCCTGACGGGGCCGTTATCCTCCGCTCCCCTTTTTCCAACTCATCTACCACCATTCTCTCTCAAGTCATCTCCCTTCCGTACAACATCAGCATCTTCACCGTTAATTCCTTTCTTGTCCCTTACGATCTTTCTTCCCTCTCTGCCTCGGAGAATCTCCCGCCTGCAGGGCCGAACATCATCCAGGCCCTGATCAATGGACAGAACTTCAATGTGGCTGCAGCGTTGATTTCTTCATCAGGGGTGTTGCAGGAATTGGAGGCAGATGAGAGTGGGGCTGGAATTACAGTCTTTGCTCCGACGGATCAGGCATTTGCGGAAATTCCAAAGAGGTGGAATTTGCAGTCTCTCCCCGCAGATAAGAAGGTGATGGTTCTCAGATTCCACGTCTTGCACTCGTATTACACGCTTGGGTCACTGGAGTCAATCGTGAATCCGGTGCAGCCAACTCTGGCGACAGAGGATTCGGGGGCGGAACAATTCAGGTTGAGTATCACGAGGGTGCATGGGTCTGTGGCAATTGATACAGGGATTGTGCAGGCAGCAATAACACAGACAGTTTTTGACCAGAACCCAGTTGCGATTTTCGGCATTTCACAAGTTCTGCTGCCGAAGGAGATATTTGATGAAGGGGCAGTGAGACGATCAGTGGTACCGCCACCGGAAACTGGGTTGGTTCTGGAGAATTCAGATGACGGAGCGGTGATTCCACCTGCATTATCACCGGATTCCACAGGATTCACCAACTCATTGTACATGTCATTAAAAATATAATATTATTTTAAATAAAATAATAAAAAGATATGAAGTTATCATGATAGAAAAATGATCACACGTTGCCATTCTAATGTTAAGGATGATAATGATTAATGGCATTTGATATGTGGGGCTTATTAATGAAAAAATATAATTGTTCATCAAATTTTCAAATTTCACATATATTTATGCCTATATTACTTAATAAATTTTGTCAAAATGTTAGATTCACGGTTGAATAGATAAGAAATAGAAAAAAGATTAAATTAATTTATTGAAAAAAATATATATTAAATAATTAAATTTAGAAGTGAAAATTGTCTTAACTTGGCCCGAAGATTAGCCCACTTATTCTTGGCCAAGTGGATGGGCTTTTTGCATCTTTTCCTTTCACGAATTCCCTTGATTCACTCATTCATATGGCTATAAAGGTATGGGTCCACCAATCATGGGTCATCGGGCTTCATCATACGTGAGGATGAATATAAAAATTCGTGAAAAATTAATTAAAAATGGAAAATGGTTTTTTTTTTTGAATTCGGTGATTTTTAGAGATAGGATGAAAATTCTTTTATATTAGTAATTAAAAATAGAAAATTTTATATAAAAATTTGTGAATTAAAGAAATTTATTCTATATAAAATTTTGACCAATATTACATGCAAAGAGCGCATGCTTCTTATTTAGTTTTGAATAACAAAAGAACTTTTTTAAGAAAAAAGATATATTAAACTAAAGTTTAAATATTAATTGAATTTAACTTACAAGTATAAATTTTAATATTTTAAACAACATTAAAACATAAGCACATATTTGTTTCATTTTCCTTTTGTCAAGGAGAATATCAAAGATTTTAGTCTTGTGAATATCTTAATCTAGATCTGAATTTGACAAATATGTAAAAGATTCAGATGTGAATATTGTATTTAAAAATCTAATATGACCTAAATTTGAATTCCAATTTGACAATTTTAAGATATAAGTACAAATATTATCTCTATCTTATCCAAGAATAAGAATGGTAAACCATTTGGAGTTTGATAGAAAAAGGTCACTCGAATAAGGGCATGAATTTGGAATATTTTTTTGTAAATGCCCCATCAAAGTCTATACTGTGGTTGATATGCAATTTCTCGTAATGCTGTGGTCGATATCAAAGGTTCAAATATCGGCCGATATTACTCGGATTTAAAGCCAATACGATAAGTATCGGCCGTACATACCGAATATCGGCCATATTCGGTCCAAAATATCGGTCAAAATATCGGCCGATATTTATAATATCGGTATTTAATTTTTTTTTTTTTTAAAACACCGATACGGTTTTTCACGATTTTTACACGGTTTTTCGTGGTTTTTCCGCTGTTTTCTGCGGTTCAGGATCTACGGTTCTCACAGGTGTTTGCGGTTTTTTGCGGTTTTTCACGGTTCGTCACGATTCGTCACGGTTTTTTGAGGTTTTTTCACGGTTCCGATATCGGAGGAGAGAGAAAATGCCGATATCGGTATGAGAGATAAAATTATCGGCCGAAATATCGTCCGTATCGTATATCGGCCGATATTTACATATCGGTCGATATATCGGCCGACCCAATTTTTGAACCCCTGGTCGATACTGTCGACGGACATAGTTGACTTTCTAAAAGTATGTGCCTCATTATTTTGGTAAACACAATTGAATTTTATACAGGGAGCACTTACTCACACCCAGAAATCCTGCCTCTACACACCAATTTTTAAAAATTCAGGTGAAATTACAATTTTACTCCCGCATTTCCAATTATTCAAATGAATGCCCAGTTCATTTTGGCATTCATCGAATGAATCACGGAATACTGCTCAGCTCATTCATTCGAATGAATGCCAAAATGTGTAATTTCAATTCATTCGAATGAATGGGGCCCATTCATTCGAATGATTTAAATAATAAAATTTATTTTAAAACTTTACACTTATTTTTTAAGCACGGTGTATTTCCAAAATTTCTCAAATTAAATATCCAGACTAATTACGATAACCTGATAAAAATACTTTAAAACTTCAAGGTCTTTTGATACTCCTAAATATTTAAAACACAGTATTTTGCAAATAAGAGTATCCTTAGGATGTGCCGAAAACACATTTAAGAGTGTCAAAAGACCTTGAAGTCTTAAGGTATTTTTATCAGGTTATTTTAATTAGTCTAGATATTCAATTTGAGAAATTTTGAAAATACACAGTGCTTAAAAAATAAAGGTCTATATTTTTAAAACATAGACCGTTATTTTTTAAGCACTGTGTATTTCCAAAATTTCTCAAATTAAATATCTAGACTAATTAAAATAACCTGATAAAAATACCTTAAAACTTCAAGGTCTTTTGATACTTTCAAATGTGTTTTCGACACAGCCTAGGGATACCCTTATTTGTAAAATACTGTGTTTTAAATATTTAGGAATGTCAAAAGACATTAAAGTCTTAATGTATTTTTATCAGGTTTTTTTAATTAGTTTAGATATTTAATTTGAGAAATTTTGGAAATACACAGTGTTCAAAAAATAAGTTTAAAATTTTAAAAATAAATATTTAAATAATGTTACTACTTCCTGCTTCCTGCTTTCGAATGAATGAAGCGTTGAAGGATCCGAAGGAATCATTCGAATGAATGAACATACATTCATTATTAAACAGTATTCATTGAAATGAATAAAGTCAATTCATTCGAATGAATGCTAAAATAAACTGGGCATTCATTCGAATAAATGGATTCATTCGAATGAATGTCAAAATGAACTGGGCATTCATTCGAATGATTGAAAATGCAGGAGTAAAATCGTAATTTCACCTGAAATTTAAAAAAAGGGTGTGTAGAGGCAGGATTTCCGGATGTGTGTAAGTGCTCCCTTTATATAAGTGTGTGTCCCGTTATTTTGTAGTTTTTCAATTAAAGAATTGTTATTGATTTGTTGATTGATTTTTTCCTTTAAAGAGATTTGTATTTTGAGAGGTATTAGGCCATTTTCCTAAATTCTACATGGTATTAGAGCCAGACGTTCTAGAGATTCTTAATTCCCTCCCTCCCTCTCTCGCCCATCATTTTATACCATGTATCAGCCACATTTTTTACCTAAGACAATACATGGGGCATTTTAAGAAAGGGCCCTCTAATGTCAAAACCACAAACAATTGTCGAATTTTAGATTTCAATTTTCTTTTCTTGTTTTTTTTTTGTTTGTCTAAATCTCTATTTAAATTTTTTTTTCCAACATAATAATTGTATTTGTGTTTGCTTTCAATAGAGTGAATTGTTTCATCATTTACACTATTTTTCCTCCAGGATTTGTCTAAGTTGCCAATGCTTTTAGTTTCACCCTTTTGTGTAATCCTAAGGCCAACTGGTGTAGAGTTGGCTTGGATTTAGTTTTTTAATGCCTAAACATCCTTTATTATTTTTGCACTCGCTTGACTACCATTGAACACAATTTGGCCCTATCAATATCTCTAAGTTTATCTAAGCCTTCGCTGAAATATCATCATGTGGTTCTTCTTTCTCTTTTTTTTAGATCGCATACAATTTGTAGTGCCACTAATCACAATATGATCTTACGAAAAAAATCAAATGGTTTCAAGACTAGAGAGGTAAGCTGGTCATTCACTTTGCACAGTTCAATTATTGATCAGCTACTTAATTAAGTTTCCTTCTAAACATTCATTAGAGTTTGATAATTGAAATTTCGACATTTTGGCAATTTGATTTTGTAAAGTGTCATGAGTTCATCCATTTTTTTTAATGACGTTTAGCTTATTTTCATTCAAACGGGAGCCGAAAAGAATGTACAGTATAAACCCATAGTCTGAGTCAGACAAAAAAAAAAGAAAAGGGCCCAATAAATAGCCCAAACAAAAGTAGACTGGATCACAGAAAGTGTCATGAGTTCATCCATTTGTAGCCTTATTCAAGGATGGTTCAAGGTTAGACTTCAAACCTTTTGTATAGTGATTTTTACATTTATCACTCACTTTGGTTTTGAAGTGTGCAATGGTTCTAAGCAGGGGTAAAGAATTCGGCTCGGCCGATAAGTTTCTCTTTCCTTCGATATTTACATTTCTCTCTCCTCCAATATTCAAAGCCGTTGAAAAAACGTGGAAACGACAATATCGATTTTTTTTTAAAAAAAAAATCAAATAACCGATTTTTATGCATATCGGCCGATATGGTGACCGATATTCTGAACTGAATATCAGTCATATCAACTGATAACCTTTTTGACTGGCCGATACGATATCGTTCGGCCTTTGAAAACTGATACATATCGACCGTACGATATGTATCGGCCGATATATCAACCCCTGGTTCTAAGGTTAGACTTCTAATATTTTGGGATGTGAATTTTTCACTTTCTTAGTTCATTTTGAATGGTTATTTAGAAAGTGTTGTCATCTGCATTGTTCTAAATCAAATTCATCCCACATGCATTCTTGCAAGATTATTAGATAATATTGAATATAAATTTAATTTTTTTTAGTGGACATCAGTAAGTTTTGTTGTAAAATTCAATAAATTTATGTTAGGAACAGAAAATGGGCTAGTTTTAGTAGATTTTGAACTAGTTCGGTGAGGCTTTTAGTTCAAGCTCACCCAGATTTTCTTAGGTCTTGACTTGAGCATGAGACAAAGCGACAAACCTTATAAGAGATCTCATCATACACAGTTCTTTTCAAACTGATTAGTCTAACCCTTGGAAAAAACTAAGGAAAACAAGAGAATAAAATGAAGATGATAACTTGGAGAATGGATGAGAAAGACAGACAATGATAATCCATCCACAAAAGAGAGAGAGATGAGCAAGATATGCTTCTATAATTCATCCTATGAATCAACACTTTACAAACTTAAATATTTAAAGACCTCAACACAACACCAAAACTTGACTTCTTAATTAAGAAAAGAGTTCTAATTTATCTTACTTTAAATTAACCATATTAAAGCAATTATAATCTACTCACATTTGTATCATCTAAAATGTAGTAAGCCATGCTGGCATGACGCTATTACATCTGTCAAATTTTTTTTTTTTTTTTTTGAAATCTATCATACTCACTACTAATTAAAAAATGCAACTTGTCATGTGAGACTCATACTTATCTCAATACGTCTTGAAGTACATGAGAATTTCTTATTATAATCTAAGATAAACACCATTTATGCATTTTAACACGATTCATAAAAAAATTGATGAAAGTAACAATTGATATGAGTATATGACATCTCATGACACTGTTAGCATCTAGACTATTTCTTCTTTAGGAGACAAAAAGTTCTTATTTTATACTCTTTTTATTTTAATTTAGTTGTCTTTTATGAATTTTAGAATTGTTCCAAAATAGTTGTCTCATTTATATTAGAGTAATATATAGTATGTTGAAAATTGATGAGATCATATAGAATGCTAACTTTATATAGAGAGTTCCTTAAAAAATACAAATATTTTAAATGAGAAAACTAACATAAGACGAAGACATAAATTTATAAACGTGCCAAGTCCAAACTATAATTTACAAAAACCAAATGATACTGCTCGGTACATATCATAGTACCAATAAACCAGCATATCAGCTATACTTGTACTAGTGTGGTGCATTTTATATGAGATTTTTCTATTTTACTCTTTCATATTTTAACACACGAAAGATAAAATGAGGGGCAACATGTCATATCAAGTGCACCAAATTCGTAAAACTGTAAAAGTACCAGTACACATATTAAATTTAGATAATCATTTCTCTACCATGAATTTTAGCATCGTGCATCATCTTTAAAGGGAAAAGACCATTTTATCTTATAATTTTGAAAGAGGAAAGAAAGAAGAAGAAAAATAATAGCAAAATAATTTTTTCTTTTAAAGGTCATGGATCATAATCCATTAATTTCCCTAATTTCAATATACTTTAATCATCTTTTCTCAATCTAAACATCTCTTTTTATCTTCTTTCACTTTTTTTATCATCTGTTCATCCAAGTTTTTCACCATATGCAAGTATTTGGATCCATTTATGTTTTAATATTTTTGAGATATTTTGAGAGCTTCTGGAAAAAAAAAAAAAAATATTAGCATGGCCGCATGGGTGGTATATCACCCCTCAAACCAGAGGTATAAAATTCATCATGCCCGATTTCTCTCCTCTTTTTTTTTTTTTTTTGAAAATATCGGTATTTTTATATATTTTGTTTTTTTTTGAATTAAAAAATAAATAAATAATCCAAAAGGAAGCTGATTTTAAAAAAAAAATTGAAAAACGTAAATATCGATCGATATCTGGGCCGATATCGACTGAGATATCGGCCTGGGCCCACCACTAAATTTTTTTATAAAAAAAACCAACCAATATTTAACCGATAAATAAACTGTTTTATCGGCCATATCGACTGATAAATAATACGTACGGGCATTAAGATTCAGTTAAAAAAAAAAAAAAATCAAAACGGCCGATACGATTAGAAACAGCCGATGTTTCCCCTGCCTCAACTATTATTGGCATGATATTTAAATATTTGATCTGAACAAAACTGGGCCAAGACCAGATTTTCATATTAAACAACTAGATCCAAAATAATTTGTATCACATTGGATTAAAATCGCTGAGTTATGGGTTGAATAATATTAAAGGTTGAGTTAATCGGTCTTAACCTAATAATGCATAAGTAGCACAAAATACATTATTACAATTATTATAATATTCGGGCATTTTTCTTTTTAAACACCATTTTCCTTTTGGTAATTGGGCATGGATTAAGTTAAATGTAAAAAAGTTTGCTTGGTTTTTAGGGGGTGTTTGTCGATTTACCCAGAGAAATTAATTTTAGAGTTAGGCTAGTAAGACAATATTAATGAAATGCTCTAACGAGATATGCCATTAAAAGTTATGAATTCCTTATATTTGAGTTCATTTGATAGTTTATTAAATAGATATGAAGTATATAAAGTTTCACTGTGAATTGATAATTCAACATATATAATCTTGACCTTTAAATTTTGACGAATATATCATTGATTTTTAAAAATTCTGAATCAAAGAGATAAGATAATTAGATAAAGGTAAAACTTTACACACAAACTATTTATAGAATCCTCGTTATTTCACTCTCAACTATCTAGGCCTGAGATCCATTTGATGACATGTCTCATTAGCTATCTTAGTAGGGTTTTTGTTAATTCTATAAATAAATATATATTTGGATGTGATTTACGCTATTTTATAAATGTCATGAAATTTGACACTTTTTCAAGCCATTACCATTACAATGTATTTAAAGAATGATATTTCCAGCATCCATTATCATTCATTTATTAAATTCTATACTTAAGTAATAGACATAGTATAGTATATTATTATATTGGGTAGCTTTTAGGAGGCATTGGATTTCAAATTTTTATGTAAAATTATTATTCTGTCCTTCAATTTTGTGTGGAGAAATCATTATTTTAAAAAAATCTGAGGACTAAAATGATAATTTTACATAAAATTTTAACATCCAATAAAAGAAAAGTCGGGTGTCTGACTATATTATACAATCATATGCTAATAATCATTTCACTTTATCAAAATTAATTTATATTCAAACTTTAAAAGTTTCCTCCATTTCTAGAATACGTCAACTTAACCATACCTAATATAGCATCTATTAAAAAGCTATTTGAATATGTCAATAATTGTAGACCCATGTTAATCAATTTATTAATTTTTCACTCAAAAGGTGAATAAAGAATATATATAATAATATTTTTGGCTGTCGTGGGTTGGATGGCAGGTTTTCCGAGTAACTTGTGAATCATCTCAAACTTTCCATATTCGTATTTTTAATTCACTTTCTTTGAATATGGTTTTCTAGTCTAGTTGTGCTATTGTCCAACTTTGGTACTATAAAACATTTAAATTATTTGGGTGGTAAATTAGTTTCGGTTGACTTAGTTTAATGAGGTTTTCTTATTATTAAGGTGTTACACGCGTCTCACTTGTATGGAGATATGGGATATTTTTTAATTTGATTAATCTTTGAGACATGTATAGTCTTTTTAATACCACACACACCATGTCTGCAACTACAGGGAGTACATCATTAGAGTTGAGTGTGAATCAAACTCAAAATCCTATTTTATAAGACAAACTTCTTGATTGTCAGACCAACGCTTTAGGGTTAGTTTAATGAGATTTTGAGTTGAATTAGTCAATAAGTTTTATTGATATTTTTACATGAAGTCTAAAAATTTAACTTAGTATTTTAATATTCAGGCTTCAAATCACAGGATTTTTAATCTATTTTAACTTCTGTATCATTTTATAGTTTATACACATGATTCCAAACGGTTCTTTATTACTAATTGAATATTTCACATTTTAAACTTAGAAGAAAAACTGGATGACCATAAAGATAACTGGAGTTCTTCATATTTTGTACAATGGGCTCATTCTTAATTGATCCAAATGGTTCATTTAGGGTCCTCCAAATTGTTATGAGCCTCGGCCTATGAAGACCCATTTGTTTTTTTTTTAACGGTAACATTGAACTATATGAATAGGAAGAAAAGTATAGAAACCAATACAAAAAGTCTAAGAGAGTTAGGCAAAAAGAAGCAAAAACAGCTAGAAAGATAAAAAAATTACAACAACAAAATGCAAAAATACAAAAACTCAAAACTCCTGAAAGATCAACAAAGAAAATAAACAACAATAAACTCAAAAAGGGCAAAAGACCCATTTGTTATGTGTTTGTTATTGTTCAGTCCAATCTCTTTCAACAATCCACTGTTCGGATAAAAATATTATTTAGAATACTTGACTAATTTTCAAAATATGTGCACTCTCTATCCACACATACCTGATAACTTGTCCATATATTGGGGTTAAAAATAAATTGGTGTTAAAAATCAAGTACAAGACCAGCTCATTTGTACGCATATAAGTTACTATAAAGAATTCATCATACCAACTGGGCCATAAAAGGGGCCTTTAAGCACCTTAACTCCAAACTTAGCCTACTCAATTATTGGTCAAATTATCAGGTCTAGAATTCAACCAATGGCTTAAGAAGATAGTTCATTCGACCCAGAACTTGGATTGATCTGAGCAATTGCAACCCTTACCCATAGTTCACATTAGTATTAGGTGGGGGCAGGAGTCCAAAATTCAGTGTGACCGAGATCTCAGCATTTTGGCAAATATTACTCTTTCTCTCTCTTTTTAGGCCAAATCTCGGCCAAGACTGAGATGTATCGACCAAGATGGTGAGTTCTCAGTCATATCGGCTGAGATCTCGCCTGTACGGCCGATACATCTCGCATTAACCGAATTTTGGACCCTTGAGTGGCAGTAAAAAAAATGCATCAATAAAAGGATAATTTGTAAATATTTTCTTTTTTCTCAATTGCAAACAATTATTATTATCTTTTGGATTCAATTGCAAAACACCTTGTCGAATATATTAAATGTCTAAAGTACCCTTATTAATTAAAGAGTTGAAATAACAAAATATCCTTAATAATAGTGGAAGATCACATAAATAAGTAGTTGATTATTTTTTAAATGCATCAAATCATTCTAAGTATGCAATTTTGATTGTTGAAAAATTGATTTTAATAAACCTTGTATTTTTATGACCCATCTTATGAAAATAGAATAATCTAATGGCTCCCCTAATCTGATAAGATTTAAATTTTAGCAAACTTTTTTTTTTCTATAACTTTTACACATTTAATGCAATTGTATGGGTCCAAATAATTTTTATAAGTTATCACCGTCGAATAAATATTAAAAGTATTTTATTATTATAGATATTTAAATATTAAAGAGTAATTTTATATAAAAGATGTTGAAGGAGAGTGACAAAAGATAAGAGTAAATCATTAAAATTATAGAAGTAGTTTTTGCAATTGAGATAAAAGATAGAGAGTTTATAGAAATTGCCGATTAAAAATAATATTTTTACTTTATCTATATAAAGAGACAATTTAAATTCATCCTTAAATATATCTTAATCATTTATTCATTAAACATTTATCATTTATTATAAATTTTAATTACTAGTATTGTTCCCACCAAGTGTGTGATATAATATATCATTCACACCAAGTGTGTGATATAATATGTGAATGAAATGGGACCGCCAAAGCCTTTCAAGTGTAATTTTTCATGATAGCATTTTTATGTAATATCTTAAAATAATATTTAAATATTGTTGTATTTTCGCATGACATTTTTATGTGATGTCTTCAATAATATGTGGGTATCAATAAAATATTATAATGGGCAGCAGGAACACTTTCCGCTGACTTAAAAAATAAAATAAACCTTTCAAATTTTATTTATTTATTAACATTAATCTTTTATTAATTTTTAAAACACTTTTAAAATAAATTTTGATATTTAAAGAGAGGATGATTTTACACTAAGCTCGGGTGTAAAGTATCCATAGGTGTATGGTTTTATGTAGTGTCTATTTTTTTCTTCAATCATTAGATTTTCTATTATATTTATATTTAATTTTGATTGATATTTATTTAATATATTCTTATTAATCAAAATAAGCAAAAAATATTTATTTAATAATTTATCTTTTATTTAAAATCAGGAATTAAAATATTTAATGAATCTTAAATTTAAGATAATAACAGTATCTATGATAATTTTTCATCTCATTAATTTTGTAAAAATAACTCCATTTTCATAATGCAACATTTTTTTTTATAATATGACTATTTCTACTTTAGATTTAAGGTAAGACTAAATTCACATATATATATATATATATATATACACATGCATGCAAAATTATTGAGTATACTAAATCTATCTTGAAATGATATGGAAATATTATTCTATTTAATATAAATAACTAATCTTATAAATAAGTTAATTTAAGAAAAAACTAATTAAAGCTTCAAGTCGAAAATACGTGCAATGTTGTCAGTCTCTGATGGGACCCGCAATTAAAGTATCACAAAAGCGTTCACCTTTTTCTGAGAAAACAGATTCGAGAAAACTCTGGTAATAAATAACAATCCATGGAAAATTAAATCAGAACTGGATTCTTATACTCGGACTTCACTCTCTCTTCCCACTTCCCCAGCTAAACCCAGACGGGAAAGATGCCGTCTTTCCCCTTTCTTTGTCTTCTGTTCCTCTTCCTCCTCCTTTCTTCCCTCCCTTCCCATTTTGCCGTCAATATCACCGCCCTCCTGTCCCCCCACCCATCCCTCTCGGCCTTCTCCCGCCTCCTCTCCGCCACCTCCATCCCTGACGATCTGACGCAACGGTCCTCCCTAACCCTCTTTGCCGTGCCCAATCGCCTCCTCGATCTGAGCCACATCCCCACTTCTTCCCGCCCCGATGCTCTCCGCTATCACGTCCTGCTCCAATTCCTCTCCTGGTCCGATCTCCGTCGACTCCCCCCTAACGGCGCCCTTTTCACCACACTCTTCCAAACCACCGGCCGTGCCCCATCCTCTAACGGTGACGTCAACGTCACTGTCTCTCCTGACGGTGCCGTTATCCTCCGCTCCCCTTCTTCCAACTCATCTACCACCATTCTCTCTCAAGTCATCTCCCTTCCGTACAACATCAGCATCTTCACCGTTAATTCCTTTCTTGTCCCTTACGATCTTTCTTCCCTCTCTGCCTCGGAGAATCTCCCGCCTGCGGGGCCGAACATCACCCAGGCCCTGATCAATGGACAGAACTTCAATGTGGCCGCAGCGTTGATTTCTTCATCAGGGGTGTTGCAGGAATTGGAGGCAGATGAGAGTGGGGCTGGAATTACAGTCTTTGTTCCGACGGATAAGGCATTTGCGGAAATGCCAAAGAGGTGGAATTTGCAGTCTCTTCCCGCAGATAAGAAGGTGATGGTTCTCAAATTCCACGTCTTGCACTCGTATTACCCGCTTGGGTCACTGGAGTCAATCGTGAATCCGGTGCAGCCAACTCTGGCAACAGAGGATTCGGAGGCGGGACAATTCAGGTTGAATATCACGAGGGTGAATGGGTCTATTGCAATTGATACAGGGATTGTGCAGGCAGCAATAACACAGACAGTTTTTGACCAGAACCCAGTTGCGATTTTCGGCATTTCACAGGTTCTGCTGCCGAAGGAGATATTTGATGAAGGGCCAGTGAGACGATCAGTGGTACCGCCACCAGGAACTGGGTTGGCTCTGGAGAATTCAGATGCCGGAGCAGTGATTCCACCTGCATTATCACCGGATTCCACAGGGAGGATTGAATCAGATGGTGGTGATGGGGAGAAGGGGAGAATAAGGGGAGCTGGTGGTGTTGTAAGTGCTCTGTATTGTATAGGAATGTATTTGATGTTATAATTTGCGTCGATTTTGTTTTTTTAAGTCGTATTGTTTAGAATACAGACGAATTTTTGAAGGAAAGAGAACAACTTTCGTGTTTCCCCCTTTATTTTTGTACTGTATTGGAGGAGAATCAAATTGGGTTTTGCTGCAAATTGAACGACAAGGTGGGCTTTGAGAGAAGTGATCCACTCTTTCGACTTTAATGAGGTAAAGCTTGCAATTTTTCGTTTTTCTTCTTTGCTGTTATGTTTTTTGTGTGGAAAATTGAAAAGGGTTTTGTTTAGAATTCGAATTATTTGTTGGGGAATTGGCATCTGAGATCGAATTTTCATGGAAGACTTGCGATTTTCTTGGTTTTTCCTCTCATTTCTATGTCTGGTGGGACAAGAATTGAATTGGTTTTTGTATTTTTGTTGGGAAATCATAATAATCTGGAGGAAATTGGGATTGCAATCTGTATCATTTTGTGTCCTTGAAATTGCCAGATTTATCGTTTCGTCGAGTGATTTTTTCCGGGGATTTCTGTTGGAAATGGCCAGTGTTCTTCACCTTCCTTTTTTGGACAAGGGAAAGCTGGGTTTTAGGTAATGGATACTCTGATTTTTATATGTTTCCATTAGGATTCTGAGTTTTTTTTTAGGGAATAATTGCAATTACAATTGCAATGCAGCTGCGTAACTAGTTCAAATTCTTCTTTTTTTCCCAGTTTTCAGGCTCCATTTTCTGGTTTTATGACTTAATTGCAGAATATTTGGTATTAGCTGTAAAGATAGGTCTAAGAAAGTGGTGCATGTTACAGTGTAAAGTTTCTCATTCACATCTCTTAAAATGGGATCTACTTGGGACTTCCATAAACCTTTTCAAACTCCTATGTTGGTGATAATCACTATTTTCTCTCAATTTAAATGCCTTCAGAGTTTACTTCTCTATTAAATTAAATTTAAATCTATTATTTTTTGCTTTTAAATTATTTTTAAACATGTCTAAAATGATTTTAGTGGCTGTAAGATGAATTAGTGGAAAAAAACCTATCAAAGTTCCAAAACAGTGTATCAATTTAAGGATTGATCTGATTGATTTATGAATGAAGAATTTTTGCTTCTTTTGTCAATGTGGACCCAAAAGAGCTAGAAAGTAAATGGTCTCAGCTTGACTGAGTTAAAGGCACTTTCAAATGCACAAAAGGGACAAGTTGAATATTGACAGGGGCCCAGCTCGTGCAGGGCTCAAGCAATGCCGATCCTAAGCCCAATTAGCAAATGAAGAGCCCAAGTCTGAGCCGGCCCTGAGCTTAACAAAGTCGATTAGCTTTCAATTACTAAGATCAAATGGCTTTTATTTGATTTTTGGGTAAAATTTGATCCACATCTAGGTAATTTATTGAGCAATCAATCCAATTGGTTGAATTTTGTAAGCTTCCCAAATACTTTAAGGGAGAAAAAAAGGGTTCAAGTACAATATTTGACCTCATTTCTTTGTATATTTATAGAGAGAGTGCTTGACCCGTAGGACATAGGATAAGTGGGCCTCTATGTGGGCTCTAAGGGGTGTAGTTGAGTCCATTCACAAAGTAATTTTTGAATGATGCTTCTTGTAAAAAAATATGGTCCATTAAATTTCAGAAGTCATAATTTTTAAGAGTTCAAAAATCAATGATAATTTTTTTTTTTTTATAAATTTCAAATTAATGGTGAGATTAACTCAAAATGTGTTTCAATTAAGTAAATATGAGGGGGTTGAGGCATTATATCTCACAAGGGATAACATTTTATTTTGCCCAAGTAGGCCACTTGGCCTGTGACAGTTTGACATCGAAGGGTGATAATTTGGAGAAAATGCTGATGCCCATCTTTTAAGTAAGACATAAGCTAAGCAGTGCCAAATAAAAAAAAGAAAAAAAATTAGGATTAAAAAGGATACTTAGAAAGACTTATCCTTTTGTTTAATTTTATGATTGAGATAATTTTATAAAGTATTATGAGTAAATATTTTTAGTTCCTAAGATCAAAATTAGATTGAAAAAATTTGAAGAGAATATTTAAATAAATAAAAAAAGCTATGAAAGCTAACATTACCCAGATCTTATTTGATTAGGATTAATTGGTTCTAAGCAAGAGTTTACATGTAATTGCATGTCACGTTGAGGTATAGTAATCGTATAAATCTCCATCTATTGTATAGGAATGGAAGGCATTTTCTTCCATCAATATCTGTATAGATGTAACAGTAATAGAGAAGAAGAAAGCCATTGATACATTTGAGAAAACTCTGCCTCTCTCATCTCCTATTTGCTTTCATGAACATTGGCATAAACAAGCACTTAGAACTCCATGGCAAGCTTAGTAGCTCAGCTGTGGCTTCCAATGTATTATATCCGGGAGAAAATCACCTTCTCGACCATATAAAAAAGGAATATCAGAAAAAATAAAAAAGAGAAATCAACAAAGAGAAGCAAATTACAACACATAGATTTACATTGTTCTCTTTCAGTATGTACACGAGTTCAACATCGATCGACTATACTAAATGGCATAAAATGAATGAGAGACGGCTCTCGTTACAGATATATTGTCCTCTCTCACAAAACGACTATATATATTACCCCAATTAGCTCAACTCCAGACTACATCGACAATATATCTCTGATGATCAGACTCCACATAACCTAACACTTTCAAACTAAATCTACATTCTACCTCATATGAGGCAATTTTTTATTATAGACTTAGGTTCTCTTGCCAAAATATTTGGATTTAAGCCATAATAACCTTTGGGGAGGGAATTAAAAGATGAATCCAGTGTAGAATTCGTAAATGAAACATTAAAATGTTAAGGTGGTTCCCAAAAGCAACCATGTGATTGGAATAATATTTATTGTATCTGCGGAGGAAGGTCAATTAAAATGGATGAACCATTAATTGTTAAAGACCTGCAAATTTTCGGAGGCCTTTTAAGTTTTCTTTATTGAGACAATTTTGATTCAACTTTTACTTCTTTTTTAACTAGTTGGACCATCGGTTCCATTATTAATTGGAAATTCATTCTTTTATTTTAAATTGGCATAATATATTTTGGGTTTATGCTTGAATTTTTGTAGAGGTCCCTTAAGCAACATTAACATTTTCTTAGAGGTCATAAAACTCAAAATTCTTATTTTGGAGATGTAAACTACGATAATGAACAGATTCAACTGATGCAAAATTGGAATTGAGAAAATTGTTAGAAAACAGAGGACAAGCATAGCAAAAGTACTGCATAAATAGAGCATCGAGTAATAATAATACCTTTAGTCAATTGAAATCAACCTTGATATTTTCTTTTTAGATACAGATATCACTTTTTATTTTGTAAATTTGGTATTTTTTTCTTAATTTTGCTTTTAACAAATAGACTAATGATTCATAACACTGTATATTTCACAGTGATGCAAAAAAAAAAAATCATTTATCATATTATTTGATTTTCATGTAAAGCGAGAGTTTTGAATTCGATTTTTACTCCATCTCAAAAAGTCACTCTCCGTAGAATTACTCATTGTGTGTTGGTCAAGAGACTTGAATTTGCCTCGAGATTAATCAGGTTCTCCAAATTCCAGCAGACTTTGACACCTTGTTTATTAAAAAATCACACATTTATATAAGGGCATATTTATAAGTTTCTAAACATAATAAAGTTGAGAGAAAAATCAATTTTCCTAACCCATGTACCGGTTCCTCCCACAAAAGTTCTCTCCCTAAAATAACCCTTTCAAGTAGGAAACTTCTATCTTTCAGCAAACATAAAAAAAAATAAAGTGATTATAAAAAGTACTTTTTATAATACAAATAACAATCTCATTTTTTTGTTTAAGTGTCTCTTTTAATTGAGAACCTTCTATTTCACGAAAAACACAAACAAAGGAAAGTAAGTCGTCTGTATCAAATGTATAATATATGTTTGGCTTTTGATAAAGTATAGAGCGGCAAATTTGAAAATAAGAAAGCAGTGACCTAATTAAATAGATATTTTCACAAGTTAAGCGATCTTTCTACAGGAGGTTTGTGTAATCAGATACGAAAATTAGTTGATTTCCTATTTTACCCGCATGAACAATAAAATTGAACATTTTATATGAGCTGTAAAATTTCAGCTAGCCGATTTACTGTTCAAGTAAATTTTTGGCTAGCCAATTTATTATTCAATTAAATTTTGACGAGCCGATATTACTATCCATGCGAATTTCGGCAATCCGATTTACTGTTCATGGGAGGTGAGCCAATATTACTATTCATGCGAATTTCAAACGAGCCGATTCACTGTCATGTGAACTTTGGCGAGCCGATTTACTGTTCATACGAATTTCGGCGAGCCAATTTACTGTTCATGCGAAGGGTTGGTGTAATACCCCAGCCCAATTTAGGAATTAATTATGATTAATCATGATTAATTAAATAATTTTTATCCGTTAATTATGAAATATTTTCCTCTAATCGTAAAGTGTATCAAATAAGTTTTTCAACGGATCTAAGTTTGACTTGATCCGAATCCGGTAACTCTTTTAATTAAGTTTCAAAGATATATAGGTGAGTTACGAATATAATAATAATATTATTTTAGGCTTAAACCTTAGCTGCTGTATAAACTCAGTCATTTGACTTAGTTTGAACTTCAAATTTTAGATTATGCATTATTTTTAAATTCCGGACCTAATGACATGCCAATCTCGTTATAATTTCGCTAATTTATTTTACCCCTAAGTTTTAAAGTGATAAAACTCCAATTCGACAGGGTAGATGAAGTCCTAAAAATATATAGAGAGAGTCAGTACTCAATTTGTATTATAATTAAGCTGTTTATTTCTTTACACTCTAAAATAGTTAGTTTTTGATATTTATTTTAAGCTATGAAATATGGACCGTTGAATATTCTTTCACTTAGAAAATGTAGTTTTTTTTACTTCAAAACCCTTTGAAACTTTAGAATGTTTTTATCAGACAAATTTACTCTATCAAACTATAAGGTTGAATACTTTCAAAAAGAAACTTGAAGATTAGGAGATTTTATTAAAACGGTGATTTTTAGCGAAAACACTGGGTTTTTGAGATAGATTTCACTCCAAATTTTAATACCATGCTCAGTTTTTAATACCTGACCTACTGAACCAATTGTATCAATTTATTGAGACCCTGAAATACCCCGATAAAAGAAAGGACATAGATGTAAATAGTAAAAAGAATAAACTAATATTATATTATAAAATAATATCAGAAACCAAACGAAAGATAGGTTTCAAAGCTACGGATGTAGCTTTTAGTTGTGCTGGAAGAATACAACACCGCCAATTGCCTATGTCACTGTGCGGTAGTTGTAATAATAATATTAATATATATAACAATAAATGCATAGTTATTAAAGAACTTATAAACCTATGAATAGCTTCAGCAACCTATATGATTAAAAAAATCCATACGGTTGCCTATAAATAGGTGTAATCGGCGAGGAAACCAGAAAGTAAAGGGAAAAAAAAAAAACTCTTCTGCCGTTTTGCTCCCTCTCCCTCTTTCAAAAACAGCAAGCACCCTCTCTCCTATTTTCCTCTTCTTTCTCTTGCTTTGGCCATACCAGTAGCAGCCGAACGTTCGGGTTTCCTGAATTGGTTTAAGGATTTTCAAATTTAGTCAATCTTACACAGAATTTTGCACCCAAGGTATCGAAATAATTTTATTTTTTATTTTTATTAACTCCATAGCAAATTAGGAGTAAAATAGCTTAGTATTGGGGTTCAAATAAATGATATTTTTTTTAAATGGAGGAAAAATAGATTTCCTCTTAAAATTTAAATTTTACCCTCAAGATTCGTATTATTTTACGTTCAAAATATAATTTTTGACCCTAAGTAAAATCGGGGAAAAGATTAACCCCAGCTGACTATTGTGTGTTTATTTTTCCGCCTTTTGTGTTTAAATTCATGTACTGTACCCTCTGGGCCACATTCTCAATACGTCTCCATGGTCCTTCTTACAGAAGACAATACGAGGATAGGGCACTGAGTACTTTTATTTACTTTACTGTCTCTTTACCCTCTGGGCCTCTCACAATACGTCTCCATAGTCCTTTCTCCAGAAGACAATACGAGAGAAGGCACTGAATACTTTACATTTTTCATTTTATTGTAATGTTTTGGATGGCTGACAACTAACTTTCTGACATAATTTAAAGGAGTAGAAAGAGCCTAGGTGAGTCATTACACATATCATGTTTTCTGGAAAAACAGCACGGGGTTTGGGAAATTATTATGTGTATATACTGACAAATAGAAAATTTATATATTCTACTCTATCTTACAGATTTTCTGTGAAAAACTCAACCGGAGAAGGTGAGGAGACTCGAACCAACACTTGTATTGTGTTATATGTTAAACCCACTAACACCAGACTGAAATGGGACCCATGGTCAATTAAAGATGGAAAAGGCTATATAGGTCCAGAATACGAGACCTGACACTGTCTACATGTAAGGGATGTAAATGTTCTAACTTTTTAGAACGTAGGCGTTAAAATGGTGTCGGGGAGTCGAGGACTTTTAGTCTTTAACGCAGTATGGACCCATGGAGTGTCTGGAAATTGTCGGGTAAAAACTGGGTGAAGGCATTCGTGTTATTAAATCCAGTTTTATATGTTGTGTGATATTGATTATTTTATTGATCTCTTGTATTGGTATTAGATACACCAAATGGTAAGGCTAAAATATGGTGGTTCTTTCAGAATAAGTTCCTGTATAAGGAGGGCATTGGAAATCATGCATTATCATGCATTTGACATTTGCATATGATAATTATGTTCATAAGTTAAATCTGTGGAAGATAATAACTTTGTAAAGTTTGATATTTGCCGTTGGACTATAATTGCTGAGATTAGCCGAACACCGTTTGCGAACCGTTGGGTTGGACGTGTTAGTAGGCTGTGGTCGACCGCCATCAGCCGTTGGTATTGGATGGGCTAGTAGACCGGTCGTGGAGACCTTATGCACTTGCAAGTTGCTATATTATTTCCGTGGAGGAATTGATATTAGTTCTGGTTGGAATTCTAAAGGGGGGCTGACCCCGGTGTTGTAACATGGCTGGGGACCGACCCCGGTGTTAACAATACAATCTGAATAAAAACTTTAGAAGGCAATCCTAGGGTGAAAATGGGATATGCTAATAACATGCCTTTCTATGACATGCATTGCTTATGCATTGTTGCATTAAAATCATTGGATTTTGTGGTAAGTTCTCCCCACTGGACTTTTGCTCACGTCCCTTACAATGCAGGATCTGAACCAGAGGAAGGATTGGAGGGACCAGTGGTGCCTCGTTGAAAGTCGGAAACTTAGAAGTTACTAAGGTTTTCCGCACGTGGAAACCATTTGCTTGCTTAAATATGTTTGAGTATTTGTAATAAATATGCCTCATATGGCATAAGAAACTTATGTCTGTAAGTTTTAATGTCGTATACCTTATATCCACTATGTTTTCGTACGTAACGCTGATGAGATAAATGAAAATATTCGTTGTGTGATATGGGTTTGTATATGGGACATATGGTATATGTTTGAGTTCATGTGTGAAAAACACGTGTGACATTTTCTAGGATCGGGTTTTAGTAAACTTGAAAATCCAGCCCAGTTATGACGTTGGGTGATTAGAGTTTATTGTTTTAAAAAAAAATTTAGTCGCGTTCCGGACCCACATATGGGTTCGGGGCGTGATAGTTGGTGAGCAGATTTTACTTTTCATGCGAAGGATAAAATTAAAAATTTACTAATTCTCATATCTGGTTATACAAAAAGCCTGTGAGAGGATTGCTACTCTTTTCATAATTATCTTTTCTATTTAATGTTCATAGATAGGATGAATGAGTGGGCAGAGACATGCTTCAATTCTTCTCTCTTTTTCTTTTCTCCTTTTTCTGTCACCAATGGATAGTGTAGAAAATGGGGTCCATAGCATACCCATTTGCAGCCCTTTGAGGGTCCCACAACTTGAATGACAGTGGCCCACTCAAGTGATCAGAGTTGGAACTTGGAAGTTTAAGCCAACCATCCCATCAGGGCCTTTCAAGTGGACCTGACTAAGAGGGAAGAGGGGACTCTTCATTCATGTCTTTGATGTTGGGATCACGGTTCGAAATCACAGTCAATACTGTACGTATCTGCCGAGATATCTCGTATCTGCCAGAGATAGAAAAGTTTGACCGAATATCAGCTGATTTTTAAAAAAAAAAAAATATCGGCATGGGCCCAGTCGATATCTCGGCATATATTTATATTTTTTAAATTTTTTTTTAAAAAAAGCCTTTTTTATTTTTTTAAATGAATTTTTTCAAAAGAAAAATCACTGAGATATTAAAAAAAAATGAGGAGAGAGAAAAATCTCAGCCGAACTGAGATCTCGACCGAGATCAAATATCGGTCGAAAATTCGACTCTGGTTGAGATTACTGTAACCCACATAAGTAAATTTCTAAAGAGGGGTAAGCATCATAGATTATTGTAACCCACGTCACGCTATGTTTGGATGGAGGGTAATTTTTCAGGGGTGCATCAGGAAGGTGTATCCAGGGGCAAGGTATTCAAAATAAATATTGTCTGCATAGAAAAAGTATTCAAAAAGGGTAATTTTTAGGGGTGCATCAGGAAGGAAGGTGTATCCAGGGGCAAGCTATTCAAAATAAATATTGTTTGCGTAGAAAAAGTATTCAAAAAGTGAGAAAAGAGAGGTAAA
The DNA here is from genome assembly GCA_022113865.1 of Chimonanthus praecox. NCBI lineage: Eukaryota > Viridiplantae > Streptophyta > Magnoliopsida > Laurales > Calycanthaceae > Chimonanthus > Chimonanthus praecox. The sequence continues at coordinate 23,081,995 of CM039094.1, read as the reverse complement.
AGAGAGGTAAAGAGTGATGTTATTTCATAACCCCCAACTATTAAGAAAAGGAAAATAGGGAGTTCCCTCCCATCACATCCCTTTACCTCCGGTACAAATGCAGCCGAAGTTTACAAAAGAGCTTATGACACATAAAATTTCAATTTGTTCAACGGTAAACGTTGATGTTGATTTGCACGATCATTGCTCATTATATTCTTTGCCTTCCCGACCCCTTTTCACACGTTTCACTAAATCCCTAAAAATATCATTTCGAAACATTTGTAAGTGTATTTTAACCTTTTAAAATCAAATATCTTATAAATTTATAAATGTCTACTAAACAATAGAATTAAAACTATTGAAGATTTATGTTTTCAAATTCATAATTTTTTATCATCATTCTTATCGAATAAGATTTTTTTTTATTTAGTTTAACACAACATCATCATCAAAATATTTATCCTATCTAGTTAGAGTCAATTGTTTGTACTTTAATTTATCTTTCCAATATAAAACCAATTCACTATCATTTAACGATTGATGGATCAAATCTCATTTGTCAGTCTTTTTTAAAGAAGATATAGTAGTAAGATTAAAAGTTTCAAAAGCCTTTTTAGCTAAAAACCTTTACTTGTTCAAAATAAAACTAAAACACATGCAAGGATATAGATGTGTTATATGTGTTATGAATTTTTTTTTTTTTAATATCGGTATCTCTATCTCACGTTAGATGTAATATTAGTCAGAAAAATTTGAACGTGAATCAAACTCAACACCTCACTTTATTAAAGAAGGATTATGAAATTTTTATCTAACTCTAAATATCATATATAGGTTTTGAGTTGGTAACCACATATATGCAAATCCTTATCTAAATTTATGGAGAGAATAGAATGAAGAGTATATGTTTGATGCAATGATTGATGTGACAAAAAGGTCATCTAATATAAGTTAATTTTGAATTTGGGTTCTCATCAATTGTTTCTAATACTTACGGGGTATTTATTTTTTATGTATATTATTTACACATCTTTAATATGATAATAAATTATTAGATTCAAACCCTGTCATATATAAATCTATGTCCAAGATGAATTAGATAATACTGCACGTTCAGATTTGAAATATCTTTGATCTAAAATTTGTATTCTTATTAACTTATTTTGAACCGAAGCATTCAAAAGTTTTCTAACTTACAACTCTAAGTAGATAATCGGGTTGAAAATCTTGATAGATTGAGTCAGGTCTTTAATAAATTCAATTCAACTCATATCAAAATTTATTGAAATTTTTGCAATTTTTGGACCCTATCTCAAATTTGCAGTTTTTTATATTCATTCAGAAATTTTTAATATTCATTCAGCAGTTGGGCCACTCTCTCTGTCAGATGTTTCTCTGTGATGATTTGATTTCTCTGATCAACAATTCCAAAGTTATGGACTGGTCTAACTACAACCATGTTTGTGCTATCAGGGTTCTCTTCGCTCGATATAGGGATTCTCTGGTTCAACTACTCTTAGGACCTTCATCACAATGGAGAAACCAGAACTTTCTCTCGGTTTTCCATGTAATTTTGGGACCTTTTGGGCTCCTATTTGTTATGTTTGTCTTCCTCTCTTTTGATGTTTCATTCATTTTTTGGGACATGTTCAGCCTTTTTGTTTCTGAGCCTCTATCGTTGGCCACCTTTGTCTGACCCAGGCTATGGGCTTCTGTATATGTCTTTGGGCTTTTGCCTTGAATGAACACTTACTCAATATTAAAGAAAAATTCATTGAACTCGACTCGACATGACCTAACTAGTTGACTCGAATTACTCAACCTGACCTGACTCAACATGAATGTTGGCCGGACCTGATTCGACCCGAATTTCAACCCTAATCGTGTATAACTTGATACACTCGGATCAAGTTGGATTACATCAGAATTTCTCAACCCAGTCTAACTCAAATTTCATAGAGATTTTTTCCTAACCCAATTCGATCCAAAATATACAAATACATAACTTAAATCCACTGATTTCTTACGTGAGATTAAAACCCGACCCAAGTTTCACCCCTAATAGATGATGATTAATTATAGAATGGTTATCGATTTTCTTGGTTACCTACCATAGACGACGATCTTTCTTGGTTGAGAGAGAGAGAGAGGGACCACTGCTCCAAGAGTCCATGTCTTACATAAAAAATCAATTTTGTCTACTTTGGCAACTTTAGCTGATTGCATTAATACAGATATTATCATCTGTATGTGGTCAAGTGAGTGACTAATCACATAATTAACAGGTTAATCGCCAGTTCCTTTTAAGACAAAAGCCGCTAAGAAAACCAGCTGATTGGTCCCTTGGCCTCCTCGCCCTACCTCCTGGCGCCAGACTCTTCTTTCGCGTGCCGACCACACTCTCCGTCTCTTCATAAACGAGCTGCTATAACCCGCCAGAAGATCCTCATCCAATAAAACCAACCACCTTCTCCGGCGCTCCATTCATACATACAAAGAAGGAAATTCGAAGAACCTGTAAATGGAGGGAAAAGTATGTACTATAGTTTTAGAATCATGAGGAGACTGAATGGTTTTAGAATCGGGAGCAAGGTCGTGAAGCTCTGGAAATGGCTTTTGAAAGCCAGGAAGAAGCGTTCGACGGCAGGATATTTGCGCTTGACCGGTGAAGATCGTACGAGAAGTGGGACGGTGACGGGAAAGATTTGCGACTGGGGCCGCTGCCTCACTCGGAGGCTCCGCCTCCCGCTGCAGTCACAAGTGTCGGGCTACGCCCGCGTGGGTCAGTCGCCGTTGGACAATCCAAAGCCAGTTTCAATCCCAAAAGGACATCTCGCCGTCTACGTCGGCCAGAAAGACGCCGACCCACACCGCTTCCTGGTCCCAGTCATATACTTCAATCATCCTCTCTTCGGCGAGCTTCTCCGAGATTCCGAGAAGGAGTACGGTTTTGATCATCCGGGCGGCATCACCATTCCCTGCCCGATATCCGACTTCAAGGCCGTGCAGATGAAGATTGCCGCCGGAGAAGGTCGCCGGAACCTGATACGCATGCGCCACTTACTGTTGGATGATTTTTAAAGAAAGTGATCCGTGAACAACAATTTTTACCTCCGTAAAAAAAAATAAGTGAAATATTTATTTTGTTCAATTTTTTTTCAATCCATCTTCTTTCTCTTTCCATTTATTTGAACAAAATTGATATTTCACTTTTTTTTTTATACAAAGGATAAAATTGTTGTACACCAATCAATTTTTTTCTTAAATGGCTAAACTCTTCACACCTCTTGATTAAGGTAAATTGTGTGACTGAACCATGAGATCATGTCACAGAATTACCACACTTCCTTTGTTGTTGCTTCTGTTAATAAAGGGTGCTTAGTGCTGTAATTAGTGTTTGGATGATGTTAAAATAGTAGATTTTTTCTTATTATTTTGGTAGGAGAGAGAGAGAGAGAGAGAGAGAGAGATGTTGAATTGAAATGAGTGGTGGTGTTGATGATGGCAGTGGAGAATGAAAATTCGACGCTGTTACTCTCAGGCCTTTCTCATTCAAAAATTTTAATTGTTATTTTATTATTGTAGCCGTTGTTATCGTGCAAATCGCTTTCTGAGAGAGAGAGTGGCTTCCTATTCTCTCTCATTTGATGTGAATGGAAGAGGTAGGAATGGACTATTTCTAATACCACCTTGTGGAATATCTAATGTCGGGCCCCTTGTTGATTATTAGGCCATGTTCGTAGACCTATATCTAATGAAAAATAAAACAATGTGCATGAGTTAATATTCATATAAAAAATTGAAATGAGTTACTTTTGAACTTGAATTTACATTTATTGAATCAATATTCAATAACAATTTTCTTTTATAAAAAAGGGTGTCCATCCTAACACGGGTTTTAGTGGACTTCCTACTTTGCTTTCATATGTCCGTACAGATTTTAGTGGACTTTCAGAAATCGGTTCACTTTCCCGTGAACCGATTCACTGAATTGGTGTACCAACTGGATCACTTGGAAATAGAAATTTGAGGAAAGTGATCTGGCGGTGCACCGATTTCTTGAAAGTGAAATGATTTATTAAAGTTCACTAAAATCCGTACGGACGAATGAGGGTAAAGTGGGAAATCTGAAAAACCCATGTTCTCTAAAAGAGTATGTCCATGTTAGAATGTCCACCTATAAAAAAAATCATATAATCGACTCAATGTATCATTTTCTCCCTCACATCTACTTATCTCTAGTAAATTATAATCATACATACATAATTTGATACTAATTTAACTTTAAAATTAATTTATCTAATCCAATAATTTTAAACATTAGATAAAGTCAAGAATTAATCCACACCAATAATTCAATTGGTCTAAACTTCTAGAATTAGATAAAAAATCTTGGATTCAATTCCTCAGACTTATTTAATACACGAAACTTAACGCATAATTTTCTACTATTTAAATCCTTGCAACGAAGCAACACTTGTTGTAGGGTTCAATTTTTCATAATTATATAATGAATTGATTAAAAAGATTTATAGTTGATTATTTCCTCATTAAAAATCATTCTATTCCTTTTAAGTTTTAGATTTCAATCACTTTGTATTATTTTTATTTCTAAAATTTGCATTAATTAAAATTATATAATTTAAATAAAAACTTCTCAATAAAATTATGTTGCTTAAAATTGATGAATATTCATTTGCACTGGAAACGTTACATGTACGCAAGACAATTGAAGAATGATTGGGAGTTTGACAATGATTGCCTTGACCGATTAATCTTAATGTGGATGCATTAAATTTAATACTAATCTTTTACGAATTTTATTTCCCTAATGTCAGTATCAAGAAAATAAGGGGAAGTAGATGGCTTGCACCATCACTAACATCATATGTCATGGTAATTCTGATATTGGAGGGAGGCTCTTATCTAGAATGGGAGTTTAATAGCATCTTATTATTTTTATATTTACTATTTTCAAATTTTAATATTTAATTTTCAACAAATTTTTATATTTTGTAAATATTAAATTTAAAATGCTAAACATGAAGAAGACAATATACCATCATATTATTTTATTTTATTTTGAATGATTGGGTTAGATTATTCATTGAAGCCAAAAAATGATAAAAAAAAAACTTATAGCCCGGGCTAGTCGCAGGAGACCGATCCAACCAAGAGTAGGATCAGAAAAAAGGAGCCCAACAAAGCAAAGGCAAATCCACACCCTAGGACAGAGAGACCGAAAAAAAAAGCCGAGACCGAACAGATCAGTTGTGAGGAAGGTGATTCACCAATATGCCATCATATTATTAATACAATAAAAGCTTTTTTTTTTCTTTTAGGACAATGAACAATCTGAATTACATAAACGGAACTGCTTGATGAAATGTCCCATTTCACCTTCTCTCTCCTCTCCTTGCTCGGCTCCGTTTAGATGGAGGATAAATTTTTTTTGAGTTACCTTCAAGTAATATGAAAATTCTTCTTTTAAAAAGGACTTTCAAAAGCTAAAGAAGATTGATTTTTACTCCTTTACCCCCTTATCCAAACGCAACCCAAAGCGTGCAGTCAAATAGAAAAATATTATTTGAAAAGTAACTATTTTATAATTAAAGTTATAAATTTGTAATCTATTTTAAATTATTAGAATGAATTAATTGAAAACTTTATATTTGAGTAGAGGCATATTAAAAATCAATGTAAATTAATCAGTCTAGATATGATTTTAAATTTCTAATTAGAATAATTGAATATAAATTTAGGTTAAAGAAGGATATTAGATGTGAGGAAAAGACGTGCCATTAAAAGACAATTTTACAGGGAATAAGTGGAACAAACTGAATTAGAGAATCAAGTGAGTGAAGAAAAGTACACAGTGGTAGAGACGATCCTCTTTATATTAGAATCCGCGACTTTTAGTTTATAATAATAAATCTTTGCTAATTATGCTTATTGGTTATTAAATACAACAACTACAAAAGTAAAAGACAAATTGGGCACCTTCAATCTGTCAGTCAAACTTAGGTATTCACACTCAAATGTCAATAAGGAAACAAAGCAAACCAGTAAAGGAGTCGTGCCTTTTTTATTTTCTTTCTTAATGTCCAAATTCCTCTTGTAACTCTTTTGTTGTTAGTCATTGACTCACCGATGCAATCTCGGCTTTTGTATCTATTTCCACATCGTATGTTTGACTGTCAAAATTGTTGACGAAGCGAATGACTCTTAATAGTTGAAAACGAAGAGGTTTAAGAATTTATATAAGAGTGTTCGTATTGGTTGTGCTATATTTTAATAAGAGGTATTAGAGCTATATTTCTAATCCAATGTATGTGGACATAAGGGATCCTCTAACTAGACATGATGGCTGGTGAGACGATGGCCGGTGACGTTCTATTCGATGGAGAGCCTCATTATTGTGAACACATCTTTAAATGCATGGATGGATGAATGGCAAAATGATTGAGGCAGCGAACGAATTTATATTGATTGTGAAGGGAGAGATTTAAGAAATTATACAGGATTTTACATATTGGACTAGTCTTTTGGTTGGATATTCAGTCCTAATAAGGTATCAGAGTCATATCCTTAGGCCAATGCATGTGTACTCAAGAGATCCTCTAGTCAAATGGGATGGTTAACTATGTTTTATCCACTGAAGAGTGTCACGCCCCGTCCCGAAAGGTGAGTTCGGAACGTGACTGATATTTTTTTTTTTTGAAAGCTAAGACGACACTTAAGAAGTCTAACTGGGCCGGATCAACGGTTAGGCCCAAGGGTCACACATGATCCCAACATGTGGACTCAAACATATACCATAAGTGTACCCATATAAATGCAAACATAAACACATAATTCCAACACTGAAATATTATTGAAGCACCATCAGAGTAACTACGGATACATAGTAGTTTAATACATCATATTAACACAAATCAAGTATCACACCCGGGTACTTTACAAAAACAAAGGGTTCGAAGAACCAAAAAGCAAAGACAAGGGTATTCCCCTCAGTGAGAATCCCAAAGCAACGTCGTAATATAGCACTTCTTACAACAGTGCATCATATCTAGGCACATGGGTGGGTTCATCAACATGAAACCACTCATTGCTCAAGATCCATTTCAATAAACCTGTTTACACCTACTGCAAAGTTAAGTTCCCTCACTGTAAATGTGTGGTATCGCGGTCTCTGTTCAAACAAGCAAACAAGTGCACAATTAATAAATAAGTCAACATACATAGCATTCAATGTGTACATACAAGTATTATTTTCGAAACCATACTTGTTTTTCCCAAAAATCTCTAAGGCAAATGGAATTGAGTCTTCTACTTGGTTTCTAACCATTTTAAGTTACAATAATCCATAGTGTATAATAGTAAGGTGCTCAGTCCAAAACTCATATTGTCTTCTACGCATGACCAGATTGACTTATTGATTTAGGTCTAGATACTTAGGTCACTTGTCTTCTGAATAGGACCAGATTTGACATGTTGAGTAAGGCCTCGAGGTCACTCAGTGCCCGATCAATATAGCGTCGGCCTGAAAGTGAAGTCACTCAGTGCCAATAGAGCCGGCCTTGAAGTGAGTACAATAGTATATACACTATAGTAATAAGATAAGAGAGTTAGTACCACTTTTAATTTATTAAAGGCATAAACATCACATGCAACATCAAACAATCAAGAGTTTACATTAAAAAACTGGGTCCCTCAAAATAAGCCTCGGAACCAGGTACTGTGGCTTCGGATAATCCGAACCACAGCCTAAAATAATCACTGACTTCTTACCTTGGGTCTGACTTCGGATCGTCCAAAGATCGGGTCTCGGATCATCCGAAGGTCCTTCTGAACCAAAAAATCCGAAAAACAAGTCTCGATGGGTCTGTGTGTCTCGGAACATGCCGAGTAAGGCTCGGATGATCCGAGTGGGGTTCTGTTCTTCCGAGCTTGGATCGTCCGAGTGGGGTTCGGTCCTTCCGAACTCGGCTCGGAACATCCGGGCGAGTTAAACCTGCCTCGGACGCTTCGGGCTTCGGGTGAAGCTCGGAACGTCCAAAGGGTGTGACCCTCGGACCGTCCGAGAGTTGTCTTCCTCCACTATCTGCAACAGTAGAAAGTGACGGGCAGTCACTACATGAAATACTAATCCGGAAACAGTGGGTTTGCCGGATTCGATTTTCTCATCCAACCGGTCAGATGGACTTCTCAGTGAGTCCCCTTTCCATATGCAGTGTTTAACACTTTAAAACTTAACAGGCCATCTGATTTTAAAACGAAACTCACACTGGTACAAAGAAAACCAAGTTTTTTGTTAAACTTCAGACTGGTTTTACACACTCAAAACATGGCCAAATTTGGTTTTTCTTGATTCTAAACCGACTGGAATTAAAAGAGGAACACAGTGGTTACCTTCACTTGAATTCCTGGGCTAAAAATCTAACTTTTGAAAATTCTTCCTTTAAAGCTTACGGTAACTGAAACTGGGAAAGACAAAGGCCGAGAGAGAAAGTGTGCTAGTTTGATCACAGAGCAGCTGAGAGGGAGAGATAGGAAATTTGATGGGAGTAAACCCAGTTGAAAAGGGGTGATCTTATAGAAACCTTTGATCAATGGATGAATGCCAGCCGGCGATAGCATGCCTCAGTTGGTCGACGTACCGAACAGTAACGACAAGGTTCTTACTGTTAGTTACAGATAAGTACCGGCCAACTTCTGATTTTGCAAATAGGCCCTTGCTTGATAAAAAATCGATTTTTTAACTAAAATCAACACTTTTAAAGCTTGAAAATTTTAATCCAACCTGACCGATAAGTTGGGTTTTAAAAAACTCTAGTTACCATAAAAATTTGGAGGTTTAAAACTCAACAAAAACCATTGATTTAAATAAAAATCATAATTTATCACTATTTACATGATTTAACTTGTATTAAATAAAATAATTTAAAATCCTCATTTTTGGGTTTTGAAAGAATAAACTATACCATACTAAAATGGTCTAACATAAAATATTTGTTTCAAAAATTATCTCATTTCCAAAACCATTTAAAAATATTTATTTCTCCCTTTTGGGGTTTTGACGGACGGTTTTAAATACTATTTTCTGAAAATAAAATTATTTTATAATTAGAAATAGAAATCCTTGATTAAGGAGAATAAGATCAACCCATAATAATCACATAATAACACAATTAATAAAATAATAACAATAAGCGGTAAATTACTATTTTGCCCCTCCAGCTGGACGAGCTGGATCACCGAGCTTTCAAGCTCGGATTGGGCCACACTTAGGCTTTTTACAAAACCCTAACCGTAATCTTCGAGATTAACCGGTCTAAGAAGGATTTATCAGGCTAAAATCTCTTAATCTGGGTCAGGGTATTACAAAAAGTCTCGTTTGAGGGAGAGATTGTTGAGGCAGCGAACGAATCCCACATTGAATGTAAAAGGAGAGATTTAGAGATTTATATAGGAGTTGAGTCACTCTACTTATTGGGTTAATCTTTTGGGTTGGATACTCAATACAAAATTATTCTTGATTGTCATGATACAATTCTTTTTACTCCTTTTACCCAATGGATCATGATGCATTCTTGCTTTTTTACAAACCGTCAACATCATGATTGACAACTATCAATGCATTTCACTATTCTATGGCTAAGGAAGCAATTTCTAGTGCTAAGAGTACCTTGTTTTTCATGTTGGAGGAGGTAATATCTATAGAAACAAAAGATATTTATAACAAAGAGGGATAGATGAGATAGATGAGTAGGAAGAGGTACGAAAGTAGACTTCTTAGCATTTTGAGTCTTCATCGGTGATGATCCTTATCTTCTTTAGATGAGGATCGATGATCTCAATCTCTTTAGCTGGATGAGCTCCTTTTGGGTCTCCATCAGTGATGATCCTTATCTTCTTTAGATGAGGATCGATGGTCTCTATCCCTTTAGTCGAATTAGCTTGAATGTCTTGATTTCTTTGCTTGAAATCAGAAGTGGTACTGTCAATAATATCTTCAACAAGACAAAGGAGCCTTTTGCTAAATTGAGTTGATGAAGGTTCCTTGGTGCCAAGAGACTCCTAAATCCTCGTGGAGGATTCTTCTTTTTCATTCATGGTGTGTGGTCGTTTGTTCTCTACTTCTAACTGTGTGATCTTGGGAGGGGACCCATGTTCCAAGGAGAGCCTCCTTATTGTTCTTTACTAGCTCAAACTCAATCCTCAAAAATTATTTGTTGGGCTGTCGCAGTATTCATTGTTAGCATACTTAGCTACCTGTGACATGTATACTTACTACTCAATTCAAGAGTTATTTATGGTTCGGTGGCCGTTGAAGGGGAGAGAAAGTGAAAACATGATTGGTAAGGTGTTATCATAATTTTAAATTTAAATTGGTTTTATGTTTTTCAGTTTTTATATAGCTCTACGCTTTGTAGGGGTCTCAATGCTAGTATACATATACGTATACTATTCAAATTATGGACACTTGGAAACTATTATATTCACAGCATTCAAATTTTTTTTTTTAGGTCCAGAGGTGTTGCACCCGACTAGTCCCCCGGGGTATATGAAAACCCTTCAATCCGCACACACTGGTAAATGTACGAAGAGTGGCCCTTCATTGGAGTTATTAGAGATTGAATCCAAAACCTCAATCCCTACTGGAGAGTGACACCATTCAATTTTAACCAGTGAATTTGGAACATTCACTACTACATCTAATGACTTAGCAGTCCATTTGAACAAGACGACATTGCATGCTCAGGATCATCAGGCCACAACATGAGCACATAAAGAAGAATCTTGAGTTAGCCATAGCATTCAGTTAACAAACAAACAGGGGGCAGGATATCAGTGAACAAGGACTTCTCTCTTTTTTCTGTGTGAAATAGAAGAACTAACAAGAAAATGGTTCCGATTTATATCAAGATCCCCCCTCGAACATTATTTTTTACCCTGAAGCTCATACAATGGAAAGGGAGAAACCGAGAAACATCTTCAAAGTCAAGATATAGATTACAAGCTGCATCTGTTAGCGTAGGCCTTTGAGCCCAGTTCATCAGAAACTACAAATAAGGAATGAGAGTACAAAACAGAACTTCACACTGAAATATACTTCAGAACAGCTGCCCGGATCTTCTCCATGAACTCTGCTGCTTGCTTCTACAAATTGGGCCATTAAATTAGTAGGAACTAATTTCATGAGGGAAAAAATGTTCCTACAGAGACTAATCAAATCAGTGACAATAGGAGAAACTATAAGACTTGGCTACCCTCACCTGGTCATTCTCATTTGCGCTTGCTATATTTTCATCGAGAAGAGCCAGTAAGGACCTATCAAGCTCATTTCGCTCAACCATATCCAATAACTGGTAGGTAAACATTATCACATTAATAAAAGATTAGAGCAAGTACACAGGAAGAATTATGAATATACTAATATAAACTCATAAAACATATGTTTTTAAAGGGCCCAAAAATCAAGATACGATAATATGAAACAGTTTTGGAGATAGTGAATATCGGCCGATATGATACGTATCAGCCGATATTCAGAATATCGGCCATATCATATCGGCCGATATCTACCGTTTTATTTTTTTTTTTAAAAGGAAGAGAGAGAAAAATATTGGCCGATACCGTATTTTTAACCCGTGGTTCAGGTATCCTATGTTACGTTGAGGGTGTATTGAGGAGATGAAGACATGAATTTTAGAAGAATGCTCACCACTCGACTAATGTGGTGGGTGGAACTGTGGCGTTAGAAATGGTGGTGGGCTGTGAATGAGAGGCAGGTGTGGTTGGGCATGACTCCTTAGTTCACACAGGCACAGGTAGGTTAAAACAGGGGCATGGGTAGGGTTAGTGATTTTCAATTGCAAGGTTGAATGATGAAGGGTATGGGCATTGATTACTAGAGGAAATGGAAGAATACAAGGGCCCTGGGCCCATTGGTTGCGGAGGTCCAACAAACAAAAAAAGAAGAGGGTTCATATTGTGAGGAGAGGGGCAGCAGATATTCTGTGAAACAGTAGTATGGCATGCGCAAGAGTTCAGAGATGCACAGCAGGTTCAAACAAAGGAAATCTATGGACAGTGGAATCAGGAACAGAAGGGGAGGCAAAGGAGCTGAAACTAGTGACTGGCAGATACTCAAATGGATTGGACTGATGCAGGGGGATGATGGTGGTGGTGGTTAATGACAGGTGCAGAAAGACTTGGACATGGGAAAAGCACTAGGAGAATAGTAGACAAGAGGGGCTGGGTAGCAGTTAGATTGGTGAATGGTGAAGAATTAATTTGGGCTCTTCTAAGAAGAGGAACAAAGAAGAAAACAAAAATGAAAATTGAAGGCGTTGAGATGTGGTCTCCTGCATGGATATAGAACAAGTTACACGGTGTTTTATTTATAGGGGCTTTTTTCATTCTATTGCAGGATAGAAAACCATATGTTTGTGCATGTGTGCTTGTGTATGTATTGCATGCACATATGTATGTATACATGCATCTATATTTATGTTCGTACATTGACCTAGATTCATGCATATATATATATATATACACACACACACACGCAATGCATTTCCTAAACACAACCCACAATTCAGCCACTAATGCACAGTACTATGTGGGCCCACATAGGACTACACACATGAGTTCATTGGAATGATCTAAGCCTAGGTATGAAGCCTAGAAAAAAGTCAGCCTGATTTTATCAACAAAGCCATTGTAACAGGCAGGAGTTTATTTAACAGTGTAACTCAGATTGGGATCAAATTGGGTACAGATCCATGGTTGTGACTTGTGAGGAGGAAAGGGATGCAAATGCAGCCATAATGCGCCTCATTTGGCCAAAACAAATTTCTTACATGCAACCTTGGTCTTAGGGGATAATTTATAACAAATACATACACATAACATAGACAGGTACACACGAGAAAAATATGAGATCTGTTATATTATCCCCTGAGCTTTGACTTTTTAAATGCAGGAACATGTTTGAGTTGTAAGGAGCACTTCATAATTTAGCCTTCTTTCAGTTGTTGCATTTCATTCTTAACCATCTTTTCATTAGGGCATCCATCACGTGTTAGGATTCTTGAATCTAGATTGTATCACCAAGCTATCCATCCATTCATGCGGGATCCATCAGAACAATAAACTGGATCACCAAACACGGGTCCACGTGCAGAAACTGTTCTACATGATACTAGACTATTGTTGCACTCTAGACCATATAATGCATCCCAGTACTGAAGTAATAGTATAGTAATGTAACAGTAGTTTACTATCATACGGTAGCTTTCTTATCCTTGGATTGCAATAATTTTGTCAGCCTTTGCCTTGCTAGTACAAGATCAGCTTCCATTTTATCAAATGCTTCTGCAAGAAATCAAGAGAGGATATTTGTTACTTGAGAACGAGGAGAGTAATGTATCATTAGGTTCCTCCCATTACACATTGAAAGATGGTAAGGCTGTTATCTTTCAAAAAGGAAAAATAAAAAAGATAATAAAACCTGTTCCTTCCATCAGAACTTTTTGCATTGCTTCCAGCTCAACCAATCTGTCCTCCATATCCTTAAAAAGACATCAAAATGGTCAAAAACTGTGTTAACCATAGAGAATGTAAACCAGATTAGTGTCCCAAGATAAACCTTAGTCCTGGAGACAGCAAATCTAAGTTGTCCCAGTTCATTCTGTAGGTGTAAGAAGAACTCCTTGGTTAATCTGCCAATTATAAACTTCCATTACATCTATTGAACTAATGGGTAAAAGTCACAATGAAACAATAATGAGTTGAAGTTGAAAACATGTCTACCATGCAATGCACTGAATCACAAGAGCAAATCATGATTTTTATCATCTTACTATTGAATAGACATCCTTTAGGGCATGTTTTTGTGTTTCCACAAATTATTAAAAAATAGAAGGTTAAACACCACAATCCTTTAGAAAATTGGTTTCCTTGCAAACGACCCTTTAGAAAGGAAAATCTACTTGTAGGACAAGTATTAATGCACATTTTCACTGAATCTATCTTCCAGTAAACATGAAAGTTGGAATAGTTCAGTTCAAAAGCACCTTCCTTTTTGCAAAAACTACTTTCTTTTTTTGTGTAAATGCCCTGTTTCAATGATGAGATTTATTTTAAATGAAACATACAAGCATGCCCTAGGTTTTGCAAACTAGCAATTTGTCCTAGTTGCAGGATGGGGAAAAAAATACCACTTAGTTCCGTTACTGAACATATAGCATCCATTAGCACTTAAAAATGCACTAAAAATGGCTCAATGACCTCGACATAGATGGATTAACTAGATCCATGAAACTCTTGTTTTGATCTAAGCTATGTCCATGGTTTGACATATGCAACACTTCTCTACTTCATGACACTCCATAAGTGGGTAACGACGCATCAAGTCAACTCATTCGGAGTTTCAAGATGGGACAGTTGCTCTGGATATGGGACAACAACTAGGATCTTATGTAGTTTCATGCTTACATCATATATGCTTTTTATTTTTTATTTTTATTTTGGTGGTTGTTAAATGATGTCTTACATATATTTTACTTTTTCCATTGTCCAAACTCTGACAAGAACACAATGGATTTGATCATTGATCCAATACCAGAGGAAGGTGCTCTTGCACATACTATGGCACAAAGGAAGTGTGCCCTACTGATAAATACAAATTCATCATTATCAAAGCCATTATTCAATATATTTTGGGTACCTATCTGACACCCAAAACTCTCCACTACCCAGGCTTCAAAATGGCAAATGATGAAATAGGGAGAGTGAAAGTTGTCTCAAACAATAAACCATTTGAAGCTCTTTGTGTCAGCTTTAGAATGCAACAAATGGCATCAAAATCTGAGGTAAAATAGGGAAGATATGACCAAAATATCTTAAATGCACAGGTGACATTAATTAACTGAACCATCAGCCAGACAACACATCATTATCGGTTCAGTCCTCACCAGAAAATATGTAGGATTTCAATCCCAAAATCGATTCAATGTATTTGAGGCAGTTCCTAGCATATTAACTTTTCACTCTTCTCCACAGTCTTCAGAATATGGATCTAAGACTCCCAGGCCTTACACGTATTGTTGCACATGCCATAGAACCTTCCTAATTGGAATGGTCCCCGTTCACCTACAACTCGAAGGAAGCTCCCTATATGAGCCTCGGAGATTTCACATTCGCATCCATCATGTAGCAGCAGTCCCTCCCGTAGAGGCATTCCCATGCCATCAACGAAGTCAAATTTCTTGCTACACTAGTTTCTAGTGTCCACCCAGATCATACACTTAGTCCTGTCTTTGGTATTTCATGGGGACTTTCTGCTCTCTTGTACTACAAGGGCGTTTAGACTTCAGATTTCACCAAGAGTAAAATTGGGCCCAATGCTGTATTCGCCACAGTGCAAATCATGCGACTGTATTGTTTTTCCATGTGGTGAATACTGTTGTAGGCCCTACCTTATAAGGAGAGTTTCTATTGCCATCAAAACCATTGATATAAAGCAGAATGCAGGTCAAGTACCAGAAGCATGAAACTGAGAGGAGAAGGAGGAGGAGAAATAGGAGCAGAAGAAGAACCTGTGCCTCAATCTGGCGATCTCATATTCGAGTTCGCGAGCTTCGGTATCGAGCAAGTACTCGATCAGCCCTTCAAACGTGTCAGGCGGGACACGGGACTGTGAATTGTGAATAAGATGAGATAATCAATGAACAAGGAAGAGATCGGGAATTGGGAATTGGGAATTGCAATTGTTTGTCAGACAGCTGCTTACCTGGCGGAGGGCTCGGCGCCGCTCCTGCTCCTCGCGGACTTGGAGGGCGAAGGCTTCCCGGGCTTCTGCATCCTTCTCCAGATGCTTCTGGAACTCTCTTCGTGCGATGTGGCCCGTTTTTGGTGGCCCCAATATGCCTTCTGGGTCCTTCCTTTTGAAGAACCCATTTGATTCCAGTGAGAATTTTGAAGGAAATGAAATGAAATGAAAAAAGAAGATGAAATAGAAAGAGATTTTGAATATTACCCATCCGATGCAGGAGATGGTGGGTCTGGAAAGGCAGCTTGTTCTCAACCCTCTGTTGCTGCGGCCTACTGCTCTCAAGCAAGCCGTCCCCATGCTGCTGAGCAGAGCCATGCCCGCTCTCTCTCTCGCGCTCTTGGACAGGAATAAGAACGTTATCCGTTTTCTTCGCCCCAGAAGACCATCTTCTCAAAATTCTTTAAATATTGAAATCTACTGTATATTCTTTTTAAATATTCAAAATTAGTAGATTAAATAATTTTATCATTTTAATTTACAAAATTATGATGAACAAATTGAATAGCTTATTTTAAATTTTATCATCTATAACAAGATTTATTTATCTTTACTCAAGTATACAGGACTTGATCTTATATAAATATTCAACCTTCCATTTGAAAATGAGTATTTCAAACCTTCTACTGCTCAAGATACATATGGAGAGAATATGGTTATTAAATCCATTTTCCTACCCTTCCAATTTTTATTTAAAATAGATTATTTCATTCTTTCTGTCATTTCAATGTTTTGTTTCAAAGAATATGATATAAAAATAAAAATATAGACTATACTAATATAATGATAATGAAGAACTAAGTATTTAAATTAATTATTTTGTCATTTAACAAAATATATAAATTGTAATACATGTCATTGTAGAAGACTAGAGAAATTTCACATTAGATATTCCCTTGTATTGGTCTCCTATTTTTTTTAATTTTTAGACATTTTTAAGTTTTTAAGACATAGGCTATTCATATCAAAAAATTTACTCTCATAGGTCTAATACTCCATTAAAATGACATTTTTTAACAAAAATACATTCACACTAATTTTTCAATTTTCCTCTAATTTTATCATTTCTATGTTTTTCCATAAAAATAAGAAAAAGAAAGAAAATTGTATCAGCGATAAATATTAATCACTGAGACGGGTTTCACTAATTTTTAAACACCTGCTCGTGACTCAATTTAAGTCATACAACACTTGGCAATGATGTGAGCTCCAGTGATCATACAAAATAAAAAGTTATTGATATGATAATTTAAAAATAAAAATATTTTATTAAAAACATATAGCAACTATATTTACATTAAATAAAGTAGATAGTTAAAGTAAAGATCATCGTCAATCATTAATTTTTTTACTTGATTGATAAAAACTTTTAAATGCTTATTTTCAATTAGAATACTTAAAAAAAAAAAATTACTTTAGTGAGATTATTGTGACGGATATTAGTGTGTCCGCTTGAATTTCCAATGAATGAGAAATAAACAATTAATTATGTGCACCAAGGCCCAGACAACACCTACAAAGAAACCCGCCGATAGTCAAGTAATTAGTGAACAAATTTATTAGTTCCTTTCTTTCTTATCCCATCTATCTATTTTCTTTCCTATAGTTATTTACTGGCCAATGATCCTCACACGGGTATTTTGTGTATAGTGTATAAAGACACGAGTTTTACTGTATGTCCAATTTACCCTCCACCTGTTGTATTGAAGAAAAAAGAATGCATGAACAGTGCAAATCAGTTCGTCGAATTTGTAAGTCGACTCGTCAAAATTAATGAACAGTGCAATTCAGCTCTCCGAAATTACAAGTCTGCTCTCCAAAATTCATATACAGACAATTCAGCTCTTCAAAATTTCAAATCAGCTCACCGAAATTCATGAACAGTGCATTTTGACTCTCCAAAATTTCAAATTGGCTCGCCAAAATTCATGAACAGTATAATTCGGCTCTCCAAAATTTCAAATCACCTTGTCAAAATTCACATGAACAGTAAAAATCAGCCTATTGAAATTTTGGACATTCCTGTATTCGGCTCGCCAGGGCCATTAAGGGATCCGGTTGGTGATCTGATTTTGGACATTCCTATATTTGGCTCGCCGAGGGCCATTAAGGGATCTGGTTGGTGATCCAATTTTAGACATTCATGTATTCGACTCGCCGAGAGCCATTAAGGGATCCGGTTGGTAATCCGATTTTCGACATTGATGTTTTCGAGGAATTCAGCTTGTCGAGGGCTATTAAGGGATCCGATTCTCGACATTCTTTTCTTCTTTACGGTACGGCCGGTGAAGAGTAAAATCGAGATCGATTAAAATTCGTATCTTTATACACAAAATGCTCATGCGAAGATACCTCGCCTTATTTATTAGTGCCATTATGATATGGAAATTGATTCGATGCAAGTGTTCGAATCTATCATGACATGACCGTAAGCCGCTCAACGGTCCCAACAAATATTGTAAACTCCTTTCGTGACACAAAAACGATTTTTGGTGCAAGCAAGTGGCTGCACTAATATATCAGTTTAAAATTTAGAAATATGTGTTTTAGTACGATTATGGTATTTCTTTTAATATATTGATATGTATTCTCTTTTCAACCACACAAATTATATTATTTAAATCATACATAAAATTTAATTTAATATAAAATTATTTTTTAAAATATATTTTCTTTATATAAAGCCAAAAAAATAGACGATCATGTTTGGAACTAGAATCATGTTATTAAAAAAAATCTTTACCTAAATCAGCCATCTATTTTTATGACTTTATATTAAAAATAGTATATATAGAATATTATTTATATCTAATAAATATGATCAAAGTAATATAGTTTAAAGTATACTGAAAAAGATACATCAATAAATTTATATATTTATATAAAGATATATCGTTGAGTGCAGGGAGGAACATACAATGAGAACCGCCCTTCATCGAAATTTGTTGAATTGGCCTTAGAATTTCACTAGTACTCGTTTTTTACCAAAATATTTGTCATATAAGTAGTTTGGAATTATCTCAAATTACTTGTTCTATATCTTTATTTTCACTTTAACATTTTTCATGAACCCCAGAGATAAGAAGAAGAAAAGATAAAGAAGAGAGAGAGTTAACAGATTAAGAGAAGAAAAAAGGGCATAAAGATAAAAGACTTTGAAAAAAGAGTTATCTGCCGATGAAGGAATATGGAGAAAGGAAGGAAGAAAGATAAGAAGATGTGTTAGCCGAGATTTTGAAATGGGTCTTATCCTCATTGAATTTGAAGGGTCTCTTATCTTATCCCTTCTCGTCTATAAATTCATGTGTTTGAGACCATTGAAGGTTGAATCGAGCAAGACGTCGAAGGGACTGAAGTTGGACGACAAAAGACAGAGAAAAATATTTAATTTCTTGTAAGTTATTTATTTTTATTTTTATGAACAGTCCAAAGGATTGTATTTCAATTCCAAATTTTTAAATAAAATTCATGGCAGTTTGTTTAGATTTATGGTGTTCCCAATTATTTATTTAATAGTGATGGTTTGTTATTTTATTTTAATTCTTTTTATGAACATTATGAAAGAAACTATTTTTAGAATTTTTTCAAGGAAAGTAAAACCCCTATTAGAATCAGTGGGACTTGAGCGTTTTTCCAATCTAAGATTCTTATCAAGAACAGTTGTTTTAGATTTGGGAAATGCAAATTTAAACCCCGCTCAAGTCTAAGGCTTGAATTGAAAATTTCTGATTTAATGGACGATGTAAATATTCTAATTAGAATTTTAATAGGTAATAAACTTGAATTAAATTTTATAATTCTAGAATATTTCATTGTCTAGGCCATAATTTTATTTTTTAAATAGGATAACATGCCGCCTTCAATATTTGTCCCGATTCCATTGTAAAATATGTAAGCAATTTATTATTATTGATTTATTTTATTCTTTCTTAAAAATTCTCAAAATGATTTAACTAGGTTAGAAATGTTTTATTTGTTTCTTAAATTTACATTTTAAATTAGGTTGAGGTCATTTAAATTTACTCCACTATTTTAATCAAAATTTATGTTAACTACTAAAACTAGATAATTAATTAATTAGTGTGCTAAATTAAGATTATAACTATATATATTAGAAAATTATTTTATTAAATCACATTATTTTAATAGTGACATTTTTTTTATTTCGTGCATATATTTTGTTGATTTCCCTTAAGTATGAACTCGCACTCATACTCTATACTATTAACTGGTTCGTGCACTTGCGAGTTAAATTAAAATCACAACAGCTAGAGTCCAGACAAAGAAATGCCGTTGATTCCCCTGAGGAAGACGACCATAATATTTCCTCAAGAAATGAGGTAATTTCCAAGATGTGGTTTGAATGGAATGAGGTTTGCAGTGAGCGATTCGAACTTAAATACTGATTTGGAGGACCAATATGTGAAATCAGATACTAATTTGGAGGACCAATATGTGAAATCAGATTGGAACTTGAATAATTTCTCGATCTTTCATCTCATTTGAAGTGGAGATATTTCTGGTGTTCATGTGCCATGGTTGTACATAGAGATGTGTTTTCAACTGACATTTAAAAGATCATCTTGGACTTTTGACAAGATCACTTGCAAAAGCTAGTGTGAAAAGTTGTGAAGATCTTACGAATTTCCATAAGAAATGAGGTAATTTCCAAAATGTGGTTTGAATGGAGTGGGGTTTACAGTGAAAAGTTGTGAAGATCTTATGAATTTCCTTAAGAAATGAGGTAATTTCCAATATGTGGTTTGAATTGAATGAGGTTTGCAGTAAGCGATTATTTGTTCGAGTATAAGAAGGTTCGTCCGAATGATTGACTTTTACACTGAAATGTGTGTCACGACAATCTGAAATGTGCATCCAAATGATAGATCGTCTGAACGATGGACTTTTACACTGAAATGTGCATCTGAACAATTCGAAAGTTCGAACGAATGAAAAAAGAACTGACTGTTCGTTCGGACATTGCGGTCGAATGGTAGTTTTTTAAAAAGCTGAGTGGCAAAATGGTAAATAGCCACTCTAAAATCGAAATCAGGTGACTGCTGGCAGAAAATCCTGGTGTCTATATGGCCACCCATAAATACTTTGTAAAATTGATATATAAAAAATAGTGTATGTTTTAAAATAAAATTAAATCAAAAGAGCTGGTGACTCAACCGTGTCATGTTAGATCTTTGGTTAGGGTAGCGATCCTCGCACGGGCTTTTTGTATAATAAGACACAGGAATTAGTAGATTATCGATTTTACCCTTCGCATGAAGAGTAAAATCGGCTCACCAACCCTTCGCATGAACAGTAAATCGGCTCGTCGAAATTCACGTGAACGGTAAATCGGCTCGTCAAAATTCACGTGAACAGTAAATCCGCTAGCCGAAATTTTACAGTTCATGCGAAATATCCGATTTTACTGTTCATACGAAGGGTAAAATTGAGAATCTACTAAATCTCGTATCTGGTTATACAAATATCTCATGGGAGGATCCCTACCCTTTGGTTATTATTTGTTTGTCTGAATACAACAACGATGTGGGAGGGCATGTGACGTTGGTGGGTCCCAAGGGTCTCATTCGTGGTTCCCACTGCTTGATTGGTAATGATATTTTGACCAAAAATTTGAAGGAGATTTCAAGTCTTTGTACACCTTCCGTTCTAAAATACTTAACTCATTTTAGATATTTTTTCTTTTTTAAATATTATTTTTTATAATATTATTTTTCAGATGTTGGTATTTTATTATTTTGACAAGTCAAAAAACTTATAAAAGAATAACATCTTTCCATCATATTAGAAAGTGATTTCGAGCTGAAAATCAGAAAAATAATTAAAGACAATTTTGAAAGGGTGTCTATCCTAATACGGGCATACTCTTTTAGGAGACACGGATTTTAGTGAACTTCCTACTTTAACCCACATTCATATGTAGAAATCAGTTCATTCATCGGTGCACCGATTTAGACTCTTTCCATTTTCAATTGAATCGGTTCACCTATCAGTTCACTCATTAGTGCACCGGACAAGTAAACCGATTCACTGAACTGATTCTTACAGATGGATAGAAGACAAAGTGGAAAATAAAAAAAACTCGTGTCTCTTAAAAGATTTTTTTCCTATTAAGATGACCACGCTTATAAAATGGTTAGAATAAATATTTTGGGACAGACGAAGGCGAGCCTATTGAGCGTTCACATCTCTGCTTTTATAATAATTTTTTTTCTTAAATTGTGGGCTTACTTTTAACGCCAATCGAACCTTTTCTGTCTTCCCATTCAGTCTCCTCTAATTCACCCATTGGCAACCGTTGGTCTAACCAGCCTGGGGACATTGACCTGTTTATTATGTTTTTTTCCCTTATAAACGGTTTTATTGATCATTAAATTATTCATTAAAATTATTTTGATTAGGTGAATTAAATTATACTTTTAAAAAATATAAATTTTATCTATTTAAAAAGTATTTAAAATAACTCAAATATAAGAATCAATCAAGATAATATTTTATAAACCACATATTAAAAAAAAAAAACATTTTTAATAAATTCACCACCACCTATGAATCCTCATTTGATGAGTCCCTCATAATTACACATAATAAATACTATATCTTATTAGTCCAATCGCCAGCGAAACCCCTTTTAAGAGAAATAAATAACAAAGAGGTTAATGCCAGTATGCCATGAAGTTTGATCAGCACTTGCCGAGTATTAAACACCGGGCTTGACATCGAGAATGGAAAGTCATTTATGCACCAACAATGATATCTTTGGTAGCCATCTTCACACGAGATTTTTATATAACGAAACACAGGAATGAATAGATTTTCCAATTTATCCTTTAGCCCTGCCGTACATATAACTAAAAAAAAAGTTAAAAAATCTACAAGTTTACCAGTGAGCCATTCTGATTCGTTCATCAAGTTTTTCATTCAGATTTTCATACGAGGCCGTTTCTCGACCAATTTTTACTAATAAAGTATCAAAATTCTATCTAGTCTGAATTTTATGAACTTCGAGAATGATTTTAAATGAACATAATATAGTTTTCGACTTCAAAAATCGCGCTCAAATAATTAAGATCATTCCACTGCAGTATAAATCAACTAGCCGAAATGACAAATTCAATTTCGGCTAGCCAAAATGATATTCTTTTTTTTTTTTGTTACGACAGCGAAAAGGTAAAATTGAAAATACCTTAAAACCCGTGTCTGATTACACAAGACACCAGTGGGAGGATCGCTGCCCTTTTATCTTTGGTGCACCAAAATTTATATAAAATATCTCATTTAACCAACAAATGAAAGAAAAGAGATAAAATAAAATTTGGACAAAATAAATATTTAACATAAATTTAGTGCAGCAAAGAGAAGCACCAATTACTATCCATCGAGAATAGGTCAAATTTGATACGTATCAACTCTCTTGTCCCATCCACAGTTTGTCTCGGTCTCGGTCTCGGTCTCGGTCTCATATGTCTAAACTAGATCATGACACAGTTTGTCTAGGTCTCGGTCTCATATGTCTAAACTAGATCACCATCTTTATTCAAATTTTCATATTAGAATATGACAACACAGAAATAAGATAATCACCATGTATAAAGTCGTATGAAATTGTCCTTCCCTCAATAAGTAGCTACTTATTAGAAATCACTTCAATCAAATCAATGTTTTTAAAATAACACAAAATTTAATTATTTTAAATTATTTTTTAATCTCTACATTCCCATATGCTATCAGCTGATTTGTTTATAGAGTGAGTGACAGCTGTTCTATTTTGTAACAAGATATGAATCCGATGAAGTTGCCAAGGCCACGTGGAGAAATAGTCAAAAGAAAAGAAGGAAGGAGGAATAAAGACAAGGAAAATGGGAAAAATAACAATTAACAATAATAGAGAATCCAGTCACATGCCAAGCTTCAAATCAATTAAATTGCATGTAGGCCCATCTAATCATCCATCATAATCCTTTCTAGTACTAACTAATGGTAGTGGCCAGCTCATGGATAGATAGATTGATACCAAATATATGGCCGCAGATTCCTAAGCCAAAATGGAAGCCCAGATCAAAACTAAGCCGGTTAAACCAGATAAGCCAAACCAAGCCAACTTGGGCGCGCCACTGTCGCCTCCAGCTGTGCCTGTGCGTGTGCCTGTAAGCAAAATTATTCTTATCTGTTAGCAACCAACATTAGAAGGATGATACTATAATTATCATATTTTCCTATTCCTCTTTGCCAATAAAATATAGTCAAATCAAATCAATTTTGATCTTCGCTGCCTCTTCAATGGCAGACATCATACTTGGACATGAAACTTATTAAATGAAATGATAATGAGTCTTTAATAAGGTTTTTAATATCAAACTCAGACTCAGCAAAATCATATTGGCCAAATTGGACCCGAAACAACCGAATCCGAACCAGTGAAAGTGATAAGAATTAATCCAAGAGAAACTAAGTCTATGTTCACATGACCAATACAACTCAGACTCAATCGGTTTTAAAATCACGTTTCCATTGGATATGTTTTTTTTTTTAAGTCCGGATGTCCTAGTTCTCTTGGGTGTGTAAAAACCCCCTATACACACGCATACACTTGGTAATTCGATAAGACCTTGTTGAAATATATTTAGAGTTCTAATATTAATAAAGTTATTTCGTGATTAGAAGTTAAGTTGAATTTATCTATAATTAAAAGATGTATTTGATTTGTAATTAGTTAAGAATTACAGTTTGTATGTGATAATCCTACGATTGACTAGAAGTTATAAATACATGTAATATCATAGAGATTTCATTAATATACACAGACAGTATTATCTTTTTCTACAACCTTACTTTATACATGTTTCTATGAAAAGTGACCTTTCATTGGAGTTCCCATGGCTTAAATTAAGACCTCCTTTTAAAGATCTTTCTTCCAAATCAACTGAGATAACCCCTTCGAATTGGATAAGTCTTTATTTTATTATTAGGTTCATCAAAAGACCTTGATTGGATAAGGCTATAAAGTTTAAAGAATAAAAAAATATTTAAATTGATTAAATTTTGTAAAACTTAAAAAATATGGTAAAAAACCAAATGCAGGTCTTGAATGTGTAAAAAAAAAAAAGTAACATTTGAATATTAAATAATTCGTGTTATTAAGCATATCTAATAATTCTATTTAGTTAAACTAAATGAATATTTGAAATGAAAAGCTAATTAAAGATTCCATCCAATTTATCGTAAATCAGAAAGCTAAAAATATCTATAAAAAATCAAATCATTCTATCTGACACATGCCTCGTGACTCAACATAATAGAGTCAGTGGCCCATGTTGTCACCGGATAGAGTGCCAAAGAGATAACATAAAGACAATGTCTGGAACGTGTTTTTTTACAACTCTAGATATCGAAAATGTACGTAAAATTTTATTTATAAACATATAAAATTATGATTTTTTTTTGGGTTCGAGTTCTGGCCTGTGTTGTACATGCAGTGAACGTGTGGAAAATTTAGTAAGTACGTGTATGAGTTGAGTTTTCCACACGTAGATAAAAAAATAATAATTATAATTTTTTTAACATTTACTTACTTGTTATGATTTCATGCTTTATTTACTTGACAATGCTAAATTTATAATAAAAAATATTTATTTAAATTTGAATCGTATTATCTTTCAATAATACTTTCAAAATCAAAATATTAAAAATAAAAAACTAAATCACTAACATAATCATTTAAAAAGGTTATTTAAAAAAACAGTGATATTTTTACTGAAAAAGACTTGATATTCGTTTCACATTAAACAAGATTTTTTTTCTTAAAATAAATTCTAAACTTTTCGACTACAATTACTATTCAAGATAAAGAAAAGTAACCCCTCTTCAAAGGTCAAAATTTACCCACAGCCTAAAGCAATCTTAAGTATGTGTTTGGACTTTAGACAATGTGCAAGTGTGAATAGAAGAGAAAACACAAGTAATCAATAATCACGACTTTGAAAGATTCAAGCCTCCGTTGATCACGTCGTTGGGTAGGTGAAACGGGAGGTCTTATATGGAAAAAAGTCAACATTACTAATGTTTTATTAGGCAATAGTTCACACCTTCTTTGTCCACTTGATCACAATTTCTTCATTTAAAATGGAATAAACATTTGATGGTTGTCAATTCGATTTTTAGTTTGAATCTCGCCGTTGATTTTGACAAATTAATCTGAACCTCATAGCTGAAAAGTTGAGTAAGATCTACTGTGATAGGGCCTATTGACCCACCTAATATAATAAATAGAAGAAAAAAACTTCTCTGCTGTTTTTATAATAAAAAAATTGTTTTTATCAATATCCTTAATTTTCTTCTTCGTTTCTTCTTCAATTTAAAACAGCCAAACTTTTTTTTTTTTAATTTACAAATAAATCATTTTTTTTTAATTTACATGTGATACATGTGATACATGTGAAAAACTGAAAGATACCGAATGTAAAACCACACAAAGATACCGAATGTAA
Organism: Chimonanthus praecox; assembly: GCA_022113865.1. Classification (NCBI taxonomy): domain Eukaryota; kingdom Viridiplantae; phylum Streptophyta; class Magnoliopsida; order Laurales; family Calycanthaceae; genus Chimonanthus; species Chimonanthus praecox. Next base: position 23,055,667 of record CM039094.1, on the reverse strand, counting down.
AACCACACAGCTAAGCCCACTACCCTTAAATTCACTCGATTTTTTAAAAGATTTCAGCTTCCAAATTTTGAAAAACAGTGGCTTTAATTTGAAGGTATCTTTTATTTCAACTTCATTTTCCTTTTACATTTGTCTACATGCAATTCTTTTAGCATTTTTTTTTTTTTTTATCTAATCTCCATTTTATGGCTGATGAAGAATGTAATGAAATGATTTTGGATGTTTATAAACATTTGAAATTTGCAGATATTAGTGTAAAAATGAATAATTTACTTTGTTATTTTTTATTATAAATAAAATAGATTTAACTTGAATTTAATTATTATAAATAAAATATTTATCGAATAAGAGGGCAAATACCTGGAGGTCCACCGGCGGTTGGAGATGGAGCTGCAAAAATAACAAATAAAAAAAAAAAAAAAGAGTCAGTGAAAAGAAAATAAGGAGAACCTACTGAAAAATCAAATCGAATTTCAAAATAAAAATCAGAGGTTTTGGAGGAAATACCTTCTTTGTTGCTGCAGGCGTTGAGATCGCTGGAGATACCGCAGCGTTTGGGAAGGTCAAGGGCCTGTGTAACGTTGATGGAACGGGAGATGGAAGGATCGTTGAAGAGGGTGCAAAGGCACTCGAGTTGGTTGGTGATCGCCTCCTTCAGCGGGCTGCAGCATGTATCCGGTGGCTTCGATGTGCCGTTGAGGTAGGTGGCGCAAGGCACGAGATTGGAAGCGCACGATGGTGTCTGCTGCCCCCATACGCCCTTTCCTCCGACTGAGATCAACGCCACAACCACCAGCAACACCACCCCAGCCCCAAAATCACTTCCTCTCACACAGCCTGAAGCCATCTCGATTTCAATCGATCTGCGCACTCGGATTCTCTCTCCTGCCACCAACTAAGACCAAAGACCTTTCCTTTTCTCTCTCTACAGTTTCTCTACTTGACAGTAGAGTCACTTGAAGGTCCTCCTTTAATTTATAGTGCTTTGGAGATCGGAAATTATATTTTTATTGAGAATAATGGCGACCGTTTCTCCTGTAACGCCGTGACTTTTTGTCTTCACGAGGGAAAGTTTTGGGCGGATTTCTTTTGCGCAGGTTTTCCACGAAAAGCGTGTATAACAAATTACCAATTAAACCTTTATAAAAAGAAAAAATATTTTGATAGAGAAATTTGATAGATTATTAATTTTATGACATTTAAATTTATATAATATAAATTATTAAAATTTAAACTTTGACACAGATATAATTATTAAATGATATTTATCAAATAAAAAATAATGATACATCTGTGACAAAATTATACAATTATCTATGATTTTTATCTTAAAATTATAATTCAAATTAAAGTCTTAGTACTTATATTTCACTAGTAAGATGTGAGAGAAAAAAAATATTTTTATATATAAAGTTATTTTTGAATCTTATTAAATATTAAAATTATTTAAATTTATTTTTGAGGTTTGCTAGTGATTTTATGTATAGATTAGTCTAATCTCAGTGAGGAATAACATGTTCACCATCTATTAAACTATATTAAAATAAAAGAATAAAAAATAATTAAATTATTCACTTACCAATATAATAAGTATTATTGTGCATTAACTCTTGACGAGGAGGATGTTTAGCATTTGATAGGATTTTTCATTAAAGTATTATTTAAAGCACAAGCAATAATGGACGGTCAATTATGAGTATGAAAGTCTTCAAAAATATATTCCTTAGGGGGTGTTTTCAATCAAATTTGTAGAATAATGGTAAATTATAACAAAGTGCTAAACTATAATATTATAATAGATTTACAGTACAACTGGGGGTGAAACTCGGGTCGGATTTTGGCCTGAACCCGCATGACATGACCCAAAAATCATGTGGATCGGATTATGAAAGTCGGGTTGGGTCGGGTTCAGAAGTCAGAAATTCACATTGAATTCGGGTCTGGTTGGATTAAGAGATTTTTAAGTTAACCCGATCCGATCAAATTCAACCCGATCCGATAAAAGTAAGCTAAAGTAGGTTTAAAATGCGGGTCGGGTCTGATTTCGGGTTGAGTCGAGTTATATTTTAGGTCGGATCGGGTCAATACATCCTGATCAAAAGTTCGAGTTAGGTTAAGTTCTATATATTAGTAATTCGGACTAGGTTAGATTTTAAAAAACCCAACCTGTCCTAAGTACAACAAAAACAAGATTCCCCTTTTATTAAAAAAAAAAAAACCCTCAAAAACAAGTTTTCATGTTTATTATTGTGTTCCCTAGCTCCTAGCTATGCACATCAGCATATAGCCACAAATTTTCTATATAAAATGGTTTTAAGTGTTAGAGCCAAACAACTACCAACAAGGGTTGCACCTTGGTTTGGGTTAGAAGCAATCGATCTCTTTATGATGTTAGCCCATTTAACCGTCATTAGTCCCCTTTTCTTATTAAATATTAAGAAAAAGGCCCGTTGGGCTTTTAAGCCCATTTATTTCTTATATGTTATATACATGATATATATCATAAGGTATGACCTAGTGTTGTTTTTATTTTGTAAATTGAAATCTTATTCATGTATATTGAAAGTAGATCACTTCATCTAAAAAATCAATTTTCAACTATTTAATCTTAACCGTCAAAACACCGAACGTTGATTTTGTGAAAGACGTTTTCTAACTTTTACGATTAAAATCAAGTGACTAAAATTTAAATTTTTTATTAAAATTTCACTTAAGTGTCTTTTAATCTATATAGTTAAATTTTCAACTTATAAAATAAAAGAAAAAAATAATATCAAATGCGATATTATGAGTGTGTAACCAATTACAAAATGAATACACTTTAAACGGTGGTTAGACTTTTATAGATATAAACAAAATTTAGACTTTTGGAGTTATTAAAGAGCCTCATTTTCCTTGTTTCAACCTCGTTCAAAAACAACCAGCTTCTTTGACTAGCGAGGCTGCTGACGACTTTCGTCCTAACCCCCATTCACACACTGCTTCAGTTTTCCAAATGCTCACGCAAGTAATATAAGTATACTAGCGTGTTCACACTTGAGATTAGCCCGGGTCAAATTTTGTAGAGCAAGTTGTTTAGATATAAATAATTATAGTTTTTTAATTATTATCAGTAATATATAAGAGCTCATTTAAAGTTAAAAAGGATGAAATTGTATGAGTTCAATAAATCTAAATATAATAAATGATTTTTAAATTTTTTATTAACTACTCTAAAAGTTTTATTTATTAGATGTCAATGATTTCGCTTTAACTTTTAAGTTTGGTTATGGGTTTTATTTGTTCTATCAAAATATTTTTTCCATATTTATATCTAAACATTTCCAACAAACTCCAATCATATAACACAAAGTGGCTCTATTTGAATTTTAAAAGTTTAAAAGTTAAGATGTTACAAATCTGATTTCATTAATTCAACTAAAATGAATTTATTATTTCAAAATATTTAGATTTTGACCCAAGTTTAGACCAAAAAAAAAAAAAACCCTAGAGCAAGTTTGTCTGTGTGTGTTTTTTTAATGACACCCGTTAAAAGAACTAAATTTTCATAGAAGACCAAATTTATGAGAAATTTCTACCAATTCATCAATAATTATTATAGGGCTTCCTACATTCAATTTGACTCAAAATTGAAAATTCCCTCACTATCAAATGCTCGTTTGAATTAACGGCCAAAAAATGTCCTCTTCTGTGAAGAATTGGTATACATTCAAATCAGTTGAAGAATAGTCCACATAAAAATCTTGATTAAAAAATGTTTGTATTAAAAAATTGCTTTCATTATGTTGTCATGTTTTAAAAATTAGTCGGATACTCTAAAAAATCAGAACATTTTAATTAAAAGAAAAAATAAATGTTACTGTATTTTTAATAAATTGATGTGTTACATATAGAACTTACTAACTATATAATATAAAATATATTTTATAAATTTCTAATTTGTTGGGATAAAGTGTTTTTTACTCCTGAATTTTCAATGCATATTAGACAGGAGCATAAATCGCGGTTGATACGTATTGTATCGACTGAACTAGCGAATATCGGTTGATATGGTCGAGATCTCGTTAATATTGGCCGATACACATCAAAATTTGAAAAAGAAAATAGAAAAAAGAGAGATATAGATCGAGATGTGAGATACTGGGATATCAGCATACCCCAAATTTTTACCCCTGATATTAAATTTAAAAACACTAGAAATAGGGGCCATGTTCCTAACAATAGCTATAAATAAATGATTGACTTAGTCTACTTTGAAATTATCATTAAAGTCCTACATATGACACGTTTTGTCTATAAAGAATTCATTTTACAGCAGTACGAATCTATCTTAGAGAGGATAGAATGCAACATAAATCATTCTAAAATCTTGAGACAAGTTTTATATAAAAGAAATTGAAAGTGACATCTCAAATTTTTAAAAGACGTTGTTTATAACGCTTAATTTTGGTGTATCCTTTGGTTTTCTACAAGTAATTTATTAATTTAAATTAAAAACAATTAATAACTTATCTTGTGAAGTATGGATTATAGAATAAGATAGTATTTCTAATTTTTTAATAAATTTGAATGTACAGGAGAATAATGGAAAAAATTAGTGTTATATTGAAATACTTTAATTCATAGTATTGAAAAAATCATCGGTAGTTAGCACGTCATTAATCCAATGGTTAAATAAATAGTTGGATTACAAAATTGGATCTCCACAACTCCACTATCTTGATTTTGTAAATAAATAATTTAAGATTTTTGAGACTAAATGTATATGATCTCCTACAACACCTCTTAATGTCAGGTGATAATATCGGGATTCAAAAAGCCGATATTCGATTATATCGGAGATATCTGCCAATATTCCATTTTTTTAATCCGAAATTCAAAAAAAAAAATCACCTATTTTTTAAAAACAATAAAAAATAATTTTCTAAAAATTTAGAATTACTATTTGAATATAATGATAGTGAAAAGATCATCCGAGAAAGATATTTCGTAATTCTTATAATGGAACATTATATTATCAAATTCAAATTTCAGATTTCCTTGATTAACTTCGTCAATTTTAAAGATTAGTGAGTTGATTAAACGTTTTCTCATAAAAATTCCTCTATTTCAGTTGATTGATTTACCCGACCTCGATGTGTCGCTTGTAATTGAATTCATTATGTTTCACCGACTTAATGGGATAAAATTAGAATAAATCTATTTTATAACCTTTTACATGAATATTTTCATACATGATCAATCATCAATAGATTTTATATACGATCAATTATCATAGATTTTATATAAGATAATGAAGTTGGTGGATTAAATTTTGTTAATTTCACCTATTTAAATTAAAATATTAAAATATTTAAAATAATATATGAGGTTATATTTTTCATCAATTTTTTTTTAAATATTTGAAATTCTTGAGTTTGTAACTTAAAATAAATATTTAAACATGTAAATGACTGATATTTAATATAAAAAAATACATATTCATGAAGCCCATATATTAAAAAAAATTATAAAATTTAACTCATTTTCAGACATTGACATGTAGCATTTAAACCAGTGATTTACCTCACTCTATTGCCATATTATCAATATAGTCTTACAAGTGGTGCATAACATTTTTAAAGGACTCATGCCATAATACTAAGGGTAAATGATAAGTTTTACGAGTGGGAAATCGCATGATAACCAATGTAAAACGTCTATAGGTGAGCTTACATGGGTGCCCAAATATCAGCCGATATGCCGATATCTCGGCTGATATCAAAATATCGGCCTTTCTTTGAAAAAAAAAAGAGGAGACAGAATAATATCGGTCGATATATAGGCCAATACCGAATTTTGAACCCTCTGGTTCAACTGATTGCCTTCTGCCTCAAGAAGCGGGAGGTTACAGGTTCGTTAACATAAAAAAGTAATTATAAGGGGATTTTAGATAGTATAAAATGATGCAAAATAAATTAGTATCACTAATCTCATAGGGGATTTTCAATAATTAAAATTAAAATTTGACACCAGTATGAAGGAAGTACACTTAGCTTGTTCACAGGCTGGGCTTTTCTATATTACATTGGCCTCTTTAGATATATAAAAGCCCAAGTCCTCTTAAACTTAGCAGGCTTCTTGAGTCTAAAGTCCAAATTCACCTTGCAAAGCCCAAGATCACCTATTTGATCCTATTAAAAGTTCAATAATTTGGATTGATAAAAAATATAATAAACTAGTAGTAGACTTTTTCAACCATTTGATTATAATGACTAAAATCACTTAGTCATTCTTAAAAATTATAAAATATATTTGATAATTTCTGCTACTAGATTAAAAAACTAAAAAATTATTTTGTATTTAAATTAGTTCATAAATTGTTGTTAAATTTAGTTTCAATTTAAGTGGTTAATTTTTAAAAATTAAGTATAAAATAGATTAAAACGAGAAAAAAGGTTGATAATTAATCACTCTGAACCTTGCATTTAAATATATAAGTTAAAAATGTGTTGAAGTTTTCTCCGTCAAATTATTATGAAAAACTCGAAGGAGACTTATTTATCGAGATTCTCTAACTGGATATATCATCTAATGAGCCTCATCTACATAATTGGATTTGATGTAAAGATGATCATATGACTAAGTTGTATATGAAATTTCACTTTATCTAATTATCCTACTTTTTAATTTTAAATTTTTAAAAATCAATAATTTATACTCATCAAAATTTAAAAAATTTAAATTATATAGTTTGAATTATTAATTGACAATAAAATTTTATATATTTAATATTCATGTAATTTACATGAAACCTCTTGAGACTTAAAAAATACTTGTCTGATACGCATTTTGAAATTATCTCAAATTAATTATCTTATTCCTTTATTTTCACATTGAATTAAAATTTTAACTTTTTCAATGAGCTCCAAATCACGTTCTAATGTCATGAAAAATTGATTTTTTTTATAAACTTTGACTTGCGCACGTACGACATTATGTAATATTTTCTATCTCCGACTCTCATCGTCTCAATTATATATCACTGTATAATTAGAAAATCATTATTGATTTTTTTTTTATTGATTTGAAAAATTTATTAATAGCTTTTAACCGCTTTATGATTTTTAAAATATAATTTTTTTTAATCCAGGAGGAGTATTTTGGGACATAGCTGGGAGTAGACATGTCTGGCTGGGAAAAGGTTATGAATAGGCCTGAGTCTAGTGTCGTAGTGGGCTCTGCTCCACTTTCGAACGTGTCAAGCCAATAAGATATACTATGTCGTTTAAGCAGTCATCCTAAACTCTAACATTGAAGTCTTCTAACTTTACTTGTGGAAGCTACTAGAAGAAGCCAGACGATTCCGTTGGTAACATTGGAAACTAGAAATACAAGAGATTGCAGAGCGATTAGGGAAGAGAAGAAACGAATTGACATTCAATCGACCTAATTCTTTTTATTTTCTTGCTTCGTCAACAATTAATAGGAATAGCAGTAGAGAGGAATGGATGCGGCGAAGGTGAATCAGCTGAAGGTCTTCGTAGAGCAGTGCAAAGCCAATCCTTCCATCCTTTGCGACCCTTCTATTTCCTTCTTCCGAGACTATCTCGAGAGGTTTGCTCTATCTGTTTCTCTGCGCTCTCACATTTCCGGAAACCCCATTTTGCTCCTTTCTTTCTCTCTAATGCCATTTCTCTCCCCCCATTTCAGCATGGGAGCCAAGCTTCCTTCTGATGCTTACACGCCTGGAGATTCGCCTCTCCCTCGCGATACGGTACTCTCTCTCTCTCTCTCTCTCTCTCTCACACACACACACACACACACACACATACACGCACTCACACTCGCATGCACCTATTGGAAATAGACGGGCGGTTTAGATAATCTGTGACGAAGAAAGGTCTATTTCTTGATCTTGGTGACATTGGATCTGTTATGCCTCTCTAGCATTACTCAATAAATGGTTTTGTCTGTCTGTCTGCTGCCGGCAGCCTATATAGTGGGTGGGTGGTTTTGTATTGGTCAAAAGAACAGCTTTTTAATTTAATTGGCGGCCCATCTTATGTTGACCAAAGAGGATTGATGATCCAGACTGGTGATTGAACTGTCGATGCGACTGCATGTAGCAATATGATGCAATGGAGTTGTTGAGTGACATCTGTATCCAAGAAATACAATACAAAGAATCCTTCATGGTATAACTTAGGTTGTTGAATGCTTCGTGATAAGGAGATACAGATTGAACTCTAAGTGAAGATGGAACTTTCTAGCTGGAATCTTCTCTTAACTGGGTCATAGTGAAGCTGAATGTTTATTTTATAAAAATCATTAAAGAAACATAAGTATTCACTAGTAAATAACTACAACCTTTGCTTTTGGAGTGCTAGACCTATCCTCTGATTTTTCAGAAAATTCATTGTTGCTCACTTGGACAAGTTGCCTTGTTGTGAGTATCCCATGAGTTCTAATTATGAGGGTTAACATCTGGATCTCCATTGTCCTTCATGTTATTCATCTCTTGTTGGGTGCCCACTGTTGATGTTGGCATCTCATACTATATTAAACTACTTAGCCTTCTGGCTCCCTTTTAATTGCATTTTCATTTAGACATGGGTGGTATAACACTTGGCTCCATGTCTCCAAGAAAGCTCGAGGTTCCTTTTCCCATTCCACCTAAACCTGAAATGTATTGAACACCCTATCTCAATCATTTACTTTTTGCATGCACCCCTGTTAGTAAGTTAATAACTAACTGATAAATTGATTCTCCCTTTGCTATCGGATATTGCATATGTCACTAGATTGCCTTATTTTGGTTTCACCACTCTTTTCTGGCTATTTGCCTATTTAGTGGTGGCTGTTTTAAGTGAAGTCACCAGCTGCTTGTTATTGTACAAAATAATTTGCCCTTGCTTGCTAGATGAAGTAGCTACACTGCCTTAAATTGCTACGGTCAAAACTGGGTTTGAGAGGTTAGTGCTCTTTACTTGTTAAACCATATGGTTGCTAACTCTATTCCTAACAACCATTGGCCATGTCATAAGAAACAATAGCAATTTAAGTAGTGCCTTCCTTTACTTGGACAGGGATCTTCTTTAAATGCTTGACTATAGAAAGTGTGGATAAAATACACCTTTAACATTTGTTGAGGCCATATACGTTGTCTATGCCTTTTGTCTTTTGATTCCTTGTTGATAGAGGAAATGGCTTGAAAAAGGTCTCTTTTCTTCCCAGCTTCATTATTCCATCTCACAGGAAGTGCTTATTCTAAAAAATATTGAGCACCTAAGGACTGTAGCAGCCTTTGCCTTCCTGCAGTTTCCTTATGACAACTATGCTTACTAGTTGGTATTTATTCTCTTTTTTTTCTCAATGTTATGATGAGTAACAGAAACCGGTGGTGGAAGAAAGTGATGATGACATGGAAGATGTCAATGACGAAGATTCCCATGTCCATGGGACCGATAATACTGCAGAGGATGAAGATGAAATTGTCGAATCTGATATTGAGCTAGAGGGTGAAATTGTAGAGGCTGACAATGATCCTCCACAAAAGGTGACTTTTGGATTAGCGTGCTTGTATTGGAATACTAAATTTTCTTGAGTAGTTGGTGTTCGTTTAAAGAATCAACATGACAGCATTTTTTATTGTGATATTGCTGTTTATTGTTTATTCCTTCCTGCAGATGGGAGATCCATCTGTTGAGGTTACTGAAGAAAATCGTGATGCTTCTCAAACAGCCAAGGGAAAGGCCATGGAAGCTATTTCAGAAGGTATGTTATGTATTTTCAAATTATAACCTGTTGAGAGAAGTTATTCTAGTAACAAATACTTATGGATATTGTGGGTTTCGTATTTTTGTGTTATCAGGTAAGTTGGATGAAGCCATTGAGCATCTCACAGAGGCCATTTTACTAAACCCAACGTCGGCAATTATGTATGGTACTAGAGGTAAAACCTAACTCATTCTTTCTGTGTTGTAGAGATCCAACTCAATTTTTCTTAGTGTTAATTGTAAATATATTTAATTTTTATGGGAATTTCATGTTTTTTTCATTCAATGTTATTGCAGCTAGCGTGTATATCAAAATGAAGAAACCTAATGCTGCGATTCGGGATGCAAATGCGGCATTGGAGGTCATTTATCTTTTCTGATCTATCATGTTCATATTCAAGTGTTTTCGTATTTTTTCCATATACAACTATTGTTTCATACATTCTGAAGGAACTCGCTTCTGCCTTAATGAATACTGACTACTTCGTGCGTTATTATTATTGTTATTATTTCTGCACCCTCAATTTTCTGCAGTGGAGGGCAGAGAATTATATATTTATTAATAAAATATCCAGGAAACACAAATTAGAGTGGGACATGCCCATAACAGATGCTTCCATACATGTATTTGTGTACTCATCTAACACCCAAGCACGACCTCTGCACACATTCACGTGCACAGACTTCTTTTCATTTCTTTCTTTTTTGAATGATCATGCATATGATGCCAAAACCATCTACATCTATGATAATCAGCCACTGATATGCCTTATATGCTGGGTGTCCACAGGTTATGAGATAATATACATATTTTCTATGTGTGCACGCACACATAGTTCTGAAAGTTAGGATGATGAAGGAAAGACATGTAGAAAATGTGACGGTGATGGATGTGTGTGCTAAAATTGAATGTGTGTGGCTTAATAAGGAAAGACAGGATTAAGTGCACCAGAGATTGCTTAAAAGTTGCTCTAATGTAATAAATATGACACAATGTTGTCTAGATGGTTTGTCCTTCAAAGCAGATTAAATCTCATAATCTATTTGATCTTAACTTCTACAAGTCTTGATTGACCCCTTTTTGACAAGTCCAGAGGTTTAAAAAGTTCTATCAAAGATCTTGAGAATCTAAGCTTTATATAATGCAATCATGTCAATATTGATTTATGCAAAATTGATCAAATGAAGATCTAAGGAGATCAATGAATGGTCATGTCAATCATGTTTCAGCACAGTTCCATCAACTAAAAGGAGGCCCATGAGTTGCATATGTATGACTTAAGAAGTGATTAGTGACATATCTAATGAAGACAAAGATGTCTAAATGGAGATAAAGATATGATTTAGATCGATCATGATCATTTGATCACAACTCAGCTACCATTTGAAAAATATTTAAAGTACATTTTCCTAGTAAAATATGCATATTATTCATCCAATATGCAGATCTAATAATAGAATGCAAGGCCTATTGTTGATGGTAAAAAATCATAACTTTTCTTAAGCAAGCTGCACATTTAAAAGTTTGAACGAGAAAATAATGATCAAAATACTACAAACTCCCTATCATCATTTGGATTGTTTGGAGCTACACCTCTTGGGTTGCACCTGATACTGCTGCACTTGATGAGGTTGCACTCTACAGGGCTGCGCTAAGGTATTTTATGCAGCCCTCTTCATTCTCAAACTATGAATACACCTTGGGGTCGGGGAGAAAAGATCTTTTGGAGGTACTCCTGCAAATATGTAGAGAACATCAAAGTGCTTTGTTTACCAACTAAGTTGAACTTAGAAAAAAACAATGTAGTTAGAGATTCCTAACTTTTTTAACATTACACTTTAAAACTTGGAACGGTTTAGACTTTGGAGGTTCCACAACCATTCATGTAATCTTTCATAGTGTAATCTGGGTCTTCTAGTCCTCATTATAGTTTGATCAATAATGTTGTTTGCATTATTTAAATCCATTAGAACTTCATCTAAGTCTAGTTTGAGGACAAATCTTGACCTGCTATCTTTCTAGCGAGCAAAACTAGTGATGCTGGACAAGTTTTGATACCAAATTTGATGCAGAATATGTCTAAATATTGGAAACCCTAGATCTAAATGCTAGGTGGATGCCTTGATGAGAATGCAAAATATGTGTGGTGAATCCTAAAATAGCATGTAATTTATAACCATGATTCACATTAGATGTTAAAGAGATGAGCTAATATTAAACAAAGAATAAAATAAAAATTAGGGCAAATTCACACACAATTAATCAAATAGATTCAAAAGAAGAAAGGTACTTACACATAAAGCGGATGCCTTTATGAGAATGCAAAATATGTGTGGTGAATCCTAAAATGACAAGTAACTTATAACTGTGATTCACATTAGATGTCAAAGAGATAAGCTAATATTAAACAAAGAATAAAATAAAAATTAGGGCAAATTCACTCACAATTAATAATAAAAAAATAATTCAAAAGAAGAATGACACTTACACATAAATCCTTCATCATTATACTACTTTCCTTTAATGCACCTCAATTTTTTTTTTTTATGACAGAAGGTGTCTAAGCATCAGACTTGACTAGTCCTTTGGGGCATGTGCATAGCTCCCTGTACACACATACTGGGTTCAAGCGATGGCGAGTAAACCCATGGGGAGTGGCCTAGAGAGGTCGAGCGTGGATCATGCAAAATCCCTCGAATGACTAATTAAATCATACCAAACCTTGTCTTAGATCTTCAAGATTTAAAATTAATCATCTAAGGGATCAAATAGGGTTTTAGGGCCACCTCGGGTTTGCCAAAGGGATTGGATTTTTTTTTTGGGACAAAATTAGGTCCCAAATAGGGTGAAACAGTAGGTTAGGGTTAGATCTAGAAGTCAAGGTAGGGATATAGAGGTTGGGGGTAAAATAGGGTAAAACAAGTCCAAAATGGGCATATCTATACAGACTTGTACGGACGCCCTTACGGACTGGTGGGTCCTTGTGGGTTTTGGTAACAGATGGTGGGTTTAGGTCATTCTTTTGATGGGGTTGGGGTTTCAATGAAAAAAGGACAAAAATAAGGTGTAGAAAGAGGGAAAAGTGGAGAAAAAGAGAGGAGAAGAGGGAAGGGAAGAAAAAGTGAAGAAGAAGAAGAAGAAAAGCAAACAGATTGCACCTTGAGTTACACAAGGTCTCTTGATCTCACACCAACGAAGTAGAAGGAGTCGTACTAGGTCTACAAATGGGAGAAACTTGAATTTCTTATTTTATTCATTCATTTATCAACCTTAAAAGTGTTTTTACAACTATTTATAAAAGAAAGCTGTTAGAGACACGTGACGTAAGGCACTTATGTGGCCGATCTAAAACCATAAATGAAAATGTATGTCTCTAACAATCTTGAAACAAATATAAACTAAACAATATAACACTAATTAAATATGAGAAAGACAAATTCCCTGATGGTGCTAGATCAATAGCCAAATCGGTCCAATCCACCAACGAACAACTCAGATGATGTGAATTGATGGATCGAGCCAAATCATCAAATCCACTGCTACAAACGAACGACTCAAATGATATAAATGGATAGCTTGAGCCAAATCATCAAATCTACTACTAGATCAATGCACAACCAGGGCTATCCATTGCCGGATCTATTTTTATCTAAGATCAGATATAACGGGATGGTGCCAGCCGGATCTATTTTTTTCTAAGATAAGATATAACGGGATGGTGCCAAAAATCATCATCCAATCGTGTTGAAGTAAAAACTAGATTATGATGCATCCTTCTATACCCATGATGTCCTTATTAATTAGGCATCCTTTGGTCATTGCTCACATTGATCAAAACTCTCCACATCAAGTGGGCACAAATCTTTCCACCCCGCATATGATGCCCATAGATCAAGTCATTAAAGACCTCACTTAAGGGTTGGTAATTTTATGTTCATCTTATGATGGTTTACATCGCATGCTCAAAATTTCCACAAGTAAAGGGTTGATGGAATGGTGTCTCTAAGAAGAGATGAAGAGACAAGGTCCGCTTTTTAGAACTGTGTTCTCACATTATGACTCGTTCAACAAAAAAATTGTGATGCAAATTTAAAAATTTGTGTTGACAACAACATTAAGTCAAAAGGATTACAACTTGATAGTATTAAGATAAGGGGAAGGCTGTTAAATATGTGCATTGAGGTGAGAAGGTAGAATAAAGTAGCATGTAGGATGATGGAAAACATGATTGTCTTAGGTTTGTACGATGTCTAGACATACATGGGTAAAACACGAACATGGTACGCAAAACGAAGTACCTGACATAATATAGTAGAGTAACATTGCTTACTTTGAGGTGTGTAGATATCATAAATAGGAATGAATGGAAAGTTGAAAAACTGAGCCTCGATAGATGATAGAAACAAAGAAAATAATCCACTGCTGCTGAACTCTTATGTGGAGTGCAATTTTGGATGATCCAAACTGTTCACACACTCCTATCCCCCGTAAACTGGTATATGGCTCAACTTTACACCCATAGGCCCTATTGTATATAATTTTTGAAAATTCTAGAAAATTTGTCGTCCGTGAGTGCCATTTAACTTTGGACCCCAAAAATCAATGGCTAAGATTGGGGTATTGGGGTTTTGGGCTGAAATTTGGCCCATGTCTAGTCCAGCTAACTAGTGTTTAGGGCTTACCATGAAATGAAAAATAAAGAAAAAGGAGGGAGGTTGCAGTAGATCACTTCTATATCTAGATAAAAGGAATATGCATACAGGCGTTGTACAACCTGTATGAAATGACTAATTACATCACTTAAAGCGTGTCTATATTCATGGTCAATATGTTCCTATTCCTCACCCCGTACCATTTCATGGACCTCCAATACCCTCCCAAATTTGAGTTGAAGATGCCCATCATCTCCATACATGAAAGATCAACTGAATGGCACTGATGGAACAAGCAAATGAGTGATGCCTTTGACGAAGCTTTTCCTCCAAACTCGTCGCTTCTTCAACCTTCCACTACTATTTCCCTTTAGAGATACTAGTTGTAATAATTAGAAAGCATGGAAGACTGAAAGAGATTTTTTATGGGAAGGGAACAGTGGTATAAGAAAGGTGCATTCAGTAAACTGCGATGTGGTAGGGTGGGCTATGCATTGCTAAACTGGACAGAATGGAGCCCTTTTATGCAATTCGCTGTCGAGAAGACTGAAAGAGATTTTTTATGGGAAGGGAACAGTGTTATAAGAAAGGTGCATTCAGTCTTGAGTGATCGAGCAGCAGTAGCTAACTGACAACACCGCGACGTGGTTTTGAGAAGAACTAGGGTGGGCTATGCATTGCTGAACTGAAGGACAGAAATGGAGCACTCTTATTCAAGTCGCTGTAGATATTGGGAAAAAACTAATACTTTTTGGAGGGACATTCTTTGCTCCTAAAAGCAATATTTTGATATGGTCTAACGATTTTGTTGGATAGGAATCAGATACTGGTCCCTGATACTTCATGGATATTTGCTGCATACTATTGAACCTTGCAGGATTCTCTTTTTGAACATTAAGTGGTCTCATTCGTGTCAAACAGGAAAATAAAAAAATAAACATAATAAAATGATCTGAAAGGAATGTAAGTGGTATTCTTTAATTTAGATTTTCAAAGCATCTGGCAGAGTAAAAACAATACTCCAAATACTCCACATATAATTTAAGTAAAATGACTGTCATTATGTGATGGTTTTTATTGAAAGTATAATGTAAAAATGTCATGTCATGTTTTGGATTTTGTATACAATTGGATGGGAAAGTCATATCTGCATATGTATCCTTTTGTCTACGCTATATCTGTAACTATCTGCAAAGTATAGATTCATATATGTTATCAACATCAGTGCATTGTGAATGCATATAAGTAAAACATAAAATGCATGTTCATGTTGAGCTAGGACATCCATTCTTGAGTGCTTGACGTGTCTTGGTTGAGAATCTTACATTTCTTAGGACCACTCTCTCAGATTAATCCTGATTCTGCAAAAGGCTATAAATCTCGTGGCATGGCCAGTGCAATGCTTGGTCAATGGGAAGAGGCTGTGAAGGATCTGCATTTAGCATCAAAGTTAGATTATGATGAGGAGATCAGTTCAGTACTTAAAAAGGTACATATGTCCACTTAATATAGACAAGTTACAATGCATCAGTGATTTTGTCTTATTTACTGCTGCATGATTGTATATGCAGGTTGAACCTAATGCTCACAAGATTGAAGAGCATCGTAGAAAATATGATCGATTACGTAAAGAAAGAGAAGAGAAGAGACTTGAACGTGAGAGGCAACGGCGCCGAGCTGAAGCCCAGGTGATTTACGTTATTTTATCCTATAATGAATTGGAGCCACCATTCATTTTCCACGTGAATAATAAATATCATGTGACTTCTTGTAGGCTGCATATGAAAAGGCCAAAAAACAAGAGCAATCACATTCGAGTAGAACATCTGGTGGTATGCCTGGAGGTTTCCCTGGTGGTATGCCTGGAGGTGGTATGTCTGGAGGTTTCCCTGGTGGTATGCCTGGAGGAATGCCAGGAAATATTGATATGAGCAAGATTTTGAATGTAAGTAATCATTCTATTCATCACTTATTAATTTAGTTAGGTTGTAGTGTGTTTCTGATATAGCTGATTTTATAATCATTTATTCATCCATGTCCCTGGGTTTCATGATTTTGTTTATGAACTATTGTTTTTGTATTTGCACTTATTATTTTGTTTCATGATTTTGTTTATGAACTATTGTTTTTGTATTTGCACTTATTATTTTTTACTTGAAGCAGGACCCTGAATTGATGGCTGCATTTAAAGATCCAGAGGTTATGGCAGCTCTCCAAGATGGTATGTTCATTTACTTGGTTTTCGTCTTTGTTTGCTGAGTAATTATTGAAGCTGGGGTTTAGTTGCTTATGTGGCTAGGTAGTATTTTTTTCCATCTCTCTCTCTTACCCCCCCACCCCCCCCACACAAATGTGCCTCGCACATCTAATAAGCTTTCTTGATGCTCAACTGGTTTTGCCTATTCTGCTTTGATTTCCATTATAGGTTCGTGTGACATAGAAGAAAAATTAGAAAAGAAAGATATGTATCAAAATTTTATTAAATAAGCTGCTTAGATCATCACAGTCAAATCATGTCTCATCATGTCTCTGCTATAAATTTTAGGTCAGCATAACATGCACCCTCAGGTCCCCAATTACTTCCCTGAAAACCTATCTTTTTTTAGGATTACCAAAATGTCCCAAGCGACAAGATTAGTTCATACGGGCTCTTGTGATTTGTAAAAAAATTCTTGTTCCATAGTGGATATGTTTTGCCAGATTGGCTAGTGGATATTTTTTGCCAGATTGGTTTATTTGGAGTTTTTGTGATTGCTGATGGATTTTCATATATAGACCATTATTTAGTTATTTCACGGGGCAAAAAAAAAAAATATTAATCCGAGTCCAGGTGATTCCCTGAGCCCCTACAGCCCCAAATCATAACTAGTCTTTTATCGTTTAGGGTTGTCTTCATTAAATCTACCTAAATAACCTTCGTGTGCATTACCTATCCCTTCTTAAAATTTCCAAAAACGTGGTAAAGATTCTTGAGAAGATCCAATGGAATTTCCTTGGGGATGGTGTTTGGGATAAAAGGAAGATGCATTTAGTAAAATGGGAAGAGGTTTCTTTACCTTTGTAGACATGTGGTCTAGGTTTGGAACAATATCATGGAGAATGATCGCATCTAGCAAAACTTTGGTGGAGATTTAGGGAAGCGAGAGATGTGCTTTGGAGGGAAGTTATATTGCTAAAATATGGTGAATTACAAAGTGGGCAAGTTTTGGGTGAAATCTCACAAAAGGGTAGTTTTCAAATTTGGAAGGTCCTCTAAAATGGAAGAATGGGCCATCAGCTGGTTTCATTGATTCAAGGAAAATATGGAGTTTGTGTGGACAAAGGAGACCACTAAATTTTGTGAGGATAGGTGAAAACCCTTGGTCTACTTTCAGCAATTGTACTCCATTTCCAATAAGAAAGTAGATTCATTAAAGAAGTGGTGGATCATCAAGGGGATAGGATTGATAGGGTGGTTTAGGTATTAATTTTCAGAAGAAAGATTGATGGATAATGAGATTCCAATGTTGGAGGACCTACTCTCATCTTTAAACAGGTGCTATCCAGTTGAAGGGAGGGAAATTAAAGGGATTTGGAAAAAAGAAATGATCAGATACAAGAGACTTGGACATAATAAAGTTAGCTCCCTTCGTCACCAACCATCCATTTTAAATATATATATATATATATATATATATTAAGATTTTAAATTCCATGAATGGATGGTGGAGATAGGTCTCTTGCACTTTATCATTTCTATTTGGAACAAAGAA
The DNA here is from genome assembly GCA_022113865.1 of Chimonanthus praecox. Taxonomy (NCBI): domain Eukaryota; kingdom Viridiplantae; phylum Streptophyta; class Magnoliopsida; order Laurales; family Calycanthaceae; genus Chimonanthus; species Chimonanthus praecox. Next base: position 23,037,504 of record CM039094.1, on the reverse strand, counting down.
GCAAAGAACCTAGTGGGATCATCTCATTCAAATCTCTTGTTCGTTGCTTGAGCCTAATCCTCATTATCATTCTTTTCAAATCCGTTTGGATGCTTAGAAGCATCCCTTCTAAGGTTAAAAATCTTTTGTTTTATCCAATCCACTGATTAGCCAGAGAAATTTTTCCACTCCTAACATTTGCTACGTTTGTCAATGGAATAAGGAATTTGTTGATCATTTTGTTTATTCATTATCCTTTTGTATTGCCCATTTTCCTATCCTTGTTTCCCTTTCTATGGGTAATTTTCTCTTTGATTGGGATGGGGATTGGGTCCTTCCCAAAGAGAAGCCAAGTCCTCTGGAAAATGGTCCCCTTTGCCCATCATGTGGTTTATTTGGCTGGAGCAGAACAAGTGGGTTTTCAGTAATAACGCATTGAGGTTTTGTGACTTAATGGTAACTTGAAATCTTTATCCTAATTTGTATGCATTCAGAAGCATAGCTATTTGTTCTATATAGTTGAGTTGTGTTTTGATCTTTGGCCAATCCTGCAGATGGGCCTAGCTTCTTTTGTATTTTCCTTTATCAATTAAAATGTTGTTCTCTCTCAAAAGAAAAAAAAACGACTGACCTAGTCTTTTAACAAATTATCTCACTTATTGGGCTCACTAGAAACATCTTTCTCATTGCATACATTCAAGAACCTTATCAATGAGTGTCATTTTGAAAATTTCTGGTACATTTTCTTGCTTATTTTATACAGAACTTGTTCAAACTCTAAGAATTATTATGGATCAGATTTATGCTGCCAGAGTGCTGGCTAGGGTTGAATCTCCATTTAACGTAGGTTAGATAGATCCCCCTATTGCAATCAATGTCGTGAAAATCGAATTGGATCATAAAATCTTTAACATCTTGAACCGCAATCATATATCTTAGACTGAAGAATTCTACTATTCATAAGTGTTTTTTCTAAAACATTTAATAGATGAAGTAACATGAAAGATATCTAAAAAGTAATAATTTGAGCAATTCTTTAATCTTTCAATATTAAGTAAATATTGTATAGTTTGTTCATTCGATCTCAAATTTCAATGTTACTAACTTTCAAATTAATAAAATCAATATGTAATGCAAAGCATGAAATCCAAGTATATTGTGAAAAGTTAATAATGAACTAAAAAGCCCCTAAAAAAATTCCAACAATTCAACAATTAAAAATTATCAAAATAAAAGGTTTCGTACTTTCATATTCCAACTAACTCTAGAATTTTATTATTTATAGAAAGGCGAACCGTTTCTCTTGTCATATCATATAAACACCACTGAATTTTCCCTAGAGAAGTAAAATCCTGAATCTGAAATGCGTATGGAATGGGATAACATGACCAACCATCATGACACTTATGTGCGGTTGTTAAACTACATAGGGCAGATATTTCTATCAAACTGAGGGCCAGGTTACATGGAAGTATTTAAGCTTTTTGATATTTCACTGTGGGGTTCTCTTGGTAGTGGAAGACAAGCCCATGTCAAGGGTATCAAAGAAGTGTCGGTGCAATTTATGTTGGGAAATATGCTATGGGCTTAGGTTTCTTCTACCTGTGACTTGTGAGATGCATGTAATCTAGTCTCCTTTTATAGCATCTCGATATAGCAAAGAGTGACTGCCTTGTTCTGTTGGTGTATCACCCGCATATAAGAAAGGTTTTGAAGATTTTTCACCATTATCTAAAGATCTGTGGATTTATGTTCTTATCGCTGGTGTCGCCTCTGCAATTCTTCATCCTGTGCATCTGGTTTCTTGTTTCGTCACCTTCATATTTGTTCTAGTCAAATAACATGTGTATTAATTGGTGGCAACATTATAACTTGAGCTTTCCAATGGTGATGGTGCAGTGATGAAGAACCCTGCAAATTTTGCGAAGCACCAGTCAAATCCTAAAGTGGCTCCTATCATTACAAAGATGATGGGCAAATTTGCTGGACCCAAGTGACAAGAAGATTGTTGCACAAGTTCATTATGTTCACATGCGTGGTGTGTTTTATTTTTTTTAATATTTTCTTCCTTTCCTTTTCCTGTACTGTCTGTTAGAATGAACAAAATCTAGTTGACTTGTACAAGTCCACTGGGCAAAATTATTGCTTCTATATGCTTAGCTTGTGAGCAGGTTATAAACTCAAAACTATAGGGAAATAGAAAAGTCTAACTTTGTGGTAACTCTTGTCATCATCTTAATCATCATTATCATCATTCAAGAATAATCAAAGGATTCTGCATTTTAGTACATTATTCATGTTTTGTTCCATCAACTATTGGCTTATTCTTCGTGGATTAAGTTGCCTGGGCACGCTGATTTCTGTACTGCTTGCATTAACCATTAGCGTTCATATTCTTTGATGTTGCATAGTGTTTGTTTACATTCAAAATTTCTGCCACAGAGAAATTTATTATGAACTATCTAAATAGATCAGTAAAAAAAGGATTGTCTAAATGGGGAATTATTGCTGATGACATTTAAAAAAAAAAAATTAAGCACTAATGAAATATTTTACCATAAAATTATCTTAGCTTCAAATAGCACCCGTGATCAAAGTGATTGAATTAGTCATTAGTATGAAGGTGCTTTAATGACTCAAATCTCTCTAGGATTAGAATTAGTAACGGTACTGTAAAGTGTAAACTAATACAGTTTTTTGGCACTGTAAACGAAATGTATATATGCTGGGTTAGCAAAAGTCTTGCGTTCTTCCTGGTGTGTGTGCTGCTTGCAAATGCAAGTAGTGAAGGTTCTCAAATGCAACTCCTCTCGTTTGGCTTGACGGCTAAGAATTTGTGTGTTTGATTCACGTTCAATTCAAAGGGTCTCTCCATTAAATTTTATCTGGTGTGGATGTTTACACCGAGGATTAGTCGGGTGAGGCATGGTGAGATGCCTATTGGTTAAAAAAAAAAAAAAATCTCAATCAAGAAAATGACTTGGTAAGACTTCTTGTCTGATGACAATGGGATAAAAAGACATTCTCTTATTATAAAAACATCATCTCTATCATTTCTTTTATCGTTTTTGGCTCTTTAGTTGGCATAGCATTTGAATTAAAATCAGCAGATTTGTTATTTTTAGTCTTGAGGATAATTTGAGAGTAGTTATCTGATTTATTGAAAATAGTCTTAAACTCCAAATTGATTTAATTTAATCTCAGAATTAGGTCATTTTCATTTCAATAGTTCATTTTGATTTTGTCTTTATGAATTAATAAATTATTTTAGATTATATTTTTAAGTTGTTTATACTTTTTTTTTTGAAAAAAAATGTCCAAAAAAAATGAGTTTATCATGAATATTGGAAAATTCCAGAGAGAAAGGACTTTCTCCTTAATAAAAAGACAGTAAATTATATGGTGCCACATGGCATTGTGTTTTTGAATTTTAGAACAATTGCAACTTGTGGTATCGTTAAGTCGGTAAGACGAGGAACAAAATTGAAACAATAGGTTTTCATGCTCGCAAGCAGGAGTTAAAAAAACGGTATCGATCGATATATTGGTCGATACGATATATTGACCGATGTTCGGTTCTCGATTGATATATCGACCGATAAATGTCTCTTATTTTATTTTTTAATTAAAACGATCAATATCGGCCGATATCAGTGATATACGTCGCCAATATATATCGGATATTGGCCGATATCTGAAATATCGGCCGATACATATCGTGTTCACCGATATATAAAAGGTATTAAAAACTGATACATATTATATCGGCTCATATTATTACCCGTGCTCGCAAGCTTTCCGTGACGAGCTGACATTATTTCAGGAGGCATGTTACCCACATGAATTCATCAATTGATAGTGTCTCGTATGTTCAGTCAGTCTTTTTCTTAATAAAAAAAACTTTGGTACACTAGCATATATTGAAGCTTCATTTTTAAATGTGTTTTTATTCACTACGCAGTGCATTCAGTTTCCAAAACTAATCGTATCAATCAGTGCTAATCAAATCTAAATATATAAACTGCAGCATTGCTAGTCAAAACTAGCACATAAACTACAACACTAGTTAAAACTAGCGCAAAAATTGGATTACTTAACTTCATCGCTATCCAAACTAGCTCATAAAACAAAATTAGAGCACAAAATAAAGAAAATTTTGAATCGACAGTTCTTTATTTCAAAGGTTAAAACGTACTTTATTTTACATCTCTCATGTATAAGAGTGGTTGTGCTATTCAAACTAACGCCTAAATAACATTACTAGCACATAAATTTAGTTATACGTATAAACCCAGTGCAGAAACCAAATTTGTAGCGTTATTATCAATACTAGTACATAAACGAAGAAAGTAAATTTTCACTTCAAATGTAAAATCTTTACGTACTTCATTTCTGTGGTTGTTAATGTACTGGAGTAATTTTATTCGCCGTTTAAATTGATTATCTAATGGATAATATCAAAGAGTTAACATAATATTTAACACATCATTTCTTTTATCCAGAGAATAAGTTTGAAAGTTGGCGCATAAGTTCAAGAAGTTACTCTCGTTTCGTTTATCCAATGCACGTAAAAATACTTTTTTTTACTCGGATAGTAACTTCTTGCCTTCGTATTTTCCTGATTTCTTTTCTTTCCTCCTCTTCCGTCTCTGTTGAAGTTGTGCTCTTTTACTCTTCATTTTTCTTGCGACGCTCTTCTAAAGAAATATATGACGTAGTTTGGTTGGAAGAGGTACGTGCATTTTTTTTTTTCTTTCATGTGTAAAACGGATTACATTTAATTATCTATTTGCATCCTTATTCAAATATGTTGTTTGCTTAGGACAAAACCAAAATTAAATGCTATGATCTTAGTGCATATTTTAAAAATGGAAGACGACATCTCGAATTATACAAAACTTAGAAAATGTTAGTCTCAAATGTTTCGTCGAGTTGGGCGATTTTGAGACTGATCGGAATCTTATTGCAGCTTTGGTCGACCAATAAAGATCAGAGACAAATACATTCCGCTTCTGGAGTGGAGAGGCCACAATCATGATGGAAGATTTATATCATATTTATGGCCGGCCTTCCTGTTCTAAGAGAAGTCTCTGACCACACGTACAGATTCAAACAAGTGGTCACTATTTTCTCAATAAGTAAATAGCCATTTGCATGGGAAACGAACAAACATTAAAACTGTAAGATCATTTCCAACTGGGAGGATTGCAGTAAATAACACATTTAAAGGAGATAAAAAAACAAATTAGCCATAGAAATTTAAAAAAATACCTCAATACAGCTGTAACTCAAGGGTGCCTGGAAGATTTGGCTCAACTTGTAACATTGTAATATACCATGTGTGGCATTAATGGATGGAAAAACATGAATAAAAATAATGTAAACAACACAAAGAGGAAACCTTGGCAGTTTGTAACAATGAATTCCTTTCATCTCTGAATCCTATTATCATCATCACAAGCTAAAATCCCATCTATCTAGAGTCAGATTTCGAGTCCAGCGAGAGGCGACCATGCCTCGGAGGTGAAACCAAACGGTCCGTAAAGTGGGAGATGGGGATCCACTGGTGGAGCATATGAGTCGCCGGAAAGTCAACTCTTGGAAAGAAACTGAGAGTAGAGAAGCCGAACAATCTATAGCAGCAAAATGAAGTGTTATGCTTCCGAATCTTATTAATCGACCATGAAATTTGAGAAAATATCCGGTCTCATTGATATGCTTTGTCACCTAAAGTCTTTGAAATAAGCAATGTAACCTTGTTAACACATCTCCATGTTGAATTTATCATCAGTTATTCTAATGCCATCTTAAGATTATTTTGTAAGATAACAAGATATTATCACCCTTTGCTCTTATAATTATAAAGCCTAATTAGAACAGTCAATTGTTAGTTACTGATTATTTTGAGTGAAATTTGTATATTAATTTCTATTGGTCTTACTTTTGTATGTTACTTATATCTCAAAATAATTAGTTATTTAAATCTATTCAAGTTTCATAATGAATCCAACAATTCCAATGTTCTAGGATTTGAATACCTGTGTCGGATTCCATTGGATGCAAGTGTACAGATAAGATGCTTTACAGGCGACACCCAGAGACCCTAAAAGTGCTCCAGCCAAGCATCCTTGTTTCGTCCACATACAGATCTAACAATTTTCATTCCAAGCTGGTCGCTCTTGGTTTTCTCCTCCCTTTCATACCTTGAGGAAATTCTAGTGCAAGTGTATCCATAAAAATTACAATATATTAATAATTATATGCACTCCAAGCAATGACAGCTGCTTTCAGTAGTCAGTGTCCATGCCCGAATGATAGAATTTACTGCCTCTGGCTGCTCGTCATGGGGGCAATGTCCTGATCACACCTCAAAAAATACTGGGTTACAATGGCAAAATATCATAGAATCAACAGCTTTCTTTTCCATAATTTTACATAAAAAAATCACCATCCTCACCTGCATCCAATTCTCTAATAATGGTGTTGCGACAATGCTCCTTCAGCATAGAAAGTCTTAGTCTGGAATTTGAAAGTGGGTCTTTCATTCCCTGCAAAATGAAAAACAGGAGCCTTGATGACCAGCTAACACCACCCACTTGTTCATGGCAAAACACTGTATGGGATTGCCGCCTTGTTTGTTAGACAACTCACCTGTATTATTAAGACCTTTCCTCCGAATGAGTCCAAGAGATAATTAAGCGGGAGCGAAAGTTTGAAGGAAAATATGCTTTCAACAATTACCGTTACGCCTGGATCATATGACTACAATGCAAGTCAAGGGTGCTGTCCAGCAGCATACAACATTCAGACAGACAGGGCCTTTGATTTCTAAAAACATAACCAAACACAATGCTTTGAATGTCATTAAGGGAGATGATATGTAATGGAATTGCACCCTTTTATACTCTCATGGTGATGTGACAAGACTCAATTTGTTGACCTTATAAGAAATAAAAAAGATGTTCGATCAAAGAATTTCCATATTGGTGGGTACTAATAAGGGCTACAATTTCAGGGTATGTTTAGTATTTCATAGAGTTGCACCAGACAATAGGTTGAGTGACCTGGCTGGCATCTCCTTTGAACCCCAAATGCGTCCATTTTTTTTAAAGTTCAAGCAGCTCCCCTCATCTTTCACATAATAGTTCAAACCTGACATTTTAAAGCCCTGAAGTTCACATTACTCCATTTAATAGCCCATTCACAATTGAAGCCAATTCAAACCCAAAAGTCCATTTGTGCCAAAGATACAGTTTGAACCAAGAAATAATTTCAGTCTCCTAAATACATCATAGAAAATTTAATAAAAAATTCAGAATGAAAAAGTTTCGGTTTATTTATATATGAAGGCATCTTCATTAAAAAAGGGGAGGAAGGCTCAAAAACCTGATGAGCGTATGCACCAAAGCTCAACCCAAGCCCCACTGGTCATATTACATGAACAAACCTGCTTATTAGAGCCAGTTTAAACCAAGCCTAGGCCTGTAATATATCTTACTCGTGGGTAGGAGGGAATGGGGGGGTGGTTGCCACGATAGTTTTCTTGTGAACCTTGATAAGAAAATATGCAGCCAAGATACAAGTGAACTGAATTATCCAATGCATCAGATCTTAGGAAAAAGTTTTCAATTGCAATAACCAAATTTAAATCTATAGTTAAAAATATACTCATAAAACAGTCACCTTCTTTGCCTGTGAGTTCTCTTTGATGGCACAATCAAGAGTTTGTGGATCATTTTCTCTTTCGTTGTCATCTTGTTACCACCATATAGCAGTTCTTTTTGTTACTTTTTCCCTTCCCTTTGTTCTCCCTGTTTCTTTCAGGGCTCTCATCGAGTGATGGGGATCAGGGCCTTTCTCAAAAAGGCCCAAATATTGTGGAAAATGGTATCCTTGGCAATTGGATGGATTGTTTGGAGTTCACAGCAGGTGCATCTTTGAAGACTAAACTTAAGCTAGAATATCAGTGTACTCAAACGATGCTCAATGGGCACACTTGACAAAGGGTTTCACAGGACAGTTGGAATTCGAATTTGAAGAAGGCTGGATTTCTATGCTATGATGTATTTCTGCTTGTGATAGTTTTTAATGTTACTTCTGTTGGATTATTTCCTACTTTTCCAGTCCTATGGGGAAGGTCAGCCCAGATTCTCTTTGTGCTGAGTTTGTTCTATGTACTTTCATTTCTTCTTAAATAAAATTTCTGTCATTACCCCTCAAATATGTGTGTGTGTGCACATGCACGTATATATATATATATATATATATATTTATATTTATATTAATGAAACCTTTTTTATTTGAGATGGTGACATGTGTCAAACCCACAACATTTGTGGTTGCAACAATGATAATTATGAATTGTACTATAAGCTATCTATCTATATATATATATATATATATATATATTAATGAAACCTTTTTTATTTGAGATGGTGACATGTGTCAAACCCACAACATTTGTGGTTGCAACAATGATAATTATGAATTGTACTATAAGCTATATATATATATATATATTAATGAAACCTTTTTTATTTGAGATGGTGACATGTGTCAAACCCACAACATTCGTGGTTGCAACAATGATAATTATGAATTGTACTATAAGCTCTTGTTGTGTGGATTTGGAGGAGCAAAGATTACTCTCAAAATAGGCATGGGTCAAAAATAAATAAAGAAAACCCAGAATAGGAAGGTATGGCGCAGAATATGTGATTGAACATGTCATCCATAGCAGTTCAGGGCACTATTTTGGAGAAGGGAAAAATGACTCAGACCCACAGCCTGTATGGTTTCACAGCACCTACATATTGTGCCATACTACCTGATTTTAAGAAGCATCATGTATATTGCCCGGAGTGCATTTCCATACAGGTAATGCTAATGTTACAGTGCTCCATGTCAACGCCAAGTGGGATCCACCATGCACGCCCCAATCATTTGATTGCTAAAGCATTCACTCGAGTTCAAGATGTTGGTCTTGTTGTCTTTTCAGTTACCCATTTGCAAGCATGTTGATAGGCGCTGTGGTTGTCAGGAGGAAAGGTCAATGCACATCATCCATGCACAATGGATCCAGCCTGATGGATGGTTTCAACTACTAAAATTGGTTCTCTTATTGTCCATAGAGTAGGTGGACAGTCAAAGCATAGTGATAGATGAGATTGATCTATATGGCATGCTTAACTCAATGAAAATTGTCATGAAGTGAGTATCAAGTAATGAATCAAAAATTTGGAATTTGGAAGACATCGCTACTACTATAAGAAACATGCAGATCAGGTTGGAAACTTTCAGGGAGGATACTGCTCTAAGAATTTCATTCACAAGCCAATCATCTACTCGCTCTTTGTTCTGCAGGATAAATGGAAACACTCTATCATCATTCAACATTAATAGACCAAACAGCAGCAATGGAGGTTCACATACCACAGGGTAGCAATTCTTCAATATGTTCCTTGCTCTCAATCTCAAGTACAGCAACAAGAGCCGAGAACCTAACCACACAGCTCCTGAAGTTTGACCCCCCTGACAACATGCTTCCATCAGTGGCTCACTCTTATATAAAGATGATCTTCAAGTTCAAATGTAATGAACTTGAGAACTTGGCAATTTCAAGAAATCAAATTAAATGTTGAGAATGCCTGTTCAACAAGAAATGAAGTAAACAAAACACCCAAAAATGTAAATGAGATTTATTTACCCAAAGAGAGAGGAAGATGAGACTTTTTATTACCATGACTATTTGATTTGCTTGCTATGTAGACAAAGATTTACCAGTAACTCTTATCTTGCTCTAAATGACAGAGAAATTTCCCAACTACACTAATATACCTACGTAGGACCTCAAATGTTTCTCATGTTACACATGGATCAATTTCATGAAAAATGACATGATAACATATAGTCATCCTAAGGCCACTCACGAAAAAACAGAACAAAATATCTCATATTTTGAACTTCAAAGGGAACATTATAGCAAGCAAACAATTTATCCTTGAGAGAAGAGGCATATCTTACTGCAGTTCAGAGTTCCATATAGGATTCAGTTCACTTACTTCAGAGAAGTCCACAGAAGAATAGCCAGGAATAACTTTCCCAGCTGTATTTATGAGGACTAGAGACTTTACCAGAGCAGACCAAAGTCCAGCAATGATGGCACCAAAGTAACCTGGAGTTGAAAGAGCAGAATTATATAAAGGAAAAGGTCAAGATCACAATTTTTTATAAGAAAATGGTTGCTATTTTGAGTTAATACTAGAAGGGAAAAAAATTAAGGAATAAAGAAAACAGGCAGGACAAAAAAATGAAAAGAACATACCACCAATTGAGTTGCCGATAAGATGAACTGGCTCAGCCACAACATCAACAATAAAATCTCTCAACATTTCTGCCCACACAAGTTCCGTATATACAATGTTTGGCTTTTCTGATTTTCCATACCCTAAGAGTGTGATTGCCCAAACCCGGTGTCCATCCTCAGCTAGGGCAGAAATGTTGTCACGATAATGTTCTAAAAAAACACCAAAACCATGGACCAGAAGAACAGCAGGGCCTTGATGGCCAGCAACTGTGTACTGAAAGAAGACCAATTCTCAGAGAAGTGGAACTAAAAGGGAAAAAAAGGAAAATCTAAATGTTACATGCTTATCTGGTACCTCAAAGTAAATGAAACACTTTAGACATTACAAGAGGTGACAACCTTGTCTGCCTGTGTCAACCATAGTATCATTTAAGAAACCAAGAGGGTCCTGAATTAGTCAAGAGCTCTCTCTCTGCCCACCATCCACCCACCCCACCCCACATATGTCTAATGTGTACATTTTAAAATGATCCCCTGATAATACACCATGAACCACCCACCTGGGCTCCATTTGCACCTCCACCCATCTAATCTAACCCTACAAATTGGATCCCTATACAATATGACCCAATTCTAAAATAATCTCATCATTGAATTGAAACCCACCCAAATTGGATTAACAATTTACTATAAAATGATACAAATTTTGAGTCCATAAAAACTATAGTTATCAATTCTGGTTCCATTTTGAACAAGCTGGGCTGGAACATTCCATTTCGAACAAGCAGAGCTGAAACATTCCATTTCAGCACTTCTGAAATTGGATAACCCTCTCCTAATTTTTCATTCTGTGTTTCAGTCCATTTTAGAATATTTCAGTGTTCTAGTCAAAACGAAGAAAAAACTCACTTCATTAAGAAACATTTTAAGAGTTTTCTTAATGAATGGTATAATGCAATATGCATCCTTTTTAATATCTTCACAAGAGTGATCTATAAGCATAACATTGATGTTTGACAACTATTTCATAACTATAAGTTGTTAGATAAAAATATCAATTATGCAAGCTTATTGAGTTAGATTTTTATTAATCTTTCAATTTTTCTATAGTTTTTAGAGTTTTTTTTCAGTTTTACCATGCTGTCGTGATTGGGGCTTGAGGTGTATGGGGTTAGGGGTTATATGATGCTTTATGATCTCAGCCTTTAATTTTGTGGCGTGGTTGTGTTTTGGTTATGTACTGGCCTTGTATACCTCTCTTATACAAGGTGGATATTGTCTTGTAATTTTCTTAATTAATGAAATCATTCACTGTCACTGTTTCAAAAAATAAAAAGTTTTGCCATGCTGCCCTTCTTGAGAAGGTAGAAATACCAAAGTTTTCCAGTCAAGAGGCTAACCAAAACATCTTCCAAAATCTATGAAAAAAACATGTTTCACTCGTACATCAAGGTTACTTTTGGAAGGCACCCTATTCAAGCAAAAATCTTTCCAACCAACCCATTGTGGGCCCATAAAATGTTTACAGGCAAACTGAACCACACAATAGATTGTATGAACTTTTGTAGAGCCTTCCAAGGACATGGATGAGTTCGTTGGAAGCTTCATGCTGAACAAGGGGGCCTAGTAAAATCACCCTAATTGGATTAATGAAGCCATATTTCTTAAGAACACAAAACTAGGATCACCTTCAATGATTTTTTTAATCCAACTTCGTTGAAGGAAGGTGGTTGATTTCAGTTCAGTACTGAGATCAGAATGGGGTCAAACTAGTAGGGAACCAAATCACGGGGAATAGATGGGTGCGAGAGGGGAAGTGGGCAAATATGACCCCCAAGAGATTGGCTTACATGGAATAATAGTGCAAATCAGTTTTTAGAAGGCATACATGTGTTTCTATGAAAAATCTCACTTTTTTTGAGATGATATCAATATATACACACACACACACACACATATATTGATAGAGGAAAAAGATACTAGTAGTACAGGATGACAAGATCAATACAAGAAGCAACATACATAACACACATAAAATTACAAGGCCCCAACAAAAGGTTCGGTGTTATCCAAAAAATCTGCCGCCCTATTGGCTGACCACCTGAAATGAGTGAACCGCATCTCCATATTCCCTGCTAACTTCCTAATGTCCAACAACTAGTGTCAATTTCCATGGAGGATTCTTTAGACTGTTAGCACCTAATGGCATTAACCAAATCACCCTCCGCTACCACTTTAGCACCATAGTTATCAACTTTGTTTAATTTCAGGACTGAAAGTATGAAACATTTCACTTCGGCATGAGACCAAAGAGAAAAACCACTTGTAATTTTCATTCTGTTTCGGTTGTTTCGGCATATTACGGCTGAAACAAACAAAATGAGTGCGTTTTGAAAAGCTATGTGTTTCAAACAAACCAATTTATTAGTTTTTCTTCTTATGGTAAATGAAATGATTTCTTTTTCTTGGTTCCATAGTAGTTAAGGCACAAGGTGCACTTCTAGGCATGGGCTTTTACATTCTAGGCACACTTTTTTATATGTTTAAACATACATGTATTTATTTAAGGAGATATATTTACGGCGGCAATATAAATATAATACAATTATCGATAGATATTTCTAAGATATTAATGACAAGGCCTTTACTGAAGTTTTTTTAATGATGTGCCTTGATGAAGTTTTTTTAGTGCTGGTCTCATTTAAAAGGGCATCATTCTTGTCCATGGATGACTTGGTGAAGTAATTATGAGAAAAAATGCAAAAGAATACCCACCACCAACACAAGTAGCACAAAATAACACCCTTCAGAGAATGTAGGAGAAGATCCAAGAGCCCAGATCTAAGAAACTAAGGGCTGCACAGTACTGGTGCAGGCTAGATATGAGAAAATGGGTCCCACCAATCACAAAAGGACCAAGAATTCAATGGATTCATAAATACTGCTAGGGGCGACTACAGTGGTGGTGGTTTGAAAAGGAAACATTAGTATGTAAGCCAGATCTAAGCAAAAACTCGAAAAAAAGACACCCAAGGACATCCCAGAAACATATCCAAAAAACCGTAGAAATGGGCCCCACCTTGGATCAAACCCTCGTGAGATCCGTACGGATGAAAAGAGGCATAAAAAAAGGCAGGGGTATGCTGAGGCCAAAATCTGTATCAATTTGTCAGATCTAGGGATGGCAAAACTGGGTTGCAAAAATGAACCAAATTTCTGCAACAAAGTAAATCTGACCTGTTTTTGCTGTAGAGAAACACTAAAGATTGAGAAATTAGGGATAAGAGACCTTCTTTAAGTACTAGACACTGAAAAAACAATGTCCCAGCGAAGAAATTAAGGACTGTCTGTTCTAGCTGATACCCTGTTAGAATGAAGATAGGGAAAAGAGAAAGAAAGTAATGAAAAAGAAGAAGAAAAGAGAGAGAATTCTTGTGTGTTGCATTGCTTGTTTTTCCAATAAGGGATGATACATGAATATAGAGTATAGGGAGCCAATCAAAGGCGATGGAAAATGAAAGAGAATGTTACAATCCATGCCAGCCACAAGTCAACTATAATAAAAAAAAACACATGTAAAATGTGAAATACAATCATATCTACATCTACAACACATATCACATGAAGATGTTTCATTTCAACAAACAGAAAAGCTTGGGCTTTAGTCTAAGAAAGTTTGACAGGCTGCAAGAGGGCTTGGGCTTTGATAATACGAGGCATAGGCTCAAGCATGAGCAAAGGGAACCCGGCCCAAAGCTAAACAGCCTCAAGTGTATGGCATAATCATTGCTTAAGTGATCATTTACTCTATGCATATATTTGAGAGAGAGAGAGAGAGAGAGAGAGAGAGAGAGAGAGAGAGAGAGAGAGAGTTTCTCATATCAACATTAGGTCCATAGACCCAAATTACTTTTTAAGTGTAGAACCCACCTTAAAAATCCAAACCTCATACTCCCCATGCACCATCATGCCCACACATAGGCGAACACATAAACACAAAAAAATACAGACCATACAAAATTTCATTGTGTAAAGAGTGTATACAAAGTTCATGGAGCAGCTTCAAACAAGTACCTGAATCAAATAGCCTTTCCATCTCCATATCCTAATAGGGTACCTCACTTTATCACCTATTTGACTTTTTAAGGCCAAGAGCCAATACCACTGCCACAGTTGAGCAATTCTAATGTTAATGAATATGTGGTAAGTTTACTCGAGTAACATACATGAATAAGATTAAAGAAACAACTATAAAGTGAATCAGACAAAACAGAGCACTTAACATTGAAAACATAGTAATCAAAGCACAAGGCACAATCAAGATGCCAAGGGGTCCAAGAGCCTAAGTGCATGGCACATATCTAGGCGCACTTTTTTAGATATAAGTATGTGTAGCTTCATGGATTTGTGTCTTTGTTGCATCTCATCATCATTATCAAACCCACAATCCCATCTATTTGGGGGTGTGTCCTCCTTGCATCCAAATTAACAAAATACAATACTAATCATCCAAAGTACCAAATTATGTTGTCAACTGAGCTTCCAAGCACATTATATAAGAATGTATTACATAGATGCACAAGCCGCCGCCATCATCGTCATCATCTAAGTCATTTGTCACATCAATCCGGGGTTGGTTTTTATATTTGGATTTGTCAAATTATTTCCATGGAGTGATTGCCCTATCTGATATCATGGGACTTGAACCCACAACCTCTAGGCTATAACCATGAGCTTTAACTAGTTGTGCTACTGGTTCTTACACATGCGCAAGTATTGTCCAATAATTAGAACTTTTAATTAAGTACTGCTAACAATTACTTCATCCTAACTATAGTATTTACTAGCTATTACACCAAAAAAAACCCCTAATAAAGATAAGCTTATTGATGCAGGCTAGGTAGGATTAAGAATACCCAACCTCAAATTATAGCGGAAGCTTGAATAATATCTTAAATAACCCTTCAATCTTCACAAAACAGTCCTACGTTTTGTACTTGAATATTCACAAAACAGTCATTCGTTTTGCTAAACAAAATAACAATTTTATTGAACAAAATAATCTCCCCTCCAAACTGGCTATTACAATTCCTTAAATAAAAACATAAGAGTCCTATCAATTAGGAACTCCTATTAATAAACACCTATTAAATAAGAGTCCTATCTAATTAGGAACTCCTAATAATAAGGTTCATCAACGAAGAGTACGGTCTTCTCTTAATCTTTCTCCTGTGCTTCCATGAAATTTCATTATGTTGAATACTCAATCGCTGTTGAGTACTTACTTTAGGAGATGTCGCCTTGGGGCCTACCAAAAGTGATTGGATGGTAGGTGTTGAAGATTGACTCTCATAATCTTCCCAAATAGGGTCAACATATGGCCGGATGGTGTGGGTTAAGTCTACAAGATGCCGGTCATCTATCCCCAGTGTACGAACCTGTACGGACCAATCTTTGTCGCCGTTGTCTGTAGCATCTTCTTGCTGCTTCTCAATAGACTGTGGCTCAGGATGGGATCTGGGTGCTTCAAATTCCTGCTTCAAGATGGAACTTGCCTCAAACTGTCGAATACATCCATGTGTTGAACCTGTATCTGTTGTAGCTTCATGAACTGCTAACACTGGTGAGATACTGGTTGTAGCCAATTGGTACATGTGTTCTTCCAACATTGGATCAACATAAGGTCTATGCTCACCCAATGTTTCCATGGGATAAATATCACAAAACACAAACTCAGTGGTGGCCTCGGCCTCTGTGCCACTGTGTTTAATGTCATCCACTCGGGGTTCACAACTTGGAACTCGATGTTCCTGTACCGTCTCCAATAGTTGCACACTCATGGAGTCCGTCTCCACAGAATCATCGACATCTTCCTCACTAAAGGAATCTGAGTCAACAATTTCGACTTGTGCAGTCGTGTCTACTTCATCAGTAAATCGGACGAATCGCTGCCTTCTCTCAGGCTGTCGGACGACATGTCTTGCCCTATGTCTGTGATAGTTGAAACTTTCGTCTGAACTTTCATTTGAACTTTGATTTGAATTGTCATCTGAACTTTCTTCAGAAGATGAGTATCTGGAGTACCTTGATCTCACTAATGGCGAACTAGAAGGGTGTTGGCTTGTTTGATTCTTTAGAGCCGCAATCTCTCTCTGTAGATTAACACATGACTCAAATAACCAATCAAACTGCATGTCGCGGTCTTTAGAGAATTCAACTCGATCACCTTCTGGAGCGTGTTTCACATGACGACTCTGACTAGAATGAAACCAATCACTATTCCTGGCTTGTCGGCTACGAAGGCGGTCACGTCTTGTCATAACTAACCCCTGATCGAAGGATGAGTCTCAATTGACTCCGAAGCTCTGATAGCCACTCTGATGCAGGCTAGGTAGGATTAAGAATACCCAACCTCAAATTATAGCGGAAGCTTGAATAATATCTTGAATAACCCTTCAATCTTCACAAAACAGTCCTTCGTTTTGCATTTGAATCTTCACAAAACAGTCCTACGTTTTGTACTTGAATCTTCACAAAACTGGCTATTACAATTCCTTAAATAAAAACATAAGAGTCCTATCAATTAGGAACTCCTATTAATAAACACCTACTAAATAAGAGTCATATCTAATTAGGAACTCCTAATAATAAACAACTACTAATTAAAAACAAATCCTAATAAAACTAAGCCACGTAGTAGCTATTTTTCCATTCCACAAGGTGTCCCAATTTAAGTAGGTTTGGGATTCTCAAATCTTCCAATGTTGGGTGTTCATCTTAATTGGGCTTCAGATTTTGGCCCATTTTAAAGAGGCTCACCTTTGACTTTGGGCTGACCCAAATTGCTCATGCATCCGCCGGGATCAAAAATAAAATTTTCATCTTTCGTATCAGAGCCCGAGCTTGGTAAATTGCTAACGTACCCACCCAGGTCAAAATTAAAATTTTGATTACGTCCACATATGTCCGCATCACTTATTATACAAAAAGGCTTCTACAAGAAATAGGTGAGGGTCTAGGCACAAATTACACTAAGGAAAAAGCAAAATTGGTCTGGAGCCTAGGTGTAAGCCTAGGCACACGTTTGGCTACTATGATGAAAATGAATCTATGCTATATAAACATTACAAAACTTGATTTAGTAGTAAAATACACATACCTCCATAGAAATGACAGCATCAGCTGCTGCAGCAATGGCAGCTGTGGAGTATCCAAATGGAGATAGAAAACCAGCATTACGTTCCTTCTCATATTTGAGGGCTTCATAATATACTCTCCTCCTCGATATAATGCCAAGATAAAGGGCAGACCCAAACAGAGCAATGAAAGAGGCACCTTCCCTACTTTCAGCATTACGCAATTTCTCATGTACTCTGTCATGGTACCACGCACATAACTATTCTTAGTATTTAGAAATTCAACTAAAAGCTATGTGAATAAAAGAGAAATGAATTATATTTCTTGTACAAAGTAGCCCATGGACCATATGTTCATGAATATGAGTTGCGAACCTTGCAGGCATCTATACAATTATGAACCAAATTTGTGCCTATTATCTAAGTATTGAAGCTTATAAACCATACTGTGAAGCTTTGGAAAAGAGTAACAAAATGAGACCAAAGATGAGAATCAAATATTTAGGAGAACCAAGGTTTTTGCACAAAAACAAACACACACAAACACATGGTGTTTTCGTTCCAAAAATAAATAAATAAATACAAATGGCCTTTATCAACTTAAAAAGAGGCTATGGTAGGGTGAGGAAATTGAGTTGGTAAGCACTGGAAAGGAAAAGCATCCCTAACAATTATATTGAGATTATGTAGTATATCAGTATATGTTTAAAAAGGTGACAACAAGCAGAAAAACAGTATGTGTAGAGATAACAAAGTTCCCAGTAGGAACTGGAATTCATCAAAGGTGCCTGCTTTGAGCCCTTATTTGTTTTAGCTATGGCAGTTTATCAGAAATCTAAAGTGAGGTTCCGTGGTATATGTTGTTTGCAGAAGGTAACTGCTAACTGATGAGATGAGAAGCCAATTAAACAACAGACTACAAAGGTGGAGGAAAGATTTTGACATGAATGGTTTGGAGATCAATAGAACAAAGACAAAAATACACTTGAGTTCAATTTCCAAGGGTCTAAAAGTGGGAAGGATGAAGTGATGACAGCTGATCACTTAGTTAACATTGTGATAAAGTTAGATACTTCAGTGCAATAATAAAACCAATTGGAGGATCAAATGAGGTTAGTGAAGTTTTGTGATAGGAGAGTGTCATGTTGGTTGAAGGGGTGGTTATATAAGCACAATTATACACTATGTTCTATGGAATTGACTATTGGGGATTAAAAAAAAAAGGAAAAAGGGACAAACAGATAGCTAATGGTAACAAATATGTGTATGCTTTTGACATGTACATAGGCAACCAAAAACAACCCAACACAAATAACTGAAAAGTTACAAACAGAAGGTACTAAGAGATCGGGAAAGCCTTTAAAGACATATTGATACATAAGTGATGATAGATTGTGGAGTGTTGGAAACATAATTTTTGATAGGATAGAGTGTATATGCAGATCACAAAAAACTGACCCCAGATGGGAAAATGGTTGTTGATGATGATAAACCTTTCAGACATTTAAAACTTGATATTAAAAACTGCACAAAGTAGCCAAACATTTATCTTCACCACATTTTTTTAAACAAAATCTCATCAAAGTTAGTTAAGATGGACAACCAAAACCAAACAAAGCCTCTTGACAAATCCAGTTTTTCTTTACTTGGAGATACGAATACTGATAAAAATTAATTAAAAATAGGGCAATGAATGTACACGTCATCACATACTCTTGCCAATCATCTCTAGTTGTTCCCTCCAAATATCGCAAATATGCGGCTAATGCATTCAATACAACATTTGTTCCCCCACACACTATATTTCTGTTTCTTGAAAGAAAACCAGATTTTTCTGATCTTCTCCTTTCAATGTTTTTGGAAATCAAAGTATTTTGATTACTTTTTCCAGAGTTTGATTCCTCAAAGGCTACAATTGGATCACTTAGTTTTTTTACTTTTTCCGCATTCTCTTTCCTCAAAATAGATTTAGCTGATATTGCTTTGATCAAGTTCCAACTCTCCTCCAACTTGCATGGATTTCCATTCATGTATTTCTTCACATCATCAAACGTAGGCAACATGCCTGAAAGGTAAAATAATCATTAATAACTAGCATTATTTCCTGCAGTATTACAAGATTAGTGGTTCAACAACAAAAATAGGATGATAGAATTCATTGTTGAACTTGTAGGTAGTAAAAGAAGTAAACATGCCTCTTTCAAATGTGATATCCAGCCTGGGCAAGGAGAGGGATTCAAGCGGAGTGGTGAAAGGGTATCTCATCCTTTCAAATTCACGGTATGATGTGGGTAGTTTCTTCAATTCCTACATAGGCATGCACACATATGATGCTATTGCTCATACAAAGATATGCTAGAACAGGAAACATCAATTGAGTAAAAAATAAAAGAAATGAAGTACCTTTATGTCATAAAATGGAGTTTCCCAAAAGATGAACTGAGGATTACCCCATGAAAAAGATATACATGATAAAGATTCTTCAACAGTATTGATCATCATGCGAAGATTATACTCTACCTCCTCCTCTGCAAATATGTGGGTAGCTTTAACCTGTTGCAATCCTAGAAATGATTTCAGTGAGTCTTTGAACTTCTATTTATGCATATCAATAAGATATCAGCTTGCTTCAAGGATTTACAGTTCAGGTTTCAAGACTGGAAGAAGCCAATGAGTAATAACCTCTTTCACAAGTTTAAGTATGACATCTTCTGCATTCCCAAACCCAATCAGCAGATCTGATCCCTGATCCTTCAGTGACTTCCTTAGATCTCCCAAAGCAAACAGGACAAGTTCTAGCATTTCATCAGGAAAACCTACACAAATTTTAAGATACAAAGAAATCAAACTAAATGTTTTTCATGGGAATCAACTGAAATGTTCAGCAGCTGACAAGGAAATGTCAGCATGAAAATGACAAGGCTAAAATCGGTACAATAACATCAAGCATCAAAGGGACCAACAATGGATTTTGCAGATGGAACTAACAAGCCTACTAAAGTCAAGCATCAAATGAGATACTTGAGATAAATGAATCCATCTGTCAGTCGTTTAACATTTCAAAAGTACCAAACCAACAAGATAGGTCTTTTCAACTGGTGAAGAACAAGTTACATCTGTACCTTGATGTGCATGGATAACAAAAGGACAAACAAAGGTCAGCAAATCTTGATAAGTGCTCAATAACCAACAAGGACAGACGACAAGTGATCCCTTCGTGGAATGCTCATAATCGGTTTGCATTGGTGTAAGGGGTTCATGGTTTTGTGATGATAGACTCGATTCTTAGAGTCCAGGGTTATTTTACTTTATTTTTCCTTTTTTCTTTTGTTATGAAGTGCCCCTGTAGAATCCTCTTCTGTGGACCTTAATTGTATCCCTCGTTTTATTCTAATATAAACTTTAGTTCTCTGATTCAAAAAAAAAAAAAACACTGCACATTCTTTTTCTCCCTCTTTTCCTCTTTTCCCCTTTTATAAAGAAGCAACACAAAGTAATTACTAAAAAAAGGAAAGAGACGGATACAATTAGCTGGTCCATTACGATAGTACCAGAATATGGACAATTTAGGATCAGAATGCCAGTCCCATAGATGAAAATTCTTAATACAAGGAACAAAGTCCCACACCCAATATTTCTAATTAGTCAAAACACCCCTCTCCTAGATTCATTTAGCTGATCCAATCACTCCCAAGAGGGACACAGATATCAAAAGATGAAGAAGAAGAAGAAGAAGAAGAAGAAGAAAGAGAAGACTTTGTCTCTAATCACCTGATCAATCAAATTCATCTTGATTCTCCTGCAGTGCCTACTTACCTCCACAAACCTTTATGTTCCCCCTTTTTGAAAAAGGTAACAGCTTTCATTAGATAGAACCAATACAAAGAGGTAAAAGAAATAGCCACAAAGAAAAATACAAGAGAGAGGAAAAGAAAACAGAAAACCATATAAGACCACGAAAACTCCTCCATCAAAGAGGGGAGAAGTCTAAGTGCATATCAGATCTAGAAATTCCATGCTTAGCAGGAAGCCCGCCGCTCTATTCGCCGAACATCTGACATGAACAAATGTGACATCAAATCCACGCATAACCACCCAATCTCTCTAAACAAAGGGATGAGCTTCCATGGAGGCTGCTTCTTCCCCCAAGCCCGATTGATAGCATTCACCAAATCACTTTCCACAATGAGCTGACCTTGAAAGTGATTCCAAAAAATCTTAAGCGCATGTCTAAGTGCTAGGAGTTTTGTTTTATTAGTGTCCTTCACTCCCATCACATGGGGCCCAAAACACCATGTGATGGTCTAAGGTCCATATCTTCCTCTCCAAACTCTGAATTGCATGAAACTTGATGCATTGGAAAGCTAGTGAGGCCCTCTTTTACCTCCATCAGTCCTTGAGTGGTCCTGAAATGCCATTTCATCAATGGAGTCAAATTGGTCTTCATGGGTCCCACCATCTTCATATGCATCATCATTGGAGATGGCCGCATCATTGGGACACATGCTCAATAAAAGTGAGGGTCATACTTTGAGCAATTTAGAGCCGTTAAAGGTGAGGTCCACATTCGAATTGCTCATATGCACAGGGACCACTTCAAGCAGTAGCAGTTTAAGGCAATGTCACCGCTTGGATCATGGTGCATATATTTCATCACAAAATGGCAAAATCTGCCAAAAACAAGTTAGTGAATTTTTTTTTTAAAAAAAGTTAACCAAAAGCAAGTAACATCAACCAAAATACCAGGACAGTGAAACGAAATTGCAACTATAGAAAGGAACAAAAAAGCAACCTTCGAATGAATCACCATTAATCAATTCTAAAAAAATAAGAAACAAAAAGATGATTCATGGTTGTGCATTGCATGGATATGAATGGAAATAAGAAAATAAAATGAAAAACATTACAAATATACAATGGGGTAAGAAAATTTAAATGAAAAGTATCATTATTACGGGAGAGGATGCGGTGATCAAAGACGTAGACGGGAATAACGTTCGGATATTGAGAGGCAGAGACAAGTCCAGGGTGATCATCGGTGCGTAGATCGTGTTTGAACCACACCAAAGCAACATCTCCCGCTTCTGACTGCTCTGACGCAGAATGTGAAACGGCCTTTTGGGCATGGAAAGAGAAGAAGCGGCTGTTGGGGAGAATGCGGGGGCGACATGCAGGAAGAGGAACAGGAAGAGGAAGAGGAAGAGGAAGAGGAAGACGACGCATCGTCATCATCATCGTCGTCGTCGTCATGGATCCCAATCCATCAACTGCTAATTCTCATGCTTTAATCTCTAAAAAACCCTCTTCTCCCTCTTTTAAATTGTAAAATTGTGGCCCAGAGAAAGGAAAAGGAGAGAAATTTTTCTTTTGTTTTGTCTCTGAGGAAGAAGGAGAGGAGAGGAACGCACCACCACATTCAAACTAGTAACAAACACTGACCACTGACTATGAGTGGAACAGAGGTGAAACTCGGGCAAACCGGGTCGGATTTTTTCTGCCGATGGCCCGAGTTTGATTTGTACACGTAGTACCCGAGTCGGGAACTCAGATCGGTGATTCCGTAATGAGTTAATAGTCCCATCAGAGCTAAAAAAATTAGATTTAAATTAGATTTACCGAGTTATCGGTATCTCTGTCGATATCTCAATATCTCAGATATTGGCCGAGATCTCTCTTAATTTTTTTTAAAAAATCTCACTTTGTATCAGACAATCTCGGAAAGATCTCGGCCGATATTCACTAATTCAATCAATAAAGTGCGAATTGACCGAGATTTATACTCCTGCTCCTACTATTCAGTTTCTTGGGCCCAGACCGGCAGCCCATTGGGAATGACGCAATGGGTATATTAAATCTTATTAAATAGATTAAATTAGTTCAAAATTTTTAGATTAAGTTGGATAGGTCAATATCAAATTATCCATTTACTTTACTAAAGAGATTTTGCTACCAATACTTTGTATATTTTAAATGAGTGTAAATATTTTAAAATTAGATGTGTTACCTGTAGCAATAGTCGGATGAGAAGTATATATAATTATAGATAGATTCGTATTAATCTACTCATTTATAAAAATTTAAGTTGAGTCAAATCAAATATTAAATAGATATGTTTGAGTCAAATTGAATTATGTTAAATCTGCTTGAGCCTTAAATAATTTTGAAAATTTAAAATCCATATTTGTCTTGTATAATTTAATGTGATGTTCAGATGTGTGGATTCGGCCCAGTCATAATTTAAGTAATTACTATTATATTCTTGTATTACATGTGTTATTTATGTCAGAAGGTGAGAATAGAAAAAATATTAATTGGATATTCAATTTTCAATGAAAGCAAGTATTATAGGTTTATGCAATTACTAAATATACCATTGATTATTAATTTTTTTATAAAGTCATGCATACGGTCAGACTCGACTCTACGCGATACATTGCGTCTAGCGTTTCGACTTTGAGATTCTTTTGGCGATTTAAATAGTGGATACAGCTTTTTTTCTTTTCTTTTCTTTTAAATATAAAAATATGAGAAAAGAAGGGATAATGGAAAATTTAGTGAGGCATATATTTGTTAAGAACAATAATCAGTTTTATGGAGTATGAAGGTTTTGATAGTCGAAATTGTGATACGAATAAAGTATTTTCTGATTTTTTTTAAAATATTTTAAAATTTTAGAAAATAGAAAACCAACATATGAAACACCTAATATAAAATTCATGTTATCTAGTATCTCAATAGTGACATGTATCTTCTATTATAATTTATATATTTTTATCATAATTTTTTTGAATTTCATAAAAATGTTGGTATATTAAAACAATACACAAATGTCATAAAGCTCTTCATTTAATTATAAAATCATTTGTATACCACTCCATTCATTTTTTTTTTTCACAAAAAACTTGAAAATGGAAAGTATCTTAAAAAACAAGGCTTTTATTCATTTTCAGAAAAAAAATCACACAAACCACCTACAAATTATATTAATCACATTAACACATCTTTATTGAATTACATAAACATTGAATATTATTTCATTAAATTATTTTTAAAAATCCTAATTTGAGATAATCTTAGAGCTGAAATTAAAAAAATATATGAAAATAATTCAAATAGTCAACGTTTAAGAGAAAAATATTTAAACAAATACCTTTCACACTTGCAGAATTTGATTCTACACCTTTTTAAAATCATATTTAATACAAGACTTAACTCAAGAAACAGTAGAAATAGAGTTACAAAGTTTAGTCTAAATTGATTTTTTATGTCACTAAAGGGATTGAAGATTTTCGATCCATATTTTTGGTTATATTGGCCATCTTGGCCGAATTTCGTAAATGGGTGAAATTACCAAAATTTAACCTGTTTCTGAAAATCTTTGAAATTTGATTGAATTTCCAGCTGAAATTTGACAAATATTGATAAATATATATATTTTTAATTTCATCAATATTTATAAAATCATATTTGTTCATGTCCAACCTAAAAATTTCAGTTGAAAGACTCATGAACCATTAGTTTTATCGGTTGAATCACTATGCCTGCGTTTAGATCAAGTTAAAATAGGAGGTTCCATAAAGAACTTATAAAATAAGGGGTTTTCCCTTACCTTTACTTCCATTCAGAAATTTCTCTCTTCTATTTTTTTTTTTAAAATTAAAACCGCTGATATATAAAGGTTTTAGAAATTGATATTTAAACCCATATTATTTAGTAAATTTATAACGAACAGAACCCCTATATTTACCTTCCCTACCATTTAAAATACTCTATTTGTTAAATTTACAATAGAGATTAAACATTTCATAGTAGAATTATGAAAAAAATTAAATTTTATTTTATTTTATCTTTTACTCTATAATAATGTATCACTGCTCATAATATGTAGAACAGCCTCATTTACATGATCACTTGTTGGCACAGCCATATAAATAAATAAAAAATATATGGTGGGGCCATATGTTATTTTCTATCTCCATGTTCAATGTCAGATTTGTAGAATCATCTAATTGTTGATCATATTCGATATATAAGTGATTATATTTTTTTTTGTCATTCAGGCTCGTGTATCATAAATATTGTACAAATACAATCATTCATTTTTCTTATTTATTTTAATCAATAATTTGTATAAAAATTCTTCGACATATATTATTAAATTGTAAATGATAAATAATATTTAAGCGCATAAAAAATACAGAAGAACATAAATAATATATGATAATTACAATTTATACTTTTCATAAATAAGAAATAGAGATTGATTTCCCAATCGTTTAGTAGGAAAGTCAATTTACCCTATTTTGAATTTAGTTTTCAAAACGAGAGTAATTCCCACGTCTATTATTCAGATAACAGAATGAATTTACATTTTCAAAAGAGCCGTCGGTCAAATCCATTGGGCATATAGTCGGAGGGCAACCGGCCCCGCTCATGCCACGCGCGTATCACGTGACACATAGGCGATTTCGACGCCTTGCCGAGTACCAATCATCTATCGCCGTTGTCTTTGATTTCATCGTTGCTCCCTCTCCCGATTCGTTCCGATTACTCGCCCCGTCTATCATCCGTCTACGCCTCCGAGGTCAGCTGTCTCTCGATCTCCCCGGGATCCATCATCAAATCTACTCAGGTATTTCATTTCTCTAAACTTTCTCTTACTTACAAATCTCTTTCGCCCGAAGACTCTACATTGAAACGACGAAATGTTATCCATTTCTCAGTTCCTCCCCCTGACCTTTCCTTTTCTCATCAAAGATTCAAAGACCCCTTTCATGAATTCCTGATTCTGACTTTCCATTTCCCGATTCCAGTTAATCTGGAACTGCCGCTAGCAAATTTCACGCCAATTTGGTTATAGGGAGCTAATAACTTTTAGCTTGAGGTTTTTCTGCTTCTAATGATCAAAATCCCCAGCCACTAGCTTCTCAAATACAGTCCATTTTGAGGGCCCCTCTGCCCTTCCTAACTCTCGAGGGTGCAGTGGTTCCGCTTGCGCTTCCCGAACTCTCTATTAATCTATATGCAGAATTTTTGTGTTTGCACATACCTTGAGAGGGGTTTTTGATTTTGACACCATGATTTTTACTGAAGGGTACACTGGAATGCACCCTTTTTGCTAAATTCCGATTTTACTCCTCTCCAATACTCTCTCTCACAATCTGATCCTCGCAGACCCCATTGCAGAACACTTCTCTCTCTCACTGTTTTTCCCTTTCTCTGGTCTCCATACGTCTCTGACTCAATTCCTCCATCTCTAGGCGATCTTCATCTCCATGGAAGCGGCAATCCTCGTCTCCATCGCGGTAGCTCAGTCTTTTGTCTCTCTCGTCTCTAGACCTCTCTCTCAATTCCTCCATCTCTCCCCGATCCTCGTATCCATGGTGACAGTGGTCACCCTTGTCTCAACGGCCTAGATTAAACAATAAATCGTACTCCCAAGGCGTCAACATTTAAAACAATCTTTGCCCATCTCCTTTCTCTCACAAACATGTAACAAGAAGAGGAAGAAGAGAGATGCCAACGACTACATTTTTGTTGTTTGATCTCTTCTTCTCAATAGTGCTTCTCTCTCAACTTGCAATCTTGTTCATCCATCCACCTCTTCAGCTCCTCTGTTGTGTGTGTGTGTGAAGAGTTTTAGTTAAGAGAGCTGGCAAATTGTACAAACTTCATCATGACCACCTCCCCCCCCCCCCCCCCCCCCACACACACACACACACACACCCACACACACACAAAAGAAAAGAAAAAGTTTTGTCAAGTTACTTGACATGATAGATTTTTTGCATAGTTTTTAAAATCTTATGGCATGCAATGTGTATCTTATGATTCATATTATATCACAAGAAGAACAATTCATATTAGTTTAGTAATCTTACAATTTCCATGGATGATAGAATTTTGTCTCTTTGGTGTTTGAAGTGTGGTTTGGTTTATGAAGATTTTCGGCTTGATTTGTTGGAGGCCTAGAAGGGCCTTTGAATTCTTTGAGGGCATTCCAGTTTATTTTGGCGTTTGTACAACACTGGTTGGAATACACTAGTATAGTACTTTGGAACTTGGAATTTTGAAATTTGAATTCCAATCTATTAGTTATATATTTTTTAATACAATTTGCAATATATATTAATCTTTAATTTCCACCTAAGCTAAATGAGGTGTCAAAGTCCTCCACAAGACTTCAATCCACACGTCCAAGGAGTGGTGGAGTTGAATGGGGGAGTTCAAAACTCATTGGAGAAGGATTCATGCACCAATGGGAGAGTTCAAACTAACCAATGGGGAAAGATCATGTAGATCACGATGTGTCTTCAACCAATAAGAGATCTCCAACTCCATGCAGCTAAGAAGAGTCTCACAGGCCTAAGGGAGAGAAATCAGGGGTTCTAGGCAGCCATGAGGAGTTTCACATGTTTTTGGAAGAGTGAAAGTAGGAGAGGAGTTGCCCATGGCTAGGGTTCGGCTTCTCTTGACACATGTTCACTAAAACAGTCATAACTTAGGCTATGTAAGTCGAAATTGGCCAAACTTGGTCTTGTTGGAAAGGTCTTTGAATAAGCTTTCCTGCAAAGTTGTTGTACATTTTCTGCCATGGAGAAATTTTAGCCAAATTGGCTAAAATTTAGCTACTCTGCACCTCCTCCCTTGCCTTGTGCAAATCCCCCTTTGCATTAGGGTTTTGGCCGTGCAACTTTCCTCCAAGTAGGGTCCATTAAGCGCTTGGATGGGCCCTAGGCCCATGTGTGGGGTTCGTGGGGTCCACCTGCATAAAACATACCAATTTGAAATCCAAATTGGCTAGTTTACTCCACTTGCCATGGTAAAAAATGAAGTTCTCTTCTTTCTCATTTCCTGGTGTGATGTCCTCACCACATCTTAACCTAGTTAGTTCCTAGGTTGATTAGTACAACTGTCATTTTTGGTGACTCTGGAGGAGTAGCAACAAATTGCAAACCTATTCTGACGCAATTCCAATTCCAAACTGTTATAGTAACTTTGAAGTTTGAACTAATTATGACTCTAACTCTCTAAGGATACAATAATGCTTTGATCTACTCCAATTCAAGTCTGGAGCATTTTGGCACTCTAGGTCTCGCCGTTGATAACTTCGAACCTTAACGTGGCAAGGCGAAATGCACCAGGATTTGGAACCAAAATAAGCTTCACAGAAGTTTGGAGGAGAATCCTATTAGGTGAGGGAGTGCAAATAGCAAAGGAAAAATCCCATAATCAAGAGCAAGGTACTCCCAAATCCAAACGAAAAACTGAAAAAACAAGGGTGGGTCTGAGGATCAGTGTAAGGGGTTATGTACCTGAAAGCGAACCATCCAAAGTCTGGAGGGACGTCTGGATGGGGAAAAGGGGTGCATTACCAACATTACACAAAGGAAGGTATCAAGTCCCAAAGGAAGAGACCTTAAGGGCTTGAAAGGTTCATCCTAAGGGTTATGTACCTATAAAGCAAACCATCCAAAGTCTGGAGGGACGTCTGGATGGGGAAAAGGGATGCATTACCAATATTACCCAAAAGAAAGTATCAAGTCCTAAAGGAAGAGACCTTAAGAGCTTGGAAAGGATCATCCTAAGGGTGTCTAGAATGAAGGTATTCCTAAATTAAGGGACAAAGGAAGCTTTGCTGTGAAGTTATAACCACTTCAGAGGCGAGAGCAACTAAGATGGTGGTGAGAAAGGAAGCAAATTCGGATCAAGTAATGGTAATCTTGAACAATGAAACCGGGTGGGGTTCAAATATAAGCAAAGAAATCCCTTTGTACTGAACCAGGTTATTCATGATTCGGAGGGATCACCAAATGGGCAAAATGGGAGGCACTGAATTGGAGCCAAAGGAATGTTATCAAAATTCAGAGAAAGTATACCTTGAAAGAGTCCTAATGGATCTACAAAGGGCAGGTAATGATGAGAGCAATTTAGAGAACTTGGATCAAAGAAAGATCCCTAGTATTTAGAACAATCTATGATCCATGTGGTACGAACAACATGAAAAGTGTTGCAAAGGAGGAATTCTGTGTCCTCAACAATGCGCTGAGGTATTTGGAGCAAAATAGGGTGAGAGAACATTTTGTATTTTCATATTGCTTTAGTATAAGAATACTCTGAGGCCACAAGACCGGATCAAAGATATTTTGAATGGAGAGGCATCTGCCACTTCAGCACCATCACTAAGAACAATGGTCATATCCTTTCAAATTGCATAGCCACCTCAGCAATTTACAGTTTGTTTTGTGGAAGAAATTGCCCATGTCAAAAAGCATGGCAATGGAGGTGCAGTGTTTCCCAAGGTGACTCTTGACATCTTCTGACTTGAGTGAAAGAGATGCCTCGTTCTCTATACTGGTCATCTACATTATCAAACGTCTAATGCTTCATAAGTGCGCATACCTAGGCAGGAGTCTTGGAGTGTCAAATGGCTAAGACATCTATATAAAGTAGGGGTTGGCCTATTTTCCTCTGTACCTCATCTTTCTTTGGGATCTTGAATGCCATCATCTCCAATCACTGTTTTTGCCATTTCTAACCAAACCTTTTTAGCTAATTACTTCTACTGAAACAATGGATATGGAAGTCCCACATTTTGCAATGGATGATGCTTTATTCAATCCCCAACTCATCTTACCTTCTAAGAAAACTTGGATGTTGGATAAAGATACTTACACATGCTCTTTGTTGTCTTGGGAGAGAATGCTTCCATTTGGTGTTTCCCACTACTTGACTATGCCATTGACACTTAGGCTTTCCACTTCCATCTTCAATCTACAGGATAGCTAATACACATGATATAGCCTTTGCAGATTGGACCGATGAAATTCTTAGGAATGACAATCACTGGTGTGGCTTGGACAAGTAGGATTATTACAACTGGTCATAGTAACAAGATTACTGCTGAAGAAGGATTGAGTGCTTTTATCTGCCATGGCAAGTTTTTAGAGTGTGCAATCTGGCACATTTATCCTCTTGAGAGTTAAGATCGGTATCAATCTAGAAGACATCAAGATGTTGACATGGGTATCCATACGTGGAAGGTATTCGTTTATTGATTCGAGTGACACCATTTGTCACGGCCCAACCCAACGGAAACGTGAGAAACAATAATATATATTATTTTTTTAACTCTGAAGCATGCACAACTCATAGTCTAATCACGTGAGACCTACACGTGTTGCGAGATTCTTATGGATCTTAGGACTTATTGGACTTTTGATTTGATTGAACTGAATTATCAGCTGCCTACGTACTCCAATGGAGATAAGATCTTGCGTAGTTCTCAATTCATTTATTTCATGGAACTAACCCCGTGCTATTCATGATGTCACATCAAGATATTCTAATTACCCAATCGTGGGCCTCATCAGTAGAATAGATTTCATCTATCACGGGTTTATACCATCTATGGGAACACCGTCAACCATGGGATCAGTGTCACACATGGGATAAACCTCAACTATGGGACCTATACCCGAACATAAGTACATCCCTCCTCGGGGACAATACTCTAAATATGGGTCAAATCTCTATGGAATCAATGCCCTCCGTGGGAATATCTATCCACGGTATACAATATTCATCCATGGTCATAAAGCCCTTCATGGGAATAACCAGCCATGGGAAAATGATATCTATCCATAGAACCGTCTCATCCACCATGAGATCAATACGTCTACCATGGGACCACTATATCTATCATGGGGTCAATATGCCCACCATATAATCAATATCTAGGCATGATGTCAATATGTCTACTATGAGAACAACATCCATGTGATTCATCATCCATCTCTGGTAACTCTCCATCAGTGAGTATCATCTATCTATGGGTAATAATCATCCATGAATATAATCACTCCATGTGTATAATCCATCTATGGGCATAACTCATACATTCGTAGAACCAATACGTCTACTAGGGGACCAACATGTCCACCATAATACCAATATGTCTACAATGGGACCAACATGTCTACTATAAGACCAATACGTCTACCATAAGACCAACATCCCCGTATGAATCCAAACCACCATGGGAACTATCATCCATGGGTATACACATCCATCCCTGGTAACACTCTATCTGTGAATATAATCTATTTATGGGTATAAACCATCCATGAATATAATCCCTCATGGGTATAGTCCATCCATGGACATAACTAATCCAGGGGCACATCATCGACCATGGGATCTTCTATCCGTAGGAACAATACTCGAATAAATCACTACATGACTGCAACAACAATATCAAATCACCATATCATATCATAAACATACCACGACCCTTAGCAAGACTTAGGGCCCATGACTTATTAAGCGGGAGACCCACGACTGGCATGATCAAGTCTACCTTGCCCTGCATCCCTTCACCTCATGGGGATTCAGTCAAGGTCTAAGGCGGTCGGACCGCGTCTAATGAAGCTAGCACCAACCTCATGGGGTAAAATAGTATCTAGCTGTGCGCAACCACGCACAACAAGTGTGCAGAATAGTTGTAGGGGCGCCCTACAGTATATAACATGTAAGGGACTCACCCAGCGACAACAACCATAAGGGACCAAGTCTCCATGGAAAAACACCATTATCCCGAATACCTCTCTGTGTCAGGAAATCAAACATCACTATCACGTGAGGGACGTACCCATACCACGTCTCAATATCAAGTGACCAAGTCACCTAAATATCTCAATGCCACAGTCTCCGTATGTTCATATTAAGGCTCCTGTGGCTACTGTAGGCTTTACTCATGGAATCTATATATGTATCTCATCCTTTTAACTATACAAAGGTGAGACAGAATGATCTACTGATATGACAGTTTCATTTTTCAACGGACTGAGGCATTTTATTATCAATATCACGTGAGGGACGCACTCATACCACGCCTCAATATACTCAATATCACGTGAGGGACGCACCCATACCACGTCTCAATCATTAATATCACGTGAGGGACACACTCATACCACGTCTCAATCATCAATATCACGTGAGGGACACACTCATACCACGTCTTAATATAATCATCACGTGAGGGACATACCCATACCACATCTCAATATAATTAAGTGACCTGGTCACATACATCTTAGTGCCAAAGTCCTCATCTGTCCATCTTAAGAATTTTCACAGTTCTCTAGCCACTCTAGGCTTTACTCGAGTAACAAACATATATGTCTCATCATATCGGGACTCCCAAGGCATCATAACCTCTTCGGGCCGCCTTCGAGGGATCCAACATCTAGCATTAGAGTCTATATTAGGGAAGGTATATCCGACCAATCCCTTTCTACCCTTCACATTTGCTCAACATCTTACATCATCTTTATATAAATGGATGACACAATGTATCTTTTAATCGAGTTGAGGCACAATGCTCTCAGTTGCCTACGTACCACGTAGTGGATCAGATCAACCTTAGTTCATTGTTTTCATATTTGGATTGACATTGGGGAGTGATCATATTTTTACTTTGGGGAAATCAAACAAGGCTTTCTTAGCATTTACATTGCATTCCATGCATTCTCAATCATGCTAGCACATCCCCATTGTAGCACAAGTTAACCCCCTTGGGTTTTAAGATACTTGACCTGAACTCACCCATATCACTTAGTTTAATCCTTTACCAAGGTCCTCTTCAAATCATGGAAATTCGTTCTATACGTGGTTAGGTCAATCCACCACAACCATTATCAATATAGGTGCTCACTAGTGATGTACACATCATCACATAATCCAAGTATGGCATTAAAACACATTCGTCATGCTTATTATATGAGTTGCACATCTAAGAATTTCAATCACAATCATGAGAATTCATTTGATACATACATTACTCATAACTATACGCAAGTATAAGAAGTTATCAAGGCCTTACATTACACATCTTGGACAACCTTGATTTATCATACATTCTATCATACTTTGACATATTACAAATCTATGAATTCTCAATTGTAGTAAACATTTAATCATAGGGAACTTGGAAAACTCATACATATGTATCTGATACAATATATTCACATCAATCACACATAGGCATAAAGATGTCAAACCATAACCTTACCTAATTATGCATTGGAATGTGCATAAGGCAACATTCACTCAAACATATTATCACACACCTTGTGAGCATGGAATTTTACAAATATTCTCAGTGCTCTAAGTGTATGGCATTCTCCAATTTTACCCAATGTTATCAAACTTGAATCGTATCAAAATTGGTTTAGGGGTGTGAATCGTAAATCGAAAATCGTAAAATCGTACGATTCATATATCCTCTTATTCCCATAACCATTTTGTTGACCTGGGCCATTACACCATTGCATAAGAAGCAAAACACAATTTTTGACATACTGGAGGGATGTGGATGATACACTCCAAGGGAAATCCAGAGGGAAGTTTGGTTGACATATTGGCGTCTTGTCTTTGCACTGGAGAATGACCTTTTTTTTTGAAACAGTAACAAATGAATTCATTAATTAAGTATAATGTACAAATAAGATGGGCCACGTATAAAAGGGTTATACATGGCTATTCGATAGAATACAAAGAAAATAAAGAAATGCAATATATGTACACTACTCCTCAGTCAACATAGATACAATGAGGAGTCCCCGTCTCTCCATACACCCAAAAGAGATCCACGAACAGAACAACTCCATTGCAGGTCTTTGTTTTTGTACTTCCACCTTTAAGAAAGTCAGCAGTACTGTTCGCCGAGCGAGGCATGTGTGTGAAGGTGATACCACCCGTCCTACACAACCTCTTAATGTCCCTAACATTGTTAACCAACTTCTGGAGAATGGCCTTTGTGATGTGAACAATGATCCAAATTGAAAGGTACTACCAAAATTCAGTTTCATTGCTTTTCTGTACCAGTGACCTATCAAACTATCTACAGGCTTGGCAAGAGGGCGCCCCACATCGAGCTAGTGGAGGTTGCGTGCTGGCTGACTGCAGGGGAGAAGTTGGCCATGGCTTTGCAGCTTTTGGCCCAACTCCATGTAGACATATAGAACTACTGGTACTTATTGGCAAAGAAGTTAGAAGTCTCTATGGCATTGATTGGTTACCATATCTTTGAATTTGGGAACATTTCCTTGGTTTTTCATGAGGGCGAGAATTATATTTGGGAGATAGAATGAGAGGTGCAACCTGGTGGAATCAAAATGTGAACTCTACTAAAAATTTGAAGTTGCCTTGGCCTCATTGGCTGTTACACCCTTCATACACCAATCCAATCTGGAGCATTTCAATGATATAGTAGTGCTGTTGTGAATTGAGTGAGTCTTTGCCAGCTTTGCTGAAGTCCTTGGTGGTGGAACTCCTCCAACGTTAACGGATTTTGCCTAAATCCTGTGATAGGCACATTTTGTGGCCTAGGGAGAGATGACCAAGAATTGCAACATTCCTATTGAATAGGTGGAGTACAACCCCTATCACATGCTTGCAACTTGTTTTTGACCTAGATGTTTTGGGGGATGTCTGACCATGCTAGCAATTGAAGGGTTCCATTACTGAAGATAAATTGCATGGCCTTGTCATCATGTTTCCCCCTAATCATGATGCAAAATATTCTCAAGTCAGTAGCTTATCTTCAACCAAGAAAGGCTAAATTTGCTGCAAGTAGTGTGTAACATCAGAGTATGAGTCTGCGTGTTGCCAGTCCCTCTTGGTCATTTATTTGGCAATCTAAATGCAATTGTTCAAATTAGGAAGGGAAAAGCTATAGTCATCCCGATTGGCAAAAGTACCAGTAAAGCCTCCTGCAGCACCAGTGGCAGTTGGAAGAGGTAGGAATCATGGTTGCTGGTCATTAGGTCGAGCCAGAAATCAAGGACTGTATGTGCTATCAGATTTGGGCAACAAATTGGTTGAGGAAGGAGAAAATTGGCGATGACGTCAGTACAACCAACGTTATCTGTGTCTTCAAAAGATTCCAGAAGAAGGTAGCTCATACTATAACTTTATCATATTGAATTATCCATGTAGACTTTTATTTCCCTTTTTCATTTTTTTATTGTTCTCGTGTACGAAGGTTGATCCAAATTATGCCCAAGCAATAAAGTAGCAGCAACTGGTAACTCAAAAGTCTCCAATATCATCTTAAAATGAGCCTCAAGTATAGGAATCCTTTGAATTAGAGTGCACACTAGAAGAGTTGAGTGAGAAGAAAGTGACTGAAATCGTGTATGACATGTATAATGAACATCAATGGGATGCTATAACCGTTGCTACCTTCATAAAGTGGGCAAGCAACTGAAGCTAGAAGAAAAGAACTTGGCTTTAGAAAGAGGAGGCCAAAAAAGTGTGCCGGTGACAGATCCTGGCCGGCCAAGAAAAAGATATTCAATGGAGCCGTGCCAGAGAAGTAGTTGAGTCTGGATCCAGTGTGTTTGACCAGCTATCCATATAACTTGGTCCAGCATAGGTAACCATTCTTTTCGAGGAGAGGTTGGATCATTGGGAACTCTATTGATGAATGACTCTCAATATGTTTCAAGTATGAGTTTAACAGAAGAATAGCTGGCTCAAACAATAGTTTCTTTTTGGCCATGTGCAACAATCCTTTTTTTATTCAATCATCCATTCCAACTCATCCATTTCTTCCATCAGTGAATGGCCAACTGCCCATTTCTCCATCCATTATCACCACCATTCATCTATCAATTGTTTATTCCACAATCCTTGCATCCATTCCATCTAAAATATTTTCCACCTCTCAACTGTCCATCTAGGCAGTAGGGGTGAGTCTGGATTTTCAATTGGCCGATGATCCACAACTTGATGCAGGTGCAGCAACCCTGATGCTAGTTCTAGAAATTCATCTCCATTTACAAAATGAAGAGAGGTAGGAAGTGTCTTGGGTTGAAGTAGAGCCGGAACCAAGGACATTGAATGCAGAGTAAAAAGATGGAAGGACTAAGAGGGTTATCACCACATTAGGAGCAAGAGGCTATGCCCCAGATCAATCGGTCAACTGAGCTGCCATACAAAATTAATTGGAAGAATGTGTGCAATGTGTGTGCATATTTTTGTAGTCTTACAGTATATTGTACTGTGGGAGAGTTGACTTTACATGTATACTCATTTTACTTTTTTTAGTGTAGAGAATTCTCTATTTAAGAGGAAGATTGTAACCCTTTTGATATATCAATAAAATCTCAACTTTTCTTTCCATTCATTCTCATTTTTCTTCTAGTTCTTCAAATCTTATCATGTTATGTAGAGCGAGGTTCTAATTTTTTTCCATTGGCACTTGAGGTTGTCTTTTCAACATTACCATTCATCATATCATTTAAGTGGGTCTTGCTGCAAGATCTTATCTACATCTAGGCATTTTCTTGAAGGATATTTTCTCCCAAGAATTATTATTATTATTGGGATTTTTGGCATCCTTTTGGTCAGTGAAAATCATTATTTCTTCTATGGAAAAATTGCAAAGTAGTTTGTAGTATTTTTATCAAGATTGTGCAAATTCGTGGATATTTGGAATCCAACGACCCGTGGTACCATTGTTATTTTTTGGTCCTCCAGCCATTTGTGATGTCTAATTTTTATTGGAACACTGTGGGGCCCAAACATTGATCTCCTGCTTTTGCTGTCTGGGATGTCAAGCACCACTGCAACCCCTAGTTTCTATTTGCCTGCAGTTCATTGGTTGTTCGGATACTGTCTGCTTGCTGTCCGCCTGATATGACAAGAGGAGTGATTTGTATCGGTTTAGTAATCTTACAGTTCCCATGGGTGATGGGATTATGGAGCTATTTGGAGAATGCATGAAACTTTTGCTTTTGATGGTTCTTAAGGCTTGAGTTGTAGGGCATATAAGAGTTAGATTTTTTTGGAGACTTTTTAGTTTATTGTTTTTACAACATTAGTTGAAGTGTATACCAATATTATTATTTTGGAAGTTGGAACTTTGAAATTGAGATCCAATGAAGAGGGATATATTCTCATACTTTATTTTGCAATCTATACGAATGTTAACTTAATATTGGAGAAAATTGGAGGAGCCTGAATGGATAGCTCTGGCTTCCATAGGATTAGCTTAACCTCTACGTGGGGTGGGGATATCCATGTTATTCCAAAAAAAAAAAAAAAATTTAGAATTGCTAATATTATTGTTGTTTAGATATCCTCTATGTTATTTCATATATTATATATCTTTGGGGGAAATACTTATGAATTTTATGATTCTTTGGTTTATGATTCATGATTTGTGATTCAAGACACAAAAAGAATTTACCATGTGATTTGATTTGCACAAGTTGGTCTGTATGGTCATGGTGTCAACCATGTGGACTTGGAGGGTACAGAAATGAAGATTAGCACAGTTAGATAATCTCTTAGATCAAAACTGCTCTGGGTACCATGTTGTTTTCCCTGAAGAATGAAGGTTTAAATAGGATTAGAGAAGAAAATGAGCAAAAAGAGTGATGAGGGAAACGAAAACGTGGGAAAGCGGGAATGGGACTGATGACTTGGTGTGTTGGCTGAGATGGTCATTACCCATTTCTATTATAATCAAACTTAACCTGTTACAGGAAATCTCAACTAATCAAATTTAAACAGAATTATAGATATGAATAAAAAATAACTAATGCTTCTAAGGTGTATTTGGGGGGCTGATGGTGCTTCACTAATGGGTGCACTACAGGAGTAAAGAAATGAGTTAATAGGGACTTGATGCCTTTCATATCCATAAGGTTGATTCTCCGCACAATCCCAGTATGTTGGTTCAGTCATCTGTATACAACTAAGCGTGAAGGCAAACAATTTGAAAAGATGGACGATGAGATGAATTGGATGAAAACAGAAAGGAAAGAATATCCTCTTCTTGAGTCTTCCTTATCTTGGCATTCTCAGCTTCAATCATGAATGGTATTGCCCTTTCCAATCTCTAAAGTGGAAGTCTTGCTGGATCTATAGTGGAGTGGTCACCAATTTCTCTAACTCTAGAAAACTTGTTGGTTCTTATTTATATATTACAAGCTTCCAACATTTTGAAGAAATGCATCTAATTCTGTATACGACTGAAGTTGTAAGAAATGTTTATATGGTCTTTTTCTTTTGTTAAATGCCAGTTTATTCCCAAGTCTCTCATGATTGTTTTATTTAAGAAAAAAAAAGGCTGTTGAGTTCTAGATCATTCTATATTTCATCTTTATTGCAGAACAATGGTTCGAGGAAGGGATGCTTGTTGGGAGCACTGCGTCTTGGTTGATGCAACAAGACAAAAAGTTCGGTGTAACTATTGCCAAAGGGAATTTAGTGGAGGGGTATACAGGATGAAATTTCATCTGGCTCAAATCAAGAACAAAGACATAGTCCCATGTACTGAGGTCCCAAATGATGTAAGAGATCTGATTCAAAACATACTGAGCACTCCTAAAAAACAGAAGAACCCCAAGAAGCCGAAAATAGATCGGACACTTAATGGTCCACAAAACAGCTCTTCTGCTAGTGGTGGTGCACATCCCAATGCTCTATCTAGTGGACAGCATGGTAGCACTTGCCCATCATTGTTATTTCCTCATTCTTCACCAAGTGCAAAGCTAACTCTGGATGATGCTCAAAAGCAAAAGCAAGATGATGCTGATAAAAAAATTGCTTTGTTTTTCT
Organism: Chimonanthus praecox; assembly: GCA_022113865.1. Classification (NCBI taxonomy): domain Eukaryota; kingdom Viridiplantae; phylum Streptophyta; class Magnoliopsida; order Laurales; family Calycanthaceae; genus Chimonanthus; species Chimonanthus praecox. Next base: position 22,998,447 of record CM039094.1, on the reverse strand, counting down.
TTCACAACTCTATTCCCTTTAGTGCTTCCAAATCCATGTATTATCAGCCAATGGTGGATGCAATTGCTGAATGTGGGGCTGGCTACAAGGCTCCAAGTTATGAAAGATTGAGATCCACTCTACTGGAAAAGGTGAAAGGTGATGTAAATGAAAGCTATAAAAAATTTAGAGATGAGTGGAAAGACACAGGTTGCACGATTTTGTCGGACTGCTGGTCAGATTGTAGGTCAAAATCATTTATTGTTTTCTCGGTTACATGTCCAAAAGGGACACTGTTTCTTAAATCAGTCGATGTTTCTTCTCATGCTGACGATGCTCGTTATTTGTTTGAGTTACTTGAATCGGTTGTTGTTGAGGTTGGTGTGGAAAATGTTGTTCAAGTAATAACAGACAGTGCAGCCAGCTATATTTTTGCTGGAAGGCTTCTCACGGCCAAGTATCCTTCTTTGTTTTGGTCTCCATGTGCTTCATATTGTATTGATAAGATGTTGGAAGATATCAGCAAGCAGGAGTGGGTCAGTTTGGTCATGGAGGAGGCAAGGAGCATCACAACGTACATATATAGTCATGCATGGATTCTAAATATGATGAGAAAATTTACAGGCGGAAGAGAATTGGTTCGAACCAGAATTACTAGATTTGTAACGAACTTTCTGTCCTTGAGGTCCCTTGTAATTCAAGAAGACAATTTGAAGCATATGTTTTCCCATCCAGATTGGCTATCATCCATATATAGTAGACGGCCTGATGCCCAGGCCATCAGATCGCTGTTATATTTGGAGCGGTTTTGGAAATCAGCACGTGAAGCTGTCAGCGTGTCTGAGCCGCTTGTAAAAGTTTTGAGGATGGTGGATGGGGACATGCCTGCTATGGGCTATATCTATGAGGGCATTGAAAGGGCCAAATTGTCAATTAAGGTCTTTTATAAAGGCGTTGAAGAAAAATATATGCCAATTTGGGAAATAATCGACAGGAGATGGAATTTGCAACTTCATTCGCCATTGCATGCAGCTGCAGCTTTTCTTAATCCTTCTATTTTCTACAATCCAAGTTTCAAGGTTGATTTGAAGATGAGAAGTGGGTTTCAAGAAGCAATGATGAAAATGATTATAGAAGACAAGGACAAGGTTGAATTTACCAAGGAACATCCACTGTATATAAATGCACAAGGTGCTCTGGGGAGTGAGTTTGCTATCCTGGGAAGGACACTGAATTCCCCTGGTACAGGCCTTTCTTTTTCTTCCCCTCCCTTTTTTTTGAGTGAATTAATGTCCTCACCACATTCCAATTTTCCGGTGAATTTGTCATTTCTGGCAGATTCTTGAAACATCATATCTGGTGCTTTCACATATGACCATAATTACTCTTGCAATTAGATCGCTTATCTTGGCAGATAGATGGTTGTTCATTCTGCTGTGTTGGGATGAATAGAGTGTTGAAGTTGAAAATCTTATTTTATGGGTTAATAATTTTCCTACTTTCTATCTGAAATCACTATAAGTGATTGGCACCGATAATCATTTATGAAGAAAAGATAGGAAAACGTCATATTTATTTGATTTTTGATCTGTAACATGCTTTCACTGTTATCTACTGCATCTCTCTTCAGGTTTCAATTTTACATTTTCATTGACTTTCACAGCTTATCCTCTTGTATTATTGAAACATTATGTTTCTTGTTTAACTCACCATTCTTGCATTTATCCTTAGGTGATTGGTGGGCTGGGTATGGTTATGAAATTCCTACACATCAAAGGGTTGCAATACGGATACTCAGCCAACCTTGTAGTTCTCATTGGTGCAAGTGGAATTGGAGCATTTTCGAGAACATGCATACCAAAAAACGCAACAAGATGGAGCAGGAAAAGTTCAATGATTTGGTTTTTGTGCATTGCAATCTCCGGTTACAGGCAATCACTCAGAATAGGGATGGGAAATGTAAACCTGTTATTTTTGATGAAATAGATGTTAGTTCCGAATGGCCTACAGAGTTTGAATCATCTTTAGTTTTCTTGGATGATTCATGGTTAGACAATCTACCATTTGAATTCCAAGGTAGTCCTTCAACTTATGAATAAGTTTATGAAATGCAGAGTGAAAATTATTTGTGTTTTTTGTATTATATTTCAGGGTTCATAGATGTTCAATTTAATCCAGTAGCTTGGTAATTACTTCTGATTTCTGTTCCTCAAACCTGTTTCAACACTGCACATCAGATTTCTTTAAAAAGATTAGTCAAATTCAAACTACCTGATAAGTATTTTATTTGATACATACAGGTACATCCATGAGTGTCACCTAGTATATTAATCATATGTTTCTAATCTACGATATTGTCATTACAACTATAATTATTATCATATTCATTCAGCTTGGTCAACCTGTTGAAAGAAACACCTGGCTTTGAGCCTAAACTTAGCATCTAAAGTTCTGTCCAGTAAATTAATCTATAACATTATCATCTTTATTATTTTTGTGTTTGTCAACCTGGCCACCCCTATCAAGCTAAACACTTCGACTCATGAAAGAAAAATTTGACAACTCTTTGATTGTGGATTGCCCCACTTGTATTCAAGAATATTTTGTTCCCCAAAACAAGGTTGAACCATCTAATAAGATGAATCACAACTAGGGTTGAAACTCGACCTGCATGATCTGATTCATAAAATCAGTGGGTTTGAGTTATCTATTTGCATATCTCAGATCGGATTGGATTGGAAAAAAACGCATATGAAATTTGAGTTAAAATTTAAGATCAATCTGACAATAATCGGCATGATCAGGAACATCACAGATGCTATCTTCTACTCAAAAGATGAATCTAGTGATGAAGAAGTTGAAAAGACCTATATGGACATAGCAACTGATGAAACAATTGATACAAGCATGTTTCTAATTAGGTATTGTTTTCATTAAATAAACGCTCGTTCTATTCATGGGAAGAGAATTAAAAAAAAAAAAGAAAAGTTGGGTGGGTCTGTATTTTTTTCTTCTTCTCAAAGGGCCATTAATAAGATGTTGATTCTATTAATTAGACTGCATTTCCAATCACATGCCTAGTCTAAGCTCACTGAGTCATGAGCCTCATGACTCAGTTATTAACTTATTATTTTAATATATTTATCATTCTGTTAAGTATATTTTCAAAATAGATGAAAATGTTTTAAAAGCTGAAATGATGTTTGATCCTAGAATAGATGAATTATTAGAAAATTTTGATATTGATAAGATTAAAAAATTTCAAGAAGCTTTTATAAAAGATTTAAAAATACTCAAAAAACAAATGACTTTTTTTGAATGGTATGATTTTAAATTAAATAAAAATAATCAACAAGAGCAAAAATACCTAAAAGTATTAAAAGAAAAAATGAATGTCTGGAAAACAGCTTAAGGAGAAATAAAAAACAGCATTCAGCCTCCTCAAGAAAATATTAGGATAACTCAAAATGTAATTGCAACGCCCTATAAAGATGTTTCAGCTATAAATAAAAAGACACAAATTGACCCTGAATTCTTTGCTCATATAATGAATCAAAATAATTTTACAAATACTTATTTACAGACAATTGCAGAACAAACTACTAGAATAGAAGATAATCTAAATAAAAATGAAAAATTTAAAGAAAAAATAAATGAAAATGAATTAGTTATTGAAAAAGGCTTTACAAATATTTTAAAAGTAAATCCCAATGTCATTCTTAAAAAGGAACCAATTAAGGTAAATACTTCAAATACTTCTGAAGAAGAATTAATAATGCATTTAACCAAAATATTAAAAACATTAAATCAAACTCCATCAGCGTCCATGGTAACAATTGAAGCCTTAGAAGATTTAAAAACAGAAGATGATGAGATAAAAATTAACAAATTAAAATTTAATAATATCTATAACAGAAGATCAAATTTCTTAAAAAATGAACAACCTCAAACAATAAGTCCTAATTCTTTTGATGGAAGTAGTATTTATGAATGGAACTTAGATGGATTATCAGTAAGTCAAAAAATGCAACTCTTACAAAAAATGCAAATGTACGCTAACATATTAAGAACATTTGGAAATAGTGAATTAGATATATGTGAACTAATAATATCCGGTTTTACAGGACAATTAAATGATTGGTGGACAAATTATTTAAATGATGAACAAACAAAATTAATAAAAGAAAATATTAAAAAAGATGAAGGTGGACAAATTTTATATTTACCAAACGGACAAACCATAAATGATAGTGTAACATGCTTATTATTTAACATAGGAAGACAATTTGTAGGAAGATACCCAAGACTTGAACATAACATGAGAGACTATCTAATTAACTTAAGATGTAGATCTATGTCTCAATTTTCAGAATATCATGACTATTTTACTAATACTGTTTATAAAATGACTGATTCATCTAATGTCTTTTGGAAAGAAAAATATATTGCTGGATTACCTACTTTATTTGGGAAAAAGGTAAAAGAAAAACTAATAAAAAATCCCATAGGAGAAATAGATTATAGAAAATATACTCTAGGAGACTTACATCAAGTAGTTAATCAAATAGGTTTAGAAATATGTAATAATTTAAAACTCGAGAAGAAAATCAAAACAGAACAATACTTTAATAAAAAAGAAATGGGTGATTTCTGTGATCAGTTTGACCCCTTCAAAGAAAATAAAAAAGAATAAACAAAATAAAAGAAATAATATTTTTCAACAAAAAGATAAAAAATCTTATAGTAAAAGAAATTACAAGAGACCTCAAAATAAAAAATACAAAAATCAAGACAAACCCTAATCAAGCAAGAGAAAACCAACCTCTAAAGATAAATGCTATAAATGCGGGAAAACAGGTCAGTTTGCAAACACATGTTATAAAAATAAAAATCAAAATTACAAAAAAGGAGTTAAAACTATTTTAGAACAATTAAATGAATTAGTTCTATCCTCTACAAATAGTGAAAATGAATCTGAAAACTCTTACTTTTCTTATGAATCAGAAAGTGAAAATAATTTAATAAATAACCTTATGGATCAATTTGATACAAATAAAACAAACAAATGTAAAGAAAACCCAAACTGTAAGTGTAATATTTGTCTAATTAGAAATTATGAAGACTCATATGGTTATGAAGATATAGATGATCTATAAGACTCTGACTCTCCTTCTATAAATGTTCTAAGTAAAAAAGACCAATTAACACTCGACACTATAATGGAAATAAAAGATCCAGAAAAACAATTTCTAGAATTATAGAATTGCAAAATGACAAAGTCCAAACTGAGAAATAGCCAAGCCAATTACCCAAAGTATAATAAGACCCATACATGAATAATATATATAAAATGTTAGATGATTTTGAAGAAGAACCTAAATCAATAACCATAACAGATTTACAAAAAGAAGTAAAACTTTTAAACAATGAAATTAAAGAATTAAAAAGAAATTCAGATTTACATAAAATGAGATTAGAAATACTAGAAATAAATGTTAATATTCCTTTTCAAGATAAAACTGAAAGCTCAAATCCTGAAAACATAGGAAATATAGAAGATACTCTATTAAATGAACTAACTGTAATAACTTATAGAAAATGGCATGTAAAAGTAAATTTAAAATTAGAAGATGGATATAATAAAAAACCAATAGCTTTACTAGATACTGGAGCAGATATAAATTGTATAAATGAAGGAATAATACCATTAAAATATTTTGAAGAAACGAAATATAGTGTAAATTCTGCAAATGGAAAAGAAATAAAATTAACCTATAAAATTCCTAGTGTGACAATTTGTAAAAAGGAAAAATGTATCCCGAATATATTATTATTTCAAATGAAAGGAATGACTGAAGACTTAATTCTTGGAAATCAATTCTTAAATGAAATAGCACCTTACTTAACAACAAATGACGGTTTGTTAACTACATCATCAGATGGAACCGAAATAATCTTTAAGTTTGTTTCTCAACCAAAAACAAAAACTATAAATAATATCAATCGCATAATTTTGCAAAAAGAAACTTTTAAAGCTGATCTTCAATCATCTATAAAAAACTTACAAATTACTAATCACCTTACAGACCCCTCCTTTTTAATTAAAAAACAACATTTTGAACAAGAACTCACTTTAAAATGATGTTTTGATCTCCCTCACGCATTTTGGGGGCGTAAAGAGTATATTGTTTCTTTACCATATATAAAGGATTTTAATGAAGCAAAAATACCAACAAAAGCTAGAGCTGCACAAATGTCTATTGAACAACAAGAAATGTGTAAAAAAGAAATAATGGATTTAAAAAAGAAAAACTTAATTCGTGAAAGTAGTTCTCCTTGGAGTTGTACCGTTTTTTATGTTAATAATGCTGTTGAACATGAAAGAGGAGTTCCTCGTCTTGTAATAAATTTCAAATCATTAAATAAAGTTTTGCAATCAATAAGATTTCCGATTCCAAATATACAAGATATTTTGCATAGAATCTATAATGCTAGAATATGTTCTAAATTCGATTTAAAATCTGGATTTTGGCAAATCCAAATCAAAGAAGAAGACAAGTATAAAACTGGTTTTGTTGTACCTTCTTGTCACTATGAATGGAATGTAATGCCCTTTGGTTTAAAAAATGTTCCTTCTGAAGTTCAAAAAATAATGACAGAAATATTCAATCCTTTTAGTCAATTCATGCTAGTTTATATTGATGACATTTTAATATATTCCGAATCAATAACTCAACATTGGAAACATTTAGAAATTTTTAAGAAAACTGTTATAAGAAATAGTCTCGTTTTGAGTCAAAGAAAATGAAATTATTCCAAACTGAAATAACTTTTATAGGTTTTAAATTAAAAAACAATACAGTAGAACCTGTTAATAGAGTAATTGAATTTAGTGATAATTTTCCTGATGAAATAAGAGATATAAAACAATTACAAAGATTTTTAAGTTGTTTAAATTATGTTTCAAATTTCTACAAAAATTTAGCTGAAGATAGAAAAATTCTGCAACAAAGATTAAAAAAGAATCCTCCTGCTTGGAATGAATCTCACACTAAAGCTGTTCAAAGAATTAAACAAAAGGTTAAAAATCTTCCTTGTCTAAATTTAACAAATCCTGAAGCTTTTAAAATTGTTCAAACTGATGCTTCTGAAATTGGTTATGGTGGAATTTTATTACAAAAAGAAGATAATCAAGAAAAAATTGTTAGATTTATTTCTGGAACTTGAAATCCAATACATGCTAATTAATCAACAATAAAAAATGAACTTTTAGCAATTGTTTTAAGTATTCAAAAGTTTCAACTTGACCTATTAAACAAAAGGTTTCTATTAAAAATAGACTGTAAATCTGCTAAATAAATAATTGAAAAAGATGTTAAAAATTTGACAAACAAACAAATATTCGCAAGATGGCAAGCCATCCTTAGTGTGTTCGATTTTGATATTGAATATGTTAATGGAATTAATAATTCCCTTGCTGACTTTCTTTCAAGAGATTTTCTGCAGAAAATGCTAAAGAATTCTTCGAAGAAGGACAAAGAATAGCGAAATTATATCTCTACTTTGTAGGGATTGTTTTCTTTTTACTCTTCTTTAACTTCCTTTTCAAACATCTGTTAAAAGTTATTCTGATTATAATCCTAGTCAAATTCTTCTTCTGAAAATACAACATCATCAAAGCCTTTGAGGCCCTCTTCTCCTTTTCAAAAAGCCCAACATTTGCAACAAATAATGAATACTGGCTCTCCATTTTCTCCCAGACCATCAAGACCTAATGTGTATGAAAGACATGCTCTTTGGGGAAACCCTGCTTCTCCCCAATTCCATCATTCAACATTTGTTCCTATTATTCGTCCTTCTGGACCAACATCTGAATTTCAGACTTCTTTTAATCATTATAACCAGCTCATTTATACTTTGCCTGATGCCTGCCATCCTGAATCAGCTACTCTTCAAGAAATCATTCCATTATGCTTTTCTCCTGCCAATTATGTTCGCACTTCTCATCCTAGCCATCTTATTTGAGACTAACAACTGTGCTCTTGATCACTTTGTTAAGGATCAAGGACAAAATTGTTTTGAAGGATATTTTCCAAACAACTGTGAAATTGCTTATTCGAAATTAAAAAATTTGAAAATAATTTCTGAAGAACAATGGGAATCCCTACTTTTTCAACACAAGACTATTTCCAGACCTAGTTTTCATGATTTAGTTTTCAATTACTGAGATTACATGAATGCATGGGAAAATATTTTATTTTATCAAAATTCTGCCTTTCTTCATTCTTGGTTTATTCGTATTAAAGTTGAAAAAATTGATGAAATTCCTTTATGGTGGTTTTCAAAATTCTGGACTCCTTTTGGAGCTCAAAAACATGTTCTTCCAACAACAACTGTTAAAACAATATTTGAAAAATATGTTTCTCTTTTAAAAAATGAAAACAAAAGTCTTTTTTATTCTATTAACCTTGCTTTTGATGATTGGTCTACTATAATGTTTTTCTCTTATTTTAATATCCCTTGGATTTGCAAATGGGTATTTGAAAAAAGAATGGATTTAGCCCCTCCTGTTTTATCAAGAAAAATTGAAGTTAGAAATTGGGAAAAATTCTGTTTTGATGGAATTATTGCCTTCGGGGCTGAAATCTGTGAAACATCTGCAACAAATGCAACAACTGAAACAAATGCCATGAGATCCAGTGGTAGTTTCTTAGAAGCACTTAATGGTTCTACAACAAATGTAACAAATGCAACACCTGCTAGGATAACTTCCCTATTTTCAAAAAAATCTTTAACATCTCCCTCTTCCTCTTCCCCTTCTCAACATATTTCTAAAGAATCTCTCCTCACTGCTGCTGATATGCTGAAGCTAAAAGAAGATTAGATGAAAGAGATCCTTGCTCAAATTGGTAAATCCGAGCAATCTGAGAAATCTGAAGAATCTTTTGCAACAAAAGCCCAAGTCTTCTTAGCTGATAATCAATTTGCTGCTTTACAACGTCTGCCTGAAGATGACATTGAAGATGAAGAAAAATCAACATCTGCCAAAGCAAATCCCTTCATCTCTGTCAAAGGAAAGAAAAAGAAATAAAATACATGTATAAATACAACATCTGTATTTTATACTGTATTCCATCATGAGGCCTCTGACCATTAGACAACAAATGACAACAGCTGATGTCATATTTGAAAAATGAACACTCACACAGTATAAAGTTACCTCCACCGACTGTCGGCAACATCCTGACTATTGATGAAAAGATGACTCCTCCATCTACTGCCACGTATTTTTCCACTCCACTGAAAGAAAGATGAAGACAAATATCAACAAGATTCCTCTTCTTTTGTAACTTTTCTTTAGATGAAAACACCTGTCTCTTATCTTTTTCTTTTGTTAATCTGGTAACACCTGTCTCTTCTGGAATGCTCTCATGCATTTATAAATGAGACGATTCTGAGTGAAAATGGTATCAGAGCCAAGAACCTTCTGCCTTGAGCAAATTCTCTCATTTCTCTCTCAATGACTATTCTTAATTTGTAATAATTCTCTTCTGTAATAACATCTGGAAATTCTGGCAAATTTCTCTGGTATAATCTCTTTTCTTTAAAATGAATGTTTAAATTAGATTTATTTTATTTTGTTAGTAAATATATTTTTAGTACGGTTCGTAATCCAGCAATATATTTTTCTTACCAAAAGACATTAGATGAATCAGTCATTTTATAAACAATATTAGTAAAATAGTCATGATATTCTGAAAATTGAGACATAGATCTACATCTTAAGTTAATTAGAGTCTCTCATGTTATGTTCAAGTCTTGGGGTATCTTCCTACAAATTGTCTTCATATGTTAAATAATAAGCATGTTACACTATCATTTATGGTTTGTCCGTTTGGTAAATATAAAATTTGTCCACCTTCATCTTTTTTAATATTTTCTTTTATTAATTTTGTTTGTTCATCATTTAAATAATTTGTCCACCAATCGTTTTAATTTTCCTGTAAAACTGGATATTATTAGTTCACATATATCTAATTCACTATTTCCAGATGTTCTTAATATGTTAGCGTACATTTGCATTTTTTGACTTACTAATAATCCATCTAAGTTCCATTCATAAATACTACTTCCATCAAAAGAATTAGGACTTATTGTTTGAGGTTGTTCATTTTTTAAGAAATTTGGTCTTCTGTTATAGATATTATTAAATTTTAATTTGTTAATTTTTATCTCATCATCTTCTGTTTTTAAATCTTCTAAGGCTTCAATTGTTACCATGGACACTGATGGAGTTTGATTTAATGTTTTTAATATTTTGGTTAAATGCATTATTAATTCTCTTCAGAAGTATTTGAAGTATTTACCTTAATTGGTTCCTTTTTAAGAATGACATTGGGATTTACTTTTAAAATATTTGTAAATCCTTTTTCAATAACTAATTCATTTTCATTTATTTTTTCTTTAAATTTTTCATTTTTATTTAGATTATCTTCTATTCTAGTAGTTTGTTCTGCAATTGTTTGTAAATAAGTATTTGTAAAATTATTTTGATTCATTATATGAGCAAAGAATTCAGTGTCAATTTGTGCCTTTTTATTTATAGTTGAAACATCTTTATAGAGGGTTGCAATTACATTTTGAGTTATCCTAATATTTTTTTGAGGAGGGTGAATGCTGTTTTTTATTTCTCCTTTACCTGTTGTCCAGACATTCATTTTTTCTTTTAATACTTTTAGGTATTTTTGCTCTTGTTGATTATTTTTGTTTAATTTAAAATCATACCATTCGAAAAAAGTCATTTGTTTTTTGAGTATTTTTAAATCTTTTATAAAAGCTTCTTGAAATTTTTTAATCTTATCAATATCAATTTTTTCTAATAATTCATCTATTCTAGGATCAAACATCATTTCAGCTTTTAAAACATTTTCATCTATTTTGAATTCTTCTTGTTATAAATTGTCATCAGTTATTACTCTTATTCCTAACATATCCTCAGGAGACAAATTAACAGTATCAGATTTTTGAGATTCCGTTCTTCTATAAACAGGTTGAGCTATGTCGATTTTTTCATAATCTTGGTTGTTAGGGTAATTAAAATTTGGATAGGTATTATAAATAGGAGGGATAGGCTTATTTAATAAAGGCATTTCTTCACTTTCATCTTCAAATTTTATTTGTACTGTTCCATCTTCATATTGTAATATACTACTAGCTTTTGATCCGATTTTTAGAGTTGGTAAACATAATTCAAACAATTTCCAATCTCTAACTATTTCAATTTTATCAAGTGTTGGCCTATGTGGAATTATAACTTTATTTCTAAAGTTAGTTTGAAAAAGAGTGCATTCATTTTTTATTAAATTACTATATGCAATATTTGAATTAAAAGTTTTAATGGTTTTATAGTATATTCTATACATTATTCCAATGTTTTCACTACTTGGATCTATATCAAAACCTTTTATTTTAACTCCTAATTGAACAACTTTATGTATGTTTTTACTTGTTAAAGGAATTGTTAATATCCCGAGAAAGGTATCTGTGACATTGGTTCCAACAAGGCAAGAGATGTTGTTAAAAAAATCATTTGATCAAAGAATATGAAGGAGAATCATTTCGTTTCCACATTGGAGGTGTGAGTGATCCTACGTATAAATGAAATCACCCGTAGGTTTATAAGGTAAACTTGTGAGAAGTTGAACTAAAAACTTTTAAACTAATTCTAAAAACTTTGATCAATTAAGCTACTCGTATAGATTCGACATTTCACAGTAACTCAGTGGAGAGAAGTCCTACAAGTCTCTAAATTTGAAAGAGATTTTTTCCTTGTCATTTTTTTAAGAGAAGAATATTTCACAATCTATTTTGAAAGGGAGCACTTACACACACTCAGATTTTCTGCCTCTACACACCCAAAATCAGATTTTCAGGTGAAATTACGATTTTACTCCTGCGTTTTCATTCATTCGAATGAATGTCCAACTGTAATTTCAATTCATTCGAATGAATGGGCTGAGCAGTAATACGGAATACTGCTCAGTCCATTCAAATAAACGAATCATTCGAATTAATGAGGCCCATTCATTCAAATGAATTAATCATTCGAATGAATGAGGCTCAAATGAATGGGCGTCATTCATTCAAATGAACTATTCATTCGAATGATTTAAATAATAAAATTTATTTTAAAATTTTACACTTATTTTTTAAACACTGTGTATTTCCAAAATTTCTCAAATTAAATATCCGGACTAATTACGATAACCTGATAAAAATACTTTAAGACTTCAAGGTCTTTTGACACTCCTAAATATTTAAAACACAATATTTTACAAATAAGAGTATCCCTAGGGTGTGCCGAAAACACATTTAGCAGTGTCAAAAGACCTTTAAATCTTAAAATATTTTTATCAGATTATCATAATTAGTTTAGATATTTAATTTGAGAAATTTTGAAAATACACAGTGTTTAGAAAATAAGTTTAAAATTTTAAAATAAATTTTAACTGAATACTTTTAACGGGAATCAACGTTCATTCAGTTAAAATTTATTTTAAAATTTTAAACTTATTTTTTAAACATTGTGTATTTTCAAAATTTCTCAAATTAAATATCTAGACTAATTACGATAATCTGATAAAAATACTTTAAGACTTCAAGGTTTTTTGACACTCCTAAATGTGTTTTCGGCACACCCTAGAGATACCCTTATTTGTAAAATACTGTGTTTTAAATATTTAGGAGTGTCAAAAGACCTTGAAGTTTTAAAGTATTTTTATCAGGTTATCGTAATTAGTCCAGATATTTAATTTGAGAAATTTTGAAAATACACCGTGCTTAAAAAATAAGTGTAAAATTTTAAAATAAATTTTATTATTTAAATCATTCGGATGAATGAGGCTCATTCATTCGAATGATTAGTTCATTTGAATGAATGAGGTTCGAATGATTCGTTCATTTGAATGAATGAGGCCCATTCATTCGAATGAATCAAATGAATGGAAATGCAGAGGTAAAATCGTAATTTCATCTGAAAATCTAATTTCGAATGTGTAGAGAGAGGAAATCCAGGTGTCTGTAAGTGATCTCATTTGAAATGACTAAAACTTTTTTTTTTCCATAACAACGTTGATAAGATCAATCACAATCATGGTTTTTGTCATCTATCTCTCCAAGCATCTGCGACTGCAACTAGGAATCCCCAGCTATTAAATACGAACGATAAGGAGAGGCGTCGCTGTTAAGCCGGCCAATGGATATGTCTACGTAAACAAATGCTATAGCAGTTGTTACCCAAATTTTCTTGAAGAGTTTTAGAATATTTTCTAACTATATCTATTATTTTTTCTTTTTTATAGAAATTTAGAGGTATTCTCAAAAAAAAAATTATATTGTTATTTAAATCAGCAATTCTCCCACAGGAGTATTGTATAAACAGATATGGATTTTAATTTATTGCTAACTGAAAATTAAAAAAAAAATAAGAAAAAAATGAACAACAAATCGGTTCACTTATCGGATCATTTACTATCCACTTGACGAGCCAATTTACTCTATTTTCCAGTGCTGATAAAAGTAAAATTGACAATAAACTAAAATCTCTGTCTGATTACACGAAAAGGAAGATTGCTATCCGTCATTTAAGTGATGGAAAGTATAGAAAATCTTCTTATATGAAATTTGAAAGTGTGGAAGTTGACCTCTAAATGGAATATTTAAATTTATAAAATATAATACAATATTATTATTGAATAATTAAACTCAAACACTTCTAAGGTTACAAGGGATCTTTGACTACAATTACTGTGTGAAACATAAAGCTAATCTTAGGTAAATTAATTCTGCCACTTAAACGAAGTGGTAGTTGGGAGACACTCGAATTTCAATCGAAGAGGCTAAGAAATGATATTTATTGATGGGTTGGATGTGTGATTTTGAGAATTAATTTTCATGTTTTTCACTTTTTCAATCAAATATGGCAATATGAATATAGTACCCATGCTTCGATAATGCTTTATTTCTATTTAATTGTATCATTATTTAATGGATATTTAAACATCGGAATTGCTAGATAGATTGATCAAATGTTTAATAATTTTTTAAATTGAATTAACCCATTTTAAATTGGTTGGGTACTTAAACTAGGTAAACTTATTTAACACACGAATCAAGTAAGCAATAGATTAGGTCAATCCATTTAAGATTTATTCAGTTTCAACTTATTCAATAAATGAATTAGATTGAGTTAAATTGAATAGGTAAGCCAGATTTAAGTTAGGTTGGGTTGACCATTTAATTAATGAAATGGACTGAATAACTCATGTGGGACTTGATTAACAATGACTTAGATCAAGTTTAATTGAATGGGATCAACTTATTAAGATTATTTCAATTGATTCAACCAATTCAATAGCTGAGCTACGTCAAAATAAGTGTTTGGTGGGTATTTATGCTAGACAAACACGAAAGTACGAGTCAAATCACCTCTTGAGATTTGTCCAATTGAGTCAAGCCATATAATAAATAAGTTAATTTATATATGAACAATATTAATTAATCATTTAATTTATGAGCTTGATTGGGTCAATCCATTTTACCTTCACCGGATCTTGTAATAAATGGGTCAAATAAAATTAATGTGTTTCAAGATTGAATGGATCAACTTGGTAAGATACGCATCATAATTTTTTCTACAAAATAGTTCTTCACGGGTCCGGTTTTCTAGAAAAATATGTTCTAGTAGCTTCCAATTTTTAGAAAAATAATGAAAACAAAAATAGTAATTTTTTTTTTTTTATAAAAATATAGAGAGTCTTGGCCATCTCATTGTTGACGGATTAATTAGGACCACTATTTTTATAAAAATCACAAACTAATTTAGAAATAGAGGAATTTTTTTATAAGAGAAAAGAGAAACACTAAGGTTCTGTTTGGATGAGGAATAAATTTTACAGGGTTATTCGGAGTTACCTTTGAGTAGGGGTTATCCTTATACAGATGTTACTCTTATCTTTTTTGATAATTATAGAGATAAACTTATTATGAGAGAAAAAAAATCTTATTTGATAAATGTAAGCAACTTGATATGTTAACAATTTTATGAAAAATAATAATTTTTATAAAATTCATAAAATATAATTATTAAAAAATATTTATCAATTAAAAAATATTTTTAAATATTTTTACTCAGGTGCAGAAAAGGGGCAAAGAGAAATAAGGGTTTCCTAAAAAAAAATCATGCTTCAAAGGACTTTAAAAAAAAGTAAAGAAGAGAGATAAAAATTTAAATTTTTTATCCTCACCTCTCCGTTATCAAGCAAGACTACCCTCGTCCAAACAGACGATTCAGAATCTTTCTTCTTCACCCCAAAGGGTTAATGAGGAAGATGCTTTCGGAGATTTCAATGGATGCTTCCAAAAGATTCCTGTCAAGTAATTTGGCACAATTGATTAATTCTATATTATGAATAGTATTTTATTAGCAAACTTTGCTAATGAGGAATCAGTGTTAAATTGTTAAATGTTATTAATAGTAGAAGCACCTGACCTTTTTTCTTCCTCATGGAGTTCTGCCATTGAATTTCTTTAAAAAACAGAGTAATTCTTGAGTTAGAGGTGCTTGCTGCTCAATCAATGGCAATAAACAGCCAAGTTTCAGAAATCTGGTCATGGTGGTGGGAGGCAAGCAATCAAACAGACGAATTGGCCAGATGGGTGGTCACAGCTTCGGCTCTGCTTGTCCTTGCATGGTATGGACGGTTGATAATGAAAAGATCAAACAGGGGAGAGCCACCCCTCCCGCCGGGCCCCCGCGGCCTCCCCTTGGTCGGAAGCCTCCCCTTCCTTGACCCTGAGCTCCATGTCTACTTTATGGGTCTGGCCCAGTCCTACGGCCCGATAATGAAGCTCTGGCTAGGCAACAAGCTTGGCATAGTGATATCGTCGCCGTCGATGGCCAAGGCTGTACTCAAAGACCAAGACAACACGTTTGCCAACCGCGACGTGCCGGCGGTGGCCCGAGTGATTGCCTATGGAGGGAATGACATTGTTTGGACCCCAAATGGGCCAGAGTGGCGCATGTTGCGCAAGGTTTGTGTGCGTGAGATGCTGAGCAGTGCCAGCCTCGACGCAGTCTACGCGCTTCGCCGGCAAGAGATGCGTAACACAGTGAGTCATATGTATGGCAACTCAGGCAAGCCCATCAATGTGGGTGAACAGATGTTTCTAACAGTGCTTAACGTGATTACAAGCATGTTATGGGGTGGCACAATCAAAGGAGAAGAGAGGACTAGTCTAGGTGCAGAGTTCCGGCAGGTGGTCGGAGAAATTACTGAGATTTTGGGTAGGCCCAACATCTCGGATTTCTTCCCGGTTCTGGTCCGGTTCGATCTGCAGGGCTTGGGTCGTCAGATTAAGGGGCCGCTGTTGAGGTTCGATCGGATATTCGAGCTGATTATCAATCAGAGGCTGAAAATGGATAGAGAGGAGGCAGAAGGGAAGAGCGTGGACAATCACAGTAAGGATTTTCTTCAATTCATGCTTAAGCTCAAGGATGAAGGAGATCCCAAAACTCCATTTACTATGACTCATCTCAAGGCCATGCTCATGGTAATTTTCTTACTAAATCAGAATTTCCATATTTTTCTTAAGTCACTCGGAACAGATTGCTAGTTTGGAATTTTTCTCTCTAAAGTTATAAGCCATAAACAGTTTTTTTTTAATTATAAATTTATAGAAAATCGGCTGCCATTCTCACAATCCCAAAACTGAAATAGATGGGTTTGACAACAATTTCAATTCCAATTAAAATTTGAATCCTCTTAACTGGAATCAGAAGTTTATTCAGCTCCATGTCTCTTCCTTTAATGGGTGAAAGATGAAAATGTCTGCATGATTTGTCATGTTAGGGTGGGATCAAGAGTTCTACGTTGGTTGTGAGGGAGAAAAAAAATCTAAGGACTTATATGAAACTGGGTTATTCCACCTGTCATACTAGTCTTTTGGGCTTAAAGTCCAGTCCCAATACTAGTATGAGAGTTAGATTACCAAGCCCAATTCGAGGGAGAGATTGTTGAGGTGCGAACGAGAGTCTCACATCGATTTGTGAGGGGAAAAAATAAAATCTAAGGACTGTTATAAGATTAGATCACTCCACCTATTCTTTTGAGCTGACACATCATCGTTGAATTAAAAGTAAAAATAAAAAATTAAAATAGGAAAATGAGCAAAATGCAGTGGAATAAGTATTGTTTTATTGACAGGACATGGTTGTGGGTGGGACCGAAACCGCATCAAACACAGTGGAGTGGGCCATCGCCGAGATGATGAACAAGCCAGAGACAATGAAGAAGGTGCAAGAAGAGTTAGAAGAAGTGGTCGGTAAGGAGAAGGTAGTAGAGGAATCCCACATTTCCAAACTGAGTTACCTATCGGCGGTGATGAAAGAGGTGCTCCGTTTGCACCCAGCCCTCCCTCTGTTGGTCCCTCACTGCCCCAGCCTGAAGTCTGAAGTAGGTGGCTACACCATCCCTAAAGGGGCCCGTGTCTTCGTCAACGTCTGGGCCATCCACAGGGACCCTTCAATTTGGCCCAATCCATCTCAATTCAATCCAGACAGGTTCGTTACAACTGAATCCAAATGGGATTACACCGGCAACGATTTCAGTTACTTCCCCTTTGGCTCCGGGAGGAGGATATGCGCCGGAATCGCCATGGCAGAGAGGATGGTAATGTTTGCCACCGCTTCGCTTGTACACTCTTTCGACTGGCATTCGCCGGAGGGAGAGAAACTCGATCTCTCTGAGAAATTCGGTATTGTATTAAAGAAGGCGAAGCCGCTGATGGCGATCCCCACACCCAGATTATCCAATCCAGATCTCTACAAGTAGAAGCAATCTCCTATACTGTGATCAATCAGGGTGGAATCAGTGTATTTGATCATCTCAGGTGGGGCCAATATATAAATTTTTATATCAGAGGGAGTCTATTTGCAAATTTTAAAAAATATGAACAATGCCACGTGTCAGTTCAATCTAGTTCTGGCCCTACTTGTGATGTTTCTACTTCAAAAGTGTTTACATGGATCTTCCCAACATGTAAGCTCGCGTTATTGTATGAAAGTATTGTTTAGTACGTAGATTTTCACTCATGCCTTTTTATTCTGCATGTAAATTATTAATATTTAGAAAATAAAAAATAAGCATAGACTGAGTCTTTATGTTACACTGTAGTTTGTAGCATCGAAATGCAACCCCGAATGCCTTCGATGATTAGAAAATTAAATAAAAAATAGTGATGAAAAATGAAAAAAATTGTTTTGGAAACTCAAAAATCTCTGTCAAAATCCATATAAAATTATCTATTTGTAGAATTTAGGCATCTCTCCATAATACCCTTTAATGGGGTTTCATTATAGGGGTGAAGCTTGGGCGGGGTTTTAACCCGACCCGCTTAACCCGAACTAAGAAATCATTATACTGAGTTATATATTTGTAAATTTAGAGTCGGACTGGAGTAAAAAATTTAGGCTGAGTTGGAAAAAGCCTACATGAAATTCGGATTGAACTGAGGTCAGAAATTTAAAATCAAACTAAATCAATCCGAATTGATCAGATCCGACTTGAATTTAAGAAAATATAAAAAATCTTTTGTTGATTTTTTTTTTTTCAAATTTAAACTAAAGTTGAGTCAAGTCGAGTCGAACAAAATTGAGCTAAATAATTTTTTATATAGTTTGATTGGATCATCTAACCCATCTGAATTTGAGCCCTAGGTTTCAAGGTCAAGGAGATTGACTACGTTGAAAAGACATTTCTAAATGACATTTTATTCTTAAAAGGAGGAGGTAATGAGGTATAGAAAAGAATAGGTATTAAAAGGTGACATTCTTTCTGGTTGGTATAGTTGCCTGTAATGTTAAATCACAACATTCTATTCTCTCTTTATTATTTAAACGGCCGTGATTGAGTTTATGATTACTTAAAAACTTTCCCTAATAAGACAATATGGCGGGCCCACATGAGATGGCTGCCTATGCGACCCCATGCTGGCATGCGGCTGGAATAACTCACTGCCACTAAAATATTCAATCAGCATCAACAAGATTCATTGGTTCATTGATACGTCATCTCTTACCTCAGTATTGTAAATATAATAAATATTTGGCTGGTAGACACCATACTTTCTGGTGAGTAGACACTATCTTTTATTTTTAAGTGTGAACTTATCATTTTAGGCCGTAGAAATTGATTTTCAAACAACATCATTTCTCGATCAATTTTTACAATTAAGGTATCAAAATTTATCTACTCTTACTTTTATAAATTCCGGTACTAATTTTAAGTGAAAATTATATAGTTTTGATCTTAAAAAATCGTATTCAAAAAATTAAGGAAAATAACATTCTATCATAATTTTTTGGGTACGATTTTTTAAGCCCAAAACTATACCATTTTCACTTAAAATCAGTATCGATTTCATAGACTTAAGAGCAGATAAATTTTGATATCTTATTTGTAAAAATTGGTTGAAAAACCGCCTCGTTTGCAAATCCAAGCCAATACATGCAAAGGTTACAGTTGGCAAGGAGGCAATTTCTCGACCGATTTCGACAAATAAGATATCAAAATTCATCTCCTCTGAATTTTATGAACTCCAAGACTGATTTTAATTGAAAAAGATATAATTTTGGGCTTAAAAAATCGTACCTAAAGAAATAAGAGGGAAGACCATTTTTCTTAAATTCTTTGGGTACGATTTTTTAAGTCCAAAATTATATCATTTTCACTTAAAATCAGAAGAAGTGATTTGTGCACCCCCCATTTTACCCATGGTGCACTCCTACAATTTTTTTTCTAATTTTGCCCTCCACCCACCTTTTCCCCATTTCCATCATTTTTTAGGTGGGGGGCAAAATTGGAAAAAACAATTGAAGGAGTGCAAAATGGGTAAAATAGGGGATGCACAAATCATTTCCCAAAATCAGTCCCGAAGTTCATAAAATTTAGAGTAGATGGATTTTGATACCTTATTTGTAGAAATCGGTCGAGAAATTACCTCGTTTAAAAAATCTCTCTCTACAACCCATAGACTGAACGAACAGACGATCTAAAACAGAAGGGCAAAATGGTAACGGAAGGGCAAAATTGTAATTCTACACCTAAAAACGAAAAGTGTGGGTAGCAATTTTCCCACATAAGTTTTGTGTAACCAAACACAGATTTTAGTGTGTTGCCAATTTTACCCATATCGGCTCACTTAATTTTACCCTTACCTGCTCACTTAACAACACTGAAAAAGAAAGTATTTTACCCTTACCGGCTCACTTACCAGCACTGAAAAACAGAGTAAATCGGCTCGCCAACTGGCTAGTAAATGATCCGGTAATTGAGCCCATTTGATGTTCATTCCTTTTTTTTAATTTTCAGTATGGCATGGGCGAGGGATAAAATTGACAATAAACTAAAACTCGTGTCTGGTTACACAAAACTCCCATGAGAGAATTGCTAGCCATATTAATAATACGTTAAAGTATACAAGTCAATAAACTTTATTATATAGAATTTATAGTTTGAAAGTATTCTAAAATAAATATTAAATTTAAAGAGTATTTTTAACTATTGAATTTATATTAATTAAAATTAACGATGGAATCATCAATTTAAATTTATCTAGATCGATCACCAGTAGTCACTTTTAAACTTAAATTTTTATTTTCAAATACTGTACAAATTTAAAATAATATAGTAAGACTTAATGACTCACCAGTTACTTAAAACTGTATAATCCTCTCATAAGTTTTATCTGGGGTCCGAATATCAATACAATTCGTATCGGCTGATACGTTTTGAAATCTTATCATATCAGCCGATACCATTTTTTCGACTCCAGAGTTTTATTTCCTCAAAGCTGTTTGTTTATTTTATGAAGAAAAATGGTTTTGTATATATTAAATGATATTTGAATTTAATTAATGTTAATGAAATTCAACCTCATGATGTCATGAAAATTTAACTACTCTCTTTGTCCCAAAATACTTATCATATTTTGGAATTTTTTATCTTTTAAGAATCATTTTCACGCACTAAAAGTCTAAAAATAAATTATCTGAGTCAATACAAACCTGATGAAAAAAAAGAAAAAGAAATTTAGTCGGTGTCTCATTGTGTAGTTATTGCTCAATAATATTTTCCTAACTATACAATAATGTATGATTGAGATGACGAGAGTCAGAGGTAAAAATAATTATAAAATACCGCATATTAACAAGTCAAAACTTATAAAACAAGGTGGTCTTCTCGTCATGTTAGAAGGTGATTTGAAATTTATTGAGAATATTAAAACTTTGATTTAATGTAAAAATAAAAGAATAAGACAAGTAAATTGAGACAATTTTAAAATGCATATCGGACAAATATTTTGAGACAGATGGAGTATTTTATAATTTACATCAATTATTTTCATTAAAAATGAATGAAATATTGTCTTTATATATAATTAAATATTCTCTCTTTTAGACACTGAATTCTTTATCCTCGTGGACATCAGATTTCTTTAAAAAAAAAAAACTTCTTTTTTCTTTTTTGTGTGCGCGTTATCGACAAAAAGTCTCATTTCATGAGGAAAGAAAGATCTCATTCTTTTGTACTCTATTTTTATTAATTAAAAAAAAAACCCTCTAATAATTTATCATTCTTTATTACAGCTTCTAACCTGACTACCGAATAGGAAACATTTTGTCCTTGGGAAACCCATTGGGTCACATGCCAAGGCCCTTTGGGTGAACCAATTTTTTTTAACAGACCACTGTTAAGGAGTTCACCAGTATACCCTCATTCATGAATGGTGTTGAACATGGATTTGTGTCGGAAAAAATTGAAATTTGAGTATTTTATAATTATTATTGCAAAACTCGTAACTTTATAATTTAATTTTGTTTCATATTGTGGCTTTTATTGTAATTTCTGCTCATTGGATTTAAAAAAAGTCCATTTAATTAGATCTCAAACTTAGTTAATATCTAGAAAAGCTAAAAACAGAAGTCCTCAATATAAAGTAACATGTATTCTTTTTAATGAAATAAGAATGACTTTTCATAAATTAATGTTAGTGAATCTTATTACATTTTATATAGAATATTTCAAAATCAGAAGTTCAAACTAAAGACCATATTTAGCAAAAATAAAATAAAATTACTTCATGTGAAGTAAATAAAGCATCATCACCATGGTCACAAATGAAAGACAGGTAAATTGTTGAGAGTCTATAACATCCATATACTATGTGTAATTTTTAACCATCATATTAATTGATTAATAAATTAATAACAAATAAATTAATAACAAATAAATTAAAAATACAATAACATGTAAATAACTATAAAATGTAAAACGTTAAATACAAAACACATAAAACATAAAAGATTAACCATATTTTCATAAAAAAAAAATATCTTGTTTACAGTGATTACAGTTATAGATAACAAAATAGTTCAATTACCCAATATGATAGGTTCCAAACCTGTTGCAGGTTTTTGAGAGTCAAGCAACCCTTTCCAATTGCAGATTATTGAGGGTTTTTTAAGATTTGAACTTCAAAATGTTTTGAAGGTAACAAAATCTTATCTGCGGAAGGTCGAGGCTGAGCCGCCAAGAGATATGGATTCTAAAACACTCAAGTCATGCACATGAAATGACCTAATCCAGACAAAAACTAAGAAAGGAGTCAATTAACAGCCATACCATCCATTGCAAAAATGCGAAAAATGCAAAATTGATACATAGTTAAGGACCACCCAAAATTGCACAAACCTGGACCTCTTTTGCTGAGTGACTAATGGTACTTTTATCCTCAATTGAGCGCAACGGCGGTGGTGGTGTTAGTATCGACCGAGGGTGACCATGTGTATACCAACATCCCAATGACGAGGACGACGACGCCAGTGATGAATCCTGCTGGTAAAGAGGATGCTATGCCTATGTATGGAAGGGGAAGGGTGAATATATAGACGGAGAGAGGCACTGCAACAATACGTCCATTTCATTACCGAGTCATTAGTAGACAGACAATACTGATAATGTAATTGTAACATCTTAACAAAAGAAAGAGTGTAATAGAGTTGTTCTAATCCCAGTAGAGACTAGAAAGGCATTTTGGGTCATGTAAATGCAGGTAAAATTGATCTATTAATAAATTATTTGGACCCGGCCAATAGACCATGTAAAATGAATGAAATTATATTTAACTAAAGATTAAATTGTTCATTTAAGCTCAAGAAGTCGAACTACAATTCTGACAAACTGAAAATTGAACTAAATGAACCCACTTCCATGGATTAACGAATCATAACAAGTATCAAATTGCAAACTATGAACTTGAAAATAAATTAGTTGAACTGTGAAGCAGGTAACCATGGAAACAACATTCATACAGCTCCAATCATCTTTAGTCTTGGGTAACCATGCATACAACATGTTAATCCTAGAGCTGTCTACTCTTAAGAAGAAATAGTCTATATCACTCACATTTACTTCTAGATCATGGGATAATTCCTCATTGCCCATTTCCAGATCCCCACCTTCAATTTCTACCCCCATGTACATGTCACAGGTAGGACATTGGTAGGCATAGGGGGCCCACACCTCTGCGAGTATAGCACACCTGCTTGTTGGAATCCTCTGAACTCATTGTAAAAGCTCCTCTTTCCCTTTGGAGGAAAAAGAGTTGCCACTTGCCCCCTTTGGACTATCAAATTGTAGTTGGTGGATTTCAATATCCAATCGCCCTCAAGCAACTTCCTTTGGGTAAGCACTCCGGCTTGGGAACAAAACTTCTTAGCAACTGGTGGGCTTCGATATTGCTCTAATCCTAAAGGCAATTGGAAGGCCTACTCCATTGAGTCAACAATATGGGGGAGTATTTCTCTACAAATCTCAGACCTCGAATTATTGCAAAATATTGATAGTATCATCTTAGGGTATCACATTACACGAGCCATCAAACTCATTTATTTACCCAACAACAAACATGTTTCCCTATATAGAGAAATCAATGGATCTGTGAGTCAAAGTTCACTCTCTAAGAGATTTTTTTCTTTCAACTTTTCTTTCATTTCATCCAAGTAATTAATAAGATTATGCCCCAATATGTTGATTTTTCTTTCAACATTAGTCTACTACAATTTTGCTTCAATTGTCAGTTTCATTTCATGAATGTTACTTTTCAGGTATCAGACATCTCATACGATTCAAAGTAATTGACCATATCCAACAACCAGTCAAGGAAGACTGCTGGGGCAAGTCATCTATCAAACGATAGGGCCTCTACCTTCACTTTTTAGTGATATCCTTTGCCCAATATTGTCCATGCACATTGTGGACCTCTCTTAAATCACCCTCATCTCAACCTCCTCACCAGGGTAGAGATCATTGGCACTCCCTAGGGGACTTTGTTTCCTTATTCTAACACTTCCAGATGTGCCTCGATGTTTTCTAAGAACACCTAAAACTGGGTTTGGAAGGTCTCTATCCTGCCCATCTCACCTAATTGGTCTAGGTTTATGGCAATGCTAGGGCTTTCTACATGGTCTTCAGGACAAAAAAAAAATGGATATGGCACTAAAATTGGTTACTCAGGTTGTGGTTTGAATGAAAAGGGGCAAAAATGGAGTGTAAAACAGGGGAAAGTGGGGAAAATAAATGGAAGAATAAAGGAAGGGAAAAGGAAAAAAAAAGAAGAGAGATAATGGAAAGGAGAGAAGATAGCTAGGAAGGGAGAGAAAAAAGTAAAAGAAAATAAGAGATATATACTTTGCATTAAACAAGGTTCTTTGACTTCATATCAAAGATACAAAAGAATCATACCAAAACTTTGCAATAGGAGAAACGAAGAAATTCTTAATTATCCAATCATCAAGTAAAAGGTGTCTCTTACAAGACAATATGTAATAAAGAACTCTTTTAGAAAACCTCAAGTAACCCTAGACATGTGCCATACAACTTATTCTCAACACGTGACAAATATAGGGCATGCAGAACGTAAAATCTTAAAATCTCTATAGCCTTTCAATTACATCAAGTTAAATTTTGAAGAAACTAAACCACTAGATCACTAAATCAATGGACAGATTGGCCCAAATCAACAAAGGCATTGGATCTAGCTGGAATAAGGATGTGATTCATCATTTAACCAAATTGAGGTGGCACTCAGATGATGCTGCATTGATTTACACAGGTGTCCCCGAGATCTTCAATTGATATCCCCATCACAATGCTGGGCTTATTGAAAATTGGAACTCAGATTATTGGGTTTCACATGTACAAGCAGCTGTTGAACACCTAGAAAGTCTTGCCACCTCAAGATGGTTTGGGTATTCGTAATTTTTTCTGTTAATGAAGTTCCTAGGTGGTGTAAGTGGTCCATGAAAGGAATGTCACAACTGTACGAAAAAGCAAGTTATGGTACATGTATAATAATTGGAAGGACTCTTTAAATTAAGTACCTGAGAAAGTGGTAGCCAAGCAAGACACAACAGCTGAAGAGATCTTAACAAGGTGCAACAATGATATATTAAAGGCCATATTCACCATTACAAACAGTAGTGGCAAAAGCGGTGCCCCATCACACCCTACATGAAATGAGAAGGAAATAAGTATATTAGCTTTCTCTATTATAAGAAACATCTAAGATCAAGTAGTCAAATACTGATCACTTTGGGACCAGTCTAGTAAAGAATTTGACTAGGTGGATCATGGTCATTGAGTATTAACATGGAAATCTTTCTAATAACTTGGACATAAAATTGAGAACTATATCCTAAGAACTAGGGATGTGTTCTGTTTGAATCATTTTGATAATAGAAAAACATAGGCTTTTCTTTCTCTTTGCACATCCATTTTGCTCCCACAAAGTAGTAGCTGTGTTCACATGGATCAAACAATGGTCAAAGCGAAATTTAAATGTCTACTCTCTTCCCCCTTTAGGTCTTTATATTAAGATGAAACAACAAAATTCAAAAATAGAAATGGACAAAGAAAACCTTTACAAGTCGAAATCTCATGCAGAAAATTCCATGTACACAAATAAAAAATAGCTTAAAAGCAATGTACTTCCTCTAGAAGTCAATAAACAGCAATTTGTTAAGAAACAACAGATGCAGATATCAGCTTCCTATAAATATTTATTATATACTTTGCATATAGACAAGTAAAAAACAATAACGAATTCCTCAAGATTCAGTTCGCAATTCTTGATCAAATACTTTACATTAGATAAAAGTACAACAAAGGTTCATCAGGTTAGCTATATTTGCATCTTACCCACTCTAGTTAGTATGGGAAGGATAAAAGTGAGTCTCATTTTACAAAAGAGAAGCTCCCAATACTAAATTTTAAAGTGACTGTATCATGTTGTTTGTTTCTTACTCCCTAATATAGAAGTCTTAAAAAAAGAAAATATAATAAAATCTGAACTTGACAAAAACATACCCCTTGATGAAGATCCAATATTTAGAAAGCAGGCTGCTCCATCTTTAAGATAGGTTGGCAATTGGTTAAATGGAACACCCCATAATTTGGACAGGAAAGGGAGTAACAGGCATATAAATAGTGCCTAAATGAACACAAAAGGCACCAGATTAACAGGCAATCAGCATTGCAATAATTGCAGGAAGGATTGAATAAGGATTTTCATTCATGATACATACTTGGAAAGCAGATCCATAAGAGTTTACAACAAAAAGATCAACCGATCCTCCCTACAAAAAGTGAAGTCACATTTTGGAGTAATTTGAATATAAATAAAAAATGAAGTTGCACATCCATTTCATATTCTGCAGAATATATTTGTGCAAGCAATACACATCACAACCATTATGAGATTCTTCCAATCCAGGAAATATACTTTGTGCCAGCATCTTTACCTTTAAACGTCGAGCAGCATCCAAGAAAATTATTTCCTATGGTGAAAACAATGATACACATCATTAGATGAAAGTTTTTTACAATATACTTTGATGAAAGTTGAAAGCATGAATGATGACTATTTTTAGATATTGAATGTCAACCTTCAACACTGTGTCGGCAGCTTGAAACATAAATGAAATAATCATTAGAAGCGTCCAAAAAAACCCAGCTTCTTTGAGTGATGATCCCCCATTAGGTCCACTGCAAACATGAAAAGAAAGGAGGGCCTAAATATGGAAACCATGCAAACTGATATTTTTTTGCATACACACATGTTTAATAACAAACAAAATATGAAATGGTAAAACAATATCAAAACTAAATTTGATAGTTTCCTTACATACTTGAAGTAGACAGTCTTCAGTATAAGATTATTTCTTGTATTTATTATGTGTATCTAGAAAGACATAAATTATGGGATCTTGTAGATCCATTGTTACCTTGTATACGAACTGAGAAGTGATGAAAACTCGAGCATCAATTTTATGGAATTCTCTAATCTTACATTGTATCTAAACATGGTTTATATGATCAGTAGCATTTCTGCTCTTAGAGCCATTGAACTTGAATGTGGTGTTTTGCTCAAATCCACAAGCTTGCTCTTGTTGTTTATCTGTCATCCCACCGTCATTCTCTCCCATCACCATGAGCTAGCACCACCGTCTCTTATCCTGACCCAATTGGCTTCAAACTTGGCATATGGATTCTGGATCTATTCTGTTTGAGGGGTGAAACATATGACAGTTTGGAGAGAATTGAAATTTAATCTGTTTGAGATTATTCTACACTTTATAATATTGTAATGATATTAACAATACTTACTGTAAGGATTTCAAGCTTGAACATCCCTTAATTGAGCAATTATAGTCACTCTATGAAACAAGGTAATCTTGACAATTCACTTTACTGATACAATGGGTCTCGAGGTCAACTTAAGTCTATAGTCCAGAGAAAGTTATGGTTTTGAGGTCCAACTTAAATTTGTAGTCTACAATGATATGCATATGCCATGTGTCACACACAGCCATTTCTGCATATCTGAAGCTAACCATTCCAAGAATTTAGATTTTACTATAAGTAATTGGAAGTAGAAGAACGAATAGACGGCACATCAACAAAGAACTAAAATACAATAACAAAATGTTAGTACAAAATTAAGGGTCCAATTACCTTGCAACAGTTATTATTACACCAACAGCAACAAGGAAACATCCAAGCAATTGATTGAATCTATAACGTCTTCCAAGCAAAAAAACAGAAAACAAAAGCTGCCATACGAGGAATGTCTGCATAGAACATTACAGTTAAACACAAGGTATTATTTACTATTTTATTTTGGTCAATTATGTTAAAGGAGACCAAACTCATATGCTAAAACTAAACATGAATACAATGGAATAGCAAATCACAAAGAATAGTCATTCACTCATGACTACATCATTTCAATAAAACAGACATGTAATCATCATTACCTGAGATAATATTGGAATAGATGCCCCTGAAAGAATGGCTGCCCCAAGAAGGAAAAGAAAAAAAAAACAGAGAGAGAAATGTTAATTTTTTTCACTTGTACTAATAAATAGTCAAATAATAGAAGCATTAGAAATGAGTTTTTTAAATACAATTCAAAATGAAGGATAAAAAACCTTCAAAGAGACACACATGGTACAAGTGACTGATAAATACATTTCCAAAGAATTCAACACCATTTGCATCTTGGAAGTCTAGATTTTTCATGTCATAAAAAAAGGAGGAAAAAAAATTTCAAACCCTAAAGAAGAAACATACATGAAATGAGAAAAAATATATCAGAATATATAGAAGGTTGACTAACCAAGACCTGGCAACAGGTTGGGTTGGGCCATATTCGGATCAGGTCTATTTTGGGTTTGGGTCTATTTCAGGTTTTGTTAAACAGGTAAAGTTGGTTTAGATATATATTGGGTTCGGTTTGGATATATACCCATTGATTAGAGAGTTTTTTTAGTGAGACACATACCAAGACTATCCCTCAAGATGGGTGTAGACCTCATATGGTTGGATGTATTGTTTGCATGTAGACGTGGCAATAATTGGGTTGTCGGGTCTATCCATTTATAAATGGTGTTTAGGTCACGTCATCTACTAAAAGGATTGGGTCAGCTTGGGTAATCGAATCAGGTCAGATTTTGCCAGGTCTAACTAAACCCCACTTCTATTGACTTTGGATCCAAAATTGCTCTAACAATGATCACTTCAAAAGAACATTAACATCCTCCATGGCCACATTTAATTGTCACTGACCATAAAATAGCACGGTAAGACCCAATCTATTCAAAGTATCCAGTATCCATACCAAGAATCATCCACCTTTTTTTCGCAGTAACAAGAAAAATTTCATTAAAATAAGCGTAAAGGTACATAGAAGTATAAAAGGAAGAGAAAAAACATGGGTTTAGGAGGTGTGAACCCATGGAAAGAAAAGAAAAAAGAAGTACAGAGTTACTCGCCCCACAAAAACACATATATCAATAAAACTAAAGTCATGATTACAAGAGAAAGATAATCCATCCCAAAAAAAACCTATCCCTGTGAGTCATAGATGGTAGACACCCTGGATTGTTGAATGTATTCTTTGTTTTGCAAAGAAGTCTGCAACTCCGTTGGCAGACCTGCTAACTTGAGTGAACGAAATTCTTAGCCAAAAAGTAGAGCCTTAATCTCCTTAGCAACTGTTACCATCTTCCACGAGGTTTTTTTCCCTCCCGATACCCATTTGACTGCATTTGCCGAGTCGCTTTAGATAACTAATTTGCCCAACCCCAAGGAGTTCCAAATAGTCAAGGCTTTCTTAATGCTGGAAAGTTCTGCCTCATTCAATTCTCTCCTCCCTATCGACTCTGGGAATATAACCACGGGCTTCTTAGTGTGATCGCGTAGGACTCGGCCAATTCCTACAGGGTCCAGCTTTCCCCTAGCTGCCTCATCCACATTAAACTTGAAGAACCCTTGTTGTGGTGGCGTCCAAGTGGTCAACTTCTTTGTCTTTTTAGGGACTCCCAGGATAGAACCCTCCCATGATTGATAGAAATCTGTTATCTTGGATCTTATCAAGTCTTTCACTGATAAAAGCCAAGTGCACAATCTCCATTCGGCCTTCTAGAATAAATCCGCAGCTTCCAACTCCTTTGATTGAAAAACGCTTGCATTCTTCTCCTTACAAATAGTCCAGAGGATTGCTACAGGAATTGTATTCCAAGCTATCTTCCTCCTGGGGTCAAGGTGTGAAATAGACCATGAGCGCATGACCCCGTTGCAGGTATTGTCAAGTACCCACGGTATTCCCATGAGATTAAGGAAATTTTTCCACAATTGCTCTGCAACAGTGCATTTTAAAAAAAGATGGTCCACCTCTTCCTCCATTTGGTTGCACAAAGGGCACAGGAGGTCGTCTTCCGAATTGAGTAAACCCCTCCATCTTAAAGATCCTCCGGTAAGTGTCTTTCCTTGTAGCACACTCCACATAAAGCATGTACTCTCGCAGGGGGGCGGGGGGCTAGGTTCCTCCATGCTAAGTCGGGAAGTAAAGCCTCATTGCTTGAGTTACTAACCTTCCCCACCACTGATCTAACAGAAAAGACTCCGGAAGGTTCCCCTATCCAAATTAATCCGTCTTCCTCCTCAATGGACAAAGGGAAGTTCCCCAGAAGGTTTTGCAGGCCTTCTAAGCTTTCCTGTTCGAAGTCCCTAAGGTGTCTTCTAAAATCAAAGTGCCACTGCACTCGACCTTCCTCTATCCTATACCGTTCGCTCACGAGTGCCTCCTTATCCCTTGTCACCATGAACAGTCTAGGCAAGACATCCTTTAAGGGTCTTTCCCCGAGCCACACATCCTTCCAAAAGAGGGTTATGTCTCCACTCCCCACCAAGCGTCTAATATTTTCTTTGAAAACACTACACACTCGGCCCTCTCCCTTTCCCAACTTCCACCAAATTTTCACAATCTGAGAGCCATCCCTTTCCACCTTGAACTTAAACTCTAGGATTAATCCTAGCCTCATGAATAATCTAATCTGAATCTTCTCCCTCGTCCTACCACCAAGGGAAAAAAAACTTTAAAACCAACTTTTCAAATAATAATAATAATAACAACAACAATAATAGTAATAATAATCTGATTTAAACCCTGAGAAACACATTAAAATCACACTTTGTCCAGTGCAAAACAACAACAAAGCCTAGTTATCAAGTGACCATGTAATATTCATCGCTAACTATACCTTTTTTGACATTCTATTGCCAAACTCTTGCTGGAATGATACCATTTTAGAAATAAAGATTGGAGGAAAGGGAATCACACTGACAGATATTTGAGGATCAAATTTAGGAAATCAAAGTCGTCTAAGAATCATTTTAGATATTTGAATAAAACCAAAAGGTTGTGAATGAAACCTTCAATATAAAGTGGAGGTTAAACCCTCTTCACTGTCAAATGGAAAAGTCAGGTGAATGAGATAGTTGGATGCAACCAGGTAATTCTCCAAAATTCAAATTCCATGCCCAATCTACAAATGGTTGCATTGGTGATGAATTGATGCAATTCTCAAGTGTTCAGATGCACATAGAATTACTAAAATAAACACTTTATGGAATATTTTCTTATATTTGTTGGATATACAGGAGGCTGCTAAACCAGAAAGTTGAGAAGAGATTGCAAGGTTGAAAACAGAAAGCATGAAGTGGTCAGAAGAAATAAATGGTCAAAACGAAAAGTGCATGGACGAGGAGAGAAAACATACCCAAACATTTTTTCCCCTTTCATATAGTTCTGAAGCAAATTAAAAAGATCGATCCCAATTTATTTTATTTTAGTAAAATTATGATTATTACAAAATTATAGTAATCTCATTCCCCTCCTTCCCGAATTCCCATATTCTTATTTTGGTTATCACTTCTTTAATTCCATCAGCATCGTCTGCACATGGGTTTTGATTTTGTGGTGTTCCAAATTAGAGCCCAAAATTATTAAACCCTCAAACAACCAAATGGCCTCTTGCAAAACACAAACAATATGAGGAGAAGTGCATATGAAGATATCAACACTTAGGCCAAGAGTGGTATTTTAATTGAGATGTTCATCATGACACATTTATCCCATCAAACTAGGGTTGTTGGGCTTTATGATGGATTTGACAAATTATTACCATGGGCTGACTGCCTATCTGACACCCATGCACCTTGAACCCACAACAAACATATAAGTGTATATTTCTTTTCCGATCTTTGAAGGAAAATATTTCCATAACTAACAAAATTAAAAAAGAAAAGTAATCTCTAGAAAACATACCAATGTTGTACTGCTGATATGGAATAACTCTTTATAACATATTTATTTACAAGAAACCAGTGAATCGGACAGTCACCTTTTCTTTATAAAATGGCAAAGCCTTCCATTCTGCCTACTAACTTGCATAATGATGGCATGCACATCCCATGAAATCTCTTTACTTTATCTACATATAAAGGAATAGTTTAAGGTGACTATCAAATGAATCTTGACCATTCGTTCATTAAACAGTTGTAATTTACTTCCATATTGGCAAGAAAAATGGGCAAAATTCATCCATAAAAATTGGTAAAAAATAGGAAATGAGATTTTAAAATGATATTTGGTGAGTTGGAAGAATTTGGTCCAACTTTATCATATTATTATTATCTAAAAATAAAGGAAATTTGTGCAAAAATTCACTTAAAATAGAAAAAGAACTTTTATAATTAAATTGATGAGTTTGAAGGATATAGCTGAGATTTCTTACATTAGTATCTAAAAATAGAATTTTTTGTACAAAAAATTGTAAATTAAAGAAAGAAGTCATCACTATAAATCATTGACAAATGTCACTAACGCAAAGTGTGTGCCTCCTGCTAGTATAATGAATTGATAGGTTGGTTACAAATAGAGCAATTTAACTACTGCCTATAGGTGCGGATATTAGATACTGACACTTTATTGAGCATAAGCATAAGAAATTATAGAAAAGCCACACATCCACAACTCAAGAAGACTTGAGCATCCCTTGAATTCTATTATTATGTGACACAGGACAAGGTAGTAATAGGTTGTACCTCCGGCTGCCATTCCTGATGCTGCAGCTAGAGCCTCCAGAAGACCAACAGCAAGATACCTACTCTTTGGCAAGGAAAGCATCTCATCCGTAACAATGCCAGCATGATAGCGAAAATACAGAATAGAGAAGTATACCACCACGTATCTGGACAATAAAAACCTAAGTAAGCCCATAAACAAAAAGCAGAACAGAAAGTGGGAACACAGTAAATGTGTTTGTAGAGCACCAATATCAGGTGATTCACTGAAAGTCCAATTCTTTAAAAATAAATATATAAATCACTGATAGTCCGGGTATTGCTTGTTTACTGGGGAAGTGCAGTAGTATAAGGTCAGTGTGCAGGGAGTGATGGATATGTGCTGCATTGAAGAAATACCAAATTTCTGAAGTGGTTACTGATAACTGGTTAAATTTTATAGCAATAAGGAGGAGTTGGAAGCACATTGATTAGCTTTATTTACAGTATCTATGCTTAAGTATCTCTGCATACGTACAACTAGCAGGGAAAATAAATGTAGTTGAACCATAGATGGAAGCCCACTGAAGATACTAATAAATATAATTCAAGAGACCCCAAGCCCAAATCAAGAACAGCAAGAATATTGCTCTCCTTGAGTTGTAGTGTTTTCCCTTGCTGATAAAACAGTTGAAAATTTAAAATGTGGTCCAAATTTTCCATCAATTTAGTCTCACATAATCCAAGTTGTATTATACAAAAGGCCTTATACACAATGTGTGCCTCAAAAGCTTTCAGCCATTTTGCAAAATTTTAGCAAGCTCTATCCTCATTTTCTGCCCACTGAAGAAACCAAAGGGCTTCAGAAGGAACTGATGTGACTATCAACCAAATGCAAAACTTCAACTAAGAATGAACAACTGTACCGACTTACATTCATCATAAATAAGAGAAGATTTCATTCAAATAAATAAATAGATAAAAAGATAAAGTCCAAAAAGACTATGATTCCTCTTCTTCTCAACTTTCTCCATCCAAGATGTACATTTCTTATTAGAATATAAACAACGAGGAAATGAATTGCACATATTCCAATTCTCGTATAAATATCTCTCCTCTTTGAAATCATCAAGTACTGCTAAAAGGGAGAAAACATTGTTACCTGAAAAAAAAAAAAAAAAAATCTTCTGCAGCATATTACAGCAAAAGAATGGAGTACCCGAGAGTTTCTTGTGTAAGGAACTAAGGACTCACATCACAGATTAAAAAAAATGATGAAATTTACCATGCCTTTGCTACTCCAGATGAAAAATAGAAACCCAAACTAGACCAGTTCAGCACGAGTTCAGATTTGATTGTAGATTTGTGGCTTACATAGGGAAGGAGTTCTTCATACCAAAACTTCACACGTAACCTGGAAAAATCATCTGACACACAGAAGGAACTTTTCATTTGTTCAGTGGTTTCCTCCATCAAAGTTCATGTGGACAATTGGCTATCTTAGGGCTCCTTCCAAAGTTTCAAGAAAGACACAATTCTTCACAAGTCAAAATGCTGAAAGGTCCTAATCCAAGAACAAGTCTAAACTTTCAAGCCTAATGCATAGCTACATTCCTCCTCTATATGTCATCTTCAAAATTGGTGTGTATTGCATGCTTGACCACCTAGACAATTATTCTCATTCTACCAAACCAGAATATAAAATCAATTTCGGCTATGTCCACAAATGCTAGATATATTCCTTTTTCTACAAAATCAACAGATAGTCCATTCCTCATATTTGTTGCATCATTCTGTCTTTTGCTTAATTCTTCTGCTACCAACACTTTACTTTTCATTTTGCTGCAATTGAACTCTTAGCATACTTTGTATCACCATCATCATCAAAGTCTTTTTTCCAATGTAGCCTATTTTATGTTTTCTTTTAGCATGCCCTGTTTTCAATCACATTCTCTTGTATCATTTTTTCTACATCTCACCAACATCATTCCATATCATATCCTTGTCATCAAGACCCATATAGATCTCTCTCCTTAAATGAATACAAGAAGAAATGAGCATGGAGCGCTTAATTCTAGTAATTGAGCTAGTTAGTAGTCCATTAACAAAACATAGAATCTGTTCATACTTTCTCCATCTCGTGAGGAAGTTTTCTATGTCTTGTGACTATTAGATGAATAATATGAAAATCATAAATGGGAATATCATGTTGGTCAAATAGAATCATTTTCCAATCACGGCCCATGAATCGCTATATTGCCCAAACTCACTTTTGACATTCTCTTCTTGTGGAAAAATCCCCATCATATCATCCAAAAGCTACGGCTTCATAAGGAAAAGAAAGATTATGCTATATTTAAAGCAGTATTTTTAAATCATTTCTATTTATACTACTTTTAAGGGTCACAGAAAAAAAAATTATTAAGGGTTTACCCATGTCCATAACACCCTAGAAAGATAAAATATTTTGAACCAATTTTAAGTAGCTACACCACTGCAGTGTTCTTTTTAGTAGAAAATGTCAACATTGAGACCGTAATCCATCTATCTATCAGTTCTGACCCAACATATTGTGCCTATCAGATATAATGCTCAAGGCCTAGTTTTAAACTATAGGCCAGCTCTCATGACATGTTGAATAATGCTTCTACAATGATGACCATGATAATGATCCTCCTACGACTTGCAAATGGGCCCACTTGAGGGTTGTGTAGATTAATGCTATTTTCTTAACAAGTATGTTTTCAGGTCCAACCAGACTTATGACCCAAAAGGCAGGCCTAACCCAAGCTCTGCAACAGGATTTCAATTGCTTGGTCTAGGGTGATCCACACCCACTTTTTGGGCAAAGGCCCTACAAGAAGTTTGAGATGAGATCTCGAGCTGAATCTATAGGATAACTGGGTAACTGAGAGCCCATCTAAACCAAGCCAGCCCACAAGATGTAGTTTTTACCTTTCGTAATCATTTCTGAGAGAAGGGAAATCTTTAACCTTTAGTAGAGGTTGAACGGAATGGGCCCTCCAGAACCCATCCAGCCTGTATAGTTATTGTTGGTTTAAAATACATTAGGACTGCATGTGGGCCAAGGCAAGCGAGATAAAGACTAAGCGCGAGGTGGGCAAAATCCCTCCTCTCTCCAAACGAGTAATATACTTGTTTATTTATAAGAACAAACCCGTTTGAAACCCCTGCGGTATTATCCAATCCAACAGAGGACATTCACGACATGTGTCAATTTGCTGGGTGGGCACATCACTTAGGAGCGAGCTCCTTCACCTCATAATTATTTTTTTTCCTTTTAATCTTCAACTCGACTTTTTATTAAAAACAAATCATCAAAATGCTAGAAAATACAATTTTTGGGGTCTTCAATTCCACTCTACTTGTGCATTCAACTTCCAACATTGGTAACTATTGTCAAGTTCACCTCAAATCAACATAATAAATAACTACAAAAATTCAGAGCAATATTAGTTAGTCGTTCCGTTCAACAGCTGGATGATTTGTTTTTACTAGCAGTAACAGTAAGGTGAAGGTCTAGAACAAAAAGGTAAAAAAATACAACATACCCGAAAGTAGCGAACTGTGCAAGGAAGAAAGGATAATTCTTAAGAGGGACAAGAGCTAGTTTATACAAAACTCTATTCCCCACCGCTAACAGCACAGTCACCGCTACTGCCACGGCCACCTCCGCCCTCTTCCCTCTGTCACTGCTGCTCCCGCCCTCAAGGCGGAGCCGCTTCTTCTCATCCTGAGCTGCCTCCCCTCCGTCTCGGGTGAGGCAGAAGCGCACTACTGATGCCCTCCGTCTCACCCATCGATCTCCAGACTCTGCCTCTGCAAGCACAATGGATTGCGGAACGACCTGCCGACAAGCCACAGTCAATTTCCCCAAATTCGGCAAGACAGCGCCTACACAAGGCTTCTGGAGCCGATCCAGGTGTCGGATCGGTGGATCTGGGATGATCCGGCGGCAGATCGCAGACATTGATCGCCGCCCGAGAGAGGACCCCTGGAATCCAGTTCTCAGTAGGATCAAAATGTAATCTAATATTATGATCTAATGGAGAGGGAAATGGTGAACTGAAGTGGAAAAAAAAAAAACAGAGAAAATGAATGATTGGAGGAGCAGGAGGAGGTAATAAAAAAAGAAAGGACTTGGTAGTGGGTGTGGTCCTGCACTTTCTTCCCTTCTCTCTTTCCCTGAAAAGGTAATGAAGGAAAAAGGAAGGGACGGAGAGGAGCAGGACAAAAGAGAGGAAAGGCATTGGTTTGTTCATGAAAGACACGTTAGATTTGTTCCCTCCACGTGGCGAATTGACTTGGTTTGTTTTGATTTTACTTTGAAAATGACAGAAGGGAAAGAGCTGAAAGTGGTTTTCTATTATTCGATCGAGTGTGCGGGACCGCTGCGGGTTCACGCATGCAGAGTCTTATTTGACTCTCTCACTTTGATGTGACTCAAAATGAATTTTATATCTTTAAAGTGGAGTGGATACCTTATTTTAAAAGTTAAAATGATGATAAAAATTTATGAACATGCTATTTATATATTCTTTTTTATTTCATGAGTTCAAGATTCTATTTATATAATTAAATTTTTAATTAAAATAGTGGTAGATTCAAATATTAAATTATAAATATCAAGTTTGTAAAATACAAAGGTGCACCTTAAACACAAGAGATTTGCATCTTAATAAGATAAAGTGAGGTACAAGTATGCTTTATGCTTTAATGAATGCCTTGCATCTTGGGTCTTTTATTTTTTTATATTAAAATACAAATATAAAAAAAATGGGGAATAATTGAAGATATAAACATTATGTTTTTCTTTTATTTGTTCAAGATAAACTCTTTTTTGTTGGATTGGTGGTCGATGAATCTTATGATGCAAATACTTTTAATCCTTTTCTTTTGTATATGATTATGACTTAAGTATATGCATTAGGCTTTTGTTATTAACTTTTTACATTATACACTTGTGCTTCTACATTTGATACATTTGATTTTTAATATGTATTTCATTGAATTAATGGTGGGCTGAAAAGGTAATACGTTTATAAATAAAATTATAAAAATAGTTGTATACAATTCAGTTGTATTTATATTAGTGCAAAAATATACATAATTAAATAAAGGATGGACATTCTCACACGGGCAAAATTTGTTAGGAGACAGAAGATGAAGTGAAATTCTCATTTTACTCTACCTGTATACCACTCATCAAGTACTGGTGTACCGATAACACACCGCTTTACATGTATATGACGTGTTATCGGTACACCGATGCTTGATGAGCAGTACACCAATATGAATAAAATAAGAATTTCACTTTATCCCGTGTCTCCTAATAGATTTTGTCTGTGTTAGGATGGCTGGCGTTAAATAAATCTATGT
Source organism: Chimonanthus praecox (assembly GCA_022113865.1). NCBI lineage: Eukaryota > Viridiplantae > Streptophyta > Magnoliopsida > Laurales > Calycanthaceae > Chimonanthus > Chimonanthus praecox. Next base: position 22,960,042 of record CM039094.1, on the reverse strand, counting down.
ATTTAAAACATATATAAAAATATACACCTTAAAACAAAAACACCCGCCTTAAGTGTTTTTGTGCCTTAAGTTCCAAGACCCTCTTTGTGCCTCAAGTGTGACTTGCACCTTGATTACTACAATATAAATTAGTTTGCATCAATTGTTATGTAACCATCTATAGTAAAATTCATTCACAATGTATGAAAAGATATTGACTATAAAAAAAAGTGAGATTGCAATTTAATATTGATTATAATTAGGACAAGGCTATGGAAGCAAATCTCAATTTTTCTAAGAGATTCAAATCAAATCTCATACAAATGAGAGATTTTTTCTACCGTGAATATTTCATTGTCATAGAGTTCAACTTCAGTAGAAAAGGAATCACTTTATTCTCATGGTTTCCATTCTAAGAGAATTTGATCACTCAAGCACACCACTTACCATCTGCAAGGGTGTGGGCCAAGTAGACCTTGTAACAAGATGGATGTGTTAGGTATAAACGATCTCTAGTCTAGTCAGTTGAGTCTATCCATTTATAAATAGATCAAGCTGAGATGTACCCATTTATAAACAAATAAGATCCAATAAATTCAGATCAATTGTTAAATAAATGGGTACATCTGCCCTTTATCATATATTATTTCATGACAAAAAGTCACTACACTTCTTTTAAAGCACTATATGACCAAAATTGCAAAGATTTGATGACTCACTCACACCCTTACCATGTGCAAGGGTGTGGGCCCACATGGATCCCATATAATGGGTCTTTTAAAAGCTCTAATATAATGCTTGGTCAAACATTGTAAACAATCTAGTTTTAGAATCTATTTATCTAAAATTTTTGTATTTGTCTGAAGACTATGAGGTACCCATTGAGAACTATAGTCTGAATTAAGCACCTCATATGACAGTTTTAGTTCTCAATGTTTAGAAAAATGTAACCTTAATCCTTTCATCAAACTTCTTAGTTCTTACAGAATAAGTGGGAGGACTGTCAGTGTTATTTTTTAAGAAGTTTTTAGTCTTAGAACTTTATCTTTTTCATTTGAAAAGACTTTTTTTCTAGTGCGGTCTTGTTTCTTGATTTATGAGAATTAAAGAATCCCATAAAGAGAATGGAAGGAAAAGGTAAGAACCATGTACATGTGCATGCATTTAGGGCAACTGCAAAGTCAAGCCACTTTAAATTATTTTCTTTTTTTTAAAATTTTTTGAACCATTTATTCTAGGATTTTTGTATGCATGGCTCAAATTTATTTTAATTTTATTTTTACATTCTCTCTGCTTTCTTTTGTAATGTCATTCTTTGCATTTGACATTTTCCTTTCTTACATTTTTTTCGAAGTGTCCAATTAGAGGCACGTAGCACTGCATTTTAGTGTTTCAAACGACAATGCAGCATGCAAAATGGTTTGGGCCTTTTTTTTTAATCTTAGGAGTAAACTTAATGAAAATCCTTTGCAAATACCATTTGAATGGTGTAAAAACATATACTGCTCTAAAGAGAAGCATGGTACACGAATCAAAATTATCATGTGGTGCACTAGGCAATGTGGGACTGCCCTCTACTCCCCGGGTGAGATACAAGGCAAGGTGAGATTTTCCAAGACTCCCAAGTGTGGTTGTGGCAATCAATCCATTAAGGCGGTTAGTCTATAAGCACTGACAAAGGTAATACTGACGGAATCCCCTCAACCAGCACTGAATTGCTGGTCCCGTAACTAACATAATCAAGTTGGGTGGAACATGTTTGCAAGAAGAGTTTAGTATGATGTAATTAATTTTGTAAATAGATAAATAGTTTAGACTAATGATTAGAGCAATTCCTATTTTTTAATAGAATAAGCTACCTTTAGCACTTTCTTTGTAAATGCAACATTTGGTTAGGGTTAAGTAAAAAGTGGAAGGAGTGCTTAATTCATATAAAAAGTAGAGGGTTCGGAGTCATTAGTTCTATATGTAGGACAATAGTTTATCCTAGGAGACTAATATATTTCTACACAAGTTCCAAATTCTAATATCTAACGGTGTGTTTAACAACGACTGGGTTTTAAATTTAAGAGATTAAGAAAAAAATTCAATTCTTAACAAAATCTTTCTCATTGGCTATCACTCAAAGAGGGAGAAATTGGTTGTCATTAGTGAAAGAGGCTTATAGAGATTAGAGGGCATTTAAGTGATCTCCTATTATTTTAACATATTCACATCTAATCTATTGTTTGCCAAATGTTCACATTGCTATTTATGATTTCTTGATAGTTAGAAAAATAAAATAAAAAATATACCATGAACTTTTAACATATTGTGACCAATACCATTCAGAAAAAAAAAAAAGGGAACAATTCTTGTGATGTCTCAAAATGATAAACTACATATATCATTTGGAAATAGAGATGAGCTCTGTCCTTTTTTGAGAAAGATGTAGAGATGAGATCTGTCATCATGTTTTAACACCATTTCTCACTGGAAACGCTATATATTTACATGGATATAACAAGAAAATATCAGGGTCTGGGATTTATGGCACTTGGAACACTATCAAGGGTGAAGGGGCCAAGTTTTCCTGTCCTAAATAGAGTAAGTAACTTCTTGGAGACCATTGTACGAGCCTCACTACCTGCCTTGTGAGGTATTCTGAAAGCCTTCTGTAGTTCCATAAATTGTTTATCAATGAGACTTTCCATGTCATTCTCATCCTCCAAATTACCTTTAAATTCTGAGTAGGTGACATAGAGGGCGCGCTGGGCTTCAGTCACTAAATCCTGTCATAAAAAATGAACAAGCTAAGTAATTACAAGTTTGAGAAAGGAGATATTCGGAAGAGGTGCTTGGGAGTCAACTCAATGTTCACATCACGTAAGTAGTAAATATTCTTTGAGTAGCATGGGTATCCCCACTCTACATTGGAGGTGAAACTAATGTAATGACCCGACCCGCGGTAACGGGTCAGTTGTGACGGGTAAAATTAATTTAGAAAATTATTGTAGTTTAAATTAATTTTTTAGTTTAATTCGATAATTTTATTTGGGAAAAACACAATTGAATTTAGGGATTTAATATTAGACCCTGATTTCACACTTTCTCCCCAATAAGAATTTACAAATTTATCCCCTTCGAATTAAATTAAGGGAATGGGAAATAAATTATCAACTTAGATTTTAATTCCCCTAAGTTAGAATCTCAATTGGAAATATTCAATTAAGAATGTGAAATCAATAAATAAATTCCAATTTTAAGTGTCTAGAATTTAATTGATGATTGACAAAATTAATAAAAGAGAAATAAAGGATAATCAATAATTTAAAGGGACCCACCTTCCCTTATCGAATGTAATTGTCTAAAATCCTTTCACCGATGAGATTCCTTATCCAAATTGGACTCTTCTTCTTCCTTGTTCGTTTGGGACTAAAATCCCTACTTAAATGGAAACTGTCCTCTTCTTCTTCCTTGTTCGTTTGGGACTAAAATCCCTACTTAAATGGAAACTGTCCAAAATCCTTTCACCGATGGGATTCCTTATTCAGATTGGACTCTTCTTCTTCCTTATTCGTTTGGGACTCAAATCCCTACCTAAATGGAAACTGTCCAAAATCCTTTCACCGATGGGATTCCTTTACCAATAAGACTCTCCTCCCTTTAAAAGACCGTGCGAAGCCTTCTTTTCCTTTACCCTTTCGAAACGACGACCACAAGACCCTTGTGTCTCTTCCTCTTCCGATCGACATCTTCTTCGCCCCTCTCAAAGTCGACGAAGGAGCCACCTATAGGAGTATCTACAGCAGCCAGTTGAGTTTCTGATTTCTTCCCTTTCTTTTTGGTAAGTTCCTCTCTCTTCGAAGATTTCCATATATTCTTTAGGTTCTCTTTTATTTCTCAAATTTTACTGCTGCTATGGGAACCTCTGTCCTACCCTCTCTGGTTTTTGTCCAACCAGCCAGTCACCTTGTTCGAGTTAGGTAGTATTTGATGCTCGTTTATAGGACTGATTTCAGAGGTTGCAGAATCTGCCCCATCCTTCATCCATGAACAGTAGCTGCCCAGTTGGTTTTTTCCCAAAATAACTAAATGTGGACTGATTTCAGAGTTTGCAGAATCTGCCCCATCCTTCATCCGTGAACAGTACCAAACCAATCTTTATTTCACAAAGCTGCTGCCAGCACCTTTACCAGATTTTTTTCTTTACTCCCTACTGGGTTTACAGATTTTAAATAGATTCTTGATAACTAGAGCATTTTTGTATATTGTTTTACTGATTTGTAATTGTAAGTTTCGAGATGCAGTGGTTACCTCACAACTGCCAAATGTTTGGTTTATTTGAATTAGTTGTGGTTTGAAACCTTTTTTTGTTAAAATCATGCACTTCAAAATCTGTTAAATACATTTCTATCCTTTAAAACCAAGCCAAAATCAGATCTACTACATGTTCTCCTTACTTATTCCAAAGGTAAATGTTTTATGTGATGTCCAAACTTTTTCCCATCTTCATTCAGTTTTACAAACTTCTTTTCTTTTCTCAATACTGTAGCGTCTTGTTACGGTTATTTAAATTATAAAGATAAATATAAATTCGTTGGTTTATGATTTTATTCAAACTGGTTTTGAGAAAAGAAAGCAAGCCATGATGTGGAAAATTATTATTATTATCATTAACGGTAGTAGTGTTATTATTCTATTTTACAAGGTTTAAAGGTATGATTCAATAACTAGACCTTAAGTTTTCAGTTAGGCATTCCCTAAACTCCAACCTTTTCATATGTGGGACATTCTATTAAGCCAAACTACTAAATAGTTTATTGTAACTATTGTTATTTTTACTTATTCTATTTCAAGTAAAATTATTTTAGTAACTAAAAAGGGCAGTTACTTATTGTTTAGGGAAAGTTTCCATTGTCTTGTTAGTACCAAGTTGGCTTAAGCATGGCTCGTCCATGCAGTGTATGGACTCAACCTTTACCCTTAACCATAGACCTTTAGATAACCCATGGACTAAAGTTGAGGCAGCAACATACTTCACCTTAATGTAAATTGCCGAAGAAAATAAATAATCCTCATTTTAATAACACGTGAAATCATTAAATCATATTCGCAGCAAACTTTGGTTCTCAAGGTTGATATCTCTTGGAAAGCGTTTGGGTACATCGTTTTGCACTTCACAAACTTCTAGGTGAGGGAAACAATTCACTACATACTTTTGAACATGATTCCTTATATTATTATGTGTTTAGGTAATGGAAAATATTGTATTTTGTTGTGTGATTGGAATATAATTGTTGGATCTAGAATAGACTGGGTGTATGTTAATAATGGTTGTGATCCGGTGCTCACTCACAGTAGTGTAAGGGAGATCTTGGTTAAACGTTCTATTGGCCGTGAGGAGACTCAGTCCGCCCGGATAATGGAATCTAACCATTAATGTTATTGAAAGATCCAATAATTTTATATTCGTAGATTGATGATTATTTGTATGGTATTTTTGAATTTCAATCTTGATTGGGCATGTTTGAATGTTGATATTATGACGCTTGGATTACGGTATGTTATAATCGAATTATATGCATGTTATGGTACATGAGATGTTGGATATGTTACACTCTGTTTAGACTGAGATCCATGATTTTACAAGCTTATTATGAATAACTGAGCATATTCATTGAGCATAGCATTCTCATATTCATAGCATTGGGTGTGAGGGTGCGATCCATGATTGTCACGAAGACCACGACGGTGGTAGTGTTGTTAGCCTCACTTCATGTGGGAAGACCATTATGGTAGATGAGATGCGATATCCGTGGCAAGTCATGAGGGCTGTTATTTGGTGGTAGGTTGTGTTATCCTCACTTTATGTGGGAAGGCCATTAAGGCGATGTTGTGTTATCCTCGATTCGTCGGGAAGACCACCGAATATCAGTAGATGGAATAATGGGTTGGAATATGGCATTTGGCATTGAGCATTGCATTTTGCAAAGGCATGAGCATGAAATAAATTATTATTCTTTCTTATTTGAAATATCATTGAGGAAGTTGAGGAAGTAGGAATATCATATGCTATGATTGTGTTATTGTTTTCTTCACTGGGCATGGAGCTCATCCCTTACATTGCAGGCAATCCCTTGGACTTGGGTCTGGACGATAATCACAATTGAGCTTAGAAGGCGAGGAGTCGATGTAGAATTCGTAAAAACGCTTAGTGCAGAATTTATTATTTAGATTATAAGTTGGTTGTTATTTGATTTGAGACTTTGAGAAGGTTGTTTATTCATTTATTTTTAATTTGTGGAAACTTGGATAATAAATTCAAGTATGGATTAATTTTGATAACGCTTTAATTTGATTCTTATGGGAATGTGAGTAAGTGATGTGTTTAGAAATCCTTATGTGAGTGATATTTATCCCTTTAAGTTATTTAGAAGCTCAAATGAGATGTTATGTCTTCAAGCAGGTTGTGGACTTGAGGAATTTTGGTGGCTTGTGAATGTAATTATGTTTGTTGAATTTAGCCACAGATTTTTGATGTAAGACTCGTTTAGGGCAGCAGGTGATTTAAATTTGCACAGTCAGATCACGCACGTCTAGGTGTTGGAAGGCGGGGCGTGACAACTAATCCCAGAGATACATGGAACTCCCCACAAGTCATATGTATTGGATAACTCTAGGGAGGGTTGAACTTGAGACCTTTGGTCTATTCCCAGAAGCTCAAGCCAACTGAGCTACTCCCGTGTGGGATTTTGTTACTAAAATATTGCCTCGTATCTTCTTGAGATTTTCACCTAACAAAATAAGGAAATATTTTGTTACCTCGATATACCGAACATCAGAATCATTTGGTGGCTTCCGCATTTTCGGCAAGTAACTTCTAAGTAAAGAATTAGTTTCTCCACTCAATTCTTGTGAAGAGTCTTCCAATCTTCTATTATGCAAGTTCCTCCAATGGAGAGGTGTGCTGCGCATATTCAGAGTAGCTAGAAAGTATTGAGCAAGGCGTTCCTCACCCACAACCGAATCTTTCACGGCTCCTGGATGAATTGGTAAGAAGACTGAGTTGCAATAGAATCAACAAATGAAACCAATTGAACACTAGCATAACTGAAAAACATCAAAAGGAATAATAGTAGAAAGAATGTCATAGTCTAGTAAGCCCAAAATAAAATCCAAATACCTTTTTTAAGGAATTATTGATCACAAACCAAGATTTTGCATAGCATCTCAATATTTTAATTTATAGACATCTAAAATATTTCACCCATTTTAACTCAAAACCTCAGGCTTCCAAACTTGATAGTCAAGAAGGGAATAGAGCATCAGTCCTCATTAAACATAGAGAAATTAAACGCCTAATATTTTTAAACAGGCTTTGTTTCAGGTGTTCATCCATGGAAGCCCAGCTGGTCAATGGTCTGGATAATCAAACCATGGGCCCACCTGTAGAGAATTAGGGTTTCAGTTTATTGGGCAAAACATATGGTCAAGGATGACACAGTTCATCCATTTTCTATTAAGTTATGATGAAGATGAAATTTCACCATCGAAATCAACAGTAGTTTTATCAAAGGGCTGTAATCTGCTTGATGTGTTTTGCATCTTGCATGAATATCTAAACACAACAAACAACTCAATATCAAGAATTAAAATTAAAACATTTCCAGAGTAAAAGAAAAATAACCTGATGGAAAATGTGTACCCCTTTTCTTTTTCTTTGAGGACCACAATTTTTGTAAGGTTTCTTACCAGTGTGTCATGGGTTTAGACAAAATAAAAATGCCCTCATGAGTACAGAAGGCACTCTCAGTCGTAACAAGGCTGTGGGTTCAAGCCAGCTAAACTTTTAGGAAAAATCAAGGACAGAAGAGCAAAGCACAGACCATAACAGCATGTCAAAAAGAAAAAACAAAAAAACAGACACACGTAAAATAAGACAGGAAAAACAGAATGGCATAACATACAAATGTAGAAAGATATACTATGACTAAATAGTAATTTATGCCCTTAGGCTCATTTTCACGCACAAACTGACGTGGATTGTGAAAGAGAAAATTAGAAAAATTATCATAACTATATGAAACTGCCATAATGAAGTTGCATGGGTGCAAGGCGAAGACACCAAATTGTAACTCCTTGTAGGGCAAGAAAGTAAATTGCCTCCTTAAGATCACCATATACAAATGGCTTTTTCATTCACTTGACATGTAGATGAAGATTTTGACGCTTCTATGACAAGAATCCAGACCATGTGATTATGGTCACAGGTAAGTTACATCAGAAGCATTCCCATGTTCTAGTTAACACCCTAAGCAAAACGAATATCTTTCCACATTCATCACACTTCAATTAATTGAATAATACCCAATTGCAACTTATGATGCCCAGACAGGGCATTGGTATGGCAAGGACACGTCATTTAGACAAAAGGGACACAGATTTTACACACAAAAATGAAGTGACCGTGTAACATAGTTTGCAACCAACAGCAGTATTGAGGCCAGTGTTCCAAAAATTTAGATCATGTTGCAAATCATTTTGGGAATCAAATCGTATCAAATTGTAAATTGTATTGTGAATTTTAAGATTTTTTTAAGATGTCCTTAGGTTATTTACAAAAGTTTACGATTCAGCCGCTACTACGATCGTTAACCTGAAGAGTTGGTCCTCCAATGCACCACCTCCAAGGGCAATTAGTTTCCTTTGGACTGCTGGATTGGGAAAGACCTTAACACAGGATAACTTGCGGAAAAGAGGAAGAACAATGGTTAATGCTTGCCCTTTTTGCCTTCAAATCTCCAAAGAGTCGAATCAGCTACTTATCCATTGTTCCTTCTCTTCCGTTGTTTGGAACTTTGTCTTGGTCTCTTGGATCAGTATGGTGTGGTTTGGGTTATGCCTTCATCTGTGGCAGAGTTATCCTTTGCTTAGGACATTGTCTCTGTTACACTTAGATGCTTGGCCTTGTGGAATTTAACTTTCTTTGCCACTGTTTAGAGCCTATGGTGGAAGCGAAACAACATGGTCTTCAAAAATGCAGCTAAGCCAAGTGTACAGTTGCAAGACATGTCTTCACAAAGTGTTCATCATGGGCCACATCTCTTCAGGCCTTCAGGAATATCTCTATGTTTGTCATCTTGCGTGCCTCGAAAGAATTTCTGATCTCGCATGAGCTCATCGTGTTTTTGTAGTTTCCTGTTTTTGGTTTCCTTTCCAGTTCATGTTGTTTTGCTAGTTTTTCTTTTCTTTTCTGTCTGTATTTGCACCACTGGTGCATCCTTATCTATTAATATATGAACCATTTCAAAAAACAATAGAAGAGTAAAAAATAAATTTTCACAATCCATGCACTTCGTATTCAATTCAACAATATTAATGACAAATAAAATGATGTTAGTCTCATAAATAAAAGTTGATTGTTATATGTTTTAATAATTTTCAAGATTTTAAAAAGGAAATCATGTATATAAACCTGTATTTACATGTGATCATGTATAGCTTATAAACTCAATATTTTAAAAATTAAATGGATGAATCACAAAAGAGAAATCAACTTTTGCTAGAGTTTGACATATAATTGAGAAACTTACCAAAAATGCAAGGTTTTCAAGAAATCAAGATTCAACCATAGGATTCAAGCTCTTTTAGGTGAAAATCATAACAAATTATAGGATTCAAATCATTGATCATAAGATTTTAGAAACTAGGACTTAGGCAAAAGGCACAAGATCCCAAGTATGATTTTCTTTAAGGCGGCCTTCAATTCTTGAGTGATGATCACTCAAGAATTGGGTCACAGGGGTATTACCCTACACTCCCCTATGTGAGGACCACCAATTGGGGTGGCAATAGGTTTGTTGAAAAGGTCTATATTTGAATATATGACTCACCACAAACCACTTTGACTGCTCATTCAGCCAAGTCTTTAAGGGCCACAAAAGTTTAAAGATTAAAAAATAATTTAAGGTTATCTTACTTTTAGAAAGCTTAAAAATATAGCTTGATTGATCCAAATATATATATATATATTAAGAGGAGGAGAGGGGGAAATCACATATTTGAGTATAGACCTTTATAACAGATTTATCACCACCCTGATTGGTGGCTCACCTCTATGTACAATGTAAGGGAGTGAGCAGGTGATATTTTACCTCAATTCTTCAAGGCAAAGAGCCAACTGAACAGTATTAGATTAAAAAAAGTACTAATACCTGTCAAAGCCAGCTTTAAGCCTGTCTCTATATCTGGGATGCTAGGAACCAAGACACCCGGAGTGTCCAGAACATATATGCTCGGCTGATGTGCAATCTGTGTATCAAGCAATCAAATCTATGTTTAGGAGAACTGAAAGGAATGCAGTAAATAATGAATGATGATACTTCTACATCATGAAATTGACCACAATATTTGGTGCATGTTATTACAAATGAAAGATATATAACTTGTAACAGGAAGATTAGAGAAAAAAAAGATCAAAAGGTTTTAAGGAATGTATCGTTTTAATATACAAATGTTTCAGCTACAGAAGTTGCCATTCAAGTCATATGGGTATCAAAGACGCAGTCAATACATTGATAACAATTTGCCAAATCCAATAAAGAGAGTAAACTTGAGACAGATAGAGTAAATAGCTTTGATGACTACGACGATAATGATGATGAATGTTTTAATATGCATTATTACAAGCAAAATATGGAAACCAAAATGGTAGATAAAAAATAATTTACGGACATATATGGGAAAAGCCTTCAAATGTTATGCATTTATATTAAGCATTTGATATAAAGTACTGATGCATGAATTCATCCATGCGAGATTTGTTTTTTTTTTTTTTTTTTTGAAATAGTTCATACATATTAATATAAAGAGCGCACCAAAGGTGCAAATACAGACCACATAAAGAAAAATGAAAGTGTTACATGCAAACATAGCACGGGAAAATAACTACCCACTTCAAATACAAGTAGCTAGCCAAAAACCACTAGATCTCAACCAAGATCCACACATTCTTTCCATGCACGTACGATATCTGACATAGAGATATTCCTGAATTCCTGTAGGGGTACAGCCCACTGCTACGTCTTGTCACCGATGCACTAGACTCAGCAGTACCTCTAAAGATCAGATTATTATGTCTTGTCCATGCGAGATTTGTTAGCAGGCATATGAACACTTTCCCCTTTATTAAGAGGAATCATGTGTCTTCTACTTTCTCAATATTGTCCAAACCACTTGGCCCCAAGAGGATGGATTCTTCCAAACAATCTAATAATCATTATCCTAGCATTATCAAGAATCTATCTTAGTCATCTTTCTGAGTTATAAATTTCAACTCAACCCTAAAAGAGGTAATTTTCTCAATCACTGCACAATCTACCATATTCTTAACCACTTCACTAAAATTCTTTTTTTTTTTTGAAATGGCTCATATATTTATAGATAAAAGCACCAGAGGTGCAAATACATAGAGATAAAACAACAATCACTAAGAACTGGAAAAGAAACGAAACAGAAAGGGCTCAGGAAAGATCAACGCATTCTTTTCAGGCACGCAAAATGCCGGACATAGATATATTCCTGAATTCCTGTAGAGAAGCAGCCCAAGAAGCACATTTAGTGAGAGCACGTCTTCCAACCGCCTGACTGGACTCACTAGTATCTTTGAACAATCTATTATTTCGTTCCCACCAAAGGCTCCAGGCAATGGCAAATAAAGATAACTGCCACAATGAAGAACATTTAGGCGAGACGGAAGCAATGTCCCAAGCAAAGGACAACTCAACAACCGACATTGGCATAACCCAAGCCACACCAAACTGATTTAAAACCGAGTACCGAACTTCTTAAGAGAAGGGGCAGTGCAGAAGAAGATGATTAGACTCTTCAGAAGCTTGCAAAAAAAAAAGGGCAAGCGCTAACCACAATTCTTCCTCTATTTTGAAGATTGTCCTGAGTCGAAATTTTCCCCAAACCGGCCGTCCAAAAGAAGCTAATTGCCCTCAGAGGAGCTTTGGAAGACTAAATTTTGGGATTAACAATAGCAGATCTAGCTGGCAAAGATTTCCACATGTAAAAAGACTTTAACTGAAAAACACCCAGAGGGACTAGGCCACCAAATTAAGTTGTCATCAACAGAAGGTCGAATCAAATAGGAAGAAACTGAACAGAGGAGATCCGAAAAGGCATCAGCTTCAGAGTCGAACAGATTACGGCGAAGAGGAATGTCCCACACGACTTGTTCTAATCATGGTGTAGCAATCAGAGACAGTCCCAAGTGGCCTAATAGAAAGGCGATAAAGAGAAGGAAACCAAGAGGCCAGAGAAGAGCTAGTACACCAATTCTCAGTCCAAAACTTGATTCTGTCTCCACGCCAACTTTAAACTTGATACCTTCTTTGAATTTGTCGACACAAGCTACAATCGCTCGCTACATCCCAGAAGCTCTACGTGGGGCAGGATTGATATCCCAACCACGATTCCCCAATCTGTACTTACAACTGAGGATAGCCTTCCAAGGAGAGTCGTCATCAGAGCCCAATCTCTAGATCCACTTGGTTAAAAGAGTAGTATCAGTGTCCTTCAAAGAAGATTATATTAAGGAAAAAAGAGATAATTCCACTGCAACCCCCCCCCAAACCCCCCACCCCCCGCGCTCACGCACACACACACACTCATGACATAAATAAATGAAGCCTCAAATTTAAGGGAAAACAAAGGAAAAAGCTTCAAGAAAGATAAAGTACAGAATATACTACATTGGAGGAATACTGGCCCCCAATTCGAGTGCCACCAACATTGCGTCAACTCGAAATGGTTGTGATATCCATTCCAAGATATTACAATTGGCATGTTGGTAAAGGAGAGATTTTGGATTAGGTATCCAAGAAAAAATAGAAAAGAAACAAAAAGGCTCTTATCAAACACTGTTAGCCAAACGACTTATAGCAATTATTTTGAAACTCGCACTCATTTTTATTTCTAAACAAATCCTAATGGGATTGATTTTCGGTAGACACCTATCTGCAAACTTCCTATATCTAGACAGCTGTCATGGAAATGATGAGAAATTAGTGTCATACCAAGCAAGAAGATTCCTATTTTGGTTCTTGAAGATGTGGAACAGCACAAAATTGAATATAAATGACATATACACCCACCTCTTTTATAGGTAAGTTCACTTTTTAATTGTCTTCAAATACTAAAAAATTAAACTTTAATAACAAAACAAGGTTTGCATTTACTAGCTTATTAAAAAAGGCAAAATAAGAGGTAATTGTTAGGAGAGATTATTTACCACATGGGCATAAAATGAAACAACTTTAAATAAAGAAATTATCCGTTAATTTAACCTTATATCCTGCAATATCTTGAGTGACACCAGGCAAAGGTCCAACAGTAGCACGTTTCTTCTTGTCCTGCACTACAAGTACAGCAAGAAATCATATTCAATTAAATTTTGGATTTTTTTCAAAAAAAAATAGCATGTTGTAATTTAACAAAGTCGAGACATTATGTCACCAGGAAAGCGAGCCGATGCTATTTGATGGATGGAATTGATAAGAGTTGACTTTCCAACATTAGGAACACCAAGCACCATAACAAGAAGAGTGGGTTCCCTTGAAATCGCCTCCTTCAATTTCAGCTCCACAAGAGCAAGTAACTTGGATTCATAAACCACAATCAGCCCCATTATAACAGTTATAACTAATACAGCAATACAATATAGAATTATGAGAACCTTAATGGACTCAAGGATTTTGATGACTTCAACGACCAAGAAAAGGGCAATGTCAAAAGTTGATCAACTTTTGTCAAGGCAAATGGCTTTCATAGCTTCTATTTTTCTTACCATTTAGGTATTTGTTAGTGTCAAAATTGTGGGAAGACCTTTGTTTTACCCACTGTCACTTGGAGACATAGAAGAGCATAAATTGAGAAGGATGTTATCAAAGGTTAAGGATGGGAAACAGAATTTCCATCTCCCATCTCCCTGAGGTGGTAACCAAGATGGTATTTCCCCCCTTTTTTTTGGAGAGCTGAAAGGTTGTTCATAGTGGTATGTATCCTTTTGGATAAAACTTAAGATCATAGAGCATAAATTTTGGATCTACAACAGAAGCTCTCAGGACGGTGGTTAGGAAAGAACAGAAAGGTAGCAAGATCAAGTTCAGAAAACTGACAATTGCGACTGCAATACTATTGAGAAAGTATATTTTGATGTGAAGATACAAAAAATCATGGGCACTATAAAGGATAGCAATGAAAGACAAGTTCAGGAGAAGGTAGAAGATGCAAACAATATAAAAGGGGGCAAAAGCATGGTTTGTCTGCATGGGTGCAAAGCATGCAGAGATTGTAAAGTAAGAGAATTACAGACAGAAGGAATTGCAGCAGAGTGTGGTGGACGCTTCAAGGAACATGCCATCTCTGAAACGGATTTAAGACCTGTCTAACAAAATCATGTAGATTCTGCAGTCCTGTGATGGTGCATCATTGGAGCCACCATTTTATATAAGTAGTATCCCCATTTCTTTGAGGTTTCAAAGACAGTATGGCTCAAAAAGAAGATCCCAGTCTCAAGATCCAGTCCCCTGGAGGCTATGGTGAACAGGGTATGATCCCTCATTACATCGGATGAATGGGCAAGTATCAAGGCAAACAGTTAATCAATTATATAAGGTAATTAGCAAGATATGATCCCTCATTCTATTTTGGATATGAGGCAAACAGTAATGAGGGATCTGATATCCAAAAGAGAATAATAAAACTTGAAAAAAATACCATTCTAGAACATTAAGTGCAATACTTATCAGGATGGTATGCACCAATTAATCAATTATAACTAAGGTAAGGTTTCACAGCCATGATGATGACCTCACTACCTTAGGTAAACAAAGAGTTTCATACAAAGTCCAAGTCCTGATCAGTTAAAAAATGACAAAAATTATCATGGCTTTTAATCCTGTGTAATAAAGGTCCTCCAAAACTAAGAAATGCTAAGCTCAATCCCAATCACAAGGGTATTTAAGGACAACCCTTATTAAAGAGAATCATATAAACTTACAAATAAAATAAAATAAATAACTGCCCATTGTAGCATCATAATAGCAGGCACTGTAGCTCTAATGGCCCCATGTAGATCATTGGCTCATGGACACATCACATCAGGGTTCGGAAGGGGCTTATAGTTTGAGAGTAGAAGTGGAGATTTGGGACTCAACAAGATTCAGAATACAGTGGGAAGAGAAGGATGAGAAGGGGGAAAGCCAAGCACAATGCACGAAATGGTCTCCACAGCATTCTGAATGTGAAAGTAAAGTTTTTTTTTTTTTTTTTGAGCAGTGAATGTGAGAGTAAAGATGATCAATATGGTAACCAAAATTCAGTCAAGAAGTGCCGGAGCCTGCCTAAACTCTTTCAGTTGAAGTTGCAAATGGGATGAAGGAGGTCCTCCAAAGAAATGATACTGAATTGAGGATCCCAAGCATGTTTTTTTCTCTTCTTTTCTTTTTTGTGCGTGCATGTGTTGTTTGTTACTAGAACCAACGGAATGGAAACTGGGACCTTGAAAGGTAAAATGAGAGATCAAAATGTGGATCGGGCCATCAGATGCCATCTACTAGAGATAAAAACCATCCGAAGCTGCAATGAAGGATAGTCTGACACATCAATTTACTTGTGAGTCAAGGAAGAGACGAAGAGCTTCAATGGTTGGAGGATGCAAATTTTGCTATAATGGCATAGAGAGTAAAAGAATATGAAGAATTCAGTGAATTAAAAAAAAAAAAGATCAAAGGCATGATACAGTTAACTTCTAAGGAATAAGAAGAAGAAGAAGAAAAGCAAGATACAGTTAATGGAAATGAAAAAGGGTGTATGAAGCCACTCATTAATTACAAATGATTACTGTCTCCGAGATGTGCACAGTTAAAAGAGCTCTATGAAGGCAATCTTGACATACACTGCTGTCAAAGGTTCCATCAATATCTAACATCCACTAAAAAAATGTGACAGAGACATCCATCTCACTCTATGGTCCGTATCATTAAGTGCAATGATTAATTATTTTCTAATTTCTTGATTTAAATTTGTGGATTATGATCTTGCAATCTAAACACTGATATTGATAGGCACAAAACTTATAAGGTATTGGTTGAAAAGTTAGATTTAAAATACATTTTAGTCATTCAAATTTTGAGTGATAAATAACATAATTATAATTTTTGTATGATGATTTACAGCCGTCATCTTAGATTAGATAAAAATGTTGAATAAAACTAAGCTTTTCTATATTGATCATCAAAGTTTTTTATCTTAATATTTTGAGTGTATAGTGCCACATAAGACCCATCCTATAATGTCTGCTTCTAAGTTCAATTTAAGCGTGTAAAGTCGATCATCACTAACATAGCTGTCTTTTTCAAAGGTCAAATCAAGAAAATAACGGCGGCAATTTGTGACCTTTTTGCATGTTGTCGGTTGAAGCATAGTTTCAGACTTTCAGTGTTTGATGACTCTGTCCTTTAGACGGCGCATGAAATGTGTTATTCAGAAGAAATAACAAGCTGTTAGATTTAGGGTTTAGGGTTTAGAGTTTACAGTTAGGGTTTAAGGTTTAGGGTTTAGGGTTTAAATGCCTCAAGCAAAACATGCTCAGCTCCAAAAATACTTAGCTTGACAACCAATGGAAAATTCTGAGACCGCAGCCCATTGTGTCAAGCTTAACTTGATCTGAGGAATCACCGATTGCTGCACCTTATCCTCAAAGATTCCTCTAATCTGCTCTAGCCAAATGAACCAAGTGAGCCAGTGGTACAATTTTCCACATAGTATGGCTCTTCTTTGGGTAAGGCCCTGAACCCCAACTCAAGATGAGATCTAGGAATACAAAAAGGGAAAACCCACTGAATGTCAAAAAAGCGACAACAAATGCCATAATGGGGTCATAGTGGGACAATGAATGAAAAGGTAGTTGACTAAGCTACTAACTTCTCCATCATAGGTAGTATCGGTGGTCAAGATTTCGTTGAGCAAAGCAATTCGAAAAAAAACTTGAGGGTGGTAAGGGGTTTCCAAATGTCCCTAAAAGGAAAGAAACAAGAAGATGAGGGTTTTATAAATAAATATACAGATGAACTTGAAAAGATCCCACTCGCTTCCTTCTTCCATCCCTCTTCAACACTTTTTTATCCATCCTTCCACCCTAAGGTTTGCTCCTTCGATATAAGTCAAGAGCTCAACCACCAAATTGTCTATTTCATGGTCTACAAGATTTGTTATGAAACTTAAAAGCCCAAACCCACCTTATCAAATACACACACACACAGAGGATGCCCCAAATTTCAACTTCAATAAATTTGTGTGCCCCACTATAAGATACACCACCTGGAAACCAACCCCTTTCTACCCACCTATAAGATAACGTCTTTCCATAAGCCTCCCTCTTCTCACCAGATCTCCACCACCACTTTGCTAGAAGAGAGTAATCTCCCTACACTTTATTTCCCAAACCAAGACCCCCTTGTTCCATTGTGAGATTAACATCATTCCATTTCTCCAAGTGGAATTTCATGCTCCAATTCATCTCGACCAGCGAGGTTAAAGATGCTTGGCATTAAAGGCTTGGTTATGAATTAGCAGTAGACAATCCTTAGAGTTGAATCATAATTTGTGTATAAATTTAAGGAAATAGAAAGCTTTGCTAAAAATAGTGCATAAAAATAGCATTCTTTGGACCCCACAAACTCTGTTTTTACAATAGTGACACTTGCCAAGTCTGCTATAGCCTATAGGTCATCTTGTTTTCTTTGGCACAAGAATGAGGCATGCTAATGTCGCAAGTTATCTTACCAGTCAGCGCAGCTGAGTGGGGCCTCATGATAATAGACCTTGGATCAACCAATTCAAGAAATGGAAACTTCTAGAAAAGAGAGCCATGAGCAATCAATTAGAAAACCATCTAGGTTCCTTGTATAATTTCTTAGTAACATGATCATCTAATAGATATCCATGTCTTTTGTGAACTTTTTCCTAAAATATATGATTGTAGTAATTTTAATTTTTAGAGATAGGAGTGCTAGAGTGTAGTATTTGCTATTTAGAGGGCATGGGATGTTGGATTAAGGAGACATTAGCTTGTTGCTTTGGTTTATTATTTTTATGAAATAAGCTGTCAAGCACCCCTTATGATGCTTTGTCTATTTTCTTTCTTCCATTTCTCAAGTCGTGTCTGTCAAAATTCCAAGCATAGATCAGCGTCATTATATGTTTTGAGTGATCAGTAGCATGAAGCAATATTCCAATTTGGATCCCTCAAAAATTGATTAAAATAAGATCTTGCCAACCCTTGATCCATACATATTTTGGACCACAAGATTGTGCTTCCATCAAATTGGTCACTATAGCCCGACTTTCTTAGATTTTTTATATTGGCAAAGAGAAAAATCATGGACATGAACAGGGTTGCATCAATCACAATGCATGATATTGTGATCTTAGAGATATTGAGAATAAAGGATTGAGAAAACAAGTTGCGAAGCTAATGGAGCAGTTTGCCTGTTATAAGTCTCAAGATCATTGTGATGAGTGATGACAATCACATGTTGGACTTATGAAGATGAAATTGACCCTTTCCATAACTGCAAGCTGTGTGATGAGCCACATGGAAAGGCTGATAGTCAGGTCATGGATCAATTTAAGGATGTGAATATCAAAGTTGATACCCTAGACTTTCGAAGATATTATTTCTACAATTTGTGAATCAGTTGTGGAAATGATAAATTGGGAGGAACCACCTATTTGAGATGAAGAGCAAAGATGAAGAAGACTATATTGGATGGTGATTATGTACTGACTACATGTGTAAATCCTAACCATGAAAAGCTATCCAAAGAATTACCACTAGTTTTTAGTCAAAACTTATAAATGATAATATTTCTGAAGAAAGAAAAATGGGTGTTAGGATCGCATCAAAAGCATATGTTGAATTGTTGATCATTCTTTATAAATAATCTTTGCAAGTTGCCACCAAAGTTTATAAACCCATGCTCGAGTGTGAAGTGCGAAAGGAAATGGACACCAGCATTGGTAAAATCAAGTATGTGTTTTCACCCAGCATGGAAGTTCAATGCAATCCACAATGGTGATGATCAAAATATTATGAAAGGCATCCATTGTGGATCGTCTAGACAAAGGATTTAAATTCAAAGAATGCTATGGTTGGATGTTCTTTTCTTATGATTATTGGATTCTTAAGGATCCAACTTATGTAGGGCCAACTCTACTGATTGCATGGTCAAGATACAATCTGAAGATCTACAAGTTTAGATGGTCTCAATGAAGACTCAAGGAAAAGTCTCTTCTCAACCAAAGGAGATAGATCAAATTAATGTGGTGTATATGGTAATGATGCCTAAGTTCATAATTTATGAGGTCTAAACCAAACAATGTCCCACCTACCTATGCTATGAGCAAAAGCAATTAAGAAGCATCATAAGAATAACAGTGCATTTGCAGCAAAAAGATATAAAAGAAAATAAAATTGATAAATGTTTATAGAATATAAGAAAACTAAAGAATACGCAAGTTAATAGACAAACAAACAGTTTGTAGAGCACAAAATAACCATAAGCTTCATCAGCTAACCTTTTGGACAGAACTTCTACTGTGTGCATTTACTAAAAGACAATCTTGCTGACATGAATCAAAATGTTGAATCCATTGCTGCCAAAGTTACAAGAACAGAAAATAACCAACGATACAAATAAATAAGAGAAACAAGCACAAACTGTATATGAAATCCAAATTTGAGCTTCTATTCTACACAATTTTAGATTCAAACCCAAAAGATACGAACACTAAATCCATGAGCTACATAGCATGAGCAGATCATTAATCTTCTACTTTCAGATTGCTCATGCTTGTTACATGGCATAAACATATCCTAGTCTTCCCATTCCCATAGACCATGTAGAATAATGTTACATTAGTTTAAGATGCATACTTTTTTATGTAGCCTAGCTTCAAAGAGAAACCAAAGAAGTTCAGCCACAGGATATGGGTTCAGTAAAAGGCTCCAAATTTGAAGTTTGGAGGTTAAGTCCAATGAATTAAATCCGAAAATAAAATTAAAATTTTGCCTCTCTAGGAAATCAAAGCTAGAGAGCGAAGGAAATTGAAAACGATCACCCAATAATAATCTCAATCCAGCCGATTTTATACAAAATCCCATAAATCGATTAGAATCCAAAGAAATTTAACTCAGTGGGAAAATTCAGAGGTCCTAATCTCACCTAGGATAGCAATTCTCATAAGAATAAAATTGACAAAGGCTTCGCTTCAATTTAATTCACACAAAATTAATTGTGCTTTAATTAAAATGACATAATCGAAAATTGAAGAAAGAATTAATTAAAAATAATAATTTGCTGAAATTAAATCAAAATAAAACTAACCAAATTTGGAGAGGAAACCAAGCACAAAGCTTTAATTTTATTGCATCAAATTCATGTGTCTACAAGCATTTGTGCTCACTCTTATTTATAATCGAGTGTGGGCCTTACATAATATGGAAAATACATGTAGAAATCGGCCAAGCAAGGCATCCCACGCCAAATCTCCTAAGAATTTGTAAAGGTCCAACAAAGTAGGGCTTTACACATTGTTTACACACCAAAACCTAGCTTCCATGCCATTTTGTATTTTGGTCCCCTATTTTCTCTACATAGTCCCTACTTCCTCTAGCTCTCCATTGTCCAAATGGTGCCATGTGTTTCTATTACAAGGAATTTGTAAGAAAAATAAAAATGAAAAAAATTCCAATCGTCCATGCATGATTGCACATAGTTTTGCTTAGTTTGGAAAGCCAAACTTTGTGGACTCCAAGATTTCCAATGTATTGTCGTCCCTCCATTCTTATTCCTTTCAAAAAATCGGTAGTAACTAAATTGCAGCATCATTAGAGAGAGAGGAATCCAAGCAGCTAGAATGTAGGAGTTGGAAAGTGACATGGCAATGACATGGCATTGGATGTGGATTTTCGTCACTCCACTTTGTGAGCTGCAAATGACCCCTTATGTGGACTAAATTGGGCCAAATTTTATAGATTTGAAAGTGTGACCCAATGCCCTAGCCCATGATCCATTAAATTAAACATTTCGGCCCCAATGGAAGCCATTTCGGACCCACTTTTGATCCATAAAAATTCCCTGCGATTTGAAACCATTTCAAGAATGTCTTCACAAATTGGAATCGGCTCATCTTCAGTTTAGTCTTCTCGATTGTGAATGGTACTCGTGATGATGCCCGCATCACTTTTCAATTACAATTGAATGCCCTATATAGACTACAATAAGCCATCAATTATAATGAATAAGAATTAAGCTTCAATCCCAATTTGCACCATGAAAAAAAATACTTCTCAAACACTTGACACAATTCTTTTTCATTACAAGCTGTAGGTATTCCACTCAGGTGACACGTGGAATACAACTTGTAACTCTAGCAAAAAGCATAATCTATATGCATATATAATTAAATATGTACCTAACTTCTTTATTTCACTGAATTTATCTCATGTACCATCATTTTCCCGATTTATTTCAGCACTTCTTGACACTTTGTAAGCTCCTCCAGAGGTCCAAATATGATGGATCTGTCCAGTGCACTCGAATTTCAAAGTCATATCACAAGCAGATTGACCTTGACATATTTTGACACAATTTCCCAGTTGCAACCTTTTTATCATTCTATCCAGGAAGCATTTGACAGCAATATCCAGACCTTTAGAAACAATGTTCATGAGCACAAGTATGTGTGTCAAAATCTGGCACTGGAATGAGGTGTCGAAATCAAAACACAGAGAATTTTTGGATTTTGCATACTGCTGGAGGAGAAGAAGGAAAATGGAATTGAGGAGGCAATGGTGTCGCTAAGTCGCAAATTGGATTACAAATCTTGTGACTTGATGATCAATTTACATCAATGATCTCTATTTATAAACATCTAAAGGGATGCTTACATTAGTGATGGAAAATCTAAAGAAACTCTAGACACTGGCAGTTACTTCTTACATTCAATTAATTCTAGAGAATACAAAAGATCAAAAAAGGAAACTAGAACCATTAATGAAGATTTTTTAGAAAAATTCAAGAGACTTGCCACCTAGAGAATATCAAGAGACATTTCTGAATTACAAATTACATTTTAACACATACTACTTGGATAATTGAAAATATATTTATTTTAAATGAAAATAAAATGGAAAAGTATTAATGTACAAATTTTACTCCAACCAATCAATTTATGATACAACAATATTTTAATTAAAGTTTTGAAAGAATGAATGGTGAGATATCATTATATCATTTAAAAAAAAGCCATATCAAAAGTACCAGAAGAACCCGGCATGAAGAAGTGTCCAACATGGGAGCTTATACATTTCAAGAACCCACCGCTTGAACCCAGCATGTGTGTATAGGGAGGCATGCATATGCTCCGAAGGACTAGTCGGGTGAGACACCTAGACAACTTCGGTCATTAAAAAAAAACACAGATTGAAAAGCCTTAAAAGTCTACTTACAAATCCATGGTGATCCAACACGTATTTTAAGAATATTGTGAAATAGCTATAAAGGTATTAGCTTTGGAAACAAGTTCGAGAGAAATACCAAGAGACAGTATTTGAAGGGGATTTTTCTTTTGGTGGGTGGGTGGGAGGGGGGGGGAGAGGATGAAAAATGATATCATGTCAAACAGAGAGCATTTGTAGCCCTAATTACATGCATAAAATACTTTACAGCTCATAACCCCAAGGGGTTATCCCAATTGGTTTGGGATCAAGATCTCTAGAGGGAGGTCTTGGGTTCAAACCATGGGAGCTCCAATGAAGGGCCACTTCCGATGGGAATATGTATAAAGTAAGGTCTCATCAATTTACACGGTGTGTACGGATAGGGAGTTTTTACACACTCCGGAGGACTAGTCGGGTGCGACGCCTGAACACCTCCAGACCAGACAATGAAGCACGGATACTCTGAAACCATTCGAGTATCCGTGTCGGATACGTTTCCGACACGGATACAGCTCGGATACGTGTCCAATTAAATAAAACATTTTTTAAAGACGGATACGGCAGCAAGCACGGAGGGACACGGGAGGAGGGACACAGCACGGGATACGGCAGCAAGGGAGAAAAAGGGAAAATATATATATATATATTTTCTGTATTATTTTTTTAACCTCAATAATCATTCACATATTATATACAGTAATATTGTAAATATTTTTTAAACATATTATATATATCTTTTCATAATACTAAATTGCTAATAGTCTAATCTTTATAATATATATTTTTTGTAATCTTTACTGATATATATCTTTTGTAATGTTTACTAAATATATATAATTTTCTAATAATTTTTATTTCATAGTAGAATTTATGATATTTTTTGTAAATGTCTGAATTTATTTTGTTGATATATCTATATATAATATTTTTTTAATTCGGCCTTTCCCGTCGCACCGTATCCTAGTTTTTCAAAATTTGTCGTATCCTCGTATCGGATACATGTCGTATCCGATATGTGTACCCTTATCGGTGCTTCTTAGCCTCCCGACCTCAAAAAAAAATACTTTACAGCTCATAATAACTTCAGTTTAGCTACTTCCGACACAAGCATTGTATCTGGGTTGCCACGAATTTTCATGAGGTGAGATCGGGAAATACTTTCTAGAATCGGGAAACATGAGCTGCAATATGGAGCAAATTCTCTTTGCAAGGAAATTTTCTTTTTCAGCATATTTTCTATGTTGTTGTGGAAAACAGCAAGCACAGAAAATAAAAGGAAAAAAAAACTCGATAATAAGCAAACAGAGACTGATATCATCTTTGAAGCTTCCAAAATGTCAAAAGGCGTTTTTCAGTTTTTATTCAATTTCTATTTTCGTGAGGAACTAAGAAGCATTGCATTGGAGAAGAAATGAGCAAATGGCACTTAAAACAAATATAGGCAGCAAATTTAGAAATATAGTCAAGTGAAATGGTACTTACACGCATTATATTTTGATTTGCCAAATCCTTCTTATTCAAAGCAATCACACGCCTTTTGCCAGAAAGCATAGGTTGAAGGTCCTCGTTAACAGAAGACAAGGGAATCTGCTCAAAGTAATAAATAATACATGAAATCGAAAGAAAAAAAATCAGAAAAAGGAATGGAAGTGAGACAGAGATGGAAAATGAGTGACTGACTCGGGCATCTCGGACTTCGACGACGAGGTCAGCAAGCTTGAGGCGGTCGCGAATGGCGCGAGTTGCAGCAGCCATGTGGCCCGGAAACCAGTTGATGGCTCCGCCTCCAAGGTTGAAACCCATCTCCCCTAATCTCTTCCCTAACACCCCCATCTCTCTCTCTCTCTCTCTCTCTCTCTCTCTCTCTCTGCTAATCTATGCCAACTTGAAAGATGAAAACTCTTGCAGCTTACTTCCAGGCATCCGGCGTTCAGGGTCTTGGGCTGATTTCCATCTCGTCGATGAGAACTGGGCCGAGCCAACTCATTATCCAACTAACCCAACTCGATTTTTGAATGGGCTTGATTAAATCTTAATGAGTTGAGCCATGGGATGGGCAAGAATCCTTGGCCTGGGCTGAGGCCTGAGCCTAATTGAGTTGAGTAGAGCAAGCCTCTCCAACAGTCCAACCTGAATGGCTGAATCCCAACTAGGGGTTGAAAGTCGAGATCTAGGACGAGATCTTTTTCTCTTAAAAAAAAATTAAATCTAGATGGCTTTTTTAAAAAAAAATATTTAAAAAATAAAAAAATGTTGTTTAAAAAAGTATTAAAAAATATTAATATCTGTCGATATTTCAAATATTAGCCGATATTCGTCTGATATAGACAAATATCGACTGAGATATCGGCTCGGACTCACAATCAATATTTATTTATTTATTAAGTAAAAAGAAAAAAAGAAATCGACCGAAATTTAAACCCCTGATCCCAACCCATTATACACCTTTTTTATGATGGTGTATACATTATTTACCTTTCTTTAATATAAAAATGTCAGTCTTAAATACTTATAAATGAATTTTAAGTTGATACAAATTTTAAAAAAGACTTATTTAAATGCAAACATAGAAATTAAAGTTTTCTTCTCTTCCTTTAGATTCAACTAATTAGAATTCGTTTAAGACTGTCTCTTAAAAAAAATTAAGGTAAAATAGGAACTAAGAAATAGAAAATAAAAAGGGAGGGTTTATCTTCATTGTCACATTTCTAGTTGTGTTTAGCAAATAGAAATATAGAGAGAATTATATGAAATATGAGAAATTGGATCCGCTTATGATTAATTAAAAATAATAATAAATAAATAAAATAACGTAATGAGGTGTGATTAAGGCCTAGAAACAAGTCTAAGCTTCTCTTACTCCATTCACTATTGCTTACGGGTAGAAGATAACTAAAATCCTTGGAGGCTTTTTCTAAGAATTACTTGTTTTATTCATTAAACCAACTTTATTTTTGTAGTTGATTTTTTACTTAGGGAAAATCATAGCTTTTGAAATCAACTGACTTGATTTTTTACGAAAAGCATGTAGCACTCTCATCCAAAAAGTCTCGCGTCGGTTGGGAACTTGCGTGGTGGAGGCTTTATATGAGAGGAGACAACCCTCTCCATTATGAGGTTTTTTGAATTTGGTCATGTGAGTCAAGGCCCAAAACAAAGTCGTGCAAGTCGTGTAAAGCCAAAAGCGAACAATATCACAATGGAATAGGATAAAATCATCTCATAACACCATTCCAAATGTTGTGTAGTGAACTTGTCTCTTTGCTTTTATTGAACTCTTCTATGGTTAGTGAACTTGTCTCTTTGTATTCTCTCCAAATGTTTCAATGGCACTTGTCAACATTGACACTCGGTTTTCAATAGGTATAAATATGGTGTCTCGCTTATAATGAGCATTAGTTGAATGAGTCATGACCATATGTTGTTAATTGCCATAAACATTAGCTAATCCACCATTCATTTTAAAGTAAATAAATTCATCCGTTGATGAAAAAGTACTAAAAAGATAGATTAATGGTGGATTAACTCATTCGGTTAATAACTATCATGAAAATGATAATATACGATGATTTCACCAAATAAATAGTTCTTTATACTCTCTCTATTCTAATTTAGTTGTCTCATATGACTTCATTGGAAGAGTTATATGATGTTGGAGAGAAATTCATGAGCCTTTTGAGAACCCTTCTTTAAAAAAATCAAATTTTTAAAATGAGACAGAAAGAGTATAACGTAGAACCTGATCTCAGATTATATTATAATTTTATATGAAATCTTATCAAGATTCGATTCATTTAAAAATAACAATAGACTAATTATCAGGTCAGCTTTGGCTTTAGGCCAACTAGGTTGCAGCCTAGGGCCCAATGTGACCAATGGACTGTAGAATCACCACTTGCACTGCTCTCGGGGCCTAGGGCCCCACCTACTAAAATTTTAATATTCACGGTAGACTAATGACCACTATTGAATAACTCTTGTAAAAGTATTTTTTTTCTTTAATTTTGATTATTAAAGACAATCATGGATTGTTGATTTATCGCTGCCCAATATACTTATATTTGACTCATATTTAAAGAGGTTAAACAATTTTAGTTGGAACTTTTTGAGAGTGTTTTTTTTCATTCTAATAGATGAATATTATAGGTAGGCTATGTTGTTATAAAGGATTTACTTAATTATTTCTATATTTATCATCTTAAAAATTAATTTTACATTTAAAATTTCAGTTATTTGATAATAAAAGTGTAAATACAATAATAAAATTCATCTAGATATATATTTTAAAGCACTCCTTTGATTATTTAAAACCAAATATTTAAAAATTAAAATGAATGAAAGTGAAATCCACCGCAGGCATGTAAATAAAATGGAGGAAAATCTCGCATTTCAATGTTGCTGAGGGCACTTCCTACTATTTTATATCAAGGGGGCAAGAGAAATATTTTTTATTTTTAGTTCATTAAGTCTAGGCTTGAAAAAATAAACATTCAAATGGATTTAGTAAAAAAAATACTTATTAGTCTAATTTAACGTATAAATTTGTAAAATTTAGTTAAAAATGTCAAAATCTCAATAAATGAAATAAATACAATTTTAAAATAGTAACTATTAACATTCATAAAATTACAATTACATCATATCAAATTAGTAATTATTCATCAATGAAGTAATGCCACAGTTTATCAGTGAAAATCCACATGACCACCAATCACATCACAATATTATTTGCTAATGATCATAAATTATTAAATAATTATTTGATCAACATACTAAATAATTATTAAAATTTTACGTTATTGATTCGTATAATACCATTTATTCATCAAATAAAATTTGTTTTTATATGAAATAACATCGTTTTTGGTCTTCATAAAACAGCATTTACTATATCATTATAAATTATGAAAAGATTAATGACAATAAATTCACATAATAATATTTTTCGTTTTAAATATCATAATATTTTTTTTTCAAACCCGCCTTCATTTTTTGTGTACGAATAACACGTTACTCTGCATGTATATATTCTGCATATTGATACACCGATACTTGATGAGCAGTACACCGGTAGAGGTAAGATGGGAATTTCACTATATCTCGTGTCTTCTACCAAATTTTGCCAGTGTTATAACAAATTTTCAAAAACTATTGAATTTGATTTGACCCAACTTAAATTGTTCATCTAATATGGCCTATATATATTGTCCATAATATCGGCCGATATTCTATAATATTATAAAATAAAAGGAAAAAACAAAAAACCCCTAATTTAAAGAAAAAAATCATTAAAAAGGGTTGATATTTCGTTTTTTTTTCAAATCAGTATTTACACATTCATAAAACTTCAAAAAAATTAGATTAAGTAGATTTGAAAAACAGACCGATATTTATTTAATTATAAAATTTAAAGGGCCAACAATATTTTTGGAAAAAAACTCATTTATGGTGGGTACATAATCTTCAAATCCTCACAAATTAAAAGCCCTGTCTTGGAATTTATGAGTTTGTTATCATTTTTAAGACTTACGAGTTGACTTTTCATAAATTAGATGAGTTAGTATTTGACCGAGATTGTATATAATTTTGTTACCATATTCAATATTTTGATATGTTGTTGCAAAATTTCACCCAAACTTAGTCTAATAATTCTGAATCAATTAAGCAGAATTTTTTAATCATAATTTCTTAAATTGCAATCGTTAAAAAAATTCAAAATTTACCCCAAATTCAAGTCGAGAATTTCAACAAAAAGTTTCTAAATTTTCGGCTCAAATTTTTAGTCAAAAATCAGAAATTTTAGTCAAACTTTAGATTTAATTTTTAGCCAAAGATTTTGGCCAAGAAATCCGAAATGTCATTGAAACTTTAGCTTTAATTTTAGACCAAAATTTCTGAGAATGTCACCGAAACTTGGGCTGATAATTCAAGTCGAGATTTTCAACCGAGAGTTTCTAAATTTTAAAATCTTTAACCCATGTGTTGTAGATCAATTGATCGGTTGCCTCTCACTTCAAAAAGCGGTAGGTTATGGGTACGGATCCTCATGACCTAACCTTGGTGTGCGTTAGAGGTAATGGCTAATCTCTAAGGGTTTTACATTGGATATCTGCACTACCGCACACGTAAATAAAAATAAAAAAAGTATTTCAATGGAACTTAGGCTGATAACTATGAACCAATTAAGCAGATTTTTTTGCCATAATTTATTAAATTTCAGTCGTTAAAAAATTCTAAAATTTACCCCAAATTCAAGCCAAGAATTTCAACCTAAAGTTTCTAATTTTTCGGCTAAAATTCTTAGCCAAAATTTCAGTCAAACTTTAGCTTTAATTTTTAGCCAATATTTTGGTGATGGTGTCCATTGAATTTTTTCTACATTTTTTTGAAGTTTTCATAAGTTTATTAATTAATTTTGAAATGTTTGAGTTCATAATTTAATAATAATATTTGACTATGCAGATGATCAATTTTTAAAGATAGAATTACATATTCTTGAGGCCCATATTCTTCATAATCTATAATTTTTTTGAAAAAAAAATTGTCATGACAGAGAAGCAATACTTTGACCAGTGGATTCAACTCAACCGAGTATTGATCTAAATTGTTGGTCCGACTCAATTCGAATGCTATACTAAATTTTTTTAGTTTGTCGGGTCGGCTCGACTCAAATTTTGTCGGGTCAATTTAAAAAAGCTTGACCCGACCCTACCTAACGAACCCAACCGAAATTTAATTCAGATCTTTTTCTTCAACCCTATTTAATTCTAAATTTAAAAATATAAAATCCAATCCACTTGATTTCTTGGATTGGATCATGCAGACCAGGGTCAAAAAAATGCCCCGGCCGATATTTTGGTCGATATGCAAATATCGGCCGATAAGTTTCCCTCTCCTTCGATATCGGCGTTTCTCTCTCCTCCGGTATTCAAAACCGCAAAAAACCGTGAAAAACCTCCAAAAACCGTGAAAACTGCCAAAAACCGTGAAAACTCATGGAAAACCGTATCGGAAGAACCGTGAAGAATCGTGAAAAACCGTGAAAAATCGTAAAAAACCATAGAAAATCATGGAAAAACGTATCGGTTTAAAAAAAATATAAAAAAAATTTAAATACCGATATTTATTTATAACGGCCGATATGGTGACCAATATTGCGGACCGAATATCGGCCGATAATCGTTTTGTACAGCCGATACATATCGTTCGATCTTAAAAAATCGGTACATATCAGCCCATACAATATGTATCGGCCGATATTTCGACTCCTGATGCAAACCACCGGATATTAGAGAGTCGGAGTCGAAATAACTCCAACCTCTTTAGTTTTCTTTAAAATAATTTTTATCACTACAACTTCTCATTGTATAAATTTGTAAGTTTCTAAATAATCCCTTTCTCTCATGTTTTCTAGACCAAAAAAAATATATCGAGTATTTAAAAATATTTTCAAAATTTATATTACACAACTTTCTTTGTCACCGACACATTCAATTTCTACACTCACTTAATTTTAGTATTTCTTCACACCTACCTCATTTATGACTTTCTTTCTATGTATAAGAAATCTGTCAGGTGCCTTTCTCTTAGTCTCTCAAACGGCTAGGAATGTAGTTATAAGGGATTCTCCTAGCATTTATGGTATTGTTTGCATTTCCTATAGGTGTTAATTTGTGAATTTATAGGACTAAGATTTTGAATTATTTTGTACTTCTTTTGATTAAGTTTGTGCGTATAAAATTTTATTTAACAATATATTTCCTCTATACAAATCATGTTATGACTTTTAATTTAGAGATTTTTGGTAAATTGGTAGAATAATAGAGAACATTGTAATGATTCATCAATTCTTTTATTTTCACAGTGTCATGTTCTATTGTTCTTTAACCTTTTAATTTAGTTCATTTTAATTTTTCATTAATTTAAAAATTAAATGAATTAACCATATTTGCAATTATATTTTAACAAAATATGAATACAAAAATTTAATTGGTAATTTTACATCTCAAAAAGTAAAAAAAAAAATAGATTTTAGATAATTTTATTATTAAATGTCATTAAAATTTTAATTAATTATTATTTATAATAATATATTAAATACCAAAAAGACCCTATTTAACCTCAACATATGTCGAGTCCGCCCTATCGGTGTAATACTTGATAAGGAGTATACCCATAGAAGTGAAATTCTGTATCCCATATCTCCTAAGTCCTAAGAGATTTTGTCCGGACTAGGATGTCTGGTCTAATTTTTTATATGAGTTAGATATAATTTATTAAAATTAGATCAGAGCACATTGAATGTTCGTAATTCTTTTGGGCTTCCCCCTCTTTTCAATCAATCTTACCAACCATTCAAAAAAAATGTTGGCCCTACGGCTATGAATAATGGAGAGACACTCGCTGCCCTTTCGAGTTTTAGTGCAGAATTCACAGTCGACTGCTTTACGAGCGAGAGAGTATGGACTCTGCTGTACTTGGTCGTGTCCGTTACCTGATTTTGGCAGTGGCTTCCATCTGGGTTCTCACTCGCTCAATATCTTACCTTAACAAATCATATCTTGCCGATTGCTATCTCTACTCTCCTTGGTGCACCTCAAAAATCCGTATCCAACCCATTTATGATCAATTCCTAGAAGCTCAAAGACCAAAATCCCATGACCACCAGACCCAAGTCCCTCACCACCCTCTCGACCCACTGACCATCCAAGAAATCAACAAGGTTCGATCCATCCTCTCATCCTATCCACCTTTTGCCACGCTCTTCCCTGCCATACACTCTCTAGTCCTTGAAGAACCGCCCAAGTTAGACGTCCTGAAATGGAAGAAAGGCGACCCAATTCCGCCGAGGGCCGCGTCCGTCACCGCCTTCGTCAAAGGACAGTCCCACATCCTCACCGTCGATCTGAGCACTACCCAAGTCACTCGACACGAGATTAACAAAGGCTCAGGATACCCGATTCTTACCACTGAAGACTTCTCCACTGCCGTATCCATACCGTTCGCCGACATTGAATTCAATCGGACGATCGTCGCTCGTGGAGTCGAGTTATCTGATGTGGTCTGTTTACCACTGGCACCCGGATGGTACGGTCCACGGGAAGAAGGGAGACGGCTGATGAAGGTGCAGTGCTTCTCGAGCCGGGGGACTCCCAATTTCTACATGCGGCCCATTGAGGGTCTGACAGTGACGGTGGACATAGACCGGAGAAGTGTGGTGCAGATCTCGGACCGCGGCCGTGGAATTCCCATACCCAAGGCTGAGAACACGGATTACAGATACAATGTCCATAACGACCCGCCTCAGATGCTACCCATCAACCCGATTTCGATGGAGCAGGCGAAGGGACCCAGTTTTCGGGTCGAGAACTACCACACGATTAGGTGGGCCAACTGGGAGTTCCATCTGAAGCCTGATCCGAGGGCTGGGGTGGTCATTTCTCAGGCGACGGTTATGGATTCGGAGACCGGAAAGCTGAGGAGCGTGATGTACAGAGGTTTCTCGTCGGAGCTGTTTGTACCGTACATGGATCCGACGGACGGGTGGTACTTCAAGACGTACATGGATGCGGGGGAATACGGGTTCGGGTTATCGGCGATGCCGTTGGACCCGCTTAACGACTGCCCGCGCAACTCTCATTACATGGACGCCGTATTTGTGGATTCAGCCGGGAAGCCGTACGTGCGGCCGAATATGGTCTGCATTTTCGAACGCTACGCCGGAGACATTGGATGGCGTCACGCTGAGAGCACTATCACCGGGATTCAGGTAATCAATAAGACAATAACTAAACAAATTATTAAAAAAAATCATTATCGCTTCATTAACATTGCCCATACGCCACGTGTCCAGCTAGAGCCCAATGTGGGTCCACTTAGGTCTTAAATATACTTTTTATCTGTGGGGCCTACCTGGTTAAAAAAAAAAAAATTTCTCTGCTTCTCATCCTGTCCTTGGACAGGGACAAGTAAAGAAATTTGAATCTATATTTGAGAAGAAAGTGAGGATTCATAAATAAATGGTCAGGTTTTTCTGTTCTCGAGGACAGAGATAAGTTCACGTGCTACATGAATCTGGAGTTTATAAAATTATTTTTTGTTTGAATTTTAGTTCATTTCGGCCAAACTGAGAGGTTAAGATTATTTAGTTATATTTGCGTTTTCACACAATAGAATTTCAATTAAATATCTGTTTTACAAAAGTTGAGATAATTTTTAAAGTTCGCTTTTTTATTATTTTTCTTTTGCTAAAAAAATTGAAATTTTAAGACAATTTTCTTCTCCAAAGTCCAAATAATCAAGCATAGTTCACAACTTTATTTTATTTACTTAAAAGCATTTTTATCATCCTAAAAATTCAAACTTAATTCGTAATCTTTTCAAGTCGGATAAGCTGGCTTAATTTTAGAGCCAATTAAAAATACTCGATAAAATTCGCTGAACAAGCCGAGTTAACTCAGGCCAATATGCTTCACTTTTTTTTTTTTTTTTTAATTATAATTTGAATTAGTAGGTATCAATATCAAATACGTTTCTTTTATTTAATAAACCAATGACACTCTAAAATATCCACATCAACTTTCCCTAGAAATTATTGTCATTGATAGAAACTTCCACCTCTCCTTAATTAAGGAACATACTGTTTGGCCGTTGTCGTTGTCGTTGTTAGTAAGATAGAAACAGGCCACCTGTCGTGTCCTTCAGTAAATCACAAAACAGAGCAGATTTTTAATATCAAATCGGAACTCGTATGTTAAATAATATTTTGAAAATTAAAGTCAAAATAATAGGAACCAATTAAATTGATCCAATCTTCCCTTTTATCAGAGCATCACAAGGTGTGCTTTAATCCATGACAGAAATATTTGAATGGTTAAATATATCATTGTGAATTCTTCTAAATTGTTAAAACATGAAGTTTATAAAGTGATCTAACTCTTAATATTATCAATGATTTTCAATTTAATAATTATATAGATTATCAAATAAATTTCAAGAAAATTTAAATCTATTTTAGAATAATAATCTAAATAATTTAGATTTATTATCAGGTGGGCTCCAATAAAATGTTGTGCTTGAATGCACAGGATGCCCATGTATTTCGTAGCTTCACCCTATAATAGGTCATCATAGATTAAAAGTTTGGATTTTGATGATCTAAGTTGTGTTGATTTTTAGAGCATACAAATAATTTTTAAAATATGTGTAAGTCTCTCTATTTATGCATACTGGATAAAACTGTGAAACTGTTTTAATGTTTAATGTTTTATTTATAATATTTCAAATATAATACATATTTAAGATTAATATATCATTGGCCAATCATCAGATAAAATTTATTAAGAGACAAGGAATGAAGTGAGATTTCCATTTTATCCCTATCTGTGTACCGCTCATCTTATTACAGATAAAATTTGTTAAGAGACATAAGATGGAGTGAAATTTCCACTTTATTCCTACCTGTGTACCGCTCATCAAGTAGCGGTATACCGATAACACGCCACTCTGAATGTATATGTTCTGCATATCGGTACACAGATAATTGATGAGCGGTACATCGGTAAGGATAAAGTGGAAATTTCACTCATCCTATATCTCTTAACAAATTTTATCCGTACTAAGATGGGTGGCCTGTATCAATGACGTTCAACTATCAACTGTTCTTCTTAGAATTTGATTGAAATGGTTTGAGTATGTATCTAATTAGAAAATATATACGAATGGGATGACAGATTCGGGAAGTGAGGCCAAAGGTGACACTGGTGGTCCGTATGGCTGCATCCGTCGGTAACTATGACTATACGGTCGACTGGGAGTTCCAGACGGACGGTCTCATCCGCATCAAGGTATTATTCCCTTCCTTTAATAGTTTTGTCACCTTAATATTGATATTTTAAAATTCTAACAGTCAATTAAACTATTTTATATAACAATTTGATTTAATTAAGTACAACCTTAATGTCAAAATATTTGAATCATTTTAATTATGATGTCAATATAATATCATAATAATGTAATATATTGTCATATTTAGAAAATATGGTTTTATAAAAAATAATAAAATGTGACATTTTCAGTAAAATAGAAGAACAGAAAACTAAAATAAATAAAAAATAATAGTTTTTTATTTTATAAAATGATACATTTGATTTAAGTTTGGACTTTGGAGTAGATATTTTTTGACTCAAGGATCTTTAGAGAAAAGTTTAAAGATTTAAAATTCAAATGTTTTTTTTATTAATGTTAGAATTATTAATTTTATTAAGTCTTGTGCTAAAATTTTAGCATGCAAGGTGAGTGTATAAATGGATAAATTCTTTGTCGTCGATGCTTTGAATTTTGTTCTGATTTTACTTCTTCACATGCATTCATTGTTCATAATCGTTGAATGTTTTTATTTGGGAGCAGATTTGAAAATTACTAAATGATACTCCCAAATTCCCAATGATATTGAGGCTTTTTTTTAAATTTTCTTCACCGTTTTTTTCTTATGTTTTTTTCTTAATATAAAATGGGTATCCCTACTCTATATTGAAAGTGAGATTAATTTTACGAGTATGTGTAAACCTCACAATACACACTGGTAGAGCTGCAACTTGGATCGGGGGGGGTTGGGTTCCTTAAAACCCAACCCGACGTAAGTTGATATATATAGAACCCGACCTGACCCAAGCCGACCCGAATTCTAACCCAAATTCTGACTTGACTTGCATTCTAAACCCATTTTAGTCTAATTTTAGCAGGGTCGGGTCGGTTTAACTTGTAAAATCCTCAATCTGACTCAACCCGAATTTTATGCGGGTTTTTGTCTTCTCAACATGACCCGACCCGTTGACCCAAAATTCTTGACCCAACTCGCATGATTACTCGGGTTGAGTCATGCGGGTCGGGCCAAAACCCAACCCGAGTTGCAACCCTATACACTGGTAAGTTGATAGGGAGTAATTTCATGGAGAGCGACCTATAGGAATTTGATTTTGAATATGAATCGAACATAAGATCTTCATTCATAAATAGAGTTTCTTAACAATCAGATCAACCCGAACTTCTGTTACTTTTTCCTCTTGTTTGATTTGGTTCTTATGTGAGTCGAACCCGACCCTCTTCCGTACCCATCCAGGTGCTCTATTTTATAAATTTAAAGTGACAAAATGTTGAATTGCAATCCTCATAAACTGTTCTTCTTCTTCTTTTATACCTTTTTTTTTATAAAATTTCTAATTGCCTCCTCTAATTGCTTTTGACTTTCTATCTTCTTCTTATTCTTGCACTAATAAAACAAGTAGGTGGGGCTAAGTGGGATGCTTATGGTGAAAGGGACCCGTTACAAGAACATGGATGAAGTGCCTGAAGAAGAGAGATTGTTGGCACCTTTGTATCAGAAAATGCAATAGGAGTTGTCCATGATCATTTCATCACATTCTACCTGGACATGGACGTCGATGGCTTCAACAACTCCTTCATCAATGTCCATCTCACTAAGGAGGATACACTGCCCGGAGAATCCCCAAGGAAGAGCTACATCAGTGTCGAACGACGCGTCGCCAAGACAGAGAAGGATGCTAAGATCAAGCTCAAGCTCTACGATCCATCGGAGTTTCACGTCGTCAATCCCTCAAGGAGATCTACTTTGGGCAATCCGTCAGGGTACAAGGTTGTTCCAGGTGGCACGGCTGCTAGCTTACTGGATCTTGATGATCCACCGCAACTTCGAAGTGCATTTACCAATAATCAGGTAATTTTTTGTTGTTGGAATATGGTTTTAAATAAATTTAATTAATTAAACATTGGTAAGGCCTCAAGAGTTAAGACTAGTAAGCCTGTAAACGGATCTGGATCCGTCCCAGTCCGACAGATTCCACCCAGTCCGAAAAGCAAACTGGACTGTCCACAGCCCGACCCGATAACATAGGGTCCGATTAACTTAAGAGCCTATTACTATTAGGATGAATTTCTACAAAATGCCAAACATAATTAGTTGGATAGTTGTTTCACTTCACCAACATTCATGGAAAAATCCTAATTACTATAAATATGAGAATGAAATGAGAAATCAAATACAGCTTACAGCTTACAACTTATTTAAAATCTCTGTGAAAAATACTGCTTGTTCAAGATCATCAATCTAATGGCACTTGCTCTGACCCTTTTATGATCTATTTTTTTTTAAATTTATTTTGGGTTTATTTCCTTGAATTTAGAATAAGCTTATCAGGATTGATTTTTTGTGGCATAAAGCTTATTTAAAATTTAGTTTTATTTTTTATTTTTTCCATATCTGGCCCCTTCTGGTTCGGCCCATTTAAGAAACTCATGAATTCAATGTTATTTTAAGTCTATTCTACACATAACTGAAAGAAAGCCCTTTCAGTGGTGATTTGGAATCCGCTTCAAGAAGTTGGAGTCCTCAGTTTTATTCTTATTCTATCCAAAGAGACATTCTCTGTATAATTACCTTATATGTGTGGATAAGAAGACTAATCGAGTGCTCTAAAAGGTCTGACCCAGTTACTCATAAAAAAAATCTATTAACGCATCACTTGATTTGACAGCATATACATAATTCAAATGCTGATATTCATTAATTTTCTTCTTCTCTTTTCTTAAATGCTCCCTAGATATGGGTGACACCATACAACATGAGTGAGCAATGGGCTGGTGGCCTTTTCACGTATCAAAGCAAAGGAGATGATACACTTGCTGTTTGGTCTGAGAGGTATGCCCTCATCTCATCTTATCTTGTAAAGATATTACCCAATATTTAAAATATTAATCAATGTTTATTGAATTAAGCCTCATATAATATAGTATATTTTCATATTTACCTGAAAAATACTTACATCTAAAATATCACCATGGTCTGAAGTTAGACTGTTAGAGAGATGTTCACCAGCTCATTATTGTACATGATCATACGGTGGTGTAGTACTTTGGGAGTTCAAATTCAAACCACAATTATCTTAACACGGTATCAGAGCAGGGTATCTGCTATGGTCAGGTTGCTATCTCCTGCTTTGTATGAAGGGGGAGAGCTGAGTGTCTCAAACCCGAGCGATGAGAGAGATTGTTAGTAAAAGTCCCACATTATCAGCGAACCTTTGAGTCTTAGATTTTATAAATGCTTGGACACTGTCTTTTTATAAGTCGGATTTTAAGAATGAGTTCTACTTATATATTTTCCTGAGTTTTGAATTTGAATTGCAGAGATCGGCCCATCGAGAACAGAGATATCGTGGTGTGGTATACATGGGATTCCACCATGTTCCCTGCCAGGAGGATTTCCCCATCATGCCCACCGTTTTCTCCACCTTCGATCTAAAACCAGTCAATTTCTTCGACAGGAATCCCATCCTTCGCGCAGCCCCGACTGTGGAGGACGATCTCCCCGTCTGTAGACCTGCACCTGAGAAGAATTAGTTCAAAAATGAAGGAAGGACTTTCAATCAAAGTCATTGAATTGCATGAATATAGAAATATTAGATTTTACTTTTTAAATTTAATTAACATTTCATTTCCTTATTTGATTTTATAAACAATTATCAGTATCTAAATGTTAAATTGATTATTGAGTCGACTCTTCAAAGTGTTAGAGCTTATCTTGTGTATACAGTGCTATATGGGTTCATGTGTGATTACAATGGGTGTTTATCTAAGTGGTCAACTGATTTGATCTCTTGACTCCTACGTCATGGACTTAGAGATTTACTCTCGATTTGTCCGTGCGGCACTTGAACAACGCCTGAATTGTTGAACAAGTCAGCATTCCTCACTTAAATACTCAAGACCAACTTCACTCAAACTCTCACTTAGAGAAGCACAAGAACACACTTGGAAGAATGAGAACTTGTTTACACTATAGATATTACAACTTTGAGAAGTGAAGTTGGTCTTGAGTGTTCAAGTGAGGAAGGCTCTTGTTTCAACAATCCAATGTTGTTTAAGTGACGCATGGACAAATCGAGAGTAAAATCTCTAAGTCCGTAACACCTAGCGACCCTCGATTTATTCGGGACAAGTGTGTTGGTTAAGTGGTGCGAGTCCAAAGAATTAGTCTTATTGGGTAAAAATCTCTCAGGAATATCTCTCGTTATTAAAAGCATATATATCCATCAAACAATTCATATCTAAATATGGAATTTGTTAGAAATCTTTTTCAGATATATCAAACGAGTTTTGAATTCCAAAAGTTATAAGAGGTAGAGATTAAATTACTAAATAATAAGAACTGTCGAATTTCAAGAATATTTTTTTTAAATGTAACTATATTGATCTAATTAATATGATTTCTTAGTCAGCTTATTTGATGTATACTTTTTTAATTAACACATACATGTGGGCAAAAGAGTCTTAAATAAGATGCAAAATTTTATGAATTAAAAATAGAAGCCATCAAATCTGAAAAAAAAAGAGTTCTAACAAAATCATGACTTTATTAATTTAATTAAAATGATTTCTGTCAACTCCTATTCATACACATACCCTGTACAAGGACCATCCTATACGGCCAAAGAGAGTTTGAAGTAAAGTACAAAAATTTATTAACTAAAAATAATTTAAATGTTATAAAAATCTAGAGAGACCTTTCTAACATTCCACTCACAAATGGACAGCAATGCGACTTAACAATGGGTCAGATTGGGTCGTGCCCAATTCGGGTCTTATTCGATTTTGATGTATTTTTTGTCCTGTTAAAATGAGTTAAGTCAATTTAGGTCTATTTCAAATTCGGTTCAAATCGAGTTTATCTATTTATGTGGCTAGGAAACTTTTCTAGATATATACCAACTCTACTCTTAAATGAACGTAGACCTCTTATAGTTGTATTTATTGCATATAGATGCAGTAATATTCGGACAAGTTTACTCATTTGTAAATGGATTCAGTCCATTCAGATAATCTATCAAACAGGTCAAGTGATCACCTCAGGTCAGATTTTGTGAGGTCTATACAAAAGTTTAGAGATTAAAAATAATTTAATATCATTGAAACTTAAAGAGTTTAAAATATCTGACTTTATTAATTCGATTAAGATAATTTTTAAATATATCTTTCTAATAGACTCATCTTTCAGAGATAAAGTATATTTATTAAAATTTTAAAAATAAAAAAATAAAATATTAATATTTCAAGAATTTAAAATTATAACTTTTTTATGAACACGTGTCCCTGCCCTTGTCTCCATCAGGCTAGCGTGCCGTGGCTCTTCGTTTGAAGTGCTGATGCATCGGCATTTCTCTTGTTTAATTTCCTAAGCATTCTATATCTATCCACTTGTGTCCATTCCTTGTGCACTGGCGTGGATTTATAAAAATCGTCTCAAATCTAATATTTCGGTCATAATGAAAAAGATACTAAATATATCTGATTTTATTAGAAAGCTCAGAACCACTGTAGCTGAATAAAATAGTAGAACTTTTTAAAAAAAAAGTTTGTAAATTTTTTTAGATATTTCACCAATATTTTGGTCAAATTTCAATCTTTCATATTTTTGTTTAAAATAAAAGTTTGTTGACGACAAAAGTGTTCAGATTTCTTAGAGCACTCAGTAATTCTCAAGACATATGAAAGTCTCTCTCATATGTATTAGATAAATCTACGCGACTCGAGTTTTTAATGACTCACGTTAAAGTTCTTATTCTTTTTTCAAACAACACAACCCATCTTTACCCCTTTTATCCTTTTCCCTTATCTTAAAGGGTCAAATCTCAACTTTAGTCAATGTCACTAACTGTTGATTTATTGATTCCTAGATCAAAGATAATATCAATTATTGAATACTTTTATATGATCTTTAATACATTGAATCGTTACTTAGTATCCAATGGGAATCAATTGGAGTATATTATAATTGG
Source organism: Chimonanthus praecox (assembly GCA_022113865.1). Classification (NCBI taxonomy): domain Eukaryota; kingdom Viridiplantae; phylum Streptophyta; class Magnoliopsida; order Laurales; family Calycanthaceae; genus Chimonanthus; species Chimonanthus praecox. Next base: position 22,919,656 of record CM039094.1, on the reverse strand, counting down.
AAAGATACACAGGGGCTTGGATTGATCATTGTTGGGAGTCACCATGGAAATAAACATGACTAGGGATGTATTTTTAAAGAAAAAATAAGGTGATGTTGACGGGTTTTTCAGGTTAGGTAATGATGTGAGATAGAAGAGAAGGCTAATCAAGAACCATTGACATCTATTCAAAGACTTTAACCCTAGGGATGTGTTTGGATGGTAAGAAAATATAGGATAAACTCCCTTTCTATTTTGGTAATTAAAAATTTAATTTTTTATCTTCCTCCTACTTTTGAAAATTCTTTCTAAGAGTATTTATAATAATAAAGTCTTAGGATAATTCTGGTCAAAAGTAACTCTGATAATTCTTTAAAATTTACTTTTCACCTAAACGCAGCCCTAGAAAATGACATTACATCTTTCCCATAGTCAACCATTTGATCAGGACATTGTAGGTTCAATCCCTAATACATCGTTATCTCCATTACTCCTTGTTAAGCAGATTTCGATGGTGATTTGAAAATTTTAAAGATTAATCATAGAAGAGTGAGCACCTGATAGGAAGTTAAATTCGAAAGGAATAGAAACTTAAAAAAAAATGGAAAAAAGAAAATAAGGGGAAGAGATTTCACTTGCAGAGTGAATCAACCTCATTTAATTTCACTTTAAAGAGAAACTGACCTTTTAGATGATGGGTTATTTGGGAGAGATGAAGAAGGAGAGGTGATGGAGATCGAAGAGACTTTGATATTAAATTGGTAGGAACTTGAATTGAAAAATGCTGGAAAATGAAAGGAAATAGAAAAAAATAGAGAAAATGGGCGATATTTTGCCGATATGGTCAAATATCGACAATATATCCGTGGGGCTCGGCACCAATTTTTGATATTTTAAATTTAGCTGATATTCAGAATATCGACTGATAATTTGGGCGATATATCACGGTCATATCACCGATATATTGTTTGACATGTCAATACATATTGTTGATACAATATGTACCCGTCAATATTATCATCTTCGACCATAGTACACAGATCAAGTGGTTCCAATTTTAATCAAGGAATTATGTTGTGGGTCCCAATAATGAATCTGTCAAAAAGGTCTTTCTTAAAATATATAATCTATTAAAAATCCATAAATTGAATCAATAAAATTATATCTTTTAAGATCTCCAAATCTTAATTAGTTTCAATGACTTTACAGCCTTAATAAAACATGATACAATTAATTTAATGCAAAATAGTTTTTGATACACTTCACCTTCAAATAAAGACCTTTCTAAATTCGAACAGATTCATCACCGTGACAATATCATGTACACATCCTGACATGTAATTATTCTTTAATTACTTGATTAGTAATTTTTAACTGTCGAAATACAAATCATTTGTACCATATCACACAAGTACATATATAACTTAAAATAAATTTAGCATCTCTCAAATATTTATTATTGCTGTGCCAATAACATGGTCCTGAACTTATTAATTAATTAATTAATAATTGCACTCCGCAACACATCCTGAGCCGATTAATTAATTAATAATTACTAATTACAGTCCTTCACTCCCTTTCGCCATTGGAATCTCTGCATTATCTTATTGCTCTCTAAAAATCAAGTTGCTCGCGTCGGATTCCCTACTAAAAGGGAATCTTTTTTCATAAAAATCAACGAAGGATTCGAATATCGGCCAACCCCACCACTTTATTCAACTAATAATTCCCATAAAATATCCCCCTCCTTTTTAAGCCATTTCATTTCACCCGAGGCACGTGCGACGGAATTCTCGGGAGCATTTGGATTATAAGAATCTTTATCATTATGAGATTCTAACACAATCAAATAAATGACGATTCTTTTAATTCATTAAATTCTATTTTTTTTTTTTTTTAAGCTACTTCTTTTTAATTTGATTCGATGTAAATAGGGCTGAAACTTGGGTTGTATCATGTGAGTTTTAATAAATTTATCTAATTCATATCAAAATTTATTATATCTGATAAGATTTAATTTGAATGAATGACTCAAATTATCCAACCTAATTCGATTTGAATTTCTAATCTAAGTTAATCTGAAGACTATTCTAAATTTTTTAAGTTGAGTAAGATTGCGTCGAGTTAGAATAATTCGTGTTGATTTTAAATTTTTCAATTCAATCTAATCAGAATTTCATATAAATTTTTATTTTCTAAATTCAATTTAATTTAAAATATAAAAATACATAATTCAAACCCATTGATTTTTCAAATCAGATTAAAATCTGACCCACATTTCAACCCTAAGCCATCCCCCAAAAGACAATTGCTGGAAAAAAAGTAATGATGATTTCATATCTTTTGATTACTGGACATCAAATATTCTCATATTTCAAGAGCATTTTAAGTAGACATTCCACTTGTTTTAATTAATCACACTCTTCATTTGCTCCTCATATATGAACAGAGGATTGCCTCGTCCATCGTCACAGTAGACATCCTCACTCCTCTGTTCACAAGCAGAGAGAGAGAGAAGGAGAAGAAGAAGAGGAAAAAGAAAAAGAAGAAGAAGAAGAATATGGAAACTACCCATCTTCTCCGGTGTCTATTTCTTTTATTGAGTGGCCTTCTTCTCTTCTTCTTCACCCGCTCTTGGATCCATCTACCTTACATCCCGTCTGACAAAGCGGGACCTCCTCAGCTGCTCCCAATACTCATCATGGTGCACCTCCAAGAACCGGATTCAATCCAAATCGGTTCGCTGCAAAATACCAAAAAACCGGACCACAATTCCCAACTGCCCCACCACCCTCTGGACCCTCTCACCATCCAAGAGATGAACATGGCAAGGTCCATCCTCTTATCCCACCAGCCTTTCTCCTCTACTTCCTCCTCCCTCACCATCCACTCCCTGGTCCTCGAAGAACCCGACAAATCACTCGTCCTCAAATGGAAGAAGGGCGACCCACTCCCTCCTCGGAGAGCCCTCGTCGTCGCTCGCCACGACGGCGCCTCCCACATAATCACCGTCGATATTGCCTCAAACAAGGTCACCCGCCACGATATCAGCTCTGCCTCTGGCTACCCGACCATGACCATCGAAGACATGAGGACGGCAACGTTCACTCCGCTCTCCGATGCGACTTTCAACCGCACGGTTGAAAGCCGCGGTGTGGCCTTGAGCGACCTGGCCTGCCTCCCCATCTCCCTGGGCTGGTTCGGGAAGAAGGAGGAGGGGCGGCGGCTGATAAAGGTGCAGTGCTACTCCATGGAGGGCACCGCCAACTTCTACATGCGTCCGATCGAGGGCCTCACCGTCACAGTCGACATGGACACCAAACAAGTCGTGGAAATTTCCGACCGAGGACGCGAAATTCCGATCCCCAAATCTGCCAACACTGACTACCGGTACTCTGCAGTGAAGAACAAGCCATACCCGATGCGGCCATTGAATCCGATATCCATCGAGCAGCCAAATGGTCCGAGCTTCGTGGTGGAAGACAAGCACTACGTTAAGTGGGCCAATTGGGAATTCCATCTAAAACCCGATCCAAGATCCGGGGTGGTAATATCGGAGGCGAAGGTTAGAGATTCAGACAGTGGGGAGTTGAGGAGTGTGATGTACAAAGGGATGACGTCGGAGCTGTTCGTACCGTACATGGACCCGACAGAAGCGTGGTATTTTAAGACGTATATGGATGCAGGGGAATACGGGTTCGGGTTGCAGGCCATGCCACTGGACCCGCTCAACGACTGCCCGCGCAACTCTTATTACATGGACGGTGTATTTGCGGCGGCTGACGGAAACCGTACGTACGGTCGAACATGGTCTGCATCTTCGAACGGTATGCCGGCGACATCGGTTGGAGGCATGCCGAGAGCCCCATCACCGGCATGGAGGTATTAAATATAGATTAAAGAAAAGTCAATTTTTTTTTTCACCAGCATGAGATTTTTTCTATTTTGTTTCTTATTTTGTTTTAATACATTAAAATTTAAAAAACAAAAGAAAATTCCACTTTCACATATGATGCTATTCAAGGAAAAAATAATAGATTTTTATTTTCATTTTCATTTTCATTTTCATTTATCCAGTGCTCTGTGTGGTCGAGCAGAACTCGGTCGTTCTCCACGTTTAATTTTTCCGGGTGGACCCTACTGATATCGGACATTTTCTGGCGATGTTACTTAATACTGATACTAATGCGCCACGTAGGCAGGGCCGGACAAGTGCAGACATGCCACTAATAATCCCTTCTTGGTTCCTACACGTCACAAATTAAAAATAAATTGATTAATATAAAAAGTTTTATCACGACTACTCTTAAAAATAAAGTTCACTGGAATTGGTGTATATGATACCTATTAATTGGTAATATTATATAATATCTAGTGATACAATACTAGAAGATTTAAATTAGATATAGAATGCTGATATCTGCAGTTCATTCTATTTATTATTATTTTAATAGAAATTTTCTTACATTACATCTAAAATTACATCATTATATATTTAGATTAATTAAATTTAAAAAACACTTAATTAATTATTTATATTATCAAAGAACTAATAAAAAATAAAAATATTTAATAAGTTATATAAAAGTTGCATTCTTCAAAAAATAAAACTTTTCAAGGAGTCCACATAATTAAAGACATATCTTCATGACTCCATAATGCAGACAAAGGCTCTCAAAATTGTGTATGGTACAAGTAGAATAATTTATTAATTTTTTTTATATCACGAGTACTTCGGTAAACTGTGTGTATCAAATAAGTCTGAGAAAAATCGAACTCAATGTCTCTTGTCTAATCTTAAATATAAAGAGCAATTAAATTATTCATATAAATAAAAAATTATAATAAAAATATATTTTGCTATGAAATGCACATGATTTTTATTCAGTATATAAAAAGACGGGAATAAAACAATGTAGACCAAGACAATTTAAAATGGTTACGTAAGCCTTGATAGTTGTAATGAACCAAACAATGTACACCAACTCATTGAATCGTGCCATCTTCACCCGGGCTTACCATTTTTTATTAGGGCTCAAAATAAATTATTAAGAAAAAATAATTTTAGTATATCTTTTCATTAATTAAATAACGACAGAAAATATTAAAAAATTATTATTATTTTTTCATTCGAATTCTCACCGAAATTTAAAATGAGCTGTTCATGTACTAGTTCTGAAATATTTAGCAAAACAATTAAAGACTAATGGGAGAGACCATCAATCTCTTTCATTGAAAACACTCCCACTCCACCGCTACTTGCTTTTGCAGGAAGACGCCAAACCTGACGTGGCCACCACAATGTTTTAGTCAAAGATTAGGCCCACTTGATTAGAATCACCCAAATACTTCAATTGCTTCATACGAGGTTCATATTAATTTTTAATATAGGATTAGTGTACAAACCTTGATAAGAAAATTTTGAATTTGATAAGGGATAGAAGAAGCAAGTGAGGAGGTTAATATTAATTGGAATTTAATTTTAATCTAATAGATGGGTGCTAGTTTAATTCTAAGTAATTATTATTAGTGGGTATTAAATATTAATTGAGTTGTGGGTGGCAGATTCGAGAGGTTCGGCCAAAGGTGACACTAGTGGTTCGAATGGCTGCATCGGTTGCCAACTATGACTACATCGTTGATTGGGAGTTTCAGACAGATGGTCTCATCCGCATCAAGGTTTGTCGACTTTAGCTTTTCCTTCAATTCCTTTTTTCTAAATAAAATATTGAAAATGTGAGTTTTTTTTCTTAATTTTTAAAATTTAAAAATTCAAAATATCAACCGATATTATGGCTAATATTGGTCCGATATGGGTAAATCTCGGCCGAGATATCAACTTGGGCCACGGCCACTATCAAGCTTTTTATAAAAAAATGATATCTACGAATATCAATCAATATTTAGTCAATATATCAGCCGATATTATTACCGTAACATCGATATATATCATATCTCTCAATATATCCGTCGATATGATATGTATCGACCAATATTTTTAACTCTAGTCTAAGACACCTTGGTCTAACTATTTTTTTTCTTGAAGAATTTCAAATAAGATGTCTTAAGAAGTAATTCATCCATCACATCTTAGATGTATCAAAAGGACTAGAAATTATATGGAGCATTGTGGGTTCCACATGTTGATGTTGATCAGATATTCTTTGTGTCGATGATCGAACGACTATCCACACTTAATGATGTTGGGACTGCATAAATGATCAAACTATGGATGAAACAGGTAGGACTGAGTGGCATTCTAATGGTGAGAGGATCCCCATATGAGAACCTCAATCAAGTCCCTAATCAAGATGAGATGTATGGCACTCTCCTGTCTGAGAATGTAATCGGCGTGATCCACGACCATTTCATCACATTCTACTTAGACATGGACGTCGACGGCTCTGATAATTCCTTTGTCAAGGTCAATCTGGCCAGGCAAGACACCGGAGCTGGAGAGTCCCCCAGAAAGAGCTACTTAAAAGCCAAGAGGTACACAGCCAAGACAGAGAAAGATGCCCAGATTAAGATCCAGCTCTATGACCCGTCGGAATTCCATGTAATCAACCCATCCAAACGAACCAGAGTTGGGAACCCGGTAGGCTATAAAGTAGTTCCAGGAGGTACTGCTGCTGCTTTGCTTGATGCCAATGATCCTCCACAGCGACGAGGTGCATTCACAAACAACCAGGTAAGTAGACATCACCGTCATCATCAAAGTCATTTATTTTATCTATCTAGTGTTCACACTATCAATTACATTTATTAAATTCTTCTTTATTGACTGACATCTATTTGAACTCAAACTGATTTGAATTTGCATCCTTCTTTATTGAAACAAAACAACACAATTAGCCAAGTGAAATTCAAACTCCCATGCACAAGCTGGGCTGGATTTCCCAGGCCCATTTTCTTTTGTAGGATTATAAGCCCAAATCTGGTCTTAAAATAGCCAAGTATGAACAATTCTTTTTCTTAAAGAACAAAAAAGAAAACCCGATACTTTAACTGAATAAAAATGGGCTTGGAGGGACTGTTGGGTTATATCTCAAGTCCAGAGTCTCTGGATCTTTATCTGTAAGGCCACCTCTGGCCTAGTACAATTGAAAGTTGAAAGCCTAGATTTTGCTTAACAAAAGCTCTTGAATTCTTGTTGTTCACATAATTCATTCTATTCTTCCACATCAGATATGGGTCACTCCATACAACCGGAGCGAGGAATGGGCCGGCGGCCTTTTTGTCTATCAGAGCCATGGGGAAGACACGCTGGCTGTATGGTCTGAGAGGTAATTGGTCTAGTTTTGTTACATGGAACATTCCCAATTCTATCACACTTGCAGTCATTGGATATTGGCAGATTTATATGCCATTGGATGTAAGTAACCCAATGATCTCTTGGAATACAGGGATCGGCCCATTGAAGACAGGGACATAGTTGTATGGTACACATTGGGATTCCATCACATCCCATGCCAGGAAGACTTCCCCATCATGCCTACTGTATCGTCAAGCTTCGACATAAAGCCGGTCAATTTCTTCGACAGCAACCCGATACTTCAGGTGCCACCCAACCTTGAGAAAGACCTCCCTGTCTGCAAAGCAGCTGCCTCTTCCTGGCCCAGTTGAGCTACATATCCATGTAGAATTTAAGTGTAGATATGGCTAGATTTGTATGCAAGACCTGGAGAGACTTATGGTATATCCTCTTTGGAACTGTGTGGAGTTGGGGGGCACTGGTGAAGTTAAGAGAAGCTTCTGCAGCTAATGTTGAATGGTTGTCCATGTGCAAGAACTTCTTCGCATTGGATCATTGTTCAATTTGACTCAAATCAAAATTATGTATTCTATGAATCTAGCTCGAATGGTTACCTCCTACTTCTTGGTTCGAACCTCACAGACTAATTTTGGTGATGCCTTAAGAGATAGAGGTACCGCATGTGAAGATTTTAGTAGAACTATGTCTGATTTTAATATAAATACTACTATCACAATAATGAGAAATTTCATTTCTCCATCAATGAATTGAGAAGCACAACACAACTCCACGTCCTCATGTCACCATGTGAGGTTGGAATAGAGGGGACATTCTTTTGTTTACACTTTATTTGAGGATGGGTAAAATTAGACTTGACAAAATTTGACTCAACCGGCTTATTCAAACTAAATGAAGTTTATCTTTCCCTCTTCCTTCCTCTTTTACATGCTTTATTTAACGAAGTTCATAACGATTTTTATGAACCATTTGACGAGAGACATTTTTTCCCCAGGAATGCAACTCGAATCAAGCCCAACTGGTGCAGATCTGGGCCCAACACAAAAATTTTAGAGACCAACTTGACTAGATCTCGAGCCTGAATTAAGATTCGAAAACCTAAAACCCAATTTAAAATTAGGTCCCGAACCGTACATTCTTTGGTTCCATCCAGGGGTAAAAAAAATGGCCCATCTTAGATCTCGGCCGATATTTCTTTCTCTCTTTTTTTTTTATAAATCTCGACCGTATCAGCGGATATTGGCGAGATCTCAGTCATATCATCTAAGTTTTAATAAATTCATCTCAACTTATATCAAAATTTATTGAATCTGATAAAATTCGGCTTGAATGGCTAACTCAAATTACTCAACTTGATCCGACTTGAATTTATAATCCAAGTCAACTTGAAGATTGTTTTAAATTTTTTAAGTTGAGTCAGATTGCACTGAGTCAAAATGAGTCGTGTTAATTTTAAATTTTTCAATCAAATCCAATCAGAATTTCATATGAATTTTTATTTTTCTAATTCAATCTAATCCAAAATATAATTCAAATCCATTAATTTTTTGAGACGAATTAAAATCCGACCCAGGTTTCAACCTTCGATGTAAGCCAGTCCGCAAAAGACAATTGATGGAGAAAAAGTATTGATGATTTCGTGTCTTTTGATTACTGGACATCAAATATTCTCATATTTTAAGAGCATTTTAAGTAGACACTCCACTTGTTTAAATTAATCACACTCTTCATTTGCTCCGATTGCCTCTTCCATCGTCACAGTAGACATCCTCACTCCTCTGTTCACAACCAGAGAGAGAGAAGAAGAAGAAGAAGAAGAAGAAGAAGAATATGGAAACTACCAATCTTCTCCGGTGTCTATTTCTTTTATTGAGTGGCCTTCTTCTCTTATTCTTCACCCGCTCTTGGATCCATCTTCCTTTCATCCCGTCTGACAAAGCGGGCCTCCTCAGCTGCTCCCAATACTCATCATGGTGCACCTCCAAGAACCGGATTCAATCCAAATCCGGTTCGCTGCAAAATACCAAAAAACCGGACCACAATTCCCAACTGCCCCACCACCCTCTGGACCCTCTCACCATCCAAGAGATGAACATGGCAAGGTCCATCCTCTTATCCCACCCGCCTTTCTCCTCTTCTTCCTCCTCCCTCACCATCCACTCCCTGGTCCTCGAAGAACCCGACAAATCACTCGTCCTCAAATGGAAGAAGGGCGACCCACTCCCTCCGCGGAGAGCCCTCGTCGTCGCTCGCCACGACGGCGCCTCCCACATAATCACTGTCGATATTGCCTCAAACAAGGTCACCCGCCACGATATCAGCTCTGCCTCTGGCTACCCGACCATGACCTTCAAAGACATGAGGACGGCAACGTTCGCTCCGCTCTCCGATGCGACTTTCAACCGCACGGTTGAAAGCCGCGGTGTGGCCTTGAGCGACCTGCCTGCCCCATCTCCCTGGGCTGGTTCGGGAAGAAGGAGGGGCGGCGCGGCTGATAAAGGTGCAGTGCTACTCCATGGAGGGCACCGCCAACTTCTACATGCGTCCGATCGAGGGCCTCACCGTCACAGTCGACATGGACACCAAACAAGTTGTGGAAATTTCCGACCGAGGACGCGAAATTCCGATCCCCAAATCTGCCAACACTGACTACCGGTACTCTGCAGTGAAGAACAAGCCGCACCCGATGAGGCCATTGAATCCGATATCCATCGAGCAGCCAAATGGTCCGAGCTTCGTGGTGGAAGACGAGCACTACGTGAAGTGGGCCAATTGGGAATTCCATCTAAAACCCGATCCAAGAACCAGGGTGGTAATATCGGAGGCGAAGGTGAGAGATTCAGATAGTGGGGAGTTGAGGAGTGTGATGTACAAAGGGATGACGTCGGAGCTGTTCGTACCGTACATGGACCCCACAGAAGCGTGGTATTTTAAGGCGTTTATGGATGCAGGGGAATACGGGTTCGGGTTGCAGGCCATGCCACTGGACCCGCTCAACGACTGCCCGCGCAACTCTCATTACATGGACGGTGTATTTGCGGCGGCTGACGGAAAGCCGTACGTACGGTCGAACATGGTCTGCATCTTCGAACGGTATGCCGGCGATATCGGTTGGAGGCATGCCGAGAGCCCCATCACCGGCATGAAGGTATTAAATATAGAATTAAAGAAAACTAGAATTTTTTTCCTTCTATTTTATTTTTAATTTTTTTAATACATTAAAATAAAAAATAAGAAAATTCCACTTTACATATGATGCTATTTAAGGAAAAAAAATCGATAAATATCAAAACCATAGATATTTATTTTTTATTTTCGTTTTCATTTATCTCTAATGCTCTGTTAGATGTCTGGTCGAGCTGTCCACGGTCGTTCTCCTCGTTCATTTTTTTTCAGGGTGGACCCTACTGATATTGGCCATTTTCTGGCGATGTTACTTAATACTGATACTAATTCGCCACGTGGGTAGGGCCGGACAAGTGCAGACATGCCACTAGTCATCCCTTCTTGGTTCGTACACGTCACAAATTAAAAATAAATTGATTATTATAAAAAGTTTTAACACGACTACTCTTAAAAATAAAGTTCAGTGTATATGGTACCTGCGAATTACTAATATTATATAATATCTAGTGATACAATACTAAAAGATTTAAATTAGATATAGATTGCTGATATCTGCAGTTCATTCTATTTAATTATTATTTTAATAGAAATTTTCTTACATTACAATATTACATCTTAAATTACATCATTATATATTTAGATTAATTAAATTTAAAGACCGCTTAATTAACTCTTTATATTATCAAAGAACTAAGAAAATTAAAATAGCAAACAAGGGCTCTCAAAATTGTGTATGATACAAGTAGAATAATTTAATAATATTTTTTTTTTATATTACGAGTACTTAGACTAACTTTTATTGATATATAAAATTATTTATAAGTTTTGTTTATCAGATAAGTTTGAGAGAAATCAAACTCAATGGCTCTAATCTAATCTTATATATAAATACCAATTAAATTATTCATACAAATAAAAAATTATAATTAAAAAATGACAAATAATATATATATATATATTTTAAAAAAAAAAAAATTATGTGTAGAAAATCGCGTGATATTCAGCGTGAAATTCTTAGAGATGGACCCCTACCCCTAAGGTACATCAAGATTAGGTAGAGGTTAGAATACGTGACATTCTGCTTCCTGAGACTAGAGATAACGAACTGAGCTACACCTGTGGATGAGAGTCGCTATGTTAAGAGAGGGATATTTAATTATTTTGCTATGAAATGCACATGTATATAAAAAGTCGGGAACCAAACAACGTAGACCAAGACAATTTAAAATGGTTACGTAAGCCTTGATAGTTGTAATGAACCAAATAATGTAGACTACCTCATTGAACGGTGCCATCTTCACCCGGGCTTAAATTTCTTTTACCATTTTTTATGTTAGGGCTCAAAATAAATTATTTTTCAAAAATAATTTTAGTGTATCTTTTCATCAATTAAAAAACGATAAATAATATTAAAAAATATTATTATTTTTTCATTCGAATTCTCACCGAAATTCAAAATGAACTGTTCATGTACTAGTTGTGAAATATTTAGCGAAACGATTAAAGGTTGATGGGAAGACGCCCACTCCACCTCTACTTGCTTTTGCAGGAAGACGCCAAACCTGACGTGGCCACCACAATTTTTTAGACAAAGATTAGGCCCACCTTGATTAGAATCACCCAAATACTTCAATTGGTTTATGCTAGGTTCGTATTAATTTTTAATATAGGATTAGTGTACAAACCTAGATAAGAAAATTTTGAATTTGATAAGGGATAGAAGAAGCAAGTGAGGAGGTTAATATTAATTGGAATTTAATTTTAATCTAATAGATGGGTGTTAGTTTAATTCTAAGTAATTATTATTAGTGGGTATTAAATATTAATTGAGTTGTGGGCTGCAGATTCGAGAGGTTCGGCCAAAGGTGACGCTAGTGGTTCGAATGGCTGCATCGGTTGCCAATTATGACTACATCGTTGATTGGGAGTTTCAGACAGATGGTCTCATCCGCATCAAGGTTTGTGGACTTTAGTTTTTTCAATCATCCTTTCTTCCTTCTTTAAGATAAATTAAAGATGCATGGACAATATCTCATTTGTCAATATAAAGGAGTTAAAGTGATGGTCGGAAATCCATTTTAGTAAGTGAGAATTTTGAGTTTAATTTCCACTTCACCTCAAACGGCCACTCCTCGTATTGCATAGATATTGACTTAATATGGGCAAATATCGGCTTGGGCCCACGATCGATATCAAGCTTTTAAAAAGATGATATCTATGAATAGCGGCCGATATATCGACTATATCGACCAATATTATTACCATACTGTATGGGCCGATATTTTAACCATGGTCTAGACACCTTGGTCTAAAAAAAAAATATGTCATTTGTTATAACTATTTTTTTCTTGAAGAATTTCAAATAAGATGTCTTAAGAAGTAATCCATCCATCACATCTTAGATCTATCAAAAAGACTAGAAATTATATGGAGCATTGTGGGTTCCATTTGTTGATGTTGACCATATATTCTTTGTATCAATGATCGAACGACTATCCACACTTTATGATGTTGGGACTGCATAAATGATCAAACTATGGATGAAACAGGTAGGACTGAGTGGCATTCTAATGGTGAGAGGATCCCCATATGAGAACCTCAACCAAGTCCCTAGTCAAGATGAAATGTATGGCACTCTCCTGTCTGAGAATGTAATCGGCGTGATCCACGACCATTTCTTCACATTCTACTTAGACATGGACGTGGACGGCTTTGATAATTCCTTTGTCAAGGTCAATCTGGCCAGGCAAGACACCGGAGCTGGAGAGTCCCCCAGAAAGAGCTACTTAAAAGCCAAGAGGTACACAGCCAAGACAGAGAAAGATGCCCAGATTAAGCTCCGGCTCTACGACCCATCGGAGTTCCACGTTATCAACCCATCCAAACGAACCAGAGTCGGGAACCCGGTAGGATATAAAGTGGTTCCAGGAGGTACTGCTGCTTCTTTGCTTGAGGCAGATGATCCTCCACAACGACGAGCTGCATTCACAAACAACCAGGTAAGTAGACATCACCGTCGTCATTAAAGTCATTTATTTCATCTATCTAGTGTTTGCACTTATTCAATTACATTTATTAAATTCTTCTTTATAGACTGACATCTATTTGAACTCAAACTGATTTGAATTTGCATCCTTCTTTATTGAAACAAAACAACACAATTAGCCAAGTGAAATTCAAACTCCCATGCACAAGCTGGGCTGGATTTCCCAGGCCCATTTTCTTTTGTAGAATTATAAGCCCAAATCTGGTCTTAAAATAGCCAAGTATGAGCAATTCTTTTTCTTAAAGAACAAAAAAGAAAACCCGATACTTTAACTGAATAAAAATGGGCTTGGAGGGACTGTTGGGTTATATCTCAAGTCCAGAGTCTCTGGATCTTTATCTGTAAGGCCACCTCTGACCTGGTCCAATTGAAAGTTGAAAGCCTAGGTTTTGCTTAACAAAAGCTCTTGAATTCTTGTTGTTCACATAATTCATTCTATTCTTCCACATCAGATATGGGTCACTCCATACAATCAGAGCGAGGAATGGGCCGGCGGCCATTTTGTCTATCAGAGCCATGGAGAAGACACGCTGGCTGTATGGTCTGAGAGGTAATTGGTCTAGTTTTGTTACATGGAACATCCCAATTCTATCACACTTGCAGTCATTGGATATTGGCAGAAATTTATATGCCATTGGATGTAAGCAAATGAACTCTTGGAATGTAGGGATCGACCCATTGAAGACAGGGACATAGTTGTGTGGTACACATTGGGATTCCATCACATCCCATGCCAGGAAGACTTCCCCATCGTGCCTACTGTATCGTCGAGCTTCGACATAAAGCCGGTCAATTTCTTCGACAGCAACCCAATACTTCATGTGCCACCCAACTTTGAGAAAGACCTCCCTGTCTGCAAAGCAGCTGCCTCTTCCTGACCCAGTTGAACAACATATCCATGTGGAATATTAGTGTTGATATGGCTAGATTTGTATGCAAGACCTGGAGAGACTTATGGTATATCCTCTATGTCATTGTGTGGACTTGGGCCATGGATGAAGTTAAGAGAAGCTTCTGCAGCTAATGTTGAATGATTGTCCCTGTGCAAGAACATCCATTCGTGTACAAAACCCAAAACCATTCATTTCAGTGGACTTCTTTTGGGTTAACAGTCCATCCGTGCAAAGATCCATCTGTAATGGGTGTTGGGCAGCGGAACTAGTCCCACATTAGTTGTGAAGAGATCTAAGGATATATATTGGAATTGGATCACTCCCCCTAATGGGTTGTGGGAAGCCATAATTTTGATGGTTCGAATTGAGGTACATGGGTGTCCCATTATTGTTGCCTGATGCTTTCAAATGGTTAGACTGGTTCTATCAGAAGAAAAATAATGGCAATTTGAAAATAAAGTTGCAAAACTTACAAATTAAAAAAGGAGAGGTAAATCCGTGAAAACGTAGAAAGAATGGACAAAGAAGATATAATAAATAATTGTATGGATTATAATAGGGTAAAATGAAGAAGTGAAACTCAAAAATTCAATTAAAGATAGATAATATTCTGGCAGTATGGATTAGTCGAGTTAGGCACTAATTGCAAATAAATTTTCATAAGGATAATTGCATGTACATCACCCTGACCACCATATCCAAATTTTACCACATATATGATAATTTTTTTCTAAAAATTGGTGTTTATATTGCAAACTTTGACATATGCAACCACTCACAACCCTTCTAACTTCGCCCCAATCTAATTCTTCGTATTGGATCATCGCGCGATTTGACTCAAATCAAAGTAATGCATTCTATGAATCTAGCTCGAATGGTTATTTCACACCTCAAAAAGTAAGTATAGAGTTCGAATATCACGTGCTAATCTTGGTGATGTCTTTAAAAAGTAAAAATACCATCAATGAATTGAGAAGCTTAAGACAACTCCACATCCTCATTGTCAAATGAGCTGTTATACATTCCTAATATAGAACTTTCCCCATTTACAATATTGGGGTGACATTGTAATTAAATTATCTTCCTTATTTGTAATCCATCTTTCCTATATATACAGTGAATCAGGGTCTCTCTCCCCATTACATTGAGAGAACATATTTGTCTCTATTTTCATATCTGACATGGCATCAAGAGCCTAGTTCGATCATCATCGATTTTTTATCTCTTTAAATTTATTTTTTTTTTTCCTTCCTGCACGTCAGGCAAAAAAAAAAACTGTGGCTGTCTTTCCACATCTACTGTTCTCGTTTCTGCCCAGACCGGCATCACCCGAGCAGCAGCCGATATCCATCGGCCCCAGTTCCTGCAGCCGGTCCTGAAACCAGCGGAATTTCCATCGCCAGCCAATCTCACCGTTTCCGATCTACATAAGCATCGGCCAGAATCCCGATCTGCAGCCAGTCGTCGTCACCCACCTCTGTTTCCGCCTTGCTCAGACCGGCCCAAATCTTTCTTTTTTCCTGCCGCTGGAGCCACATCTCCACATACATCTGCAGACCCTTCTTCTTCTTCTCCGATCAGACCCTTACTCTTCTCCGATCGGACATCAGACCTCCCCTTGCAGCATCGTTGTCGGCAGCAACCCAGATCTGGGTTTCCCTCATCTCCAGCACCAGGCAAGCGGCAGCACACGGCTTGCCTGCCGCAGATCTGCGCACCAGTGAGCGGCTGCTGAATCTTCCCCACAAATCCAGCACCACTACCCCTCAGATCTGGTTCTTGCCTACAGATCCGGCCAGCAGTGCCGTCCCGATCGGCTTTAACAGAAGCGCCGCCGACACCCAGTTTTTTTTTGTTTTTTTGGGATTTCTTCAGCCGCGGCTCTGTCGCAGCAACCCTGCCGGCGTCGACCGAGCCGGACATCTTCACCCAGCGGCAGGCCTGTCCGCAGGCCCAGGCTGCCGCCGGCCCGTCCGCAGGCCCAGGTTGCCATCGGCCCGTCCTCAGGCCCAGGTTGCCATATGCTCCTCTACAGGCCCGTGAGCAGGCCCACTTGCTCAAGCCCGACAGTAGGCCTCGTTTAAGCAGGCCCGTCAGTAGGCCCATTTTGAACAGGCCCACCCAACAGTCCCAATGACATCTGCGGACGTCTCCAAGGGTGCTGGTGCATCAAATCCTACCCCTCAAATTGTCACTGTTCACGGAGACACTTCCACCTTCTCCTCTGGAATCAAACTGGACGACCATAATTATTCCCTATGGCACCAAGTTATGGAGATGAAGGTTGCTGGACGAGAAAAACATGGTCACTTGACTGGTGATATGATCACGCCTGCCGCCACAGACCCGACATACAACAAATGGCGTGCATCAGACTGTCAAGTCAAGAGTTGGTTATTCGATGCTATGCACCCTATTCAGATGAAACGATTTATCCGTTATGACATAGCACAACAGGTCTGGGATGCAATCAAGAAAACATACTCTGATGGTTCCGATGAGGCGAAGATTTTTTATTTACACAGAAGGTCATTCAAGACGACACAGAATGGAGCGTCTATTCCCGCTTATTACAGTGAGCTCACTGAGATATTTCAGGAGCTTGATCAATTATGCCCTAGCCATATGACGCATCCGGCCGACATTGAAATTAGACGCATGGAGATTGACCGTCTCCGAGTTTATATTTTCCTTGCTGGTTTGGACACGAACTTTGATCAAATTCGAGAAGAGATTTTGCGGATGGACCCTAAACCTGAACTTGAGGCTGTCTATGCCCATATCAAACGAGAGAGTAACCGACAGGGCACCATGTCTGACATTGGTCTTTCATCTGATGCCACCGCCTTGGCTGCCGCACGGTTCAAGCCATCTCGGCCACCCCCTTTGAACTCCGCCTCTTCTCGTAGCCGGCCTCCAATGAAGTGTACCAAATGTGGTTTAACTAACCATACCATTAAGGGCTGCTATGAGATCATTGGTTATCTAGAAGGGTGGGTTCACAACGGGCGAAAGAAAGAGTCGAGCAGATCATCAGTCGCATCCGCTGCATTATCCCAGGAGATTCCATCCGACCATCCACCAGGTACATCCGGCTCCACGGCCTTAGCTACCTCAGGTATCTCCCCTTGCACATCTTCAATTACTAGTAATAGATCATGGATTATTGACACTGGCGCTACTGATCACATGACGTCTAGTTTTACTGGGTTACACTCTCCCAAACCATCAAACCAAACGCATGTCACCAGTGCCAATGGAACCACCTCTCCCGTTCTGGGAGAAGGGTCCCTATCTCTTACATCATCATTAAGTCTTTCTCATGTCTTGGTTGTCCCTTCACTCGATTATGACTTATTATCTGTTCCTCAAATCATTGATTCCCTTAATTGTACTGTGTTTTTTGCCCTTATATTGTCTGTTTCAGGACCTTCTCAACAGGCCATGATTGGATGTGGTACTAGGCGGGGCAAGTTGTACTATCTAGACTTGACAGAAGACTGCCGTAAGAGATTGGTCAAGCACATCATGTTCGAGGCGACGAGTCAGTCGATGAGAACAATTTGGTTATGGCATAGACGATTAGGGCATGCTTCTTTTGGTTATTTAAAACTTTTATTTCCAGATTTGTTTTCCCATTTTGCTGAATCCGACTTTCATTGTAATACTTGTATTTTGGCGAAAAGTCATCGCATTTCTTATCCATTAGATTGAATAAAGTTCTATGCCTTTTTGCTTGTCCATTCTGATGTTTGGGGACCATCAAGAGTTTCTACAATTAGTGGTTTTAAGTGGTTTGTGACATTTTAGATGATTGCACCAGGATGACATGGTTTTCCCCATAAAGCAGAAAAGCGACGTCCCTACGAAATTCAAAAACAATTTCATCAATATGTTGCTACTCAGTTTGATAAGAAGACATAACACTTCGGTCGGACAATGGCGGCGAGTTTGTCAACAATGACCTCCGTAATTTTTGAGCCATCATGGTATTGTTCATCAAACCACGTGTGCCTATACGCCACAACAGAATGGTGTAGCAGAACGTAAGAACCGTCATCTTCTTGAAGTTGTTCGTGCATCTTTATTTGAGGCCCATATGCCCCATCATTTTTGGGGGGAGGCTCTTTGTTCGGCTGCTTATCTCATCAATAGAACACTATCCAGTACCCTTCAGTATCAGACTCCATTCCAGACATTGACCACTCCTCACCTTACCGTCCACACCAAATCTCGAACCACGTGTGTTTGGTGCGTTGTTTATGTTCAGGTCTATCCGCACCAGCGTGGTAAACTTGATCCGTGTGCCCTACGTTGTGTCTTTGTGGGTATGCTGCCACTCAGAAGGGTTATAAGTGTTTTCATCCCCCTACTCAAACTTTGCACGTTACAGCAGATGTTATTTTTCACGAGCGTGAATTTTATTACTCAGGGGGAGATTCTGAGCATCCCCTGCAGGGGGAGCGCTCTATATTTGCAGAAGGTACTCAAATAGATCTACCAAGTTTCACCAGACTGAGTCAGACCAGCATCAACCAACACCTGAGGATGTGGTGATGACTACTGACCACCAACTACAGTGATGGAACAAGAGCAGTCAGATTATTTGCCTACAGCACATCCTACAGTACCACCACCTCTCATCCAATCAGGTCCTGAAGATTGTCCTGAAGATCCGACACAGGTACCTGAACACTCAAACTCATTTACTTTACCTGAGTCGAGTCTACAGGAAATGCAGGTTATCAGTTACCCCCTCGTACGACTAGAGGTATTCCTAGACAACAATATGACCCTGACCCTAAAAACAAAGGTTAAATACCCTATTGCTAATCATGTGTCTCTACATAGGTTGTCTCCGTCATGTGTATCATTTGTATGTCCAATTATCCACTGTTTCTATTCCAAGTAAATGTGCAGGGACGCTCTAACTCATCCCAAGTGGACTCAAGCAATGAATGAAGAAATGGAGGCCCTCCAGAAAAATTCCACATGGGAGATGACTACCCTTCCTAAAGGGAAGAAAACAGTAGGTTGCAGATGGATATATACAGTAAAATTCAAGGCAGACGGCACCATTGAACGATACAAAGCAAGACTAGTAGCGAAAGTTCACAAAACTTATGACTATGGATTTTCCTCCAAGATCAACACAATTCGAGTGCTCCTTTCTCTTGCAGCAAACCTTGATTGGCCATTACACCAGTTTGATGTAAAAAATGCATTCCTACATGGAGATTTAGAAGAAGAAGTTTATATGGACCCCCTTCCAGGATGTAAGATGGGGTTCAGTCAGAGTAACATGGTGTGTAAACTGAGAAAGTCTCTTTATGGATTGAAACAATCACCCAGAGCATGGTTTGGAAGGTTCAGCAAATCAATTAAGAATTTCGGTTACAAGCAAAGTAACTCAGATCATACTCTTTTCCTGAAACATAAGAAAAGTAAGGTCACTGCCCTTATTGTGTATGTTGATGACATGGTAGTTACAGGGAATGACCCAGAGGAAAAAGCAGCATTACAGCGCCATTTGGAAAGTGAGTTTGAAATGAAAAATCTTGGTGCACTGAAGTATTTCTTAGGCATTGAAGTGTCTCGTTCAGAAAAAGGAATATTTCTATCACAACGAAAATACATTATTGACATCTTGACTGAAACTGGAATGTTAGCCAGCAAGCCACTTCAAAATAACATTAGTCCGGACAAAATTTGGCTCAACCTGATTATTCAAATTAGGGTTTAAAATATCATTTTTGAATGATATCTGTTCGACATATCAGATATCGGTCAATATGATTCTCTCACTTTCTTCTTCTTCTTTTTTTTTAAATATCAGTTGTGTTTTTATTTAATTTCCTATAATACCCCTGCCCAATTTAGGAATTAATTATGATTAATCATGATTAATTAAATAATTTTATCCGTTAATTATGAAATATTTTCCTCTAATCGTAAAGTGTATCAAATAAGTTTTTCAACGGATCTAAGTTTGACTCGATCCGAATCCGATAACTCTTTTAATTAAGTTTCAAAGATATATGGGTGAGTTACGAATATAATAATATTATTATTTTAGGCTTAAACCTTAGCTGCTTTATAAACTCAGTCATTTGACTTAGTTTGAACTTCAAATTTTAGATTATGCATTATTTTTAAATTCCGGACCTAATGACATGCCAATCTCGTTATAATTTCGCTAATTTATTTTACCCCTAAGTTTTAAAGTGGTAAAACCCTAATTCGATAGGGTAGAGGAAGTCCTAAAAATATATAGAGAGAGTCAGTACTCAATCTGTATTATAACTAAGCTGTTTATTTCTTTACACTCTAAAATAGTTAGTTTTTTATATTTATTTTAAGCCATGAAATATGGGCCGTTGAATATTCTTTCATTTAGAAAATGTGGTTTTTGACTTTAAAACACCTTAAAACTTTAGAATGTTTTTATCAGACAAATTTACTTTATCAAACTATAAGGTTGGATACTTTCAAAAAGAATCTTGAAGATTAGGAGATTTTGTTAAAACGGTGATTTTTAGCGAAAACACTGGGTTCTTGAGATAGATTTCACTCCAAATTTTAATATTATGCTCAGTTTTTAATACCTGACCTACTGAACCAATTGTATCAATTTAGTGAGACCCTGAAATACCCCGATAAAAAGAAGGACATAGATGTAAATAGTAAAAAGAATAAACTAATATTATATTATAAAATAATATCAGAAACCAAACGAAAGATAGGTTTCAAAGCTACGAATGTAGCTTTTAGTTGTGCTGGAAGAATACAACACCGCCAATTGCCTATGTCACTGTGCGGTAGTTGTAATAATAATATTAAAATATAATAATAAATGCAAGTTATTGAAAACTTAGAAACCTACGAATAGCTTAGGCAACCTGTATGATTAAAAAAATGCATACGGTTGCTTATAAATAGGAGTAATCGGCGAGGAAG
Source organism: Chimonanthus praecox (assembly GCA_022113865.1). NCBI lineage: Eukaryota > Viridiplantae > Streptophyta > Magnoliopsida > Laurales > Calycanthaceae > Chimonanthus > Chimonanthus praecox. The sequence continues at coordinate 22,898,382 of CM039094.1, read as the reverse complement.
CCAAAACATAAAGAAAAAAAAAACACTCCTCAAAGTTTCTACCGTTTTGCTCTCTCTCCCTCTTTCAAAAACAGCAAGCCCTCTCTCTCCTATTTTCTTTTCTTTCTTCTTCTTTCTCTTGCTTTGGCCATAGCAGCAGCAGCCGAACGTTCGGGTTTCCTGAATTGGTTTAAGGGTTTTCAAATTTAGTCAATCTTACACAGAATTTTGCACCCAAGGTATCGAAATAATTCTATCTTTTATTTTTATTAACTCCATAGCAAATTAGGAGTAAAATAGCTTAGTATTGGGTTCAAAGAATTGATATTTTTTTTAAATGGAGGAAAAATAGATTTCCTCTTAAAATTTAAATTTTATCCTCAAGATTCGTATTATTTTACGTTCAAAATATAATTTTTGACCCTAAGTAAAATCGGGGAAAAGATTAACCCCAACTGACTATTGTGTGTTTATTTTTCCGCCTTGTGTGTTTAAATTCCTGTACTTTACCCTCTGGGCCACATTCTCAATACGTCTCCATGGTCCTTCTTCCAGAAGAGAATACGAGGATAGGGCACTGAGTACTTTTATTTACTTTACTGTCTCTGCACCCTCTGGGCCACATTCTCAATACGTCTCCATGGTCCTTTCTCCAGAAGACAATACGAGGATAGGGCACTGAGTACTTTTATTTACTTTACTGTCTCTGTACCCTCTGGGCCACATTCTTAATACGTCTCCATGGTCCTTCTTCCAGAAGACAATACGAGGATGGGGCACTGAGTACTTTTATTTACTTTACTGTCTCTGTACCCTCTGGGCCTCTCACAATACGTCTCCATGGTCCTTTCTCCAGAAGACAATACGAGAGAAGGCACTGAGTACTTTACATTTTTCATTTTATTGTAATGTTTTGGATGTCTGACAACTAACTTTCTGACATAAGTTAAAGGAGTAGAAAGAGCCTAGGTGACTCACTACACATATCATGTTTTCTGGAAAAATAGCACGGGGTTTGGGAAATTATTATGTGTATATACTGACAAATAGAAAATTTATACATTCTACTCTATCTTACAGATTTTCTGTGAAAAACTCAACCGGAGAAGGTGAGGAGACTCGAACTAACACTTGTATTGTGTTATATGTTAAACCCACTAACACCAGACTGAAATGGGACCCATGATCAATTAAAGATGGAAAAGACTATATAGGTCCAGAATACGAGACCTGACACTGCCTACATGTAAGGGATGTAAATGTTCTAACTGTTTAGAACGTAGGCGTTAAAATGGTGTCGGGGAGTCGAGGACTTGTAGTCTCTAACGCAGTATGGACCCATGGAGTGTCTGGGAATTGTCGGGTAAAAACTGGGTGAAGGCATTCGTGTTATTAAATCCAGTTTTATATGTTGTGTGATATTGATTATTTTATTGATTTCTTTTACTGGTATTTGATATACCAAATGATAAGGCTGAAATATGGTGGTTCTCTCAGAAGAAGTCCCTGTGTAAGGAGGGCATTGGAAATCATGCATTATCATGCATTTGACATTTGCATCTGATAATTATGTTCATAAGTTAAATCTGCGAAAGATAATAACTTTGTAAAGTTTGATATTTGCCGTTGGGCTATAATTGTTGAGATTAGCCGAACACCGTTTGCGAACCGCTGGGTTGGACGTGTTAGTAGGCTGTGGTCGACCGCCATCAACCGTTGGTGTTGGATGGGCTAGTAGACTTGGTCGTGGAGACCGTATGCACTTGCAAGTTGCTATATTATTTCCGTGGAGGAATTAATATTAGTTCTGGTTGGAACTCTAAATGGGGGCTGACCCCGGTGTTGTAACATGGCTGGGGACCGACCCCGGTGTTAACAATACAATTTGAATAAAAACCTTAGAAGGCGATCCTAGGGTGAAAATGGGATATGCTAATAACATGCCTTTGTATGACATGCATTGCTTATGCATTGTTGCATTAAAATCATTGGATTTTATGGTGATTTCTCCCCACTGGGCTGTTGCTCACGTCCCTTACAATGCAGGATCTGAACCAGAGGAAGGATTGGAGGGACCAGTGGTGCCTCGTTGAAAGTCGGAACTTAGAAGTTCCTAAGGTTTCCCGCACGTGGAAACCATATGCTTGCTTAAATATGTTTGAGTATTTGTAATAAATATGCCTAATGTGGCATAAGAAACTTATGTCTGTAAGTTTTAATGTCGTATACATTATATCCACTATGTTTTCGTGCGTAACGCTGATGAGACAAATGAAAATATTTGTGGTGTGATATGGGTTGTATATGGGGACATATGGTATATGTTTGAGTTCATGTGTGAAAAACACGTGTAACATTTTCTAGGATCGGGTTTTGGTAAACTTGAAGATCCAGCCCAGTTATGACGTTGGGTGATTAGAGTTTATTGTTTTAAAAAAAAAAAATTAGTCGCGTTCCGGGCCCACATCTGGGTTCGGGGCGTGACATTTCCTCAATTAAAAAATTAAAAAATTGAAAAACCTCCATTATTTTTTTTAATTTTTTTAAAAAATACTGGCCAGGTCCACTTCTGAAATTGTTTTTTTTTTTATTTAAAAAAGGTGATATTTATGATATTGGCCTATATATATCACTGATATATCAGCCATATCAGTTGATATCATCATTGTACAATCGATATATATTATATCGGTCCATATTTGATTCCTTGATCCAAATTAAATGAAATTTAACTTTGGCTCGGCATTTAGACACCGTACTATTCTATCAGCAGATATCGAATTTCAGTTTTTAAGTGGAAATTACCATTCTGCCCCTTCCGCGCAAAATCAACAGATCGATTCTGCAGCGCATTTTCGCTTCGATCGATCGATCGATCCCTTCTGCGTAGAATCGTGCCATTGATTCTATGGAATCGTGCGATTGATCCCTCAAACAAGAACAGAAGACGCTGCAGGAGAAGTCGACCGATTCAAACACTGTCGTGCGATTGATTCTATTTATTTACGCGAACATGAGCAGCTAGAGAAATCGACCGATTGAAGGGTAGAATCGTGCGATCGATTTTGTTTATTTAGGCTACAGTAACTATATTATTTAAATAATAAAATTTTCTTTAAAATTTTAAAGTTATTTTTTAAGCACTGTGTATTTTCAAAATTTCTCAAAATGAATATCCGGACTAATTACGATAACCTGATAAAAATACTTAAAGACTTTAAGGTCTTTTGACACTCCCAAATACTTAAAACAGAGTGTTTTAAAAATAAGGGTATCCCTCGGCTGTGCCGAAAACACATTTTGAAGTGTCAAAAGACCTTAAAGACATTAAAGTATTTTTATCAGGTTATCATAATTAGTCGTGATATTTAATTTGAGAAATTTTGAAAATACACAGTGCTTAAAAAATAACGTTAAAGTTTTATCTTTCCTTTAAAACTTTAACGTTATTTTTTAAACACTGTATATTTTCAAAATTTCTAAAATTCAATATCTGTACTAATTACGATAACTTGATAAAAATACTTTAAGACTTAAAGGTCTTTTGACACTCCAAAATGTATTTTCGGCACAGCTGAGGGATACCTTTATTTGTAAAACACTCTGTTTTAAGCATTTGGGAGTGTCAAAAGACCTTTAAGTTTTAAAGTATTTTTATCAGGTTATCGTAATTAGTCCGGATATTTAATTTGAGAAATTTTGAAAATACACAGTGTTCAAAAAATAACGTTAAAGTTTTATCTTTCCTTTAAAACTTTAACGTTATTTTTTAAACACTGTATATTTTCAAAATTTCTAAAATTCAATATCTGTACTAATTACGATAACTTGATAAAAATACTTTAAGACTTGAAGGTCTTTTGACACTCCAAAATGTATTTTCGGCACAGCTGAGGGATACCTTTATTTGTAAAACACTCTGTTTTAAGCATTTGGGAGTGTCAAAAGACCTTAAAAGTCTTAAAGTATTTTTATTAGGTTATCGTAATTAGTTCGGATATTTAATTTGAGAAATTTTGAAAATATACAGTGTTTAAAAAATAACTTTAAAGTTTTTTTTTTAAAAATATTATTTAAATAATATAGTTACTGTAGCCTAAATAAGCAGTATCGATCGCACGTTTTAAGTAATCAATCGGTCGATTTCTTCAGGAAGCCTCTTCCGCTTTATAGTTACTGTAGCCTAAATAAGCAGAATCGATCACACGATTCTTCACTTCAATCGGTTGATTTCTCCAGCTACTCATGTTCGCGTAAATAAACAGAATCAATCGCACGACAGTGTTTCAATCGGTCTATTTCTCCCGCTAGCATCTTCCGTTCGTGTTTGAGATATCAATCGCACGATCCCATGGAATCAATCGCACGATTCTACGTAGAAGGGATCGATCGATCGAAGCGAAAATGTACTGCATAATCGATCGGTCAATTTCGCGTGGAAGGGGCAAAATGGTAATTTCCACTCAAAAACTGAAAATCGATGTTTGCTAACAGAATAAATGCCGAGCCTTTATCTTTACCTATTTATATTTCACTCTTCCTTCCTCTTTTACATGCTTTGTCCGTTGGAGTCAAGCCCAACTGGTGCGGATCGAGGCTCAACTGGTGCTGAGATCTTAGTCGTATCGGTCGATTTTTATTTTTGTTTTTAAAAAAAAAAAACATCGACATGGGTCCAGTCGATGTCTCGGCCGATATTCACCGGTGAATATCGGCCGATATTTATATTTTATTTTATTTAAAACAACAGCCTTTTTATTTATTTTAAATATTTTTTTCAAAAAAAAAAACCACCTACATTTTTTAAAAAAAATGAGGAGAGAGAAAAATCTCGGCCGAGATCAAATATCGGCCGAATTTTCGGCCCCTAGGCTCAACACAAAAAGTTTAGAGCCCAACTTAATTAGATCCTGAGCCTTAATTAAGGTTCAAAAACTAGAACCCAATTTAAAATTAGGTCCCGAACCTTACATTAGTTGGTTCAAACCCAATCTAAAAGCTTAAGTTAAGTTCGAGGACATGTGACTTCTAGTGTATATTTGATATTTTACAATTCATATTGAATAATATATTATGATTAATTCAAATTTTATTCTCCACAACTTATAAAATGTGATATGTTCACCTAGGCTTAACCCTAATCTTCTATAAATCCTTCTCATTGGTCACTACTTATTTATCTTTCCCCTCTCTTCTCACAAATTTATTATCCTATTTTGAGAAATAAATTTTATTATTTCAAATAGTAAAACTCCAAACTTAAAAATTGTTTTTTATTTTTTAACTTATTTATTGACATAAGTTGATTAGAAATGAAATAATAACTTAGGAACTTAATTATATCATATAAATTTGATAGATAAATTAGATATAATATAATAAAATTTTGATTCATATAATAAATTCTATCAAACGTTTGTATTCAATAAATTATGAACAACTATCGATTCATATTTTAAATTAATTATTATAATCAATTTAGGATTAACTTGAGTGAAGATTTAAAAACATAAATACCTATCAAAGTTCCAAAAATATATTTTAATTTTTAGAGAGTACACAACTTGGCTCAAAATAGTAATTATTTATTACTCGAACCCTAATCTAAATTGATTTAGAATCCCATCATACTGACGAAATATTACGTAAGATATTCTCTGCACGGAATTTCTATTTTTATTGTTGGATTTAATGATATTTCAATTGAATTAAATTTGACATGGTCCTTCATCATTTGATAACGACAGCCGTAAATGAAAAGCCTTTGCTTTACGGTTTGCCTTTCTTTGGTGGGACCCACCATATAAAGCCCTGCCTGCCAATCAGATATTTTAGACAGACTCTGACTAAAAATTCTTTACTAGCTTTTCAATTTCAAATCACCCGTTCCCACCATTTTACTTTTTTACCTGGGGTGTCAAACTTGAGTGGGTATCGTCGATTTTACTTTTCACCGTAGTATAAATTGATTTTGTGACTCATTCACTCGATCACTCTTTTTCAACGCGATATAGGTTTATTGGATCATTAAAATTTATTTAAATAAGGTTAATTTTTTATACAAAATAATAAATCAGATTATTGATCGACTCAATGAAATTTGATCATTGAAATTTTTTTAAATACTTTTATATCACAGTGGAAGAGTAAAATAGGCAATACTCTAAAACTCATATCTCATTATACAAAATGCCCGCAAGATGATCGTTATCCAGTTTTAATATTAATTAGTGGGCTGAATTATGTTTTTTTAAATTTAAGATTAAATTAGATTAAAAAATAATGTTCTCTTATGAAATTCAAGTCGAACTGATATAAAAAATATATATATCGGTTGTTAATTTTTTTCTCAAATTTAAACTTATCAGGTCAGCAAATTAGGTCGAGTTGTATCGAACTTAATCATTTTTATATGGGTTGAATTGGATTTATTATCTCACCTTGAGTGAGACTTTACTTTTAAAGGTGTGGAACTTGTTCACTTGTAATTCAAACAGCGTGAGATCTAATTTTTAGGGTGAGTTGACTTACCTCACCACAACTCACCTAGATTCAAACACAACGGCTGCGTTTGGATGGAGGGTAATTTTTATAGGGGTTATCCCTAAGTAGGGGTCACTCCTGAGTAGGAGTGACCTTTGAATTGGAATTACCCTTATCTTGTTTGATAATTGTTGTGGTAAAGTAAAACCTTACCCTAAGGGTAAAAAATCTTATTTGGTAACTACAAGCAAGGGTAACGTGATATATTAATATTTTTTTATTTTTTTATAAAATATAATTATAAATAATATTTATGAAGTAAATTCTAATAATATAACTTATAATAATATTACCTAATTTTTATAAATTATTTTTCATAATTATAATTTAAAATAAACACTTGCATTCTAATATTAAAAATATAAATAAAGATTTTTTTTTATATTACTATTTTAAATACCAATAAATAAATAAAAAATATCAACATATCTTTTCATAAAAATTATAATTATTATTTTTTATATTATATGAATTTAATAAAAATATTAATTCTCATAAAATTATTAATATGTCAGTTTATCCCTATTCAAGAGTAACCCGTATAAAAATTTACCCCTCACCCAAATGCATCACTTTGAAAATGTTACAGAAATTTTATTTTTATATTATATATATTTAATAAAATTATTAATTATCATAAAATTATTAATATGTCAGTTTACCCCTACGTACAATTACCTCTACTCAATGGTAACCCCTGTAAAAATTTACCCCTCACTAAAATGCATCATGTTGAAAATGTTGCAGAAATTTTATTTTTATATTATATAGATTTAATAAAATTATTAATTCTCATAAAATTGTTAATATGTCAGTTTACCCCTACTTACAACTACCCCTGCTCAAGGGTAACCTCTGTAAAAAATTACCCCTCACCCAAATGCATCACATTGAACATGTTGCACAAATTTTATTTTTATATTATATAAATTTAATAAAATTATTAATTCTCATAAAATTGTTAATATGTCAGTTTACCTCTACGTATAATTACCCCTGCTCAAGGGTAACCCCTGTAAAAATTTACCCCTCACTAAAATGCATCATGTTGAAAATGTTGCAGAAATTTTATTTTTATATTATATAGATTTAATAAAATTATTAATTATCATAAAATTATTAATATGTCAGTTTACCCCTAGTTACAACTACCCCTGCTCAAGGGTAACCCCTGTAAAAATTTACCCCTCACCCAAATGCATCACATTGAAAATGTTGCACAAATTTTATTTTTATATTATATAGATTTAATAAAATTATTAATTCTCATAAAATTGTTAAGATGTCAGTTTACCCCTACGTACAATTACCCTTGCTCAAGGGTAACCCCTGTAAAAATTTACCCCTCACCCAAATGCATTACGTTGAAAATGTTGTACAAAATTTTATTTTTATATTATATAGATTTAATAAAATTATTAATTCTCATAAAATTATTAATATGTCAGTTCACCCCTACGTACAATTACCCCTGCTCAAGGGTAACCCTGTAAAAATTTACCCCTCACCCAAATGCATCACATTGAAAATGTTACAGAAATTTTATTTTTATATTATATAGATTTAATAAAATTATTAATTCTCATAAAATTGTTAATATGTCAGTTTACCCCTACGTACAATTACCCCTGCTCAAGGGTAACCCCTGTAAAAATTTACCCCTCACCCAAATGCATCACGTTGAAAATGTTGTAGAAATTTTATTTTTATATTATATAAATTTAATAAAATTATTAAATTTCATAAAATTGTTAATATGTCGGTTTACCCCTACTCAAGGGTAACTCCTGTAAAAATTTACCCCTCACCCAAATGCATCACGTTGAAAATGTTGACACATTTTTAAAATAATTTTCTAATAAAATAAACTGTTAATTACCCTGAAAGATTTTATCATAAATCTCAAAATTTTCAGAGTTTTAAGACCCTATCGAAATTTCGACAGAATCACACCTTAAAAATAGAACATTTTGACAAATACGTTTCAGAAAATTATATAATATATAATTGAAAAATAGATGAAGGCACGGGATAAATAAGAGAAAGGTTTCATTAAAAAATAAAAAATAAATAAAAAACCACTATTATTATTTTAAATTTTAATAAATGAATAAAAAAATTCTTCATATCTCTTCATAAAAAAATATAATTTGTTGTTTGGTGATATGAAATTTATCAAATGGAAATAATGAAGTGCTTTTAAAAAAAATAAAAGCCAAGTACTCACCAAAATAAATAAATAAATAAAATATAAAAAAAAAAATCATAAGCAAAAAGGGGGGTAAGGAGGGGTATTCATTCTTGAATACCCCTTGCCCTATGGGGGTATTGAAAAGGAAGACAAGAGGAGTAAAAATTTAAATTTTTACCTCTCCCCCTGGTTACCAAACGGGGGTAAGTACAGGTAACGGGAGGTTACCCCCCCTTACCCCCCATCCAAACGCAGCCAACCTATAATTTAGTTGGTCTAAGTTGATTAGTTCAAAATAGGATTAAATGACTTAATTAATTAGGTTAAATCTTCAATTAAGTTCATTAGAATTTCAAAGCATCATAAATATATGTTAATAATTTGATGACAAAATTATTAATAATGTATGACTTATGATTGTAATTATTTTAGCAATCCTGTTAGATATCTGGATTTATTTTGATGACTTGTTAACTATATAATATGTTTCCAATTTTAAGATTTTATAAAAATTCTTTATAAAATTTAGTGAAAATAATTATATAGAATTGGATTAAATTATCTAGTTGAATTAAATTATATAATTTAGTGGATTTTTTCTTTTTTAAATCTAAACCACGAAATCTCTTTGTTGACCACCTGATTGAATGGGTACCAGTCTACATGTGATTTGGAAAGTATGATTCCTTTACCAAAATCAATTATAAGCCCCACCCATTGTGACAAATACCGATCTTGGGATATTAATGGCAATTGGTAATAATGGGATATTTTTAAATTTTAATATTTTTACCAAGAATTTAACGAGAAAACCTCGGAGAAATTATAATATTTAAAAATAAAAAAATAGAATAAATAAAAAAATTAATGAAATAAAAATGGTATAGGGAATTTATCGGGAATTTACCGGTAATTTACGGGGATATTATCGCGTTATTAACGTTTATCTCGTTTTTTAATGCGCTTTTATCGAGAATTTACCTGGAATTTATCGTTGTGGCGATAAAAACGCGTTTTTAACGCGGTAATGGTATTTTGCCGATAAAAATACGTTAAATTTGAAAATACCGCCGATATTTGTGACAAGGCCCCAACAAGTAGGTAAGTCTGCAGGGGGGATCCTGTATACTGGCCAACTATGAGGTAATCTTGAATAACTTTAGAGTATTATCATCAATATTTTAAATATTAAATCATCAATCAAACTTTTTATAATAATTTTATTTAAATTGATTTAATCATTGGATCAAACTACTTTAAACTTTTTAAAATTATAAGATTAATATAATATTGTAATAATATAATGTGTTGTTACATACAAAACTAAATGATTAAAATATATATAAAAATTGAAAATTATATTTCAACTATGATAAACAATAAAAATGACATTTTCATTAAAATAGAAGAAAATATAAATAAAATAATAATTTTAAATAAACTTTCATGAAAGTTATTGAAATTATCAACATTAGTTCAACTAGTTATTTGCCGTCTCAAGAAGTGGGAGGTTTTAGATTTAAACCCTCATAACATAATTATGATGTGCTTTAGAGATCCAATGATTTTTTACTCGTAAAATAAATAAAAAAGTTATTCAAATTCAATCAAATCAAATCATACCATTCAAGTTTTGATTATTGATGGCCACTTGGACACTGATGGAGAAGTTTTGATTATTGATGGCCACTTGGACACTGATGGAGTTAGGTGTATCCAACTCAAATCAGCTCAGTGAACATTTCTTCCGGCTCGTGACCCCATAAATCAATCTTCTACTAAAGTTACTTCCTTTCATCTGATTTAGTATAATGAGGAAAGAGACAGCTTTTCTCATTTGCCATGACAAATGGTCTATTTTTATAATTCTAATAATAAAGATTATTTCAAATTTTATTATTTTAAACGTTTAGACTTTACATTTTAAAAGTTTTTTTATTAATTTTAAATATAATGATGCGTAATTACTTTTTAAATTTTAGACAATTGCTAGACGCATTGTTGAATTTATCAAATGAAGAGATTCAATAATTTTTTTTTAAAATTTACGTGTGAGAAATGGAAGAATATTTAGCGTAAAACCCACATCTTCACCTCACTATTGGTAGGAAACACTAAAGTTAAGTCATGAGAGTTCGAACTAACAACCTCTTACTTTTTTAAACTGAAAACAACTAATTGAATTACATTTATTTTTATCAATCCAATGGTGTATCTAATATTTTTAGAGAAATTATTTTATATTTTTATATTTAAAAATAAATAAATAATTTATATTTTTAAGAAATAAATTCTAAATGTGTCAGATAATATTACTTAAAATTATAAAATATAAGATCGTTCCTATATATTTATATAAATATTTTATATTTTTATAAATTTAAATGATAGTATATATGGATTTCCTCTACCCCTCCTGTCAAGTGTCAACTCATGTTGAAAATCGAAGTTGAAAACCATGAGCTCTGTCTGCTGGAGACCTGCAGTGGTTGGGTGGTTTTCAATGAAATTACAAATCAAAGTTCTACATTAGTGGGCCCACAGATGCACAGATGAAGTGGGTGGGCCCAAGTTGTAGGGAAAAAGGGTTGGCAATTGGTGGACCCCAGTTGACATGCATTGGCCGGAGGTAGAAAACAAAGTGTGCAGTACAGCCACCCATTTTCGGCTTTCGGTGCTACCCTGCCGCGCCAGAATTATTTTGTCACATCCTTCAATTTTTCTTCTCAAAATTGCTCTGGAATTTTACCGCACGCGCCCGACCGGTCTACTCTGAGAAGTCAGTACCACCAGCACCGGCACGCCATTTCCGTCGAATGCGACGGAAAAATGCCAACTCCTCGGGTCCTACTCCTCACTGGGTCCCTTTCTTCTTCACCAAACTCCTTTGAGAAGATGCTGACAAATAATTAACCTATTTGCTTCACTTAGCTATTTTATTTTATTTCAATTTACACATATTATTAAAACTTTAAATAATACTCTCTCTACCTCATTTTAATTGTCTCATTTAAAATATTTATATTTTTTTAAAAACTCTTTATTTAAGTCTAGCACTCATCTGATTTCATCAATTTTCAACACATTTTATACTATTTAAATACAAATGAGAACTATTTTAAAAAAATTTCAAAATTCATATACAACAAATAATTTAGAACTGAAGAAGTATATGAAGTGTAGTAAATACTAAATACACGAGGTTCGCATGATGACACTGTTAGCCACGTCTGTCATTAATTCCACTAAAAAATAAATAAATGCGAATGAATGTACCTGACAATATCTTTATACTCAAGTTATGATGGGCAGAATTTAAAGTTAGACAAGTTATGATCGATTGTTTAAATGGTATTAAGTGAAAATTTCAGAAAGATTTATATTAGTTGTATGTTAGTTTTTAAAAAAATATTAAAAAAGAATATGAATTTTTATAAGAAAAATATCCAGTGAAATTGAAAGAGTATTTTAATCAATAAATGAAGCAAAATCAAATTCTACTTATATAATTTCAGCTGCAAAAATCATCCACCGTCTCTTTTTTTTCATGACAAAGATATCCGTATATTTAAAGAAGAACATTTTAACTTAACTTGTCTTTAGAACATGTGCAAGCCCTCCCAATCCTACACACTGGGTAAGCAACTACGGGAGAGGTTCAGGGTGTTCAATGTGAATTGAACTCAAAATCTCTCTTTATGAGAGAAGTTTCTTGATTGTCACCAAATGAGAATAAAAAAAGTGTAAAGATACTTGATAATTTTAATCTATGAATATTAATTTGTTAGAATTTGTTTTTTCAAATGAAATCTAAAGAATTAAGTTTTTTATTAAACTCCAAACATTAAAATGAAGCACAATTGTGTGCAACGAAGGAGTGGATTGTACATAACACTAGCTTCTTTTTCTTGAGAGGGGAAGATGAGATTCTCCTACATCACGTGGAGAATTCCATCTTCTATCGAGGGAAGAGAACAGAGGTCGAAAAAGCAGTATCGGCTGAGATATCGACCGATATCTCGACTGATAAAATTCTTTCTCATTTTTTTTTTTAAACAAAAAAGGCATATATCGGTCGATATTGTGACATTGACTGATATGATGCGGTTTTAATATCGGCATACAGGTCGATACGAATCATACCGGCCAACATGATAAGATTTTAAAATCGTATTATATCGACTGATACAATTCGTATCGGCCAATATTCGAACCTTTGGAAGAGAAGTTTGTTGTTTTGCGAGACTCACGCTCTCTTTTAAAAAGAGATGCAAATAAAAGAAGTAAAAGAAATCAAGATAAGTCACATTGGTTCTCTCCATCTAAACACAACAATATATGATCATCACTCATTTGTAAAAAGACTCTACATATATATTCAATTTATGTACACTTCAAGTAACTTTAACAATTTTACATGCACTCTCAATCAATAAGGAATATCAATATTTTTTATATTAAAGAATACTGAATTTATAAAAAAAACACAGAAATTCCATTCAATTCCTTTGTCAATTTATCATAATATCTTGGATTTTTTTTTTTTAAATCAATTTCTTTAAGTAACTTTTTTCTCATTTATATGCAGCCTAAAACACATTACTATTCAAGCAATTTATAAAATGCTTTTTGATACACATTCACTTTCAGAATCCACAAGCCTTAAATATCAAATGAGTTATAGAGAAATTGATTTTTTTAGTCTAATTTTAAAAACTTAAATTAATTGATCTATTTATGTAAAATTTAAAATATTAATTTTCCAGTATTGTTTGTAAATATTTAATGAGATACCAAGATATTTTTACTCACATAAGTAGCTCAGTTGGTTACCCCCTGCATAAGGAAATAAGAGGTAATGGATTCGACTCCTCATCTAACTTTGATGTGCCTTAGGAGTAGGGATCAATTTGTGAAAATTTTACGCTACGTATCTAACAAAATTCACGGGATATTTTTATCGACATGACATAAAGATAATGATAATTGTAATGATGTTTTTTTACTTTTTATCTTTTTAATTTGCACCATGGTCTTTGGCTTTGCATGATACAGGGAATTCTCGACTGTCAAATCATAATTTTCAATAATTGTGCCATATTTATCAAATAAAATTCAGTATTGAATTTATCATTAATGCTAAATTTAATAGTGATGATATAAATGAATATCAATATAATTTGAATATAAATTTACAACAAAAAATAATGTTTTTAATAGTTTAAAACTTTAGATTCATGATTAAATGGCCTCATATTTAACCCATGTGTAAAATGCTAGCAGCCCATCTATGCGTTTTTAAATTTTGCTCTTATTTTATTATGTTAACTTTTAATACGACAATTGACAATTAATATTAAATGTCTTAAAATATTTTTTGTTTTAGACATATGAAAATGTACTGGTGCTAAAATCTGATATTTTTTTGAATTAACTAATAATCTACTCTAAAAAAAAAAAAAAAACAAGATGATCAGTTACCTTAAGACAACCTCCTTCAATCAAGAGCTTTTTAATTTGTATTATAAAACGAAGTTGTTTATTAAAATGGAACAAATATTCACACCAATTCTTATTAGTGATTTTTAAAAAAAAATTATATTAGTAATCATTTGTTTGATTTAGTAAGATAATTGAATACTATGCATTATTGAAAATATTATGATGAATATTATTTATTTTAGTCAATAACTTCATTTTACAAAGTCTCCACAATTTTTATTGAGATGTTTAGAAATAATAAGTTAGTATGCAGTTAAAAATTAAACTTTATTAATTATCTACGCTATGTGATTTTAGACCTTTAAAATTTAATTATTAAAAGCTATTGATTTTTCATAATTTTTTTTCAAAATTATATTATCCATAAAATTTCTTATATACCCTATATAGTTCCCATTTTAGAAAAAAGAACAGGAATTGGACGATTTATATATATATATATATATATATATATATATATATATATAGTTACAAACTCAATTTGAAACTAAAAAAGGAAAGATAAGACTGCCGATAATGATGGCAAAAGTACATTGGTGCAAGAATCCATGTAAAATTTTCCTAATAATAAATTCAAATTATTTAAAATATATTTTATTGTATAAATTCAAATCTGAATTTTATTGATATTCATTAATACAATACATCTTTACTTTTAAATTAAAGATTTGTAAATAATACTATTTACCCAGTAATTTCATTTTAAACTTAAATAATTTAAATAAAATTCCATTTTAAACGTCTAAATAATGTTCATTAGAGAGGCTTTGCTGAACTTACCCAAAATCAAGATGCTATGCTAAAGCCTAAATGGATGAGGTAATAAGTGAAAAATGAAAGGAAAAAAAAACAGAGGCGAGGCTAAAAAATTTATATAAAAAGAAAAAGGAGAAACATTAACTAATTTTTCTATTAATTTTCAATGGTCTAATGCATTAGGACCAGAGCAGTAATTTAGCAGAGGGTTCCAAACCCACTGGACCAAGAACCTCCTCCGAACACCGTTCATATTGTAAGCCGCTCCATCCTCGCCGTTGATCATCTGACCGGTGTAGGAACCACCCCCTCCGGTGCCATAAATGCCCTCACAGAGATCGGCAATCTCAGTGGGGAAGCTGGGGTCCTGCCCCGCATACCACGCGTTGACTAGCGGATTCGTAGCCAGCTCGGCCATCTCGTGCGCAATAACGCTGACCATCCCGTCGACGCCGACGTCTCCGTTTGGACTCTTCAAAGGCTTACGGCCGGGGAAGTGGAGAGGAACGGAAAATGGGTAGGCGCATACGCCGGGGCACTGTGTAGCAGAGTTCCCCACCCAAGCGTACGGAAGAGTGTAGCCGACGATGGAGGGGAAGGTGAAGTAGTGGAAACCGCATACCTGGCCGCAGAAGTCCTGCACGTGCACGTCATGTGAGGTGAGGACGAGGTAAAGGCCGCCTCTCGGGTTGATGGGAAGAGGGCGGGTGGAGGCAGTGACGGCGGTTTCGATGACGGATTGCATGGAGAGGCGTGAGAGGGACTTGCCGTGGGAGTAGAACCGGTCGTTCTTCTCTGCGCCGAGCCGGACGTTTCGTGTGATGTTCGAACCGGTTTGGTCTGTGTAGAGCCGGACCGTGGTCCACCATCCGGAGACGGAGGGAGATTTGGTGTGGGCAGATGAGATTGAGCGGACGAAGCCGCGAATAATGCGCTTCTGGGTCGGCCGCCACTGGCCGTACCAGATGATGTGGACTGTGATGTTGGAGGTAAAGACGGGGCCCATGTGGTACCGCAGGTGCACGAATTCGGATGAGCCCTCGTACTTCTTGGAAGGTTCCAGGTCGAGCGCGGTGGAGTTGGCGAAATAGTGAGGCCACGGCCGCCACGACAGGGCTCCCAAGGCAAATGAGAGCAGCAACAGACCCCAGACCGGGGCCGACGGTGCAGGGTTCCGGCCGACACTCGCCTGGCGCATGTTAGCTGAAGTGACTGACGACTGACGAGCTGCGAAGTGGGGATTTTGTGGGTTATTTATAGGAGGCAAGAGTGAGTGAGGAGTGAGTAGGGAAAGGTTAGGAGGGACCTTATTTGCGGGTAAATGGGTACATACGTGGATCGAATTATACCCGGCCTTTCTTTTTTGTACTTCCGAGTTTGCACATGTGGAAGCCATGCATTGTTAATTCAAAATAATTAAGAGCCTGAAGTAGGTGGGATACGTAGGAGTTGGTCTAGCCAGGGCAGTACTACTCCTACTAGGTAGTCGATTTGAGTTCACCATGGATCGACTGAAGGGTTCAAGAAATATTATCTCTTACTAAATTTTAATAGACAATTTAAAAAAGAAAAGTAGAAGTAAGAGAAAGATTTTTTACATAATTTTTATCAACTAAAAAATATCTACATTAGAGTTTTAAAAAACTAAATAAAGATATCATTAAATAATACATTTTTATTAAATATATATAAATTATTTAAGATACTTACAATAGTGCAATCATCCATATTAGAATGGTACGTAAGTAGATGATGGCGTTTTTAAATTTTTTTTAAGACCAAAGTGTTTAAACCTCTTAAAGCACCTAAGTGAATCATTAGAACACTTGGACATCTTTCTATCCACACACTGTATTAAATAATACCCGTATTAAGATGGACATCCTATATATTTTGCATGACTATGTTTGCAACATTCTATTTTGATATTCATCATTTTACTTTGCAATCAACATTCAATTATATCTTTTATTGGTCATCTTTAGTACTCAATATTTTATCATAATATTTTGGCATTTTACTTTATTAGTTAGCATTCAAGCCTAAGTATTCAATAGTAAAATTTGATATATAACATTTCAATACTAATATTCAGCAGTCAACTCTATTATTAACATTTTATTCCTAAATTCAGCATTTCACCTTAATATTCAATATCCCAGTAAGCTTTGGAATGTACCATTCTACCTTGCATTCATCATTTAGCTCTAGTATACAGCACTAAAGTTTGGTATTCAATATTTTACCTTTATATTTAACATTTAACAACCCTTTTGACATACAAATATTTAATATTTAAATTTTAAAATTCAAAAATCAAAATTTACATTAAATAGAAAATAGAGAAAAAGAAGAAAATGAGAAGAAGTAGGAAATTTTCATCCCCAGTATTTACCTTAAGAATTTTCTACTCAATAGTTTTTCAAATTCTTCTTATTCTAATGTATCAAAGTCTCTTAGAGCACCTGACTAATTCTTGGCGCATTTTGCAAACCTCTATACCTACATATGAGGTAACTCTATGGAGAGGTCTATTGAGATAAAGTGGGAATCAAACTCTGGACTTCCAATTCCGGTAGCAAATTCCTACCCATCACTTTGTTGAAGATTTTACAGAGTAATTGATTGATTTGCATACCTGTATAATTGATTTACTTCCAGATTTTGTATAATTTGTTTTCTCATTTATAATTAGGTTTGTATCTATAAATTATAATATTCTCATTGAGAAATACATGAATGAAAGGGAAAATCCCATTGATGCCTAAATTCTAAGTTGGCATCACAGCCAGGGTTCTAAATTCTGCTGTAGATCTTGAAAAGGGGTTTGGATTTCAAGGGAAAATCACAGATCCCCTCGATTTTTTTTTTATTTATTTTTTTAAAAAAAAAGAAAAAAAGGCTGAAGTCAGAATATGGGGATCGGCCGCAACCCAGTTGCTATCCCGATCGTTCAGATATGAACCGAAGCAGGTTCCATAGACGGAAGTGAGAACGGCGAAGAAGCCGGGACGCCGGAGGCACCTTGAAGCCATCTCTAAATTCCGTTGGCTGCTATTCCATGATTTCTGATCATCTGTCCTTGCGAAACTTGGACCCTGCCGGCCTGTTCCCGTCTCCACCTACCTGAGATTTCAATCGCTGCTACAGCGCCGCTCAAACTGTTAACGCAGGTTCCGAATCTCTGATTCCGGGATTGGTTTCCACTGTATTCGGAACCACGTCGGACTCGGCCAGATCCAGAGATCTTCGAAGAAATCGCAGTGCATCTAGGAAAGCGGCGGCAATAACAGCAAACCAGCCAGATCGCTGTGGAAATCGCGGTGCTCCTTCAGATCTGGTGTTCTAGCGCCAGTGAATCCAGATCCCATCGCCGGCGTCGTGAGTTTCAATTGCGGCGGAAATCAGAACCAGCGGCGGAAATCGCGGCTCTGAGAAGGAGCGTGACGCCGCGGCGGCAGCAAGAAAAACCAGCACGCGGCGGCGGCATCACACCAGCCAGATCTCGTGACTCAAAACCGGAGGTAGCCAGATCTGAGAACCAGAAAGGAGAAGCGCGTGACGAGGCAGCGGCGATGACTGCGACGAAAACAAAAAAACCGTGTCCAAGGAAGAAGAAGCCTCCGTCTCGTGACGCGGCAGCACCTGTGAAGAAAAAAAAAACAGTGGTCCACTCTCTTCCCGGCTGAAAAAAAAAAAAAAAAACTAGTTTTTTTTTACAATAACAGCAGATACAGCCGGCATCGAAGAGAGCAGTGATGTCTTCCTCCAAGCCCGAAACATCAGGAACAAAATCAGTTCCTGTTATTGTTCAATCTGAAAGTATTTTTAATGCGGGGATTATTCTTACTGAATCAAATTATGATGTTTGGTCACAGCTAATAGAGATGCATATTGCCGAGAGGGAAAAACTCTCCTATATTCGTGGTAAGACGATGCCCCCTGCAGAATCTGATGATGGATATGAAAAATGGTATGCCGAGAACCAGAAAGTGAAACGATGGCTATTGATGTCCATGACTCCAGATATTATGAAGCGTTACTTACGCTTACCCACTGCTTACGATATCTAGAGTGCTCTGTCAAAAACATTCTATGATGGAAGTGATGAGTTGCAAGTTTTCGCCTTGAACCAACAATCCTTTACTCCCTCACAAAGTGGAAAGTCTCTTTTAGAATATTATGGCAAGTTAACCGGGATTTTTCGCGAATTGGACCATCGAGATAAAGTTATCATGAAGGATCCTGATGATATTGTCACTTACCAAAAGTCTATTGAACGACTAAGGGTGCACATATTTCTTGCCGGATTGGATGCCACGTTTGAACAAGTTCGTGGCGAGATTCTACGCAAAGAACCAATTCCAGATTTGGAAGACTGTTATGCGTTCATTCGACGCGAGGTGGTCCGTCGTGCAACTCTGAAAGGGGAATCTGAAAGTTCTGAAGCTTCCGCTGTGGTGACTCGAAACCGACCAACCCAAAATTGGCAAGACCGTTCAAGGGGCAACCGTCCAAAGAACACCAATGATGTTGATAAGTCTGCTTATAAATGCACTCATTGCAATCAGACTGGGCATACCAAAGATCGTTGCTTTGAACTTGTGGGATATCCAGAATGGTGGGATCATAGTCGTGCTTCCCGAAAAAAGAAGACTGTAACTGCTACTATTGTTGAAACAAAGACAGCTGATGATGTTACAGAAAGGATCTCAGCATTAGTCGCCTCGACAGATACTGGTGGTAAGTTTTTTAATATTTTTACACATGTTTCTAATAGTACATGGATAATTGATTCTGGTGCTACCGATCATATGACATTTTATTCTACACAGGTCACCCCTCTGAAACCATCCTCACAAAAAATTGTTTCCACTGCTAATGGTACCACGACCCCAATTATTGGGGAAGGATCTTTGACCCTCACTGATACTTTGAATTTAGATTCTGTTTCAGTTGTTCCATCTTTATAATATAACCTTTTGTCAGTTTCCCAAATAACCATAGTCTTATCTTGTGTTGTGATTTTTTGGCCTGATTTTTGTGTTTTTAAGGACATCCGAACAAAGCAGACGATTGGTTGTGGTATTAGACGAGGGAAGCTATATTACTTAGACTTGGTGTCAGGAAGTTCCGACAAGTTACGACACGTCTTGACAGTAAATGGCTCTAAAAGGGAAAAGAAGAACTCTGAAGTCTGGCTATGGCATCGACGTATGGGGCATGCTTCATTCGGCTATCTAAGAAAATTATTTCCTAGTTTATTTTAAAATTGGACGTTTCTAGTTTCCATTGTGATGTTTGTGAACTGGCGAAAAGTAATCGAACTTCCTTTCCATTAATTTTGAATAAAAGTCCACTTCCTTTTATGGTTATACATTCTGATGTCTGGGGTCCGTCCAAAATCTCAACTCTGGGAGGATCACGTTGGTTTGTTACTTTTATTCATGATTTTACAAGGATGACTTGGTTGTGCTTAATGAAGTCTAAAAGTGAGGTGAATCTCTTATTTCAAAAATTTCATAAAATGGTTGGAACTCAGTACAATGCCTAAGTTAAGGTTCTTCGTAGTGACAATGGTGGAGAATATCAGAGTTCTGAACTTCAGCAGTATTTGGAAGCACACAGAACGATTCATCAAACTACTTGTTCCAATACACCCCAGCAGAATGGAGTGGCCGAGCGAAAAAATCGACATTTGTTGGAAGTTGTTCGTGCCTCATTGATCGATGCCCATATGCCATTATCCTACTGGGGTGAAGCCCTTACTTTCGCAGCATACTTAATCAATTGGGTTACCCATCTAGGCAACCAATTCAACTGTATTGTGACAATAAAGCTGCGTGTGATATTGCTCACAATCAAGTTCAACATGATCGTACAAAGCATATAGAGGTGGACAAATTCTTCATCAAGGAGAAGCTAGATGGGAACATATTGGAGTTACCTAAGATTCGATCAGAGGATCAGTTGGCTGACATTCTCACAAAAGCAGTTTCAAAACGAATGTTCTCAAATTTTTTAGACAAGTTGGGCATGTGTGATATCTATGTACCAACTTGAGGGGGAGTGTTGAAGATTTTACAGAGTAATTGATTGATTTGCACATCTGTAGAATTGATTTACTTCCAGATCTTGTATAATTTGTTTCCTCATTTATAATTAGGTTTGTATCTATAAATTGTAATATTCTCATTGAGAAATACATGAATGAAAGGGAAAATCCCATTGATGCCTAAATTCTAAGTCACTTATCCATATCACTACAAATATAGAATGAGTAAAGTAGAGAATCTATAACCTAAATTTCATAAAAACTACTCCCTCTGTCCCAAATTAGTTGTCTTATATGGAATTTGGAATTGTTCCAAAATAGTTGTCTTATTTATATTGGAGTAGCATAAAATAAGTTGAAAATTGATAAGATCTCATGGAATGCTAGCTTTTATAAAAAGTTTTTAAAAAAATATAAGTATTTCAAATGAGATAACTAAAATAGAACGGAAGGAGTATTATATTAAAATGTAAAGTTATAAAATCTCTACTTCTTTTTTGTCTCTCACATGGATCCTAAACTAAGGTTGCGTTTGGATGGGGGCTAACAGGGTAACTCATTACCCCTGTTTAATAACTCGAAGAGGTAAAAAGTCAACTTTTAACTACTCTTCTCAATTTTTGAAAACCATTTTCAAGAGAAGGTATTTTAAAGAGAGGGAGACTCAAGTCTTCCATCAATTTGAAAGTTCGTATGGATTTCATTTTGAAGGAAAACAATAACAAAAAGTAAAATAAAAAAATTATTTTAAAATTAACCTTTTTACAATCATCTATTCTACCAAATCTATAAACTTGTTAAAAATTATTTCTATTTTCAATAATTTAAATATAAAAAGGAAATGTGCCGTAAAAGTCCGACGAAGTAGACTCAATCTTTTATATATCTAAACGGGTCGGATTAAGCGGGACCCGCTCTCGGCCCGTGAATAGGCGCATCATGAAGCTCCGCGCAGAGCCATTCTGTTTTCCTTCCAAAATCTCAGGCGGGAGTGGAGTGAGAAGGTGAGATGGGGTCGATAGAAATCTCCAGCCTTCCTCTCTCGCCTTCTCTCAGATCTAAGCTCCTCTCCGCCGGCTACACGAATCTCAGATCTCTCTCTTCCGTCACCCCTTCCGAACTCGCTCGAGGTAAAGCTTTCTTTCTTTATTTATTTGTACCACCGACGGTCCATCAACTGTTGCATGCGATTGTTCCATCTAATTTTCAAGTTGATTCCATTTCGATTATGCTCTGTATTATTTGTTTGGCCCTTCCCCGACATCTGCTATTTTTCGCATTTGGGTAGTTGTAGAAAATAGTAACTTGCATACAACAATCTATTGTCGGTCTGCCTTCTTCCACTTTAAGCCAAGATTTGAATGATTAAAGTGACATTTTTTGGGGTCTTGAAGTAATGTAGCCAGTCCTAATTCGAATAATACAAGTGACGAAAACTCTAAATCTGACATAACTCAGTCACTAGAACCTCGTGACTTAATTTAGTTTTAATAATATATTTATTCATCAGAGATAATATTTTATTAAAACAAATTAGAGATTGCTAGTGTTACGATTATGAAAAATAAGTTTCGTTCAGAGTGTTTTATCCATTTGATTTAAGCAAATAAAATTGATAGTTGCCAAAGACCTCTATTTCAACTGTTTATTTTACTTGGTGTAAATACAATGGCTGTATATCCTTAACAAGACTAATTTCTTATAAAATTTTACATCAATAACAATTTTTTTGATTTCATAGAGCCAATAGACCTCAATTCATTACCAAATGTCATATATCCAACTTGTCATATGAGAACCTTGTGACTGAGTTATGTCAGCATAAAGTGTCCTAAGGGACACTTTAGGGTCTTATATAATGTACTCAGTCCTGTTCTTGGCCGGAAAGGCATGGATACTTGCACAAAAGTCACCTACATCCAACTGCAGCCTGAATGTTAACTTCATTTTGGTTGATTATGCAAATGGCATTTTGCAAATCTAGATTAGAGGAAAGTTATATGTGGACTTGTGTGGGCAGTCTATTGTGTGGCGGAGCCAAGACTAAATGAAGCCATGAAGGAGGGGGTGTACATCTGATGGGCAGCCAACTTTACAGCATTGCCAGAGCACCTGACTGATCCTTGGGGCATGTGCAAACCTCCCTATCCACACACACTGGGTAACACTATGGGGAGTGGCCCTTTTGTGTTGAAAGTGACTTGAACCCAAGACCTCCTGCATCTTAGGCGGGTTCTTGACCACTAAGCCAACCCTCATAGGTTAATGAGGGTTGCTTATGTTATTATTATTATTTTGGGGGTTGGCAAGGGAGTGTGAGAAGGGAGATTGGTGGCTTATTGGGGTGGTAAGGAACTTTTGAAATGGTAAGTGAGAATTAGGATGTGCATGGGGCTTTGAGAAATGGGGTTTAAATGTGTAATATATAGTTGGGGATGTTAGGAAGTTGAAATTTTGGGATGGGATCTTTTAGATGATTTTAGCATAAAGTCAAACTTTGAGCGGATATTTATGAAAATCATCACGAAAGGAGGATTTCATGGTATATTGTTGCAAATGTCTCAAGGGAAATGGTGTTGGAGCTTGACTTTTCATTTGCAATGTAGTGGACTATGAAATCAAGGAGTGACAAGATTTACTTGGATTGATTGATTGGGTGGGGCTGGGGAGGGTGTGAGGGATAGCCTAGGAAGGAGCCCTATGACATTTTCTTTTCCAAGCAAGTCTATGAATTTTTTTTCTAATTGGTGCTCGTTTCCTAACTTGGGTGAATGGAAAGTTAATTAAACTGAGAGGAGTTTTTCAGGGATAGGTGGAGACCTTTGCTTGCAAATTACTAGATGATCAAAGAGGAAGAGGAAAAAGTAAAAAAAGAAGGGGTGGTGCGTGGGAAGGATAATGTCTTTTGAGAAGTATTTGGTTCTGCATTTATCTTATGGTTTTGTTCAGGAGGTTAAGTATTCTGGTTCACCCCCCAAACCTTTCTATATATTATAGTACATTGAGGGTGCATGTTTAGGAGCATGTACATAGGGTAATGAAAGCAATTTTCCCAAAACAAACAAATCACTGATTCACTGCCCTTTTTCATGTGCTTTATGATGCTCCCCAGTAATCTTTTCCACATGTTAGATTGGCTTGGTCTTTGAGACTTTTATTGATGGAAATAGACTAAAAATAGACTGAGACTGTTTGAGAAAAGATGTAGAGCTCTTTGAAAAATTCTTTTTCAAGCTCTATCGTGGGAGACGTGGAAAGAGGGGAATAGGAGAATCTTTAAAGGAAAAGGATATTTTTGGTTCTTTGCAGGCCTTAAGTTTGATAGTTTCTTATGAGTTATTTTGAATAGAGTTTCTTTTAATAGATGATTATTATAATATACATTTCATGCAAATTTATCATGTGCAATCCATTTTGTAGTTTCCTTTTGAAAGTGATCTAATCTTTTCATTTTTCTTTTAAAATCACTTGTTCTTGTGCAGTTTTGAACATATCTGAGTATGAGGCAATTGAAGTTTTGAAGGTAACATCTAAGAGTAATAGATTGGATGGGGTGGGAGAAAGTCATCCTATTGTTTTTGGTATTAACTCTGTCCTTCCACCATACTCGTTTAATTTTCTTGATGAATCTCTCAGATGCTCCTGATTCAACAAAGCAAATTTTTTTCGGTATTAGTAAGTATTGTGTTTACTGAGCAACTCCATACGCAGTTGCCAGAATACAGGTACTAGTGTTAAGTAGAGCTACACTAGTACTTAGTACTTATCCTAGGTGACAATAGACTCATGAGGCCACTATATCTATATGAAACATGATACGTTTGATTGTAAATCTTATAATATTTTCAATTATTATACTATATATCTCAATTGTAAATTCGGGTACAATTGAAAATGATATTTTTTTACTCCACAATCAAACATATCCTTTCTTACTTCAAGTCTTTAGAAGATCTTCCCTCATCCTGGTACCTTTTTTCCTATAATCTTTGTAATTTTTTTCGTAGGCAATTTCTCCTCTTCTAGTATCTATCTATGCCAATTTAAACAACATTCCCATGTTTTCTGTTTATTTGGGCTACCTTGAGTTCCTCTAATGCCCTCCTTAATGTTCTTATTTTTCAATGCTACTCTATATATTGTTCTTAATACATGCATCTATATTACCATTGCTTTAGCTACTTGTCTTGCCTTCATCACCCAACATTCATTTTCATGTGGCATCACATGTTTAATTGTTCTCTTATTGAATTGTCCCCTTGAATTGACCTGACATCCTATCTCATACAGAACTCTACGTGTGTGCACTTACCCACCATACACCTATTCTATTGGCTGCATTCAAATGAAATTGATCATAATTTGTTACTGGATCATTTTCAATTTTAACCAATTCACCTGCTTTACCTTAAATGCACAAAAATTATATTTGTCTCTTTTTTCTTAAAGAAGGTTAAACAATTTGTTTTCAAAGCTTTCCTCCACAACTCCAATTTGTTGTTTGATTGATTACTTGTCTCACTAATTAGCACTACTTGCAAAAAACATAAACCTCATAATAGATTTCATATTTTAAATTCTCCTTAAGTAAAACATAAGGGCTCAAAGCAGATTCTTGTCTTTACACTTGTTGTGGCCACTGATAAGATGAATGGATGAAGGAAATAAGAAGAAATGGAGAGGAAAAATGATATTCTGCATATCTTGCTCTGCAATAGTAGTACATGGCAATCTCTTATAGAGGTCACACTGTAAAAGTGCATGGTGAGTAGTAAAGTCAACTATTATATTAAACAGAGATGCCTAACTAATACCTCATATTTAACTCTGAAAAAAAATTCAATCATTATTTCTAATTCACTCATTTCTTCCAATTTATGGTATTTAGGAGCACAGACTGCCTGGGATATGCTCCATGAAGAGCAGACTTTGAGACACATTACAACATCTTGTGAGGCTCTGGACGCCATACTTGGTGGAGGAATAAATTGCCAAGAAGTTACTGAAGTTGGTGAGTTGATATACATTGTTTTTGCGATTAATTTATGTTCTTCCAATGGAAATCATTGGGGTTAATTTATATTGTTTTGACTTTGTTCACATAAATGGGTTAGTGATGAATGGAATGCCCATCAACTTGTCTACTTGGATTTTATGTGATTTTTAATTTTTTTTTTTTTCAGGTGGAGTCCCAGGCATTGGTAAAACACAAATGGGGTATGATCTGCTTGGTTGAGTTTATCTAAGTTATTTCAGTTATTTTCCTTTGCATGCCAACTCATACCAGAATGTACAGGATTCAGCTTGCGGTTAATGTGCAAATTCCAGTTGATTTTGGTGGTCTAGGAGGGAAAGCAATTTATATAGGTAGGCATCTAAATATTTTATAGTTATATATTTTATTTATTTCTTTATCCTGTACACTACTTTTTTCTCCTTTCTCTGTCATCATTTGAGCTTTTCTCATGATGCTAGACACAGAAGGAAGCTTCATGGTGCAACGTGTTTTTCAAATTGCTGAAGCTTGCATTCAGGATACGCTTGATAATTTTGTCCATCATAAAGGGTTTCAAGTATGCCAAGAACAAATGCAGCCTAATATCTTCCTTGCAAATATATTCTACTTTCGTGTCTGCAGTTATACAGAGCAAGTTGCTGTGATAAACTATCTAGAAAAGTTCATCACAGGGCAGAGAGATGTAAGCATGGCAATAGACAATTTACTTATTAGCTTTTTTTTCTAGGCAAGCCAGGGTCTACATAATTGACTTCTTTATATATGTCTGCTGTAGCTCTAAAACTTTTCATATCAATGCAAGACTTAACTGTGTTGAAATGACTTTGTTGATATTTGAGTAGAGAATTATTCATTTACTGATTAAAGAGATACATGTTTTGGGGGCTTAGCCAAGACTTCAAGTTGACCAATTGGATCTTTTAGTCTGATTAACTCATCTAGACATTGGGTCAATTGGAGTTTTCCAGTTTACAAAGATATATATATATATATATATATATATATTAAAGTCTGTTTTTATGTATATTTTTTGTTGATGTTCATCATCACTGTCATCATCATCAAAGGCCATTTTCCTATCTATCAGGGGTAAGTCTTTTCAGTCCCACCCTATCAAAGATTTTATCCTTTTCATTTTACATTCCATCATGTCTTGATGTCTTTCCTTACCCCTTCGATCCATCTCTTTAAAGGTCTTTGCCTTTTAGTCCCTTTCACCTAGTTTTATTAGTTCTTTTTGTAGGAGCTGTTTCTGGTTGTCTACAAACATGTCCAATTCCATCTTAGACACCCTTCCCTCATTTTCTCATTTGTTGAGGCTATATTTAGTGTTATTGTAGTGTTGTCATTTCTAATTTTATCTTTTGATGTATCTCAACTCATCCATCTCAGCATGTGCACCTTGGTTGCCCTATACTTTTATTTAGTGTTATCCTATTGTTGTCATTTCTAATTTTGTCTTTTGATGTATCTCTGCTCATCCATCTCAGCATATGCACCTCGGTTACTTTTTTCCACTTTTTTTTTTTTTTTGCCTAACATTCCACTCCATAAAATATTGTTGGTCTAATTGTTGTCTTTTTTTTTTGAAATGAGTCTAATTTTTGTCTTATAGAACCCTTTTAATCTAGGTGGTACTTTTTTATCACATAGAACCCCATTAGCTTTCCTACAGTTGCCCACCCATACCAATTCCACTAGCTACATCCAAATCGGATCCTTTTTATTGGTTACTTTTCCATATTCTCTATACCACCAAAGTTGCATTCTGTGTAATCTTTATCCTGCCAGTCTTCTAGGCACACGTGTGGAAAACTTTTTCATAGTTGCAGTTTACCTTTTAAATGACTTCTCATTTCATTAATTATTACTAACCATTAGATCTCAGCTTTGAATTCTGATGTCAAACTATCCCATCACTAAGACAAACAAGGGCTAAATGCAGATCCAAACCCTTCTATTCAATACCAAGATGTTTGCATCATTGTTCCGTCTAATATGCAGATCCAAAACCAAAATCATGTTACTATGTTGGCGGGTTTTTTAAACAAGGTCTTAAGGTCATTACTTTATTTACTTGCTGTATTTCTGTTGGCAACTAACCACCATTTAAATTGTGATGTCATGTTCTTCAAAGTCTACATTTGCCTTTAATGTTTGTGCATTGAAGTCATACCTAGTCATGAAGCAGTCAGCAATGACCAATTTAAAAGGTTAATCTTCTCCAGCTCTGGTTGGACATAAGAGAAATTTTGATTCTTATTGGGGACACTAAATTGTATATGCAAGGTTTTTTTTTTTTTTAAATTTATTATTAGGGTATATACTTGTGATTAATGGAGTACATGTAGGCCTTTGTGCCTCCACAAAGAATTTTTATCTTATCTTCAACAAATATTTTATGGGATGAAAGTTAGTGTTGGTATAGAAACTGTCTGTAGTTTTTTAATTATCATTGGCTCCCCCTCTCTCTCTTAGTACTATTCTCTTGACTCATTTTGGTTAGGGTTGTCAATGGGCTGAAATCAGAATGGATCCACATGAGCAGGGGTGTATACATATGGGTTTGAATCCATTTGCACCTGAAACAGCTCGATGATGTAAATGCCAGGACTGAGTATGTTAATCAAGATTTGAATTTGACTTCAATCTGAATGCCCTAGAGCGGAGGTGCAAATTACATTATCTCTTGAAACTCTTATTATCATTATTATTTTTTTAATTTTTTCTTTTAAGATGATACTGAGAGCTCAAGATCCAGATGGGGTTTACTGGATATTGTTCCTCCTTGAATCCACGTGATAGCAGGTTGGACTTGGGTTTGCTTGTATCATGAAAATAAGGCGGTTAACAATTTATATATGTATGAAGATTAGTCTTTCTTCACATTCCTCACTGTTATGTCATGTTTTTATATCAACTTCGCATGCCCTTTTTAAAGTAATTGTTAAAATGTAATTTATTCTCTTGACACGTCACATCCATATCTTGCTTCATATTTTTTGAGTATCATTTCACTTGTGATGACTTTGCAGGTGAAAATTGTGATAATTGATAGTGTAACTTTTCACTTCCGTCAAGATTTTGATGATTTGGCTCTTAGAACTCGAGTGCTCAGTGAGATGGCTTTGAAGTTGATGAAACTAGCAAAAAAATTTAGTGTTGCGGTGAGCATCTATATCTTGTATCTTCAAGCTTTGCAGACTTAATGAGTGAATTATGTATTTACTAGTCTAAGATACCAAATCAGTGAATAAATGTTAGAAACGTCTCCTGACAATTTTTGTAGTATTTCTATCCAGTTGCCTGAAGTAGACGGAAGAAACATAAATTTAGAAATGTAGATCATTTCTAGCTGAAATGGGTTTAAACATAAATGTGGGTTGTATTAATCTTATTTGCAATTGACGCTTAAGGCCAGCAATAAGCAGGTTGGACAGGTTCCTCGTCTCACCTGACTGGGATTCTTATTTCTCAAACAGAAGCTAGATTAAACTATTCAACCCAATATCAGATCATTGCCCGGCACTTCTATTATAAGCCATTTTTTTTTCATGCCCAACTCATGAAACTATGATGATTGGGTAGAGAGTTTACGTAGCATCCTCCCTCTCTGGGGTCTTTTACAACTTCCATGCAACCATGTGGGGTGCAGCCCATGGTAGATAGCCAACCTCCCTAGAGAAAATGACTACCTTGGCCTCCCTAGACCTACTAAGTTTTTAGACATTTGGTATGTCTAGGGCTGCACCTTGGCATTGGAGAAGTACTAGAGCTGATCCATGCCCATGAAGTTAAAAATACGGTTTTTGCTATTGTTGTTTGTAGTAGTTAATTTCACATTGCTCTCCTTTGGACAGGTGGTATTGTTGAATCAAGCAACAACTAAGTTTACAGAAGGTTCATCCCACTTTACTCTTGCACTAGGTAATTCATCTTTCCCTTCATCAATGTTTTATGATTTTCTATCATTATATTTGTTATGATCTTCTTAGACATGCCTTTTTGCATAAGCTGTTCTTCAGTTTTCTGTTTATTCTAATTCTAGTATTCCCAAATTGCTTACTCTGTTCTCTACCCACTTGGAATGGGTTCAAATTGGGCAGCAATCCAATTCACAGGGGTAGATGTGTGTGAAGGGGGAAGGGATCCAATTCATTAGGTTGGCCCCATTTATGCAAAAGAAAACTTTGTCCCTCATGAGGGACATCCTGTAGGTGAAACATTATATTTGCTGTGCAACCCATATGGATAGGCTCCAATGCACAAGAATGAGTGCATTAAGGTAATTGCAAGATGATAGTTCCCATAAAAGATTAGGTCTATTAGATACAAGAAGTCCTGATTTTCGAAGTTCCGAGAATCAGTGGTGAAAATGGGACTAGCTTTGGATGGATTTTTAATAAAATGGTGAGATCGACTTGGAATATGCTCAAATTGGCTACGGATCCAATTCATGTGATGGGGAAAAGAGTTTTTGTTGGACCTTGGTTGGCGCCACATGGGGCTCTAGATGGAGATGCCACTCATCAATAGCATCGCCCGGGTGAAGTCGTATATGCATGCATGCATGCATGTATGAAATGTATGTATGCTTGCATGTATGCATGGATTTATATATGCATATATGCATGTGTGTGTATGTATGTATGCTTGCATGTACATATGGTTGATAGATAGAAGAAGGAGGAAGAAGCTCACCGCTATGAGGCACCATCATTGTTTGTTAGCCTCTATCTCCAGTGTCATCTGTTGTCCTCGATCTTCAATGCCGTCCATTGGGCTTTAACTCTCATCACCCACCTCTCTCCTTTGTGTCTCCTCAACCTCACCCGCTACTTTCCCGTTGCTTTCCTTTTCCCCTCCTTTTGTAGTTTTACCCAAGTAGCTGCTCCTTCTCTCTCCTATTAAACCTTAGCCTAACACGATATCCTTTTTCATTATTGATCCACCCCTAAACTCGGTCCGCTCTTACAACCCTTTCAAGTTTCAATCCTAAAACTAAACCCTTTTTCTCTTTCTTTATTGTTAAAAAACCTATTTTTCTTTTTCTTGCAAACCCCACTTTAAAAATTTTAAAAACATTTTTAACTATTTATCCTTTTAACACCCTTTTCACCTTTATTTTTTTTAAATCTTTTCTTTCCCCAACCTATTGTCCATACAATTTTGTTTTTCTATTCCAAACCTACCCTTTCAACTAAAAAAACATTGTTTGCTTTATCTTTTTCTTCCAAAAAAAGAAAAGAAAACCAAAAAAACCAGTCATACGTTTTACCTTTTTTTCATTTTTATTTTTCCAACCCACCATTCATTAAAAAAATGGTCCCCTTAGTGTGCACTGATTCTTGATTGATGGATACATGTATGTATGTACTTATGTATGTGTGCATGTGTGTATGTACGTATGATGTGTGCATGTATCTATGTACTTATGCATGTGATGGATGGGTTTAGGGTATGGATTTGTGTGCATGTGTGTATTCATTCATGCATGCATGGCAACACTAGGATGTATGTACGTAGGCATGTATGCATACATGCATGTATGGATGGATGCATGCATGTATGTATGTATATATGCATGTATGACATGGATGGGTTTAGGGTTAAGGGTTTAGTGTATGGATAGATGTCTGTGTGCGTGCTCGCACTCGTGTGTGGATGGGTTTAGGGTATGGATGTGTATGTGTTAGTTCATGCATGTATGGAGACACTGGATCTTATCCTTCAAAGGCACAAGGGCAAAGTTGAGGGTGTATGAACTACTCAAGGTCAATTTGCAAAAAGGTTAAACCTTCTTTACTCATGAGCCACCTACTTTGACTCTAGTTTTGCAACTTGGTTAGGGTTAACACAAATCTAGCTGGCCCTACCCAAAAACATGGGCGGCCTAATCTAATATTCTAATGCAATTTAAAATATGGGTTGGTTCGGGACGAAAAAGCTTGACCCATTTTTAATTTGAGTTGGGCTAAAGTTATGCTTTGAATAACCTGACCTAAATGAATTATCCGGATTATATATATATATGAACACACTACTCATTTTTATATCATTATTTGATGATAGTTTAGAATTTACTTTCTACAATTTTGGTGGTAAAGACTTGTTTTTATGAATGCCTCTCACTTGAAGCATGGACGAAGTTATCTATTTAGTTATATGTGACCCAATTTAACCTGTCCTGAATTGGTTAAACCAAATTAAAAATGGGATGGGCTAGTTGGAGGAGGCTAAGATAGGGGTTGAATTGAGAAATAGTATCCTAAATTAAATATGAGAGAGTTAAGATTTGGTTCTCAACCCGATCCGCTGCTCAGATTGCACCCCTATTTAACTCTCGCACGGTAACTAATTAAATGATTTTTTTTTGTCACTTGTTAGTGACTTTCCAAGACACACATGGGTGAACCACATGTTGTTGTGGTATTTGTGGTAACTCAATGATTAAATACCATAACTGACATGTTGGATCAGTACAACGCTGGTTCCCTGTCACCACATAGGTGTCAAAACTTTGTTACAGTATGGACATCATGACTAGCCTAGGGTGAGGCTCGTCAAGTGACCCTCTCTGGAATCTCATTAATCACAAGTGCCACATCACCCAAATGTGCATGTAATCAAGGTGGTGACAATATTAGTGTGCATACCATCCTAATTACATATTTGACCAAGAAGACATACTATAGTATGCCCGACCAGCCCAGCCTGTAGACACTAATGCTTATGCTTTATGTATTTATTGCCAATGAATGTGAATGCATGCATGTGTTTATGCACGATCTATGTATGTATGTATCCATGCATTTTGTAGAGGGTATTTGAGAGATCAATCTAGAATTTTTTAGCAATCTAGTTCACTCATTGATCTTGTGTTTCTTTCCTATTATTTTCGATCAGTCTAAGGGAATTGATAGAGGCAACGGTATTTTTTATAACAAAGGATAGGTGTACCGTTTCACCTCTTAGGTGATGACGAGTGGAAAACGACAAGTCTAGTGTCTCTTATTATAAAAAACACCAGTGTTCTCATCCAGTCTAATCTAAAAGTCTCTCGTACCAATAGTTTGAATCAATCACTCAATTGAAAATTTCTATTAGATTAATAAGTCAAGTTCAATAATGAAATTTGAGCAAATTAAATAGGATGTGCGTGCAAATACTAATATATAAGAATATGTATATTAGTATGTATGTATCCATGCATGGATGCATGTGGTGCATGTATGGATTTGTAGGGGGGCATGGTTGGGGATGGATGAAGTGTCACCTTCATCTTATTATTCTAGCCTCCTTACATAATAAAAGAAAAGAGAAGACGCTTGTCACTCAAAATTTATGAACCAGAATCACAGGCCAGTATGGTAGGTTGGGGGTGAATCATATCATTCATGTGCCTGCTCTAAATCCTGCCTAACCATGGAACCCTAACTATGTGGGTGATTCTAAAAAAATTCATTTTTTTTTTTGAATTTATGTGTGGAAAACCGCGGGATATCCAGCGTAAAACCCCCACATGTGAGCTCACTACCCTTAGGGCACACCAAGGTAGGCTATGGGGGCTCGAACCCGCAACCTCCTGCTCTCAAGTTCTTATTAAACGAGGGCTTCTCTTGTTCATCATGGCATCAACTGTTTTAGGCCATTCTCAGAAAAGAGAGCCAATTAGATAACTCTTGGATATACATGAGACTGAATGATATACCCTGCCAAAGACAGTAAATCATTTATTGTACTTCCCTTTTTTCACTTCAATTCATTTTCATCATAATTGAATGTATAATGTAACCATCATTTGATATTGACTGAGGCATTTCTATTTGCTAATTGATGTCACCAAGGTGAGAGTTGGTCGCATGCATGCACAAACCGAATTATCTTGTATTGGAAGGGCAGTGAGCGGTATGCATACATCGACAAGTCACCTTCCCTACGTTCAGCATCAGCACCATTTTTAGTTACCTCTAAAGGAATCCGAAATTCTTCAAACTGTAAAAGAATCAAAATATGATGCAGTGGTGAAACATGAGGTGATGAGTTTCAGCTCAGAAAATGTGAAAGGCCTAGTATGTATGATGGTGGCAATCTTTCTTTCCTACTCTGCTGCTGTAAATCTTGAATTCTCCTGCCATTTTTGTTATTTTGTATAGGGTATTTGAGAGATCAATCTAGAAATTTTTAGCATTCCAGTTCACTCATTGATCCTCATTGATCTTGTGCTTCTTTCTTGTTGTTTTCAATCAACCAAGGGAGTTGATAGGGGCAACGGTATTTTTTAAAACAAAGGATAGGGTGGACCTTTTCATCACTTAGACAATGACAAGTGGAAAATGATTAAGTCTAGTTTCTCTTATTATTAAAAACACCAGTGTCTCCTATCCGTTCTAATCTAAAAGTCTATGGTGGCAATAGTTTGAATCAATCACTCAACTGAAAATTTCTCTTAGATTAATAAATCAAGTTCAACAATGAAATTTGAGCGAATTAAATAGGATGTGCGTGCAAATACTAATATATAAGAATATGTGAAATAATATTCTCATACGAAGGTTTGACTGGTTTATCTGAAAATTGCTTTTGAAATTTAATTTCAGTCGTTTCAAAATTCTAAGGTTAAATTCTTTTTTAAGTGCAGGAGACACTATCAATAAATATGAATCGGTGGATTAATTTTATTTTTTTCATTGCTAAATTTATGAATGGGTCCCCTTAATGTCAAAGTAGCAGATTGGAAACACGCTAGAACACAAAAGTTGAAGGGAAATGATAAAAAGTATATGGATCAATTCTTAATTTTCCTATGGTTGAAACCCCATTCAAGAGTGGGTCCCACTTGTGGCTTTATCGAATGGCATGCGTACACCACATAATCCATTAAACCTTCATACCGACCACTCAGACCCATCTCTGATTGTTTGCGATTTTTTTTTTCAGTACTTCTCAAAGTTATTCTATTTATGAAGATTGTTTTTGAAATATTGAGGTGGATCACTTATTTTGTGATTGAACATATAGAGAATAGTAAAAATATTGATTATGTAAAATTTGAACCTCATTTGATCATATTGATTTTGCGATTTTAGATTTTGAAAATTTAATTTATAAAAACTATTGATTTTTCATAATCAATTTACAAAGTTATGATGATTATCATTCATTTAGTTCTCTATCCATCTAATTCAATCATTTAAAGCTCATTGCATTGCATATGACTGCAGTTCTCATTAAAATAGGTACCCTACTCTTCCTAAGCTGCCATTTTCTTCATTATCATTTTTTTACTTATGGAAACCAGCCGCCCTCTTCAATCAAATTTCTTCCCTGGGAATTTTTTCCAACTGAAGCTATCCAAACTTGCACACATTATCATACATTTTTCAGTTTCATTTCATAGAAGTAAAAGGAATGAACAACCAGTTCCCGTTTTAGCTAGTAACTCAAAGAATCATACACAAACAAACAATAATTAGAGTACTTGGAGATTTATTTCTTTCTTTCTTTTGCCCTTCTATTTGGAATAGTTGACCATATGGTCCATAAGAGGGTCAAATAGAAAGGTGAAATTTGAAAAGCTGAATCGATATGGATGGAATTTTGATACTCAATGGAGTAAAAATGTAGAGCTCCAAAGTTGAATCGAAAAACTGGCTACTGATGGATGAAAAAGAGACTTCCAAGATGATGATGAAGATAAGCAGTATTAAGTGGTACTTGACCTACCAAAAGGAGAGGCATTGATTGTAAGATAATTCCTAAATTCCCCTTAGAAACATTCAAAATTAAATGATCCAAGGAGAGTACACATTCATGAAATCAACAATCTTAATCCTGATAAATCAGCTCAAGAACCTCTGGACATTCATTAACCTTTATTGGAATCCAGAGGCCACAGACTCAAAATCTCATAAAAGAAAACTGCTCTTCACCAACGTGTATTTCAAACTTCAGAGGGCAGGACGAACCCAAATTCTGTGCGGTGTAGTCGCATGGAAATATGGTTTTAAAGCAAATCTAACTTATAAGTGATTTGGCTGAAGCAATCACATTCTCCACTGTTATACCAAACTCTTTGTATATCTTCCCTGCAGGAGCACTTGCCCCAAATCGGTCAATCCCAATCGCCTTGCCCTTGCTTCCAACCACCTTCTCCCAACCAAATGTGGAGCCAGCCTCAATGCTGACTCTAGCAGAAACAGCTGCAGGGAGGACACTTTCCTTGTATGCATCCGACTGTTCATCGAAAAGCTCCCAGGAAACAAAGGAGACAACCCGGACCTTCTTACCTTCTTTCCTGAGTTCATCAGCAGCTTTGGCAGCAATCTCTAATTCAGAACCTGTGCCAATCAGGATGACCTCTGGATTGTTGCCAGAAGAATTGTCGGAGATGATATACCCTCCTTTCTCAACACCTTCAATGGATGTTCCAGGAAGCTGGAGAAGCTTTTGACGGGAGAGGGCAAGGATAGATGGTCTTTTCCTGTTAAGAACTGCAACCTTGTATGCACCAGCAGTTTCATTCCCATCAGCTGGACGAAGCATTAAAATATTGGGCATCGCTCTGAAACTTGCCAAATGCTCAATTGGCTGATGTGTAGGTCCATCCTCTCCAAGCCCAATTGAGTCATGAGTCATCACATAGATGACTCCAGACTCGGACAGGGCTGAGATCCTTATGGCAGCTCTCATGTAGTCAGTAAAGACAAAGAAGGTAGCACAGTATGGGATGAGGCCAGGGCAATGGAGTGCAATTCCATTGCAGATGGCACCCATTCCATGTTCTCTGACACCAAAGCGGACATTACGCTCTTGGGGTGTATCCTTTTGGAAGTCACCAAACATTTTCAACAATGTCATGTTAGACGATGCTAAATCTGCACTTCCACCAATGAGTCCAGGAAGTACTTTTGCGATTGCATTCAGGCATTGTTGAGACAGATTCCTAGTAGCATCGGCAGGACTCTCAGGAGTGTATGTCTGGATACAAACAAGTGACGAAGAAATCGTTCATATTGATCCAAAATACAACTCTGCATCAAACTAAACATCGTGAAGCATGATAGAGAAACTCATAACAAAAATACTCACTGGAAGAGCCTTTTCCCACCCAGCAGGAAATTCCCCAGAAATGAGTGACTTCAATTCTGCTGCTTCCTCTTTGTATTTTTTCTCATACTCTGCAAACTTGGCATTCCATTCTGCTTCAAGAGCAGCACCTTCAGGGACATGGCGACTCCAGTGACTGTGAAAAATGTGACATGCTCATGGACTACAAAAATAATTCAGACAAATTTGCAAACCAAAGGGAAACTCTCCATTATAGTACCTCTTCACATCCTCAGGTACATGGAAAGGCTCATATGGCCATCCGAGGTTCTGCCTTGTTGCTTCTACTTCCTTTGCACCCAAAGCACTACCATGTACACTGTATGAATTTGCCTTATTTGGTGAACCATAACCAATGGTGGTAGTTACCTATAACAAAACCAATTCATCAATAACATTCTCCTACATTTGAAGCAAGTCGGGCCATATATCATAAACTAATTGGTTTATTTGCAGCAACAGACCTTTATCAAAGTGGGTTTGTCTTTCACAGACTTGGCCTCCTTGATTGCAGCACGGATGTCATCATAACCAGTGTTACCATTCTTCACCCAAATGACATGCCATCCAAGACCCTCAAAACGGGTCTCAACACTCTCAGTGAATGCAATTTCTGTGTCACCATCAATAGAGATATGATTGTCATCATAGAAAGCAATGAGCTTCCCAAGGCCCCAGTGCCCAGCAAGAGAACAAGCCTCATTTGCAATTCCTTCCATTTGACAGCCATCTCCAAGTATGGCATACCTAAGGTAATTTGAATGTGAGTAAGAAAATTCGAAGAAAAGAAAGAAAAATAGAAAAATGGATAACCAATGTATGAACATTCAGCTAGAAGCATAGCAACAATAAGATGGATAAGATCAAAGGTTTTACGTGTAATGGTCAATGATCTCATTGTCAGGTTTGTTGTAACGGGCAGCTAGGTGCTTCTCCGCAAGTGCCAACCCAACAGCATTAGCAATCCCCTGGCCAAGAGGACCTACAGGGAAAAAAGGGAAATAGACAAAAACAGAGGATAAATATAAGAGCCTCAGCTTTTGATCTGTTTATCTTGAAAATATTTATCATGTAATCATCAATTCAAGATAAAGAAGCAAACCAGTTGTGACTTCAACACCAGGAGTCTCAAAATTCTCAGGATGCCCAGGAGTTTTGCTTCCCCACTGGCGGAAAGAATTCAGATCCTCCTCCTATTCATCCAATTTACCAATTCAAATCTCAGTAAAACAAAATTCAGAATGAACAAGAGGATAATAAAAATAAAGAAAGAACATTAGCATCTTTGAATCAGTTCATATGTATATATATTTTCTAGGTGCTAGTTTGCCAGTTGGATGCATAGATTTTGAATCCTGGATTGCAAATTTTCCAGGATTTCTGACCTTACGGTGTTTGGATGGACCTAAAATCTTGGAATTTCGATTGTTGGCATAACATGATTTCAGATTTTCCAGAAATCTGCAACCAACTCATTCATGATCTGCAGATATTCTAGAAATCTGAAACAAAAAAACTGAAACAATCTTGGATAATGCATCCAGGTAACCAAACAGCATAAGATATATATCTATATGTCCTTGAATTTCCTTGATGGTGCTCATTTCAATACTGGGAATTTGTCAGAGAAGTGGAATTTCCAGGAAATCCATTCCAGATTGCATTTGGATGGGCCTAGGAAAGGTAAATCTCCTTTCTTTTCAACCAATTACATCTTCAAACTAAGAACGGATTTGAACTTTCAAAGGAAAGAAAAACCAATATAACCAAGCAGCAGATGAACTTATTATGTCATTTTTATTTTCACTCAGTGGTGAAAATGTAAAAACTATAATTAACAAGAACAAATAGATAAAGTAATCAATAAGTTTACTTTACAATAGAATGAATTTCTGCACAAAAGGAAAAGATCAAAAGAGCTGCAAAAGTAGATAGCTCAAAAGAGTGCATTTTCACATGCTCAGATCCGATTCTTCCAACCACATTTAATCTTGATATGCAACGTCCAGACAAAAAAAAAAGAAAAAAGGATTAATTCAGCCACAGCTCAAGAACCCACTAAGCATATTCAATCAAGCGATATGCAAGCACTAAACAATCAAAACCAACATCTGTTTGTTAAAATTCCTCAGAGCAAAAGCCCAATTAGATGAAAAGCACGAAGACCCAGAAATAAGACAGATCTGATCTTTGGCACCTACCAACACAATTTGCACTACCAAATCAAAAGCAAAGATTAAATCGAGTTTACCTTAACGCTGTCATATCCAGCGAGGTGTAACAAGGCGTATTGCAGCATGCACCCGTGACCAGCGGAGAGCACGAAACGGTCCCGGTTGAACCAGTAGGGATTCTTGGGATTGTATCTCATCGCCTCATCGTAAAGTATGTGCCCAATGGGGGCGCATCCCATCGGCAATCCGGGGTGCCCCGAATTCGCCTTCTCGACGGCATCAATAGCGAGGAATCGAATAGTATTGACGGATTTGTCCACTAGTGAAGTCTCTGTCTTGTCGAGCGTCTCGATGGCGGCGGCCTTGACTACGATCGGCTTCGACCGCTGGTGGACCGGGCGCTGTCTCCCGGCCACGTGGGGAGAGGGGAATTTGATGGCTCGACCGAAGAGGTTGCTGAATCGGAAGCCCGAGAGGACGACCCGGTTCGACTGGTTGTTCGGACCATTGCCGGAGATGGCTCCTCCGACTAAGCTTTGAGGGACTGTAAGAGAAGAGGAAGCGGCCATGCTGTAGGAAGAAGAAGGGGTGCGCAGGTTAAGCGACTACGTCGATGGGCGTATGATATAGATTTCGTCTGTGTTCTCTTTGAACTCTCAATCTACTTTGTTCTTACTGGTTAGGTGGTGACGATTACAGAGCCAACAGAAGTGATATAAAATCTTTTCCGGTACGCACGAGGTGAGAAGCGATCTGGAACGTCGGATCAGAGGTTGGATGGATTCCAGCCGTTGAATGTGGGTAGGAAACGTCTACCTTCCATTTTTCAAACTCTTTTACTGTGAGATATCTGAAATTCTAAAATGTTAATGTGAATCATTCTTTCCATTTTTCTAATCAGGTTTGGTTTTTCCTTTTCTAATCTTCCAAGGTCCAACTAATGAATGGGTCTTTCTGCTATTTTTAATTTTTTAAATGTAAACAAATAAAATAATTTAGAATAAAACAGTAGAATTAAATCAAGCCACTATTTGAATTTTGACTAACAAATCAACATTCACAAATCCAATAGATTCACATTTATTGACCACAACAATCTCATTATGAGTAATTTAAATTCTTAAGTAAATAATGAAGATAGAAAACTTTATGACCATTTTTAAAAATAAACAGTATATCATTACCATGATATAAGTAAGTATATGTACTTACTTACATAATTTCATTTCACATTTTGAGATGAGTGGCCAATTGACTCATTTCATTTAATATTAAAATGGCTTTATTTAATTAAAAAATTATAAAATGAGGGAAAATAGTTAGCTATTTTATGGTCAACAGTCAAATTAGGCTGCTTTATAAGTTCTAGCCCATAGCAATTGTTTAAGTTTTCTCAAAAGAAATTACTTTTTTCATCAGTCAAATGATTCAAATGACCTGTGATTCATGTTATGGATATAATAATGCTAAAGGAGATTTACTCTTCAAATCTGAACATGTGGTTAGGTCATATTAGGTCCACCACCTCAAATCATATCTAAATAGGATTGTAGATAATAGTATATATTAATCTATTATCATTTCTAATCATTTAATTAAGACCACAAAATGAATTTATTAAAATTATTCATTTCATGTATTGATTAAAATAAAACAATTAATTTTAATATTATAGGAAGTGACCCTTTAGAAGATCAAAAATTAAAATCAAGACCTGAAATCAAGGCCGCCAACTTTAAGAAGGGGACATCATTCTACCTTTCATATTATTGTCACAGAAAACCCCAATCAAAAGTTTTATAATTCATGTGTTCAAACATTTGGAGT
Source organism: Chimonanthus praecox (assembly GCA_022113865.1). NCBI lineage: Eukaryota > Viridiplantae > Streptophyta > Magnoliopsida > Laurales > Calycanthaceae > Chimonanthus > Chimonanthus praecox. Next base: position 22,857,229 of record CM039094.1, on the reverse strand, counting down.
CATTGATGAATGAAATCCCATGCATTAGATGATTAAAAAAAATCACCAAATGCATTTAAGGTTTTTTTTTTTTTAAAAAAGAAAATAGAATTAGCCCAAGAAAATAGCATGGATAATGACCGTTGCACTTAAAGCAGGAAGAAGGGTATCCAATTCACTCTTTGCTTTAATCCCACGGCCCTTCCCTTTCACAAGTAATGCATACTATTTTATCTCATTACTCTTCATTGCGCCTCAATGTTGTTGCCTCTCACATCCAACTCAAAAACTTTTTATCCATTAATTTTATGATTCTTTGTTGAGAGATGAGAGTTGATTCCATTAAAAATGAGATAATCATATTTTTTTTAGAACTGGGTTGGAAAGGGTAAGTTAATTTATGCAAATTTACATGGAAGACAATGATGAAAATAGCATGCCTCAACTTTTTTTTTAACCATATAGTCCTTAGTTATTCTTCTACTTTCTTTATTTTATTCAAACATGCTTGTTTTTGTTGTTTTAATTGCTGGTATGGCCAAGAGTCCTAAATTTCCTGCACTTTGTCATCATTTCATTGACAATATGCAGAATAGATTATAACAATATAGAATTCGAAAGAATTGGAGTAATATTCAGGAACTGTCTCATGAAGAGGGCTACTCTTAAAGATTGTGTATAGGAAGACTTGCTCATGTTCCGAAGATCAGTTGAGCGATGGTCGTGGGTGTTTGCGTGATCTCCCCCATAGGACCAGCTCTGTTTTAGTTCTTTTTTGCATAGCCATTGCTACAGAAAGCTGAGCCATTTATGGTAGTTCATATATCTTGAGTTGGTCCTGAATGATGATTAACTTATTTAACAAATCTCTTGAGCCATTCTGATCTAAAGAGCGGATCCGTAATCATTATAGAAGATGAAGTACAAAGGTCGATATGAAACCAGATAATTCAGTTATTGATAATCGTATAGTTATTCTAAGCTTAGCTTTTGAAATTGATTAGAGAGCGATACGTTGCACCAGGTTGCCATCCAGTTGGAATTACATTTTTTGCCACAAGGGTCTTGCCGGAGTCGGATGTAAGCTGGAGAGAGAACGGAGCTTCCAGTGGAGAGCCTGAATCAAGCTTCCAGTCAGCACCCCATGACTCTTGCATGGTGACCCATGAATCAGAATTTGACAGTGTCGATGATGATGATTCCTGAAGGTCAACTTTTGACAAATCGCCGTCGCCGTCTTCGAATTCGACGATAACTGCAAAATAGTACGGGTTGGAACCTTGATCGACATGAAATGCCACATTTGTGCCAGGATAGTTGCATGCTACTCTGCAATGTGCAAAAGACAGAATGGACAAGTTAGTGTAAACTCTGTTTTACTTGGAAATTGATTGGAAAACCTATAAATTTTTATAGCAAGAGACATTGAATTTGTTCTTTTTTTCACTTGTCATCATTTTAGTGGTGAAAAGATACACTGGTCTATTGTTAAATACTCACGATAGACGACAAGTAGAGATGCTTCCATGTGAATTGGGTCATCCATTGTTTGTGAAAGGGTGAAGTTACTGAGAACAGATTGAGAAATTGTGTGAAGGAAATAATAGTAATAATAATTTCAAAAATGGAATGGACCGGGCCCAGTTGCCCTACTGACGCCGACGGCAGGTTGATCATTTCCTATATAGGCCCAGCCATTATTAGAATGCAAAATTTTCAACCATGACTAAGCATTATTAGTCCACGTGATAAAATTTTCCTTCTATTAAATTAATTTTAATGAATGAGAAGTTCAACAGACTACAAATTTTTCCAAAACTTCTTGTGACTATTGAAAAAGTTGTGAATGAAATCCTCTCTTGTGAACTGAACAATTGAGAAAAGAGTATGGAGTTGTGTAGCCATACCTTGTGTATTGTATTTGCAGAACTCCGGCATTGCGTAGCTGATCTTCCTGACCGGAAATCGCCATCGCTCCAAATGCAGTTCCACTAAGGTCGAAATGAACAGATTCAGAGACGCATCCCGGGCACTCATCGGTAATCACCACCGTCACCGGTTTCCCCGAACAAGCTGCGTTATTAGTGCATTTCACCTGATTTTGATGAAGCCCAAAGCATTAGAGAGAAGGATGACAATAATCAACTAAGAGACGAGCTCTACAATGTGAATCTTGATTCAGTAGTGCACTAGTGTTAAAGAATTCACTGATATTTTTTGTTAGAAGTGAACCTCCAGCCCAAAAGACTAGCCTGATAAGTGAAGTGACCCAACCCATATAAGTCCTTAATTTTTTCCCTTCAAAATTGACGTGGGACTCATTCGCACTCCAACCATCAACTTCTCAAACCAGGCTCTTGAGCGAATAGAACATCACCAACCTTCCCGTTTAGTCCTAACACTTTTGAGTTTAGAAGATTGAGTGGTGCAATGAAACTGTTTAGATTGCTGTTTATCCTTAATCATCTACCGTTAATAATAATACTTGGTTTTGATCAATGTAAGTATGAGTTGAACCTGATAACATGCCCCGCAGCCCTTGCCAGACTTGAAAAGGGAAGGGCCTCCTGCTGCAATGAAGCCAGAAAATGGAGCTTGTTCTACAGCAGGACCATATCCACAAGCTCCTCCTGCCACAAGAAAAACAGATTATGTTAATCTCAGTCTTGTTTATGCCAATACAGAACTTTTCTGGTCTTTAAAAAAATTATTTTTAGTTTAACAGTCTCGTCGCAAATATTGTCTACCGTTATCATCACTATCATCGTATATCAATATTTCATCTCTTTGAAATCAACTTTTTAAGTTCTATTTTTTTAATTAAACAATGTCTAACATATAGAATAAAATTGTGACACAAATCAACAATAACATCAAACTTTCAAAATAACTTAAATAGATGAAAGAAGATGTGAATATTAAAGAAGAGAAATATCTTCTTATCAAAGTTAAAAAGGTTAAGGTAAAAGGTATAAACTAATAAAATATAAAAAGAGAAAATAGGAAAAAATGATAAATAGAGGTATAACAAAGCTTATGATAAAGTAAGATGAAAGAGTAAAATTTAAAATCCTCATGTTCAGTCTCAAATAAGTAAAAAAGTAAAGACGATATTGATAATAATCAGGTATGTGAAAAATATATAAAGCAAGTCAACGACAGAATTCTTATCCAAGAAAAAAAGTCAGTCAAAGAATTAGAACAAATCACTAAAAAAAAGTTTAAAATATACCTATTGGTCTATAATGGACAACGACTGAACTGACACGTGGCAACTGATTCCATTGATTCTTCTATTTTTTTTTTTTTTGAAAATTCATTTATATATTAAAAACGGTAATAATGTTGGAATAAAATAGGAAATTAAAACATGGCACGTGGATGTCGAATTTATTATAGATAAATGAGATTTTCATTTTTAGTGTAATGAAAATAATAAAGAATGTGAAAATGACAAAGAGTCCCTGTTTGTTAAGTTGAGAAATCAATAATTCTATATGATATCCTATTTTTAATGACTAACTTTTGAGATTGAGTTTTACTTCAAAGATGTTAACAAGTCATGATTTTCTAATATGGCATCGGAACAGTTTCGCCTGGCTGTATAGGGTCTAGTTGCACATAATGACAGGTCTAAAGTTTCCACGTGTAGTCGCAGAGCACAGTATTCTTCAAATGTGTGAAGTTTCTATGTGCAACCATAGGGTCAAGCTGCATGTGAGGACATGTGTGAAAGTGGCCAAAAGTCTCACATTTAAGAAACCAATGACTTCATATAACACTTGAAGTATCATCTTCTCAATGACTAGCTCTTGAGAGTAAATTATACCTCAAAAATATTATCAAGTCTTGATTTTCTAACGACAAATAAAGAAATAAATAAATGATCTTGTCTCTGAGAGGCGTCGTGCATTACCATCGCTTCCAGCTCCGTTGGGACTACCATACCAGGTAGCTCCTGCTGGAGCCCAAGTGGACTGAGAAACCAAAGAGAAATTGAACTGTCTGGGCTTGAAAGAAAGACAGGACGTCAGTAGAGAAAGAAGAAAGAGTAGAGCAATGAGTGATGATGCAGTAGTGGGTTTGGGAAGGAAAGAAGCCATAGCCATTGCCATTGCTTGGTTTCAAGCAATAAAACAAAGAGTGGAAGTGTTTTCTTTGAATTGCGATGATGGTGTTTGGTTGCTTAAGAGAAGAAGTGGATGGTCTGTATTTATAGAGAAAGGAAGGTGTTATTTCCACGCATCCATGTGAGCTGAAAATCAGCTCAATTTGCTAGTTTCATATTTCTAAGTAGGAGTCACATCTATTAGACGTGTTGGCTTCGCCATGGACTAAATGCATTTAGTTATGAAATCTAAGTCTCTTATTAAGTTATAAAAGTTCAACATTTTTATTGAAATTAAATAAAATATTATCACGAAAGCGAAGAAAATCTCCATCTTTTCCTCGTTAAGTTTTTGTATCCAACTTATGAAAAATGAACTCTCTAGAAAGAAAGGAAAATATCTCATTATTTTTGTTATTGACAAAAAAAAACTCTCATTTTCCTCTTTATTTTTCATAATCAAGAAAGATTACTATTTCCTGCATTTCTTAATTCTTTTAACCTAAAAAACATGTATACAATTTGGATTTACATAGTAATTAATTTGAAAAGCATTAGTACTTCCACAATTCTATTTAAAATGATTATGTCATTGCCTTTTTGAACTCCTAAAAGGGGTACTAAAATTGTAAGATATTACTGTCATTTAAACATAACAAAAATATAAAAAACTAAAATTGAACTTAGGGAGTTGGAACAATTTGACCTGTCTTGATTAAGAAATAAGGAAAATACATGTAAAAAATCCTAAAAATAGCAAAAGAATTTTATAAAAGGATATGATAATTTAAAAGGATTTGATTCCATCTTATTACATCAACCACTAAAAAGAATAGAAAAGCTTCCTATAAAAATAGTTAAAAATAGAAAATATGATCGTAGGAACAGATTTAATGAGTTGAAAGGACTAAAAAGAGAAAATTTATGCAAATTAATATAAAAGAAAATTGTTTTTATAAATCAATTTGGTGAATTTAAAAGTTGTGACTTGTGAGATTGTCATTGGCCGGTACACTCGCCCTTCTTATTGATTGAAACATTATTATATCAACAAAAATGTTCAATCTTAAAGTTTGTCAAGAGCCCTTGAAATATCAGTGCCGGCACCGTGTAAAATCATCTGAATCTTTAACATTTTGCCAGTATTAAAATAATTTTGTGAAAAATCTTAAGAAGATTATAGCAGTAGTGGCTTATAGAAGACCAATACGGGGAGGCGGCTGAAGCCAAGCGAAGCTGCGGCTTGAGCCAGACATTTTGAGTAGAAATACTGTCAATTACTTTACCCTGATTTCAGGTTTAGAAAGCGAAGGTTGCAATAACCTTGCCGTTGATGGTGGTTAATGGCCGTTGAAATTCCAGTAACGGTTGATTTTCGTGGGCCCACGTATGTCATCGTATTGACAGGAACGCTTCGTTCCTCTAATCCTCTCAATCAGTCAAGAACAATAGCCCTTAATTCTTGCCAAGGATTTAGGTCTGCATGTATGACGTGTCCTGGACCTTACTACATACCTTCACACCATTCCTTCTTCATTCAGTCAAATTAATAAGATCAAGCAAATAATATTCTATTAAACTGCAAAATTTAAAGATTCAAAATATAATCTAAAATGATCACATTCTGCAAAAAAAAAAAAAAAAAAAAAAACTTAAATTGATTGATGTGATTAAGTTGAATTATGGTAAATTACATATTTAATGAAAGATTTCTTTAATAGAACATCACCATCTTATTTGATAAACTCTATAATTAGTTATGCAGTTTAATATCTAATGTTGGTGAGAATTTATAATTTCTTAATTAAGATGATTTTGAGAAGTTTTCTCATTGCATTGTGGAAATGTGATCTTCATTTTGATGACTTTTGAAATTCTATCACTCACGACATCAAAGTTTTAACCTTTTGGACTAAACTGCAATTTGATAATGATGAGTGAAGCAAGGGGCACGAGAATTCCAATTAGAAAGATCCATTTTGGTTGACATTTTAGCCTCTATGTCTGGTTTTGTCAGTAATTATTAAAAAAATTCAAGAAATAGCTTATATTTCTACTTCAGTAGGCTTTCAGTTTTTTGTTTTGTTGGGAAGTAGGGCTTACTTCTTTTGCTTGAATGGGCAAAGCTGCTTGGTTCTACTTTCTAACTCAATGAGCAGTGATTGGATTTGAGTTTGATGAGAAAGAAATTAAAGAGACACTACCAAGAAAGCAACAGTCCAAAAATCACTCAACATGTTGGCTAAATTTGGATGAAGGGTAATTTTATAGGGATCACTCCTCACTTGGGGTCATCTTTAAGCTTGGGTCACTCTTGAATCCCCCAAGCTTTAATGGGTATTCAAAAAAGATGATGAGAGGGGTGATTTGTCCACTAGTGAAGTCTCTGTTGTCTAGCGTCTCGACGGCGGCAACCTTGACTACGACAGGCTTCGACCGCTGGTGGATCGGGCGCTGTCTCCCCGCCATGTGGGGAGAGGAGAATTTGTGTTGGCTTTACAAAGCCTAAAAAAAAATTATTTGGGAACTTGAAGATGGCTAAACACTATACAAATAATCTAGAATTTCTTTTTTGCTAGAATTTCATTTCATTGGAATATATAAAATAGACTACACAACTTCACTTTATATAGACTTAGACTAAACATATGAAAATACATAATATATGAAAAGACACAACCATTTAAAAAAGAAACTCATATCATAAAAGATTCATAAAAAGACTATTTGGAAACTCAATGGTTGTTGGTAACTCTTTAAAAACTCAATGGTTGTTGGTAACTCTCCTCAATGTTTGGTAACTCCTCTTCAATGGTAACTCTCCTTTAAACTAAAATAATGAACTCATTGGAAGACAAAGGGTCATTGGAAGACAAAAGGTTGTATTTGATTTGCACTTCCAACAATTTGATGGCTCGCCCGAAGTGGTTGCTGAATCGGAAGCTCGGGAGGACAACCCGGTTCGACTGGTTGTTCGTACCATTGCCGGAGATGGCTCCTCCGACTAAGCTTTGAGGGGCTGTAAGAGAAGAGGAAGCGGCCAAGCTGAAGGAAGAAGAAGGGGTGCGCAGCTTAAGTGACTACGTAGATGGGCGTATGATATAGATTTCATTTGTGTTCCTCTTTGAACTCTCAATCTGCTTTGTTCTTGTCAGAAAAGAGAAAAATTGTATTCATTAAAGAGTATTACACAACTATATATAGCCTTAGCCGACCCTAGGGGTATTATACTTCTAATCTAAATAGATCTCTTAATAGAGATAAGATCAAACTAGAATCCTAATTACATTATAATTAGGATAATCTAAATATATTTCAACACGCCCCCGCAAGCTGAAGCGTGGATGAACGCGAAGCTTAGAACGTGAAGAAAAGGCAGACGAACTGCAAAAGTAGTACACCAACTGGCTACGAAGATTTGCTGAAGCAACACACTGATTGGCTGTAAAACTTATTGAAGTGGCAGCGTTGATTGGCTGCAAAATGACAGGCAACGAACACCAATGGAGGCTTGAAATAGAGAAAGAGGCACGGACTATGGCAATGGCCGTAAGACAATTGTCCGGCAAACAATGATCGCAATATGCGATAAATGCAGGCAATGAGTGTCCTGCAAAACAAGGGGCTGAAGTCATAATGACCAGCAAATGAGGCTGTAACCATAAAAGGCCAGCAAATGAGGCTGTAACCATGAAAGGCCAGCAAATGGGACTGTAATCATGAAAGGTCAGCAAATGAGTGGGGACGAATTAGTCCTCCAGATAAAAGAAGTGGATGAATTCCACAACAAATGGACATGTGTCCAAACATGTCGTCTCATTTTCAAGAAAAGACAAAACAAGAGGAGCTCGAACGAAGGGCAAATTGTGTCCCTTTCTTCAGCTGCAAAATAGAAGGAGAATGGCAATTAGTGTCCCTTTCTTTAGCAGAAGGGCAATTTGCAATTTGTGTCCCTTTCTTCAGCGGCAAAATAGAAGGAGAAGGGCAATTTGTGTCCCTTTCTTCAGCGCTCCCCCTTTCTTCTTGGCACACATCTCGTAGATTGTGGCAAGAAGAAATATCAAAACTAAACAGCCGATTCACATCTGAGCAGTAAGATGAGAAGCTCCAATCACGAAGCACCAAGCTTCATGTATTTGGGGTGTAGCAGCAGCTCAGTAGAGCAAGGTGGTGATCCTCATTCACTATGGTGCACTAGTAACCGATAAGGTAGAGGAATGAATCTGCTTTCTTTATTGGTTTCTTCTATCCACATTGATCTTTCTGGGAAGCAAAGGGAGCACCACAATTATCTGAAAAGATTCCCATGCTTGCAATGTAAGGCTGAGTGAAACCATCGTCAAAGCCACAACCACCATTAGCATTGGCAAACTTGTTGCAATCTGCAAGAAAAACGACTGGTTGCAGCGTCGGAATCTAGATCTGAAAAGAGCATATCTAAAAGAGGATGGTCGATGCTCTCGACGATCTGAAAGGTAGTGGATCTCGCCACCTCTTGCCTTCTTTTCTCAGTCCATTCTAGATCGGCGTCTCAATATCAACACTTTCTTCCAGTTCTGGGATGAAATGGATACATTTCTATTCACTTCTGAGTCTGTGAATGAGGGCCACCCTGACAAACTATGCAATCAAATCTCAGATGCAGTGCTTGATGCCTGCCTTGATGTTCCCAGGAAAGTAACACCAGATTTGATTTTGTATGATGCAGTCGACAATGGGGCCCATCGGTGATGGTCCTCTCTCGATGCAGCAAGAAAAAAAGATTAGATCTGAGAAGAATTGCTCAACTTGCTGACTCGAACGTCGACCTGGATATGCTGAGAAACAGATCTCAGATCAGATCTGATCGACAACAGATCTCAGATCAGATCTGATCGAAGGCGCACAGATCTGGTTGATGGTGTCTTCTGAAATCAAACGAAACAACAGGCGGTCGCTAAGGTGTCCCCTTCTTCGTCACAATAACTAATAGGTGGAATCAGTCAAAATTCGATCCTATTGAGTGATCTTTCGGAAAAGACGGGTCTTCTTCTCTCCCTCTGTCGGAGGAGATACATTGGCAGAGGGAGGAAGGGACTTCTCGATATACCAGATCTAGTGTTCGTTCTGGCTTCGTCCACATTCCCGTCGGCCACAAACAGCCCAGGCCACGTCCTCTCTCTCTATTCTCCGTTTGTTCTTCATCTCTACTTGCTCATCCCAAATCTGTGAGATCTGTGAGAAGAAAGGGGGAGAGAGAATAAGAGAAGAACTCTCCATCGTTGCCCAGTTGCCTTCTGCTCTTCCATCGCTCTTGTTTGTAGGTCTGGCTGCAGATCTGCTTGCAACAGTTCATCCCTGTGAGATCCCCTTCTCGTCAGATCCAGAAAATTTGTTTGTTGCCATCCTCACCAGTTGGATCCAGCCCAGATCTCCTTGCTGACGAGCATCGTCAGTTGCTGTTTTAATCAGCCCGTCCATGTGTTCTATCAGAAAAGAGAAAAATTGTATTCATTGAAGAGTATTACACAACTATATATAGCCTTAGCCGACCATAGGGCTATTATACTTCTAATCTAAATAGATCTCTTAATAGAGATAAAATCAAGCTAGAATCCTAATTACATTATAATTAGGATAATCTAAATATATTTCAACAGTTCTTACTCGTTAGGTGGTGACGATTACAGAGCCAACAGAAGTGAGATAAAATCTTTTCCGGTATGCACGAGGTGAGAAGCGATTTGGAATGTCGGATCAGAGGTTGGATGGATCCCAGCCGTTGAATGTGGGTAGGAAACGTCTACCTTCCATTTTTCAAATGTGAGATATCTGAAATTCTAAAATGTTAATGTGAATCATTCTTTCCATTTTTCTAATCAGGTTTGGTTTTTCCTTTTTTAATCTTCCAAGGTCCAACTAATGAAAGGGTCTTTCTGCTATTTTTGATTTTTTAAATGTAAACAAATAAAATAATTTAGAATAAAACAGTAGAATTAAATCAAGCCACTATTTGAATTTTGACTAACAAATCAACATTCACAAATCCAATAGATTCACATTTATTGACCACAACAATCTCATTATGAGTAATTTAAATTTTTAAGTAAATAATGAAGATAGAAAACTTTATGACCATTTTTAAAAATAAACAGTATATCATGATATAAGTAAGTATATGTACTTACTCAATTTCATTTCACATTTTGAGATGAGTGGCCAATTGACTTATTTCATTTAACATTAAAGGGTAGTGATCCTCCCCCAGGTATTTTGTGTAACGAGACACAGGATTTCTGGTATTACCCATTTTATCTTTCCACAGCCATACAAAAGCATTTAAAAAAAAATCAGTGATCTGGTAAGTGAGCTGGTCAGTGATCCAATTTCAGGGATCCGATTTGTTATTTTGTATGAAAAAGTCAGTCTCATTTAGATAAATTTCAGTGAGCTGGTTAGTGTTCTAGTGAGCTGGTCAGTGAGCCGATTTATACCGCAGTGGAAGGGTCAGTGATCCGACGAGCCTATTCAAGGGGAAAAATGGGCAATACAATAAAACCTTTGTCGGATTATACAAAATGCCCGTTGGAGGATTGCTACCCATATTAAAATGACTTTATCTAATTAAAAATTATAAAAATGAGGGAAAATAGTTAGCTATTATATGGTCAACAGTCAAATTAGGCTGCTTTATAAGTTATAACCCATAACAATTGTTTAAGTTCTCTCAAAAGAAGTTACTTTTTTTCATCAATCAAATGATTCAAATGACCTGTGATTCATGTTATGGATATAATAATGCTAAAGGAGATTTACTGTTCAAATCTGGACATGTGGTTAAGTAAATAGGATTGTAGATAATAGTATATATTAATCTATTATCATTTTTAATCATTTAATTAAGACCACAAAATGAATTTATTAATATTATTCATTACATGTATTAGATGATTAAAAACAAAACAATTAATTTTAATATATAAACAATCCACAACTATTGTTTAATTTGGTGGAAACAATGAAAATTTTAAGAGAATTGTTTAGTGTTTTTTCATGTTTGATGTATATTTTGGTTCTTTAATTTTTATTAATATAATTCAATTTCTAAATTGTTTATGTGAGTATCCTGCTAATTCCTCTATAAAGTAACACTAGGAGTAAACCCCACATTTTCATTGATCATTGCTGATTAGGACTCTTTGTGTTCTTTATTTTTTCACAATTTGTTTTTGTACCTACTTTTGTTTGTCAATATTTATTTTTTCAAGATCAAAGTATCAGGCTCTCTTAGAGTATCTGATTAATTTTTAGGTCATGTACACACACGAAATAATACTATAGGAATCGACCCTTTAGAAGAATGAAAATTAAAATCAAGACCTAAAGTCAAGACCTCCCATTTTCAGAAGCGGATATACAAAATCTATACTCATCATTCTACCTGTCATATTATTGTCACAGAAAACCCCAATCAAAACTTTTATAATTCACATGTTCAAACATTTGGAGTCATTGATGAATGAAATCCCATGCATTAGAGGAAAAAAAATTCACCAAATGCATTTAAGGTTTTTTTAAAAAAGAAAATAGAATTAGCCCAAGAAAATAGCATAGATAATGACCGCTGCACTTAAATCAGGAAGAAGGGTATCCAATTCACTCTTTGCTTTAATCCCACGACCCTTCTCTTTCACAAGTAACGCATACTATTTTATCTCATGACTCTTCATTGCGCCTCAATGTTGTTGCCTCTCACATCCAACTCAAAACTTTTTTTCCATTAATTTTATGATTCTTTGTTGAGAGATGAGAGTTGATTCCTTTAAAAATGAGATGATCATATTTTTTTAGAACTGGGTTGAGAAAGGGTAAGTTAATTTATGCAAATTTACATGCAAGACATGATGAAAATAGCATGCCTCAATTTATTTTAACCATATAGTCCTTAGTTATTCTTCTACTTTCTTTATTTTATTCAAACATGCTTGTTTTTGTTGTTTTAATTGCTGGTATGGCCAAGAGTCCTCAATTTCCTGCACTTTGTCATCACTTCATTGACAATATGCATAATAGATTATAACGATATAGAATTCGAAAGAATTGGAGTAATGTTCAGGAACCGTCTCATGAAGAGGGCTACTTTCGAAAATTTAAGATTGTGCACAGGAAGGCTTATTCATGTTCTGAAAATTAGTTGAGCGATCTTCGTGGGTGTTTGCGTGATCTCCCCCGTAGGACCAGCTCTGTTTTAGTTCTTTTTTGCATACCCATTTCTACAAAAAGCTGAGCCATTTATAGGAGTTCATATATCTTGAGTTGGTCCTGAATGGTGATTAACTTATTTAACAAATCTCTTGAGCCATTCTGATCGAAAGAGCTAATCCATAATCATTATAGAAGATGAAGTACAAAGGTCGATATGAAACCAGATAATTCAGTTATTGATATTCATATAGTTATTCTAAGCTTAGCTTTTGAAATTGATTAGAGAGCGATATGTTGCACCAGGTTGCCATCCAGTTGGAATTACATTTTTTGCCACAAGGGTCTTGCCGGAGTCGGATGTAAGCCGGAGAGAGAACGGAGCTTGCAGTGGATAGCCTGAATCAAGCTTCCAGTCAGCACCCCATGACTTTTGCATGGTGACCCATGAACCAGAATTTGACAATGTCGATGATTCATGAAGATCAACTTTTGACAAATCGCTGTCCCCGTCTTTGAATTCGACGATAACTGCAAAATAGTGCGGGTTGGAACCTTGATCGACATGAAATGCCACATTTGTTCCAGGATAGTTGCATGCTACTCTGCAATGTGCAAAAGACAGAAGGGACAAGTTAGTGTAACCTCTGTTTTACTTTGGAAATTGATTGAAAAATTTAGAACTTGTTCTTTTTTTCTACTTGTCATCATTTTAGTGATGAAAAGATACAATAGTCTCTTGTTATGCACTCACGATAGATGACCAGTAGAGATGCTTCCATTTGAATTGGGTCATCCATTGTTTAGAATGCAAAAATTTCAACCATGACTAGACATTATTAGTCCACATGATAAAATGTTCCTTCTACTAAATTAATTTTAATGAATGAGAAATTCAACCAGACTACAAATTTTTCCAAAACTTCTTTTGACTATTGAAAAAGTTGTGAATGAAATCCTCTCTTGTGAACTGAACAATTGAGAAAAGAGTATGGAGTTGTGTAGCCATACCTTGTGTATTGTATTTGCAGAACTCCGGCATTGCGTAACTGATCTTTCTTACCGAAAATCGCCATCGCTCCAAATGCAGTTCCACTAAGGTCGAAATGAACAGATTCAGAGACGGAAGGTCCTCCCTGGCACTCATCGGTAATCACCACAGTCACCGGTTTCCCCGAACAAGCTGCGTTATTAGTGCATTTCACCTGATTTTGATGGAGCCCAAAGCATTAGAGAGAGAGATGAAAATAATCAACTAAGGGATGAGCTCTACAGTGTGAATCTCGATTCAGTAGTGCACTAGTGTTAAAGAATTCACTGACATTTTTTTGTCAGGACGGAACCTCCAGTTAAAAAGACTAGTTTTATTAGCTCAAAAGACTAGTTTGAAAAGTAGAGTGACCAACTCGTATAAGTTCTTAGTTTTTTCCCTTCAAAATTGACGTGGGACTCTCATTCGCAAAACCCCAACCATCCCCTTCTCAAACCAGGCTCTCGAGCGGATAGAACGTCGCCAACCTTCCCGTTTAGTCCTAATACTTTTTAGTTTAGAAGATTAAGTGGTGCAGTGAAACTGTTTAGATTGCTTATCATCTGGAACTGTTTATCCTTAGTCATCTACCGTTAATAATAATACTTGGTTTTTATTAATGTAAGTATGAGTTGAACCTGATAACATGCCCCGCAGCCCTTGCCAGACTTGTAAAGGGAAGGGCCTCCTGCTGCAATGAAGCCAGAAAATGGAGCTTGTCCTACAGCACGCCCATATCCGCAAGCTCCTCCTGCCACGAGGAAAACAGATTATGTTAATCTCAGTCTTGTTTATGCCAATACAAAACTTTTCTGGTCTTTAAAAAAATTATTTTTAGTTTAGACATCTCGTCGTAAATATTGTCTACCGTAATCATCACTATCATCGTATATCAATATTTTAATTCTTTGAAATCACCTTTTTAAGTTCTATTTTTTCAATTAAACAATGTCTGACATATAGAATAAAATTATGACACAAATCAACAATAACATCAAACTTTCAAAATAACTTAAATAGATGAAAGAAGATGTGAATATAAAAAAAGAGAAATATCTTCTTATCAAAGTTAAAAAGGTTAAGGTAAAAGGTTAAACTAATAAAATATAAAAAGAGAAAATAGGAAAAAAATGATAAATAGAGGTATAACAAAGCTTATGATAAAGTAAGATGAAAGAGTAAAATTTAAAATCCTCACTTTCAGTCTCAAATAAGTAAAAAAGTAAAGACGATATTGATAATAATTAGGTATGTGAAAAATATATAAAACAAGTCAACGACAGAATTCTTATCCAAGAAAAAAAGTCTGTGAAAGAATTAGAACAAATCACTAAAAAAAAGTTTTAGAATATACCTATTGGTATATATTAAAAACGGTAATAATTCAAGCTCTCTATTTTTTTTATTGAGCATTCCTCTAACATTTTAGTACTTAGAAGACTCTTTCTGTGATACATAAAGACATTACTTGAATTTTGTTTAAAAAAAAAAAACAAGAGTGCCTCACCACCGACCTTTTCAAACAAAAACCGAAAACAGTCATGGTAATGTTGGAATAAAACAGGAAATTAAAACATAGTACGTGGATATCGAATTTATTATAGATAAATGAGATTTTCATTTTTAGTGTAATGAAAATAATAAAGAATGTGAAAATGACAAAAAGTCCCTTGTTTGTTAAGTTGAGAAACCAACGATTTCATATAACACTTGAAGCATCCTACTCTTAATGATTAACTTTTGAGATTGAGTTCCATCTCAAAGATGTTAACAAGTCATGGTTTTCTAAAGTTTGAATGTGCAGTTGTAGAGCGCAGCATTATGCAAATGTGCGAACTTTCTATGTGCCCGTGAGGACATAAGTGAAAGTGACAAAAAGTCTTATGTTTAAGAAATCAATGACTCCATATAACATTTGAGATATCTTATTCTCAACGACTAGCTCTTAAGAGTAAATTATACCTCAAAAATATTATCACGTCTTGATTTTCTAAAAACAAATAAATAAATAAATAAATGATCTTTTTTCTGAAAGGCGTCGTGCATTACCGTCGCTTCCAGCTCCGTTGGGACTACCATACCAGGAAGCTCCTCCTGGAGCCCAAGTGGAATGAGAAAAGAAAGAGAAATTGAACTGTCTGGGCTTGAAAGAAAGACAGGAGGTCAGTAGAGAAAGGAGAAAGAGTAGAGCAATGAGTGATGATGCAGTAGTGGGTTTGGGAAGTAAAGAAGCCATAGCCATAGCCACTGCTTGGTTTCAAGCAATAAAACAGAGTAGTAGTAGTGTTTTCTTTGAGTTGTGATGATGGGTTTGGTTGCTTAAGAGAGGAAGTGGATGGTCTGTATTTATAGAGAAAGGAAGGGTGTTATTTCCACGCATCCATGTGAGCTGAAAATCAGCTCAATTCGCTAGTTTCGTATTTCTAAGTAGAGTCACATCTATTAGACGCGCTGGCTTGCCATGGACTAAAATGCATTTCGATATAAAATCTAAGTCTCGTATTAAGTTATAAAAGTTTAATATTTTCATTGTTTGCGTCAAAAAATTATTTTCATTGAAAATAAATAAAATATTGTTTTTTTTTAAAAAAAAATTAAGGTTTTACAAAGTCCTTGGGGCATGTGCAAACTTCTCGATCTGGATAAAACTAGGGGGAGTGACCCTTACATGTTGAAGGTGAGACTTGAATTCAAAACTTTCCACAGTTTATTAGGATTCTTAACCGTCAAGCTAACTCTCACTGGTTATAACCAGAATATTGTTACGAAAGCGAAGAAAACCTCCATCTTTTCCTGGTTAAGTTTTTCTATCCATCCTATGAAAAATGAATTCCCTAGAAAGAAACGAAAATATCTCATTATTTGTATTATTGATAAAAAAACTCTTATTTTTATTTCTCATTTTCTACGCTCTTGATTACTATTTCCTGCATTTCTTAATTCTTTTAAAATAAAAAGGTTTATACAATTTGGATTTACATAGTAATTAATTTGAAAGGCATCTATTTGTGAGAGGAGTACGTCCACAATTTTATTTTAAATGATTATGTCATTGCCTTTTTGAACTCCTAAAATGGGTATTAAAATTGTAAGATATTACTGTCATTTAAACGTAACAAAAATATAAAAAACTAAAAATTGAACATAGTGAGTTGGAACAATTTGACCTTTCTTGATTAAGAAATAAGAAAAATTCATGTAAAATATCCTAAAAATAGCAAAAGAATTTTATAAAATGATTTGATAATTTAAAAGGATTTGATTCCAACTTATTACATCAACCACTAAAAGAATGGAAAAACTTCGTATAAAAATAGTTAAAAATAGAAAATATGATCGTAGGAACAGATTTAATGAGTTGAAAAGATTAAAAAGAGAAAATTCATGCAAATTAATATAAAAGAAAATTATTTTTATAAATCAATTTGATGAATTTAAAGGTTGTGAGATTGTTGTTGGCTGACACACTCGTCCTTCTAATTAGTTGAAATATCAACAAAAATGTCCATCTTTGTCCATCTTATGTCCATCTTAAGAGTTCGTCGAAGGCCTCTGAAATCTCAGTGCCGGTACCTTGTAAAATCATCTGAATCTTTAACATTTTGCCAGTATTAAAATAATTTTGTGAAAAATCTTAAGAAGAGTATAGAAGTAGTGGCTGATAGAAGACCAATGGGGGGAGGCGGCTGAAGCCAAGCGAAGCTGCAGCTTGAGCCAGACATTTTCAAGAAATAGCTTATATTTCTACTTCAGTAGGCTTTCAGTTTTTTTTTGGGAAGTAGGGCTTACTTCTTTTGCTTGAAATGGGTAAAGCTGCTTGGTTCTACTTTCTAACACAATCAGCAGTGATTGCATTTGAGTTTGATGAGAAAGAAATTAAAGAGACACTACCAAGAAAGCAACAGTCCAAAAATCACTCTACATATGGGCTGCGTTTGGATGGATGAAGGGTACTTTTACAGGGTCACCCCTCACCTCGGGTCACCTTTAAACTTGTGGTCACCTTTGAATACCCCAAACTTCAATAGATATTTAAAAAAAGTGATGAGAGGGATGATTTTTTGGATTTTTACCTTAGAGTAATTTTTGAGTTACCAAAAAAGGGTAAGGAAGATGCTCCTAATGCAGCAATGGTGCTCAAGTTTACATTAAATGAAGAAGAAATAGTCGAAGTTTTGAGATTTCAGTTCTTCATCCTTTTTTATGATCAAGGTGCCCAGGCACTCTATTTGACTTATACTTTGATGTTTTGTAACCCGAATGTGTTCATGACTGAGCGTGGAGATCCTTCTAGATCATCCCATGGGCGAGGCTACTCATTTGGAATTTTATCAGTTGTACTTCCAGATCATTTTGTATTCACAACACTGAATCCATTTATTGTAACTAAAGTTGGATGAGTTCATCTATATGGTGCCAAGCTCACAATGGTTCATCTTTATTATAATTAATATAAATATCATCATCACCACAAAGCTGTTTATCCCATAAATGTATATATAGAACAGAACTAATATTTGGATTTGATAAGATGTTCTCTGTTGGCCTACTTACCTTGATGCCCAAAATGCTCCTCGTTTATCTTTCTTTTGATAATTTAATGGAAGACCCAACATGTGATGGAGTAAGACCTTCAACACAGTTTTTGTGGGAACAAAAATTATAAGCTGCTCTTTCCACTCAAATCGTTAGTCCCATTTTCAAGTTTGAATCGTTACTGTTAAGATGCTGTGATTCATCCAAAACATGAGCTGTTTGGATAGTGATTTGGTTGAATCATAAATTATATGATTTTGACAATAATGCTAGATGTTATATTTACTGCAAGTCTATGAGCTTCTTACCCAATGCTTTTCCAATTTCACTTCATTCTGCTTTGGCATCAAGTTTTTGGGTGGTGACAGTGGCAATATGCAGATCTTAAGTGACAGAGGAAGAGTTCGACAAACCAAGGCATTGTCTGGATGCCCAATGCTGAGTAAGAAACGGCTACAAAAGCAGTTTAGGATCACCTCACCCCCTCCCGAATAAGAGGCAATAATTCTGTCAGAGAGTACTCCACCACGGGGAGCGAAGCCCCTCGGCCAATCTTCACTCGCCAGCCCAAAGCTGACCAGTACAAAACCATGTGATCTGTCCCCGTTTACCTACCCCTTCTTAGTACCCTGCCTACTCGTCTTACATGATGGAACTCCCCTCGGCCAATCGTCACTCGCCAGCCTAGTCCTTGTTTAAGAAAAAGATGTTTGGCCCAACTCCAATTTCTTGATTGATCTCATCAGACGTCGTCTTTTTCCCAATCAAGTAAGTACCCAGCACTAGCCCTTCAGCAAACAACAATAGCTACCAGTACAACTCGCTCGGTAAGTCCACTAGCTATTACATTCAACTAGTACAGTAAGTCAGTGTCAATACAGAAATGACTTGTTTGCTAGTAACTAAGTGGATGGCTTTCTTACCCGGAAGCAAGCCTTTCACCGGATTAACACACAAAACAGCACCGGTCTAATAACTATATCATTTCGTACTGATAACTTTATCAAAACTTTGTCAGAAAATTACTATAAATTATTTTCCATTTTTCTGGTTTTTGTCTATTTTTTCCAAAAAAAAGTGCAAAATTATCGAAATATCGATTTCGTAACTTGTACACCCTATTTTAATATTTAGATAATGATACAATCACATAGAAATAAAACCCAATTTTTTTAGATTTTCTGTCGTTTTCAAAATTCTAGGAGAGAAAAGAACGGGAGGAGAGAGAGCATATCAACAATGTATCGGCACACCCTTTTATTTTCTTTTACCACTGTTCAGGGCTTTAGTATTTTAAATGCTCTGCTTTTATGGGTGGGGAATCTTTTGCTCCTGTTAGATTCACATAAAGGAAAGTCTCTTGATGGTACAAATATCGGTCGATATCAATTTTTTTTAAAAAAAAAAAAAAAGAAGGGAGAGAAATATCAGTTGATATAGAATTTTAAGCCCCTGATCTTTCGTTTCTCATTGGAAGCAATCACTAAACTGAAACAAGTTCTTGGGTCTCAGTTGACAGAAAGAAATCAATGTTGGCAAAATGAAGTAGAAGACCTTAGTTACCATCAAAATTTTCACTAAAGTTGAAACCCTCAATAAATCAGACCAAAGCACTCAAAAAATTAAGACACTAAATAGATAAATACCTTAAGTGAATTAAACAATAAATAAATAAAATTAATAATAAGAGAGAGAGAGAATCTCATGTTGACAAGTTGAAGAAAACTCTAACTTTGGATTTAATTAAATTGAAAACATGACGTGTATTTATAAGAATACACAACGAAGTACTGAATTCTAGCTAGAGAAGAAAATAAAATAAGAAAAGAAAGGATAAAAAAGGTATGCAATGGTGCTAGACCAACCCGTCAGGCCTACCCGACTACTTAGTTTGCAACACTCTCTATTATGGTTAGTTCTCTACTAACATTGCCAAGTCACCATGTAAATGTTTGAATCGGTTGATATGAATCGTATCAGCCGCATCATATCGGCCATTTTTATAAAAAAATTTAAGGAGAGAAAGGCCGATAATGAAATATCGATCGATATATCGTATCCATTAATATATCGACTGAGACCATTTTTTCGACTCCGAGTTTGAATCAATTATTTGACAAAGCTTTTGTGAAGATATCAACAATTTGACCTAACGAATGAATCGGAAGCAAATTAATCTCATCTTTAACTACCTTTTCTTCAATACAATGGAGATTGATATCAATGTTTTTCATTCTTGCATAAAACATCAGATTATTTGCAAGTTGAATTATGTTGGGGTGCGAATGAAAGTCCCACATCGATTGTGAATGAGGAAATCTAAGGATTTATAAGGGATTGGGTCACTCCACTTATCACACTAGTCTTTTGGGCTGGATACCCAGTCCTAATAAGTGCTATCAGAGCTACGTTCCCAAGCCACAATATGTGGACTCAGGGATTCCCTAGCTGAACGGATGATTAGCGAGTTCTATCCACCGGAGAGCCTTATTCGAGAGGGTGATTGTTGGTGTGGGAACGAGTGTCCCACGTTGATTGTAAAGGAGAAAAATCTAAGGATTTATAGGGGGTTGGGTCACTCCACTTATCAAACTGGTCTTAACAAATTGCGTTGTGATTATAGTCAATGTCAAGAAAATACTGAAGCTCACCCAACTCATTTCATCTAAAAATTGTCTCACAATTGGCCATAAATAGTTATCACCTCCGCAACATCATCAGGTGTGGGCGAGAGGAATTGGTGATTGAGAGCGATTCTTCCAATGCTGTCAAATGGGCTGGGGGTTTGAAGCGGCCCCCTTGGAGGTTAACTCCCTTGGTTAGGAAGATAAAGAAGTTGGTCTCGGGCCTTGAGGTGTCATTTGTTCATATTAGTCGCACGGCTAACGGTTTGGCCGATTTCTTTGTGAAAAATGGAGTGAATGGTTCAAATCGAGGCACATTCTGGCTTCAAGGAGGATAATGTTTTTTTTTTATACACCTTTTAGCTGCTTGTTGCTTTTGTTGAGTCTAAGCTTTTTAGACCTTTTAATTTCCTTTTGATTTCTTTTCAATGAAAATCTTCTCTTTACTGCTGAAAAAAATGACGTAGAGAAGAACTATGGTCATATCATCAATATGCTTTAAGAAAATAAGAATTATCTACCAATTTTTTTCAATAAAAATCAAGGTCAAGTGATGCAATCGAAAAATCGCTCCCAACGAGTTCAATTGAGGGGAAAAAAAAAAAAGAAGATCTTCAATGAAATGAAAAAGAAAATTCTTAAATTCACAAATAAATGTGAATGACTCAATTTGAACCAAGCTCTGCATACCAAGTTTAAATCCAAACCGGTTGATTTTCAACTTATAGAATTTATGAGAATTAATTCTTAATTATGGAATTAAAGAGATGCCCATGATAAAAAAAAAAAAACGCACTGTAAAATTCTCACAAGATCAAATACTCAATTAGTCAAACCAAAACACTTAAAAAATTAAGTCACTAAATAAATAAATACCTTGATTAATTAAATATCTAATAAATAAAATACGCAATAAAAGAGAAAGAGATAGAAACACTCTCATTGACAAGTTGAAGAAAACTCTTTGGATTTCATTGAATTGAAAATAAGATGTCCTAATTAAAGAAGAAAAAAAAATAAAGAAAGAAAAGGAAGGAGAAGTGATCAAATTGTTAATCTCACCCAAAATGCCACTTATCTACTTTCATCAATGACGTGAACATCACATTAGAAAACAAAGGAGAAGATAGCTTCATTTTCAGTTGAATGGGTGAGTTTGGCGCATATGGGCTTCACATATGGGCATGGGCCTACTCAAGTGGGCCTTATATGGGCCAATGGAAAATGTGTCACATAGAAAGGTGTCAACATCCAAGCCCAAACTTGGAAGTGTCATACACAATCCACATCAGGTGGAGACGTCCAAATCCTAGCTTAAAGAGCTAACAAGTGTTATATGGAGTGGATGGTATTAATAATGGTCATGAAGCTTGGGACACTCACTCTGTAAACAACACATGGCATCCTTACATTGGTTGGAACCAATGTTCTCAAACCCGGGCCATCCGGCAGGTCAACTGTGACCCGGCTGAAACACAGGTTAGGTCATTTAAAAACCCTTCTAGATTAAAAACCCTTTACGACCCACGGGTTAATCTGGTTTTCTAATAAACGTGTATAATCCTTTACCTTTAAAACCCTTGGCTTCTTTAAATGAAGATGAAAAATGTTGGTTCTTTTGAGAATATGATTATTGGATTATTAATATTTGGTATTTACAATTGTGTTTGTGAGAGAAAATATATTTTTATTAAATATAACTTTAGTTAATAATTTAATATTATTCATAATATTATATTAATAGCACGCGTATGACTACGGGTCAACCTGGTTAAATCTTATTTAACCCACCCTTCCTCCAAGACGGATTGCTTCATAGACCAGGTTTTAAAACATTGGTTGCTTCCTTTATTTCTTTTGCGAACATGGATATCATGCAAACAACTTCAACATGAATGGTGTTCACCAATTCATGATCTTGTATGGGTCATAGGAGCTTATGGGAAAGCTTTCATTGGTTGGATGAGTCATTAGAACTTAAGTGGAATTATTTCATTGGTTATAATTTAATTATATTTTTTCTCATTGGTTTAGATGATGTAATAAGTTAAATCTTAGATTGTATAACCAACTCAACCAATCCCCTAAATCATGCCAAATATGGTTGGGTGACCCTTGGTTTATCCTAGGTTAAAGGGCACTCCTAACACTATAAATAGAGGTCAGTGCTGGCCTTGTACATCATCAAATTTGGAGAATTGAAGTCATTGAGTTATAGTTTGATTCAATAAATCCAAGTGTGGATTTGTGTTCTTTTAAGTTCTTTATTTGAATTTTAGTTTTCAAAGTTTATTGAATTAAATTGTAATTTGTATTTTCTCTTTACAATTCAGCTCATTTTCAAGATTAATTACATTTCAATTATCATTGAAAATTACATTCTTTTCAATTTCTTCAATTGAACAGTTGCTTTTCCACAATCATAAAGTATATTTTTAAGTCAAATGGTTGGATTTTATATTTATTTAAAAAAATAAAAGATACAAAATTCTTACAGCGAAATGAAACTAAACCCGATCTGTTCTATTTTCAATTGGATCTGGAATGTTCAGAATTGACTACTAAGACCTCAGAGCTTATGAAATATTAGGGCTGCAACTCGGGTCGGGTTCTGGCCCGACCCGCATGACCCGACCCAAGAAATCATGCCAGTCGGGTCAAGAATTTCGGGCCAGCGGGTTGAGAAAATAAAAACCTGCATAAAATTCTGGTCGGGCCGAGTTGAGGATTTTACAAATTAACTAGACCCAACCCGGCTAAAATTAGGGTAAAATGGGTTCAGAATGCTGGCTAGGTCAGAATTCGGGTCGAGTCGGGTCAGGCTCCTTATATATAAACTCGGATCGGTTTGGGTTTTAAGAAACCGACCCGCCCGACCCGAGTTGCAGCCATATAAAATATGAAACACAGTTTATACATTTTGACATACAATTGATCTCCATTCTGTAGAATAAAATTATCTTTTTAATATTGTATGAGAATTTGTAGCAACTTCTCCATAGTTCTTAGTCTGTTTTTATAAAAATATAAAGTAAAATTTTACTCAATTAAAATTGTCTGAATCACGAATTTCAATTTATAAAAACCACCTAATAACATATTGAAACTTTAACAACCTGTTTAGACTCTTTTTTTTTTTTTTTTATCAAAACTTCATCATGAGAGAATTATGATCGGACAGATTACAAAGTATAAAGCTCAAACTCAGCTCATCTTCTACATGGGTGAGATGACCGAGTCAACTGAGTGGAAAGCGGACAAACTCAATCACCTCACAATCTCACCAACCGCAGCAGTGTCTCAACGAACGTAGCCCCGTTGCCTTCGGTATTACTTTAGTGTTTGGTGAGAGTCGGCTCCTCCCCATGGTAAGTCAAGTCTCTCAAGATCAAGGGGGTTGTTGGCAGGAGAAATTATTCCTTGAGAACTTTTTTTTTTTCTCAATAAAACTATTTTATTTATATTATTAAAAAGAGATATACATAAGTTTGTGTTGAAATTTATTTTAATTAAAATTAATTAAATCAGTTAAGTGCCTCTAAGGTATTAAGAGAAAACCAAATCATCCATAAATATAGAATCAAATAAGAAATTAGCTTCACTGAAAACAATTATCATACAATGGATTAGTGATTTATCAAAAATTCTAAATGTTGGAGGTCATCAGTCTAATAACATTCTGTTCTAAAATTCAGACCCTTTATTTATATTCTTTTTATTTTCTTTCAGTTGGTGCATATAAAGGCACTAGGTCATCGGTAGAAATTTCGATATCGACCGATAAATTTCTCTTTTCTAATTTTTTTTTTACAAAAACCACCAATATCGGCTGATATATATCGCCGATACATATTGTAATGACCCAACCCGAATACAGGGCTTAGGGCTTGACTCAGTGTAATATTGTCCGCTTTGGGCCTCGCACACATGCTCGCACCAACACGATTTTGCATTTGGGCCCGGACCCACCTGGCCCGGCCCAAAACGCGTCACACGAGTTAAGAGGCTTGGCCTCACATATAAGCACTCCCCTCTTTGCCTCCACTACCGATGTGGGACTCTTCCCACATCGGTGGCAGGGGTTTCACAATCACCCCCCCTAAAGCCTCGAGCCGCCCCCGGGCTCGACAACATCAGGGAATGAGGAAAGGCCTACACAGTCCGAGTGTTGAACTCGGCTCTGATACCATTTGTAACGACCCGTCCCGCTAGCACAATATTGTCCGCTTTGGGCCTACACACGGACCCGCATGGTTTTGCTTTGGCGAGCCAACCCACTGTTGCTCCCAAAAGGCCTTGTGCTAGAAGGAGGAAGGCTACTACTTATATACCAGGGAATTTCTAGCGCCACTAACAATGTGGGACTTTTTGGAGCAGGGTATTACAATCTACCCCCTTAAAGCCCACACCCTCAGGCAGAGAGTTAAACCATGCTCTGATACCATTTGTAACGACCCGACCCGAATACAGGGCTTAGGGCTTGACTCAGTGTAATATTGTCCGCTTTGGGCCTCGCACACATGCTCGCA
This sequence comes from Chimonanthus praecox, assembly GCA_022113865.1. Classification (NCBI taxonomy): domain Eukaryota; kingdom Viridiplantae; phylum Streptophyta; class Magnoliopsida; order Laurales; family Calycanthaceae; genus Chimonanthus; species Chimonanthus praecox. The sequence continues at coordinate 22,832,242 of CM039094.1, read as the reverse complement.
CCAACACGGTTTTGCATTTGGGCCCGGACCCACCTGGCCCGGCCCAAAACGCGTCACACGAGTTAAGAGGCTTGGCCTCACATATAAGCACTCCCCTCTTTGCCTCCACTACCGATGTGGGACTCTTCCCACATCGGTGGCAGGGGTTTCACACATATCGGATATTGACCGAGATTATTACCCCTGCATCAGACAAAAGATAAATAAAATAATTTAAATACAAAACAGGATTTATAAAGCCATAATCTATCTTAATTTTTATCTAGAAAGAAGAACTATGGACAATGTTGACCAAGTAATTGGATGACATTCAAAGCAATATTAGAGGTAAAGGATGTGTTTGCAGTGTTAAGGAATGTTTTTTCATGACAAATGGTTGAGGGAGAGCTCTCGCTCCTTTTCAAATGCTCAATGCTCTCCTCCTACCCCCATCACTAGGGTTGGAATTGAGCCGGGTCAAAAACCCAACTCGGCCCGAGTTAATAATATATAAAATCTGAGTCAAACTTTTGAACCGGACGTCTTGACCCGACCGACCCGACCTGTATTTTGAACCTACTATAGCCTAGTTTTTACCGAGTCAGATTTGATTGGGTCGGATCGGATTAACTTAAAAATCTCTCAACCCAACCCGACCTGAATTTAATGCGGATTTCTGACTTCTCAACTCCACCCGACCCGCTAACCCGACTTTCATAACCTGACCCACATATTCTTCGAGTCGGTCCATGCAGGTTCGGGTCAAAACCCGACCCGAGTTTCACCTCTACCCACTACATATGAAATATATGAGTTATTTGTAATCAAGTCCATGTAGATTTGAATTGATTGTAACTTCACTAATTATACGTCATCCAAAACATTTCAAAATAATTTACAAGTGAGTTTTTAATGCTAATACATTCAAAGTTCAATGACAATGGAACAATTACTTCTATAACACCAGCTTATACTAATTAAAATATTTAAAGATAAGTTTGATGCTTACTTGACAAATAGACATGGATTAAGGAAATAGGGGATGGAAGAACATAATATTCAACTATGACATGAATGGTACGAAGGTAAATAATGCGCTAGAAATACCCTATAATGAAGTTCAAAATAATGTTATATTAAAAAAAGAAAATTGAGAAACTTATTGACAACATGAATCTTCAAATATATTATACTCTTTCATTTATATTTTAAAATTATGACACAAAACCTATGAGCAAAATAACTCAAAAATCTCGTATACACTAGTGTTTTAGAGATTTCAACAAGATAAAATTACCACATAATCTTTTTAGAGATTAAAAATAAAAAAAAAATAAAACTACAAAGACAAAAGCTATGATTTAGTCATTAAAAAAGTGTAGTTTTTAATTCTAAGAGATTGGTCTTACGGTGAAAGCGTTCACTTTATAAAATGAGGTCTTTAATTTGATTGACATTTAACTTCAAAGAGGACCATTCTTCCTAGAATTATACAATATATAGAGTGAGGGATTGAAAATACGTGAAAATCTTAAGTTCTCCTAGATAAAAACAACTGCAGTAAAAAGAGAGCAATTCATGAGTACGAAAGATCCTAAAAAACTTTTATAAGTTGTGATATGCACCAATACTTGAGTTAAAAAATGAACTGTACGGACGGATTTCCGATCCAGTCACTCTTCGGAACTCAAACCTCGTGAATCACGTGGGACCCCATACGACAATCTAAATCCTCATCTACTCCTGGCCCCACCCTCCAAGTCTCCCACCTACCCTGCGCACGCCACGTTCGCATTGGAGTTGGGTAGGTGAGAGGCACCCATACCTTCCCCTCATCGTATCCTACGCACCTCTCTTCTCCCTCAATCACTGCAGTTGGTGAGACTACTCCGACCTTCTCTCTCTCTCTCTCTCTCTAGCCAAGGAGAAGATGTCGCAAGCTAGCATCGCCAATGGCATCGGAGGCACCCACCTTCCGGCGCACATTGGCAATATCCAGAAGCCGAACAGAGCCTTTTCTTCCTTGTGGATGGGATCCGAACAGAAATGGTTGTGTTCTGGAGGCTTGAGATTGGAAAGAGTTCCTCGGGATTCCCATTCTCCTTTTCCCATTAGAGTTTCAGCATCTGTCGCCACCACCGATAAGCCTTCGACAGTGCCGGAGATCGTTCTGCAGCCGATTAAGGATATCACGGGAACTATCAAGCTCCCCGGCTCCAAGTCCCTCTCCAATCGAATTCTGCTCCTTGCCGCCATCTCCGAGGTCAACTTCATTTTCTTGTTTTCTTTTTCAATCATGATGATATGATTGCTGTTTGCATTTATTTAGTTTACAGAATTAGCTTATTAAGTAATTATGAATTTTGATTGTTTGTTTGTGGATTTGAGTTTGTGTTTAGTGGTGGTCAGCTGGGGAACGTTAGTGGGGGCTTACTGCCTCGATTCTTTAAAGGAAATATTGTTCCAAAAGTGAGATCCTGTAGACTGTTTCTACCAAAACAATTGCTTATTTTAATGGCTCAGAATCATTGTGTTAAATTGAGTAGGTAATACTGTATGGTGGATCTGATTTCAGTCCATTCAGATGGAATTTTTGGTCTATTGGGTTAAATCTAACCCTTCATTATACTGGTGGGATATTGGACAATGCACCACACGTCTGTGTAATGTTCTAGGCAGTGCCTGCTTTACTTATGGTTTTGTAAACATTGCATCAGTTTTCTTCAATTAAGCTGACATTGCATGTTAGAAGTGGTTGGCATTTTAACAATTGATGTACTTCCAATTCATGGAGTTGAAGAAAAGTTTTTTGTATGAGAGCACCCTTTTTGTGCAATCAGGGTAGTGAAGAGTCTTTAGGGGTTTATTTTAGAACTTATAGGCTTTGCAAGTTGAATTCTTGTAAAAAATGGAATTTATGTTTGTTGAGCAAGTCAAATACTATACGAGTTAGAAGTCGCATATGCCAAGAAAGTTTTCTTTTGGGATTTTGTTAAAATCGTAGCTAAATCTGTTTTCTGATTTTTCTATGGTTTGCTTTTATGTTAATTATAATTGCTGGTAATGGTTCAATCATCCATGTTTCACTTCATTATCATCACCACCATCATCTTAAGCCAGAAACCCATCTATCTAGGGTCGGCTTTACAAGTTCTTTTCCAATTGGTCCTATCATAAACCATACCATTAGTCACTCTACAAAATTACCCAATTCATTTTCTTTTAGGATTGGTACATGGACTTTTCCTTGAGAATTTTGTACAATATTTTGAATGTGCAGTTTGTTGGAGCTGATTGTTTCTTGAGCTTGGGAGTGAGTAATATTCTATGTTGTTTTCTTCCCTTTGAAATGGTAGCTGAAATTTATTAAATGGATATACATATAACAGCTAAAAGTGGTGGTGGCACTTTGTGTGTTGTATTTTATTTTCATTTTGGTTCTCTTCAAATGATGACTAAACATTGTTGAAAGTAGAACAAGATACATTGCAAAAAAGAGATTACATAAATGGCAAAATTGGATAAAGAAACAAAGCTCAATAGCCAAAAACTAAGATACAAAAGAAATTGTTGAAAGTAGAACAAGATACACTTGCCAAAAAGAGGGACTGCAGATGGCAAAATAAATAAAAAAAGAAACAGAGCTCACCAGCCAAAAATTAAGATACAAAAGAAATATGAGCCTTACTAAGGCTGTCCTTTAGAAGCCACTTTGACAATATAGGAGCATGATGACGAACTAAATGCAGTTTCCAGAATACATGCCAGATATCCTCCATTCAATCTGGAAGCCTCCAAAGATAGGTACTGCACTCTCTCAACCAATCAGTAGAACACTAGGATCACCTTCATCAATAACTTCAATCACCTCCAATTCGCTAGCTCCCTGCAGCCAATAAGCATTTTGATTATTTGCTTTGGTTATTGATGTGGTATTTTCTAATACAGGCTCGTTGAAGTCAGTGTGCCATTTTTTCTTAGAACTGAAGATAGACTAGGGAGAAAAGGGCAATTGGCACAGACATGCACCATTTAGATGTCTAAGGATGTCTCAAATACTGGGATGTTAATTTTAGTAATAGATACTATTGGAACTATCATTTTTACTGAAAATGTACTATTAGTATTGTTGTTCTTGGTAGTAGCGTTCTTGATGTATGAAAAGTTAAAATGAATTGAATTTGCAACCTTTATAGTTGCAACATTGATCACTTGCTTGTTGAAATTGTCATATTAATTGCAATATGATAATTCTTCCCTCTGTTGGATTTAGACGGAAGTTTGCTCTAATGGCATTTTTCTTGTATACCAACTATTTTGAACACGATGAATTATAGTATGGATGCATGAATGTGTTGGTGTGTGTGTGTTTGTGTTAAGATCCCCTAGGTGTTGGAGTTCATATAAGCACCGTGAGCATCAAGCTAAAGTCCTATTTGCTCCCCTGCCCTACTCATACCCTCTTAACCCCTGTGAATGTGATCCCATTTGAGATGACCTCACCATCAAATTGTAATCCCTCTCAAATTGGATTTCAAGTAGTCATCCAAATTTTATATTGCCTTCATTTGTCCAATCAAGGTGATTTTTTGTAGCAGACAAAGGTGGGCAAATAGGGGTGCAAGGTAGGGGCCCCATTTTCATCTTTATTCCCCTTCTTACACCTCACCCACCATGAATTGATCCTTATTGAATATGACCCTATTCTGGGTTATACTCACAGTTGGATTAAATTAGAAAAGTTCTATAAGACGACCTCTACTGAGACTCAATATTGAGATTGTTCTTTAAATATGTCCTGAGGCCACATGATTGGTGTAATGTAAATAGGTTCATAGGGGTGTATGAAGTTTCACCCTCATCTAATTATCCTATTCCTTGATCAATGAATTATATTCATCAAAATTTAAAGGGACCAAGATCACATGGCTAGGATGATCACTTGGAAGTGAAATTTTACACCCCATATCCACTTGGTCCCTGCAACACACCAACAATGTGGGGTTCATGATCTTTTTGAAGGGAAGTTTGGATCATGAGTCTTACTTGTGTCACTCTAAACTTATGCTTGATGAACTAGGGTGGTGGTTGGATAAAGGGTAATTTGGGAATAATAAGAAAGGTCGTTGGTGAACCATAAAAAAGAAATGCTTAGGCCATTATGATATTTAAGGCCTTTGCAGTCTCTTATTTTGATTTGCCTGTCTGCACCCTTGCTGGCAACTGACAACAGTGCTCTAGGTTTTCACCTTTACAGTAAAATCTCAGAAAATTCGTAAAAAAATATTGTATTCTAATTTTGGTGTTGTTCTACCATAATCTCTTCATTGGCCTTAAAAAGAATGTTACATGTGACATTTTTCTGGATGAGTCCTCTCACTGGCCTCTCTATATATAGGATTTCTGTTTTTGTTCTCTTGACTTGGACAATCTAAATTGAAACTGATGGCTATTCCTATATCTTATCAGGGAACCACTGTGGTGGAGAACTTGTTAAGCAGTGATGATATCCATTATATGATTGGTGCTTTGCGAACTCTTGGTCTAAATGTGGAAGAAGACTCTGTAAACAAAACAGCAATTGTTGAAGGATGTGGTGGCCAGTTTCCAGTGGGGAAGGATTCAAAAGAGGAGATCAAGCTATTTCTAGGAAATGCAGGAACTGCAATGCGTCCATTGACTGCTGCGGTTACTGCTGCTGGTGGAAACTCCAGGTCTTTCCTGCTTAGTTTTTGTTTATACACAGACACAAACAGACATATGCATTTGAATTTATTCTGTATGGTTCTATACTCATTAAGCTGAAGTAGTTTAACTGTGTTACTTAAGGTACGTACTCGATGGGGTTCCACGGATGAGAGAGAGGCCTATTGGGGATTTAGTTGTTGGTCTTAAGCAGCTTGGTGCTGATGTTGATTGTATATTGGGCACTAATTGCCCTCCTGTAAGTGTAAATGCAAATGGAGGCCTTCCAGGGGGAAAGGTAAGGTCTACATTGAAATTTGACTGCTTAATTTGATTTTCAATTCCTTCATCCGCATGGGCAAATCCTTTTCCCTACTTAAGTAGCCTATTTTGGGAATTGAGTTTCTTGTTCGTGATGCAGTACGATTTTCAAGCCACAAAGAGCGCCCACAAATCGAATTTAAAATTAGCGATTGAGAACCGCCACAATATTAAATTTTGCAAAGCAACTTGGATACACCAAAATTTAAATTGTGCAAACTCCTAATTCACAAAAGTATTCATTTGATTAATGAAAGGTCAAAATTTATTTGATGGTCATCTTAAACTGTCTCTTTTATATATAGACAGATATATAGATTTATAGTTGTACTAGTTCTCTCACCATTCAATTTTGAAGTTTCTGCTCTTGACATGTGTAGTTTATTCACTTTGGTTTTTTTCCTATGGATTTTCCCTTCATCTTTATTTCATCAAGACGAGTTAATTAGGTGGAAAGAAATTAGCAGCAACATTTTGATGTTACGAATTCACTAGTTATCATTGTTTTGGTCTTCATCATCATTATCATGGAAGCCTTAGCTCATTTATATGGGTCAGTTTTATGAGTTCTATGTTTCAACTCAACATGCTACCCAGCATGTACATCATTTGTAAAAAATATATGACCATGGTTTTATTATTATTATTATTATTATTATTTGAGTGATGACAGTCATGCTTCGTTTGTTGAGCTGCTGTTAGTGGTAAGCATAGTTTTCTTTAGTTTGATAATTGAAGTTTGTTTGCTTTTGGTTTTTCTTTGGAAGTACCTCATATGAGCACAAAGCTGGATGCAAGAAGAGATGTAGTAGGAACCCAATCAATGAAAGTGGAGAAAATAAAAGATAAAAAGAAAAATTAGGATCTGGATTTCTATTTGAGAAATCAACCCTCCAAGATTTGGTTCCAATTCAAGAAGAAACCGACCTCTTAACCGAAGGTTTTGTTTTTGCATAATCCTCTCATGCCTTTCATTAATTATCATCTCAATATAGATAAGCATAAAATCAAATTCAAGAAAATTGGAAAAAAATAGGGAAACATATCCCTTTATTTCAGCAACTACTTAATCAAACATATTACCTAATAAATAAATGAGATAACTAATATGGAAATAAAATCCTAATACTTAATTCTCCAACTGGTTGACCATCCAAATGGAATCGTTCATGTCTGAATGAGAAATTCATGGTATGACGTTTCCAGTCACATACAATAGGACCAAATTTCTCCAACCCATAGATGTCTAACACCATATCCCAACATTTAAGAGGTGTCAAATATATATTTGTTGTGAAGTTCTATCCTTGAATCTCGATGCCGGCATTCTTACAATGGCCGAAGCATTTAAGGCTATGTTTGGCTGAGGGGAAGTTTTGTAAGGGTTTCCCCTATGCAGGGGATTCTCTTGAGTAAGAGTTTCTCATGCTTTCCTCTGGATCAGTTTGATAATTATAGGGGACAATGTACGAGGAGAAAATAATTTTTTTAGGGGGAATAGTGTTGAAAATTGAAAAAGTTAAGAAAACATATCCTTTTGCTTTAACAACTACCCAATCAAACAAACCAGCTACTAAATAAATGAGATATAATTAATATGGAAATCAAATTCTTGTTTAGATAATTTATATGGAAGTCAGATTCTAATACTATCAAGTGTCACTGGCATGCTAGCATGGTTTGCAATTATTGGTTTGTCGTGCTGCCTTTTAAAAGGAAAAAATCCTCATGCCCATCACAACAAAAATTATCAAGTCTATTTGGAAGTTGCATTGCACGACAAATTTAGTCAAATGGATATGTAAAATGGTGATTATTTCTTGAGAGTTTGGTGCCATCCTGGAATAACTAATTGTAGAGAGCTAGATTTATGGCAAGATTCCTTCCCAATTCCATGTAAAAAAGCACTCACCTAAAACAGATCCGCACATGCTTTAACAAATGCCCTGATTGGATAGAGCTTTAACCCATAAGATAGTTACCATTAGTTTTGAATGTAGAAATCTGAAAACATTTTTTGCCACTGACAACACACCTACCTACATATAATCTGCTAATTATTCTTACTTTTGAATTAGAAAATTTTCAAATCCATGAACACCCTCCGCAGTCCCAATATGGATTCTTTGTATGTCTGAGTGTGCATGTTCTTATGTGTGGCATGGTGGGATTAAAGTATCATATTGCACTTGGCATATGATGATTCCGAGAGGCATGTCTTGCATTAAATCCCTTTTTGTTCTTCTCTCTCTCTCTCTCTCTCTCTCTCTCTTAATTGAAAGAGAGCTCCATGTTTATTTGCAGGTGAAGCTCTCTGGATCAATTAGTAGCCAGTATTTGACTGCATTGCTTATGGCTGCTCCTTTGGCACTAGGAGATGTTGAAATTGAGATTGTGGATAAACTAATTTCTGTCCCTTATGTTGAAATGACACTGAAATTGATGGAACGATTTGGTGTCACTGTGGAGCATAATGATAGCTGGGACCGATTCTTGGTGAAGGGTGGTAGAAAATACAAGTAAATTATGTTGCTTTACATGGTGCTGACAATCAGGTCACAAAATTCTTGCAAATCTAATCACTATGGTACGTTGTTCCAACAGGTCCCCGGGAAATGCTTATGTTGAAGGTGATGCATCAAGTGCTAGTTATTTCTTAGCAGGTGCTGCTGTCACTGGTGGCACCGTCACTGTTGAAGGTTGTGGAACAAGCAGTTTACAGGTATCGGTTGTTATTTAGTGGATATATTCATGGAAGCTTTCAGCTACTTCTTTCCACTACATCTTACTGCTTGACTGTCATTGCAGGGCGATGTGAAATTTGCTGAAGTTCTTGAGCTAATGGGGGCAAAGGTTAGTTGGACAGAGAACAGTGTCACAGTTACTGGTCCACCAATGGATCCTTCCAAAAAGAAACGGTTGAAAGCAGTTGATGTCAACATGAACAAAATGCCTGATGTTGCCATGACTTTGGCTGTTGTTGCACTTTTTGCTGATGGTCCGACAACAATAAGAGATGGTAAGAAGTGGAAGCATATTTCCGAAATATGAAAAGGGTAGATTTTAAAATTTTAATTTTGGCCAGCCCTCCCATCCCCACCTCTCTCTCTCTCTCTTGCCTCACCATTTCCTCCTCCCTGTTTTGGAAAATTATTGACGTACTGCTCCCATGTTATTTACCAAATGCTCCAATGTGTTTTCAATATCCATCTGATTGCTACTTGTTTTCCTTGCTAGTGGCATCATGGAGAGTGAAGGAGACTGAACGAATGATTGCTATTTGCACAGAACTCAGGAAGGTATGTCTTGTTGGTTCTGTGACACATTTTGGTTATTATTATTATTTTTGGGCACTATTAATTTCATGTTCTCTTTTCTGCTGTTATAGTTGGGTGCACAAGTAGAAGAAGGCCCAGATTACTGTGTTATCACTCCACCGGAGAAATTGAATGTGACAGCAATTGACACATATGACGATCACAGAATGGCCATGGCATTCTCTTTGGCTGCATGTTCAGACATTCCTGTCACCATTAACGATCCAGGTTGCACCCGTAAGACTTTCCCCGACTACTTTGAAGTCCTCGAGAGGTTTACAAAACATTGAGAGGTACAGCCTTCAGGGCTGGGTCAACTGCATCGGAGACCTTTCTGTTATATCTGTTGTATAATCATGTCATTACCAATCAAGGCAGTAGTTTTTGAGAATTTAATTTTGTTTTTCTTTTGGGACCAATGAGACCCCCTAATATTATCGAAGTTGGTTGATTATTATATAAAATGCATATCCTTTAATGCATGAATGTATAACAAAGCGCTTTATGGCAAGATGGAACAATGAGTTCACAGACAAAAGTGGGTTTTCTAGCTTTGTTAGATGGGCTGTGCAAAGTCTGGACACTTTCAAGGGTCAAATTTTTGTTGCTGGAAACTTTCCATTCCCATCATTCACTGCCCGTTGTGTTGTAATCAAGAATTAAGCTGATTGCCACCGCATTGTCCTTTTGTTTCCCCATATTGCAGACTTTCATGGTTGCATTTTCAATTTCCCATATCCTTCCAGCTTCTTTTAAGTCTCATTGAGGGATGGGATGAGGCCATTCCCAAAAACGGTCCAAATGGTGTGGAAGCTGGACCCTTTCCAATTGGTTGAAACATCTATAGAGAGCAGAACAGCTGCATCTTTGAAAATAACCTCTAGCAGAATTTGTCCTTGAATGTTGCAAAATTGGAGGTTCCTCAATGGGGAACCTCGGCAGAGAATATTGCTAGACGAGCGGCTTTTGATTTTCAAGATGGATGTTGTTGATTCGACAGTCGCGTTGTACTCAAAATTAACCTGTCCTTTCTTCAATCTCCTGTCCTTTGGGACTGATTAGGCACAAATTCTCATTGTGCTGTGTATACTCTGTGTTCTTGCTATTAATGTCGGCGGCCAACTTCCAAGTTTAAATTTGTATTTGTGGTGATTGTTTAATTGAGTTACACTATAAAAGATTGATTTAGTGCAGGACTCATAGCAATCAAGGTCTATCCATCTATGATTCAAAGTGTTATCAAACCAAAAGCAATTCGGTTCTAGTCTTTTATATGAGGTCTGGTGTTAATTTTGTTCTATGGGATCCATTTAACAAGAAATACCAAGGAGTTGCGAACTCCTTTTGACTCAAATGACAATGGAAAAGGGCAAAGTGGCAAACATTACCATTTCCAAAATTCTCTCTTAAATAAATAAAAGATATAGAACTGAAGCACCCAATTAAAGTGTAGAAAATGAAAATGAGGGAAAGTATTAGCAGATTATAAAATTAAATAAAAAGGAAAAAAAAAAAAAACTTGTAGAACAAGGGCTTGAACTATTACAAAGAGAATAAATACTTAAATATAGTCCATTAGAAGTAAGGACAGATAAAGGTGAAATGATAGAGGTAATGGATGCTTGCTTATATATGTCCAGTTTAACCAATGAATTTTTCTTTTTATGACCAAAGTGTCTAGGCCTTTTAATGTATTTGATTAATCTTCAGAGCATGTGCAAACCTCCTTTCTTACACACACTAAGTAACTTTATTGGGAGTGACCTTTTGTGGTGCAATGAGAATCGAATTCAGGACTCAAAAGGTCACTCCCCGTAAAGAGGGAGTCCTGAGTTCATTTACTTGTGAAAGTCAGACATTTGAGAGCTGAAGTTTGTGCTGAACAACCATTAACCATGCTTGCATTTAATGACAACCCCTGACTAATAATACCCAATGAAGCTAAAAGTTCAAGAGGTACGCATGGAGAGTACAATTTCACTATATTTAAGATATAGTGGAAAACTGAAGAGTAACTGTGAGTAATTTGCCTTCAATAGACATGGTAGTTAATCCCTTAATGAAATGATTAAGTGCAGACATTTTAAGCCAACATTTAAGTATATTGAGACCTAGAGATGCCTAACCGATGAATGCACAACATTTAGCATAGTCATGAATGGTAAATCTGTTATTATAAAGAAAAGAAAAAAACAGTGAAGAACATTAGGACATGAATGGTAAATCCATAGAGTGAAAAAATCAGTGAATGTTCGGCCGTACAGATATCCTCATTTTCAGAAAAATGAAATTGAAATGATGGTCCAAGACATGCTGAGTGCCGGGATTATACGGCTAAGTACTAGCCCATTTTGCCATTTTCTTCCCCGGTGTTATTAGTGTGAAAGAAAGACGGATCATAGTGTTTTTTGCATGGATTAATGAGCTCTAAATACAGTCACCAGGGAAACAAATATTGGTTTTTAAAATCTATATATATCGGCCGTATTCTTGTATAAAAGATTGGATAATTTTTCGTTATATTAGTTCAACTGATCGAGTTTTCAACCTGCCATACTTCCAAACTTTTGAAAAGGAAAGCACTTTACTGAGAAGTGAGAACTGAGAACTAAACATTTTGGGTTAAAAGAGTAGTGAGTTAATCATTTCCATTAAAATAGATTAACTTAGGATAAAATTTTCTTTTCCATGCATATCGACCCACCCTTACATGTCAATTACTGAGTAAAAGATGCAGGTAATTTTCATTAATTACCAGCTCATTGCTGGATGGATCAGTAGCCACGTCGACCCAATTATGCGCTTTGGTCCAAGTTCAAAAAATGACAATTGCAGCAGTCTGATCAAAGTACTATTTTTTTTTAAGATTGAGGTATTGAAGCTTCTTGCTTGACTAATCTTTGTTTATCTTTGGATATGTGTAAATTTTTGAATCCGTACACGTCGAGTATAAAATAACGGAGAGTTTCTCTTTTTGTATTGAAGGAGACTTGATTCCAAAACTTCCAACAGTGTGAGTAATCTACAGGAGTACAGGTACTATTAAAAAAATATAGTCATTAATTTGGTTTTGTTTCAACATAAATTTAAAATAAAAAACGGTCCCGCAATTTTTTAGTCTTTATCTAATCTATTTCAATTTGTTTTAGTCATTTTAAATAGATGAAACAAGTGCAATTTTGACTAGAAAAAATCTATTGGATTTCGGCCTGACGAAGATACTTAATTTTTTTTTTTACTTCATTATTATTTATCTTTTCTAATTCCATGATTTTAATGTAATTTACTGTTTAATTTATTTTCAATTTCTAAATATTACTTTTCTGTTCCCCATTATTTAATTTTCTACTTTATTAGTTTTTTTTATACAATTTTAAAATTTAAAATTTTCATATCAACTTTTCCAGAACACAATGCTGAAAGTCTGGAACAATTGAAACAATGGAGTATATTGTTTCATAGGCAAACTAAAATGACTTCTAAATAAAATTGCCAACTATACTAACAAGCCACAAAGATCCAATTGTTGCAATCATCATCATTAAAAATCAGAATCAAGTAGTATCAAATCTATCCGGGATAAGACTTTACAAGTTCTTCTTTTCCACTTGACTTTAGTTTAAATTATATCATTATTCACTCCACTATCTAGTATGTGTTTTATCCTTTCACTCCAATTGCTACAATCCTATGGTGTAGCATCCATACATTATAGACGGCATATATTCCAAGAAACTATATCTGGCAAGAGCGGAGCTCTACCAACTCAACTATATTCCCCCGAGCCAAGTAGAACATGCATGAAGGTGTCAGATGTTTCTTCGATTCTTTCCTTGGCACAGCTGGACCATCCTGGACTTGAACCGGAGACCTCGCCCATGAAATAAATCATCGCACTACGATCCAACCAATTGGGAAAGAATCAATAGATTCTTTTTTGGGAGTGATTATTGATGAAAACCTTTTTAGAGGTCTTCAAATTGATAGTATTTTGACTCGAGATTTTAGGCCGAATCAGAGATTTCAATAAAGAAACCCAAAAAACCACTCTCAAATCTCTCAATCACTCAAAAGAAAAATGAAGGAGGGGGCTAATTTCGATGGGATTGTTGGCGGAATCAACTTCACTAAAGAAATTAGGCATTCTTGAAAGTTAATCCGAATGAGGTATTGGGAGTATGGGCATAGAATTTTAATGCACTTAATTTAATGAAACTAAATACAATAAAATTCAAAAACACAGGACTCTAATCCGGCTCAATTCAATTAAATAAAAAAGAGCCTTCTAATGAACCAATTTGAATGTAGAATTAAAATTTAATTAAGCATTCGATAAAGGCAATACATGAATAATAAACATTCACCATGCAAATAATATCAATACTTAAATTAAAATCAATTCAACGCATAACACAAAGTAGCTTCGAAAGGGATAAAACTCACCACATATGGGAGAAAAGCTCAAAGCTTTGATAATTTCAAATTTTCAAAATCTCAGTACAATCTACTAGCCAACTGCTGCATTTATAAGGCCTTATTTACCATGAAGAAAAAGTAAATTACTTAGTTACAATTCTACATATTCGGGTTACCTCTTGCTGTCACTCAGTTTCTTAAACTGCCACCCAATCTCATCTTCCATTCCTATCTTCATCTTCAATTTCTTATCTTCTTAATTTCTTTCTCATCTTATCCTTTTCCTTCATTTCTCAATGTTCTTCTCTTCCTTATCCTTCAGATGCAAGTCCTAGCTAAATGAAAAACCCTAAGTAGATAAATCCAAAACTTCAAAGGATAATCCTAAGCAACTACTAATACGAGATATCTCGGCCAATAAATTTCTCTCTCCTCTTTTTTTTAACAAAAACGGCCTACATGATGCGGCCAAGATATCGACCGATATGATAAGATTTCAAAACCGTATCATATCGGCCGATACGATTCGTATCAGCTGATATTCAGACCCCTCACTCTACCAATACGGTTGGTGTTGTAATTATCCCACCATCAACATGAATGGCCTTGAGTCCTAATTGATTTATGCTTCCCAACACCACTAAAACTCTTTCACGCCACCAACGAGAATGAGGTTAGGGAATGGGGTGGCCAATGGAGATAATTTTGGAATTGGGTAATTTGGCATTTGGGAATCGAGATCCGCAAAGATAATGATGTGGCTGCTGATGTCAATTCAAGCGGGATCCATAACTGTGGTGACATGGAGCTCAAAATGGATCCTCTCTGATTTCATCCAATCGGATTTCAATCGAGTCTCGATCAAATTTGATGAATCTGATGCCTACATTATTTATCCTTCCCGAACGCAGCATACAATTTTCCGTTGAGTAAAAGCTATTAGATTTCAATTTTAAAATTCAATTCAAAAGTGAAATTAAAAATTCAGAGCGGATCATTTCTATCTTCCTCCTCTCATATGGAATTATAAGCGGCTCACTCTTCAGTGGTGGCACTTGGGTTGTTTTCTCTGGCAGCAGGCTGCAGTAATAAGCGACTACAATTTACAAGGCATAAACCAACTGATATTTATTTATTTATATATCATCAGTAAAGGAAGAAGCAAAGCAGTTCCCATTGGTGGATTTGAGTGCAAACTGCGAACTGCAAACAGATTCTTCCTCCCAAGAAAGAATAATATATTAAAAAATTCTACCATTTACTCACAGGTCGCAACAACACAGCGTGTACTCCATGTGCCTCCTAATCAGTCTTGCCCTTGAAATCTGTAGTTTTGAGACTTCGAAGAGTTCAATGGGATCTCTGATCTCTCTCCCTCGCTAACATCAAGCAAAATTTTTTTCCAATTAATTTAGCACATTAGTGTAGTTTAAATGGTTGACTCTCACTTCAAAAAACAGGAGATTGTAGGTTCGAACCCTCATAGACTAACCTTGGTGTGCCTTAAGAGTATTGGACTCATCCGTAGAAATTTTATTAAGACTGTATTTGAATTTCCCACACGTTAATCCAAAAAAAAAATTCCACAAAGAGGGATAAAATTCCAAAGAAAAAAAGAAGTATGGACACTATTTATGTGACGGGTACATCATGCCGAAAGAGGTTGATCAGTAAGTTCTTCAATTGAAGCTATGTTTCTAATGTTGTTGTGAATTAAGTTATTTAATTGCATTTTCAATTACTTCAGTACTTTTGGTTTCAATTTCAAATATGGGAACTACAATTTTTTAATTCAATTCAATCCACGAGAAACTAGAGTTCTTTGAAAACTTGTTCACCAAGGACTATTATTAGCGACGTCATCCGGTAAGAAACCATTTTGAGATACTCAATTTGGTGCAAGAACTCCATTGAACGAAAGTTCATTGGGTCCAAATTGCCCGTGTGAATCAAGAGCGGGTTTTAACACTTCCTTCGTTTACTTCTTGGCAAATAATCAATGATATAATCATAATAATATACAAGAATAAATAAATTTGTAAAAAATAAAGGTGTTTGAATCACAATTCAAGATTGGAAATTAAAAAAAAAAACTGTAAAAAGAAAGTTTCCAATAATAAAGATCATGGACAGCACTAAGATACAAATACTGAGAATACCATGTACATCTAATTTATCAACTCATTTGGCTTAAGATCCCAAACCCCAAGCCCAATTTCTATGGGTTGCACTTGGAATGAGACAAAATTGGAGAAAGGAACAAAAACCAAAAAAGTTTCCTCTAGAGTCGTCTGTTTGGTAATGTTTCAATAGGAGTAATGGTCCTAAAAGCTTTCATGATGCCCTTCACTATTGAAGAAAGAAATGCTTTCTATGGGAAGAGGAAAAACCTATACTACTTTCCTAATTCTAATTTCTACAAATTTCTCCATAGAACTTCCTCCCCATCCAAAAACAGCCACAATGGATACGTCTCATTCACGAGGGAACCTATAACAAGGACATCCCAACATACCAAGAATAGAAAAAAGTGACCCAAAGAAGCAAATATAAAAAAGGAACAGCTTACCGGTTCTTTGTTCAACCAAAAGATAAAATAGAAATTTGGGTTGGCAAAATTTCTGTATATGGGGAGGTCAATGGGATACCAAACTGATCTAGTTTCTGCAAGTCCTTATTGCAAGATACTAAAAAAATGCATGAAAAAAAAAATACAATGAGATTCCTCTTCTCTCACCCTTGTACAGTCCCTTTCCAACCTGAAATCATCACTTACCAATTGAAGGGGATCTTCCAACTTTCTAATTTCATAATCCATCAAATTCCTCTTAAAGCATTCCACCTACAGTTCACCAGTTTTTCATCATAAAGTCTTTCTTGTTGGATACGGCATCCAACTTCAAGAGAGCACTTCCCCAAACTAAACATTCCAAAGCCTTACCCAACATACATTCAACACTCACACAACCAGATACACAACCAGATCGGCAGCAAGTGTAGACTTCTCATAAATTCATAGCAAGTGTAGACTTTTGATGAAACTGACAATAAGACTAGCAAACAGGCCTCACTCAAGAGACCCACATAACTTGCAAAAGCCATTTATTCATCAATATTGAATGGGGTTCCCCTCATCTAAGCTGGACCTTAAGCTAAAAGATTACTTGCTGGTCAGGCAGAGCAACACCCATGATACCAAGAACATTTGCTCTCCTAGAACTAGTTCTTTACTTTGATTGATCAGTTTTTGTATTGTTATGTTGTCAAGGATCTCCAAGCAAGGTCACACAGCCCAAAATGCTGATTTAAATGCATAATTATTGAGATAAGCTATTCGAAATCAAAATTTAAATTACAGCAACACCCAACAAATTTGTCAAACTTCATTGCACTATATGGCAGGAAAAAACACTTTATAAACTTCTTGGTAATATCAACTTCATCAAACATAACATTTATAATCAATGCTCAATTATAGCTAGGCATTATGTTTAAACTATGGTTCACAGTGAATGTTCCTAGCAGACTTTTTACATATAAAGAGATATTGGTCTGATCTGGAAATGGCATGCATGGATCAGAGCTCCTATATTAGAATGATTCAACTGGTTTTTACCAACAATTTGCCTTCCAAATGCACTTCCACATGTTCCATTTTCCAATTATATGCTTCACTTCCTCAATAATCTGCTATGAAAATCATAGGCACTGGTTCATTCTCTTCTATAGAGACAAATGATAGAAAAGAAAGTATACTAAAATGAGAAGATCTTATAATGGGTAAACAGGACTCCATGCATTGGACTAACTTCATTCATTAGAGCTAGTTCATGCATTTGACAAACGAATTCAGGAAGATTACCAAATTATAAATCTTGAGACCAACCCCTGTAGTAGCTTAGAAATTCACAGCCTCACAATCTTAAGAATGATTTTCTCCATGTATTGATAGATTCAAGATATTGAAGAGCACCCTCCCTACAAGCATACCAATGTATAACTGCATTCAATACAAAACTAGCTAGAGAATACACACGCATGTGGCTATACCTGCCAATACTAAAATGTCAGCATGAATTTGTTTACTGGCAGTGAAAGAATACTTCCCAGTTTTGGGTTCTCAAAACACTCCCACCTATTACTTCTCTATCAGAAATGTCTTTGATATGATGACCTAAAATGAGTTCCATCCTTTCACTGCAGGTCAAGTGCATGTACAGTAGAGCTTAAACAATTAACTCTGGTGAGTTGCAGTGGAGAAAACCAAAAAAAAAAAAATCTGAATCTATATTATTGAAAACTGATACTGCTATTACCCTAACAATACTAGAGAGAATGGGCGAGGGAAATCTGAACCTTATGAGAAGGGAGAAACAGTACAATCACTAAATCATTTTTCTTTTTGAAAAGCACTAGATCATTTTAAAAAATAAATAAATAGTAGAATTACTACCTTTCCATAGGATAAGAGCGGGCACAACTGAATACCACAACCATTTATCAGAAATTCTAATGGGTACATGTGCACTACATACTACCATTGTCTAACAACCTAAATATCCTTTGGCAATCAATAAGGACAAAATGACTTGATGACGAGCATCATTGAAAATAGTTAGTAGAAACTTCAATCAATATTTATGAAAAATCTCAATGCACACATATATATGAGAAAGTAGGGAAAATGATCAGCTGCATACCCCATAAGTGATCCGAGCTCTATATGGAGAATGATCATGAGATTGGGTGAGTTTGAAAGATCTATGGTGTATCTAATGCTTACAAAAAATCAGCTTGACTGAATGACCAGTCATGGGGATTGAACTTGATAAAATTACAGCCTTATCTACCCCTGATTTTTGGGTCCTTGGGAACTTGTATACAGATCTTTCAAACCCACACAACTCTATGATCATAGGATAGGTGGGCTTTCCATATAGATCTCTCACTGTGAGAGCACTTTATGAGTGTGCGCCTAAACACTACTATAGGAAAGTATTATGAAAACCCCTTAAAAGGCAAAACGTAGATAAATTAAATAAAGAGAGAGACATAGTTTAGATAAAACAAAATCATCATCTGATCTCATCTATTTGGGATTTGACTTTTCTAGTTCTCTTCCATTCTACCTTGCAAAAATATGAAGAAAAATGCATGCTTACAAGTAATAAGTAAAAAGTCCCAAGTTTGTGACACTTGAATCCTCAAGATCAGCCAGATCTCACTAGGAGCGCAGGACTCAATTTGCATGAAGAAGAGTTGAAATCCCTCTTAGTTGACTCAGCTAAGTAATTAACAACAACCAAACATTAACCAGCTGCAAGCCGCTCGCATAGAACAGGGAAATTTTGGAATCTCTCACTAGGGTGGAAATTGATTTGAGGACTATTAGTCACCCCTAGTATGAAAACTAAGGACAGTTCAAAATTACAAAATGATTTTATCATCAGAAATTAGCAGATTCATTCCTCAGCTATTTGTGCAATTTATCGCATACAAGACTTTCCGCTGAACTCAGGTGATAGTCACCTCACAGCCACATGAGAGGGTTTCTGCAAATAATCAGCTGTTTGCAAAAAGTGCCATTTCTCATTGAATATTGAGTTTGCTGCTAATCTGCACGGAAAAATGAATGACTTTTGTCCCGCCATTTCTTACATTACCCATTAGAAAATGGATTCCGTGGCAAGCGGGGTGTGAAGGACTTCCTGACCTAATTTTTCACGATTCTTCTTTTTTGAAAGGTATGGAGTTATCTGAACTACCCAACAAATGAAATCTTAAGGAAAGAAGCAGAAAATAATCAGTCCCTAGCCTCCACTCTGTCCACCATCTCTCACTTACCTTCCTTTCACTAGTTTCAGGTCTTAAGCTGAAACAGCCAAGTGTGATAAAAAAAAAAACTTTAATTCTAAAATAGGAATATAGAAATTACTTCACAAAATTTTGAAAATGAAGCATTCTTCACAATAAAGCAGCAGCAACACCATCACTGCCAACAACAACAACATTGATACTTGGACAATGGTGTTGCATAAGATGTGCAAGTCTTCAATGACAACTTGTATGGTATTAGGTATTAAAAAATGTAGTTTTGTTTCTACTTTATCTGATAGGAACCCCAGAAAAAGATGAAAAGTCAACCAAGGACTCGCTGAAACTAACAAATAGCAGACCTTGTAGTTTTTGATGAAGTATAAAAGGGCACCTGTGGGGGTGTGGGCCTTCACCCGAAAGGGGGGAAAGGGGTGGGGGGGTTAGTAGGTATAAAAGGGCATAGCTATATCCACATATGCCTAAGAATTTCTAAAAAAAAATAGTTCAATGACATTATAGCCTGCAAAAATTCATCTCATCAGCATGAGATATGTGTTAAACAGATACAAAACTGAAACAGGTGCAATGGAATTAAGTCATATAACACAAATGTAACTAAAAGAGAAGAAGAGAATCAAAAGTCTCATGGGTGTGTAAAAAACATAAAATTACCATAGAAGAAGCTCATCACAGTTGTTTACAACTTTCATATTCCTAGATGTCTAGGGCTGTCTTTCTCACACGCCATTAAAAAAAAGTTGTGACCATAAGAACAGAAAACTCTGTTTTATTGAAATTGTGTCATGACAATAAGGTCCTTCAATCAGCATATGCTCAGAAATTGTCAATCATGGATTGTACAATGCCTACTACAAATAACGAAGCTAAGCTACATAAGAGAAAATCAAAAGCAATGGGAAGACTCTATGTAAAAAGCAAAGAGATGCTTCTGGTTGCTTTTGATACGTGTGAAGGAATGCACCACAAACAAATGGCCACCAATGAGGCATCGAATGATTCCTTTCCTTTCCTTTCCTTCCCTTTTCCACAGGACACAAAATTCCTTCATATATGACAATTATAAAGATATAGAAGAAGAGGAAATCTGAAAAGGAAATGGGAAAAAATCTTATGAATTGAGATCAATAATTCGAACAAGTCTACCAGAGATAACACCCAACGATGTGAAACAGTGGCGACAATCACCAGGAGCTGGATTTTCCAGATTGTGAATAGTAATTAAGGTACCACCTCACAAATTTCTTCAGCCCCGTCTGGAGATCCGTAGAGGGTTTGTACCCAAACTCCTTCTGTGCCAGGCTGATGTTGGCATGTGTATAAGGGACATCCCCATTCCTCGGCATTTTGAGCACAACCCGATTTGCCTTTACTTTCAGCAGCCTTTCTAAAATCCCTACCAGCTCGGAAACGGGCACTGGTCGCGTGTTTCCCAAATTGAAGACCCGCAGCTGTGCAGCACCCCGCTTCTTCCCGCCACTTCCAGTGCTCTTCTGGGCTGTGTCGAGTGCCCCCAGGCAACCCTTCACAATATCATCAATGTAGGTGAAATCGCGGGCGACCATCCGATGATTGGGCCCTTCAAAGATCTGAATTTTCTTTCCCTGCAAAATATCCCTGGTGAAGAAGAAGTATGCCATATCTGGGCGGCCCCAGGGGCCATAGACCGTGAAGAACCGCAACCCAGTAATAGAAAGCCCATAAATATGATTGTAGGTGTGGGCAATCTCTTCTCCAGCTTTCTTGGTGGCAGCGTAGAGGCTGGCAGGCTGATCAGTACGGTCGCGTTCTGAGAATGGAACCTTAGAATTCAATCCATAAACAGAGCTGGACGATGCCCAGACAATCGCTGGCTGTGGGTTGGCCGATTTGCAGGCCTCCAACAAACTGACAAGCCCTGCAATGTTGCTATGCACATAAGATGAGGGATTCTGCATCGCATATCGGACACCTGCCTGTGCAGCGAGGTGCATTACATGAGTAAAAGCAACAACATCAAAGAGCTTGTGGAGGAGGGTGCCATCATTGATGTCTCCCTCGACGACGAACACACCAGAGCGCTCAAGTAGGCCCTGGCGGGCGCGCTTGAGGACTGGGTCATAGTAGTCATTAAAATTGTCAAGCCCAAGTACGCCATCTCCGCGCCTCTTGAGCGCAATCGAGACGTGGGTGCCAACAAATCCGCCAGCACCAGTGACGAGAACGGAGAATCCATTGCGAGAGCGGGGCTTGGCAGAGGACCGCACGCGCTTCTCCCACGCAGAGCCTCCCCACGAGGAAGCACGAAGAGAGCGGCGAGATGGGTCCATGGAGGGAGACGGCGGAGTGCGGAAAAAGAAGAGGAAGACGACGAGTAGAAAGACAAGGGACCAAAAGGCGAGCTTGAAAAGAGAGGAATGCCATCGGAGGCGGTGGTGGTGCATGTATGGAGATTTGTCCATCTTGAATTTTCCAGGGCTGGTTGGAATATCGTTCATGTGGGAAATGGTTTTCAGCTGTGACATTTGCAGAAAGGAAAAATACCCAGATTCTGCAAATGGGATTTGGTGGGTGGATTTGAGAGAACTCAAGGAATGGAATCCAATCGAATCGAATGGCTTGAGCGCTTTTCTTCCTGTGTTTTTCTAATTTTGTTTCAGTTGCTTGGTATTTGTGGCATCCTCATTTGGTTTCTAGGAGACGATTCTTTCTCCCATTGCCGTCTGCTTTTGGCTGATTTGATGGTTGTGAAGAGAGAAGAAAGGATGCAGAGAGAAGAAAAAGGCGAGAAGAGAAATGGAAAAGAATAGGAAAGCTGAGTCGAATAAGGTCAATGGCTCTCCTTCAAAATGGTTCGGAATAAAAGAGCAGATTTTTTTCATTTTAATTTAATTTTAGTGAAGAAGAGAAACAAATGTTCGGTCCTGATGCGCAGTCGGAGACTCATCAATCGGTACCTTTATTAATTTATAATGTTATAATTCTTAAATAATTTTCTTTTCATAAATTTATGTAGTTAAAGAAGTTTAACTTATCAAACTTTTAGAATTTCATAATGACATAAAAATGTATAAATTTTACAATTCTTACACAATTTCTCTTGTATACTGTTTCAACATTTTATTTTTTAAAAGGCCAGTCGTCCTGACACGAGCAAAATCGGTTAGGAGATACGGGATGAATTGAAATTCTCATTTTATCCTTATCGATGTAGTACTTATCAAGCATTAGTGTACCAATAACACGCCATATACATGCAGATTGGCGTGTTATCGTACACCGATACTTGATTAACGGTGTACCGCTAGAGTAAAATGGGAATTTCACTCTATCCCGTGTCTCTTAACAAATTTTACCCATGTGAAAATGGGCATCCTAAAAAAAATCACATATTTATCAATGTATAGTCAATTAAATAGTTTATTTAAAAATTTAATCATATTTAGTAGCTAAAGAATAGATTGAAAAATAGAAAAGCCTGTATGAAATTCAAAAAGCAAAGTTTCATTCATTAAAAAAAAATCAATTTAAAATATGAATTTAACAAGCAAGTTTGATTCATCGATATGGCTATAAATAACTGGAATTCAATAAAAATATATTATATAGTGATGAACAATTTAAATATTTGAAAGATAATTGTATCTTGATATTCATGCTATGTCATACTTCTGCCCTTATATTTAAATGTAATTTTAGAAAAAAAAAATAGTTATACATATTTTTTTAAGACCAAGATATCCCAGCGTTCCACATGGAAATTTCTTGGGACATTTGTAAACCCCCAATCCGCACACACTTAGTATAGAACTAAGGGAAATTGACATTTTTGTTGAAGGGTTTGATCTCAAGACCTTTCACAAAGAAGAGAAGATTGGGAATTGACCATTAAGCTAATTCTCTAGGATTAAATAATTATGCATATTGGAATAAATGTATGATTCTAATGACAAAAATATAGTGTTAGGATAGGTTAACGAGAATATCATCATTATCATGTAAGTTGTTTATCATATCAATCTAAGATTTATTTTTATATTCGAATTCGACAAATTATTTTCGTGGACTAACTATTCTATCCGACTTTTTGAAATTTGATTCAAAAGAAGATAAGGATCATAAATGATTTTTACGTATTTAAAATAATAATATAATGTCCACCATATCTACCACTTATTTAGATAAAAAAAATTAAATAATAATAGACACAACTTACCGTTTGACATTATTGATAATTACTATATATACACCTAAATATATATGGGAGATGACAAAGACACTAATATTGTTTTGAATTTTTTATTACAAGATATATCAATTTTTTTCATTACTTAAGATATGAAAAGTGTGAAAATATATGAATGTTGCTCGGAAGAACAGAATTATCTTTAATTAAATTTAATGTATATTGAAAGAGGGTATTAGAATTTGGACGGTGGAGATTGGATTAGAGTGTAACCTGTCCATCTAGCTAGCTAATTTGAATCACTTAAAATCTTGTTAATTGCCACTAATAATACATACAAAACCGAATTAAATGGAGTAGTGATAAGTGGTGGTAGGCCTTAATTTCTGGATTAGTTGGTTTGTGATGTTGGCCTTTAAAGATTTACTTATCTTGGAATTTGAAGTGGCACAGATCCCCTAAAATCAAAAGGGTTCTAAGTAGAGGAAGATTTTAGGAGTCCTTTTTTTACTGGTATATTAAGGACTTTAATTGTATGGAAATCCTAAGCCGTGGTCTACACCGCCTATACCCTGAACCGGTCCTGGGTCTCTATTTCATTGCACAAGTTTTTGTTTCAGAGAAGTTGATCAGAGAAGTTGATCACCTGCTATTTCAATTTCAATACGTCAATATTTTTGAATTTATTAGAAATTAATTAAAATACTTCAATCTTTATATAATGATAAAAACATCAATTATAAAAAAAAAAAATCATTTCTTGCATTACAAGCTCACTAAGAGTACATTTATCTTTTATCTAAAGAAAGAGAAAAAACATGTCTCCTTTTATTTTATTTTATTTAAAAAAAAAGTTGTGTCACAATCAATCTTTTAAAAAATTAATTTAAAACCGTCTAGATGACATTAATCATTTAACGCAGACTTAAGAAAGAGTTTCTAATTAAAAAATGAGATTAACTTATATTAAGATCAAAGGATATATGTTTGCAAAGACAATTTTACGTGCAAATGAGGCTAAGGTGGAGCCATAGTTATCAGGATTGGCTTAGACTCCATAGTTATCAGGATTGGCTTAGACTAAAGGTTTTAGACTCGTCTCTTCTCTTCTTGTACTGATCTAATACACTCTAGGCTTGAGAGTGGTTTTGAGTATGAAAAGTAGGGTTGAGTCAGATGGGTTGGACAACATTTTAATAAATTCAATTTTATTTATATAAAAAATTATTGAGTTTGACCCATCTCAATCTAAGTTGAGTTGGTCTGAATTGCTCAACCTGACCCAACCATTTTATCCCAAATTTTGAGAAAAAATCAACATATTTTTTATATTTTCTAAAACTCGAGTCCAATCAAGTGGATTTTAAATTTCTGAATCCAATCTAACTCAAATTCCATACAAGTTTTTTTCTAACTTGAGCCAACTTTAAATTTACAAATATATAACTCAATCCACTAATTTCTCAAGTTGGATCATCCAGGTCAGCCCAAATTTCACCCTTAGGTATGGATCACTTATACATTGTGCATCAATTGATGTGCATTGAATTTTCAAAGAACCCATAGACCATGATCATGTACTACAATACACCTAAGACCATCAAATCTTAATATTTCCAGATCTCTTGATGACAAAAATCTTAGGCAATCCTAAGAATACAAAAGAATCTATAAAAAGAGAAAAAAAAAAAGGGATGCTTAATAATGGTCAACCAAACCTATCTAATCGTTAATTACAGTGCTTGGGGATCGAAATTAGGGTTTTGGAAATACAATAATTTAGCACTAAACTTACGAACCAAGTTTTCTAGGGTTAGAGGTACTGGGTCAAGTGTCAACTCTGAGTAGACTTGCAGTTACAATGTTACATGAATATATGAAATGGGTGTTTGTGATTTTTGTTTTCTTCAACTCCTAATTGATTAATTAATTAGTAATTAATGAATTAATGGAGTAATTAATGGATGAGATGAAGGATTTATCTCATTCTTATTCCTCCTCGTTTTTGGTATCTGTCGATTCCATCGAAGGTGACAACAAAGAGAAGGTATTGAATTACTTAATTTAGTGGTAATGAACAATGAAGTTGTCGAGTCTCCATTCTCAAATCACAATCTACAGCTACATTTATTCATTCCAACGCTGCTTAGAATGAAAGCAAATGTTAAAAAAAAATCTAACCAACCGCTTCTCACTTCTCATTCATTTCATTTCTGCCATTGCCGCTGCTAAGTTTCTCTACAAGACTGCAACTGATGAAGGTTTTATTTTAGAATAGAACATTTCCATCTTATCCTTAAATACCATTAATAATTTACAGTTTATTGGTAAAACTTCACTTGGCCAACAGTCGCTCTCAGGAGGCTCCATGTGGGACCCACATTGGCCTTGGGTTAAAACTTTGGTTTTGGACCAAAGTGGACAATATGATGCTCGGAATTCGTTCCTCATCATATACTTCTTACCTATGTACTTCACAAGAAACTCCTTCATCATGCAGATTGTGTAACAAATACCAAATAGTTAACAAATGCAAGTATCCAAATGTGCCCTTAAGAAGTCACTGGATGTACAGGGCCAATGAGATAAAGTTCCCAGAAATAGAAAGGCGAGTCCTGATCCTCTAAAAGTTTACTTCTATATAGCAGTATTCCGCGGTTTTTCATCCGTAAATTAAAAAAAAAAAAAATTATGTTTCTTTTGTAAAATATATTGTTAAATATTGATGGCCAAGTTAGGCGAAGGATGGACCGGTAGTGGATGATCATCATAAATCTTAAACCAAATGTCTCTTACTTTATCTCTGATTCTTTTATGATTCTTGAATGAATTCTCTGACTTATTGAATGACAAGCTTCATGACTAATTATCTCATATTACATACAAAAGGAAGTTGTTGTGATTTATCGAGGCATTTATTTTGTCTTTTGTGTTCTTTGTAAAATAAATTTATCTTTTTTTCTTTACTATTTCTTCATATTTTTTCGTGAAAAGGGTTTTTTTTTTTTATCTTTATCAATAAATTTAGACGATTTTTATATTTACTTTAACTTGCAATTAGCTTTTAATCTTTTCAAGTATTTACTAGACAGGTCATTTTGAAATTCACTCACAAAAATACACATTGATAAGTACGTTTGAACGTACAAAAGAAATGCCCGCCCATAAATCTATATTATGTTATAATTAATTTACCTTTTCTCTCCATTTTAATACAATTTGGAATTTTTATAATCATAAATTTTTAAAAATTAGTTTTTTTTTACAATATTCTTTTTTAAATTAGAATGTAAGCATTGTGACTTAGACCCGAAGTCATGGCATCTCCACTGAGTGAATACTACGCTTTCTTAAAATCATTAATGTGACATTTAGTTTATAAAACAACTCAATTTCGGCTTTACATCTCCATTCATTCGTTCAGACGAAGTAAGATAAGGAACTGGATTTTTCAATTTTATTATTTTATAATAATTTTGTTGTAATTATAAAATTGTCATTCCAACTTAATATACAATCATTAATTTGGCATCAGAGTTTAAATATCGACTTTTACTATACGTATTGGTCAAATATATATAGATATGGACTTTATGAAATGTTTTGACTAAAATATATATATATATATATATATATATATATTTTATATTACTGATTCATTCATGTATCATCGAGATATGCACTATCAATATATTTTTATATTTTTTCAACAAATAAGACCATAAATGACTAATGTCATTCATATGATATATATCATCATATACACCGATATTTAACTATATCAGTTCCAGGCTGATATTTAGAACCCTGGTTAACAAACTCGCTCATAGTGTAAATAATAAAAAATTCCATTTTCTTATGATAAAAACTTTTTAAAATTTTTTACTCGACAACTCAACTGAGCCATCTCAACTCAAGTTGCTTAGATTTTGAGCAGAGTGGGAGTGGTTGGGAATTGCCCCAACTCAGTCCTGAATTTCTTATCATGGTTGAACAACCTGAAAAAAGATTGAAGGCAACATATTTAATTAAAATAACAAAAAATATTGTTTTTTATATATAGCATTATATAGATAAATGGGCTCCATCATCTTTAATGTATACTTATATGAGTATTTTACAATAAAACTTAGGATAAAAATAATTTCGACACACTGATTTCATGTAATATTTTCAAAATAGATACATGGCACATAATCGTCAATTCCAAATGAAGAGGTACCATGTAAACTACATCTAAAATCTCTTGCCTGTGACAAAGGACCATAAATATACCATGTGGATAAAAATATCATAAAGTTTTTTGAAAACTCCCTTCTTTGTCCAATTTTAATATATATATATATATATATATAATTTTCATCTATCACTTTTCAAAATTAAAGTTAAATATGGTTTTTAGCTCCATCCAAATATAAGAAACTAAAATACAGATCACGGGTTCGAGTCCCCATGGCCTAATCTTGGTGTGCCTTAGGGGTAGGGGTCCGCCCGTAGAGTTTTTACGTTGGGTATCCCACGATTTTCTACACATAAATTCAAAAAAAAAAAATTCGAAATTCAGTCATATATAGAATTTTTAGTTATCCAGTATAAGGACACAAAATCAATGATTGTAATTGATAAAT
This sequence comes from Chimonanthus praecox, assembly GCA_022113865.1. Taxonomy (NCBI): domain Eukaryota; kingdom Viridiplantae; phylum Streptophyta; class Magnoliopsida; order Laurales; family Calycanthaceae; genus Chimonanthus; species Chimonanthus praecox. Next base: position 22,803,896 of record CM039094.1, on the reverse strand, counting down.
CAAATGACTAGGAATGGTACATGCCCTTAAATTTTTGTATTTTAACAAATCTGGAGGTCTATTGTTAATTTATTTGGTTTAATGAAGTTTAAAGTCATACTTAATTGTAATTTTTGAAAATGATATATTATAATCCGTGGTACGTTAAATTGGGATGAAGAAAACCCTTTTAGGAGAATTGAAGTTTTAAAAGAGTTTTTGGCCCCATAAAAATAAGTAAATTAGAAGGGCAGCTAATTTTTTGTAATTTAGTAAATTTGGAGTTTTAATTTTATTTTGTACGGTAAAATGTAGTATACAAGCATTCTCAACTACAAATTTGAAAAGATACATATAACTATGTAACATGTATTAAATTTCTATAAAGAGGGCTTCTTCAAAAAACTTTTGAAAAATTGAGTTTGTTTATAATATAGAAAAACTATACAGTAAAAAGATTGATACTTCTTTTCAATTTTTTTTTTTTTCAAACAACTTAACAACAGATTATAACATTTCTTGATCATAATGCTTAATTTCTTCACTTCTCACCTCCTTGTCATGAAGTTTTTGAGAAGAGATAGATGAACAAACCTTCTTCTAGCTTGCTTTTGCCAAGAACACTGTTCAAGAGGTGATCAATCATGGGCCAAGCATACCATGATTGATTGGATTGCTAAAGATGGGGTTATCAATGGCTCAGAGCCAATTGCATCTGAAAATCAGGAGTTGAGATATCGGCTGATAATAAATGAAGAAATATCATTCGCATAAATTAAAACAATAATATTAGAGACCTAATCAAAATGCCAAGGGCTTAACAACTGCTAAAATGCATGACATAAGGCATTTCATTTTTATTCATCAATGAATCCCAACAAATTTATAAATTGGCCTATATCAAAAGCAAATGAGATTCAAACATATTCATTCATGTAATTTGCCTTAAGAGAGTTCAAGTGATGCCACATCATTATCATTAAATACATATATAGATGCTCTGTTCTGTATAATATCTATGGATCATGATTCTCTCCTCTTATTGTAATATCAAACATACAATTCTGGGTCGCTTAATCTTGGTGATGGGATGGCAAGGAGTGGCTTTGCTTTCTTTAGAATGATCCCATCTTCCTCTTCAAAATCTAGTGTAGTTCGCTCCGGCAATTGCCATTCAAATGAATGCAATAATGTAGCTAGCACATACATGAGCATCTTCTCAGCCATGGGTAGCCCTGCACATATCCTCCGGCCCGACCCGAACGGAAAATAATGGTGATCGTTACCGTTGTAATCCCATTTTCCCTTGTCACCCAAGAATCTCTCAGGCCGGAACTCTAACGGGTTCTCCCAGACTCCCGGGTCGGTCTGTATTGCCCACAGATTGACCATGGCCGTAGCACCCTTGGGGAAGAAGTAGCCGCCGACGGTGCACGACTTGCTTGGGCTCCGAGGAAGCATGAGTGGCGTCGCAGGATGGAGACGCAGGATCTCTTTTACAATTGCATCTAAATAATGTAATTTAGGCAAATGTGACTCTTCTACTACATTGTTCATCCCAACCACTTGGTCTAGTTCTTCTTGGGCTCTTGTCATTGCCTCAGAATGCAGAATCATCTCAGCCATTGCCCACTCCATTGTGACCCATGTTGTCTCAGTCCCCGCCAGAATAATGTCCTATTTTAACAAAATTTTATCGATAATTCTAAGAATGGTTCAATATTCTTAACCAAGAAAAGCACGCATCAAGAATTCAAGTAAAAATATCTGATTAAGAGACTCTTGTTTAACACTTCAAGGCCATTAAAAATATCTGATTTTGTTTAGTATACGTGCCAACAAGATAGTAATTATGAATCTAAAACCTAAGCACTATTCAAAACAAAAATAAATATAGAGGGTACAACCAGCTATGAAATTTGGGTGGGTTGGATTAATAACTCGTATCAAAAGTTTTTTATCCCGACTCGAATTAATGGTTCAAATTGTTCAACTCAACCGACTCTACTTCTTGGCCTCATTCAACTTGAATTACTGGCCCAGCCTGATCCGAGCTACTGGCCCCACAATCTGATCCAGTTTTTAGCTTAAATTTGTTTGAAAAAAAATCCAATTGCAGATTTTTGATATTTTTTGAAACTCAGATTAGATTCAGTTAATTCGAATCAACTGATTATAAATTTTTGACTTCATCATGACTCAAGTTTCATACCATTTTTTTTCTAATTCAACTCTAAATTTAAAAGTACATAAACCAGCCTACTTATTTTCAGATAAGATCATTTGACTCAGATTAAAATCCGACCCAAGTTTCACCCCTGGTACAACAGAGGAAGTAACTTCTTACCATGAACAGAGCCTTGATATGGGTTGTTGTCAAGGGCATCTTAGGGTCACCTCGGTCCTTAATCCGCAAAAGAAGTTGTAAGAAATCCTCGCTTTCTTTGCCGCCGCCGCCTCCCCCTCCTTCTCTAGCCTCTCTCCGCCGTCCATCTATGATGGCGTCCAAGATCTTGTCCACCCACAACATGTATCTCTTCAACTGTCGAGTCACTCCTTGAATGTCAAACCAGGCTAGAGCCGGGAAGAAATCCGAAACATTCGGTTTTCCGATCAGGTCAATCATTTTTCCCACCAATTGCTGAAATTCAACACCAGTTGAACTTCTCCCCTCCTCCTCCTCCTCCCCCTTGAGAGTGTCACCCCATAACATGCTTGATGTCACGTTGAATGTGGTTTCAAGAGTAAGCTCTCCTATGTTAATGGGTGCACCCATCCTGGTATGTATGTTACTGACCATCCGACGAACCTCTCGTCGGCGAAGACCCGAGCAAGCGTCGAGACACCGGTTACTCATCATCTCCCCTACAAATACCTTGCGAAGCATACGCCACTGAGGGCCATAAGGAGCCCACCCCATGTCCATACCTCCATATGATGTCACTAGCCCTGAAGCTGGGACATCACGGTTGGCAAAGGTTATGTCTTGATCTCTTAACACCTCCTTCGCCGTCGAAGCCGAGTTCAATACGATACAGAGCTTGTTTCCCAGTTGAAGTTTTATAATTGGGCCATAGGAATTGGCCAATTTAGCAAAGTAGCGGTGGAGATGTGGCTGGAGAAATGGGAGGTTTCCGATAAATGGCAGGCCTCTTGGCCCCGGTGGCAGTGGTGGTGATCCATTTTTTCTTCTTTTGATCAGCCGTAGAAACCATGTAATCGCCAATACCACTGCAGAGAACGTGAAGACTGCACTAGCTAATTCGTCCATCTGATGACTCCTTTCCCACCGCTTCAGGAAAGCATGATCTTCTTCCATTAATCTAATGACCAACAGATGGAACGTTCAAACTTCAAAGAATCTTAACACTATTAAGCTTGTCATCAATGGATTCTGTTTTTTGCTGATGGATTTGACTTTAGTGTCACTTCCTTTGGCCTCTTCCTAATTTTCCAAAAGAAGAACCGACATGAAATTAAAGTCTTAAAGTAACTTAGTAAAACTTTAGATATCTTATCGAATAAAATTCTACTATTTCTACCCACGGATCAACTCACTATTTCCAAAGTACACAATATCAAATTATGGGAGTTTGAACTTTCACCTTTATACTTTGGCAATTTTATACTTTGGCTGCTTTTGGATGGGGGTAAGAGGGGGTAAAATCTCCGTTCCCCTTGTTACCCCCATTTAGTAACAAAGGGAGAAGGAGAAAATTTAAATTTTTACCTCTTTTGTTTCCCTTTTGAATATTCCCATGAGGCAAGGGGTATTCAAGAATGAATACCCCTCATTACCCTCCTTTTAGCTCATCAGAATTTTTTTTTTATATTTTTTTTATTTATTTATTTTGATGAGTACTTGACTTTTATTTTTTTTTAAAACACTCCATTATTTCCATTTGATAAATTTCATATCACCAAATAACAAATTATATTTTTTTATGAAGAGACATGAAGAATTTTTTTATTCATTTATTAAAATTTAAAATAATAATAGTGGTTTTTTATTTATTTTTAATTTTTTAAGGAAATCTTTCTCCTATTTATCCTGTGCCTTCCTCTATTTTTCAATTATATATTATATAATTTTCTGAAACGTATTTATCAAAATGTTCTATTTTTGAGGGGTGATTCTGTCGAAATTTCGATAGGGACTCAAAACTCTCAAAATTTTGAGATTCATGATAGTCTCTTTAAGGGTAATTAACAATTTATTCTGTTAGAAGATTACTTAAAATGTGTCAACATTTTCAACGTGATGCATTTGGGTGAGGGGTAAATTTTTACATGGGTTACCCTTGAGTAGGGGTAAACTGACATATTAACAATTTTATGAGAATTAATAATTTTATTAAATCTATATAATATAAAAATAAATTTTTTGCAACATTTTCAACGTGATGCATTTGTGTGAGGGGTAAATTTTTAAAGGAGTTATCCTTGAGTAAGGGTAATTGTAAGTAGGGGTAAACTGACATATTAACAATTCTTTGAGAATTGATAATTTTATTAAAACTATATAATATAAAAATAAAATTTCTGCAATATTTTCAACGTGATGCATTTTAGTGAGGGGTAAATTTTTACAGGGGTTACCCTTGAGTATAGGTAATTGTACGTAGGGGTAAACTGACATATTAACAATTTTATGAGAATTAATAATTTTATTAAATCTATATAATATAAAAATAAATTTCTGCAACATTTTCAACGTGATGCATTTGGGTGAGGGGTAAATTTTTACAAGTGTTACCCTTCAGTAGGGGTAATTGTACGTAGGGATAAACTGACATATTAACAATTTTATGAGAATTAATAATTTTATTAAATCTATATAATATAAAAATAAAATTTCTGTAACATTTTCAAAGTGATGCATTTGGGTGAGGGGTAAATTTTTATACGGGTTACCCTGGAATAGGGGTAAACTGACATATTAACAATTTTATGAGAATTAATATTTTTATTAAATTCATATAATATAAAAAATAATTTTTATAATTTTTATGAAGAGATATGTTGATATTTTTTATTTATTTATTGGGATTTAAAATAGTAATATAAAAAAATATTTATTTATTTTTTTAATATTAGAATGCAATTGTTCATTTTAAATTATAATTATGAAAAATAATTTATAAAAATTAGATAATATTATTATAAGTTATATTATTAGAATTTATTTCATGAATATTATTTAATAATTATATTTTATAAAAAAAATATATATATATATAATTAATATATCAGGTTACCCTTACTTGTAATTACCAAACAAGATTTTTTACTCTTAGAGTAAGGTTTTACTTTACCACTGCAATTACCAAAAAAGATAAGGGTAATCCCACTTCAAGGGTCACCCCTACTCAAGAGTGACTCATATTTAGGAGTAACCCCTATAAAAGTTACCCCCCATCCAAATGCAGCCTTTATATTTTCTGAAGTGGAAGGCAATCACTTAAACTATTAGAGTAAAATAAGTAGAATTGATAGGAAACACTCTATTGATAAAGTAAAAAGAATTGAGTGAGGAATTTATCGGACCACTTCTGCTTTTATAAGTGCTCTTATTAACAATAAATATCAACTCTAAATCAATCAAAATATTTTCATTTTTCTTATTTATTTTAATTATTAATTTTACTTTATCATAATAAAATAAACGATAAATTAAGAATATTATAATTTAATTTCATCACGAATCCATCATGTTGTATGATTAATAATTATTCATTTTCCATATATTTTTCTTTTCGAGTTCATAAAAATTGAGAAGATTTAATTTGAACGGATCTAAGTTTTAATAATTAGATTAACAATTGTGGGTTTAACTTACAAGAGACTTACAAATGATTTTATATATTTTTTGAATTAATCTGAACTTCGATATGGAATAAATATATTTATATTATCAAAACATTAAATAATTTAACAAGTAATTTTTTTAAAGAAACAAGTAAAAAATAGTGTGGTTTTGATCAGGGCCTAACGCCGCCTAAGGTCTTTGGACAGAAAAGGTTCCTACGTATTTAAAATCTTTAATATACTTAGTCACAGAAGGCTTCTAAAATCTTTCTCTCGATGCGACACTCACATTTTAGAGATTGAGAGCCGGCTCTGGTTTTGATGCCGTCACTTACCGAAAAAAAGATTGGATAAGAATCTAAGAAAATAAGAGGCCTTCTTATCTGGAAATTTTGTATGAGATAAGGACTTTCCAGTTTTCAGTCTCCCACCGGAAAATATTCTCTGCCTAAACACATGTCATTCATTAAGTTTGGAATCTTTGATTTTAGGAGTTACGGGGTGTTAGATTCGAGATCCTATAATTTTACCTGGTGTGCAATGGTTATCACCTATGAAAGTTTTACGCAGGATTTGTCGTGTAAATTCAAATTAAAATAATTGAAAAAAAAAATGAAGAAATCTAGTAGAAAAACAAGAGAATCACTCAAGGGAAAGTGATTGATGTCAAACGCGTCTTTTAGGGCATCAAGAGTTTACAATTTTATAATTTTTTAGTATTTTTAATTCACGTAACACCTTATTTTTATAAAGATCAGTTTTTACTATTTTATTTTATAAAATAATACTATTAAATTAATTTTAAAAAGAATATTTATTATTTAATCAAAAATAATATAAGAGAATGCCCTTTCATCACTCATACGAAATGAAAGTTTCTCATATTTTTTCTAAAGAAATGGTATCAGCTTGTTAGATGGAGTGCAATATATAAAAAATGAATTTTGTTTTTATAATCTTTAGTATTTCTACTTGATAGTTTAGTCAGTACCCATTAATATGGATGAGTATGTGATTCAATAAAAAATTGATAGTTGATAATATTATTCACAGTTTAAATGTTTTTAAAATTGATATAGTTAAATATTGGTGTATTGGCATTATAGTCATATCAGTCACTGATATACAATTGTAATGGCTAAATATCTATATATATATATATACCGTCTCATTGATATCTCAGTAGTCCAGTATGATATATAATTGAATTAGTCATATAAGACACGTATAGGCAAAAATGTCTAGAAGAGCTAAAAATGATATTTATCAGCATATTTGGATTTCTATTATTATCATTTTTTTTTAACAGTAAAGAAGAAGAGTATATTAAGAAGAAGTAGATACAAAACAAGAAAAGGTACAAAAAGGTCTAAGAGACTTAGGCCAAAAGAAAAAGGAAAAATAACAATACACAAACCACCAGATATACAAAGAAAACCCGCTTCAACAAAATAACTAATCTCCAAGTAAGGTGAAGACCCCACGAGTCGCATCATCTACGTCATTCTTCGCAAAGTAGTCTTCCACACCATTAGCAGAGCGATTGATCTGGATAAAAGACACCTCCATACCGGGGTTAACTCCTTAATCTCTCTAACCAGAGTAATTAATCTCCAAGGAAGACGCTTCAAGCCCTCAACCCATTTAATTGCATTGGAAGAGTCACTCTTAATCACTAATTTCCCGCTCCACCCAAAATCGACTCCTATAGACAGGGCTCTCCTAATGCTAAGAAGTTCAGTATCATTAAACTCCATTATCCCACAGATTCAGAAAACATCAATCGCGTGGACTCAAAAAACACCAATCATTACTTCAAAAATTGTATACAATAATATTTTATTTCTAAATATTAACATGAAAATATGAGCCAGACCCTTTAAATTCACTATTTTAATCATAATTTTTTTTCTATTTTTGATATATTTTGCATAAATTTTCTTCATTTTTAAATAATAATATGATATGATAAAGTTAGACCAAATCATTCCAAATTAGCAAATTCAATCTTTATATATATTTTCTTACTGTCAGAATTTTTACATGATATTTCGACCCTGGTCTGGCGCCCTCGATTTCTGGGCCTGGGCTCCTCCCAATTTGATGCTGTGGGCAGTTCTCTGTTGGGCTTGTTGGTAGACTCTGTGGGCTTTATGGCTTTGCTCGGGCCGTGGGCTTTTTACTTTTTGTTGGGCTTTGGTACCCCTGTTCTTTCTTGTATTTCCTTGGGGAGTTCCCCTGTCTTAGAATAAACTCTTACCATCCATTCAAACAAAACTATGAGAGAAGATCAACGGTTTAGATGAATGTGGTGGATGATGTGAACAAACTAATAATGATAGCTCAAAATTTAGAAATTCCTGAAAAACTTCATATATGAATTATTATGAACAGTTTGCCCCATCATGGAGAGTGATTTCCATCAACCTTAGGCTTGATTTGAAGGTTTAACTCTACAAGACCTACACCTACACACAAAGCTTGAATTTTAGCAAAAACATATGAAAAAATGATTAAGTATCTAATCTTTTGTTAGCCATGTGCACCTCTTCTCATCGACTTCGGGTTTGGATGACACTATATCTACTCTCATTTTTTCTCAGAGGGTCCTATTGTTTTTTATTCACCATAGGCATGGTCTACATCACTCTTCTTATGCGAGGATATGGTGTCTCTCATTTCTTGTTGTGTTGTCAAAAATTGGTCCCACCATGTCTATGTGTGCACTATCAAGACCCTTATTAATCTTTTTGACCCTGGTCGCCCAAAGATCGTTTGCTCAGGCAATTTTGACATTGAGAAGCTTTCTGACCACCATTCATACGACAACTCTGGTATCTTCCTTCAAGCCTTGCCTAATATTTAGTTTGGGTCTAACTGTTTTGTTCTTTTGATTGCTTTGCCTGATTGTTGGCTGTTTTTTGATATGTGTCGTTCGGCCTTATTCTTTTTTTAGCCGCTAATTATAGCTACTCTCTACCTGGCCTAGGATGATGCTTTTATGTATATTTGAGCTTTGGGCTTTATTTGAATGAAATATTAACCCATCATTAAAAAAAAAATTGAAAATTTAATAAAAGAAAAACAATTAAACATAAAGGTCAAAAGCCCCAATTTCGAAAGATTGGACAAAATTTACATGATAGTTGTATGTCATATGCTCAGGCATGAGTCTAACATGTTTTAGTTAAAAACAATTATTTTCTTAGAGTATCAAACATTCAAGCACTAAAAATTTTATACAAATAAAGTATGTCTTAAATATTTGAAATATGTTCAAAACATTTAGAAAATAAAAAATGAGTATGAATAAAACAATTTCAAAAGATATTAAAGGAACACACTATATAGTATATACTGGCATACATTCTAGCTGAAAAGTCTAAGTTCTTTTATGAGTTGTGTTAGATGGTGGTTCTCATTTGACCATCACAAAAATTTCTTCTATCTTTTGGTCTAAGTCTCTCAGGCTTTTTAGTGTCTTATTCTTGTTTTATAAATGCCTCTTATAAATATAATCTTCTTCTTTACTGTTAAAAAAAAAAAATTAGATAGATTAGCACGAGCGTTGTCATAGTATAAAAAATGAGGCATGTTGAATTATGTCAATCTTTGATTTTTCTAATAAATTAAAAAAACCATTGGATAAATATTTTGACCTACATGATTACTCCAATATTGGGATGCATCAAATAGAAATTAAAAAAAAAAAATGAATCTAAATTTTAAAAAGAAAAAATAATAATTTTAATAACATTAACTTATCATAAAAATAAGATTTACTTATCATAAATTGAGTCCTACATGAAGCCCTTGTGCCCGGTGCACCAAAAATGCTCGTGCATTTTGTGAATTTACACCATCAACAAATCAACATATGTAACTCAAGAAGCACGAGTCATAAGTTCGATTCTTAATACCGCTACAAAGGGCCACTCTCTTTAGAGTTACCCAGTGTATGCATCTACATAAGCTTTCACGTGTCCCAACCATTAGTCCGTGCTCCAAAAAGTCTAAACACCTTGGTCATAAATAAAAACAAATCATGGGGCATCTTGGATTCTCTAGATTCTACTACAAATAAAAGGAATCCTAAATAAATGCTCAAATATTATTGTCACACCAAGCATAAGACTAGTCATTAAATGACAGCATCAAATATTCGACTACATTCATGTGTCATCAAAGCAAGCTAATGTAAACCAAAAACTTACATATCTATGTTCTACCATATATAAGATTGAGCACTTCTTCCATTTTTGCCATAACATCAAACATATAGTTGTCGATTTTGTAATCTAGGTGCGGGGATGGCGAAAAGGGGCTTCGCCTTCTTTAGAGCGATGCTCAATTCCTCTGTAAGATCAACCGTAGTCTGCTCAGGCAAACGCCATTCAAACGAATGCAATAGTGTAGCCAGCACATACATTAGCATCTTCTCCGCCACCGGCAATCCTGCACATATTCTCCGGCCGGACCCAAATGGAAAATAACGATAATCATTACCATTATAATCCCATTTTTCATTTTCATTCAAGAACCTCTCCGGTTGAAACTCTAAGGGGTTGTTCCAAGCTTCTGGTGATCTCTGTATTGCCCATACATTGACCAGGACCTTGCTGCCCTTGGGCACCAAATAACCACCGACATTGCATGATTGACTTGGGCTTCGGGGAAGCAAGAGTGGGCCGACTGGCCACAGACGGTGCACCTCTTTCAAAATTGCATCCAAATACTGTAGTTTGGGCAAATTTGACTCTTCTACTGTATTGTTTATCCCAACTACTTGATCTAGTTCTTCTTGGGCTTTTATCATCACCTCAGGATGCAGCAGCATCTCCGCCATTGCCCACTCGATTGTCGCCGATGTTGTTACTGTCCCCGCCAAAAGAATGTCCTGTTAACAATGTACGCTTCATTATTTGACTTGGTAAAATCTGACTTGATTTGATCTTGGAATAACTCGTTTTGATGAATAACCCAATTCGACAGGGTTTTATCCAAATCCGTTTATAAATGGATAGAGCCGATTTAAATATTAAAATAAATCGGTAGATCCAACTAACTCATTAAAAAAGTCTTACCCATATGTTATGTACATCCACGTGAGGGCTAGTCTTGATACATGTCTTATTAAAAAAGTCTTCTCAATATGATTAATGAGTAAACTCGACTCAAATCCAAAATTGATTTGAACCAAATTAACAAGTTTAATAAGACTTAGAAATAGACCCAACCCGACCTGACTATATCGTTTCAAATTGCCAGTAGTCACACACCATAGAAAGTAAAACTATATGACATTCATAATGCTAATCTGAGTACCCATTGCTAGTACTCAATGCATGGCATATTGCAAAATCAGATTTGTCTAATAATCATAATACTTTGTCTAAATTCCATATGGCAAGGATAGTACCTTCGGCATTAATTATAAGATGTAGCAAAAGTTAGAAAAATGCTTTCCTTGATGACAATACCATTTTCAACAGAAAGAGTATTGTGTTACAATTGAAATATGACTGGGCATAGCAGATAATGGGGATTCTTCAAGGGCCTGAATGGAAACTCCTATGAATTAAAATTAAAAAAAAAAAAAGGAAAATTGAGAAGTTTATGAAATCTCAAATAGTTGTAAGAGTTCAGATTAGTTGCCTTCCTACTAATACATGCATCAAATTATGTTATACTTTTTACATGACTACAATATACAAGCCCATACTATCTTTCAATACCAAAATGTTTAGATATAGCAAAAAGAATATCTACAATTGAGAATGCTAGTGCATTGAGATAATTATGTTGTACACAATCATGATCATATGAAGTTATTTAGGGACTTGTCACGGGATAAGGTCCCACATCGAAAATCATCGGGGATGACCTAGGTTTAAAAGCAAAAGGGACACTGATCTTAAAATGACTGGTCATTTTGATAGTCAAATTGACCCCGTGACAATTTGACATCAGAGCAAACCCTCATACTTCTGTGTGGAACCAGAACTCCCTCTAAGTGTGGACCCCAAAAAAAATGATGTGGGTCTCCTAGCAATGAAGGTTGATGTGTACTGGTTGAGGGCAGATTGGACCAAACCTTGAATGAAACTAAGGCAAGAATATTTCAAGGGTGTTGTACTGGTTGAGGGCAAAGCCCGGCCTTCGAGAAAGGTCAAGAATATACCGAGGATGCTATAGCCACGTTGGCCCTACACAAGGGTTATGAAAGACTGCTTACCACTATCAAAGCCTTGACGTGGGTTGTTGTCAAAGGTGTCTTGGGGTCTGCTTCGTCCCTAATCTGCAAAAGAAGCTCTAGAAAATCTCTGCTTTCTTCTCCAATGCCTCTCGCTCCTCTTGTCTCTCTCTCTCTCTCTCGTCCATCCATGATGGTGTCCAAGGTTTGGTCAACCCACGACAAGTATCTCTTCATTCGTCGTGCCAAGCCTTGTATGTCAAATCGGCCAAGAGCTAGATCAGAAATGTAGGGTTTTGAGAGAAGTTCATTCATTTTTGCCACCACATTCTGAAATTCAACTCCAATCCTACTGCTCTCCTTCCCCATCAATGCATCACCCCATAACATGCTTGTTGTCACATTAAATGTGGTTACAAATGTCTGTTCTCCTACGTCGACAGGCGAACCGATCTTGCCATGCATGTCCCTCACCATTCGGCGAACCTCCCGTCGACGGAGGCCCGAGCAAGCGTCGAGACACTTGTTACTCATCATATCCCGTACAAATATCTTGCGAAGCATACGCCACTGAGAACCATAGGGAGCGCACCCAAGGTCCAGGCCACCATACGATGACACTTGCGCTACCGCCGGGATGTCGTGGTCGGCGAAGGTTGTGTCTTGATCTTTAAGAACCTCCTTTGCTAGTGAAGGTGAGCTCACTACGACACATAACTTGTCGCCAAGTCGGAGTTTTATGATCGGACCATAGACCTTAGCTAATTTGGCAAAATGGCGGTGGGGATTGGGCTCGAGAGAGAGGAGGTTCCCAAGCAGCGGCAAGCCTCTTGGCCCCGGCGGTAGTGGTGGTGGCGCATTTCTTGATCCCTTTGCTGCCCATAACAACCATGAAATTGCAATTATTACTGCAAAGAAGGTAAGGGCTGCAGTTGGTAATTCATCCATCTGATGATTTCCTTGCCACCATGATTTTACTACCCATGCACAAGAAATCATACCCATGATTTTATTACAAGGATTTGGAGATGTTGTAATCTTTTTCCAAGCAATAATCTCTGTCCTAACTTATATAAACTTTGTCCCAGTATTTACTTCTTTTGAGTAGTCATAACTTTCATGTCACTATCATTTGGTCTCTGTTTTGATAAGAGGATTAATTGATGACTTAACTAGGGTTTGAATTTTACTAAAGATTAGAAGTTGCTCAGCTGATTGACTCCTGCTTCAAGAAGTGAGAGGTTGTGGGTTTAAACCCCATGATCTAACTTTGGTGTGCCCTAGGAGTAGTGGGCTCACCCCTGTGGATTTTACGCTAGATATCCCGCTATTTTCCACATGTAAATTCAAAAAAAGAATACAATCTTTTGTAGTTTCTATTCAACAATGGCTATAACTCACGTCTGGATTTCAATTGAGTAAAAATATAATTAACTGGAGTCATAAGCACAAAAAGAGTAGACTCCACAAGAAAAAATTGACAATGGCTCTAATGTCATCCAAAGGGGTGAGGCTCTCTCTTTCATGAAGAGAAGTCTTGAATTTCATTCACAGTCAAATTCTTCTTTGTCACTCCTTCGAGTTACTCCTTGTCGTCTTATCACTATGTGTCGATTGAGAGATTTATACATACTCGTGAGATTAATATCATCTCCAATATAAGGTGGCGATACCCATGCTACTAAATAAAAATATTATAGACAAATACAAAATCATGTGAATTGTAATTTTTTATATAGTGCATTTTATTAAATGAAGGTAAAAAACTAAGAATAAGTCAAATAGATGTTAGAGTAGGGGTTCAAAATTCCATCTATTTGATTAATTTTTTTTTAAATTCTACTTCTCTATAGTTGACTCTAATCATGCACCATACATTAATTACAATGTATTCCATTGAAAAGTACGATAGTTAAGGCTTAAGTTACAAATATCCTCTAGTGATATAGAAGTAGAGTATACAGTGTTACCAATAATTACTTGCCAGTTGGCATGTGGAAAGTACATAATTTTCACTTTTATCTTTTTTCCATGCGGCAAGAGGTAATTGATAGCACCGTTATTTGTCTAATGCTATATGATTAGACGATCTAAACATGATTAATCATCGGGAGGTAAACAGTATTACCAGCCTCTTGTTTTTCCTTTTGTGTGCATTGAAAGATTCCAACATTATCTATTAAATCATTATTAGTAATTAGTTACTAGTTTGTTAGTTAGTTTTTCTGTTTTTGTCACAGCTTGCACAGTTGTAACTACTTTCTTTATTTTGTATTGCTTAGCTCAGCTATTTATAGCTGAAGCATCTCATGTAATTGAAGATTAAGTTTTCAATAAAAAAATACATTTTCTTCTTCCTTGTTCTTAATATGGTATCAGAGCATTATTGTTTGTTGTTGTTCATTCCCTTCTAGATCTGAAGTTGTTTGATCTTTTCTTCAATCTGGTCTTCTGGTTTCATCTGCAACCCTAAGTGTTTCTTCTCTTTGGTTTCCATGGAGTCAACTGGTTATGGAGTTTCAAGATCGTCCGCCATGGATGAACCTTCGAGTCCTTATTTTCTTCATCATTCAGATAGTCCAGGTCTTATTCTGGTGTCGCAGGCTTTGACTGGAGATAACTACGCCTCCTGGAACCGAGCAATGCTAATCGCCTTGTCGGTAAAGCACAAGTTGGGCTTCATTAATGGATCCATTACCAGACCTGAAGGTAATGATTTTAATCTCCTTAACTCTTGGATTAGGAACAATAACGTCATCATCTCTTGGATACTTAATTTTGTTTCCAAAGAGATCTCTGCGAGAGTGATTTATGCTGAATCTGCTGATGAGATTTGGATTGATCTCAAAGATCGATTTCAGCAAAGAAATGGACTTAGGATTTTTCAGTTAAGGAGTGAGCTAATGAACTTAGTCCAAGATCAGAGTTCTGTCAGCATTTATTTCACTAAGCTGAAGACTATATGGGAGGAATTAAGTAATTATAGGCCTATATGTTCATGTGGAAAATGTACTTGTGGTGGAGTAAAAAATCTGAATTCACACTACAAGATGGAATATATCATGTCCTTTCTTATGGGGCTACACGATTCCTTTTCTCAAGTCCGTGGCCAATTACTTCTTATGAATCCCCTTCCACCTATAAATAAGGTGTTTACTTTAGTGTCTCAAGAGGAACACCAACGAAAAATTGGAGTTCATAGTAATACTAGTTCTGATTCAGCCAACAGTATGGCTTTTGCTGTTAGGAATGATAATAACAGTAGAAGGAATAATAGTGGGAGTCAGAACTCTAGTAGTTATTCTTGTGGTTACAGAGGTCAAAGAAAGGATAGGCCACTTTATACACATTGCAATCTTCATGGTCACACTGTTGAGAGATGTTATAAGCTACATGGCTATCCATTTGGTTTTAAACCAAGGCAGAGAGATAATTTTTCACAATCTAATAAGGTGGCTATTAATCAAGTTTCTAGTCAGTCTACTTGTAATTCAGAGGTCAAGGCAGATCAACAAGGCAATGTTGGGAGTTTCTTGTAGAATCTCAACAGTGATCAATGTCAGCAACTGATGTCTTTACTTTCAAGACAGTTGACAGCCACTGTTAAGACCACTAATGAGGAGGTTCCCTCTACTGCTTACACTACAGGTATCTGTTTCTCAGTATCTTTAAATCCTGTATTTTCTTCCACTCAATATTGGATAATTGATTCGGGAGCTACTCGACACATATGTTTGAATGCTACCAGCTTTATTTCTATGAAGTCCATTTAGAATTCATTTGTCACCTTACCAAACCACACTCGTATACCAGTCAGTTATAGTGGAGAAGTTAGGCTGAGTTCCTTGCTTGTTCTCAAAGATGTATTATTTGTACCACAGTTCAAGTTCAACTTGATTTCTGTGGGTGCTCTTACAAAAGATTCCCACCTTACAGTTGGTTTTCTTTCTGGTTGCCTCATGATTCAAGATCTTACCAGCAAGAAGATGATTGGCAAGGGTGAGAAGATTGAAGGCCTATATGTTCTGGATGCTGGAACTTTACTTTTTGGTTCTACATTGTACATAAACAATTTGTCTGCTCATACATGGCACAATAGATTTGTCTATTTGTCCTCTAGGCAGTTGGATACTTTGAAAGACCGTTTAAACTGTGGTACTTCGAAGTTTAATAAGGCTCCTTGTTATCTTTGTCCTTTAGCTAAACAAAGACAATTATCCTTTTGATTTGATGCACTGTGATATTTGGGGGCCCTATCATATCTCATCTTATGCTGGCTATAGGTACTTTGTTACCTTAGTTGATGATTGTACGCGGTTCACATGGATATTTTTACTTAAGCAAAAATCTGATATCAGCAGTATTATTCCCAAGTTTTTCAATATGGTGGCAACTCAATTCAATGCTAAAATCAAGATTTTTAGATCTGATAATGCGCAGGAGTTAGCAATTCCTGAATTTTTTAATGAAAAAGGAGTTCTTCATCAATTTTCTTGTGTGAACACACCACAATAAAATGCAATTGTCGAAAGAAAACATCAACATTTACTCAATGTTGCCAGGGCTTTATTCTATCAGTCCAGAGTGCCCATTCAATTCTGGACTAAATGCATTCTTACAGCCACATACATCATCAATAGAACTCATTCACCTCTGTTACATCAAAAGACTCCTTATGAAGCTCTTCATCAAAATGCAGTTGATTACTCATTTTTCAGAGTATTTGGATGTCTTGCCTTTGCTTCCACTCTTAAGGCTCATCGTACCAAGTTCCAACCAAGGTCTAGGATATGTATTTTTTTGGGATATCCTCCTGGTGTAAAAGGCTACAAGCTCTATGACATTAAATCTAAACAGGTTTTTATCTCAAGGGATGTAGTTTTTCATGAGGATATAATTCCATTCCATTCAGTTGTAGCTCCTGATACACTCATTGATCATTTTCCTGACCTTGTATTCCCTATGTCTTCTCTTGATATTACTATCCAGCATAAAGATCCACCCACATCTATTTTACCAGATTCATCAATTGTTGCAGAAAATGAAGTCTCTGTTGTACCAGAATTGGCTTCTTCTGATGTTATTCCTCTTAGGAAGTCTTCACGAGTTTCTAAAACTCCTTCCTATCTTCGTGATTTTCATTGCAGTTTATTGATGCATCATGAATTGCCTTCCTGCAATACCTCATATCCTCTATCCAAGTATTTGTCCTATGATTCCTTATCTCCATCTCACAAGGAATTTGTCTTGACAGTTTCTTCTCATTATGAGCCACAATATTACCACCAAGCTGTCAAATTCCCACAATGGAGAGAAGTTATGCAAGCAGAGTTAGATGCCATGGAATTCAACAAAACTTGGACAGTTGTTTCTTTGCCTCAAGGAAAATACTCTATTGGCTGTAAGTGGATTTACAAGGTTAAATATCATTCAGATGGTACTCTAGAGAGACACAAAGCCCGTTTAGTTGGTAAGGGTTATACTCAGCAAGAAGGTGTTGATTTCATTGAAACCTTCTCACCAATAGCAAAATTCGTTACTGTCAAAGTCTTATTGGCACTTGCTACAAGTCAACGTTAGCATCTAACTCAACTAGATGTTAATAATGTGTTTCTTAATGGAGATTTATTTGAAGAAGTGTACATGGATCTTCCTCTTGGTTATAGCAGTAAAGGGGAGAATTTCAAACAAGGTGAAAGGCTTGTTTGCAAGCTACATAAGTCTATATATGGATTTAAGCAAGCTTCAAGGCAATGGAATTCAAAGTTTGCTCATGCTATTATAAAGTTTGGTTTTGTTCAATCGAAGGCAGATTACTCCTTGTTTACCAAAGGATCAGGTTCATCTTTTGTTGCATTGCTGATATATGTTGATGATATAATAATTGCTAATCCTAAGAGTCAAGCTATAGATTCTCTGAAGAGTTTTCTCCATAGCCAATTTAAGCTTAAGGACCTTGGTCAATTGAAATACTTTCTTGGTCTTGAAATTGCAAGATCTGTTCATGGCATGGTGCTTTCTCAATGCCATTATGCCCTTCATTTACTTGAAGATACGGGCTACTTGGCTTGTAAGCCTGCTAATGTTCCTTTAGATCCCAAAGTCAAGTTGAATAGCAGTGATGGTGAACTGCTACCTAATATTTGTCAGTACCGCAGACTCATTGGTAGATTGCTTTACCTTACCATTTCCAGGCCTAATATTACCTTTGATGTGCATAAACTAAGTCAGTTTTTAGCTCATCCTCGAGTCCCACACATGCAAGCAGCTCATCATTTGCTTAGATATATTAAATCAAATCCTGGCAAAGGATTATTTTTCTCTGTCAATTCTTCTCTTCAACTCAAGGCTTTCTCGGATGCTGACTAGGGAGCTTGTTTGGATACAAGGAGATCAGTTACTGGTTTTTGTGTGTTTCTTGGAGATTCTTTGATATCTTGGAACGCTAAAAAGCAAACAACTATATCCAGGTCTTCAGCTGAAGCGGAATATCGTGCATTGGCCGCTACTGCTAGTGAATTAGTGTGGCTTCGGCAATTATTATTAGATTTTCAGATTGATGTCTCATCTCCAGCTCTTTTGTTTTGTGATAATCAAGCTGCCATACACATAGCTTCTAATCCCATTTTTCATGAACGGACAAAACACATGGAGCTTGATTTTCATTTTGTTCGGGATAGAGTTACAGATGGAGTTATTCGACTTATGCCAGCAACTTGCAGACCTTTTTACAAAGGCTTTGCCATCTTCATTACTGGTTCCACTTCTATCCAAGATGGCTGTCAAGGATCTTCATAGTCCATCTTAAGGGGGAGTATTAAATCATAATTAGTAATTAGTTAGCTAGTTTGTTAGTTAGTTTTTCTACTTTTGTTACAGCTGGCACAGTTGTAACCAGGGGTTAAAAAATCAGCAAGGCCGATATATCGGCTGATATGCATATCGGCCGATATATTTTATTTCTCCTCCCGATATCGGCATTTTCTCTCTCCTCCGATATATTTTATTTCTCCTCCCGATATCGGCATTTTCTCTCTCCTCCGATATCAGAACCGTGAAAAAACCGTAAAAAACCGTGACGAGCCGTGATGAACCGTGAAGAACCGTAAAAAACCGCAAAAAACCGCCAAAAACAGCAAAAAACCGTGAAAGCCGTATCGGACGGACCGTGGCGAACCGCAAAAAACCGTTAAAAACTGCAAAAAACAGTGTAAAACAATGGAAAACCGTGTAAAAACCGTATCGGTGTTTTTTAAAAAAAAAAAATTAAAAAACCGATATTTATGAATATCGGCCGATATTCGGTCCGAATATCGGCCGATAATATGTATATACGGCCGATACATATCGTATCGGCCAATATCATTCGGTATGAAAATACCGATACATATCGGCCAATACGATATGTATCGGCCGATATTTAAACCTTTGGTTGTAACTGCTTTCTCTGTTTTGTATTGCTTATCTCAGCTATTATAGCTGAAGCATCTCATGTAATTGAAGATTAAGTTTTCAATAAGAAAATACATTTACTTCTTCCTTATTCTTAATATTATCTCACTTGTGATCCACCACTACTTAGTTAATATTGAAATTGCTATTAAAAATATAGACCTCTTTTACCTAATCCCACGACATGGAACCATTTTTCTAAGGAGCCCCCACATTAATACATGTATAATAGAACTTAAGATTCATTGTAGCTATCCCATAAACACAATTTCAATTATCTTAAGTTGGTTATGTCAACTGAAGGCAACATCACACCATATAAATTAGAAATTGAAATAGGAAAAGAGTGCTAAGATGAGTTACAAATCTAGGCCGATATAATATTTTCAGTTTGACAGGTTAAATTTTTTTTATACTTTGAAAATTTTTAGTCAAAATTTCTAAAATTTATATATTCCAACTGACATTTGGACAGAAAAGTCTTGGCTGAAATTTTTATAACTGAGTGCTGTTGAGAGCATTTGAAATTAGGTGCCATAGAAAGTATGGAACAAAAGGTGTAGTTATTTCATCAATAAAGTAGAAGAGCATAACGTATAAAAAGAGTAACGCAAGACTTTTGCTTTGATCGCAATGTAGAAGTGATGGTCAAAAATTGGCCTTATAAATTGGGAAATTGAAGTTTGATTTTCACTTTATTCTAAAGAGTAATTTCTTGTAAAATTACTCAATCTGTGTAAGTAAAGAAGATTGCATATATTTAAAAGATTAGTCGAATGTTTTAAGAAATATAGACACTTTAATCATTTAAAAAAAAAAAAAGTAAAGAAGAGAAGCAGAATGCATTAAAATGGCATTAAAAGACTTTTGTTTAGATTGCAATATGGAAGTGCCTTCTTTTTTACTAGTACTTTTCTCTATTGTTTTACTTATATTTTCAAAATTCTCTCTTTTTCTTTTTAGTTTAAGATATGGATTAATCATGCTGTGTAGTTAAACTAGCTACTTTCAATTTGAATTTAAGAAGAAGAAGATATTCTAAGAGACAAATAGTCAACTCTTTTGACTGGGCCATTCTTCCCATAATGAAAGAAAAATGATTAGGTATGGATAACTCTTGTCGTAATACACAAGAAATTAACGACTTTTTCTTTGTCTGCCTTTACGCTCAAGTTATGAAAAACAAAAAAAAAATCTGTCACCTGTTATACTCAAATACATCAAATAAAATAGTGATGAGTGTATTAAAATGGTAAATTTTTAAATATGTACTTCACTAAAAACTTCTTCAAATGAATTGAATAAGTTATATCTTTTAAGCTTCTTAAAATTTGATTAATTTAAATTATTTTTAATTATTAAGTTTTATGATTTTTAAAAATATAATTTTATTGATTCAATCATAATAATTTTTTATAAATGATATATTTAATAAATAACGATTTTGATCCACCCATCACCACTCTATTTAGTATCTTTATACTTAGGTATTCAACACAATAGATGACTCATCAGTGTGCAGACAATTATTTCACATGAAAAATACAACCAATAATTTTCCTCAAACTGATAATTTCTTTGTCTACCCTTTATCTCATATATTTATCTTTTTCTTGTGCTAAAGAAAAAGAAAGTTATAAACACGAAACATCATACTTTCTTTCAAGAATCTTAGCCAAATAGATAAATATATTTTTTAGTTTTTTACACATTAAATGTAATTTATTCGGAAGAAAGAAAATTTGTCAACGGCAACTTAAGATAGAGAAATCAATGGATGTTCATACTTATTTATATTTTATATGAGTTGGTGAAAATTAATGGCAAGAGCAAAGTCAGCCACTCAATTGGTCAACGCCCTCTGTTAGATACTTGGGTGTCAAGTCATGGCAATTTACTTGGTACTGGATAGGAGTCAAGTCACCAAAGATAACACCTACAAGTGGACACTAACTTAAAATAACTTGTAGGGATAAACTTTCAAAAAAAAATTGTTTCAACATGGAAACATCTTTTTTACTATATTTCAATATTTTATTATATTTTTATACAATTAAGACTTTCCCAAGCTTGAGCAGGTACAAACCTAAGACTTGATTATAGAATAAATTAAAAATTGAATTGACTTTTCAGTCCAATTAGCATCCAAGCTTAAACTTAATGACCAAATCCTCATTTTCTAAAGCACACTCCATGCCTTCAGGTTTTGTACCAAGTTGCCATCCCTATCACCTACACGTCAATTGATTTGTTGAGGAGCAATTAGGGAACATAATTAAAGGATTTTCAAAGGTAATACTCAGTGAAGTGTTCCCTCTCGCCTACACGTAAATTGATTTGTTGAGGCGCAATTATGGAACATAATTAAAGGATTTTCAAAGGTAATACTCAGTGAAGTGTTCTCTATCGCCTACATGTAAATTGATTTGTTGAGGAGCAATTAGGGAACATAATTAAAGGATTTTCAAAGGTAATACTCAGTGAAGTGTTCTCTCCAAGAAATTCAAAGTGTACTCAGTGAAGTGTTCTCTCCAAGTGTGTATCGTGGGCTATTTCTTTATAAGTTTTCAAGAATATTTTTATTACTGACATTTTACTTGCATGGAAAGAATATATTAGATCTCATAATATCTTGTGTTGATCTTATGTTTTAACGTGACTAATGCCCTCTCCAAGGGGCACTTGTCTTTCCACTTTTTGTTGTCGTTTGTTCTTATATATTATTTTTTAATAGACTCATCAGTATCTTATTTAGTGAGCCCTATATCTAAGTGTCGTGCGGTTGTCTATAGACTACATGATTAAAGAAAGATCTTTTTAATGAATCTATCAAAATTCAATTTGGTTGGCCCCATGGATAACTATAGGAAAAATACACCACATAGTAGTGTGTGAGTCATCATCTTTTTATATATAATATATTGCAACTCTGAACTTAATATATTGACTAATATAAGTACACTCAAATCTATAATTCTTTAATCACATTTCTAAATAAAACTTGAAATTATACATTTGTTCAGACATAGACAAACTTTTAACATATCTAGAATTAGCATATTAACAAATTTGCAATAGCTGTGGGAAAAGTTTATTAGCCAGTTAGCCCACAATAAACTTGGTCTAATGAGCAGAAGGGTCACCATTTTATCCAACGATGTTTTAAACAGGGCCTGGATCAACACATCTTGGGCCCACCAACTGCCACATAGAAAAGTTCAACATCTATCTACAATTTTTCAGACTGTTGCCCTCTTCTTCTTCAATTAACTCTAATCCAAAGCCATTTCTGTTTGAGCTTCATGGCTTCATGATGAATATTATCATGAATTATTTTGGCCAAACTCTGTTGAATCTGGGAATCTATCAATTGAATCCAACCTCTCCTTTCTTGGCTTTGATTTAAGAAGGAACAGAATTGCTTTCTGCAATCTTCATTTAAAAATTAAGGGCTTACGAAATCTCATTGCCCATCTATAAACCTTTCTGGCTCATTGGCCTAACCAGCAAATAGCATTTTTTTTTCAAGATTATCTATGTAAATATAATGAAATTTTACTTTTAAATTTTTTTTCGAATTTCGAAATAAAAATCGAACTCCTCAAACCAGTTGTGCTCAGGTCCAATATGGTCCTGATCAATACATCAAAAACTCTGAAGCTAGTAAAAAGTGTAAAAACAGACCCTTTAACTCTAACTCATCGATGAATCTCAATACTTCCGCTCATCTATCAGTCTTATATAACAGAGTAACAGACTGCCATCATGCAGCACTTGTAGCCCTTTCAATTTCTAGTTGCCTTCACCAGAGTTTGAACACAGGGCCTGCAACCAGCTATATTACCAATTGTTAAAACCCTGAATAATAGATATTGTCCTCTCTTCAATGGAGGGCACTAAGCAGAGCTCTTATCAACTTCTTTTAGTTGTCATCACTCTCCTCCTTAAACAATCCCTACTCTTTTGAAAAAAGTAAGGAAAAAAAAAAAGAAAAACAAAGGCAATACTGCAATAGAATGGTAAGGTACATTCAGGAACGGCCCAAAAACTAAATGGGTCATTTCATCCCTTAGGCCAAAACAAGAAGAAGCAGTACAAAACAAGAAGAAGACACAAAAAGGCTTAAGAGACCTAAGTCTAAAGAAAAAGGAAAAACTACAATACACAAACCATCAGAAATATAAAGAAAATCTGCTCCAACAAAATAGCTAATCTTCAGGTAAGCTGAAGACCTCACGAGTCGTGCCATTCACGCCGCTCTTCGCAAAGTAATCCACCACACCATTAGCAGAGCGATTGATGTGGATAAAAGACACCTCTATACTTGGGGTTAACTCCTTAATCTCCCTAACCAGAGTAACTAATCACCAAGGAGGACGCTCAGCCCATTTAATTGCATTGGAAGAGTCACTCTCAATCACTAATTTCTCCCTCCACCTAAAATCGGCTCCTAAAGACAAGGCTCTCCTAATATTAAGAAGTTCAGCCTCATTAGACTCTACGGTCCTACAGATTCAGTAAGCACCAATCACGTGGACTCCAAAAACACCAATCATTACTTCAAAAATTGTATACAATAATTTTTTATTTCTAAATATTAACATGAAAATATGAGTCAAACCCTTTAAATTCATTATTTTAATCATAATTTTTTTTTTTTCTAGTTTTGATATATTTTGCGTAAAAGATGATAAAGTTAGACCAAATCATTCCAAATTAGCAAATTCAATCTTTATATATATTTTCTTACGCTTAGAATTTTTACATGATTTTTCGACCCTGGCCTGGCGCCCTCGATTTCTGGGCGTGGGCTCCTCCCAATTTGATGCTGTGCAGCTGTGGGCAGTTCTTTCTTAGGCTTCTTGGTAGACTCTGTGGGCTTTATGGCTTTACTCGGGCCGTGGGCTTTTTACTTTTTGTTGGGCTTTGATACCCCTGTTCTTTCTTGTATTTTCTTGGGGAGTTCCCCTGTCTTAGAATAAATTCTTACCATCCATTCAAACAAAACTATGAGAGAAGATCAACGGTTTAGATGAATGTGGTGGATGATGTGAACAAACTAATAATGATAGCTCAAAATTTAGAAATTCCTGAAAAACTTCATATATGAATTATTATGAACAGTTTGCCCCATATTGGAGAGTGATTTCCATCAACCTTAGGCTTGATTTGAAGGTTTAACTCTACAAGACCTAAACCTACACACAAAGCTTGAATTTGAGCAAAAACATATGAAAAAATGATTATCTAATCTTTTGTTAGCCATGGGCACCTCTTCTCATCTACTTCGGGTTTGGATGACACCTTATCTACTCTCATTTTTTCTCAGAGGGTCCTATTGTTTTTTATTTACCATAGACATCGTCTACATCAGCTCTTCTTATGCGAGGATATAGTCTCTCATTTCTTGTTGTGTTGTCAAAAATTGGTCCCACCATGGCCATATTTGCGCTATCAAGGCCCTTATTAATCTTTTTGCCCCTGGTCGTCCAAAGATCGCTTGCTCAGGCAATTTTGACATTGAGAAGCTTTCTGACCACCATTCATATGGCAACTCTGGTATCTTCCATCAGGCCTTTCCTAATTTTAGTTTGGGCCTAATTGTTTTGTTCTTTTGATTGCTTTGCCTGATTGTGAACTGTTTTTTGATGTGTCATTCTACCGTATTCTTTTTTTAACCGCTAATTATAGCTACTCTCTGCCTGGCCCAGGATGATGCCTTTATGTATATTTGAGCTTTGAACTTTATTTGAATGAAATATTAACCCATCATTAAAAAAAAAATTGAAAATTTAATAAAAGTAACATAAAGGTTAAAAGCCCCAATTTCGAAAGATTGGACAAAATTTACATGATAGTTGTCTGTCATATGCTCAGCATGAATGAACATATTTTAGTTAAAAACAATTATTTTCTTAGAGTATTAAACATTCAAGCACTAAAAATTTTATACAATAAATATTTGAAATATGTTCAAAACATTTTAAAAATGAAAAATCAATATGAATAAAACAATTTCAAAAGATATTAAAGGAACACACTATATACTGGCATACGTTCTAGCTGAAAAGTCTAAATTTTTTTATGGGTTGTGTCAGATGGTGGTTCTCATTTGACGTTCGCAAAAATTTCTTCTATCTTTTGGTCTAAGTCTCTTAGACTTTTCAGTGTCTTATTCTTGTTTTATAAATGCCTCTTATAAATATAATCTTCTTCTTTACTGCTGAAAAAAAAAAAAAAAAAGATAGATTAGCACAAGCATTGTCATAGTATAAAAAATGAGGCATGTTGAATTATGTCAGTCTTTGATTTTTTTAATAAATTAAAAAAACCATTGGATAAATATTTTGACCTACATGATTACTCCAATATTGGGATGCATCAAATAAAAATTAAAAAAAAAAATCTAAATTTAAAAAGAAAAAAAAATAATTTTAACAACATTAACTTATCATAAATTGAGTCCTACGTAGAGCCCTTGTGCCTGGAGCACAAAAATGCTAGTACATTTTGTGAATTTGCACCATCAACAAATCAACATATGTAACTCAATAAGCATGATTTCCATTCTTAATCCACGACAAAGGGTCACTCCCTTAAGAGTTACCAGGTGTATGCACCTTCATAAGCTTTCACGTGCCCCAATGACTAGTCCTTACTCCAAAAAGTCTTAACACCTTTGGTCATAGATAAAAACAAATCATGGGGCATCTTGGATTCTCTATATTGTACTACAGGAATCCTAAATAAATGCTCAAATATTATTGTCACACCAAGCATAAGACTAGTAATTAAATGACAGCATCAAATATTCGACTACATTCATGTGTAATCAAAGCAAGGTAATGTAAACCAAAAACTTACATATCTATGTTCTACCATATATAAGATTGAGCACTTCTTCCATTTTTGCCATAACATCAAACATATGGTTATCGATTTTGTAATCTAGGTGCCGGGATGGCGAAAAGGGGCTTCGCCTTCTTTAGAGCGATGCTCAATTCCTCTGTAAGATCAACCGTAGTTTGCTCAGGCAAACGCCATTCAAACGAATGCAAAAGTGTAGCCAGCACAAACATTAGCATCTTCTCCGCCACCGGCAATCCTGCACATATTCTCCGGCCAGACCCAAATGGAAAATAACGATAATCATTACCCTTATAATCCCATTTTCCATTTTCATTCAAGAACCTCTCCGGTTGAAACTCTAAGGGGTTGTCCCAAGCTTCTGGTGATCTCTGTATTGCCCATACATTGACCAGGACCTTGCTGCCCTTGGGTACCAAATAGCCACCGACATTGCATGATTGACTTGGGCTCCGGGGAAGCAAGAGTGGGCCGACCGGCCGCAGACGGTGCACCTCTTTCAAAAATGCATCCAAATACTGTAGCTTGGGCAAATGTGACTCTTCTACTGTATTGTTTATCCCAACTACTTGATCTAGTTCTTCTTGGGCTTTTATCATCACCTCAGGATGCAGCAGCATCTCCGCCATTGCCCACTCGATTGTCGCCGATGTTGTTAGTGTCCCCGCCAAAAGAATGTCCTGTTAACAATACACGCTTCATTATTTGATTTGGTAAAATCTGACCTGACTCATTTTGATGAATAACCCAATTCGACACGGTCTTATCCAAATCCGTTTACAAATGGATAGAGCCTATTTGAACTCGAAAATAAATGGGTTGTAGACCCAACTAACTCGATTATTGCCACGTCTATATGCATCACATGCAGCCATATGTGATGTACATCCACGTAAGGGCTAGCCTTGGTACATGTCTTATTAGAAAAGTCTTTTCAATCTAATAAATGAGTAAACTCGATTCAAATCCAAAATTGATCTGAACTAAATTAACATGTTTAATAAGACTTGAAATAGATCAACCCGACCTAACTATATCGTTCCAAATTGCTACTAGTCACACACCATAGAAAGTAAAATTATATGACATTCATAATGTTAATCTGAGTACCCATTGCTAGTACTCAATGCATGGCATATTGCAAAATCAGATTTGTCTAATAATCATAATACTTTGTCTAAATTCCATATGGCAAGGATAGTACCTTTGGCATTAATTATAAGATGTAGCAAAAGTTAGAAAAATGCTTTCCTTGATCACAATACATTTTCAACAGAAAGAGTACTGTGTTACAATTGAAATATGACTAGGCATAGCAGATAATGGGGATTCATCAAGGGCCTGAATGGAAAGTCCTATGAATTAAAATTTAAAAAAAAAAAAAAAGGAAAATTGAAAAGTTTATGAAATCCCAAATAGTTGTAAGAGCTCAGATTAGTTGCCTTCCTACTAATACATGCATCAAATTATGTTATACTTTTTACATGACTACAATATACAAGCCCATACTATCTTTCAATACCAAAATCTCTAGATATAGCAAAAAGAATATCTACAATTGAGAATGCTAGTGCATTAAGATAAGTATGTTGCATATAACAATGATCATATTAAGTGACTTGTCATGGGATAAGCTCCCACATCGAAAATCACCGGGGATGAGCTGGGTTTAAAAGCAAAAGGGACATTGACCTTAAAATGATTAGTCATTTTGATAGTAAAATTGACTCCGTGAAAATTTGATATCACAGCAAACTCTTACACTCATATGTGGAACCAGAACTCTCCCTAAGTGTGGACCCCTAAAAAAGATGTGGGTCCCTAGTAATGAAGGCTGATGTGCACTGATTGAGGGTGAAGTGGTTGTACTGGTTGAGGGCAAAGCTCGGCTTTGAAAAGGCAGAAGTCGAGAATATACAAAGGTACTGTAGCCACGTTGGCCCTACCCAAGGGTTGTGAAACCCCTGACATCTTTTGTTAGGTATTGGACCGGAGAGTCCGTCACGGGACAAGGTCCTGCGTCAAAAATCACCAGAGATGAATGACTCTGGGTTTAAAACTAAAAGGGTCATCGACTTTAAAATGGCTAATCATTTTGAGAGTCAAACTAAATCCGTGAAAGACTGCTTACCACGATCAAAGCCTTGATGTGGGTTGTTGTCAAAGGCGTCTTGGGATCTGCTTCGTCCCTAATCTGCAAAAGAAGCTCTAGAAAATCTCTGCTTTCTTCTCCAATGCCTCTCCCTCTTCTTGTCTCTCTCTCTCTCTCTCGTCCATCAATGATGGTGTCCAAGGTTTGGTCAACCCACGACAAGTATGTCTTCATTCGTCGTGCCAAGCCTCGTATATCAAATCGGGCAAGAGCTGGGAAAAGATCAGAAATGTTGGGTTTTGAGAGAAGTTCATTCATTTTTGCCACCACATTCTGAAATTCAACTCCAATCGTACTGCTCTCCTTCCCCTTCAATGCATCACCCCATAACATGCTTGTTGTCACATCAAATGTGGTTACAAATGTCTGTTCTCCTACGTCGACGGGCGAACCGATCTTGCCATGCATGTCCCTCACCATTCGGCGAACCTCCCGTCGACGGAGGCCCGAGCAAGCGTCGAGACACTTGTTACTCATCATATCCCGTACAAATATCTTGCGAAGCATACGCCACTGAGAACCATAGGGAGCCCACCCAAGGTCCAGGCCACCATACGATAACACTTGCGCTACCGCCGGGATGTCGCGGTTGGCGAAGGTTGTGTCTTGATCTTTAAGAACCTCCTTCGCCAGTGAAGGTGAGCTCACTACGACGCATAACTTGTTGCCGAGTCGGAGTTTTATGATCGGGCCATAGACCTTAGCTAATTTAGCAAAATGGCGGTGGAGATCGGGCTCGAGAGACAGGAGGTTCCCAAGCAGTGGCAAGCCTCTTGGCCCCGGCGGCAGTGGTGGTGGCGCATTTCTTGATCCCTTTGCTGCCCATAACAACCATGAAATTGCAATTATCACTGCAAAGAAGGTAAGGGCTGCAGTTGGTAATTCATTCATCTGATGATTTCCTTGCCACCATGATTTTACTACCCATGCACAAGAAATTATACCCATGATTTTACTACCAGGATTTGGAGATCTTGTATCTTCTTCCAAGCTATACTCCTAAATTCACAGAACTGACTTATATAAACTTTGTCCTAGTATTTACTTCTTTTGAGTGGTCAGAAAACTTTCGGGTCACATCGTTTGGTCTCTGTTTCAGGTTGTGA
Source organism: Chimonanthus praecox (assembly GCA_022113865.1). Taxonomy (NCBI): domain Eukaryota; kingdom Viridiplantae; phylum Streptophyta; class Magnoliopsida; order Laurales; family Calycanthaceae; genus Chimonanthus; species Chimonanthus praecox. Next base: position 22,774,339 of record CM039094.1, on the reverse strand, counting down.
TTGGCCTTCACGAGTGATAGATCAAAGTCAAACTCGCCTATGTTGGCGGAAGTTGATTGGCTAGAAAGGTGTATATTTATATATAATACAAGAGGTAATTGATTACTTAACTAGGGTTTGAATTTAACTCAAATGAGAAGGAGTGAAGGTCATGACTCCTTCAAGAGGTGGGAATTTTAAATTTGATTTTTGTCGTAATACACACAAGAAATTACAATCACACGACCAACTACTTCTAAATTTCTTTGTCTGCCTTTAGCCTCAAGTTATGAAAAAAATATCAAATAAAATAGTAATGAGTGCATTAAAATGGTCATTTTTTAAATCTGCAGTCCATTAAAAATCTCATTGATTGAATTGAATAAATCTTATCTTTTAAACTCTTTAAAATTTGATTGATTTAAATTATTTTTAATCACTAAATTTTATGATCTTTAAAAATATAATTTTATTTATTCAATCAAAGTAATGGATTATATTTTTTATATTAAATTATATTTTCACTTTGATTGAATTCAATTTTGTTATAACTTGTTATAAAAATATATTTTTTAATTTCTTACACATTAGTGTATCGTGGGCTATTTACTATTAGTTCTCAAGAATATATTTTTATGAGTGACATTTTACTTGCTTGATCTGATAGTATCTTGTGTTGATCTTATGTTTTGGCTTGGTTGTTGGCCTCTCCGAGAGGCATTTACATTTCCCCTTTTGTTATTTTTTGTTCTTATATGATATTTTTTTTAATAAACTGTCACTATCTTATTTGGTGAGCCCTATCTCTAAGGGCGGTGGGGTCGGCTATTAGACTACATCATTAAAGAAAGACCCTTTTAATGAATCTATCAAAACTCCATTTGGTTGGCCCCATGGATAAGTATAGGGAAAATACACAACATAGTAGTGTGTGAGTCATCATCTTTTTTATATATTCCTTCCGTTCTATTTTATTTGTCTCATTTAAAATATTTGTGTTTTTTAAGGAACTCTATATAAGGCTGGCACTGCATGTGATCTCATGCATTTTCAACACACTTTATACTAATCTAATATAAATGAGACAACTATTTTAGGACAATTTTAAAATACATATAGGATAACTAATTTGAAACAGAGGGAGTATAATAGATTACAACTCTGAACTTAATATATTGACTAATATAAGTACACTCAAATCTATAATTCTTTAATCACATGTCTAAATAAAACTTGAAATTACACATTTGTTCAGACATAGACAAACTTTTAACATATCTAGAATTAGCCTATTAACAAATTTGCAATAGCTGTGGGAAAAGTTTATTAGCCAGTTAGCCCACAGTAAACGTGGTCTGATGAGCAGAAGGGTCACCATTTTATCCAAGAATGTTTTAAACAGGGCCTGGATCTACACATCTTGGGCCCACCAACTGCCACATAAAAAAGTTCAACATCTATCTACAATTTTTCAGACTGTTGCCCTCTTCCTCTTCAATTAACTCTAATCCAAAACTATTTCTATTTGAGCTGCATGGCTTCATGAATTATTTTGGCCAAACTCTGTTGAATTTGAGAATCTATCAATTGAATCCAACCTCTCCTTTCTGGGCTTTGATTTAAGAAGGAACAGAATTGCTTTCTGCAATCTTCATTTAAAAATTTAGGGCTTACGAAATCTCATTGCCCATCTATAAACCCTTCTGGCTCATTTGCCTAACCAGCAAAGAGCATTTTTTTTTCCAGATTCTCTATGTAAATATAATGAAATTTTACTTTTAAAATTGTTTTTGAATTTCGAAATAGAAATCGAACTCCTCAAACTGGTTGCACTCAGGTCCAATATGGTACGTCAAAACCTCTAAAGATAATAAATAATGTAAAAACAAACCTTTTGACTCTAACTCATCGATGACTCTCAATACTTACCCTCATCGATCAGTCTTATACAAGAGACTGCCATCATGCAGCACTTGTAGCCCTTTCAATCTCTAGTTGCCTTCACCAGAGTTTGAACACAGCGCCTGCAACCAGCGATATTACCAATTGTTAAAGCCCTGAATAATAGATATTGTCCTCTCTCGTACTCTACAATGGAGGGCACTAAGCTGAGCTCTTATCAACTTATTTTAGTTGTCATCACTCTCCTCCTTAAATAATCCCTACTCTTTTTGAAAAAAGTAAAGATAAAAAAAAAAACACAAAGGCAATAGAATGGTAAGGTAAATTCAGGAACGGCCCAAAAACTAAATGGGTCATTTGAGCCCTTATTTTTAATTTAGAGACTCGAGCTCAATTTAAATCATTTGGGCCCATTTGGACTCCATCTTGGTGTCTGATAGGGGTATAAATCTCGGCCGATACGCATTGTATAGGTTGAACTACCTAATATCAACCAATATAATTGAAATCTTGCTGATATCGACTGATACACACTGGTGGCCCATTACATGCCAACTGTCAAAATTATATTATATATTACCATAATGAAGGTAACAAATATTTGTAATTCTACCATGCTTCAAAATTAGTCAGTAAACAGAGATTAGATTTAAATTCATCAAAATTAACAGTTACATAGATATTAATTTCATGGTATTTGATTTGACGGTGAAAATCACTTTTATTCTTAATTTTTTACTTTGACATATTCAATAATTACGTTTTTAATATGGTGGGACCTAATGATCCATTACCTACAGCTGTCAAAATTATATCCTTTGTTATTATGATAAAGATAACAAATATTTTTTTATCTTGATATGTTTCCAAATTAGTCATTAGGCTTCAATGACGAAGGGCAACTCTAAATACATAACTGAAAGAATAGTCATTTACACACTCTACTTTTCTTTCAAGAGACATCTATTTTAAAATTTTATATAAAATTACTATTTTGTCCTTCAATTTTATGTCGAGGAATGTCTCTTAAAAGAGAAGTGGGGTGTCTAAATTGTCACTCAGCTAAAAATAGCTTTACCATTGAAAGTTAAAGCAAGTAATTAAGATTGAATGACTTCATCATTATAAATTATGGTCATGGAATATTTTTATTTTTATTTTAAAATAGTCTATTAATCATATGTTTGATTTGATGGGACCCATTGATCTATGTAATGGAATATATTAAATATGCCTTCTATTATTACCATAAACTATGGTAACATATTCTGTGAGTGAGTCAGCATAATCCCTCTTTAGCCTTTACCATCATATTGAAGGCGACAATCCAATCCCACCCTATTATTTTGAAATTTTGAATTGGACCTCACAGGCCATGACAGATGTGGCAGACATGTTGGTTGGTGCTATGTTGATTCGATTGAAGGCAAACATTATCTCATGTCAATGGGCTGGGCCTGGCCTTGTAACAACTAACAAGTGTTATGATAAAAATATTATATAGATGAATAAATTAATATAGAGACTATGTCACTCATAACAATAGAACTGTTAATTTTTTTTTTTTAATATTGAAAAAAAAATATTAAATAATTTTTTTTATCTATTACAATTAATTTGATGATGAAAATACATTAAATAAACATTCTAAAATTGAATTTATATTATAAAAATAATAATTTCAACTGTTTAAATTTATTATAAACTGGGTTTTATATCAAATTTTTGTGTCTGGGGAAGAAAAAAAATAAAGACGATTCATAGTTTTCCACTGTACAAATCCAGCTGCTCTGGCACACAAACTAAGCCATCTGCCCTTTTTTCTGTTATTGTACAATTGCGTAAAAAATACAGTTAATACGGTGTGTATTGACAACAATATTACAAAATTTGGGCCATAACATATTGGTCGCAACGCAATTGTGTGTTACGGTCAGAGTTCGAACGGGTTCATACGAAGGTATATCGGCATATAACAGTTGATATGTTGAATTATACAACGTATCACCATTCCATATAGATGCAATGTTTTTTTACCAACTGTGAATCTATATTTACTTTTATTTTTCTTTCTCGTAATTATGAATATTATTTTATTTAAATTAAAATTATTTTAAGATATTATCACTGCTAGATTCAACCAAGCCCTGTTAAATATTAAAAATAATATTTTCAAATTAAATTCTAATCCAGTTTTCTATTGAGATCATATATCAAACTAGCTCTCCTCCTCTCATTTAATAAATATGACCGGCTCTAATTTCTCTGCTATTCTTGTGAGTTGTGACTGGAGAACAGATTTCCACAACTGATGAATGACTTGTCAATCTGTGTTGTCGGCTTCAACTTTCATTTGAATTCAAATTATATTTATTTATTTTTGTAGAATATAAATTTCTTTTTGATGCAGGCTGTCATGTACCATTTCATTTGTCTCATTCACTTGTTTGTAATGTGTCCCTTCCCACAAAACTGAAACGCTTCTCATGCTTAAAAAGTCATTAGATCCCCACTTGAAAGATACAAGTGGTTTTTTTTTTTTAATAAGTGGATATTTGTCTATCTCATCTTGTGATGATTAAAGATAAAATTTAAAATTCATGACACCATTCACAAGCATTATAGATCAGATTATATCCGAGTGAAAAACGCGATTTGTAATGACCCATCTCACTAGTATGATATTGTCCGTTCTGGGCCTCACATACAGCCCGCACGACTTTCAATTGACGAGTCAATCCACTGTTGCTCCCAAAATGTCTCGTTATAGAAGGAAGAAGGCTGGTACTTATATATCATGGAATTTCCAATATAACTAACAATATGAGATTTTTTGAGACAGGTTATTACAATTCGATCTATCTTTTTTATAAATATATAACTATAGAATAACTTTAGTTATAAAAAAAATCTATAAATAATTTTTAACTTGAAATAAGAGTATTGCACTCCTCTCCTCGTTATAACATAGACGGATGAAACTAAAATTTGAGAAATTCTATTGAGATTGTAATCTTTAAAAATTTGCATTGGCATAAGCCATTAATTTTACATAGCTCATTGGATGAAGTAGAATGATTTAACAAGTATAAAATTATACCCACACTCTATCCATTATCACTTGATTATATGCTCCATTGATCATTTTTATGAGTAATTTTCCTTATTCATTCTCTTTAAGTAATGTAAAAATTTAAAACTCAAACTTGACTCAGTATATTATTGAGTCTAATAAGTCAAGCAACAGTTTTTACTTAATTTCAGAAAAAATTATTAACTCAATCGATTTAAAATTCTACAGAGTCAAATCAATTCATTTAAAAAATAAACTTTAATCAATTATCCTTATTTTTTTTAAACAAAAGAGTTGGATTTCTCTCTTAGACAATCTTATATTTTGATTTAACATTTTTAAAAATTAATAATATTTAATCATCTAAATTTAAAAGTTAAAATTATAAGACTTAAATCATCAATGGATAATAAAATTTTATATACTTTATATTTATATAATTAATTATTAAATAAATTTCAATAGGCTGGCAAGCATAAACTGTTCGTCTGTTTGGTCAGAATCCACGTTGGCTGTCTCAATTTGATCATGTAGACTCTAGATTCTAGATGTGTAATTTGAGTAAGATGAATGAATATAAAAGCTGGTAATGATTTATACTTTTCATGCAAGGAATTTTAAAAAGTAGTAGGGTTTGGTCTATCGAGAACAACTTTTGTCCATATCTATGGCTCTGTTGGCTAAAGAAAATGCTAAAGATGGACTTAGCCCCTTAGCCCCTTAGCTCCAACCCTACTCTCTGCTCTCTACTTTCTGCTCCAAAGACCTAAATATTCCACCTAAATACAAGTTTTGTCCTACTTCTGAAAATTAATTGGATAAATCGTCTCAATATTTGAAAAATTAAAAAAAAAGTTTAATACTTTATAAATTCTAATATATTGAATTGGGCGCTTTAAAATTTTGACTAAATTATCATCTTTACTCATCTTAATTGAAAAAGTTGTAATAAAGCATATAAAATATTAATCTTTACTAATTGTTGACTAAATTCCATAAATTTGTAAAATTCTAAAGAACCATCAGCCCTAGGTGTACGGACAGAACTATAACAGCAAAATGCAATGTAAGTGATATAGAAAAATTTCAACTATATATTGAGTTAATGTACATCTTTTTTAGGGTAGTGATTTTTCACAGATATTTTATATTTTATATAAGGAAAATGATTTGTGCACTCTCTCTTTTATTCATTGTGCACTCTCCTTATGTAAAATTACAATTTTCCCAAAAAAAGCAAAGAAGGAAAGAGAAGAGAGGAATTTTGAGTTTTGGCAAAATTGTAATTTCACATAGGGGGAGTGCACAATGGGTAAAAGAGAGGGGTACACAAATCATTTCCCTTTATATAATCCGACACAAATTTTACTGCTAAACTCATTTTGTCCTTTGAACCGGCTCACCGAACCCATCTAATCAGTTCGTCGGATCACTGACCCTTCCACTGCAGTATAAATCGACTTACCAACCAAATCCCTTACCGGCTTACTGAAATTTATTATATGAGACTTTTTTTCCATAAAGAATAACAAATTGGATCACTGAAATAAGATCACTTACTGGATCACTGAATTTTTTTTTAAATACTTTCGTACGACGGTGAAAGAGTAAAATGGACAATACCTTAAATTATGTGTCTTGTTATACAAAATATCCGTGGAAAGATCGCTACCCCTCTTTTACTGTTGTGGGTAAGTGAAATAAGAGTTTCTTCTTATGTTTATGCATATGAAAATGTATACATATGTGGATATTTATCTAAAAAAGTTGAATAGTATTTAATTAAATAATTAGAAATGCTTTGTAGAGAAAAGGAATGACAAAGACAATGATTTCAATCTTTATACAGACCACTACAATGGCATGACATGTTAGAAGGAGATTTGGTACACAAGATGTGAGAAGGCTGTATATTACCAATACAATTACATGTTTAGATACGTTAGAATGAATTAAAAATAAATTGGATGTAAGAATAGAGTCTAATATATGAGAATGAGCAGGTTTAAAAGGTGTTTTAAGATCTATTGAACTTGAAAAGTCACTATTTTTAAGTGTTTAAGATCAATGCTTAAAACAGATTTATTTAAAATAAGTTTTTAATACAACATTAAAATCAAGTTTAGATACAATTAAAATAAAAGAGTAGACGAGTGGAAAGAGCAGATATTAATTTAGACCCCTTGGGTAGAGTCCACTTGTTGAAAAAATTTCCCATGATGTATTAGACCATTAGTAGCAAAGATCATCACTGTAATCATTTTTTCAAAGGATTCAAATGGAAAATGATGATCAATCATTCATAATCGACAGTATTTTTCTCCCTTCTGACAAAGTATTCCTTGCTGCCTGGCTGGACTCAACCCCTTCCCCTCCGGCCAAGCATCTTTCTGTCATAAGTTCACATTTTTTTTTAATTTTCATAAGCATATTATTGAAATATAATCTATAATTTATTTAAATGTAATATTTTTTTTAGAAATATTTTATTTATTCAATATAAAAATAAATTGGAAAAAAATTCTCAATTCTTTTTTTTTAGATTAATGTGTGGGAAATTCAGATAGAGTCCTACTAAACCCTCCACGGATGAGCCCACTACCCTAAGGCACACCAACATTAGGCCAAGACTTCCTGAGGCGGGAGTCAACCAGTTGAATTGCACCATGTGAAAATTTATATCTAGAACGTGCGTCTTCTTTTACTAAAGAATGAGGTTATCAATAAAACAATAGTTTACAATATATATTTTTTTAATAAAGGGTAAAAATTTATTAAACTGGAAAGAAAAATGAAAAGAGAAGCCCATTATATTATAGAGAAAAATAAGAGCCTGGACCAGGCAGAAAACAACCCACATCTCGGGTCAGAAAACAACCCACATCTCGAGTAAAAAAACAAAGAGAAAACACATTTCTAAACAAAACAATAGAAACCCTTGGTGTTATAACTCACTGCTCACGAAAGTATTATAAACTAACCTTGGTTTGCTCTAGAGGTAGTAGGTTCATCTATAGAGATTTTATGCTGAATATTCTACAATTTTTCACACATAAATTAAAAAATAAAAAGTATTATAAACTAACATCATCGATGGCTGGAGTCATTAACTATTAAATTCACTTTTAAATTGGTGATATCCCAATAATTAAGGATTCAATAGGAAAATATATATAGTTGATAAATGGCTTTGAAACAATTGGTTGGTGTTTCAATTTTAGATGTAATGAGAAAAATCTACAACAATAGATACATGAATTTTTAGATTCACCCTTTTTTTTTTCAAGATCCAAATTCAAGGTTATCAATTTTGGCTTAATTAAAGTGAGATAGATTCAGAATCAAAACTCCAAAAATTGAAGAAATTGAAAAATCTTTTACAAGACCTCACCTAAGTAAATTATAAAAATTGTATATATGTAATAAAAACATTAAAATATTACACCAAATAAGTGAGATTAATATTGCAATAAATTCTACATCTCTAGTTCTTTATACTCCATAAATGCTACTGAGGACTAGATTCTACCGTACACACGCACTTAAACCTGTCTACAAACTTTCAAATCTAAGGTCGATTGAATTGGTTTCGATTTTCAAATTTTGCATATAAATAGCGGTAGCATTTGGACACTTCGTTCTTCTTTTAAGAAACTCTCTCTTTCAAAATTTTATATAAAATTATTATTTTATCTCTCAATTTTGTATAAAAAAATCATCTTTTTAAAAATATTAAAGGGTAAAATGATAATTTTTATATAAAATTTTAAAATGGAGTGTCAGTTAAAAGAAAAGTGGAATGTCTAAATAGCCATATCCATAGATAGATATCAAATGGCTAATAAAAATAATTGTAAATTAAAATATAAAAGTCAATTTTAAATTAATGGAATTAATAACTTAAATAATAATGATGGTTATGATTTTGCATGCAATACCTTTAAAGAGTAGACTATACCTCCTAAAATATTCCAGATGTGTGACTTATTAGAAAAGTTAGAGAAGCTTCATTTTTTACTTGAGTTTTTATTATTTTAAAATTTTAATCTCTAAATATTTGAGATATTTACAATATGAATTTATTTATTTAAATAGAATAAATTTAGTAGCCAAATATTTATATATTAGTATGTGATTTGAAGTTTATATAAAGTCCATTTACTATAAAATACAGTAGAAGTTTTGTTTTTCTCAAATTGAAATTTAGACATATTTTTTCTAACGCCACTGATAGTCTGAATTTAAAAAAGATTAGTAAAATTTAATTCATGTCATTCTTTCGACCATTTGATCTAAAAATAAAATGAATAATGGATTAATAAATAATTACTATTCAACACAATTTCAACTTTATCTTGACCATTTTGACAAACTCACCAATTTGACCTGAGCTCAAGATAAAAAATAAGAATTAAATAGCATATTCGCAAAAAACTATTTAATAATTGAATAAAATTGTAAATTAAAACTTCAAAATAATCAAACTATTACCACTCACGTTTTTAAATTATTTATGTCAGACAATGGAAAGAAGAGAAAAATCCAATTGCAATGTTTCTTTTATATATATATATATAATTAGTCTCTATTTTAAAGTTGACGATGTCATCAGACACTGTAAATTCATGATTTATTATGTTTGAATATTGTCATTAAAAAAAATCACCCTATCTTAATCAAGTCATAAATATCTCTAATATTTTCAAATTTAATACATTTTTATCGACAAAACACCAATTGCAATTAATATCTCAAAATTTGTCACTAATACAATAACTTCTTGATAAAATTGAGATAAATGATAATATTATGATAAATTTCCTATAAATTTTAGGTAAAATACCGATAAATTCCTTATTAATATATTATTTTTAAATATTATATTTTCTACAAAAATTTTCTCATTAATTTGCCTGTAAAAATTTGAAAATATTTAGATATTATCAATTCCCGTTAATATTTCAAAAACCGAATGCTCTTTTTAACTACAGCACTCTGTTGAGAAGTACAGGGCAGATTACAAATTCCTTCTTTAAAAAAAAACTTGCAGAGAAGGTGGCGTGATCTCCAACGCTTTGAACGAAGGGGCAACTCTTTCCTGTCATTTTGTGCTCTTCCCTTCCCCACCATGAGCACAAAAGCAACACTCTCCTTCCTTACTTAGGCACCTTTTCTCTTCTGCTCAGAGAGAGAGAGAGAGAGAGAGAGAAGCTTGTTTTGAGAATGGGGCTCTTGGCTTGTGCCCTGTCATTTCTCTTAGCATTTTCATTTTTGCAAACTGTTTGTGGAAATGCCGAGCTGAAAGCGCTTATGGAACTCAAGGCTGCTTTGGATCCTGAGAATCGATTCCTCTCGTCATGGACGGAGGACGGGGACCCATGCAGCGGTTCTTTCGAAGGAATTGCTTGCAACGAGCTTGGGAAAGTAGCCAACATTTCTCTGCAGGGAAAAGGCCTCTATGGTTCGGTTCCTCCTGCCATTTCCGGCCTCAAATCCCTCACCGGTCTCTACCTTCATTACAACTCTCTAAATGGAGAAATACCCAGAGAAATGTCGACCCTCACCGACCTATCTGACATCTATCTCAACGTCAATAACCTCTCTGGAAGCATTCCTGTAGAAATCGGTAACATGGGTAATCTTCAAGGTGAGAGAAATTCCGGAAATCTCCTCTCACCTTTGTCACTTTTCTGGGATGTTTGGCTGAAAATATCACTTTATTTTTAGAGATCATATTTAGTTTTAACTAATTATTTTGTACTGGAAAAATGTTTATTTGGTTTGCACTGGATACACGATAAAATCCGAACATGTGATCGATTCTTTTTTGAACGATATATGACAGAATGATCATGCTCAAGTTTATCAAAGAAAAACTAGTGTTCTATCGAACTTGGAATTTTTAGAATCAGAAAAGGAAAAACCTTCATTTTCTTATCTTCTCTATTTAAAATCATTGAGGATAAAACTTCTGCAGATTGTTGCTCTGTATAGACCTGCACATCTTTTTTTTTTGGTATTTTTAGAAATGAAAAGGAAAACCTTCATTTTATTATCTTCACTACTTAAAATCATTGACGATAAAACTTCTGCAGATTGTTGCTCTGTATAGACCTGCACATCTTTTTTTTGCTCTTCTTCTCAGTTCTTGATTGTGAGTTGTCTTTGCTTCTCTTTTTTCCCCTTTAGTTTTGCAGCTTTGTTATAATCAGTTGACTGGGAACATTCCGACCCAGATAGGATTTTTGAAGAATCTAAGCGTTTTAGCACTGCAGTATAATCGACTGTCGGGGGCGATCCCTGCAAGTTTGGGTGATTTGAGGTTGCTAATGAGGTTGGATTTGAGCTTTAATCAGCTCTTTGGTTCGATACCAGGAAAGCTAGTTGACATTCCTCAGCTGGAAGTTTTGGATGTTAGAAACAATACTCTTTCAGGCAATGTTCCTCCGGGTAAATCTTTTTGCTCTCACCCTGTATGAGGTGATTTCCTGTTTATCTGTTTTTTTTTTTTTTTTGCGTCTCTGTGTTTTTTTTCAAGATGAAGGAACCCAGTTTAACTCTCTGTTTATTCTCCTTGTTTTTTATGGGACTTTCTGATTAAACCTGCTTCAATTTTCAAACATTCTTTAGATTTTATGTATGTCTGGATGCATGGATTTTGAATAATGGGTTTTAGATTTTTTATGAATGCTGATGCTGATGCTGATGCTAGTGTATTTGGAGAATCTAAAATCTGAAATCTTAACGGGACTTTGGATCGTCCAGGAATGTGCTAATCAGCTTATGCTGGTTTGCTGAGTTCTAGAGGTGTTAAACAACAAAACATTTCTTCTTCTTTTTTTTTATCATTTTAACCAAACAGAAATCCACATTCCTGTTTGTTTTAATTGCATTAAATGTGCGTCCATGTGAAGTTGTAAATAGATGAGATGAAGTGCTCACACTTCTCTTTCTTTCTCATTCTATGTATGAAGCTTTGAAGCGACTAAATGAGGGATTTCAGTATGGGAACAACTCGGATTTGTGCGGAGTTGGGTTTTCTCCTTTGAGAGCCTGTGAATTTTTAGATGTCATAAATCCCAATAAACCGGAGCCATTTGGAGCTGACTCCAAAGGCTTTGCTTCAAAAGATATTCCTCAGTCAGCCAATGTTAAGGTCCACTGTGACAAAACCAATTGCCAGAACCAGAAATCATCAAGAACCCCCGCCATTGCTGTTGTGGTTGGTGTCATTGCAGTTGTAGCAGTAGGAACAGTTGTGGGCCTTATGGCGTTCTCCCTCTATCGGCGTCAGAAACAGAAAATTGGAAGTGCATTCGAACTCTCTGATAGTCGAATGAGCACTGATCAGGCCAAGGAATTCTGCAAGAAGAGTGTCTCTCCTCTCATCAATCTTGAATACGCAAATGGGTGGGATCCATTCTCCGATGGCCGCAGTGGAGTAGGTTTCTCTCAAGAATTCTTGCAGGGGTTTAGGTTCAATTTGGAAGAGGTGGAGTCAGCAACCCAGTACTTCTCTGAGGTGAATTTATTGGGGAAGAGCAATTTTGCTGCAATTTACAGGGGAACTTTGAGAGATGGGTCACTTGTTGCTGTTAAGAGTATCAACAAGACGAGCTGTAAGACAGAGGAGATGGAGTTCTTGAAGGGGTTGAAGATATTGACTTCATTACAGCATGAAAATCTTGTTGGATTGAAGGGGTTTTGTTGCTCAAGAGGGAGGGGAGAGTGTTTCCTCATATATGATTTTGTTGCAAATGGAAGCTTGGCACAGTATTTAGATGTTAAAGATGACAATGGCAGGATCCTTGACTGGTCCACAAGAGTTTCTATCATCAATGGCATTGCCAAAGGTTTGCTTTCTTCTTCTTTATTACTTTCCACTTCTTTGTTACTTTCCACTCACAGCTTCATCGTGGATTAGAAGTCATTCTCTTGTCTCATTTCTATATGCCTTTTGTGGTTGTGTTCTTTGGCATTCAAAGAAGACAATTCCTTGCTTTTCAACTTCATCTGAGTGTTTTGAAGAGTAGTCTATGGATTGGCCTTTTTCAGATTTATTCATTTTGGTCAATCTATTTAATGCAGGTATTGAATATTTGCATGAAATGAAACCAAATAAACCTGCACTAGTTCATCAAAGCATATCTGCTGAGAAGGTCCTCATCAACAAGTATTTCAAACCTTTGCTGTCCGATTCTGGACTTCACAAGCTCTTGGTTGACGATGTTGTTTTCTCCACCCTTAAGGCCAGCGCTGCCATGGGATACTTGGCCCCTGAATACACCACAATTGGGCGGTTTACGGAGAAGAGTGACGTCTATGCATTTGGGGTGATTATCCTTCAGATTCTCAGTGGTAAAAGGAGGCTCACTCACACAATCCGTTTTGGAGCTGAATCAGGTAAATTGGAGGACCTGATTGACATGAATCTCCATGGTAAATTCTCTGAACCTGAGGCATTGAAGGTGGCCAGACTTGCATTACTTTGTATCAATGAAGCTCCCGATAAGCGGCCAAAGATGGAGATGGTCGTTGAAGAACTTAGAAAATGCAGTGGCAATTGCTGATATTCTCCACGGCTTTTCTTCAATCTTTTCTGATACTGTCTCTAGTGAAAGTTTTTTCATGAAACTGACAATTCCTTTGCCTGAATGCTCTTCCAAGGCATGGGGACATTATCCGTCACTAACCACTGATGTTGAGTGTTGTTGGTATTCGAATTTTCAAATGAATTGTGTCCTCTGAGGTCACAAGATGTTGTTCTCATGTGTTTGTTTCGACTTTGTTCATATATTAATGTAGGGACACTTTGTTTTGTGCCCTCCTCTTCCACATGATGAAGCACTGAGGTCCAGAGCATATGTACTTCTATGTGGAGTCAAATATCAATGGCACATCAGCTTCAATGTACCCATTTGTAGGCATTGATGCTGATGGATTCTAGTTCAGTGGGTTCCATTGAACTCGTTTTAATACCACTTGACTCGACAAGATGTTGATTCACCAAGTCTGTGTCCATTCTTATTAACTGTCAATTCCTTGGCCCCCTTTTTTTATCTGAACAGTCCTATTTTGGTTGATTGGGTCTTGCTCTAGTAGGCCGGGTGCATGTTTTGATTGCTTAATGCATGCCTTACATGGGGATTATGTAGTTGATAGGCCTGATCATGACTAGGATTGTGAAGAACTGTCTCATTTAAACAACGGTTCCTTAATTTAATGGAAAAAAGACAATGCAGTTTCAATCCAACAATGAGTAAAAGTTGGTTGCCTTTGTCTGCATGTTTCATAATCTCCACTTACAAGAAAATAACAGGCTTCAATCAACCTGATTTCATCTCTGTTGTATTGTTGTGACTTCACAGTTTTAAGGGTCGTCTTCATACCTTATGCATGACGGGTTGAACCCGACCCAACCCGATCTGACTTAAAAGCTGAAATTTGTAACGAAGTCCTAATTTGACCTGGGAGCCCAACCCGACTCAATTATAAATCCAAGTTGAGATTGATTTAGGGTTTCTATCATAAATAGCTAAATTAATATAATTCACTTATAAAATAGCTACTTGTTTCACACATATAATGTCCATGAAAATGGAAAGTAAATTGCAAATAAACAATTCTTCATTTCCAAAAGAAATAATACTTCCATACATGTAATATTTGGAAAAAAAATGACAAACGAAATACAGAGAAATGAAATTTTACTGATAAATGACATAATTATTGATTAAATCACAACCTAAAAAAGTATTCATAAAATTTTTTGAAGTATCAATACTAGCCACTAGATTAAGTCTGGTTGGGTTGGGTCGTCTCTGTTTTTTAAGACTAAACCAAGCTCAACCCGACTTTAATTCGGGGTTTTAATCCTTCAACTCAACCCAACCCTAATATAAAAAATACTTGACTCAGCCCACTTATTTTCCGGGTTGCATCAATGCCCAACCCAAGTTTTGCCCCTAATTAGTGGTATTTACCGGATTTTTAATTGAAAAGTCACTTTGTTCAAATGCAATCTGAATTGTAGAATAACCAATATGATCACTTTTTCTGCAATTTTTTAAATATGAAAAGATTACCATTATGCTCCACATAATTTATACAGAGGATGAATTAAAATTGAAAATGAATTGATGTCACCGTAAAATTACTTTAGATACAATAGAAGGAACCACCAAACCAAAAGGATAAGTAGACGTTTATTTTAAAATGGATTAATAGTGCAAATATAAAAAGGACGAAATTCAAGTTGATCTGAATAAAATTTCGACGTATAATAAATTGAGAGAAAATCATTAAAGGTAGTTTTCACACGTAAGTAGAAGATTGAGTATGAAAAATTGAAATGTTGCAAGTAAACGGGATCAAAGAGGAGAAGAAAGTGTCTTTGAATTGCAATCCTTCCTAATTACTTTTTTTTTTTTGTGTATTTTTGAGTTTTTTTTGAAGTACTATTTTTATTATAAATTAAAATCATTCTCATTTTACTACTTACCACCCAGCAAGCCTATTGGCTGAGTGAGTCCAAATGGGTAATTTTGCAGCTTATGCGATAGTTATACTATTCCAACTTTGGACTGATTTTTAACCACTCATTTTTGTGACTTGTGTCGATGGCAGAAAACAAATTTTTACTTTGATTAAAGTGGGAGGGGTAAATTCTGATGTTCCTTTAATGACTAACAAAGCATGGCCCGTTACTACCGACTTTTAACTTTTAATAAGAAAGATTTGATTTTTTATTTCCTTTTTCAAAAGAGGATAGTAAAAAAGCCATTTACTGTTGCATTCATTAAATATGAGCAGGTCCCAGTTGAAAAAAATCAGATACTCTGATAGTTTGTATTAGAGGGTGAAATCCACTTTATAGTAAAAATGTTAATGTGAATGAATTATTAAAAATAGAGTCCATCAAATCATCGTAATTTTTTTGTTTTTAAGATTATAATAAAATCATTGAGTAAGTATTTTTTATTTTGATGTTCAAACTAATGGTTAAGATACATCAACTTTTAAAGTTCATTTAAAAACTTTAAAAGTGTTTTAAAGTGTTTCTAAAACTTTATTCACATAATATGGGAGGCATTCCTATCAAAGTGTTTCTAAAATGTCATTTTCCTTGTAAATTTTAGGAAGTTAATTCTAAATAATAATTCTTGGAAAATGATAAATCAACTGGCCAAACAATAGTTGTAATTCTACCCACAATGTGAAGTCCATTGAACCTCACTAGATGCTTAATGGTTAACCACATACTCATTATTGACTTGTAGATGGAAAATTAATTTAATTTGATGACCATGGTTATTGAACTAAAAATTAAAAACTTAAATAGTTGAGTTGAAGTTTGGTCGTTTATTTTCAATGTCTAATGAACACCATTGGAAAGATCTTTTTAATCCTTCTGTAACTCATGTGAAACTCCCCTAAAAACTCTATTATTTCACACTTTTGTGGGTGGGCAAAAAGACTACCATGAGAAAATCATCATACTTTTAACTAATTAATCTCTTCACGAGTCCCTTCTTCTTCCATTATAACTCATTGCCATTGGTAACAAGATGTTAAAAGTCCCAGATATGTTTACAGGAAAAGTTAAAAAGGAGATAATTCTTTGTCATTATTTGACAGGAAAATAATTAAAATGTTCATTGCAGGACCCTATAATATTACCCTATTCCATCAACAGTTAAGAGTCTCAAGCGGAAAGTGACAGGGTCGGTTGACGTGAAAATCACTAAGGTCAGACTGAAATAATGTGAATTATGGACATTTAACTTCGTGTGAAATGAAATTAGTAAAATCTCATAGCAATTGTGTATTAGAAATAGGATGGAGAAGCCTCGAGGGGTTGGCCTCATACCTTATCTAGGAGAAGTCTTGGGATCAAATTCTTTTCAACACAAAAAAGGACATTCCTCGTTGTTCTGTACTGGATTGTCTAGATTGAGAGGTTTAGATATGCTCCAAAGACTAGTTAAGTGAGACGCCGGGATACCTTGGTCTTAAAAATAAGAAATAGGATGGAGAGACAAAAGTTCTATCACCATGAGTTTTCACCATGGTACACTACCTTTAAAAGAAAAAAACTATTTTCCCATTACTTTTCTTCTTCTCCCTTCCCTCTTTCAAAAAAAAGGACAAAATGGTCTTTTTCTTTTAAAGATGGTATCCAAAAGTTACTCATTTCATTCTATTTCATTTTCATTATCCTGAAATCAAAAGATAAATAGATTTCTCGACGAAGGTGGAGAGAAAATGGGTGGATACATCAGGATAAGTTCAATACAGTAGTTGCGAGAAATGAGTTAAAAGTTAAGACCAATACACCTGATGATGTTGCTTATTTCACAAAAATAACATCTGCACTCCAGTCCACATCATGCAGGTTTAGGTAAATAAGATAATCAATGCAATGTGCCCCACATATCCATAGCCCTCGATCTGCAGCATAGGATCCATAAAATCCATAGTTAAAAACATAGTAATACAAGCTGTCCCAGAAATGAGGAATGCCTAAATTGGGTTCAGAGTAATGTAAGGTGAAGTTCAGATGCATGGCAAATAGGACAGTTGATGCATCATGTCATTTGAACTTACTCCTGTGGGCAAAGTTTATCATGACTGAAGTAACTATGAGAATTTTATAAATACAAGTAAAAGATTTTACAATTAGAAGATTCCTTGTTAATGTCAAACATGTCCAACTATAAAAGATTTAGAGTTCCTAACGTTAACCTCTTTGCTGCTGCATTAATTTACCTAACTGGGACAAGTTTTGGAGGCCTAGTTCTTTGGTTCTGCAGAGTCACTTTAGGCAACTGCACTTTGTTGTTCATGACCCAGGACCCATTCAGGTGGCCACCACTCTGGTCGAACTGCTTTAACCTTGACATCTTCTTGCCCTTTGATGCTCAACACACTCGACCCTTTAAAAGACTCTTCCACTCTCAATAGACCCATCCCTTCACTCCCTAGTGCAGTTGTCACCGTCCCAACCTTCTTGTCAGATGCATCATCCACGATTTCTGACCCTGGGGCTACCTTCTGCTTTATTTCTGCACATACATTAATATATGTTTTTCAATTCAAAATCTCTAAACACAAAAATTGGGAATCCAAGTGACAGAAAGAACCTGGTACCTTTTCCACTGTCATCAACAAACTTGAGTGGAAGCAATCGCTTCCGAATGATACCACGATGATGTGTACGAGCAACAAGTTCTTGACCCACATAGCACCCCTTATCAAAACTGATTGCATTCAAACCTTCAAGATTGTATTCAAGAGGAATTGCCTCGCCTGAAACAATGATTATAAGTTCATCACCACATGGGTCCAAAGAGGAGTTGGATGACAAAATTTCACAGAACTGTGGTAAGAAACTGAAATGGATGTTACAGTGTCCGGAAAAAGGATGTGAAAAGGCTGGAAGGATAGCAAGAACTTGCCATCATTCCAAAAAAAAAAAAAAACAATGGTAAATGATTTCCATGATCATCATTACAGCCACTAAAAGACCTGTCTGAGATTAGTTTTCTTGAAGTTCCTATTCCCACTCTTCACACCTAAAACCATATCCACTATCACTCCACAATCCATGAGGTCCTTTGTCCTCTAGTCTAAGTTTTTAGTGAACATCTTTTCTTGTATCTTCTACTTGTAGTCTTTGAACTGGGTTGGTTTCAGTCTTCTACACGTGTCCGAACCACTCTGAGTCGCATTTCTTCATTTTCCCATTTATTGGCACTACTTCTAAGATTTTTTTGTAACATGAGTATCCCCACTCCACATTGGAGATGAGACTAATCTCATGAGCACGTGTAAACTTCCCAATCCACACACAGCGGTAAGTCGATGAGGAAAAACCCCACGGCGAGTGACCGAAAGATGTTTGAGCATGAATCGAACCCAAGACCTCCCTTCATGAGGGAGGCTTCTTGACCATCAGTTCAAGCCCCTCTGGGTTAATGCCTTTTGATTTTATCTTTTAGTGCTGCAATTCCACATCCATTTTAGGATACCCATTTATACAATAAAAACCTTATCTACTAGTCTTTTATCATTGTCCAAGCCTCTAGCAATCCCTTTAGCCTAAAAGTTAGGATAGTACCTTGCTATCTTGCTCTACACTTAACCCCTTGCTCCTATACTACTAACCATATATAAAATAAGGTCCTCTTTTTGGTTCAACCATTGCAACCAAGTATCGAAATTTAACACAATGCAGTACTGCAGCAATTTCAATCTTAGTAGTTGGTTCATCTCAGGTGAAATCAATCACCAAGGGGTATTATCTTCTTTATCGACACCTCCAATAAGTAGAGATCCTGTAGAATAATTGGAGGGTTCAGCTACAAATCTCCACATTTGAACATAAATGAACTGTTTTTTTTTTTCCTCTTTTAAGATCATCATCATCATAATCATTATCGTAGCCAAAATCTCATCTATCTAGGGTCAGTTTTTCGAGTTCTACTTCTCCATCCATGTTTTTAGTGGTCTACCCCTCTTAATACCGACAACTACTAACCTCTCAACTCTATATATTGGGCCTGTCTCTGGTCTTTTAGTTACATGTCCATACCACCTTAAACAAGTTTCTCTAAATTATCTTCATTTGAGGTTGTTTTTATACTATCCCTAATGCAGTAATTTCTAACTCTATTTTTAGATTTAGTTCACTTATCCAACGAAACATGCGCATCTCTTAAACTATCCCTTATGCAACCATTTCTAAATCTATCATTTAGAGTTAATGCACTCATTCAACAAAACATGTGCATCTTTGTCACCTTGACTTTGTCTATTTGTTGCTTCTTCATAGCCCACCATTGCACCATAGAGTATTGCAGGTTTAATAATTGTTTTATAAAATTTCCCCTTAAGCAATGGTGGAGATTCCACCACGCAAAACCTTGTTATCTTGTCTGTCTATAGTTTGATACTCTGCTCCCATCCTATTACCTATATTTAAGTCCAGCCTTCCAAGAGAATCTACTATAGATAAATGTGCAACTAGGTCACTACTAATTTTGATAGGATCACGTGCTCTATTATTTTTGTTCTGCTAAGTTACACCATTTTGTCTTAGTTCTAGTCATTTTTAGACCATTAGACTCCAAAGTTCTCCAAGATTCCAACTTACTATTGAATTAAATTAAAATATTTTTTTTTTTTTAAAGATGAGTTAGATCAAAAATAATTTTAAAATTTCTTCAAAAGATGAAGTTAAATTAAAAATAATAAGAATTCCCTTTTGGGAAAGATGAAGAGTTAAACTGAAAATAGTTAAAAAGATTTTGGAAGAAGAAGAAATCAAAAAGTTAAAAAGGAAAAAGCATATTGAAAGATGAAGATTGCAATTAAAAAATATGAAGTTCATACATATTGGAAATTCTTGTAACATTAAAAAATTGTAACTTCTACTCAGTTTACACTTGTGAAGGGGTATTATGCCCTCTTCCCACCCGTGTAGATGAGTTAGTACCTAAAACCATTATACATGTTACTTTGTAGAGTTCAAATTTGAAATTTCTATCTGCATTAATAGGTGAGACATGGAGGATTGGCTCATTCCCAAGATCAACTGCTTATATTGCTTAAGGTGGGCCCTACCTGACCGAAGACATTGCTCCCTTCAGACAAGCTCATCTGCAAACTGTCAGTCATAACCATTAACCATCAAACTAAATGGAGACCGATATTTTTTTTTCCAATATTGCAAAAAGATAACAGTAGCAAGTTAGAACGATCTATAGCTCGTGACAATAGGCACATAAAAGGAAAGCACAAACCTTTCGCAATTTCAGTTGACCCCTCAGCGACACCTTTCTTTAACCTCCATAGAAGATAAATTTCTTCATCACCTTCTTTATCAGATTCAACTAATGGTGCTGCATAAAGAGAATAACAAAAAATTCATCGTAAAAGCAAAAATCAAATTGGTAATGTGCAAGATGGTCATGATGTTTCTCTGACATGCAAGTTTTGTTAGTAGTCTTACGAGTTGTATTTGATGGAAAAATTCCCCTGAATCCAAGCAATTCCAATCTGGGATCTCTGAACCATTGCCATCCAAGATGATTTCCTTGAGCTGCTGACATACCAGCACGATCAACTCCGCCACCCCATCCAACTGCATCAGCCTCGGGTTCATCTATTGATGAGGCACCACAAAGGTTCCCCCCAAAACGTTGCCAGCACAAAAATTCATCGGAGACATTCTCTATCTCAACCTTTGCCCTCAAACGGTATCTAAGGGAATGATATACACAAAATATCATGATACCAGTCAAGAAAACCATAGATCGATTGCAGTACATTAACATGCATGATTTTAACCACAAATATTGAAGATATAATTTACAAATTGATTCACATGATTCACTATCCCAAGGATAAATAATAAAATCAATGGAACAGCTAGGCACGTGAAATCTACATTCCTTAACATGATTATTGTCATTTGTATTTAAAATCTATGCAGATAGATCTATGCTTCCAAATATGTCAATCAGGTTATCAACAAACTCACATATGCATCCAGAGGACGTCTCCAAAATGGCATTTCGCACCTATGAGGGCCATTATGAGTTTTGTCCTTCCATTTGTTCTTACCAATGCCATTTAGGTGGTCAGGTATGATGTGTTTCACTTTTATTTGTAGCACTTCGTGTTGTTCTTCTTTGTTGGTACTTTAGTATACAATGCTTCTTCAAGTGATCATTTATCTCAGTTGCACATAGTTTTGCATATTTTGAAGAACCACTGCTTTCATGACAAATAGTTCATGTGTGTGTACAGTCAAATTGAAGTTTGAGTATTTCAGGCATCTAACTTTAGGTCGTGGGCTTCCTGCAAATCCAATATAGACAGACACACACATATGGAGTGATCATTTATCTCATTTGCACAGTGTTGCATATTTTGAAGCAGCATTACTTGTATGCCAAACAATCCAAGGTGCATGTACAATCAAAATGAAATTGAGCATTTGCATCATCTAATTTTGGGCCATGGCATAACAGCAAATCCAATACATACAAACACATGATGCGTGAATTGGCATGTACCACCTAAAGGGTATCAGAAACAAATTGTCCACGAATTATAGGAAGAAAGCTGCACCATTGACAGGTTTGTCACACGAGAAATTTTATTTGATTAGACGAGTCTTCCGAGCTTTGCAAATATCAAAACAAGCTGTAATTACCACAAATGTTTTGGCACTACCCGATTTACCAAACTTTTTGTCATCGAGTATGATGCCTCATATCATGGTATAAGTATTGTGCTAATGCAAGAAGGTCATTTTAGTAAAGCTCTCTCAAAATGAGGTAGAGCATTATCTGTTATAATGAAAATAGGGAAAAAAGAAAGAAGGGGAAGAAAAGAGAGATAATTTTTAGTGTATTTTATTGGTTGATTAAACAAAAGAAGAGAATATATGTATATATAGAATATAGGGAGCCCATCAAGGCGATGAAAAAGAAAAGAAAGATCAGTTACAATAATTAATCAATGATACATGTAAAATCCAATCAGGTAGCCACGTCTCTTTTAAAGGTTCTGAAGTCCTATTTTTAGGACCTAGGGTAGGACGTTTAGAAAGTGCTTTTTTCTTCATATATAAGAGTAAATATTTTCTTTTGCTTTTTTTTTGAAAGATCTTTGGTTATAGTTCCATGTATACTGCAGTTATCTAATTCTTTTCACTTCTATGAATATTGGAAAGCCATGTTCCTTTTTGCCCATGGATGTAGGAATCAGTCTCAATCCACGTAAGATTTGTCTCTTTTATATGAGAAAGAACATTGATGAGAAAAAGAACAGACAAAATAGAAAAAGGAAAAGAAAAGATGAAAGAAGTTGAACCACTATCCTTCAAAAAGTCCTTGTCAGAAGAAATCTCCATTGTAGAATGATATTCAGATTGATTCATATTTTATCAAGGCAGGCAGTCTCTCGATGCAACCAGAAATTTTCTCATGAATTACCATGTTCGAATAAGATGACTCAGAATACTATATATATTTCCTTCTTAAAAAGGAAAATTTGCTTAAACGAAGATAGAATAGCCTAATTATCACCTTCAACTTTTTTCTCCATAGCAAGCATCACTCTGAAGTTGGGATTTCATAGCATCAAATAGAAGCTACAAAAGCATGAAATCAAACAATAGAGCACCACAAGAAAGTTCCTAGAATGTAGTAATTTCAACTGTTCTCAAATAAGTAGAGCATTGTATCTCCAACTGCGTTCATAACCTCAGTTTGAAAGCATGGAAGTAATAGTAATTCCATGGAAGTAACATTTTTAAACTAGAATGGGAGACGGCTTTGATCACTTTTAAACTGAATTTTTTTTTTTTTTTTTAAAAACTGTTTTTCCATTCATGCAAACAGAGAAATATTACACCATCTATAAATTCAATAAACTACGTGGAGTAAAACATTGATTTGACTGCTTCAAAGCACAATCTAACACAGCACCTCTTACCAAATTCATATATGAATTGTTAGCAAAAACCCATTTCATTGAGAAAGGAATTAGAAGGAAACAAGAACTCGTTACTGCAATTGCTATCTTAAAAGTTGTGGGTTTGAGTCACCTTTTACCATTTTAAACCAAGGAGAAAGAGAAAGGAGCGGAATTAGAGGGTAGACAACCAAAATTCATATAATAAAGTGGGTGTTTGTGCTGGGAAGAACTTACTTTTTGAAACATTCCAGCAGCTCATCCAAAACATTGGCATCAACATCGGCAAAAATAGAAGTCGAGTTGTCGGAGCCGGAGCCAGGTCCAGAGCCAGTCCGGTCGAGCTTCTCATCAGGAGGAGGACGACGGTAGAGAAAGAGATCGTAGAGAAACCTTCCCTGAGGAGTAAGCATTGCGGCATAAAGGGGCGGTGTGGATTTAAGGGGGAGATTGGGGGTTGGCAGATTGGAGGTCTCCTCGGCCGGTTCTCCAAACCTTCGGACGTCATTGGTCAAGAGGCCTTGAAGGAACTTCACCGTATCCGGCCCTTGGAAACAGATTACGGATCGTGTCTTGAGATGGGTAGCTAAAGAACCTGAATCGAAGAGAGTGTTGGAAGGAGAACGATGGAGATTCCTGCAATTGGAGAGGATTCTGCGAACTGGGAGAGGTCTGAGAAGAGGCATGTTTTCTTCAAGTGAGAGAAAGAGAGAGAGATTCTACAAGTGTTTAAGCAGGTCCATTTGCGAGGGATTACAGGTTTTCCTCGCTGTGTCGAGCAGTGTGAGGGAGAACTGGGCGCCACGCTTTAGAGAGGAGCTTCGGGCTTTGCCGGGTGTTTTAATAACCCCTACGTGTTCGATGAAATGTCTTCAATAAATGCCCGGCCATACTTTTTATCACCGAAAGTTGTGAGCGTCGTCTGCAGTTCTGCACTCGCTGTATTTTTTTTTAGAATATACATTACGTCATTTTATGCAATATTTCATTAAAAAATAGATAATATTCAGAGAAGGTGGGCTGGAGATTAAGGAAAGCCTAATAGATCTAGTGAAAATTAAATTGGATGATTAGCATACTTGTGTATGATATTTCTCTTCAAATTTAAATGAGACTCGTTAAATTAGATGGTGATAAGTCGATTGGAAAAACCTTTATTTCAGTATACGATCTTTGGCCCGTGAACAAAATTAAACTAGACAGATTTTAGTTTTAATTTGACTAAACTGAATTGCTAACAGAGTTGATTCCTAAGATATAAGGCCAAGTTACTATGACTAATTGCTTTATTCGATTAGATTTTGTTATTTATGAGAACTATTAATAATTTGAAGTGTTTACTAAGAAACTATGGAAAATTCATGACTTACAATTTTATTATAAAGAGATTCCACAACTTTTATGAAAAATAACTTCATTTTCCCTCTAATAATTAGACATTTTCAGTATTTTTTCCTTTCGTGTCAGATAGAGTTGTCTAAATTTAATTAAAAACTATTACATAAATTGAACTGAGTCACTTGGTTAACAGAATTTAGTAACAAATAATCCAGTAAAAAAATGTATAAAAACTTTAAATTGATTACCTAGCAAGAGTCTCCTGGTTGATCGACTGAATTCCCATCTAGCAATAATTTGAAAACTACAATGAACTGATTCATTTACCCTTTGTGAGAGTCAAAACACTTGACTAAGCTAACAATTTAAAACGTTCCTGGAACCCAACCCTCACCTTTTTGGTTTTACGTATAGTGAAAATAGAACAGTTTGAAGCCCTGTTTCATTCACTTCAGACTCGAACGAACCAACCACAGAAAAGGGAAAACAAAACCATACAAACACCCTATATCCCTCTTATCACTATATTCCCAATTGGATCGACAAACATGAAGTATCTTTGTAAAATAGAGAAAACCAAGAAATTAAAAAAACAAGCCACAGTTTGAGTCATACAATCCATATCGGAGGAAAAATTAGATGAAAAGAAAAGTTGGGCCAACAACACAAATGCAGCGGGAAGACATGTTAACGTATAACTATGTAAAGGTCTATAATGATCCCATACAACAACAATCTCAGTTTATAGCTACTATACTTACTTCCAACAACAATCTCGGTTTTGTTGCGACCATCTTGTGTTTCAATAATTTTCTTCTCCGTGTTACATGACTAATCCTATGATGATGCCTGATGAGCTTCCATTATCATGAAAACTAGCCTAGATGAAAGCTGATACACATCCAAACCATGACTGACTGACTGACTGACTGACTGATGATTACATGTACTCTCTCTTCTCCCACTTGTCTCACTAGTAGTGAGAGCTTTCAGTTTCTCTACTTGTAAGAGACGGGTACATTAACAGTATGTGACCTAGCCCTACCCTCGGTTGAAGGAAGTGCCCAACCTCTTGAAGCCTGCCCATTCTGTCCACTGCCACGGCTACCTGAAACAATCATCAAATTATGAAATCAGCCACTTAAGTTAAAAACTAAGATGTAAATGACTGTTTTACACTCACCCTAACTCAAAGTTCAACCAAGTTATATCAGACACTTTTCCAAATGTTACTCAAAAACTCAGTAAAACTAACCATTCAGTTTTACTCAACTGATCAATCCAGAAGTTGGGTCGCTAACACATCCAAAGCTTTTTTGAGTTTTTCAACTGTGCTTTTGACCTCAAAATTCAACCTTTTTGAAAGAAGTTAGTACCAAGTTTTTCTTTGGAGTTTTTAAAATGTGCTCTCAACCAAAACAGCGAAACTAATTTCCCTGCTTAAGTTGAAAACCAAAACATAAAAATTTGCTTTAGCCTTGCTTTAGCCCTTAATTAGATAAACTAATTTCCTTGCATCTCAAAAAATTTCCACCAAATGACAAGATTAAACAAGTTTAATCAATTTACATGACCAGTGCACTAGCCATGGATCATAGGACAATGAGGTGTTCTCTGCCAGCCATTACTACACACAGTGTGTCCATTCCCAACATCCTAAAAACAGACTGTAGCTAGCATATTGGCTATCAAATCAAAATTGGATCTTACCTCCACTCCCATTGTTAAACGGGTCAAATTCCTGGTTCCAGCCAGCCAAATGCTTTCCTGCACTACCCTTCCAATGCTCTTCAAAACCAGCAAGTTCATCTAAAAATGCCGACTTTCTAACTGTTAGTCAAAAGCATTTGAACAAACAGCTTGTTTGGAAGACCACATCAAATGCAAGGAAAGTGATCAAACACAAATATAAAGAAGGAAGAAAAACTAGAAATCCACGTGAGTACTTTTCTACTTATTTTTTATTAAACAATGAGGTATTTTATTGAAAAAAAATAGGCACCCATCCTCTATGAATTTATACCGTAACCATACAAAATGAATCAACAGCAGCAGTTGACAGTATGTACTGCACTAAATCATCATTCAGATAATCAGATTATACTATTATATAAGGGAAAGGATACCTTCATTCATATTATGCAATGTCTGAACAGTATTAACGTTCCCATCTGAGTTCAGCTTCCTTGTAACTGAATGACCCTGAAATAATCACATAACAATAACATTACTAGTTAAAGAACATCATTATCCAAATCAGCATCTGGTTACAACACTCACTGGCAAAAAGTGGCAAGCAATAAGACACTTTGAAAATAAGTACCAACAGAAGTTCAATTGGAGAACTAAAATCTGCAGTACCTTTGTGGATGTGGAATAATAGTAAGTTTTGATCCTAAGATATTGTTTTCTTTTGAATGCATAGGACAACTCTCTTGCACTCCTGGGTATTGGGCTTTGATTTTTGTTGTTGTTTATGTTACTTGTAATTCTCTTTTAACTAATATAACCCTTTTGAAGCAAAGGGTATTCATAATACCTAGGGTAACCCCTAGTCAAGGGTAACCCCAGGTACCCCTTCAATATTTACCCCTCATCCAAATGCAGCCTAAGTAGTCCTCATTCAAATAACAAAGTTTTTAATGTTCTTGTAGATATTTTAATTCTTTAAATACTTCATATATAAAATTGTAATAATTAAACATTTTTATACAGTTATTTATATTTATATGAATTATAGAGTTTAATATTCTTTTGATTTTTCAAAATGAGCTAAACAACTAAGTTTTTTGGTCAAGTAAATGGGCAACCCAAAATCTGACCCGACCCAACCCATTGCGAGGTCTAAGCCCAACCCAAATTAAATTAAGGTCAACCTTTTAGCTCAGACAGCAACCCATACTTAAATGATGCAGGTTAGCCCACCTGAAGTTCAGATTGAGTAAAAAAGGGTTTGGATTGGCCCTAACACAACAATTAAGTCATAACAGAAACAATACATCTGGTAAGGCACCTAGTTAAGAGGGTGCATAAATGAAGAAGAACTAGCCTGCAACTAGGCAGGAATAAGGCAGATAAAAGAGAGAACCAAAGGAGCAGCCTTGATAAAATTTATTAATCCATCGTCTCTCGAGCACTACATCCAAATAAACGAAAATAGATTGGAAGGCCACCGACTTGGCTTTCCTATCATACTCATCCTACTAAAACAAGGACTCTTTCTAAAACGAAAATAACAAGTCCTAATCTACTCAAACGTACTAATTAAGAAATAAAGAAATAAATAAAAATAAATAGAAGTGGACTCGTGTGTGCTGTATCTTCCGTGTCCTACATCAGTCCCCCGGTCTTGAAAAGAACTCGTCCTCGAGTTGAAATCAGCAAAAGCACAAGGCACCAAACAGAGATGAAGACCAAGTCCGAAGATGCGAATGACGAAGCTTTGAACTGCACAATCTTTAAGACGCGAAAGTTGAGAGATGTCATTCTGGGGAACGAAGACATCTACAAATGCATATGTGCTCAAGCTAGGGCGATGCAACTCTGTCAAGAAGGGATCTTCAAATTGCACTGGGGAGAGAACATGGACCTAAGGAGCTGTCGGACGAATAACTATAGATGAATGCTTGGTATCTGTAAGGGGATCAGGTTTGGATAATGGAGAAGGTTGGGTAAGTTGTGGAGGAGGTGGTGGGGGATCGACAACTGGCGTGGTCTCCAACACGGGCAATAGTTGTCGGGTCACAACTTCTGGAGGAGTAAACAGGAACTCTGATGGTGACTTTGGAGGTAGCACACATCTCGAGGAAGTAGACATGTATGTCGAGATTTAGATCACCTTCATCGGGGTTCTATATTTTCTGTTGAGCAATAGTTCTCTAAATTCTTGGAAAAAGTCATGAAATTCAGATCGCAATTCAAAGATAAACTAGAATTTAAAGTCATTGAACTCAGATTAGCGGAGAAATTAATTATCATTGTTGTTGGATGCTAACGGGTCTACATGATGCTGGTAATCAGATCGGAGTGCCACATAATCCAAGATAGGACAGGCAGAGTGGGGAAAAGGTTTAATGGGTGGGTGAGGTGGGACTGAACGATAAGACATGGAAATAGAATCGGTCAAAGTGGACACATAGCTGGTCAAACGGGGAGAAAGGTGAGGTCCACGGGTGGAAGGGTTTAGTGGGACTGAATGTAAAAGGAAGGGGCTAAGGAACTGACACACGTGAGATAGTTTAGGGTAAAACAAATGGGGTGTAAGTGAGGAACACGTGTGGGAGACTTAAGTCACGCACGTGTGGGACTTGGACTGAAGGAGGATGGAAGACAGGTGGGATGAAAGGGATAAGTTAGGGCTGCGAACAAAGGGCTACAGCGATAAGAAAGGAAAAAAGAAAGGTAGCGAAAGAGGGTAAGTGGCGAAAGAAGCAGAGGAAAGGAAACGAAAGGGTGCAGCGAAAGGGTCAATGGAGAGCAGCGAAAAGGGGTTATGGCTAGGGCTACGGCAAAACTGAAGAAAAGGAGTGGCGAAAAAGAGGGAATTGCAACAAGAGGAAGATGGAAAGCAATGGCAGAAGAGATGGAAAGACAATCAAAGGCAAAGAAGATGGTGGGAAGATGGTGGGAAGATGGAGGAAGAGCGAAAGTTGGGTTAAGATCGTGTATAGTACCTGGGAGTAGCTGGGATGGAAGCAACTTGAAACAAGAAGCTGTAGCAGCTGTGGCGAAATGGTAACAGAGGTGGAAGCTTGTGGAAGGGGCGAATTGTAGCACCACAGGTGAGAGCTTTTTCTGCGTCTCTGTGTTCTTTTTTTTTTTTTTTTACTTTGAGGAAAAAAAAGAGGAGGGGGGGGGGGGGGTTGCAAAAGATGGGAGGGGAAACCACGATCGTCTCTTGATAATGCAGGGATCTGTCTCCGAAAGGAACATCTTTGTATAACAAAGATACAGAGAACTTGGCTCTGAACCAATTGATGAAGAACCAGCCTACAACTAGATAGGAATAAGGAAGATAAAAGAGAGAGAACAAAAGGCTATGCCTTGATAAAATTTATTAATCCATCGCGTGTGTCTCTCGAGCACTACATCCTTGGTATTTATAAAAAACCAATTAAATGAAAATAGATTGGGAAGGCGACCGACCTGGCTTTCCTATCCTACTCATCCTACTAAAACTAGGACTCTTTCTAAAACGAAAATAACAAGTCCTAATCTACTCAAACATACTAATTTAAGAAATAAAGAAATAAATAAAAATAAATAGAAGTGGACTCGTGTGTGCTGTATCTTCCGTGTACTACATCAATAAATTTTACCTAGACATGGCTTCTCATACGTTCAATCATTAATTTACTTTCTAGTGTTCTCAACAGGTAAACAACTAAAATACGCTGCAACAATGTATACAGCCAAGAACTAGGATCTTACACATCATTAAATACATGAAAATACCTGCAACTAAAGCACATGCCAATATTTGTTAGAAAAGGTGGATCTGCAAATACCTTATTGTGGATTCCCCTAGAGAGTCTATGTGCTGCTTTACCAGTAGTTGTGTCAGCCTCTCTTTTCTCTTCCACCATCACCTAGGTCATAACCAACACAGAGAAAATTAAGAACCAAAGCAAATTTATAGAAACTCAATACACAACACAAACCAAACACTTCACGTACTCCATCACCACCCATCCTCCTGGCTGTAGATGATGTGTAGTATGGTCCATTGGCACCACCATATGTCACAGAAGAGCTCTGAAAGGTATAGGTTTGAGACTGTGGCTTTGCTGCATTTGCCCTGTTGTATTCATTTCTGATCTGCACATGATTCATCTTCCTCTCTACAAAATAAAAGTTCAATTAAAAAGTTTCATGGCATATATTTGTAACTTCATGGGAATATTTCAAATGACACAAATGAAATGAAAACCCTTAGAGAAGTAATCTTAAACAAAATAACATCAAAATTGGTTAAAAGCAATGTTCAAAGAGAAATGCACAACTCAAAGTCCTATTATCATATCCATGAAAGTGCAAACGATTTTGCATACAGCTGGATAAAGAGCGAGCAGACAGACAGAATATGGAGATTTTCATATAAATTATGTATTTGGTTTTTTCTTTTTTCACTTTGACATTGCCAGTGCATGGCTCTTAGATTGCATATGTTCTAAAAAAAAATTACACTATTTTTATTGTCCTCTATTGTAATCAATTCAGACTGCGACCTTACAAAAAAGGGCAATGCATCTATAACACAAAAAAGCAGAGCTTACCTTCTATTTCATCATCAGGATCTTCAACACGTGGTTCTAGGTTCTTTTGGGGGCCATCACCCCTCTCCTTGATGTCTTTACTTTCTTCATCGTCAGAGGATAGCTCCACAATCACCGGCCCTTTCGATTTATTGATCCGTGGTGCTTGATGTTCAAGGAATCCAGAGTTAGATGAATCTCCAAAGGGGCTCCCACCAGGGCCAAACATGCTGGGGCCAAACATGCTGGGACCAAACATGCTTGAGCCAAACATGCTCCCAAATGGACGAGTGAAGAAAGGGTCTTCAAATGGGTCCCTTCCCCCAAAGAAACCAGACATTAGGCTTCTGTTGTCAGCAAAGCCACCAAATCCAGTAAATGGGTCACCAGAATCAAAGAGATCACCTCTTCCTCTGCCCCTCTGCATTGTGTATTGATTCTGCCTTCTGCATTGCAAGGAGTAAGGACACATCAGTTGAATGTCCTCAAGTCCCAGGTTGGGAAGAGAGTTTTTTTTGAATGGTAGGTTGGGAAGAGATTATACGATCAAATATAACCATGCTCCCAATCCCTTCTTAAACAAAGAACAAACAATAGAGCATTGCTCCAATCAAGGAACAGAACATCCAATAATAACAGCAGCCTTTTTTGCATTCAAGAATCAAGAAAACAATAGGAAGACTGGTATTTTGGGACATTCCAAAAACCTACCCCAAAAATGTTAAAAGAATATATTTGATACCTCCTAATTAAAATCTATTTTCAAAAAACAATTTTTTTACTATGTTTGCGAAGTCCTAATAAAACAGTCACCAAGCATATAGCAGGCTTAGAAAACCCACACAAGGATGTGTACTGAATGACCATAAAATACAAAACTTGAACTTGACCATTGATCTAGGTCAAATTGTTTAACTGAGGTCAGAATTCATGAGCACTACTACTGTATCTAAAGTTGCTCGAGTCATATTTCTTCATTCTTAAATGGAAATTATTAATTAACTGATTATAAGATAGCACTGCCCAAGTCTTGCCCAAAGCCCAGTCAACTTAATTGAATGCGATGAGTTTCAGGACAATGGCATCATCAATAAGAGAGCTATGATGCTATCCTTTCCTGAACAAGAAGCTGATTACATGGCTCCAATCCACGGACTTAAAATCCTATAACAAGTAGTGGCTTCTTGTGTTCATGATGTTGGCTGTGGGCTCACTTAAGCTAAAAAATTAAGTCCATTTGCATCTGGCCCATTTAGTGAGGGTAATTGGCCATTTCCTCTATATTTCTTGGCCCATACAATTGGCATCTAAATTCCTCCTCCACCTAACACGTACATGTGTAAGCAAATGGCATGAATCTTTTACCTCCCCTGCCATGTGTAACCCGTACAAGCTCTCTCTCCTATTGACATTTAACCAATCTATGAAATACGTGTTACAATCTCTCTCCTATTGACACCTAACCTCATAGGGTGCCATGAGTTTTATCTTCCATTGACAACTAGTCCACCATGTGTCATAAGGTGGCATGAGCTTTATCTTCATGATGATAATTAGCCCCCCATCTGTCATGTGATGGCATGGTTAACCAATCTTATACAAACCAACGAGTTCAAAAGAGAGAGGTGTAGTTTTGCAAATCTCATTTGCTATCATCCACCATATTAGCATCACCTGCACAATCGCAGAGACCATCTAAGTCCATTAAATCAACAGAGGTGAATTGTGTAGAGCTTTCCAATTGCGATTGCTTCTATTTGATCATCGCGGCTTAAGGGTGTTGGTTCTAATTGGATCCAAAAATAGATAAATTTTTACTCTGACTATATGTTTTATTTGATTGTGCTTGTTTAATTGTATATTAAATCTATCATGCTCACACACATGAACAGGTGAGGGCCACCACACTTGGACTCGGCAGCCTAACACATGAAATGAACCTAAATCAAGCAGAAACTAAGGAATCATGGCAACAGAACTAGTTCTTATCAAAAGCGAACCATCAAACAAAACCACAAAGAAAAGTAGAAAACAACCTTCAGCCATCTAAAATAATCACATAAAGTGAGAAAAAAAAATTCACAAATCTATAAGGAGGGACAAATCTCGATATACTGAAAAGCAAAAGTGGATGTGAGGAGGGGGGTCATTGCTAAAGCATTAAAGGAAATCTGGGTCGTCCATCTTCTCTTGGTGGGCTCCAGTTGGATGCACGGGTAGAACTATTACATTTAAAAAAAAAAAAAACTTTAGCTAATGGCAGTTGTTCATCAAAAATAATTAATCCGCTTTAGATGCATCCGGTGAAAACCAAGTACACAAGAATCATCTCAATCCATGAAATTCGGCTAAAAACCCAAGAATTTGATCAGAATATCATGATGATCGTGCACGAATCACAATCTCCCAAATGAGGATTCATTTCCTCCAAATCAAAGAATCCATGAAAACCCCAACTACCAAACAAAGGTCCCACCTTTTCTACCTCAAATCAGCAACCATCAGACATGAAGCATAAGGTATGCTGATTTTGGAAAAGTTTCCCATTTTCTACAAGGGACAACCCAAACACCAATGAATCGCCTCTTACTTCTTCTATTTCATTCATTTATTTTAATTCATGCCATATCAAAAGAAATTAACGCAATCAGAGAAAGAAGATCATATAATCAATCGACAATCAGGAAAAGAAAATTCAGTTCTTGAAATCATACCCGAAACACGGAGAAGAATCAATCCGTCAAAAGCCAAAGAAGAGAAGATAAGGAACAGGAAAAGAATACCCAAGAGATGAGAATGGAGAGGCTCTTCAGCAGTTGTTGCAGGGTTTTCTCGTTGCCGCTTAAACAAGCCAATGCAAGGAAAGCAGTTTCGCTATTTATTGCATTTCATTTCGTCTAATTTTGAGATTGAGAAACGACCAAGGACGTTCTGGCCCTCGATGTCTCGAGAACAATCGGGATTAATCTGAAGTTGACACGTGTCGTGAGATCCTTATACCAACCCCTGATTAGATTAGTGGTTAGAATCGTCTTCCAGTGTGGGCTTCTGGGCAGGGTCCCACCACGTATGATATTTATTTTATTTTTTAATATGAGTATACGGATTTAAACTTAGATACATAAAACCCAAATCCGATCCACGTGTTAAAGTTGAAGTATTGTTTTAGTGCATACCTTTAACAACGATAAGTCAGATAAGATTGCACCTGGTCTATCTTTTTTTTCTTTTTTTCATTTTCTTGAAGTTAGATTTATTGTTTTACACTTTTATTAAATTTCAAAAATAAAGTTTAATTTTGAAGTATTTGATTTTATTGATAAAATCATACATAGCTCATTTACATTGTTATTTATGAATACACTTAAACAAGTGCAACCAATCATACCTTGGCCATTTTCCTTTTTTGTTTAAATTTTTATTAGACCCATTAAAAAACCACAATAAAGATTAAAATTAAATTTAGTGTGCTATAAGTTTAGTGAATTTTAGATCAAAATTTAATTTTAAGCCACTTGATCTAAGTGGTCAAAATTATTAGACATTTTTAAAATATTATAGTGATTTTCAACCACTAACTCTAAGATCAAGTTATTAAAAATTTATGAGATTTTGCCCATGAATAATGTATAAAATTTGCTTTTCAAACCGTATAGTTCTTTTTCAATTTATATATAAAAATTAAATTAAAAAGAACAATAGACTAACTATGACCTATGTAACCAGTGAATCTTAACTTTTCTTTACAAATAACTTTAGGAGAGTGTCAAATAAATTTTGGACGTTCATTCATTAAACAATTATAATTTGCTTTCATTTTGGCAAGTAAAAAATAGAAAAACTTGTCTACAATAGTTTAAAATAGAAAAAATAAATTTTGATATTGATTTACTGAAATTGAACGATTTAACCATTTCTTATCATATGAGTATTAAAAAATAGAGAGATTTGTGTAAAAAATATTAAAAAAAGGAAAAGAGTTTTTAAGATTGAATTAAGTGAGTTGGAAGAATATGATCTAACTTTAACATAATTTTATCTAAAAATAGAGAAAAATCGTGCAAAAAATATTATAAAGTAGAAAATTAAATTTATTTTCATATTTGGCAAACGAGATTGTTTAAGTTGATCATCAAATGAATCTTGAGAATGATTTTCTTCCATGCTAGAAAGTGAAAATAAAAAGAAAATTCACTCTAAAAGAAAAAGGAAATCTAAGATTTGATCTAGTGAGCTCGAAAAATATGACCTGCCTCTATTGTATTAGTATTAAAAACAAAGAAATTTGTGTAAAAAATAAAAAAAAGTAGGAAAATAGTTTTTTTTTTTCAAATTGAATTTGGTCACCTTCTGGAATTTGTTCACCTTTATCATATTATCTAAAAAAGGTGTCCCAATCCAAAACCCATGGTAATTATCTTAAACCAGATAATATCAATGTTTGATGCAATTCTTCATAAGATTTCATTTTATCAAAGAACCACTATATATGGGCATCATCACCATCATCATAATAGCTAAATCTCATCTATCCAGACCCATTTATTAAATAAGTCAATCATAAATCGATGATCAAGCTCAAGTTGGGTTGACAGGTCCGATCAGATTTTGATAGGTCTAATTCACTAGCTTATCTTTAAAATTTATTTAAAAGAAGTTTATGAGTTTTCCTAATAACTGTAAATAAATTTTTTTAAAGTATCCAACCAGCCATTAATTACAGTTGGCTCCACCAGTCAATGGCTACAAATCTACAATGAGATATTTTAGACGTAAAAATTCGAAGGTTGTTTCACGTCATAACAATTAAAGAATAGGACTAAAAAGTTTTTCTATTGAACGTTTTATAAATAAAATTAACAATATTAAATTATCATAATTTAGGATTCAAAGCTCAGACAAAAAAAAAAACTCAGTTCAAATACAATGGAAAGGGTTACATTGATCACAATAAAATGTGACGTGCTACAGGCAACTCTATTAGCAATCCATAAAACATTTCTCCAATCACATCGTTTTTTCTCATTCAGTAGACTTCCTCAAATCATTTATGTATAACTTTCCTACTAAAGGAATCATGTCAGTGTTGGCACATCGCCTTCAATTACATTCATCAACCAACTTAGTATTGTGATATATAACAAGTGAAGCCCGCCTTCCCTTTCATTAATCCCCCACATGAATAATTAAAATAAACACCACTTCATAAGAAAAAGAAGGGTAAAAGATGATAAAACTCCAAACCCATTTTTATACTTCGCATCTCCCGTCGAAGCAGCGCAAATCCTCTGCTACTTTGATGCAGGTGTATTGATTCCTTTACTGACTGGAAAGGGGTCCAAACTCACTACATAGGAGGTCAGTTTGGGGAAAAAAGGATATTTCTACAACACGGCTCCAGTTGTCACGGAAGGAAATGCAGTACTCACCCAGCCGGTAGATCAGAATTCCTGGGCATCCAGATCAGGCTTGGTGGGATACTCGAGACCTTGAAGAGCAGGCATCTTTCTCAGATCCTCTTCTGAGTAAGCTGGGATGAACCAGTATCTAATGTCTGTTCCAAACACCTGATCTCCAAACCAGTGTCAGAGTAAAGAAGACATTGGTAATGAAACGTTGATGCTATTAATCATGACAAAATGTCTAATAATATGGATCAACGTGATCACAGATCAAGATAGATCATGGATTGAATCTCTGGAAGGTATCCGTTCAGTAAATTTACTACATGAGATAAACTTATCTATAGTTTCTTCATATAATGTCTCATTCGACTTCACCAACTATCAGCAATCAGCCAATAGATTCCACTTGCATCAAGCATCAAAAGGATACGTACAATCACAACAAAACACTACTCAGCGGCAGGTGAACTGCTTATAGATGTCATTGGGTGGAAATAGAAGAGAAATACAAAGACCATAAGAATATTTATGATGCTTTGTTGAGTTACTTGTATCAAACTTCTCCAAGATATAAGTAGGATGTGTAGGGAGCCGTTGTTATCTACAAATGAGGCGCATGGTTCTTATTTTTCATATATATATATAGAGAGACACTCACACCTATTGCATGGAAAGAATGAAGCTAACAAATAGCATTGATGAATCATTCAAAAAAAAAAAGCAGTGATGAGTAAGCATTAGATTTGAACAGAGTTTGCTTCAGTAATAAATTTTGACATTCAATGGGATAGAGATTTAAAATGCCAAATAGATACAATCTCTTCACTTTCTTAAGAACTATAATCATATTTAGAAAAAAAAGAAAAAGGAAAATCACCTTAGCCTATAAATAAGTACAAGGTACAACTCAAATGGAAAGTGACAATAATAGAAAAAATCTCCTAATTATCAACCTACTACTTATTTTTATTACAAAATAACCACTAATTGTCTAATGCGACCTTTGCTATCACAAAGACATCCAACAAAAAGGTTCTCAACAAGTCGCATGAAAGCACAGATTCTTGCATCAAACTGATCTCCAAATGGACAATCTTCATGAAGGATTTTGAATAAAGAGCCCAAAAGATGACATCATACTTGGACATTTCCACCACATGGATCATCATCATCAAAGCCAATTATAGTTGAAGTCAGCTTTCTGAAATTTTTTTCCACATTGTACTATAAAAAATGATACCCTCTATTACCCTACAATCCATCATATTCTTTTTTACCCCTCCTCTCATTGTTCTATTACTTAAGGTGAGAACTAAGAAATATTATACATTATCCACTAAACATCAATATTTACAAACTACATTTTATAAACTTCAATGATAATTCAAAATCCTATTAAGATGTACCAAACTAATAGGTATTCTAATCTGAAGAGAGTGATAATCCTATCTTAACATGCCTTAACACCCCCACTAAAGTCAAGTGGGTCCACAGCTTGAGTGTGAATTTGTTTATTTGGATAAACAAGTGGCTAACTGATTTCATATGGTGGAGAAGAAATGGACCGATGAAAGATACAATGGAGTGGAGTATCAACGTCCCTTAATTGTTGACCCAAAAGTAAAAATGCAATGGACAAAGATCATCATTATGACATAGGAGATCGGCAGACAAAGATGATCTCAATGCTAGTGCCACGATTAAAGCAAATGTAGATAGATCTGGAGCATAAATCCAAATGGAGACCAATTTGGGGCTAAAATCCAAATAAATCAAACAAATTGAAACTAAGATATGAATTGCTGTCACAACGATAAGATCTAATCCAAATTGAGCTACAAACAGACAATTTTGAACGTAGAACAAGTTCGAATATTTGTGTTGCTTCGAATCTCTCCTTTATTTTATAGAAAATGACAATTGTATTTATGTGCCACTAATCAAGTATTCTTTTCGAGGTAAATTTTTTGTTAAACAGTCAGATAAACAACACACCCTCGCATCGTCTAGCATTGTCCAAACCTCAAAAGAGATGCCATCAGATCCTAGCACTGTTCTTTTCCATCTTTTTCAACCTAGTATTTCTATTTTAGTCACCATCCCCTCATTTGCTTCCTCTTTCATATGAATCTCACTTTTAAGTTCCATAATCAAATGATTGTTAAAATAAGTACCCACCGACTTTTTATTTCCTTATATTAACTAAAGCCTTATGGTTTTCGTCCTTAATGCATCTTTATGTGATCTAGATCTCTAATACCCCTATCTAGATCTCTAATATTCCTCTCTCTTGCTTTAGTCAGCTTCTAGATTCTTTTTTTCTCCTTCTCAGTTCCTAATTGTTATACAAATCATCATAAGCTTCATATTTAGTTTCTCCTTACGATTTTAGTTTTGCTTCATGTTTAGCCCTTAATTGTTTTGCTTCAATGGCTCCTCCATAGGAGAAAGATCCAACACCCCTCCTACACGTGAAACTTTGAGCACAAATTACAATTTCATAATTATATGAATATTTAAAAGCACACAAGTTTACAAATTTCAGAGTTTCATAGTACCGGCCTTTGCACATGGTCAAATCTTAAAGCAAGGTCCACAAACTTGTTCCACTTTGTAGAAGCTTTACTTGTATTAGTTCTTTTGGTTAGGTCCACGAGACTTGTTCTCCTTAGAGGCTCGTAGTTGTAGATGAATCCTATACTGGGTTCCAATAGACTAAAAGACTTGTCCGAGGTGATAATGAGACTTGCAAATGGATGATGCAGTCCTAGGATCTTCGCCCCCTTCGTGTGCTCCATAGACTTACTACACTTGTTAGAGGCCCCAATTGAATTCTTGTTGGAGTTCTAGGAGCTTAACCCGCTTGTAGAAATTCCAAATATAGTGTACTCTAGTAACAAGTTTCATAAGTTTCCACTTTGTAGAACTTGGTAGATGGATAATTGTAAATTTATCCTTTTGGTGGGGCTCACAAGGCTTCTTCCACCTGTTAGAGATGATGATGAGACTTCAAAACGGATGGGCATAGATTTGTCCTCTTGGTGGGGACCAAGGACTTCCTCCACTGGTTTTACAAGGCTCAGAGTTCTGGTGAAGTTCTAGGAATATACCATCATTAAAAAAAAAAAAAGGTTCCACGAATATGCCTCAAATAGAAAATTCAAATGTGAAGGTTTACAATATTTCCCATTCTCTCCCATTCTTCCTCATTTTATCAGATCTAAGAAGAGCCATTGTTCTGTTTGCAACTAATGCATTTGTTAGTTTTATTCACAATACTTACAATAGCACTTCACACACCCTTCAGTTGAAATGTTATAATGTTATAGTACTTCATGCACTTGAAATGCAAATTTGACACTTAAAAATATACCTCTACTTTAACACTAAAAAGCTAATAGAGAAAATATTGGAAAATAAATGCTTTTAAAGCATCTATTAACTCAACTGGATTCTACTTCAAGGATTCTAGCTAGAACTCTTTTAGATTCTATAATTTCAGTGCAAGAGAACTCCAAGAAGAGGACTACTACAATCCAAAATTCATGAGCTCAATCTATTAAACATTTGGGATTTAAA
The DNA here is from genome assembly GCA_022113865.1 of Chimonanthus praecox. Classification (NCBI taxonomy): domain Eukaryota; kingdom Viridiplantae; phylum Streptophyta; class Magnoliopsida; order Laurales; family Calycanthaceae; genus Chimonanthus; species Chimonanthus praecox. The sequence goes on along the minus strand of CM039094.1, from coordinate 22,734,323 downwards.
TTATTAACTTAAAAACAACCTATTCATAACCAGGAATCATCTTAGAAGGACCAATCAAAGGAGCTGACTCAACAAGTCAAGGAGTCAAATAGATTTATCTAATTAAATAAATACTCATATAGATAAAACAATAAGAATGACAGAAAATGTCTAGTAGCAAAAAGGTGGTGGATTAGAATCATATGTTCATTGCAATCAATGAAGGCATCATCCTGTCAATGCAACAACTAGTGCAGCAGCTAAGGCATCTCCTATTGGAGTAGATGGATCCTGGGAGATCCTAGGAGACACCATGCACTGGTTCTAGTCTACCTTAACTAATGATCTAACGTCTCTCTCTCTCTCTCTCTCTCTCTCTCTCTCACACACACACACACATAATTTGAATGTATCTTGATATTTTATCACTTGTTGATAAAATCCAAATACGGTAATTTTGATCATGCTCACAAACCTATTACTCCCCTCATATAGATAGGAGAAATACATTTATCTGTATATGAATATGATACCTCACAAACCCTACTTTAAGGCCCGCTTTTACACCTCAACCTTCCGCCCTCACCAACTACCACTCCCCCATAAATTGGATACCATAACCCATATAGATAGGTGGAAGGCTTTGATGATAATGATATATTGGCTAACATGGTGTCCACCCTCACACCTGCTACTCTACCCATAAATTGGATACTTCAGCCCTATGGATAGGTGAAAGGCTTTGACAATGATAATGACATATTGGCCAGTGGGGCGCATCTAAGACCACAAGATGAGTTGGTTAAAAAATCTATGCTTGAACATGGATCTGCATACATACATGAATCACTCAAGGCAAAGTTTAGGGGCCACAAAATTTTGAGCACTTTGAATAATTTTTAATCCGACCTTGTGGCATTCAAAAGTATGGCTTGAGAAATCCAATAAAGCAATTTTGGTGAGCTCAATTTACACGCATAGAACCTTTACAACCAACCCATTCGTGATGCTAAGTGGGTTAGTAACTCAACGTCTGGTGTCTCATTAGCTTATTTGTATCTATGCATTATTAGTATTTATGCACATTGCATATGTATTTATCTACATATGTTTGTAGATAATGATACCCAACACATAAAGAGTACAAGGGTAATACCATGTGAACTTTTTGGGGCCCACATGACACAATGGGACATAGAGGATGGATTGGTTGGAAAGACCTATAATTTAATATGTTATATGTAGTATATCAAAAACACCTCAATCAAATTAATCAAGTCATGTTTTCAAGGCCCAGAAGTTTGGACCATTTTAATTTTTTTTTTTTAATCCACTTTAGAAGGGGTTTTGATTCAACAAAGTATGCCATTGGGTAGAGATCCAACTAGAAAGGCAGGTTGGAGAAGGGGGGTTGCGTCTGGGACTAGGTACTGTTGTGGGACCCACTTCAGGACATAGTTGACCACGCATGCGTGTCTATATCTATATCTAGATAGATATTGAGAAGTTAATAATTATGCAAAAGATATTACAACTATACAATAAAAAGATGAGAGAAAAACTAACCTGTTCAAAGTTCTTTTTACGACCAAGGTCATACCGCCATTTTGGAGTGGTCTTCTTTTCATAGGCCTGATCATAGAAAATGTACCAGTACTCAAAGAACATGAACACAGAAGGGCAAACACGAATACAGTGGCCTGGTAAACTAACCTCAATAGTCGTGGTATTAGCCAACACCAACGATATGTGCATGATCAAGAACCCCATAACACTCAATGCAAAAGCCAAGTTCAATACTAGACAAGACAAGTAGAAGTAAGCAGACTAGTAGTGGATGTGAGAAAGGGAAACAGTTCAAAAATATTTACTACTCACCAAATGCGAGAAAAGTGGTTGCAAGCATTCCAGGAGTTCCAGGAATCTCCCCATCACTAAAGAATGCCACAAAATGTGGCAGTAATGACACGGTAACAAGAGTTGTCTCAAGAAATGTGTAGAACTGCATTAAGGTGGAGCAACGATATAGAAAATGTTAATGCCCATGGGAAACATTAGGACATGTAAAACAGATTTCAAAGTCAAAGTGAAACAAACTTCTAGCACCCTATAAAGGTAATATAATCTCTAGTGTGGTCATTATTAGTGCCTTTGTGCTATTTCCTCTATCAAAACTCATTGCTATCATCCATTCCAATATCCGTAGAGATATATAAATAAGAGAATGTTCAGTCGGGAACCCCATGAGGGTGCCCACATTGAGAACTGAGAACCCATCATGCAGCGCAAAATAGGCCCCACTTGCTCCCCTTCCACACCCATTACATACCCGTGTATTGGAGTTTTACCCAATTGGGTCCTATAACTGTGTTACACCCACCATTGCAGTGACCTTCATAAAACTGCTTCCCTCTCTACCAGACAATTTTGGGTCCTTTAAATCATGGCAGAGTCATTGAATCAAGCCGATTTTCTATAAGCACACGTACAGGCTGATCTTTCTAACTCACCAACCCCACAATCATGGGTGGGCTCCACATGGAGCTCTCACCATGAGAACTTTTTATGGAGTGTGCAGCTGAAGGCAACCCTATATGTATTACCATCATCAAAAGAAGAAAAAATGAATCTTTTAGCTAGAAGTATGCATGATGCAAATTCCGTTTAATTGTTGTATCCTTAAACAGATCCATAATAAATTGGAGATTGGAGGTAAGATGTTGTTGGTGGGAACTAATTCGTAATTGAACTGTCCCAATGTGTAAGTAAATTGACCACATTGGAGTTAAGTAAATTATTATTATTTTTTTTGTGTGTTGGGGGGTGGGGGTGGGGTGTGGGTTGGTTTGGTTGTGTTTGATTGATCTCTCAGAAGCAATCTGCAAGAGACTAAGAGTTACATCCCATGAGTACTCTGGGACATAAGGATTGCAGATTCGGTATGATAATTGAATTCTTTGACTTCAAAATAAAATCAACATAAAAAATAATACCAGTTAAAATAAGGTACAATTTTATTGGAAACATGTAAAAATAATTTTAAATATGCCTTACATTGGTAAGATTTTAAAGAAGAAAAAGGTATTATGATATTTTATCATCTAGGAAAACAATGTTAAGAAGAAGAATCGACAAAGAATCAAATGAAGAATGCAACATGGAGGTGTGTCTAACATGCATAAATCTTAAGTCTCTCTCTATATATCATTTCAGTAGGGAGGGACATTGATGCAAGCCACAGAAAACCACCAAAAAATCTAGTTGGAAACCCTAAAAGAGAATCCAATAAAAAATCCACTTAAAAAAGGAAAAAGGGGAACATCTACATAATTGTACCTTCAAGCCTTGAAACCATGAATAAACATGGCATGATATAGAAAAAACAAACCTGATTCCTATAGAAAAAATAGGACCACCTATCCATCTACAACTGCTTGGATAAAATGGTGGAAGTAAAATGAGAAAAAAATTGTCAAACAAAAAGTTCTATCTAGGGTAAATTGGTGGCAGTAAAAAAGAAACAAAAATGAGAAGAAAAAAAACTTGTCAAATGAAAAAACTCTTCTGGGATAAATTGGTGGCAGTAAAATAAGAAACACTTTTGTCAAATGAAAACATGTACCTGGGTAAATTGGTGGCAGTAAAATAAGAAACACTTTTGTCAAATGAAAACCTGTACCTTGGGTGAATTGGTGGCAGTAAAACAAGAAAAAAAAAAAAGTTTTTTTTTCTTTGAAACAAAAAATGAGAAAACCACTTTTCAATTGAAAGCCTCTATTTGCCATGTCAGGGCTTTAATATGTCAGATGCACATATACTGAATGTGTCTCCTAATCAATAAATGAGATCCAATATAAAATGGTTACTATGTTGCCTTCTTTTCTTTTCTTTTCTTTTTTGAAAAGTAATACTATGTTGCCTTTTTCTCATAGCAGATCATCAAAATAACAATTATTGTCATGGTACACCAGTTGTTTCCCACCTCACTTTGGTTAATTGCACGAAATGGTCTCTTTGTTATGTGCTACCATATGGTCCATTAGAAGACAGGTAATGTTAAATGCTACCCACAAACACAGTTCTTGTTCGTATTGATGCAAATTTTCAGACTTGTGAAAATCTGCTACCTACTATGTTGCATGGACACTTTAATTTAGGCAGTGTGCCCTTATTAGACACCTGGGTGTCCATGTCGGACACTTCATTTTTATGTGTAAAATCCTTATCCCTGACGTATTGATGGCATGTCCCTGCCGTTACCGGACATCATAGGCTATCTATTTCCAAAGACTTTCCCTAAATGGTTGCAATGGACAAATCAAGGTTTTGAGAGAAAACTGGATCAGTGCTTGTGTTTCGTCCACTCATCTTTCTATTTTGGTGAATGGGAGCTCACAAGGCTTCTTCAAGATGGGGAGGGGTATCAGGCAAGGAGATTTTTCTCTCCCTATGTGTCGTAATTGTAGCAGAATCTCTCCATATCATGCTAAATGAGACTATGGCCCATGGCCTAATCCACGATTTTCATGTGGAGCACTCTGATTTAGAAATTACTCATTCAGTATGTCGACGATACAATCCTTTTTCTCAAGGAAAACAAGGATGAATTGAGTTTTGTGGTGGTTGTTCTCCTATTGTTTTGGGCTTGCTTGGATCTGAAAATCAACTTCAACAAAAGTGAGATGATTGGGGTCAATTTGGATTTCAATTCTCGTGAGGAGCTTGCGAATGTTTTGGGATGGAAGGTTTCTAGCTTTCCTACTTCTTATCTTGGCCTCCTGCTTGGAACTGGTAAACCTAAAAAGAGTTGTTGGGATAAAGCAATTGAGAAAATGGAGAAGAGACTGTCTGGAAAGGTAAGCATTTGCCCATCGGTGGTAGGATTATCCTGATTAAATCTGTTCTTTCCAGCGTTGCAGTCTATTTCCTCAGTGTTTTCTGGTGCCCGGAAGTTGTAATAAAAAAGATGGAATGTATTCAGAAAAGATTCTTCTGAAATGATGATCCTGAGAAACGAAAATTCAACTTGGTCTCTTGGAATTAGGTTTGCAAAGCGGTGGAGGAGGGGGTCTAGGTATTAGATCGATCCGTTATTTCAACATTGCCTTACTTGGGAAATGATTGTGGAGATTGGGGGAAAGCTCCATCAAGGGTTTGAGGAAGGATATCATTATATTGGAAGTATGGTTTGTCGAGTAATGGTTGGAGGGTATCTACAGGTGCTAGAAGGGTTTTGGGGAGGTATATGTTCTGTTTCGATGGCTTTTATGGAAAATATTAGATACAAAGTTCATTCTAGGACCGAGATTTTTTTTCTCGCATGATAAGTGGGTGGGGGAATCCTCGTTGGCTTCAAGATTCCCCCTTCTTTATTCCTTTGCTTCATTAAGAGATGCGGTGGTCAAGGACTGTTTTCGAGCTACAGCAGGATAAGGTGGTTTGGTGACCACAATTTAGAAGAGACCTGGAAGACTACATGGTGAACGACTGGATGGTGCTGATGGATATTCTAAGCTAGGTTTTTGTAATTGGTTCCAAAAATGACTATCGAATTTGGGAACTCAATATTCACGGGAAGTTTAGCGTCAAATCTTTATGTAGAAAGCTAATGAGCACTGGAGAGGCTCCTTTTGTCCATCTGAATATTTGGAAGGCATGAGTTATGGAATGAAATGATTATCTTGGGAGCTAGCTCATTTAGAAGGAAGCTTTGGAAGGTCACGCTATTTAGTATTGTATGGTCAATATGGTTAGAGACAAAGAAAAGAGTTTTTTAGGAGAAGTTGGCTACTGCAGGTCAAGTCATTGACGTAATCAAATTTAGAGTTGCATGGTGGACGTTGGGGGATAATCCTCATCAGGGGATTCACATTGCTAATATTTGTAGGGATTGGGTGGTTGTTGATTTGCGAAAATCGGATCATTCATCATTGTAATCATCCTTGGCTTCAAGACATCCTCCTAAGCCTAGTCTTCTTAAGCTAAATTTAGATGGCAATTGTGTCCATGATTGTGGGATGGCCGGATATGGGGGGTGATTAGGGATCATAGTGGGGCTTCTCGGATCACCTTTGCGGGTCCTCTCTCCTCTATTGCTCAGCTATTGATGCAAAGTTGCATGTCCTTTGGAGGGGGGCTATTGAAATGGAGGAGTTAGGTGCTTTAGGGGGGTATTTTGGAAGGCGATTCTAAGGTCATCTTGGGTTGGGCAGCAGGTTCAAGCTGTCCCAGGAAAGTCTTGGACAAAGTTGATAGAATCTAGCATTCTATCTCCTCAAATGGCTTTACAGTCTCTTGGGTTCCTAGAGCGGCTAATTCAATTGCGGACAATATGGTTAGATTGGGGCTTTCTTCTAACTCAAAAGTTGTAAACAGATTTGTATAATTTCCCTTTTTTTTTCGGGGGGGGAGGCAGGTCTTGTTTGACCCGGTCTTGAGTTCTTTTTGCCTTGTAAAGTTTCTCTTTTTGTTAAATAACATTGTTATCCTTCAAAAAAGAAGGGTTTTGAGAGAAACCATTTTAAGAATGTAGTGCAAATCTATGAAAGCACAGGAACGAGCAACCTAAGTTACCTACGCTCCCTTGACTTGTAATACAAAAGTAAAGCACCCACTGCACAGAGCATAGTCACCCTTGGATTCAGCCCGTGAAATATAACCTACTTAGACTCCATGCACTAAGTGAATAAACCTGTGCCAACAATCATTGCTTTGATAAATGTGTCTCACCTCAAAGCTCAAACTCCTCTTACACTGAAAAGAATTAATGCACACAAACTTTGCCAAATTATGATTCCTCACTCAAATGACCCAAATGCTTGATTGTTAACAAATAAAAGACATCAACCCATTATATACTTTTAAACTCTCACATGAAGGGGTAGGATTGTGACACTTGTTATACATCCAACCATCAGGAATCCTCCAGACCTCTCTCTAGAACATTCTACCCAAATGTTTGGTTGGTTACAAATGGAAGATGTCACAATGAGTTCAACTAGGGTCGCGCCCAACCTGTGCCAATTCAACCCAACCTGGAAAAATAAAGCTTAGGTCGACCTGGGACAAGGCCTAAGATCAATTTCGAGTTCAAAAAGGCAGGGCCTTGCATTTTAAGAGCCTAATCCAACCCAAATGCAAAGTTTAGACTCCCCCAAGGGCTCATCGTATCCAATATATATGGTTTACACTATAAACTATATTTTTTTGAGAAGTTACACTATAATATTTTTAATATACACTATAAACTATATTAAAAATGTATTACGGTAACTTAGTTTAAAATATTTAATTCAAATCATTAAAAATCCTAACAGATAACATAAACTCAACCCTAATACCTGATTAAGTTCTCTCAAACTTACCATTCCCCAACAACATCTGTAAACAGAACTTGATAGTATGTACTTGCGTCATGCAAGCAAGTTTTTGCCGTATATAAAAATGGGATATTAGCAACACAGAGATAAAAGACTCCAAGGCACTCTTATGCTCTTAAGCCTTCCTCACCATTGTAGACCCCATTAGTGAAATCTGTACCCTTCTACAATTTTCTATATTGCTCCAAAAAATACTACTAAGTAGATACATATTCGATATTCTACATCATTTTGTTTCCTTGTGAACCTTCAAACTCCTACAACTATCTTTCCACTTGGCCTTCTGCCCATACTCAACCACCAAGTTGGCCACATCACTCCGCACTCATGTCTCAAGCATTCAGCCTGTGAAACTAAGCCCTTAATAATACGATGTATCAATTAGAGAGAGACTCCTGAATACCATTTGGTTACACAGGCACAATAGTTCCCCCTTCTTGAACAAACTTCAATATCTATATTGACATCTTTGAGATCCATTCAGAAGTAGTTGCTATTCTTATACAAGAATAATCTGGCTATTTCTCAACACATGAGGCATACAAAATACCAATGAACACTAACAAAGGAGACTTTCTTGCACTTGTTTAATTAAAAAAAGTTATTCTAAACCAATGATACACCCTGATGTGCGCCTAAACATTTAATGCTGTAATTTCTAGCTAAAGAACAAACAATGGAAAATGCAATTGAAGACACAATTGAGGTACACTCTCCACTCCGTGGGAGTGAATAACATGATAATGACTAAAATCCTCAGAGTCACGTACACAAGTTCATTTAAACATCCACCATATAGGACTCGACATGAAACACAATTTGCAGATAAACAGAAAGAAACCAAAAGAAAAGGTAATAAATGTAAACATCACCCCTTTCATTGATATAACAAGACAAGCCCATTATTACCTTCAACCTCCAGATTTAAAAGATTAAAAAGAAAAATAACAAAAGAACGTGCTATGAAAAGCAAGCTTACCAGGAAAAGAAGAAAATACTTATAATTCAAGGCCCCGACACAGTTCACAACCCACACGCAATGATGGTCCATTTTCAGTATGCACCTTCCACCTATAACCAAGATCTAGCAGATCAACATATATGTGTATATGTTTGTATGAATATATGTATGCATTTGCTAATAAATAAATTTATGAATGAGAGAACTCACAAACAGAACAGTGGTGGCAACGAGGCGGTTTTATCTGGTTGCACTTCCTGCAGAACCGAATTCTTGGATTCGCCATGTCAGAGCCAGGAGTCAACTGCTGCAAGCTCATCGCTGTGCTGCTAAACTCTGAGCTCGTCAATGGAACGGTGTCCCCCCTCTCCTCATCCACAGTAGGCCTCCAATTTGGCGGAACACCACCTGGATCTGCCAGAACTACGGAAAAGTAGCTCCAGAGCAGCATTGCCAGCTGCAAAAACTCAAATCAATTTCCGAAAAAGGAAGAAAAAGAAGGATCCAAACTTCTGTCTTCTATTCTCAAATTACTACATGTAGTCAACGAATTTCCAAACGAATAAACAAAACGGATAAAACAGAAAAAAAAAATCAAATAAAAACAAAAGGAGGACGCTATTTGATTATGGCATTACCAGAAAATGGAAGAGGACCAAGATGCCGAGGGCAGTAAGGGAATCAAGGCCACCGTTTTGGAGGGCGGGGCCGTAATTGGTGAGAACTAAAGCATAGTAAGTGACGCCAACGATGCCAAGGACGAGAAGAATCATAACAGAGCCAAGGCCCCGTAAAGCCGTGCAGAACTTGAACACGTTCCAAGCCATCACAGCTCCAGATCTGTGCATGATTTTGATGAAAGTTGTGAAGAAGACGAAAAAAGGGGGGCTGGTTTTATATTTTACCTACATCCATCTATCTATCCATCCTGGTTATGTAGATTCAAGGGTTAGGGTTTTGGTGAAACAGGGAATTCTTCATTTGCAGGGATTTTTCGCCGCAGATATCTTCGAAGAAGATGCCTTTGTCTGCCTACAATGGATTCTAACCCAAAACAGATGCAAACGAGGGTTTGGTTGGGATTCCACAATCGATTGTATTTCTAATCTTAGCCTAATCTAATCTCTCTTCTCTCTCGAAGAAAGAAGAGAAGAGGAAGAAGAAAAGGAGGTGAAGGAAAGACGGAAATTTGCTTACCAAATAAGAATAAGAATAATAATAATAATAATAATAATAAAGAGGGTAATCTAATCTTAATCTAATTTAACCTAACCTTATTTAGTTGATCAAATGTTACAGCCCACCAAACAAGATTCCAGTTGGGTAATTAAAATTGGAACTATCTCACACGTGCTGTGACATATGAATAAAAATCTATTCTGTAAATCTCTCACACGTGCTTGCAATCAGATCTATTCATCAGGTGGCCTTTTTTTGGAAATGTCAATGGCCTTACTCACAGATTTAGGCCAAAATTCCATATTTGACCGAATTTTTTCGGGTCAAAATATAAATATTAAAATATTGTCATTTTCAAAAAACTGTATAATCAATATTTGTCAAGTTTCAAGTAAAAATTTTATTATATTTCACAAATTTTAGTTAAATTTAGATTATATTTTAAAAAATTTAATTAAATTTTAGAAATTTTGTCCACTTAAAAATTTAAGTCCAGATAGTCAATGTGATTAGAAATATCTTTAAAATGGCCGCTACAAAGTGAAAAAGTTTGCTCAGACTTGATGATATATAGATTGATCAAATTTTAATTTCAAACTCAATTTAAAATAAATTGATATTAATGGTCAAAATCACTAAGAAATTTTAAAATTTTGTAAGGTTGTTTGATAATTTTAATAATTAAAATTAAGTGCTTAAATTATCAAGTGGAGTTGACGTATAACTTATTGAGTATATTTTAAACATTTACTATTGACATTTTAATACGAGAAATCATAATTTAAAATGTTCAATTGAATTACATTGGTAAAAAAATTCATTCTTCTTTGTTTTAGGGTCCCCGTTTACACACCTGGAAAATCTCTCTCTACACACTCATTTTCGGGTAGAGGTGGCTAATTACCATTTTGTCCCTGCGTTTCCATTAGTTTGAACGAATTCTCAGTTCATTTCGCCATTCGTTCGAACTAATGGACACATGCCCCATCTAATTTGATTCGTTCGAACTAATGCCCTTTATAAATCCATTCGTTCGAACGAATACGTTACTGTTCATCCGTCTGATTCATTTGAATGAATGAGCCTGATTCATTCGAATGAATATGAATCACGCTGATTCCTTCGAATCACATTTAGGAGTATTAAAAGACCTTAAAGTCTTAAAGTATATTTATCAGGTTATCGTAATTAGTCCGGATATTTAATTTGAGAAATTTTGAAAATACAATGTGCTTAAAAAATAATGTGCATCGTGTATTAAATAATAAAATCTCCTTTAAAATTTCAAAATTATTTTTTAAGCACTGTGTATTTCCAAAATTTCTCAAATTGAATATCCGGACTAATTACGATAACGTGATGAAAATACTTTAAGACTTTAAGGTCTTTTGACACTTCTAAATATTTAAAACACAGTATTTTACAAATAAGGGTATCCCTAGGGCGTGCCGAAAATACATTTAGGAGTGTCAAAAGACCTTAAAGTCTTAAAGTATATTTATCAGGTTATCGTAATTAGTCTGGATATTTAATTTGAGAAATTTTGGAAATACAAAGTGCTTAAAAAATAACTTTGAAGTTTTAAAGGAGAATTTATTATTTAATACACGATGCACATTATTTTTTAAGCACATTGTATTTTCAAAATTTCTCAAATTAAATATCCGGACTAATTACGATAACCTGATAAATATACTTTAAGACTTTAAGGTCTTTTGACACTCCTAAATACGTTTTCGGCATTCTTAGGGATACCCTTATTTGTAAAATACTGTGTTTTAAATATTTAGGAGTGTCAAAAGACCTTAAAGTCTTAAAGTATTTTTATCAGGTTATCGTAATTAGTCCGGATATTCAATTTGAGAAATTTTAGAAATACACAGTGCTTAAAAAATAACTTTGAAATTTTAAAAAAAATTGAATCAAGTCTGATTCATTAGAGTGATTCATTAGCTGATTCATTCAAATGAATATGACGGGTGAACAGTAACCCACGTTACTATTCACCCGTTTCATTCGTTTGAGCGAATGGATTTATAAAGGGGATTAGTTTGAACGGATCAAATTAGATAGGGCATGTGTCCATTAATTCGAACGAATGGCGAAATGAATTGGGAATTCGTTCGAACGAATGAAAATGCAGGAGCAAAATGGTAATTAGCCACCTCCACCCGAAAATGGGTGTGTAGAGAGAGATTTTTTGGATGTATAAACGGGGACCCTTGTTTTAATTCTTTCCTCTATTTTTCACTTTATACACTTTGTATTTCTTTTTCTCTTTCTTCTTTTCTTTTTTAATTTTGATCGCTTAAATACTATCAAATTTTGTGTTTAAAACTCGTGAGACTGGCTTGGCACTCAAAAACCTGCCTAATATGCCTCCAGGATTGAGTTCAAGTCATTTTTAACATAAAAAGATCAGTTCTCATAATATTACTTCGTGTGTGTAAATAAAGAGGTTTGTAGATGCCCCATGCATTAGTCAAAAGGTCTAAGAGACTTGGAAACCTTGGTCTTAAAAAAAACATTATTGTGTTTAAATAAAATATTAAGATTATCAGCAATACTGCTTCAATTTAAAGTTTTAAATTTACAATTTTTACAGCCTGTATTGTTTTTAGAAAAATGAGACTTCTATAAATAGCTTCTCGTTATTATTTGGAAAAGAAAAAAAATTGTATAGAGTTCAGATTAATATAAATAAATGAACTCACATGCGTGTAGTTCAACTGGTTGTCTTCCGTCTCAGAAAGTGAGAGGTTGTGAGTTCGAGCCCCCCATGGCCTAACCATGGTGTGTCATAGGGGTAGTGGGCTCACACATAGGAGTTTTACACTAGGTATCCCGCAGTTTCTCACATGTAAATAAAATAAGCGATTTAGTGAAAATGGTAAATATGAAATTCATGCAGCAATTCTCAAATATATGGACCAACAAGTATGCAAGAAAAAAATTCTAATTTGCTGATGAAGATGAAATGAAGGTGTGGAAAAATGAAAAAAAGAAATAGAAAATGGAAAGAGGAAGGGGAAAGGCAGAGATCTAAGAGATGAAAAATGAGACAATAAAAATAGAGACGAGAAAAAGTGGAGAGTTTACCGTTCATTTATAGAGATGATGGTTGAACAATCACAAAAAATGAGATAAAATGAATCTACACGAAATTTACCTCATTTGGTCTAAACTTTAGGATTAGATTAGAGGTCTGAATTCGACTTCTCTCGAGCTTATCAGATACACGAAGTTTATAATAAAATGTTGCGAGTAACACTAAGATTGAAGGAAAAAAATGTGAATATAAGATATGAAAAGAGCTAAAAACAGTTAAAAATATAGCAAGTCATGATCCAATGGAGAAACTCTCCTTATACATACTATATAAATATTTTCCATACATCCATCACATGGCACTAAATTGGACTCACTTATTATCTAAATTTAAAAACTAAAACTATAATTTAGAGTCATCAAAATATATAATATATGAAACTATGGTTTTACTGATGTAATTGAGCTAATTCTTTTAGACATTATATTCATGTATAGACCTAATCCACCATATTATTATATTCTTATATACTTTTTGACCGAATCAACCATATTATGAGGCCAAATTGACCTCTCATCTAGTGCACAAATTTAAACTTTAAAATATTGATTTAAATTGATTGAGAGCCAGAGAGATCATTGAACCAACTTAGTCAATGTGATTTTTTTACCCTTATTCATATATAGACCTTCCAATCTACCTATCACATAGCCAAAAAAAATTAGAGATTAAAATAATAATTTGAAGTGAATAAAATTTAGAGAATATAAAATAACATAGCTTCGTGATCTAATGAAAATGATTTCCTTTTTAATTCGTATATAAACCTTTTTAACAAACCAATCAACTTGGATTGAACTTCACATACATTGTAATAGTTTAGATATTAAAATAATAACTCAAAGTCATCAAAATTTGATGAACTTAGAAAAATAGCTTTATTAATCTAGTAAAATATGGCTTTATTAATAAGTAAATTAATAAAGTTGAGTTTCTTTTATCTCATTAATGCATAAATGTTTCTGAATGACCCATTACATGAGACAAAGATGAGCTAAGTATCAGGTGCGAAACTTAGAGATTAAAATAACAAATTAAAATCACCAAAATTTTAAAAGTTTAAAAATGACTTCATTTGTTCATTGAAGCTAACTGATTATTAACTTCAATTCTTCAAGAATCATTTTTGTCGAACTCATTGTATTAATCAAAGTGCGTTTTAAATAAATATGAAAACATATCCATATGGGTGTAGCTCAACTGGTTGTCTGCCGTTTAGGAAGTGGGAGGTTGCGAGTTTAAACCCTCATGGTCTAACCTTGGTATGTCATAGGGTAGTGGGCTCATCCGTGGGAGTTTTACGTTGGATATCTCGTGACTTCCCACACGTAAATTAAAAAAAAAAACTTTAAATTAAAATAATAATATAAAGACTAAAATGATAATAGGGTAAAGAAACTATGGCAAAAGGAGTAAAGTGGATGACTGGAATGAATTGACATTAGCCATGTCAATCATTCTTTATTATATGCATGTGGCAATACTTGATTGTCTTTCTCTTTATCCCATCGCCTGCCTAGCACTTATAAAACTTATGGTGGCACCAATCACTCACTCTCATGTGGACAATATGAGTGAATTTAGTCGAATATGAAAAAATTAAGTAACTTTATGCATGATTGAAATGACCAATTTATTTTTAACTTGGTCCACAAGACAATTGCTAATTAGTGACACCATACATGTCCCATAGGGCATAATTGGTTCCAACTTATGAGATTAGACAAGAGGTGCCGGATACGACGCTCTGGAAACAAGTTTAATATAAGGTTTATAAATGATTTTATATATAGTCTCACATTCAATATAGAACAGAAATATCAACCCATAATAAAAATTTATAATTCTAGTGTAGCCCATTCATATGTCGGATCCGATAGAAACCATCTTCCTCTCAATGATTTGGGGTTTGACTAAATCCAAGGATACTCAACTTGGGTGAGGATGCAAATAATATCCTGCTAAGTGCTAACACGTGGATAAAAGTGTGTCGATAAATGCAAGAAAGGAGGGATTCATGGAGAAAATTTCCTTTCCAAGATCATCACACACCCAATAAAAGGAAGAAACATTTAATGGCCGCCATAGCCAAAAGGTTGAGCCAAAGAAAAAGCTTGGGTGGAGAAAGGAAGGGAGTTTTATGACTCGTGGGCTGGTATGGATTCTTAAGGTTCTTTGCTTGTTATTGTAGATTTCTACTTACTATCGAAAGTGTTCAAGCGTTTTATCCGTAGATATCTACAACCTTATTTTTACGCTATAGTCACAGTCAGATCAGAACCAAGTACTGTACAACTCTTTATCTTCATTACCTTCTATCTCTCTGTTAAAAAATAATATATGTTTGTGTTTGGATAAAAGGGTAAATTTTGCAGATGTAGATAATCAATTATGAATACTCTTTGTTTCAAATAGTTTTCAAATGTGAGATTGTAGGGATAAAATCTAAACGATTTATTCTTATCCTTTGGTTACCAAGTTGAGGTAAACGAGGATTACCCCATTACTCTCTAATACCTGCAAAACAAACATAGCCAAAGATAATCGAATGATAAAAGAATTAAAAATTAATGATTTTTTGCCATTTTTGTTGTTGTGTTATCCAAGTCTGTAGTTATCATCGAGCCTATGACCTGTGATGACGTGTCCCGTAATTGAACAGTGCAGATTATTGGAGTCTCTAGATTAAATACATACAAAAGTTGGATCATTTAAATTGTTTACAGAGAACATGGAAGCTTCAACTTCGTGAGTGTACGGCCATTCATCATTTAAACTTAACTATTAGCTCGAGAATTTTAAAAATTAAATTGAATTGTGCAGTTCAATTTCGTTAGAACTGAACCAATTTCTAAGACATATTGGTCTTTAGGACATTCTTATTTTTTGAAAGTTATTATAAATTTTATTTATTTTATTTCTCTTCTCATGTCTCTATCTAAAAATGTCAAATTTCAATCTTTGTTAGTATAATATGATAGTTGCAATATGATTTTCAAATTTTATAGTATTTACTTTTAAATATGACAATATATTATATTATTATGATGCTATGCTTACATTATAGTTCCAAAAGTTCAAAGTGGATTCACCTGACAGTTTTAAAACATTGGATACAAAATAATTGCCGGAGACAATGGTCAAAGCTCTTATACCAAATAGTGGAAACTTAATGGAAAATTGTAGAGAGTTTCAGTTTGATTAGAAATTAAGCCTGATCTCTCTTTTTTCTTTTATAAGTTGAGTATTCCTGTCCGATATTATAGGTGATACTAATTTCATAGACATAAAACTAGAGGATTGAACTTAAGACTTTTAATCACTTTGGTTTCAGTTTAATGAGAAAACAAAACTCTCAGATAATTCTCTGATTCACCCTTAAAAAATTCTATTAACCAAAGTTTGAAGTAATTTATCATCTTATGCATTAAGTATTGTTGCTCCCTAAATATTTGTTGGCTTTTTAAAAATAAAAAATTGTAGTAGTAGATGGTGACCTCACGCATTCTTTATCTTGATAGAATTAGTTGGACCATGCTTTTCAAGCATTGCAAAATTTTAATAATTTAGACTATTTTTTTTTTATCTCCAGACAATTTTTAAGTTTAAGATACAGCATATTTATCATACTAAATAGCAAATCCTTTCTTTCAAAGACGACAGGAAGAAGGTTATAGTCTGCTAAATTAAACCTCTCCATCCACATTCTATTATCAAAGTATCCATTGATAGATGGATCAACCATTGATAGATGGATCAATTGAATTGAAGTTTAAACGGTTAAACTTGGAAGAGTTTAGCTTGATAGTCACTATACTCACCCCATGAAGTGAGATCTTAAATTTGATTCACACTCAACTCCTCCAGGTCACTCTCCATGAAATTACTCCACATCGACTAAACCAGTATGTGTGGATTGAGAAGTTACACATGTTCATAGAATTGGTCTCACCTCCAATGTGAGATGGAAAAACCCATGTTACACCCAAAAAAAAACACTGCATGATTTTACGCAATAGTGGGCAACAATGTTTGAGAAATGATCCGGGGAAGAAACCATCACTGTAATAATATAGTCTTGCATATCCACCATTCGTTAGCAAAACTCTATATTTAAGATTTCAAATTTCAAATGGTGAATATGCAGAACCTCTAACTTTATTACAGTCCAAGTCTCTTGCACTCGATCATTTTTCAGGAGTGCGAGTGTCGGATTAAGAGAATGATGCCCACATGAAAACATCTGTTATTTCATGTTGGGCCTCTGCCCATTTTCCACCTGAGGTTATTTCTGATACATTTGAGCACACACTTCCATCTTCCTATTCCCTAATACTGGATGCCATTACACTTATCAATCAATGTCTGTCTATGGAAGAGGAAGAGAGATTGTAACAAAATTGTTTAGAACCGTGTATTCTAATATAGGAACAGTGTATCAAATTGATTGGAAGAATAAAATCTTAAATCCCAATTCGGGAATGTGGGATCAATTAGTGTAGGATTACAAAATACAAATATGACATATACACAATACAGTACACAGCATTTAGCAATCAATTGCACACAGGAAAGGCATGATCATTTCCATGCCATCTTAGATCTGAAGATCATCTATAGATAAATCAGCAGTCAGCAACTTCAATTTCTGCAATAATACCCAAAGAAGTCAGAAGCAGGGGAATGAATCAACGGATGCCTATGGAATTCTTGATCTGATACTGTTGGCAGTATCAACTGCCGGCAGTATCGACCGTTGATCAAGATAAAAAATATATATTTTTATAATGGGATGAAATTACAGAGGTGAATTATCAATGAACATGGAATAGTTGGACAAGCCTATAGCCAGTAAATGAAAAAAAGTCAATAAATCAAACCAATTGTTTAAGAAAGAAAGAAAACTAAAGTTAAACATTTCTGTCGTATCACATTCCATTTGGTTGAAGAAGAAAATGAACAGTAAGTGGAATACTCAAAAGCATCAAAGCCAGAAGTGGCCCATCGTGAAGGGCATTCAACAAAACCAAGCTTTGTAAGATCCATTACAGGATCAAGAACAAATGAATGAAAGAGAAATGGAAGTGTGAAGACTGCCTTCTGGCTCCCTTGGGTTGCTTAAAAAGGGTCCAAAGTAGGGCTACAAGGAGGGTGGGTTGAGCTGGGTTGCCTAAGACTAGGCCCAGACTAACCTAATTAATCAAATCCAACCATCCCGAATTATATTTTTAGGACCCAAGCCCGATTTTGGGCCTCAACTATATATATGTATGCTTACTTGTGTCCAATCTTTTAAGGGCCTAAAATATACTCTCTTTTGTATTTTATATAAAATATAAATTATGTTACATAAATATTGCACTACCAATTAAAGAAAATTAGATTTTCTAAAATGTGGCTCAAATTTGGACTTTCAGGCAAAACTCGGGCTTTCATATACTAAACCTGGGCCTAGCCCAATTTCCAATTTGGGCCTGCTGTTTTGGACCCAAAATGAGCCTGACCCGAGCCCAGGTCAACTTTAACCCAGAATTTTTTTTTTGGGTTTTTCAGGCAACCATAGATTAGACCTGGCCCAAGTTGCACCCCTAGTCCAAAGTATGAGTCGTGCTTTGTATGTGTACAAATAAATTCATCATCATGCACACCCTCCCAGACAATTTTAATTACAGTGTGATGCCAATTTCAATTTCTTACTTCCTCAGATCATTTTTTCTCCAATTTTTAATCAAGAAATTGTGAAGGTGCCTCCAAAACAGGGTAGTTTTATAGATTTACCGTGATGAACTGCGGAGGATCATCTAGACTGGATGAACCAAGGACAATTTCCCTCCCGAGCTTTGTTGTTAGCTTGTGAGCAACTCGTAACTAAAAATAGTACTCGGTAAGCAACACAAACAGAATGTATTTAGATGATTTATCTACGCAGATCAGACATCTCAAACATCATCTTACCTCAGATCGAGTAGCTCCACCAACAATGAATACAAATACGCGCTTGCCCATCTTTTTTAAATCACTAGACGCATGTCGTAGTATTGAATCACTATAAGAGACAGGATAACAAAATTAGAATAGAGTGATAACCAGGGAATTGGAGTTCATCATTGACGATGATGATGAGAAGAAATAAGTATAGTAGTATACAACTGATGCCTGCAATGTTAAGCTTAAGCATATAATAATAAACGTAGCAAGAAATGCAGACAGTGACCAAAAAAGGTTCTAACAAGATCTGCGAAAAATATACCTGAAGACCATCTAAAGAAGAAAGAAAATGAATAGTTGCAGGATAGTAGCTAATTAGGTGACATACCTTGAATACCCATCATCAGAATTACGAGGCCTGGCCCACGTTGCTGTGCGTCTTGATCTCATTGAATGAGCAGGTTGAGCCTGAGTTGCTCGCATTGATGCTCCCTGGGTTGTTCCATGGATAGTTGGACTCGGGTCATTCATACAAGGATACTCGTTCTTTGGTAGTTCACCTTTGCATAGTTTTTCAATCAACTCCTGCAAGGCAGAAAGAACTTAGGTTATTGTCCAATTGGATACAGATGCAATTCACAAAGAGTAGGTGAATGTGAGGGAAGAATTGGATTCATTAGGTCTAGTGTGGGCCACATAAATCAAAATTTTCATCAAAGTCTCATGAGAGCGTGGGTTTGAAGGCCTTAGTTTCTATATATGCTTATAAAATTTCATCTTGACTTAGATAAAAACAGCCGTACTTTTTAAGGCCAGCAAAATTTCACATTTATCTTAGATCAATGGAATTTAAAAGTTAAATTGGTGTCAAATTGGATACGGGTTCAATTCATGATAGGTAGGTGGTTGGGGGGGTTGAATTGGATTCATTAAGTCTCTTGTCGGCCCCACAAACAAAAGTTCTCATCAAAGTCGCATGAGAACTGTTCTAAGAAGATCATTGTTAACCCCCCCCCCCCCCTTCTCTTAGGTTTCCATAGGCTACGCCACCCATGGGCGACAAAGCCCAAATGGGCCCACCTAGGCCCCATTTACATCCCATAACCACCTCACACCCTACCCTACCCCACCCTACCCAATTTGAACCCATTCCGAGTTGATTTCATCGTTGGATGTAAATCCATTAAAAGATGCCCCTTTTCTACCGTTGATTTAGGGACGCTTAAAAATCATGCCTTTTGAAATTCAATAAACTTGATTTTTATGAGAAACATCATCAAGAAAATATTTTTCAAACCATTCAAATGGACCCCACCCCACCCAGCGGCCCTCAACCATGTGGGTTCTATAAGGCCACCCACACAATGTCACACATGTGTGACGTCGCATGGGTGAACCTGTCTAACAACTGTAGTTAATGGAATGTATGACTTTTCCCAACTCTTCTTTGATCCGTCTTAGGGTCGAGGCGGAAGTGCGATGTGTCTAGAAACTCGGGATCGTAAATGGATTCAGGTACCATCTGATCGTGATAGGGAAGAATGTAAACGTATAACTTGGAAATTGGAATGCCTAGATAGATGGGAAAATCACTATTATGATGATGACAACAGCTTGAACACTTCGCTGGTACAACTATTTCACTTTACACCCATATCTGTATTTACACAGCATTTTTGGACTGGTTTTAAGGAAAGACCTATATACAATGCCCCTATCAAATCAATCGTATTCAATGCACTACATTACCGAACAATGTTTCAAAAAATTGTTCACAACACTTGTTCCCTGATAGGCATTAAAATTTCAAGCAATAGACCAAAAAATAAGTGTAATTTTAGACATTCTCATGATCATTATTTCTGATGAGATAACAACTCCTCTGGATAGGTCAATAAATGACTTTGACGATTATGATGAAACTTAGATACTAAATGCACTTTGTAAGGAGGCGCTCATAAAGGGAGACACTATAAATGTAAGAATTATCTTTTAGTAGTAAAAAGGCTATAGACATGAATCCTTAGCATACCTCTATCATTGGATAAAATCGTGATAGTTGCCATTTTACTTCCCCATCAGTTCTCTCTTTCCTAACAGCATGCTTCTTCTGAAAGATCAAACAAAAATTGTAACAATTTCCAGGAATCTAGTTAACAGCTAAAGCAGGAATAACTAAAACATTTACCCTTGGAACTTCAAACTTGAGTATACTTGCTCCGGAGCTCTTTTTGGTGTCTGGTGTTGCCAAGTAACTCATGTTATTCACCGCACTCATATCATCGGATGATAATCTTGCTAGCTGAATGGAAAAAAAAAAGGAAAAACCTTTTAATAGATATAATGAGGACCAAAATCATGCAAAGTATATCGAAATATTTGACAATAAAAAATCATTCACAATGCTTATTCATAATTTTTTTTGAGCAATAACGAAGGAGAAATATATTAATATAAAGAAAATGTACAATAGGGTCTACAAGATTTAAACCCCAGGAGAAAATACAAGTGTCGATGTACAAGAAAGAAAACAAAAAACCAGAGAATCAGATACAATTTCTCTTAAAACACAGTAAGAAAGTCCAAAGAAACATTAATTCATGAGATTCCAAGAAAGAGCCTCACCACCCTGTCTATCAATTCCCCATTTGGCTAGAAAGTCGGCGACTTCATTTGCCGATCTTCTAACAAGTGAGAAGGAAACCTCTCCCCAGCACACAAAGTACTAATCTCTCCAGCTACTATTATTAGTTTCCAAAGTGGTCATTTCAATCCTCATGTCCACTTGATTGCATTCGCCGAATCCCCCACAATTATTAATTACCATGACCGCATTCCACCCACAGAATCAGGGCTCTCCTAATGGCTAGCAGCTCTGCTCCATTGGTGTCTTTCACCCCTATAGGCTCTGAAAAAACTAGCAATGATGATCTACCCAAGTTCCTCAAAATCCCACCTATCCCTGCAGGTCTAGGTTCGTGAATAAATGTTTTGAAAAATTCAGATGTCACAGGGTTACTATCCAAACACTTCAATGGCTGTGATTCTTCAGACTGGGATGGTCTTAGAGACTCTAGACCCTGTAGTTCCTCAACATACAGAAAGGTGGCATCCGTTCAACTACATACAGAAGCAGCTAGAAGAAAAAATACAGTGATTTCAGTAAATAAAAACAGATGGATGGCTACCTGCATCAATTTTGTGCCTTTCTCTCCCTCAAATTTCTCAGGATAGATGGCTGCAAAGATCATCAACAGACGCAATTTATTTTCACGAGTGACATCCTGCATGAGAAACACACTCCTATTTGACAAACTTTACAATGCGATGCAACAATATAAAAAAATGACATGTTTAGGAAAAGAAAATCAAACCCTTGATAGGCAACCTGCTTTGTCCTCAGAAAGTTTATCATTTCTTTTGCCCCTGCATCCCCAAATACAAGGTCCTGTTCCAGTTGTCCAATTTCTCTCAGCTCCAGCTCCCTTATAACTTTGTTAACTTTCCCTGCAATCTGTATTGCAGTATGTCCTGTTAGCACGACAGCATGATAGAGAATGCTTATGTAGCTATGTCATTCTCCATTATTTGTTTCCTGATTAGCAACCATTACTTACATTGAAGGAAGAGAAATTAGAAAAATGATCATCATTCAATACCATTTAATTTCTACAAACAAAAGAGGAGAAAGCACATACTGAAAACGAAAGTTTATTGAGAGAGAGAGAGAGAGAGAGAGAGAGAGAGAGATGATGAATTCATTCCATGAGGTGTTGTGCCACATCTTGAATCTCATTATGAAATATGGAATCTATGTTATATTATGAATCCGTTCCATGAGGAGGTGTGCCACATCTTGAATCTAATTATGAAATATGGAATATATGAGTAGTCAGGTGAATCATATTTGTAACAGTTGAAGGCATTCAGTGGCTCCGCATCACAAATTACAATAATTTGAAGTGCTTTTCAAAACCAAATGAACTGTCTATTGCAAAGGGGAGAATCATGGCTAAGAAAGCTTTCTGATTGGACGTGAGCACATGATTTTGGTATACTGTTTTTTTTATTAAAAGAACACATTTTTGTTTTGAACGATTTAAAAAGCCATACATTTTAAATTTCTTTGAAAAAGCCCCTAACCTTTTATAATATTAAAAAATTCCTTAATTAATATCTTTTTTCCCTGAAGATCCCTTGAATATCGTCAACTAATGATCAATCATTGTTTACACCAGGATAAATACATACCTTTTTAAATTACATATAGATTTTGAGGCACACTTGGAGCTCACCACCAGTTAAGGCGTGGAGAGATTGAGAAGTTTCTTTTTTATTTATTTGACTTTTCATGGATTAAGAATGTATGGAAAATTCACTAGATCAATTTGTCATAGCTTTATATTTAAGGCCCAATAATCAATAATAACGAAGAATCCAATTCCAATCCAACAATTAGAGTAACTTTGTTTGAAATCTAATTTGGGCCTCTGCGATAAATGAGATGTAGCAGGTATGACGGAGGATATGGTTGGCAAGTAGGCCTCATGTGGCCCCATAAGATACGCACATGGTGCAGATCGATCACAATATGCATAAATAATCTTCAAAGGATGGCTGATTCTTAGTCAACATGGTCAAGGGGCCTTTCTAAAATATTTATCTAAAGTTGGTTTTCTTCTAAGCTGGTAACTGAAGAATATCTATCAAAGTTGCACCTGTCAAAATTATGAAAAACTTATGGAGTTCTTCAAATATGTTCAAAAATGGACTCTTCAAGAAAATGAAAAACCCTATTAAATGTGCTTTCATATTTCGAAAAGCATTTGAATGTTTGGGGAAACAATCTAAACTGCAAAAGAACTTAAGGGTGATCCATATAATGGAGCAAGAGTGGAGATGGGCAACAAACTTTTTAAAGTTCATGGAAATATTTTAGTCAACTACAAGGAGGATATTGAGTTCAAATACGTCAATTGAATGCTTATTGAAATGAGGTCTCTACTATTGAAGTTCGCTGATGGCGATCTACAATCATGAAAATCCGTGGGCTAATGACATGGCCATCAAGATAGAGAATTTCAACAAAAATTTTGGGGGATATTGATGGTGTCAAGATGGCATGGATTATTTAGTTGTCATAAAATAATTTTATTATAAGCAGGAACATTGCACGTGGTGTTATTTGAAAATCTATCAAATGGAAAAGTAAGAAAAATCATGGATAATGTTCCATAGAACCATAGAATGATTGTATCAACAAATATTAGGCCCTAACGTGAGTGCATGTTCCTATCACAGGATGAAAGATTCATTAGGAACTTGATAAGGAGGGATCAATAGGGATCAGTTTCAGCTCGGGTCTTATTCAGGTTCGGGTCAACAAGCTTCAACCTATTAATTACTTATTTTTGAGTGATTTCAAGCAATTACTTACTTGTTTATTAACGGGTTAGTCGGTTCAAGTCTATTTTGGGTTCGGGTCGCATATTTTAAATGCATACCCATTTAAAATGCGTGGGTTCAGTTTGGGTAATCGGGTCAGATCAAATTTCGCCATGTCTAGTTCAAGGTAAACCTCGCAACATATCAGTCGAGTAGGGTCAATTTTGGATTCGGGTCAACAACTTTCTAACACATTACTTTTTTTATTAAACGGGTTAGTCGGTTCGGGTCTATTTCGGGTTCAAGTCACAAAATTTTAAACCTATATCTATTTAAAATGCTCGGGTTCGGTTTAGATAATTGGGTCGGGTCAAATTTTGCCATGCCTAATCAATAGTAGCTAAAACAGAAAAGAGAGTAAAGTGCAATCTAAATCAAAACTGTAAAGAGAAGATGATGGGAAAACAATGTTATCAAATTAGAAACAAATTAGAATGAAGCACGGACGACATGTGTGATTATCTTGTTAATGATAAATTATCTTTTATTACAAAAAAAAAAAAAACAAAGCACTGGAAAAAACAAAGAAAAAGGATCACCTAGCACCTCACAAAAAAGAATGAAACATCCAAGTCTTAGATTATTCTGATTTTCATATTTTGGGTTGGTGGGAAGTAAATAGCTCCAAATATCAAGTGCTTACTTAAATAGGTCAAGACATTTTGGTAATTCACATATACACAATGGCATTAGAATCTGCTTTTAGAATGGGGAGCAAGTATTAATGTGATGGAACCTATATCAAACTGGTTAAGGCTCATGGTTATAGCCTAGAGGTTGTGGTTTCAAGTCCCATGGGCATCAGATAGAGCAGTAGGTCCATAGAAATAATTTGTCAAATCCAAATATAAATGCCAACCTTAGATTGATAGAATAAATGGCTCAAATGAAGATGACGATGATGATGAATGGGGAGCAAGTACTGGATGAATTATGTAGATCATTTTTAATAAAGACTGTAGAGCATCTTCTTTCTACTAGGATTCAAATTGACTATGACTCTATGAGATGAGGAAGACTAACTGTGAGATAAAGAAGACAACACTGGAAAGATGAAGGCAGGTACCATGTGTGAGAACATGTAAACTTGTCCTCCAAAGTCTACCGCTGGGTTTGGTATTGCTGACCAACATAGTGCATTGTTATGATGGATTATTCTAACTCTATTGAAAATTTGTATTTAGGTTTGATTAGATTAGGATAAGAGATCGTAACTGGAATTTAACAAAATAGAGAGCCTTGAATGCGTATACATGGGGATACATGGATTATACTAGGGTATATATAGAGAGAGGGAATGAACCCTTCTTTTTCATTCATCTTGATCTTTTCCTATTTATTCAAGGATTCTTTGATCCTAACATCGTACGAGAGCCAAGCATTGAGTTCTATGAAAAATTAGAAAATCAACATCACATTGATCATCCAATCTGCAGTAATCATCCAGATTATTTGCTTGTTTGTGGGTGCCATGTATTTGAAGGAAAAAAAAAACATGCGAACATCTTTCTTCCTGGTAGAAAATATTATTTCAAGACACATGAAGATTTACCTCCTCTTTTCTTTTCCTTTTTTTGGGCAATATCCAGGACAACCACTTTTGTCTCTAAAATATCTCACATATTTTGGTGTTACATCAGATGGCTAATGTCTCTCGATGAAGCTGAGTTTTGGTATTTTGCTAATCTGATAATTATAGACTTATAGTGAACCCACATGATCCAACCCACAATCTAGAATGATCCAGATCACAGAATACATGGTCTTCAAGCCATCTGAGTAAAACCATGTTTTTTTTTTTGAGCGGTAACAAATAGAATGAATTGTATTAATAAAAAGTAGCGTACATAAAGTGCCAACGATGGGTCTAAGAGGTATAAACCCACATAATGCCAAAAGGAAAAAGGAAAGTACAACAATCCAAACATGAGTACAACAATGAGACTCCTCCTAAAGAACTCTTAGTGGTGGAACACACCAGTAGTAGTGGAATCCACCCATTCTTGGCAAAGAATTCGACGACCCTGTTTGCTGATCTCCGGACCGCAACAAGAGAAATCTCTCTTCCTAAAACCAACACCCTAATTTGAAAGGCCTATGTAACAAAAATGCAGGCCAAGAGGTTTTTTGATGGATCCAAAGATCAATATTATTTGTCTACTACATGGACTTTAATTGTCCATTGACAGAGTAGATAGCACCTTTGAAGTGGAAAATAGTACATGGTCTACCTCTGCTGGAACCTACTTGTAAACAACCCTAATACCAAAAAACATGACCTAACCCACAATCTACGATTTGAATTCGTGAAACAAACAACTAATACTTCCATTTCTTAAAAGATAAAACAAAAATTATCAAAAAATTTAAACCATTCAATGATAAAAGAATTCCTTGCTCATCTTCCAAAATACAAGGCATCTAGAACTAATATTCAATAAATCACACCTATATGTAATCAAAATGGAATACTACAGTGAATAAACACAACTTGCAAATGCGTGAATGGATTAACAAGAAAACAATTGTATATTTTGTTTCATCCTAGTTCTTTCATCACTCTTTTCTTGAAAAGGTAATGCGAATTGAACCTGTAAAATTTATGGTTGTAACCAAGGGCACTAGCCAACTTGCTACAAATTATTGCCACCTTCATATTCATAATATCTTTTATTAAATTATCTTTCAAAAAAATCATCTTTTAGTAAATTACATTGAGAGTTATCTTGAAAAAAAAAAAATAGGTGTGAATTTATTCAAAGCTAACAAATACAATAGTCATGATATATGAATGAGCTGACCTCTACATGGAGCGAAAGCTTATCAATTTGATCACTATATTGTGGCAGTGCTTGGACCATCTTTTGCAGATCTCTTGTCGACAATTCACCTCCATCTCTGTATAACAAATGAAAAAATAATCTGAATAATACAGCAAATCTTCTTCTATGGGCTCGTAAGTATAGAATGCACCTTTTTATTTCTGACAAATGAAAAAAAGAAGTAAACAATACATGTTTGATTATACAAATATTTGAACTCCAGATATTAATTAGTTATACAACCTTATATCAATAATATTCTGTGACAAGCACATAGCACAATTAAACAACCAAAGGTATCCACTATGATTAGCAAGCAAGCATCCTTTTTTTCTTTTCTCTCTTCTCTTTTATTGTAAGAACCTTGGTCTATGAAAAAAGTATACAGTAGAACAAGTACCATACATGGTAAGACCTATTCTCTAGGGCAGCCAAACAGACATAAGACAACCAAATTAAGGTATTTATTAAAATGAAAAGTCAATCCAAGGTGAGCTTAGGCATATGCATGGTTCATTCCTCATATAAAAATTATCTTTTTATCATCATCACCATCAAAATCACGAAATCATCATTACTTATCTAGTTCCAGTCCCATAAAGCATTAATCACAGTTTTCTAATTGATGTGATGTTAGTTATCAGCAATGAGAATTGCCATGTACTTATCCAGGGTTCAGATCGGAATTGCATTAAAAATGTCTCATCACATTTTAGTTTGTAGTTCACAAGTATAATGATTCCGGTATTAACACATAATGATTCATTTTTTGGGACCAATCTGTTAGCACCATAGTTTCTAGATGTTGGTTCATTTAATACCCTCTTTCATAAAGATGGGATTTTTGAGTCTTCAATCTTCGTTGTTTTTAGTTCTATTAGATTTTTTTTTATGACGAAGAACCCAAGACCCCCACCTCTCTCCGAGTACGAAGGCATTAGGTAAAACTCCAGATGCACACTGCCCCCCACAAGCCATGGGCATCGGGTTACTAAGGGACTCAAACTTAGGACCTGTAGTTCCTGAGCCAAAGTGTCTGCCAATTGAACTACCTGTGCTATCTAATCTTTTTTTTTCCCCTGTTAAATATGAATCGTTGCATTGACTTAACATTCTCTATAACAGTGCAACTAAAGGGCTAGGGTTTCCCATATGTGAAGTTGTACATGCATAGTTGAGATATGTGAGGTTGTACATGCATAGATTATACTCAACAAGGCTAAAAAGAAGAACAATAGTGGGCTCCAGTTGTAAATATACAAAGATCAAATGAATGGATCTAATAATTTTGGGTTACTACTTTATCCTCTTCTATTTTAGGGCATCACAGAGTTATAAATTTCTTATTATTTTCCTTAATTTGGGTTTGTTTATTATTTAAAAGATTAGTTTTAGAGAGTTCATATCATCAGGAAGTTAAGTTGCACAGAAATTATGAAATCTCTTGTAATTAGTAATTTTAGTTTTTTTAATGGTAATTAGTAACTTTAGTTGTCTTAGGAAGAGAACTTATTTAACTTATTTATTCCTTTCCCATTTGTATGAAAATAACTTATTTTTAAATAAGAAGAGAAGAAAGGATAATAGGCTTTGTTTGATAAGAAATTCGTACAAAACCGCCTTCAAGTGGATTTTTAAGTCCATATGCTTGGACATCCATATTCTACACAAGTGAGTGTTTTTATAGTGTTTTTCGTCTATCTTTAAATGTCTTTCCCTTTTTGTTGAATTCTTGTTGTGGATTTTTCAGTTGGAGACATTCCAGATACATCCAAACTAAGTCGAGACAATGTCATTTAAACCAAACCATGAAAATGTAATAGAATAAGTTCAACAAAAAAATTTAAGATCTATAGCTCAAAACGCAAGATGGACCTTCAAATAAAACTAGAAAACAGAAATATTAACTAATCAAATTGGATTCCATAGAATTTTGATACTGACCTTGAATTGTGGTGGATTTGAGCTGCTTTGTTCTTTGATAAAAAGTTGGTCATTTTCTCATGTAACCGCTCACTAGCCTGATACATAAGTTGATATTCAAAATTACATTCACAAACATCATCCAAAAGAACAATGCTCCATGTAATTTCAAAAAAGAAGAAGAAGAAGCATGAGACATACATCTGCAATATGTGCATGACGGAGCTCCAACCAGATAGGATCATGATCCTCAAGAAGGACCTCCTTTTTCTCTGGTGCTGCTCCTGGTTTGCTCGAACACTAAAGAATACATCGTATTTAAGAAGCTTCATATATACACTTGGAACAAGAAACTAAAGGGAAACCTTAGAAGCATAAAGCGCAAAATTGTCTAAAATGCAAAGGCATACCTCATAAACATATTTATTTCCTTCCATATTTAGTAGATCATGGCACATAGCATCATATGTCCATTCATGTATGATGGGAGCAATCTGCAAATGCATTTATTTATTTATTCAACTTATATGCCATTCTATGCTATATATATAGGAACAATAGGATACATAGAGACACAATATATAATATACGTATATAGAACAACAATCCCCTAAGGTGCCTTATTTGAGATACCTTCATCTAAGGCCACACGGGCTCCTGCAGATTGGTAGTTGGAAAGATCTGAGCCTAAATAAGGTGCCTATAAAAATCACTTTAATAGGATAAGTAAATCCATTTTTTCTATGATCTAAAAAATTCAATTTTATCTGATGATAAAACTTCACGAGGTTAGATCAATGGCCCATCAAACTTGGAATGAGGTCAAATTAGGTAAGGATTGTACTCAAATGGCCAACGGGTAGCACTTGGGCCTACATGGATTGGTGCATTTTAAAGGCCTTGACTTATATATGATGCATATAAAATTTCACCTTAATTGGATGAGAGAACTCATGTGTTTTAAGGCCCTCAAAATTTAGCATTCATTCAACAATGAAAATTCATCAGCTTGGATCAATTGGCTTTAAAAGTCAAATTGGTGTCAAATTAGGTAAGGGTGAAATTCACGAGGGGCCGGTGGACGTGAGGAAGAATTGGATCAATTAGATTTACTGTGGCCCCAACCATCCAAAGTTTGCATGAAAGTCTCATGAGAACTGTTTTTAGGAGAGATATGTGACATATATATATATATATATATAACTTTCACCTACACGAGGTTGCACATAAGCGAAAATGTGCAAGTGGGCGAGACCCACCTGGATGGGGTTGGGTTCATTTGAAAGGTATTTTCATGATGATGCTTCTCATAATAAAATAGGTCCACTAGATTTCAAAAGCCATGATTTTCAAGAGTCCAAAAATGAACAGTAAAAATAGGGGAAACTTTGTATGGATTTCAATCCAACAGTAAGATCAACTCAATATAGGTTCAAATTAGGTCGGGATCCAAAACAATGTAGATAGGTGTGTGAGGGGATAGGATGTCAAAATGGGGCCCATCTAGAGGCAAACAAGTGATAGTCACACATACGCAATTGTCATATGGGTGAAAATATGTGTGTGCGTGTGTGTATCAAAAGGAGAGGTTTTAGCTTTGGTAAGACCCACACACCCCATAAGGTGCTCTTGCAATGAGAGCTCCATGTTGAGCCCATTAATGATCATGGGGTTCGGTGGGTTTGAAAGATTTATGTGTATTTAATACTTATGAAAAATCAACTTGATTGAATAACTCTAACATGGGATTGAACTTGATAAAATTGCACCCTTATACACCGTTGATTTTTGGGTCCTTCAAAACCATGGCTAGTGCCATTCAATTAAGCTAATTTTTAGAAGCACTATATTCAAGCATAGATCTTTCAAACGCACCCAAACCCATGATCATAAGTGAGGTCCACAGAGAGCTTTCCTATTGAGAGCACTTTATGGGGTGTGCAGCTGAACACTATCACCTACAAACAACTTTGCACCAGAGTTTGTGCAAATAGCATGGCCCACTTGTGCCCCACATGGCCCACTCTATGGGGGGTGCGGTTGAACACTATCACCAAGGTTTGAAAGGCCTTGGTTTATATATGATACCTATAAAATTTCATCTTGATTGGATAAGTAAAGCCATATTTTTAAAGCCCTCATAACTTCAACTTTATTAATGTCAAATTGGGTATAGGTGTAATTCACGGGGAGTCGGTGGGTGTAAAAGGAGTGGTGGTGGGCGGGATGGATCCACAAACCAAAGTTTGCACCAAACTTCACGCAAACTCGTTTATAGGTGATCCTTGTTATATAAATATAGGAAAATGATCAGCTGCACACCCCAAAAAGTGCTATATATATATTGAGAGAGAATCGAGAGAGAGAGAGATGATGTGAGCATTTGCTAAACCTGATCTACAGATCTGTCCAAGATGAGCAACTCGCATGTTTCTGTCTGAGGAAAATGTGGAATACTAGATTTATACTTAGTAAGACAATTCCAAATAGCAGCAGCAAGCTTTGTTGGAACTAAATCACGAAGCGTTGTCATTGTTGAGGCATCTAAACATGACTTGGCAGCACGATATCGCACAGATGGAAACTCCTGGGGAGATACAAACAAACAAAACGAAGTTATGAACTACTGAAAAGGGGAAAAGAAGGAATTTGACAGTCAGACAATTCTAGAGTCTTGATCTCTACATTCCAATTAGAACAAGAGTGTTAATAGCATAAAAAAATTTAGAAGGCACGATAATAAAAAAAATCTTTAATCAAATAATGGGCTCCAAGAAAATGGAGACTAGGCATATCTAGCTTTAGATGAAGCCTGATATCTAAAAAATGAAGGACAATGCATAAAACCAATCGTTTGTATAACTGTGACAATCTAGAAAACCCAGTAAAAAAATGCACATAAGTGCAAAATCGGCAGCAGAACTTATATCAGAATGAGGTGCAAACGAGCAGTAAAAGAACTACCACATATGTCCACATTCAATACATAAAAGACTATGACTACCAGTTAATAAGAAAGCTCAGTTCTTTTCTCAGATATTCAAAACAATTCGTTTCCAGAAATCTAATTTGATATCTACTTTGCCCATGGCACACTCTTCCCAACATCCAAAGCTTACCTTCTCTTTTAGGGGACCAATCCATCCTCCAAACAAGCATATAACCAGCAACAGCAAATACCAGAAAACATGCAAGCTCCCTTCAGGAAAGAACCAAGTATATAATTTCCCACTCATGTAATAACTACATAATTCATCACTTTTTCTCACTAGTATAGGCTGCACACTGCTATAGTCTAAAGGAGTTTCTAACACCATTTTAGAGGGTGATTCTTTCAATGCAATCAATCAATATGTGCTACTCTCGGTCTTCTCTGTGGCAACTTTCCAACTTCATTCCAGAGATAAGAGACATCATTAATGTCAAGAGGGTTTTCGATTCAAAAGATCCACCATTCAGCAAACGAAGAAGCAAGGATTAAAAAGTCAGCATATCAGACGCATATTGGCTGTATCGCTGATAAGTAAAGCAATTTTTGCAATTATTTTCAGAAAAATTATAGAAAAATAAAGAAAAATGGAAAAACCAAGTGTGCGCATATTTTGGTTAAAAATAGGGTCCCTTTCATAGAGTATTAGACCTTTAAGAACTAAAATTTTGATACGAAGAAAATGTCCTAAATAATTAAATTGCACAAAAAATCCAGAAAATGAAAAATAAATATGAGGAAACACCTTATATGAAATTTATGTTATGTTGTGTCCCATAATGACATTTATGTTCTATTACAATTCATTAATTTTTCCGTAAAAAAATTTCTAAATTTCATGAAAATGTTGGAATATTAGAAAAATCATACAAACACCCTAAAAACTATATCAATCACATTAAGGGTTCTTCATTTAATTCCATACATTTTCATAACACTTGTATAAATCATTTTGCCAAGAAACCCAAAATGTGAATTATCTTAGGGAACTCGGATTTCATGAATTTTTTGAAAAAATACATGAAAAATCACACAAGCACTCTAAAAATTATATCAATCACATTAAACACCTCAATTCAATTCCATAAACACTCAATATCATTTCACTAATTATTTTCACAAAATACCTCAAAATCGGAATTATCTTAGAGCAAAAATTCAAAAAAAAAAAGTGCTGAAGATAACTCAAAATGGACAAACCTAAATGGAAGAAATACCTTTTACACTTGAAGAACTTGCTTCTAAACCTTCTTAAAATCATATCCGATGCAAGATTGAAACAGAAATACATTTGAAATGGCAATTTTTTGAGATTTTTTTTAAAAAAAGGCTGATACAAAACTATATTGACCAATATGGATGATACATATTGACCATTTAACAGCCCGTAATGGTGAATACACAAAATATATATATCCATTATACAAACTGTAGAAATATGTTGATGTGCATGTTACTCAAGATTTGGATTCATGAATTTTTAATTGAGGTCAAATAAGCAAAGAAAACTTGGCCTACCTCTAGTTCATATAAGATAACGGTCTTGTAACATTGTACAAGGGTACAACATGCCTAGTCCTAGCTCTAAACAGCCCATGACAACCCAAAATAATAATGCATATGGCACCTCAGTTTCACATGCCAACGCATTGCAAGATGAATTTCACTCAAAATACCTAACCAAAAATCTAGTGGTTAGTACCTTCAAAAGTCATCTCAACGCCTTTAAGGTAATAACAACAAAGTTGGATAGCCCTCCAAGGATCTCCTATCAAATTAAAATCCAGCATTAGCATTTGAGAATACCTATACCCCCCCCCCCCCCCCCACATGCCCTAATCCCAAGCCCCCACTCTTCTTCTCTCCCAACACCAAATAAAAAAAAAAAGGTAAAAAAAAAAAAAAAAAACCACTCCCAACCCAACCAAAAAAGGGACCTACACTCTTAAGCAAGAACCCAATAAGCAGTTAATTTCTTTCCTCCTTTTCTACAATTCAAATTGTCAAACATTAATTTCTTTTTGTTTAGCATTTTTTTCATTTTCTTTCACCTTTTCATTTGCCTTTTTTTTTTGGAAAAAGCATATTCACGACACTTAGTTATCCTATACACAATTTTTTGTGGAGAAATCAATTAATCATATACACAAACTAAAACAACTACAGAATATACATCTATCCCTTCCTTTTTTAGATGGGATTAGTGACTTTGATGATGACAAATTGACAATGCATCTATCAATCTAAGAATCAAAGTTCAGTAGTCAATACTATAAAAGAAAGTTTTTATTTTAACCTATAAAAGAGACAATTTGGGAATTGTGCAAGTCTTTGTCCTTCAAGCATAATGGCATTTCTTAAAACTTTGGAGTCTTGGGATGTTGACATAAGAATCTAATAGATTTTTTATGGTGAATCGAAGAGAGAATATTGGGCCATCATCTATATCACAGGAAATGAGTATATGCTACAATAGATGTGCAGCGTAAAATTACCATATGAGAGAAACCTTAAAATTAGCAGCAATAGACAAGAAAATGAGGAATGCCACCTAAGGTGGTTTAGGCATGTGTGGAGAAGATTGGAGGCAGCTCCAACTCAAAGAACTGAAGTTTAACATATAGAAAGAACAAAGAGAAAAGGAGTTCCTTTAAAAGCTGGATTAAGGAGATAAAGAAAGATGTATGAATTGTGGACTGACAGAGGATATGATTTTTTATAGGATAGAATGGAGATGTAGAACTCAAAAGTTGACTCTAGATAGATGGGATTAGTGGTTGCAACAATAATGATGATTTTTTTTTCTTTGAAAAATATAGCGATGATGATTTACATCACAAGTATCTTATTCAAGAAATTGGTATGAGAATTTAAGGGAAAGAATTAAAGGATCTTTTTTATCTCTAGTTGTTTCTCTATATTGAGTCAATTAACACTATAGGTGTTGTATCTTAGAATGTTTGATGATGTCGTATCTCAAGAGACTAGAAGTTTTCTATCCAAAAAATCATAGATTTCAATTTGAGCATTTGGGAGGTAGTAGATTAGGATCAAGTAAAAAAAATGGGAGAAATCAAGCTAAAAGAGCTGCCATATGAGGAGATGTGCATCTCCTCAAGCAAAGTATTCTGTTGGAAACCCTTTCTAATCTCCACAAAACGTCTAGACTCGGGCAATGGCCAATCTCTCCCTCCTCCCATGATAGCCAAACAACAAGATTTCATTCTTGGAAAATTTTCTCCTAATCTCCCAAATTTGGAATCTCTGAGTTGCCAAACATTAAGACAACTTAGACAGCATGAAGATTTGAGTTAATTGACACATACATGTCATATTGTATCTAAGATTGTTACTTGTCTAAGTTGAACCATGCAAAAAACTAGAATAACGTCCTTATAATAGCATATTGGTATATTTTTATTCTTCCTACAGAGCAAATTAATCATATTGACATATTGTACCCAAGTCTGAAGCATGTCCTCAAAACCAGTAACAATATAAAGAAATCTAGCAATCAAGACCCAACATATGCCATCCACTTTCAATTGACATTGAGAAACTCTTTAGTTACCCTCAAAGAAGCAAAAACTGTAGCAATGCGGGATGCCATTGTGTTTAAGCAAGCATTATAATTGCGAGAAATCTCTGCATTTTCACCAAAGAGCTCCTCTAGTGCTCTTTCATGATCAGTGACAAATCCCTGTATCAAAGAAACATCAAACATATTAGAGCAAAATCCATGGTGCACGGCATCAAATCACCTAAACTACATACCACACAAAGAAATGACATAGTGATTCTGATGCGGAGCATTTCAGAGCCTTGATTTCTCGTTTATTTTATCATTTATTTGTTGATGTGTTTTTTAGTCTATTTGAGGGTATTTTAGTCATTTTGTAACTAGGGGTATTGTGGTCTTTTGCATGGTCTGTTTATTATAAATACATTGTAAGAGTCATTATGGTTTAGTTAATGAAGAAGAATATACGATTGTTGCTTGGGAAAAAAAACTGCTCCATGCGCATCCTGTTTGTGAGAAATCAACGAATCTTTGGAGAGAATCCGAAGAAGGCGAGAAGCCAAGGGAAAGGTGAGAAGGCTCTTCCTCCATACCCAGGTACTCTTCTTTATCTTTCTTATCTCTCTCTTTGTTTTCTTTTCTTTTCTTCCAAGAACAAGAAGCCCTTAAGCCATTACCGTCATCTGCTGTCCCACAACCATCCCTAAGTCATCATGACCCATCCCTGAATCATCCCAGATCTGTCCTAGACCCGTCCCAGATCATCCAAAACACATCCCAGATCCGTTCGTTTCATTTCCTGCTAACACTATCCTTCCTTGATTTGGTTTGGTAAATTTATATAATTATTTACATTAGATTGCCAGGACTTGTTTGATTATTTGTATCAAATTTATGTTATTCAATTGCCATTATTAATTGACTGATTAATTTCAGCCCCAATTTTAGACTATGAAGCACGGATACTCCGAAACCATTTAAATATCCGTGTCGAGTACGTTTCCGACACAGATATGGCTCGGATACGTGTCGGATACGTATCCAATTAAATAAAACATTATTTAAATAAGGATAAGGCAGTAGACATGGTGGGACACGGGAGGAGGGACATGGCACGTGATACTGCAGCACGGGAAAAAAAAGGGAAAAAAAATTATCAACCAATAGCTTTAGTCTCTTGAAAGAAAAGTTCAAGTAAAATATCAAATTATCAACCAATAACTTTTAGTCTCTTGAAAGACAGTTTCCTTATCATCTGATATTTAAATTTTATCAAGAGGGGAAGTTGAGAACAGTAGTTACCACATCAAAAAATTTAGACTTACTTATGTTATTTATGTGCTTAATCGATGGTAATTTTTAAGTCTAAGAATAAAAAAATAGAAGATGGAAATAGAAGTTAAAATTAATAAAAATGTATAAATCATGACTAGTTATATATATTAATTCGGTGTATCCCGCCTCACCCGCATCCTAGTTTTTCAAAATTTGTCGTATCCTTGTATTGGATACATGTCGTATCCGATACGTGTACCCGTATTGGTGCTTCTTAGATTTTAGATTTAAGGAGCATTATTTTGACCATTTCATAACCACAATAGGCATTTAGGGTTACACTATCCCCTGTCCTGCATCAAATTCCATATCAACTGTTAAAAGACGTGCATGAAGTTCCATATTTTGGTCATCTTGGCAGTTAATCTTATCCACAACCACACAGCTGATTATGTCAGCCATATAATCAGCCTGCAGCAGTGAGGCCAATTCAAACACTGCAGTGCCAAGAAGAGACGGAAAAGAAAAGTCGGATAGAAGGACAGAAAGAGGCACCAAGACCGTAACCTTGTTCTAATGCCTCAAAGAAAGAGAGGAGTTTGAGAGAATTGATTAGTGATCCACAAACCTCGCTCTAGTTCTCTTTATATTATCAACAAAATTAAATTACAAGAGAACGACCAAGGCACCCTCAAATCACACTGTACACAAATTTCTAATGGTAAGGAATAGCCCCTTTTTCAAACTGAGCAACAGCAGCCTTTTTTACGGTAAATTGTTGATTTGAGAAGACTGAAACAAAAAAAAAGTAGTTCAGGCAGACCCAAATTTGTCAATTTTCACCTCAAGTATTTGCCCTCATGAATACTTTTGGACCCTGCTCAGCCAATGAAAAGGAGCATTTATACCAACCCGGCTAATGGTCAATAGAAATGATGATCTTTACACAACATATCTCAAATGTATGATATAACAACATTAAGAAAAAAATTGAAACAAAAATAACAGCATTAAGATGAGTATTGAACATATGATTCTCCACCTGACTGTCAATAGCAAAGTACTCCAAATTCATCTGCATGTAACAAAGGAGAAAATAATCACCATCAATTAGATAATGCAGTTCATTGAATGATCTAAATAATTTTTCCAGACCATTATATTTGGGTAGAAGCAGCCATAATCTAAAAGCATCATAGAAACTTCAAAGATGAGGGAAGTTTAACCTCTCGTAATGCACCTATCCGAGGCAAGACAGTTGCATCTTTCTTGATGTGTGAAACCAAATCCTTTGATACAGGTGAACTGAAGAACACATATGCCCTAACACAGAACAATAAATTCTTAAGTGTACAAATACAATGAAACAAAGTTGAATGCTTTCATGTCTAGAAACAACTTAACCAAATCTGAAATCCTTCACATACTTTTTGTACAAAGGACTTCTTCCTGCCATGTCAGACAGAAACATAAAAACACTGCATATAACAGAGAAGAGTCAAAAGATTTGGATTAGAAAATGAGTATCGATTTGTTTATGGTTAAATCTAAGGGACATGTTACATTTATGAAGAGAAATAAATAAGTATCAGAAAGGGTAAGAAGTGCACTTTTCTTTTGTTGGCTGGATAAAATATATAGCATCCATAGAAGGTAGTGGCTGCCGTCGCTTGTGCAAGTCTTCAACCACTGCAAGAAATGTGATAGTCCATCTACTTAAATAGATAAAAAATGAACAATTGGAAACTCAAGTAAAAAGATGCCTCAGTAGATCATTTGCCAACAACAAACCAAACCAGCCTTTCACCATTTGACACAAAGAAGGGCTTAAGGCAAGGAGATCCACTTTCACCATTTATTTTCACCATGGTTGCAAAGAATTTGAGTAGACTAATGATAAGGGTGAAAAGAGATCATTAAGGGTGTGGAATTGGGAAGGGTGGCTTTTGGAACGACACCTTATTTTTTTTGTAACCAAACTATGGATGAGTTGAGTAGTGGGTGAAAAGAGAGAGGGATCATTAAGGGTGTGGAAGTGGGAGGAGTGGCTTTTGGAATGACACCTTATTTTTTGGTAACCAAACTATGGATGAGCTGAGTAGTACTAAAGCGATACTAAGACATTTTGAATTGGTTTTGGGGCTCAAAATTAATCTAGGTAAGAGTGTGACGGTCGGAGTGGGATTGGAGTAAGGTAGGTCTGAGGAGTTAGCAAGGGATTTTGGTTGTAGAGTCAGAAAACTCCAAATAGTTTGTGCCAACCCTAGATCTAAGAGATTTGAAACCCAGTTATTGAAAATTTTGAGAAAAGGTTGGTGGGTTGGAAGAGGAACAATCTTTCTATGGTGGGGTACTGAGGGAGGAGGAGGAAGCGGCTAAGTTTGATCCAAGCAACCTTGGCGAATTTACCAATTTATTATATGCCCCTATTTGAAATACCAAAGGCAGTAGTGAGGAAGCTGGAGAAGCTAAGGATTATGACTTTTTGTGAGAGGGTAGTGGGAAGAAGAAAAGATACACTTGGTAAGATGGAAGGAGGTGCTAAAACCAAATAGGAATCAAGCCCTTCTTTGAAAGTGGTTGTGGAGATTCAATTCCTCTAGAGAAGAGTGTTAGTTGCCTTGTATGGGGAGGAGAAGACAAGTGGGTGGTTGCTAGGTAAGAGGACTGTGAGGGAAGCATCAGTGGTGGGAAAAGTGATCTATAGGGCCAGAATGAGTAATCAAGGCAAGGAAGGCCCTAGGTTAATGATTTGTAATGGTCGTAGAATTTCTTTCTAGGACCATTTATGGGTGGTGGAGAAAAGGTTGCGGGAGGTATTTTTGAGAATTTATAGGATTGTGAGAGATAGGAATGTTACAACAGATAAATGTCATGAGGTAAAAGGTGGTAAAGTAGTGTGATCTGTTGGAACAAGCAGGGCTTTAAGGGAAGTAGAAGTTTCGGAATATGAAGACTTGTTGAAATTATTGGAAAGGGTGTCTCTGAACCCGAAGGAAGAGGATGCATTAACTTGGATAGGAGATTGATCAAGGGAATTTTGGATAAGGTATGTTTAGGGAAGATGAGGAGGAATGAGGGCTTGGACCCATTAGCAGCCTGGATTTGGAGGAGTGAAGTTCCTCCTATGGTACAAATGTTTAGTTGGATTGTCTCAAAAGGTAGGGCACTTGTCATAAAAAAAAAGGGTAGGGCACTCACTAGGTGTAACATGAGGAGGGGTATCATTCCAGAAGGAGGCACTGTGAGTTGTCTTTTTTGAGGATGAGGAAGAAGATATGGACCATCTTTTTTGTAATTCTCTATGAGAATTCGGTTGCGGGTGTTGCAGCTTATAGAGGTACCCTGGGTTTCAACAACCAAATCTTGGTTTTGTTAGAAGCTTGGGTAGAGGGGCTTTTGAGAGTAGATGGAGGGGAGGGTAGCAAGGAACAAATTGGTGTTGGTCCAAGATGTCTATCAAATTGAGGGTCATTTGGTTTCATGGCACATAGAATTCAGGAGGGAGCAAAGGTCCTTCGAGAGTGAGAGCTTGAATGAGTTGATGAGTCAGCTTAACGAGTTTCCCTTGGATCTTGGGGTAGGGGGCAAGCTAGTGTGGACAGGCGATTCTTCAGGGCTCTTTTCAGTTAAATTGATGGTAGAGGTGGCCCAATTGAACTCAGCTGAGACTTCGTCCTTCAAGAGCCTGGTTTGGAATAACCTTGCTTCTCCGAGGGTCCAAATTTTTGTCTAGTGCAATTTGAAAAGGAAAATGCTTAGGAGAAGGGGTCTGTTGGGTTTAAGGGCGGACCTTAGTTGCCCGCTCTGTGGACTTGCAGACGAAACTATTGACCATCTCTTTGTCACTTGCCCTAGTGTTTGGGTCTTGTGGGGTAGTTTCCTCAGTCTTATGGGCGCATCTTGGGTTCTCCCAGATACTTGGGACGGTCTGCTTGGGTTGTGGTGCCTCCCTAATCTTAACAGTAGGAGGAGGCTGGTATGGAATACGATTCCAGCCGTTGTCTCATGGACTATTTGGAAAGAAAAGAATTCAAGAGTTTTTTAGGGCAAGTACACAGAGGTGAGTGAACTGTTTCAAAAGGAGACTGTGTGATTGGCTCCTTTCTAATAAGGAGTTCAAGGACCTTAAAGCTTGTGATCTTTTAGCCTCGTGGGAAGGTTGTATGAGTGGTGTGTATCGGAGGCACAAGAAATTGATAGAGTGGTCCCCTCCTCAGTGTGATGAAATGAAATTTAATGTGGTTGGGGCATCCAAGGGTAAACTGGGGCAGGCAGGGATTGGGGGTGTCCTTAGGAATCATATAGGTCACTCTTCCTTGGTTTTTTCAAAGTCGGAGGGGACAAGGGACTTAAACGAGGCTAAATTTCTTAGCATTAGGCAAGCTTTGAGTATCTAGGCGAGTTATGGGGGTGGTAAACTAGTTATTGAGGGAGATTCGACAAATGTCATTAAATGGGCTAGAGGTGTGAAGCGTCCTCCGTGGAAGATGATTACCATAATCAAGGAAATTAGGGCACTGGCAATGGGTCTTGAGGTGTCTTTTGCTCAGATTAGTCATTCAGCAAATGGGGTTATTTTGCTAAAAATGGCGTTGACGGCTCAGTCACAAGCGTTTTTCAGCTCTAAAGAGGATAGATCTTGTTGTTCTGCTTTGGTCATATGTATTGGATGTTTTATTCTATTTTGATGTACTTTGTTTTCATTGTTGTTTCCTTTTCTGAATTGTCAAGGTCTAATCCTTTTAGCCCCTAGCTTTTTCTCTTTTATTATACCTTGTCTTGTTTTTTATTATAAAATCTTTTACGTTACCGCTCCAAAAAAAAATACCGGAGGCAATTTTATGGGCCATTTGAAAAGAGAGAAATGCAAACATTTTTGGAAAGGACCCAACAATCAGAGGAGGGTGTTTTGGAAGATTTTAAATGAAAGTTGTTGAGTTGGTTAGTAATTTGTAAAGAGTTTGAAGGCATTTCTTCGTAAGAGTTGAGTAGGAATTGGGTTGGTTATTCATCGGAGGATAGGAGGAAGAAGGTAGTGGATGTCACCTCCCGAAGGATTTCAAAAATTTAATGTGGATGGTGTAACAAGAGGTAAACCAGGTCTAGCAAGGGTCGGAGGACCGTTATGTGACAAGGAAGGTTAGTTTGACATTGGCTTTCTTAGTTTCTATTGGGCTCAAAGACTCAATTGTGGTAGAACTTATAGGGATTAGATTGGCCCTTGAGTTATAGAAGGATAGAGGAGGACTCGATCACACCTACATGTCTAATCACCACATGCGAGGAAAATAGGTTCGAAATATATGACGATGGCAGAAAGGGCCTCTAGCAATATTAGGAGAAGACACCTGAAAACCAACAGGGGGAGAAAGGGATTGAGCTCTCCTTTTGAAAACAACAATAGGGTGATGGTCTGGTTTCTATTGGGCGCAAAGACTCAATTGTGGTAGAACTTACAGGGATTAGGTTGGCCCTTGAGTTATAGAAGGATAGAGGAGGACTCGATCACACCTACGGGTCTAATCACCACATGCGAGGAAAATAGATTCGAAATATATGACGATGGTAGAAAGGGCCTCTAGCAAGATTAGGAGAAGACACCTGAAAACCAACAAGGGAGAAAGGGATTGAGCTCTCCTTTTGAAAACAATAACAGGGCGATGGTCTGGTTTCTATTGGGCTCAAAGACTCAATTGTGGTAGAACTTATAGGGATTAGGTTGGCCCTTGAGTTATAGAAGGATAGAGGAGGACTCGTTCACACCTACGGGTCTAATCACCACATGCGAGGAAAATAGGTTCGAAATATATGACGATGGTAGAAAGGGCCTCTAGCAAGATTAGGAGAAGACACCTGAAAACCAACAAGGGGAGAAAGGGATTGAGCTCTCCTTTTGAAAACAACAACAGGGCGATGGTCTGGTTTCTATTGGGCTCAAAGACTCAATTGTGGTAGAACTTATAGGGATTAGGTTGGCCCTTGAGTTATAGAAGGATAGAGGAGGACTCAATCACACCTACGGGTCTAATCACCACATGCGAGGAAAATAGGTTCGAAATATATGACGATGGCAGAAAGGGCCTCTAGCAAGATTAGGAGAAGACACCTGAAAACCAACAGGGGGAGAAAGGGATTGAGCTCTCCTTTTGAAAACAACAACAGCGCGATGGTCTGGTCGCTGGTTGAAGGAGGTTGAGAAGCCAATACGAGCAGGGGTCACTAGAAAGGATGTTGGATGGGGTGAGGTGACCCCAACGACACAATCCAAATGGGTTTCAAGAACGACTAATGGCGAATGACTATTGATACTCTGGATTCTGGCAACATAGTTGGTTCTGGGTTTTGGGGTTGGGTTGGGCCTACAAATTAGAGTTGGATTCTGGATTTTGAGGATTGGGTTGGGCCAAAAAAGCAGGGCTATATTCTGGGTTGAGGGGAATTAAGGCACACTTTTGACTACTATGACAAGAACAGAGCATTGTGACATGAGAACCAAATGAAGAGAAGAAATAGAAATGGAACATGAGAAGGATATGGAAATCCACACTCATTAGCCATAGTTGAAGCACCCTTATTATGACAACTTAAGCTAAATTTTGCTCAGAACCATCAAGCAAAAGGTATAACAAATACAAGAGTTCAAAGATATGAAATTCCACGAAGATACTTTTTCTTTCAAACAGCCGAAACAATATTATAAAGGGTTAGTGTCAACATAGTACACCATTTTTTAAACCTAAAAATCTTAAATAAGAGAATAGGGCATCAAGGAGATGATACATGGTGGCAATGAAGATTGATGGCTAAGTGGAAGCATATTGGGGACAAGGCATTTACCTTATTCGTGGGTGACCTACTAGAAAATGCATCGGTTCTCAGGTTGAAACAGACTTTCAGTAAGTATGGAGAGGTTAGGGATGCTTTCATTCCAAAGAAAAGGGATATTAAAGGTAAAGTTTTTTGCATTTGTTAGAATGAAAGATGTTTCTCAGGATTCTCAAGTTATTGTGGACCTCAATGGATCCTACTTATGGAAACAAGATGTTGCGGGTCAAGAG
Source organism: Chimonanthus praecox (assembly GCA_022113865.1). Taxonomy (NCBI): domain Eukaryota; kingdom Viridiplantae; phylum Streptophyta; class Magnoliopsida; order Laurales; family Calycanthaceae; genus Chimonanthus; species Chimonanthus praecox. The sequence goes on along the minus strand of CM039094.1, from coordinate 22,690,753 downwards.
AGCACGGTTCTGGAAAGGGGGAGATGGAAGCATTCATGATGATAGTTACAAGTATAGGGGTGGTAGCAACAAGGGGAAAAAAAAAAGAGTTAAGGTTCTAGTAGCTTACTAGGAGTGGTAGGAAAAGGTCTGGTGGTGGGGGCGAGCAAGAGTGCGAACTATGCATCATACGCAAAGATCCTCAAAGGCGTTGGGAGAAGAAAGAAAAATCAAGAGAATAGAGAGTTTGAAGTTTATGAAGAAGAGGCATACCTGAAAGCAAATAGAGAATGGCTCGAGAGATCTCTCATCGCTCGTATGAAGGTTTTAAGGTGCGTTACGGAGGTCTTCATCCTTTCTCATGGTGCAAAAAAGGTAACAGTGAGGTGGTTGGAAAGCGACTATCTAATGGTATCTTGTCAATCGAAGGAAGCGACAAGGGGAATTCTTGAAAATGGGTGTTCATGGTGGAGAGAGAACTTTAAGCCGTTAGAGGAATGGAAAGCAAATTTCAAGCCTACAAGGAGATTTATGTGGATCAAAGTAACTGGAATCCCTTTAATGACATGGATTAAGTGAGGTTCTTCTCATCAACCCTCTCAACGTGACCCCTCTGGGCCACTCCCGTAGTTGTTTACTCGGTGTGTGTCAGATTGGGAGACTGGCACATGCCCCAAGGACTAGTCGGGTTAAAATGTCCCCTGTCCCAATATAGGTGAGACCCTTGGACACCTTGGTCATCAAAAAAAAAAAACGTGAAGTTAGGAGATCTTAGCAAGGTCTGTATCTTGGTAGCTGTAGAAAGTATTGTGGAGAGAAAAAAGGATTAGGTAATGAAACTAGGAGGCTTTCCTTATCAAATTGCCATTAGACCGTATGCAACTATGGCAGATAAAGGGGGACGGAGATCGACAGTGGGTTGCTTGCCTAATCCTGTGGCGGCGACTGCCGAAGTCACTTGGGCGCAAGTGAATGGCACATGGGCTCCTAGATCACATGGCAGGAAGGAGCAAAAAGTTGAAATTCAAAATTTGAATTTTTCGACTGTTGGGAGCAACATCGTTGGTTGTGACATGTGGAAACAGGTAGTGTAGCTTCCCTCTTCCCGCTGGAAGGTGCTTCTCCAAAGGCGCGTGGAGATTTCAAGCTAGGGTTGGTGATAAATTCTCAAGGTTAGGAGAGGAGATAAAGGAGATTTGGAGTCTGAAAAATCCACGTCTTAAACATGCAAGCTTCTCGATGAATCGCACCTTATCGAGGGATGAGGCTTCTCAAAATCAAGAATCTGCAGCGACACTCAACAAGGAGCAAGGACGAGATCGTGGGGAAGACCGCGAAAGCATGGACACGCGGCATCAAAGGAGTATGGTGATCATTTCGTCGAAGGAGGAATCTTCATTAGTTGCGAAGGAAGGCTTTGAAGAAAGAGTTGGAGGGGAAGGGGATTTGATGGAGGTTGGAACCTATCAGACTCCCTCCTCGGTTTTGCTGGGTTTGTAGGAAGACTACTGCACTTTTATGCAAGAGACAGGGCCCCGAAGAAGAAGGGTGACACTGTAAGTCAAGAAAGAAACTAGGTTCTCTCGTCCTCGTTGGGCCTGGGCCGAGTGTCTCTTGTGAGCCGGTGGGAACTAAGACCCATATGGGACTTGGGCCATTGGGTCAGTTCGCAATTTGGGTCACAAGAAGATGAAGGAGTTTGATCTCATTGAGGGACATGGTTCGACAATGGAAGAAGACTGTCTAAATGGTTTAGTTAGGAGCCCAATTAATTCTAAAAGTGTCAAGAAAGGTGAGAAAAAATCAGGAGATCTTAGAAAAAAAGGTAATATCTACAAAATAGATATGTAACCTGGTTGAAATTTTAAAAGGGATCATGCAGAGGCTCTCATTCAGTGGCTTACTAAAGGGTGTGAGACTAAAAAGAAAAGAGAAAAGGAGGAAGAAGTACGAGTTAGTTATTGGTGTAGAAGTGTAAGGGGTTTGAATTTGTAAAGAACATGTTGTCCAATTGGAGGGGATTGTATAGTATTGTTCTCTTTTTTTTTGTATTTTTGTTTTAATTTTAATTTCAATAAATTTTGTAACCGATCCAAAAAAAAAAAAAGTTGAACATCTAATGAATATTTTGGGCTGTAGTCAAAATGTGCCAACAAGCCATTGGCAAGCTCTAAATGGGCTAAAGAAGACTTAATTCTCATGTCAGCTCTAAATGGGCCACCTGGCATTGGGGGAAGCAATTTGGAATCTGTGTAGATGCAGTGAGTGTGAGTCCTTAGTTGTTTTGCATTCTATTGTTGCGTGAAGGTACACGCCTTGAACCTTAGGCTAGTCACTGAGATGACAATGAACGTAACAAGAAAGATACAAAGGGCTGAGGTTTGCAGTTGATGGAGAAAAGTGGATATCAGATGAGACTTTTTGACTGAAACAGGTGAAAACTGAGTCTCCTTCAATGGTAGGTAAAATCACAAGCCAATGGAAGAGTACCAGCACCTTTCCACTTTCTCCAGGGGAATCACCTTGTAATTTTCTGTAGATACAATCACAACCTTGGTTGCAAGTGCATTTGCTTTCTCCGATCTGATTCAAGTTACTGTCTCCAACCCAAACTGGTGATGCATATGGGGTATAGGTAGCCAGTTCATCCAAGGGCGGCACAAGTGCAGAGAGGAACACATCTAATGCACTTAAAAGGCCCCTAAGAGTAGAAATTGGTTGAGTCCCCCAGATTGGATTGAGAAGATAAGAAAAAGGTAAGGACATCAGTTTTTACATGTGAAGATGTTTTACAGACGGCAAGAAGAGAGGCCAACTCATTAGCACAGCTAGGATTTTTTTCCCTGAATTGTAACCGTATTAATTAGAATAAGGAACCAAAGGTGCAAATACATGTTGCACTCTCATGACTCATTCTCAGTTTTATAACTTAAATTTTCTCCATATACTAAATTTTCTTCTCCATTTCCAGTAACAAGAATAAACAAAGATTGTCCTTTCAGCTTACATGAAACTCCTTCCTCGGTGATATCAGCCATTTTGCACGAACAAGACATGACTTTAACAGTAACTCTGTCCATGATGAGTACCTGTTGGCAATCAGTTGAAATTGAATACAACTGTCTGAGGTATTATTGATTTCACAAGTTCATAGAAAACCAGAATGCACAACGAGAAAACCACTTAATCACACTGCATTAGCATTTCAATCATGTTAGAGATTTTCACTTGGCACTCAAACATGTAGATTATGAATAAAAATATTTTCAAACAATTTGCATAGATGATATGCACAGCCACCAGAAGTTTGAAATTCCATGAAATACCTTGTAATGAGATATAGTCCATATACAATTGGCAGTAGGCAGAAATGGCCACTAGTTTTAAATGGAATGTGGTACAAGGGCCGACCTTATCCTATGAATTAGCTGCACATTACTTCATTCTACTATCATCAAATAATAGAGCTATTAGGTATTAGGAGATCCTTGGTCCTTTGGGCTAACTATTAGCCAAGGGACGCTAATTTTGGAAGGGAATTTGACATATGCAATTAAGTGGGCTAATGGTAAAAAGAGACCACCCTAGAAACATCTCCCAATGGTTAAGGAAATCCGAGCGTTGTGTTCATCCTTGGAAGTATCCTTCAGGCACATGGGGCGATCAGCAAACGGAGTGGTATACTTCTTGGCTAACTTTGGGGTGGGCAGAGAGCATGATATTTTGGTTGTATATTGAATTTCTTTGTTGGGGTATCTTGGGATGGACTATAAGATGGTGTTTGTATGTTTGTTCAGTTTTGGCTTTTGGATACAGGCATCTCATACCTTGCACTTTTGTTTTTCCTCTTCTTATTGTGATAACTCAAAAAAAAAAATCATACGAAACATAAAAAGTGTAACAAAGGAGGGATCAACAATGAAATGTGTGGCAACCATTTGTAAATCATTTGATGAGCGAAGTGAGGTACACATACATTTGATTGTGAAGCAATTGAAAAGCCATATAAATGCCTAGAAATCATTATTGATATAACTAAAGGAATAACACATAAAATTTAATATAGAAATGCCACTTCTATAAATAACAAAGTTTAAAGGGGAAAAATCCTTAAAATGCTCTTCCCTGCATTTCCTGTGCATTTCACATCCATTTCTTATGTGCTTCTCATACATTTCCCATGTGCTTTCTTCATATCTCAAAAATGCTTCTAGAAAGGTTCATACATGAATCATTTCCACTTTGTTAGTGAAATTTAGTGGGAAATGTCTTTCCCACCTTACAATAGCATTTCCAGTAGTTACGTGGCAAAGGAGGAAGGTGTGTGCAAGATGGAAAAGATCCTATAGTCTAATTAAGGCTTGTATGTTATATATTAGTTAAAGTTTGTCATTTTAAGTATCGCTCACTATTCACTATTAATCCATATTAACTAGAAGATCTAATTGTTTTATAAAAAAACGCATATTATAGAAATGTTTTCTAAAAAAGCTAGACCTAGTTAAAGGTGACCCCACCTTGAGCTATGCAATGCATGAAATAGGTCTGGAACCTAGGTGTACTTTTGACCACTTATGGTGGAAACCAGAATGTCTTTCAAAACTACTCAACACCACCACAGAATAAAATCTAGGGGTGAAACTCGGGTCGGGCTTTGGCCCGAACCCCCATGACCCAACCCGAAAATCATGCAGGTCGGATTATGAAAGTCAAGTCAGTGGGTCGGGTCGGGTAGGGTTGAGAAGTCAGAAACCGGATTGAATTCGGGTAGGGTTGGGTTAAGAGATTTTTAAGTTAACCCAACCCGGTAAAAAGTAGGTTAAAGTAGGTTCAAAATGCGGGTCGAGTGGGGTTTCGGGTTGAGACGAGTTATAATTCGGGTCGGGTCGGGTCAAGACGTCCGAGTTAAAAGTTCGAGTCGGGTCGGGTTCCATATATTAGTAACTCGGGCCAGTTGGTTTTAAAAAACCCGATCCGACCCGACCCGGCCCGATTTCAGCCCTAATAAAATCTATTGCTGCAATAAATGCAACAATACAATTACCATATACTGTGGAAAGCTATAGATAATTCTAAAATATTCATAATACAAGAAATGTGAATAACTCATTGTCCCTTCCTACGTCATGCGACTCTAGAATATCTTTAGCATTTTATACAAAAACCCGATATAATGGTCCAAGAAATGAGAAGTAAAGAAAACTGTTGAAATGTTATAAATACCTTCCAAGTTGCCTTAGAATCTCCTACTTTGGTTGATCGAAGCATTTCATGCAATAATCCTGAATATGTGCATATAAAAACAAAAACATGACAATGAAGCTAAGCATTTGGAGAGAGAAAAACTTCTTTATGCAAGCAATAAAAATGATAGAAAGTAGTATGATGTGAGAAAAAAATGACCAGCATACAGAGAAAAGATCTCAAAGTTTACAAAAGATGTGACATAGGACAAGTCAGATATTGGAAACCCTAGATCTAAATGATAGATAAATGCATGTATGAGAATGCAAAATGTGTATGGTGAATCCTAAAATGACACGCAACCTATATCCATGATTCACATAAGATGTTAGAGAGAAAAATTAATATTAAACAAAGAATATAACAAAAACTATGCGAATTCACATACAAAATTAATCAAAGAGACTTTCAAAAAAAAAATCAAAGGGATTCAAAAAGGAGAAAAACGCCTATACATAAAGCCCTCAAAGTTATAGTTCTTGCCTTCAATGTAAATTCCTTCAAAAGACTAATTAAATCATATCAGACCATGTTCTAGGTCTTCTAGATTTAAAAATCAGTCAACCCAAGGGATGAAATAGGGTTATGTGGCCACTTAGGATTTGCCACAAGTATCAGGGTTTGTTATTTTTTTAATTCTTGAGCAAAACTAAGTCTCAAATAGAGTGAAACAATAGGTTAGGGTTTGGTCTACAAGTCTAAGGTAGGGATATAAACGGGAAGGGTGCAAAATAGTGTTAAGAAATATCTGAGGGAATTTTTCAACATCAAATATCTAAAAGTTTCTAAGGTATTTTCTAAGAATCAAAGTCCTTGAGCAAAGAATAAGATTTTCCTCTCTCAATGGAAATATGTTCTTGACCTCTAGTAATTATGAAATCCCAGTATTGCACATCTAGGGGTCCAATTACTGCACAGGCTTATGTAGAGAGAGAAAATGTTAATTAGTTGACCATTCTAACATTTCAGAAGTTGTTCTACGAGGACAAGAGCTAAACATATAGTGTTCTCTCACTCAGCTTACATGATTAAATGATCAAGAACATCCCATATTTCCACTACTAAACTGACCAAGCTTCTATAGCTTCTTCCGCATTAAAAACAAGCTCCTCGTGTATGAGGAAATAGGTCAAAATGGATGTTTGGCAAAATGGTGCAACATAATGCATTGATAGTAATGACCCATTACCAAATTTCCAATCGACAACTAATCAAGACCCCCAAATATGTGATTCACTGTTCTATTCCAAATTTTCATCCTCTCAGATTTAACCAGAATAAAAAATTAAATCATCTCGAACATCTATAGCTATAAAACGTGATTAGAACAAAGACCTTGAAAAGGAAGAAAAAAAAAAGAGTAGAGAAAGTAGCTGAGCGTATCAAAAGTGGGTAGCAAACAAATCACTTGAAAGTAAAATTTTATTAGAAATCCTGCAACATTTTACATAGGGGAGCAAAACAAAAGGCTCCAAAAAGAAGATTCAAAAGGAGAGCGATGAAATTTGGGGGGGTGGGGGGGTGGGGAGGGGGGAATGAAAGGAGAAGTACTTACTGTCTCGGGTGATCTGGCGGAAGGTTTTGTACTCTCCTTGAGATGAATCAGAGTCTGACATGGTTCTGGGATTCGATCCTTTGTCGAACTGTAGCTAGATCTGCTGATTTTTTTTCTGCTTCTGGAAATTGTATGATCTGGAAATCCTATCTCTCTCTTTCTCTGCTTTTCCTTTTCTTTCTCCTTTCTATATCTATATTTTACAGGTGACGTGGTACTCTTTCAAAGGGTTGTTTTGGGGGGGATTGGAGAAGGAAATAAATTGATGCAGTGAAAAGAAGTCTGGAAAACGTGAGGAAACCAGGAATTTGAGTTTCCTCACGCAAGACCTGTCGCCGGCCGACTTTCCCTTCTTCAAAGTCCAATAGACGCGGCCACGACTATTTCAAATGACGGTTTTGCCACTCTTTGACCCCATAGTTTTCTCCACGGATGTGGGGCAGCAGGGAGCGACTTCAGATTCAGTACTCTGTAATTCTGTCAATGCCAGACTACTGCGAAAACGGCATGAAGGAGAGCAGAGCGCGTCTTCTGAATTTGGGGAGACGAAGAAGGGGGGAAACGGACGTTGGCAGCAGCAAACGGACGTGACGAGGCTTGGCATACAGAGGCTTAAGATTCCGAGTATGTTTTATAAATTGTGGCGGAAGGTTTGTCTTACTATATATAATTAAAATAATCATATTGATAATTAAATCACTGCAGAGAATAGTCAAATCATTTAAATTGGAATTCATCAAAGTATTTTAATCTTTATTTTTGAATGGAAATAAATTATAAATATTTTAACTCTAATAATAAAATTTATTAAATAGATATAAAAATAGGTAAATTTAAATTTAAAAAGAATAATAAGTTTAGCCGTTTGAATTTGCTATGAAGTGTATTTATAAGGCCGTATACCTCAGCACAAAAACATCATGCTTTTTTTAATTTTCTCTTACTAAAATTGGATTGATAATTAATTGTTTAGATTTGGCAAATACGGTCTGCAAATAAATTATATTTCTTAGTTCTTAAATTACATTAATTTCAAATTACTTTGTACTTTAAAAATCTCTATCTACTTAACTATTAATTAGAAAATTGCACATATAAATAGAGGAGTTGAAAAAACACTTTAATTAGATTATGAAATCTTATTTATTAGTATTTTTAGAATTTGATCAATTTAAATTGTTTTAATCTCTAAATATCTATGATCATTCAACCTGTCCATTAAAGAGTTTATATTTGAACATTAGGCTCAAGAATCAAAGTGACTAAATCAACCAAATCATATTACATTAGAATAAATATTATATTAAAAAAAAATAGTTCGGTTAAGCATTCATTGGGATAGAAACTCACTCTGGTTGGTTTAATAAATATTTGTTTATTAGGATTTTTAAATTTTGAATAATTCAAAATAATTTTTCCTTTTAAACATTTATGACATTCTTACTTGTTCAATGTGAAGATCTACATTTGAATATAGCTCACAAATAATCAACTTAGCCAAATCAATTCAATCATGTTTATTAGACTTTTCAAATTTGATATTTTTTATATTCTGTTCTAACCAAAATTCTCATCCATAAATATGAAGGAATTAAAAAATAATAATTTAAGGCGATCAATGTTGAAGATTTTAATAAATGACCTGATTGATTTCATCGTAAAATTTAATTAAAAGTTTTCAATTATGAAATTTAATTGAGAGTCAGTTTCAATTTTCAAAATTCTCAATAGACATAATTGATCAAAATCTTTAAGAGATTTAGTTTCACTAATAATTCATATTGTATTGTATTTTTATTTATGATAAGTGTAAACTGATAAGACACCACAAAATAGTGGGAAAGAAGCTTTGAAAGTAAGGAGAGTCCATCCTCAACTGTAGCTAAGTAGACAAATGCAAAACCTTAAGGGAATAAGAATGGGATAAATAGGATAAGTAGAAACAAAGAGGAAGAAAAATGATCCACAATTAAAAATAAAAAGAAGACGGATAAAGCATAAATTGGAATAAGAGAGGTTGAAGATCTATGGCGGCCGATGCAAAGAATGATTTGTTGGGCAGTGACTCATATTCCACCGATGATTCTCTCTCATGTAAAATTGTAAATCAGGGATTAGGAAGCCACTGAGAGGTGGCTGGGTTTTCCATTTTGGGAAGCGAGTAACAAGATAAGACATGTCATAAAAGTCGTTTACTGTTCAGAGCTCTGATTTTGTTGATTCAGAAGTCTGAAATAGCGCTGGGTGAGTTACGAAGGCTTGTTGTTCATAAGTCTGAATTGATTGATTTAAGTAACAACTGATCCTAGCACAAACCTTAGGGTCTAATTCGTACGCAAGCGAGCCTACACAGTTTTTTCTCTTAGGCCCAGGCCCACAACGTGTCACGATGTTTTAAGGTGGGCTAGCCTCTTATATAGCCCACTCCTCTTTCCTAATTAACCGATGTGGGACTGGGGTATCACAATCACCCCCCTCATAGGCCTCGAGCCGCCCCCAACTTGACCCGTGTCATGCCTTGACCCAAAGGGTGGGCCCGGAACGCGACTGAATTTTTTTTTTTTTGAAAGATAAACTAAACCAACTCACAAGCATTCCAACTTGGCCGGATCAACGGTTGGGCCCAGAGGTCGGACATGATCCCATCATGTGGACTTAAACAGATACCATAAATCTACCCCACAAAAAAAAAAAAAAATAACAACATCAACATACAACATGATTATATCAAATCAAACCATTGATTAATCATTCAAAATCACATCATAATGACTACAGTAACGTATTAGTCTCAAAACATAATGTTTAAAAAGACTAAGTATCACATCCGGTACTTAACAAAAGCAAAAGGTTCCAAGAACCAGAAAGCACAAATAAGGATATTCCCCTCAGGGGAAATCCCAAACCACCGTCGCAGCTTATCCACCCTAAGCCTGATAAAGAGGGTCCTCCTCCTCGGGTTCATCGCTTGAAAGGTGAGTGGGGTGAGCTAATGAGCTCAGTGAAGGAAATATAACAATGCAGTTTAAGTAAAATAACAGGTTAGCAACAATTAAATAATATCACATTCTTGATAACAAATAAGCATAATGTCAAGTAAAGTCTCATCATCATCTTTCCATCACTGCTATCATCCAACGTAACACCTGCCAACTACGCTGAGACCAGTATTAAGTCCCGACACGGTCAAAATACATCCTTCCAAGTACATCTCCGGTTTTGACTTAGCTGATACTGATATCCTCAAGTCAGCAACTGACGACATCATGGTCCACCCATGGTCCAGTAGACATAAACCATCTCCCATATGGCCGATATTGGTTCAATAGCCCAGGTACGTGGAAGCAGTCTTAATACTCATACGATCAACATCATAAGCACTCTTACCATAGTGCATCATGTCTAGGCACATGAGTGGGTTCATCAAATCTGAAACCACCCATTGCCCAAGACTCATCTCATATAAAACATGTTTGCATATCCTGCAGAGTTAAGTTCCCTCACCGTGATTGTGTGGTTACGCGGTCTCTGTTCAAACAAACAGACAAGTGCACAATCAATATAAAGATCAAATATATACAAACAAGTAGTATTTTGAAATTTCACGTTTTCCCAAAAATATCCAAGGTATATGGAATTGAGTCTCCTACTGGATTTCTATCATTTTTAAATTATCATAATCCACAATATATAAATAAAAAGGGGCTCAGTCCAAAACTCATATTGTCTTCTAGGCATTGACCAAATTGACTTATTGAGTTAGGTATAGATCCTCGGGTCACTTCTCGGTTGTCTTCTGGATAAGACCAGATCTGACATTTTGAGTTAGATATCGAGGTCACCTAGTGCCCGACTATAGTGTCGACCTGAAAGTGAATCACTCAGTGCCCGACCAATAGGGTCGACCTGGAAGCGAATACAATAGTATTTACACTATAAGTAATAAGAGAAAAGGGGTTAGAACAATTTTAATTAACAAAAAAGGGTACTAACATCACATCACATAATCTAACAAAATATTTTTTTAATAAAATAATAATATTTATTTATTCAATCATTTATTTATATATATATATATATATATATAATTTTTTTTTCAAAAGGTACTAACATCATAAGTCACAAGCATCAACAATATCTAATAAAAAAAATATATATATATTTTTTTCTTCTTCTTCCTCCCTTCACTGTCTGCAACAGACAGTGAACGGCCGGAAAACGTGAAAAACGAATCCTGAAACGGAGGGTTTTCCGGATTCGATTTTCATATCTGACTGGTACGATAGATTCCCCCGGGAGTCCTCTTTCCATAGGAAGAGATTTGGAGCTTTGAAACTCAGTAAGCCATCCGATCTTAGCACTGGAAGCTCACTGATATAAAGAAAATTGGGTTTTCCTTAAAACTTTGAAATTGTTTTTCTCACTGAAAACAGGGTCAAAACCGGGTTTTTTGGATTCAAAATTGACTGAAATTGAAAGGGGAATGCAATGGTTACCTTCAATTGAATTCTTGGGCTGAGAAATCCGAACTTTGGAAAATTTTCCTTCTAAGGTAACCGTGGAAAAATTGGGAAAGAGAGAGGGAAAAGGGGCTGTAAAAATCAGAGAGCAGAGACTGAGAGGGAGATAAAAATTTTTGTGGGAGTTGATTTGAAGGGAAGAGGCTCAATTTATAGAAAATTGGCCGGGAAATGGGGTTGGACGGCCACTGCATGCAGCCGTATGCAGTGGCTGCTCACGCTGCTACAATAATCGGTTGTTTGCAGATCAGCCCTTCCCCTTTTCAGTTTTTGCAATTTAGTCCATCTTTATTATAAAACGGGATTTTTAACTTAAAATATAATTTCAAAGGCTCAAAAATTTAATCCAACCTTACAGATAGGTTGGGTTTTAAAAACTTTGATCACCATAAAAATTTTGGAATTTAACTCTCATTAAAAATCATTTATTTAAATAAAAATCATATTTTAACTTTATTTACTTAAATAAACAAATGTTAAAATAAATAATTTAGAAATCTCATTTTGGGGTGCCAAAAAATAACTAGACCATTCTTAAAATGGTCTAATACAAATACTAGTTTTGAAATTCATCTTATTTTCAAAATCACTTAAAATAATTATTTCTCCCTTTCGGGGTTTTGACGGGTGGATTTAAAATACTATTTTCTGAAAATAAAATTATTTTAAAATCAGAAATGCAAATCCTTTATTAAGGAGAATATTATCCACTAATAATATTCACATAACAATATAATTTATAAAAATAATAACTATACGTGGTAAATTACCAAAATGTCCCTCCAGCTGGGCGAGCTGGATCACTGAACTTTCGAGATTAGATTGGGCCAAACCTGGGCTTTCCTTAAAGCCCTAACCGAAATCTTCGAAATTAACCGGTTAAACAAAATTTATAAGCTAAAACACTCCTAATCTGGAGCAGGGTATTACAACCCGACCCATTTTCACAACACCAAGGAAGGAAGAAGGCCCACATAGTTCGAGTGTAGAACTGAGGCTCTGATACCATTTGTAACGACCCGACCCGACCCTACCACAAAGCTTAGAGTCTAACTCAGTGTGAAATTGTCCACTTTGGGCCTCGCACACAAGCGAGCCTGCACAGTTTTTTCTCTTGGGCCCGGGCCCACAATGCATCACAGGGGTGGCCTCTTATATAGCCCACTCCTCTTTTCTAGTTAACCGATGTGGGACTGCGATATCACAATTTAGACCTCTAAAGCTGTGTGAGTTGTGACCAGCGCAAGTAAGAAAGGAATTAGGAAAAAAGATAGGTTGCTAGCAAGATGAGTTATGGAAAAGAAACCAGGCAACATGTATTGAGTGGTATGCATGACAAACACTAAAGAGATTTTCTCCAGTGGAACACTCGTGCGTTATATATGTTGGAGAGACTTCTTGAGTGCCTCTTGCCCGTTGGCTCTCAGCCTCTTGTTTTGGGGTCGTTAGCCCTTTTGGTCGCCTCTTTCTCAAGGTGGAGTAGCATGGAAGAAAGGGGATATCTCTAGATTCAAGAGATATAGAGACACACGGTATTGTATGTGTGGCCGGTCTTGTGGCCGTGGGTCTCTTAGCTATATGATGGAAAAGGGTTACATCTGGCTGAATACATCATGGTGGAAGCCCATTGTTGAGCGCCACAAGACGCCATTGATGAAGACATGATACACAATAGGAAGTATGGTGAATGCTCGGGTCTTATCGTGTGCATGCATAGTGTATGACCATATGTATAGAGGTGGCTCAAGGTATTTTAGATGAGGCACAACACAAGTACACTATGGTGCAGATTAGAAAACGAATTTTTCTAAATTAACAAAATAGAAAATGACAATTGGGATTCAGTTGTGATTGCGGATATGTGTTTCATCTTAAATATGATAATAAAATTATAACTAGAATATACATATTATCATATAATAAAGTATAATTTAAATGTTTGAATTAGAAAAAAAAAACTCACCTTCAAATCATCATCATCTTCTTTTCTTATTTTACCAATTCAACTCATGGAATGAGAAGAACTGAACAAGATGAGAAAAAAAGCATGCAATGAGCAGGGAAGATGCCAACCCAGTCATAAATTTTGCACTAATTAGATTGGGTTTTTGAGACAAACCTATCCACTTTTAAACTTTATCAATTTCCAACTTAATCTCAATGCATTGAAAATAAATAAAAAATTATGTTGAGTCGGCCCCTTAACATATAAGTTTGTCACTTCTGATTCGCCACCTCTCAACCTCAATGTCCCAAAATAATTTTCCATGGGCCCCACAACTTATCTGCCCATCTGCAGGAAAGTTACAGCTTTTTAATACTTGGATTTCAGATCAAGGTCAAGATCAAACCACGTCTAATCTTCACGAGTCCGCTTACGTGTCTCTTTTAAAACCGCACATGTCTCTCTCTCATTCAAACCATTCGGCTGGAGTTTCCGGTCTCTTAGTCTCTCTACGCGGAGTCTCTCTTTACCGTGCATGCTCCCAGTGCGCATGTTAGCACAACTCAGTGACTTCAGTTCAACGCTCTTTTACGCGAGTTCTGCTCCGTCCGTCTCCCCGGCGCAGCAGGTTCGCCTTTTCCGCTTCGCGCCAATGGCTCCGCCGGTAAAATCAGCGAAAAGGGAGGTCCAAACGGACTCAGACACTGAAGGAAGCTTAACTTGCGTACAGGACGGTAGGATTAGAGTGCTCAAGGAAGGAAAGGTGTCGGAAAAGGGACCGGTGGTCTACTGGATGTTCAGAGATCAACGGTCGAGAGACAACTGGGCTCTGATCCATGCCGTCCACCAGGCGAAGATGAAGGACGCGCCTGTGGCCGTGGCCTTCAACTTGTTTGAGCAGTTCCTGGGCGCCAAAGCACGTCAATTGGGCTTTATGGTGAGGGGATTGCGAGAGCTGGAGCGGAATCTCAATGCCCTTGATATCCCTTTCTTCTTGTTCCAGGCATGTCTCTTCCCCATCCCCTACATTTTCTGTATAAATTTCAAATATTGCGACTTTACGAGCATCAATGTGTTTTTTAATTATAAATTTATTTTGGGATGGAAAATTGATCCTCATTTATTGAACAGGACATCTTCGGGCTTTACAGGCCCACTAATTTATGTAGAATTTTACAGAAGACCTGCATATGTAAAATTGCATACATGACTTCTTTGATATTACAATGATGTATACACTCGCCAAGCTGATTTTATGTAGTATCTTTGATGAGTGCTTATTGTGCAAACATAAAGGTTATAAGTTCTTGTCAGGTTAGCATCTTGAAAGAAGCAATCTTGATAGAATCATATTCATAATATACACCCCTGTACATATTTCATTGTGTGAATGTGTATAATTGTATGTGCCGTATGGACATGCTAATGAGCAGGGTGAGGCTCAAGTTTTTCCCAGACAGGTGATCTTGGCAATAGATAGAAAGCCCTTGGGCTTTTAATTGGGCCCATGCTTGCACCAAATGACGGGCTTCGGCTTAGGACATTAGAGCTGGGCAAAGTTGGCCCTTGACCAACCTATCCCTACTAGCATCACTTCATAGACATAAAAGTAACAGAAATTACAGAATCAAAAGTGAGGAAATGACTGGCCCAAGCACTTCACTATGTAGTTATTTTGTGCTCCATTCACTCGCAATTCAATCTAATTGTATTTGATTGGATGCTCATTCTTACTTGTAATTCTATTTGGAATTTAGGGAGAAGCAGTAGATAACATACCAATTTTTTTGAAAGACTGTAACGCATCTCTTCTGGTTATGGATTTCTCACCGTTACGTGATGTCCGGGGATGGAAAGATGAAATATGCAAGAGAGTGAGTGATTCTGTTGCCGTCCATCAAGTAGATGCTCATAATGTAGTTCCTCTTTGGGTAGCGTCACAAAAACTGGAGTACAGTGCAAAGACTATAAGAAGTAAGATCCACAAGTTGCTTCCAGAGTACCTGATTGATTTCCCTGCATTGCAAGCTCCTAGCAGAAAATGGACAGCTGGAAGGCCCACCGAGATTGACTGGGAGAAGCTTATTGCTGACATTTTGAGGTGAATCTTTAAAGAATAATTAAATGTTCCTAGAATTTGGTCTAAGTGCAATGCTGACTGATGTGGAACTGCCCCCTGGAAGCCAATGCTGACTAAATTGTGTTTTATGGTTTCATCAGGAAAGGAGCAGATGTTCCAGAACTCAATTGGTGTGAACCGGGACAACAAGCTGCCATGGAAATGCTGTTGGGAAGTAAAGATGGGTTCCTTATAGCAAGATTGAAAAACTATTCAAATGATCGAAACAACCCATTAAAGCCTAAAGGTCTTTCAGGCCTTTCCCCATATTTGCATTTTGGAATGATATCTGCACAGCGATGTGCCTTGGAAGCTCACAGGTTTCAGAAAATGCATCCAAAGGTATGTATTTTAGTCTTGCTAATTACTTTTATTCTGATTGGCTTTGACTGGAAATGTAGAACTCCTTGATGGTTGGTTGATTGCTGGTTTTCATAATTTTGATTGCTTTCATTAGAAGTGCATGATACTTGGTTTGATCTTTATGATGTGTACTGCATCTATGATATTTTACATGGAACTTCCCCGGTGACACGGTCAAATTATGAAATGAATTTTATGTGGCATGGACTGGTTTAGAGATTTCCTCAGTACCCAATGAATATGCATGTAGCATAAAAGTCATAGTCTTTATCAGTCTTATCTTTCAAAAAAATGTCTTTA
Source organism: Chimonanthus praecox (assembly GCA_022113865.1). Lineage (NCBI taxonomy): Eukaryota > Viridiplantae > Streptophyta > Magnoliopsida > Laurales > Calycanthaceae > Chimonanthus > Chimonanthus praecox. The sequence goes on along the minus strand of CM039094.1, from coordinate 22,674,728 downwards.
TTAGTTATATTTGTGATGGCCATTGTAATTGTACAAACACTATAGTGGTATTTGGATGTGAGGTAAGTGAAATTAGAGATTCTCTACTTGGTGGCGCTAAAAAAATGACAAAGTAAACTTTCATTGCATGCCCTAATTTGTTTGGTGTCCATTGAGAATGAATGAAGCTTGCAACTGCTAGAGTGGGTAACTGGTCAATTCTTTACCTGGAGGATATTTTGGTTGTCTCAGCATATATACAAAATATGCTCAAATGACTACTTTCTCCACCAAAGTGGCTACTAGTAGTCTTAAATCAGCCTAACCCCAGGGCATACGGTTCCCCACATCCAAACACTTCCCAACTGATACACCACTGCATTCTTTTTGTCTTTCTCATTTTTTTTTTCATGGTTTCTGTATTTCTGATGCAAACCGGTTCTGTGTGCATCTCTATGAAGTCAGTTGATACATTCTTGGAGGAGCTGATTGTTCGAAGAGAACTGGCTGACAACTTCTGCTTTTACCAGCCGAAATATGACTCATTACAAGGTGCATGGGAATGGGCTCGGAAAACCTTGGTGGACCATGCAGCAGATAAGCGAGACCATGTTTACACGTGAGTGAAATTGCTTGTTTCAGGTTGCTGATGCAGATAGCATGGTGCCAGTTTCTTTAGGGTAATAATTGGAAGTTCCAATATTATTTTCATTTCTTTTAACAATTATAAAGGATAAGATGCTTCTGGCCTGGGCATCTTCCATTCCGGAGTTGGGTAACAGTTCTGGTGTTTTCGCTGACTTGGGCACTTAATCCTGGCAGTTTGTATCGGGTTGTGGTGGGCATCTTTTGAATCATTCTTTCCCGCTCTTTGCTCCTCTGTCTCCTTCAGGCTGGGGTTTCTTCTGTTGCCCTCCTGTTCTCTTGTCTGTCCTGTGTGACAGTGGTGGACCTCTCAGGCCTGGCCTGGGTTGTGGGCTTTTCCTTTTTTGTCTGTTTTTGTTTTGTTTTGTTTGTTTTTTTTTTGCCTGGCTCATTGTGAGCTTAATTTGCTGTATTTTTTGGGGGGTTTCCCCTTTGAATGAACCACTAACCAATCATTCAAAAACAATATATATATATATATATATATGGATTTCTTCTGTTATTTGATCTTTTAAATGGCTTTAAATTTGCAGGATGGAGCAACTGGAGAAGGCAAAAACTGCTGATGCGGTATACTACTGGTTTATTTATTGTCATTTACCTGTGAGATGTCTTAATATGATTTCTTAAAATTCCATCAACGTTTAACACAATTTCAGATCTTCTATTGCCTACTGTAGGTTGTCAACTGCATGCACTTGCTTGAGGTCTTTTGATGTTTTTTCTGATATTCCATTGTAACAGTGCTTTTCACTTTTCAGCTCTGGAATGCGTCTCAGCTGGAGATGGTTCATTATGGGAAAATGCATGGATTCATGCGGCAAGTTACTCCTATCTTGGTTTACACTAGTTGCTAATAGAAAGTCATAGCATATCCTTATTTGCTTGTTATGATATCAATCATATATACATTTTTGTAACTTCATTATGTGATGGTTAAATGTATTAGGCTGTGGAAGTAGTGCTTCTTCAATAGAGTATAATACTAATCTTTAGCTACAGGATCTTTGTAGGCTTCTGTATCTATAACAGTTGAGATATATTGAGCTTGTCATGCTTGGAGGATGTGTTTGATGTTCTTGTCGAATGCATTTGAGCGGATTATAAAGTATATCTGTGATAATTTGGTATTTGGAAATCTGAAGCATGAAAGCATGCTCTTCTTTTTGTCACTAGCAGCAATCTGAAAAGAAAGCACAAATAATTTTCACCCGGTAGTCAATGGAAGTATAGAACATTAGGAGTTTTAGTTTTAGTATATGATTTATCATCTAAGACTGCCCCATGCATTTGTGATTACATGAAGGTCAAGTTTACTTTCCAGTTGAGCACTGCCAACTATTTCATTTTCACAGTTGTTTGCAGGAAAAGCTTCTCTTAATTCCTTAGGATTACATGGTACCTTAACCCACGTTTCCCTGTTTTTGCACCTCCACTGGCTTTTAATGTATCCTTTTCTCGACAGAGGTTTTGCTGCTTCTTACTTGCAATTCACGAAACTGATGTCAGGACAGTTCTGATGAAAAACCAACAGCCTCAAAGGATACTCTTGTCATCAGTCTAAATATTTCTTACTATTGGTATTGAAGGCCATTTGAAGCCTTGACTTGATGAATTTCTGATGTAGCCTAGTATCAAGAAAACACAACAAGAAGCTTCAGCCACAAATATGGTTCTTCCAATGGCTCCATTTATGTGAAGAGTTGGAGATTAGGTACAAAGGTTTGAATCCACAAATAATGAGAATTTGACTTCTCTAGAAAATGGAAGCTAGAGAAAGTAGGAAATCAAAATTGATCCCCCAAAAAAACAAATATCAAATTGGCCCAATTTTATATGGGAACGCAAAATTGATTGGAGAACCAATGAAATTTCACTCACAGGGAAAAATTCAAAGGCCTAAATCTCACCTAGGTCACTCTCTGCACCTGGTTACAACATAGGTCATAACTTCGTCTACGTATGTCATAATTGAAGAAACTTGGGTTTTGTGGAAAGATTATTGAATAAGCTTTCCAATGAATCCAAATCTGTCAAATACGAGCTCTCTAACTTCTTTTTCTATTCAATCCACAGCCTACTTCGATATCGTTTGGTACATCAAATATGTTTGCAAAGTTACCCCATATTTTATGTTGATCCCTAAGTGACATCTATCGTATCTAAAAATAAAAAAAGAAAAGAAAAATACAAAATGGGAAAAGAGGTGGTGCCCAAAGCTTTCTTAATGGAGAATGATTTCCTTCATTTCCAATTTCTTTGGTCCATCGCTTAGGGATAGGGATTTTCTATGTTGAGGAGCTGGAGATAAGGAGAGAATTTGAATTCCCGTAACTCTTCCTTGTGGCTAGCAAATTCCTTCCTTGGCTGAATTGAGCCTAATTTCATGGATTTGAAGGCCTGCCAAACACACCAGCCTGAGTCAATTATTTTGGACATTTAGGCCCTAATGGATGCCATTATGGACCCAATTTTTGCACCACAAAACTTCATGCGATTGAGGTGCCTCTTCGACTTTGTCTTCAATTTCTTGGCTCATTTCTTCATGGAATTCTTCCTCATTTTGCTGCATGTTAGTGGTGATGCCCACACCAATTTCAAAGCTCTGTTTCTTCCCAACACACTCACACAGCCTGATATCTATGATTTTCTCTTCTTCTATAGCTTAATGATTACCCAAGTTGTGGAAAGGGTAATTAATGATACAGACAAGCTTTGTGGAAATTGGTCATCAAAAGTAGTTGATACAGTATGCCATCAACATGTTTCTTTCCCATTGGCTAAATGAGAGAGAATAAATTTGTAGGTTTGAGGTCATACATGAAGTCTACATGGTTCACTTGCTGATTAAGGTGAGGTGGTAGGAGCAAAGACCCAACCAACCAACCCACCCCTCCTCTCCCTCTGAAAAGACAGGATGATTTCTTCTTCTCGAGTAGGTGTTACAAGGATTTAAACAATTTTTTCCCATCAGCATAGTTGGGGATATTGGTAAATACAAAAAATGTTAGCCATCACATTGGTCCTTGATGATTTCAAATGCCAATTGGTCTCAACTTAGAGTAATTGTTAGGGAAAAGGGTATTCATAAGATTGCTAAAAAGAGATTTATGAGATGAAGGGTAAGTATAGCGGGCTTTGTATGTACTCCTACTTATTTCTTTCTAGGCTACTCCTTTTGCCTTGATATCCATTACTATTTTAGTCATTTGAACTTCTTGTTTTCTACTACTCCTTAAATGTGTTTTCTTCTCATGTGTAGATTTTTGGAATTACCATTCTTCTTGAGTTCTTGTGTATGTTTTTCATGTTTTCTTAAACTCAAAAATGGATCTTTGGTTACTTGTCTAATACACAATCCATTTAATCCCACAATTCATTAGGATTTGTATCTCAAATTTAGTCCATGTTTCTCAATGATCTTTATTGGAAAGCTCGACATTTACCTCTCAAGTTCCACTACCTTATTCTTAGGTAATCGATCACTCTTTTTTTATATATTACAATCTCCAGTGGCATTCTTTTGGTAATCTTTTTTAGTGTAGAAACTTGTTTTAGCATGTTTGTCATTCTATAGTGTATTATATGTAAAATGCTAATGTAGAAGCATTTGGCAGAATGTATTGGGCAAAAAAAATTCTCGAATGGACAAGTGGACCAGAAGAAGCCCTAGCAATGGCAATTTATCTAAATGATAAGGTAGTAGTTCTATGAATACCTTCACAGAGAAATTTTACTGGAAATCTTTCATTATTGCCATTGATTTTGTGCAAAAATTTCTTGTTACTTGTTACTATCACTTCTTATTACTTGTTACTATCACTTTGTAGTCGGAAAGTGGATTTCCTAACAATTATGTAGATTTGATATACATAGTATGCAATCTCATTGTGACAAACTTTACTTGCAGTACGAAGTAGACGGAAGGGATCCAAATGGATATGTTGGCTGTATGTGGTCTATATGTGGTGTGCATGACCAGGTTTGTATCTTCCTAATTTCACCAATACAGTCTGCTGTTCTCTTATTAGTGTAAAGATGCTGGCACAATATCCCCATGCCTTGTCCTCTCATCAAGCTTATGTAGTTTTGCTAATTAAAGTATATTCCTTAACACACAAAGCAATGAAAAACTGATCTCTAATGCACAATCAAATCAAATATTAGCTCATGATTTGGTTGCTCTATTGGAGAACGAGAAATAATTACTCTATATTGTCTTTGGCAAGAAGATGCAAGGTTGTCTCCAAAAGATGAATTCTTAGTCTGCAACTTGCATGAAAATTTAAGACCCGTTGATAACCGATGTAAGGTTAGTCCGCAACTTTTCCATTCAAGCTCAAATTGAGAGAATAAGAGTCTAACCTATAAATGTACCCAATGACCCTTTTATTTTATCATTTTTTATCCCTTCAGACTCCTTAAAGCCCCATTTTACTCCATCAAATTTTGTTGTACTCCATCAAATTTTACATACATTGTCACTGCAGGGGCCCTGGTTCCAACACTCTTGGAATACATTGTCAAACTAACATAAACTGAATCAACCCAAGTTTTAATACTTGGCCTTACAATGGTTTTGTCTGCAGGGGTGGAAGGAACGACCGGTATTCGGTAAAATACGTTACATGAACTATGCAGGCTGCAAAAGGAAATTTGATGTTGATGGCTATATTTCATATGTGAAGACTCTAGTTGGTGAAACAAGAAAAAGAAAAGCAGAGAATTCAGTAAGTTTGGTAGCTAATGAATCTAAAACTTCCTGATTCTGCTAAGTGAATTGAATACAAAAGTGGTGAAAATGTGAAGAGCAGCTGTCAACATTGTTGTCAGACTTAGTAGAGCGGCCTCCTCCAACCCAACCACCACCACAACACCTCAGAGTTCATATTTTTTGGAGTTGCCGGTTACCCTTCACCGGCGATGCTAACAAAAAGCCAAACTGAAAATTACTAGAAAAGGGAAGTTGAACATCATTAAGTGAATTACTGATTTGGATTATGAGTACCATTATTATTGCATTCCTGTAATTCCGCTGTTAAAATACTTTATGATATTTACTTGACAGTCTAATTTAAATTGCAGGGGAGTATTTTTTAAGTTGTTGCATCCCCTGTAGATAAGATTGTATGTGTTCATAGATCCTAGCAAAGAAACACCAATTAGCGATCAATTAGGTGCATTTTTCACTTATGCTTTTTTCCTTCATTTTTGCCTGCCATTTTCTTCCATGTTTTATTATATATTTTTCTTTTTTAATTTTCTTCTTTTCTCTTCTTATTTTGATCTTAAATATTCTTTTGTCTAGGTGAGAAGATCAATATTATATTAGTTATAGTACTTCAATTTGATGATTTAGATATACAATTTTTGTATAATTTATATTTTTTAGAAAAAAAATGAGATCTATATATAAGTTTTTTTTGAATGTCATTCAAAGAGGAGAAAATCCCATAAAAGAATTACAAATGGGGAGGCAAATTATATAAGTTGTTTGTTGTTTTATTGAAAAAGTGAAAAAAGAAGAAGATTTGTATAAAGTTTGAATTTTGAAAAAAATCAGATCTTAATAAGAGACTTTGCAAAAGAACAAAGTAACTTGGATAATAATCCACATGGGTGTAGCTCTACTGGTTACCTCTCGCTTTAGGAAGTGGAAAGTTGTGGGTTCGAGTCCATATGACCTAATCTTGGTATGTGTTAGGAGTAGTAGACTCACCGGTGGGGATTTTACGTTGGGTATCCTGTGGTTTTCAACACGTAAATTCAAAAAACAAAAACTTGGATAATAACTAAACATATTATAATTTTCTCATTCGTGATATCTTCGTGCATATTTTGGTTTGTGACTCTAAATAGACCTAGTAGATATTTTCACGAAGTACTCATCTTCTTCCATTACATTATTATTTTAGATATATTTGACTGAGTCGATCAAAATTTTAGTGAGCTCCGTGCACAGCACATTAGTGGATGAAATAAATAAAGATTGACATGGTAATCTTATTCATGGATTTGCCCTATGATTTATGCAATGTTGGAGCCTTTACTCCACCATGATTATCCATTATCCAGAAGCCAAAGAGACTAAGAAGAAGAGGGTTGAGATGGTTACTGGGCTTCTCATGATTTCCCACATAATTTTCAAAAAAAATAAAAATCAAATAACTTGAAAAAGCTCATTTTTTTTTTGAGGTCTTGAAAAAGCTCATTTTAGATTCAATCATTTATATTATTATCCAATACAATTTGATTTACTTCAATCGCATGGCCAATAAAGATGCATTCAATACCTTTTTTTCTAGATTAGGTCATTTAGGTTTTGCAGTCTAATCAGAGCTCTATAGCCTCCACAAATTTAAGCGAGTTGAGCTACCCTTTATGAGGTCTGTTCCAATTTAATAATTTCAATTTTAGAATTTAAAAGATTTTCTACCTTAGTGTTATAGATTTTAAATTTCCAATGTTTTATATTTATTTTTCAACAACTACAGATGACAAAATATGTTTTACTCATGAGTGAAAGAATTACTCATGACACAAATATCACTATAAATTAATTCTAGTAATTTTAAACTTTTTAGTGCATAGGGAAATTGTTTTCTAATTGTCGTGGTTTGCAAACATGTGTTGCACTTGTCATTGGCATCATCTATGCATTTAGGAAACAAACCTATTTTAATCATCGACTATTCTTTTAAAATTAATATGACCCAATCTACTATGTTATAAAAAAATTGGCTTGGCAATATAAGTAGACGAAGTACTTTTCATTAATAGAATTGAGTTTGAACACACCTAGTCTTTTTCTTGAAGTACTTGTCATCTAGAGTGATTCCCTTTGGAATGTCCACTTTCATTTGATTCTATTAAATGAGTCTTAGACGCCAATTTGGAATTTTCTTATTTCTTATTTTGGGGCCTAGAATCAAACGATTTGAGGTTCTTGCCTAAATCACCCAATGACAATTCATCCTTTCATTGTTTAAAGCTTTTATAATAAACTTACTAACATGGAATTTTTTTTTTGAATATTTGTTTTAAATAGGAAATGTTCATCTACTTGATCTAAAATAGGTTTATTATCAGTCATTTATTAGTCTAAAAATTGGCCAATTTAAAATTCGTCGTATGGGAATCTCGAGAACAAAACTTGTACTCGTACAGTCGTAAGCATATGATACTTCTTTTCTAGTCTCCATTTATTCATGAACTTTAAATAGAGTATCTAAAGTGCATCTTTTGTTTCAAACTTCCCCTCCATAATTTTGAGCAAAAATTTAAAAACTTAAATAGTTTATTTTAATAAACACTTTTTTATAATTTCCAATAATTCCTCCGCTTGGCCTCACCGTACTGGTCCTTCAAAAATTTGTCTGCTTTCATCATTTGCAAAAAGGACAATTTGAGGCCCAGCTTTCATTGGCTCCTCTACTTCTCTTGTGGAGGCACGTGATGAGAGGTATTACATGGATAATCAGGGATGGGTAATCAATTATGAATATCCTTTGTTTCAAAAAGATTTTCAAAAGGGATAAATAAGGGTAAAATTGAGATTTTTATCTTTACCCTTTACTTACCAAAAAAGGATAATAAGAGGTAACACCTCGTTCTCCTTACACCCCCCTCATCCAAATGAGGCCTATGACTTTGACAAGATTCTGCATCTTCCATCATCAATCACCACCATTTCTTCCTCCGTACTTTTGTTCTTCTCAGCTGGTTTCACTGTTTGGATCTTTTTCATTTTGTCAAATTTTCAGAAAGGTGCATCCCTTTGATTTTCAGTCAGCAAGTCTTGTAGGCTACGTAGTCTCTCTTCCTCCATGAAATTCTCCAATGTGTTTCACTGTAAGTTGTTCTCATTGTTTGTGGGTGACAAGAGCCCATCTGTTCTTCTACCATTGTCTTGGACCAAAGACTAGCCCATCCTCAGTACTTTTAGATCAATCCAATACCCCGAAAATAGATTTCTGACACATCAGGATCCTGCTCCAGACAAACAGTCGTTGCTCCATATTTGTTACAACTCCCAGTGATCAGAAATGCTGCTCCTATTTATTAGATATGCATTACAATACAGAAGGAAACACATTTCAGGTTTAGTAGATATCAGGCATCTTTTTGAACATGTATATAGGGGGCTGAATCTAAAATCACTCTTAAGTAAATAGCCCTCCGGTCCATCACCTATTATCTGGCCAATGAAGAACAGTGTAGAGCAATAGTAAAGACAGAAGTCTATCAATGAAGCAGAGTATCAATTTAGTCAGTTTTGGACAAATCAATGCATTGTACAAAATGAACTGATAGGGTTGAACACAAGGGGTTGGTGTGTTGGTCGTCAGGAACCCACCTCAGGAAGAGAGAGTCTTGAGTTTGAATCCCATCTCACTCTAAAGGGCCACTCCAAATAGTTTTACCCCTGTGAGTATGGGCTTGCACATGCCCCGAGGGTGCTCTAAGAGGCCTTGGACACCTCGGTCATAAAAAAAAACTCATAGGGATGCTCTGTTTGCTAATTGCCAATATATGTTTTATGTATCCAGTTGCAGTAAAATGATAGTGAATTGAATACAGTTTCTAAAAATAAATTGATCTTTTGAATTGTCAAAACTCAGCCAGCAGGCCCCACAAAAATTATTGCTCTCAATACATTTTCTTTTACAGCCCATGGTAAGTGTGGTCTAAATTAAAGAAAGTTACAGAAGCCACAGTGCTTGGTCACCATCGACACATCTCCGACATGTTCATTGTGGTTGGAAAATATTAATGTTCATAATGGATTTTTCATGTCCAGTTCAGCTAACCCAAATTTAAGATGTTTCAGGTCATGTCTTAAAGTATTCTTGACCTGAATGCAGGTAAAATGGTGCTTGTTTAAATAGATGCTGCCAAGCTGCCACACTCTCTGTTCGTATGTTACCATTGATGGGTGGTGCCATGATTAATTCACCGTATAAACTAAATCCAACTGCAACCAGGCACCTTTCTAACCCCTCTCTCCTTCATCTTGTCCCTCACCTTCCAAACATCAGACCACCTATTTGCGGCTGCATATATATTAGATAATGACACAAAGTTACCTGCATTATATGGTTCGAGGTCAAACAAATGATTAGCTACAATCTCCCCTAGTTCAATATTGGCATGCTGCCAGCACGCTCCAAGTAATGAGCCCCATGCACCAGCGTGTGGCTCAACAGGCATTGATTTTATAAGTTCATAGGCCTCTTTCAGACGTCCGGCTCTCCCAAGAAGATCCACCATGCAAGCATAATGATCTGCAGAAGGGATTATGCCATAATCATCCTTCATAGATTTGAAATATTGACAACCCTCTTCCACGAGACCTGCATAGCTACAAGCATTCAGGACAACTGTAAAGGCTATGGCATCGGGTGTCAAACCTTCATATTGCATCTGTCTGAAGAGTTCAACTGCCTTAGTTCCATATCCATGAATTGAGAAGCCTTGTATCAGTGAACAATAAGAAATCAATTCTCTCTTTGGCATCTTGTCAAACAAATGCATTGCCCTTTCCATGTTACCACATTTAGCATTCATGTCAATAAGTGCAGCAACAATATGTGCTTGGTTTAGATCAATAGTGCTTTGAGCAACATAGGAATCAACCCATTTGGCCAACTCCAAAGTTCCCAATTGTGAACAAGCTGACATCAAACCTACCATAACAAATGTATCAGCTCTGACATCTTTGGCCTGCATTTCGAGGAAGATCTTCAGGGCCTCGAGAGGATGACCATTCTGGGCATAACCAGAAATCAATGCTGACCACAACACAATATCTCTCTCTGAGGACTGATCAAAGAGGAACCTTGCAGAAGCCATGTCACCAGCCTTCGCATATCCATTGATCATCGATGTGAAAGAAACGGCGTTCTGCCTTGGCATTTCATCGAACAGCTTCCGTGCACTCCTCAGATCACCACATTTCACATACCCATCAATTATAGCATTCCAGGTCACAACATTCCTGTTAGGCATTTGATCAAACAGGTGCTGGGCACCTCCTAAATCGCCAACAGACGCATACCCAACAATCATTGCAGTCCAAGACACCTCATTTCTCTCGCGCATTCTGTCAAAAACCTTCCGTGCAGACACAATATCCTGACATTTCCCATAAAAATCAACCAACCCAGTTCCGACAAAGATATCCGCCTCAACACCGTAATGCACGATCGCACAGTGAAATGCAACCCCAACCTGAATGGACGATTCCTGAGAACATGCTTTGAGAAGTGATGAGAACGTAAAACAATCAGGAGCAGCGTCAGACCGCTTCATACGCTTGAAAATCGAGATGGTGTCGGAGAAAACAGATTTCTGACAATACCCTTTTAAGATGGAATTCCAGAGGAAGATGTTGGGACGCGAAACGTGATCAAAGACAGTTGTAGCGTAATAAGTTTGGGAGAGAGAATTGCAGAGGCAGAGGAACTTGTTGACGAGGAGATTGTCTTGATCGGCGCCCTTGCGAATGATGAGGGCGTGGATCTGTTGGAGGTTACGGACAGATTTGCACGCATTGAGAAGACTCGAGAGGTAAGAGAGAGTCGTATCAGAGGATAGGTAGCGTATCGGAAACTTATAGGATGAGTGGAGAGAAGGAGCAGGGCTACGAAAGAGAAAGCTCATAGGGTGGAAGGAACTCAAATGACATCCTTCTTTCCACTCAAGGCATATGGGGTATGAGAGTGACTCGGGTGAACGTATCAGTACCGTTGTCATCTCAGGTATTTATACAATCAAACAACAGCCATTCACTAATTATATTTGAAAAAAACCTTTTTTTTTTTGGCCAGATAAGTCATGTTTAATCATTTTAGGACGGGAAGCGTCTCTTGTTCAGTGGTATCAGAGTTAACCCAGGGCACTATCATATAGGCTCGGGGGACTACAATGGGTATCCCTTAACATGTGGGTTTTAACACGAAAGAGGTATAGGTCCCCTTGGTGAGGGCGCTGGTGACCGACAAAGGAGCATGCCGATAAGTTCATTCAAGAGGGGAAAACCCCAAAAAAAATTACAAAAGTATACATGTAAAGCTCGATTGACAAAAAATTTACAAACCAAATAGGTGGGCCAAAAACAAAAGATTTACAGACCAACAAGCAGGTCAAGAACAAAAAAATAGAGAAAGGAGAGGCTCAAAGCAAATTACAAAAGATTCCCGCACTATGAGAAACATGTTGGTCCAGAGGATGATCAGTGATCTAGCGGAGGAGATTGGACCAAATTAGGTCTCCCTTGGAAGCGATGTTGATATCAGCAATATGGAAAGTGGCTAACAGATCCTTAGATGCAACCAGGGGTAAAAAAATCGGCCGGGCCGATATCCCGGCCGATTTTTCATATCGGCCGAACTTTTTCTCTCTCCTCTCCGGTTTTTTTTTTTTTTTTTTTTAAAAAAATTCCAAAAAAATTACAGTAAATGCAGAAAATTATGAGCTTATTGAATATATAATTTTTTCATAAAATATCGGACATTTACATCTTCTAATATATTTTTGAAGTTACGATAGCGGGAAATTATATAAATAGTAATAAAATGGTTAAAATTACAAGGAAAAGGATATAAATCAGGAAAATTTGTAGAAATAATTTCATAATTTATTTTCTTAGTCAATGAGTTTTATTTTAAGTTATGAAATTATAGAAATAAAAATAAATAAATAATAAAATTATTGAAAATTACATAATAATGTAGAAAAATATTAGAAAATGAAAATAATGGGGTCCTAATTACTTGAACTGATAGTATACATTAAATAACAGCAAATAGAAAAAATATATCTATTATTTTATAGGTTTTACCATTTTCTAACATTTATATGTCATAGTCCATAAATAATATTGAAATAATTACAAAAAGAAAGAAAATAAAAGGAAAAAATTGGATCCCTGTAAAAGAAGTTAGTATACATTAAATAACAGCAAATAAAAAAATTTCATGTATTATTTTATAGGTTTTACCATTTACTAGCATTTATATATCATAGTCCATAGATAATAATGAAATAATTAAAATAATGAGTAAGTGAATGTAAAAAATATTGCTGTAAATTTTAACATGTTAGTAACAGTAACTAAGAGCAAATGAAAAATGTTGATCTATTATTTTATAGGTATTATCATTTTCTAACTTTTTTTTTTCATTTATGCTATTTTATGTTGAAATAGTTAACAAAAATGAAAAAATAAATGAAAAAAATAGTAACTAACAAAGTACACAAAAAATAACTTCAGATACATTAAGATGGAAAAAAATTATAATACCTATATAAAGCTTTTATTACTACATATCTTATTTAACTTCAAGCATTTTTTAACTTCTTTTATGTTATTTTTGGTTAAAAAAATTAAAATAAAATACAGATAAATCGAAATAAATTACAAAACTTCCAAGATAATTAGATCTGTAAATGAAGAAACCTTTGAACGGTCTGGATCGTTCGGTTTCAAACAAATCCGGGTCGTTTAGAGTTTACTTAAATCAAGTAATGAAGAGTGCAATTTTTTTTAAAGATAAATAGTAAAATCTGGTTTTATCTTTGACAATAAGGTGTGAAATTTGAGATGTAGGTGAATGGTATTTATAGGAAAAAATTGGACCGGGTCGATTTTTCAGATTTAAAAAATAATAATAAAATATTCACGCATGCCGGACCAGCCGAATCCTGCAGTCCGCTGTACACAGAGATGTGACGGTGAGAAATTGGTTGACAGGTGAGATCTCGCCCGATATATCGGACATGAGATATCGTCCGATATATCGGCAAAATATCGCCGAACATGAGTTGGGCCCGGGCCCGATTTTTACTGTTTCAGGAGGAAAAAAACGGCCGATTCGGCCAAGATTCGGACCGATATATCGGTCATCTCGGCCGATATTTATTATGAAAAAAAAAAATTTTTTTTTAAAAAAAAAAACCAAAAAACCGAATTTTTAAAATTCGGCCGATATGATGACCGATAATTCGGTCAAAAATTCGGTCATATCGGCCGAATTTTTTTTTGTACGGCCGATACTATACGTATCGGCCGATATTTTGACCCCTGGATGCAACAATGGTGACCATGGTTTCCCATCTACATGATAGGGGATTAGAAAGTTGGAGAAGGAAATCTATGTCTGGGAGGAGAACCTGCTGGAGCGGTAGGTTTTCCGAGGCACAGACAGAGAGCACCTTCTGCAAGATTCTATGGGTGTGGTGGTGGCCGTCGCCCGAGGAGCGATGAGCAGTGAAAAACTCCCAGAGATTATCACCAGAATAATGGGCTCCCATAACATCAAGCTCCCTGAAGAAAATGAGCGCAAGGCGAGGGGAGTAAAGGGCGGGCATAGAAGCGACTCTTGAAGGCATAATATGAGCTTGAGAAGGTGGTGGAAGGTTTCAAAGGGCTGCAAAACGACTGTCAAGCATAGAGAGATCGCAATTAGATAGAAGAAAAAATATTCAATCTCTAATATCCATGAATGAATCATATTTTAATAATAAAAAATTACACAAATAGTTAAATTATTATGAGGATTGTCAAAATCTCTAAATTGAGATTTCTTAAATCTATTCTATCTTTTGATTTTTAAGATAAAAATAAATAATTAGATAAATATTTTTAGGCAGCACATTTCAAAACAGACTAGATAAATAATTAGATAAATATAGACACCCGAAAATTCTATCCCAATACACCCGATTTCAAAATTTTGGATGAAATGACCGTTTTGCCCTTCCACTTCCTTTTCCGCCGCCCCGAACGAATCAGCCGAAGGGTTTCTCATTCGTTCGAAGGATATACCACCGAACCGATTGGGAAGGAAAAAAAAATCGTGGGCCCCCCTATTGACCAAAACCCAAGGTCATCCTTAGCCGTAGATAGGTGGGCCAGGGGCAATCATGGTGGTGTCAATCTTAAGTGGAGAAGTGAAGGATCAATTTGGATCTAAGAAAAAAATCCACAAATTTGGGTTTTGGACGCCCAAAACAGATGCCAAAGAAATTGCCCAGAGGAGGGTCCCACCATACTCCGATCGGAGATCTGATGGTACAGATGGATAGACCATCAAAAAATGGAATGGGTATGGTAGGACCCGCGGGCAGAAACCTTCTCCATCACCTGATCTAAGGCCGAGAAGAAGATCTGGCGGCACTAATTTGACCCTCCTCTGGCCATTGCTGTTTTGGGCGTCCGAAAATCCATGATTTGGGTTTTTTTGTTAGATCAAAGTGGATCCTGCACTTCTGACCCTAGGATCGACACCACCATGATCACCCCTGGCCCACCTATCTACGGCTAAGGAAGACCATGGGTTTGATCAATGGTGGTGCCCACCAGTTTTATTCGGTCGATCGTTCGTCCGTCCGAAGGACCATTTCCTTCGGTGGCTTCGGCGGAAGAGAAAGTGGAAGGATAAAACGGTCATTTCACTCAAAATTTTGAAATCGGGTGTATTGAGACAGAATTTCCGGGTGTCTATAGGGGCTGCCATATTTTTATCTATCATAATCGATCTCATGTGAGGATGTATCAAATATATTACTTTTGGTTGAATCTAAATGTAAATAAGAAAATGACATTTTTAAAAGTACATATTTGTCATTTAGTGGGCCCCCTGTGATGGTCCAACATGGATTTTCTAAATTTTTCTCATTTTCCATTGGATATCTCGAAATGTGAATAGTTTTTTAGAAATCATATCAAGTGGATAACTATAACAATATCAATTTGCATTTTTGTTGTTTAAATTTCAAAAGAAACAATTTAATCGACTCTCTTCTCTTACAAAAGCCCTAATGAAAATTGCAATATCAATGTGTATTTTTGTTATTTGAATTTCAGGAAGGAGTTATTTAATTAGCTCTTATCCTTAGATAAATGTGTGAAAGAGCTAAAAAATAGAGTAAGTCATGGAATATGAGAAAAATTCTCTATATTTATACATTTTTCTGTCTCATATTTATCCTCTATGGATTTAATTTATATTTATATACTGTTAAAATTTAGTGTGACATACACAACTGTACTTATATTAATATATAATTGACTTTTTATACACTTTATATCCATGCATAGATCTTTGTTATCTAACACATCCTTGAAAATCGGTCGCTACATTATCCTATAGTTCTTACAATCTTTGAAGCAACTGATACGACTGAATTATCAACTGATACGAGTCTGCAGCCTATTTTGGAGACAGAGATATAGAAAGTGTGCAGTGAGGGAACAAACAAGGGATGAGCTACATGAAATCCGCTGCGCCTTAGCGCATCCGTTTTCTTGCTGGTAGCCAGTCTTTAGTTGACTCGGCCCAAGCCCGGAACTCCCATGCCTTTCTCAGTCGGACCAACCCAGCCGGCTATTTTCGACAAGTCTTTCTGAATTTGGAGAGCAAGAAGTGGAACAAAAAGAAAGCTTTCTTAACGACAATGATCAATCCAATTTTTTTATATTTCTTATTAAAGAAAAAAGGGCTGAAATTATTGGGCCTAGGCCCAGTTACTGGCATGGCCCAACTGCCGATCTCACCCTTAGAAAAGGTTTTCTTCTCCTTCCTCCTCCATTTCACTTTTAACTCTTTCTATCTTCTACACACCCATTTCCATTTTTACCATTTTTTCACTCATTTTCTCTTTTATTTTCGAATATTTGACGGTTGTAGCTCCATGGAAGACAATGCTTAATTAATCATAATTTATCATTTGGCCTGGTTTAACTCGTGTACAAGTCAAACTTGGGCTTTTATTTTGGGTCGAGCCCTAAGGATACAAGGCCCAAACTTAAATTTAAGAAGCACCTGCTTTAATATTGTCCGATTTTATCATCTTAATCAAAAGCTTTATTCACTGTGGTGCTTGTTAAATTGACAATTTGGATCTCATCTAACAGAGTCATTGCTACTGAAAGATTATTTCTAAATCTTCTAAAACTCAATCAACAAATAATTGAACAGATTTTGAAACCTATAAATTTCATTAAAAAACCATCATATTCTCCTCATTTTTTAATGACTGTTTTAACTGGGAGTGACTTGGGCTTTTCATTCGAACTACGAATGGGTTGGGCCCTCCATAACATTCTAATTAGAAGGTTATCTTAGAAAAGTACTGACCAAAAGTACTGACCAGTAGTTTTCAACCTATATAGTATATACTCTTGTTGAATAGCATTCCTATGAACATACAACTTTGAAGCTTGAAAGAACCTTTGCAAAAACAGCGGCTCGAGTTGTGAACAGGCCCGTCGAGCCCAGTCAATCTTTGAATGTTTGTCTGAGTTTAGGCTGAAGCTCAAGGCCCATAGCCCATGGGCCCCTCACAACATGTAAAACATATCGGCCCCTGAACTTTTCATAGAGGATAAGCTTAATCTTAGTTTTCTCTGAACGTTTGGCCCAGTAACTGAATGGGTGAGAAATTTCAATAATTCAGTATAGATTTTCAAGTTCAACTTGACCTTTCAAAATTTGCCCATAATAAAAGGCCCTTTCATATGAATATAGTTGGAAAATAACGGGCCTTCTTTTACAATAACAGGCCTTCATCGAACATCAGTTCAAATGTAGAACTAAGAATTTTCTCCTGGGGAATACAAATAATTCTAACGCAAAATTTGGAAGAATAAGACTGTGTTTAGATGCGAATTTAATCTAGATGGTTCTCGAAGTGCAGGAGAACTGCCTACTTCTCTTCTCTTGAAGTGAAGGAGGGAAAGATCCACTATTTGTGTCTCTACTTTCTCTTGAAAAATGCATGTAAACAGGAGAAGTTGAACTTTTTCAAGAAAAATTGGGTTTTTTTTCGGATAAGTCTCCCACTTCTCTCCATCCAAACTTGAGGACTTGGATTAAATGATTGGTCATCACTAAATACTGGGCCTTGGTTACAAACACAGATAGGGTTGTCCAAGTGAGCCGATGATGGGCTGGGCGGGGCTTCTATGTTGGTTGGATTAAAGGCCCAACATGAGTTGCTTGGATCCCATCGTTATGTAGACGTGGAAGAAAAGAGGAACACCTTAAGTGGTGGTCCGCGGAGAGAGTAGGTTGTGAATATTTTATGGTTTTTCTATAAAAATTGGAAAGGGAGACCGAGTACCACATATTTTAACCAAAAAAAGACATTGGAACTTTGAAATCGAGGTCATGGAATTTGGAGGCAAGGCCAACGTTGTCAAGACGCAAGAAGATTCAACAGACTAGGGCATACGTCATTTGCTGAGGTACTGTATATCATAGATGACGTGGCAAATCGAGTTGGGTAATTCATCTGCAACTCATTTGTAATTCACACTGCTTTGTTTATCTTTTTCAACATTTGAACACAGGAAAGTCGAGGTGTTCTTAAATTTCATAATTTTTCAATAGAATTAGAAAATATAATTAGAATAATTTATTAAAGTAAATATATATTTAAAAAAAAAAAAATCAGTTCATGATTATGTCTATTCTGGCCTCACTACACATGCACATTTTGTCGAAATTCAAATTATATATATATATATATATATATATATATATTAATACCTTGGCTTTAAATTTGATCTTAACCTGATTTAATCACTTTGTGTTGTATTTGATTGACTAATTCTTTTAATAAATAGATAAATAGGGAAACGGGTTTAAGTTAAGCCAATCTATTTTTTTTTTTTTGACATTTAGATATCATTTGAGACATCTAATGCTATTAAATTTAAAATATAGAAACAATACTTGAAAACATTTTGATATCAGTTGAAGACATTTATAGAAATTAGTAAGGACTGGAGGAATAAGCAACATGACATATTGAGGGTGAAGGAGTATGTGATTGTTAAGAAGATTCAATGAAAGAGTAAAACTTGATAAACTCAAGCTAAATTGGTAAAATAAAAACTTTGATAAGTAAATGTTGAATTGAATTTAAATTAAATCTAATTCATTTACTTAATATTAACACGCATTTAAGAATTTTAACTCATAAAATAAATGAGTAAGTTCTTTTTAAAAAAGAAGACAGCTTACCAAACCTAATTACTAGTTTATAATTTCAATGATTTTTAAGAGGTCAAAGGCTCAAAAATATAATTTTAAAAATTAATTGAGTTAGTCAACTTATATATAGTCTCTTTTGATACAGTTAATTCTCATTATTTGAGTTAGATTCTAAATTTTTTCACTTGATTTCAATTATGACTTGACCAATTTCAAATCTGATCAGACTGTTATGATTCGGACTCATTCCCTACTTGGTTCATTCTGACTCATGGTTGATCTTATCATTGGAGGGTTTTGATAACTGTAACAAGTTACACTAGTTAAAGGAAAAAAAAAAGTTACACTAGCACATGTGTACGTGTTTGGAAATTGGAAGTGCAGGAGCACGAAAAGGAAATAGGCATGTGGATTATATCAATTTTGACGTTTGAAATGTTGGGACATGGGTTCCAAGACACAAGGAAAATGAAATGAGTGCGACTTGTCATGGTTTATAACTTTATATCAAATGGTAGTCAGCAGGAGCTCAAGCAAACTCTTTTTTTCTTTTTTTAAAAAAAAAACTTAAATATATTTTTTAATATGTGAAAATTCGTCCATTCTACTTTGGGGTGATCATAGATAAAACTCTGAATCTATGATTTACCATTCTTGTAATCATTTTTTTTTATTTGTTTGGCTGAATAATTATGTATTTTTACTTCATAAAATGATAATTTTATCTCATGACATTTTGATTTGTATTAAGAACTGATATAAGGTCAGTCAATTTTCATTAATCAAAGTTTTTTTTTTTAATTTGATTTTATAGAATGCTACCTTTTTTTATTTATAATAAAGACATTCTATATTTGTCAAGATGCTAAATAAATTCCCTCCTTTAGTATATAATGTCAAGAGTACTTTAACATTAGCGAGAGATTATTAACCTTTGTTCGAACGAGGAGAATTTAAAGTAGGAGGTGCGACTGATCTTAAGAATACACGAAATCATCTACAATCTTCGTATATTAGATAAGTCTAGATGAAGTCGAATCGAAGACCTTAGTATAATCCTAGAAACTTAAATCTAATATATTATTTTATGAATACTAAAAAGATATTTTAAATGACTATTTAGTTATATTGTAAATATAAGCTTTACATTTTGTAATCATTAGAGATAAATAAGGTCTTTACTATTGAGGTAAAAAGTGTAATTCTAAATTACCCTATATAATGTCAACTTGCGATTCGTCCATGCACATATGGGGCCTGTAATAACAAGAAAAGAATGACTTGGCTTTTAATCACCCAAGGACTTGTTTGAGTTCCTTTTTCACCGTTTATAGTGATCTAATACTATTAATTTAAAGTTTAAACTATTGTTTGAAAACTTGAAATGACTGGGGTCAATTTTTTTTTTTTTTTAAGTTGTTTAAATTTGATAAAAATTCTGATTTCAGTCCGAGTTATTTCAAAAAAAAAATTATTAGCAGCTGATTGAATGATGTGTTAACCAATAATTAAATTCCACTTGATTTTGAAGAATAATTATATTTTTAACTTTTAATTCATTTAATTTTCATGAGGTTAAACATGTACTTTTTATATATATAATGCAAACGACCAAAATATATCTGATAAATTCAAAAATAATATGTATTGATTGATATATAAGACATTTACAGTTAACCGTTACAAGAAAATGTAACTCAAATGTACTGACTTTCCCGCCCTGTTGAGGTTGAAGTGAAACAAAGAAAAACAATTGTAGTGTTAGATTAGGGCATCCATGTTATTTAATGAGAAGAGATGGCCTTTCTACTTTTTCACCCTTGAAAATTCACCCTCCATAATCAGTGGTCCAAATTAATTACTGGTAGGGTAGAAAGAAGCGTACGGATGACGATGACATCCCAACGCATGTGTCTGAAGCACCGAGGCAGGAGATAGGCTCCTTCCCTTCCTGCTTACCCTTTTAAATATAATTCAATTTATTTTCAACTTTAAGATTGCTAGACTTTTGCTTCTCTGTCTAACAAGACTTCCTATCAAATGATTCAAGGGGTCCTCCATATTTACATGTATTAAATAGGTGATTATATGAATATTAAGTGTATAAAATTTTATCATAAAATGGATGATTCTAGTTGTTGTTAGGTTCTATGGAGTGTGATTATCAGATGTGTACAGTCGATCTGATTTACATTGTCACAGGTCAAGTTCTATACTGAGCTTGTTGAGGGTCGGTCACAAGGGGCAGCAGTCCCTATTTGAGAGTTTGGAGGGAAAGGCCCAGAATCAAATTTTATTGGAGAGCAAATTTGTAATTTTATATTACACATTTTGTAAACTCTAATTGTGGTAGTATATAATGTTTTCTTTTTCATACGAGAATTTAAAGTAAAATTGTAACGAAGGTAAGAGCCGTCTTTCCTTCGATTTTTTACCTTTAAGTATAGTAGATCGGTGTTGAACCTTTAGACATATCGAAAGAGAATCATGTAACTCTCTGTGTTGTGATTTGACTTTGTGTGTTGATTTTCCTCATTCGATTTTTCTTTTGATATTGTTATTTCTGTGTGGTAGAAAAGATGTTTCTTCTCAATAGTTATGTAATCTTATTCCTTTTAAGTCTCAACAAATATACGTTATTGCTTTCTAAAAGTTTAAAATTAGAGCATAGGATGAATAGATTAAATTGAAATTTGATACACCCCTTACTCATAGTTATTTTTTCTTTTACATCACACTCAATTATATAAAAACCCACCACTCGTTCAAAGGACGATCTCGTAATCAAATTTTGACAAAAAGAAATCTAATTAAGTTTTTTATTTATTTAATGACACAAGACCCACCAATACTTAAAAAAAAAAAGGGGCTAGTTTGTGGTCCACTTGAAGGAAACATACCCAATAACCTAAGATTCTACACGAGTTGAAAAAATCTCCCCTTCCCCATTAAACAAACATATTTTTGAAACAGTAATGAAATGGGAGCATGATTGATGATTCCTAACTAGGGAAGAAAGTCAGCAATCACATCTGTCTTAATTAGTGATTAGTCTCACAAGGCCAATAGAGGCAATACTCATTTGTCCCATTAACTACACCCACACAGACAAAAATGATGTTGGCTGGTTTATACAACTTTTATTAGTAGAGTGTTGATTACAGTAAAACAGCAGTACAATGTCTGATAAAAAATAAAATGGCAAAAGAAATGGATGGTTCTCTCATAAAGGTGTGTAGCATCTAACAACCCTACTTCATTACAATGATAATTAGTAGTTAGCTCAAATAAGTAGGGGATGAGTGCAAGGATTCGGTCACTTGTCTTTGAAAGATAAGTCTTAACTGAAAATGTAAAGAATATCACACCAAATGAAATGAAATCAAATCAAATGCTGTATCACATTTGGATTAATGTCAAAAATCGGGTTGAGTCTGAATCGACGAGATTTCTCTCGATAAGAAAGAGTTCTATTATGATTCAATCGGATGTTCTATTAGTTTCACCTGGGAGTCAGATTTGGCCGATGTGACTCAGACTCAATCATTCCTGCATTGAAACTAAATTTGATATTTGTTGAGTCATTGTCACGCCCTGACCCGATGTAAGCTCAGAACGCGTACTCTGTAATCTTCATGATTAACAAATTACAAATCACAATTAATGATTTTTAATCACATAATTACACTTATTTTAGGGTCAGGAAATTACAGTCATTAATAAATGACTTTAGATCAATAACAAATATTAGTTCTTTATGAGTAATTCAGTACGTGATGTTTATGGGTTGCAGAGGTCAAAATATCAGTAGGAAATTGATAGGACTAAATATCAGTGTATTAGATATTAGTCATACACAACTATATCAACTCAACAAAAAGAAAATTAAGTAACAAAATATATTGTATTCGGCAATATTTCAGTCTAGTATTGATAATATGTGACCAAATCGGTCATATACGATATCTATAGGATAATACGTATCGTATTGGTCAATATTTAAAACTTTGAGGACGGTTATTAAAAAAAAGGTAAAAGTATTATTTGAGTTGATATTTTGCATGTGACTTAGTAAGAAAAACATCTTATTTATTATACAAATTTTTATATGCCCTTCAAATATATTTGTAACTTGTTTTCAAATATAAAAAACAATTCCAGTGAAGCCTACCAGGAAGAGAGATGCACTTAACCACTCCCACTTACCTCACTTACCTGTGCCATTAGAGTTGTTTGATTTGTTCATAAATCGAATCAATTAACTATCAATTTTATTGATCTCACACCAAACTCCTTAATATTGAATTGAGAATTCAAATTTGATTTGTGTAGAGCAGAGAGTAAGAAGTGCGAATAAATCAGTTGAGAAACAGAGGGAAACTAGAGCAAGAAGTTGGGAAATAGGGGAATTAGAGATGATTTTAATCTGATTAAAAATAAAAATTGAGACTCTAATGCCTAATTGGGGTTTAGGCGTGACTGAACCACCAAATTTCAACAATTACAGTCACTATCAAAGATGATTAGGTTTTAATTTCCAATGGTTTTCTTCTTTGAACAAGTGAAAACAAACACACATGCAACAGATGCAAATGAAATCAATCAAACATGAGCTATGGCATGCATGAGAAAGAAGAAATCAGATCCAGAAAAGGCTTAAGCCTCATTCCATTCAGCCACAGATTAGATTACATTTGGCATTCACAGATTACAAGAGATTAAAAAGGAAAATCCCTTGTACTCAATATAATATACTCTATTGTGAATAGAAGCAAATAAATAATAGTCGGAAGAACAAAACACAGATCAAACACATAGAAAGATAGAGAGATTTTAAGTGGTTCTTTTAGTACGTACACGGGTTTAAACAGACCCACTATGCTCAAAGACACTCTTGTTACAATTTTAGCTCTCCTTTCTCTCACAAAAAAAAATATATTATATAGTCCTAATTAGGACTACAAATATGTAATGTAAAAATTACAAAATTGTCCTCCATTAAAAAATTTGGACCGGGGCTCTGCCCCTGTGCCCCTTTTGACCCAGAGAATTAAGCGTGGAGCTCGACTCACGACCGTACCAGTGGAGATGGGATCACCAGTAAATATCTGACAATCAGACTTCATAAAACTTAACACTTTTGAGCCTTAATATGAAATAAAGTATTTTTACTTAAAAAAACTATAACCCTTTTTATAATGAAGCTAATTTTTTTCACTTCCATTGTATCGAAATCATTTCCCGCTGCTACATGTCTTCTTGCAAATATCTCAGAATGGAAAGATGCTCAAAACACTTAAGAATATCCCTTATATGATAATATTGTATTTTTATAATAACTTATTCTCTAACAAAATTACTTAGCACAATCTTTCAAGAGAAACTTACTATATTAGTGCAATCTTTAGACAATCTCAATTTGTTACAATTACACCTGAGTTGATATAATAACTGTTAGTGTCTTTAATTTAACTCGCAAGCGCAGTGAATGAGTGCGAGGTCATATGAAAGGGAAATCAACAAAATATATGTATGAAATAAAAATGGTACCATTAAAATAATGTGATCTAAGAAAATAATTTTCTAAAACATTGAGTTATAATTTTAATTTAGAAAAATTCTAGATTTAGATAACCAGTATTTAATTAATTATCTAACTTTGGTAGTTAACAAAATATAAGATCTACTTTTATCATTTATTTATAAATTTGATTAAAATGGTGGAGTGAATTTAAATGACCTCAATTTAATTTAAAATGTAAAATTGGCTAGCCGAAATCTGCATGAATAGTAAATCGGCTAGCTGAAATTTGAATGAACAGTAAATCGACTCACTGAAATTCTCATGAACAGTAAAATCGACTAGTCGAAATTCATATGAACAGTAAATTGGTTAGCTGAAAATTTGCATGAAAAGTAAATTAGCTCACCGAAATTTTATTGTTCATGCGAATCGTCCAATTTTACTGTTCATACGAAGGGTAAAATTGATAATAAATTAAAATCCGTGTTAGGTTACACAAAATCCCCATAGGAGATCGCTACCTTTATTTATAAACTAAGTTGGAAAACTCTATTTTTGACTTGCAATGCGCCAAGTAAATTTGAATGAAGCTTGATTAACAACATACATATGTTAGTACATGCATGATATCTAATACACAATACAAATACATATGATCCATGAATCTATATATTTATATAATATGAAGATACATACATATTCAGATAACTTGAACAATCTAAACTGGGGTTAGCCAAAATTATATAAATTGGGATTCAAATTAGAATTTAAAATTTTAAAATTTAGATTTGACTCAAAATTCAATTAAATTTAAGTAATTTAGATTGGGTTTTCGACTTAATTTAACTAGATGCATTTAATTTTTTGAATTTACGTGTGGGAAACCACGAGAAACTCAGTATAAAATCCCCACGGGTGATACCCACTGCCTTTAGGGCACACCACGTGAGACCATGAAAGCTCGAACCTAACACCTCTCGCTTTCTGAGACTTGACCCTTTTAAATTTAATTTAATTTATTGTCTTGCTTCACTTGAATTCTTATCAACTTGAGCCCTCTGTAGGTATGTTGTTGTATCTCAATGAAAATAAAGTTTTCAATGAAAACTAGCTTTTTCATAAAAAATCACAAAAGGCAATATATTTTTCGAACTTATTTTTATTTTTTTGCGATTGTTAAAAGATGGAGATTTTTACTGAAAATGTGTATTGATATATGTATAAAGAGTAAAAATTTCTTTCTAAAAATCATCTTCATAAAACCACTTTCCTCTAATAAAGAGCACGAAGATATATTTTCTCTCTACCTTTTTTTTATGATCAAAGTGTCCAAGACTCTTAGAGCATCCAATTAATTCTTTCAGTATGTATAAATCTCCTTATCCACATATAAAGTAATAAAATACATAGATATACAGTGAAGCCCACACCCCGTATCAAATGTAGAATAAGAATCTAAGCAAAAGAGGAGAGGGTTTGTCTAATTTTTAAATTTAATTAGCAGTTTCGGTTTAGAATTAGATGGACCAGACATGGAAAAATAATAGTTAAGTCACCCAAATTTCAGTGTCAGTAATTATGGTTGATCATTTTCTTTCTAAATATCAATCTAATGGTGTCTTATCAACCCCTTGAGGAAAAAGCTCACATGTATTAGTCTGTAGGCCTACTTCCTCACCCATCAATGACTTTGTTTATAATGCTTATAAATGATCAATTGCTATATTTTCAATGGAGGACCCCATTATTATCTGTGAAAAGCATCTTTCTCCTTTCTCTTTTTTCTATTAATTTCCTTTTCTCTTTATTGGTTAATCAGTGAATCATTATCTGTACGATTTCATACGATCAGGACCATACATTTCCCAAGGGATGGCCCATAGAATACAGTTGGATAAGCACCCAGGAACACAATATCTTACGTAGAAGACAACTGTGAAAATGTATTGGATGGCAACCAACCAATCATGTCTAATATCGTTTTCAAAGTTTTCTTTCTTCAATTCATTCTATCATTTACCTTCTATATTTGAAGGTGAGTATATAAAAAAAAAAAAAAAAAAATTAATTGAAACAGAACAATCATACTCCCTTTGTCCCAAATATTTATCTCATTTTAGAATTTTTTATTTTTTAAGAATCTTACTGGAAATACTGCCTTTACAAACCTGATAAAAAAAAAATGAAGTCTTTACAGTATCTCGTCGTGTAGATACTGTTGATCAGATTCATCCACAAAAGCTCAATAATACTTTCCTAACTATAGAGCAATACATTATTGAAATGATGAGAACCATCTATAAATGGTTTAATCCCTAATGAGACTTTTTAAAGAATCTAAACGTGCTTAAATTTTTAATCACGATTGATTAATATCTAAGGTTGGGAAAAACCTGTTGTCCTTTTTGAGAAATTAAAAGGAGCACAACCATTTTTATGGACCCTTAGGTCAATAGCAATTGTAGCATGATAATAGATCCCAATAATAAGAAGATGGGGGACAATTAGGTCTAGATAATTTCTCTGACACACTGATCAATCAAATTATTCTCTGTTTGTAGTATGGGCATTGATTTTGTAATTACTAATATCCTCATCACAATAAACCTTTTCCATGATTTCATGTTCTGAAATGAGAATGATGGAGTGAGACTTATCAAAGAATGTGACAGAAAGTGGGAAAAAAACGCACAAAAAAGGATTTTTTTTTTATAAATTAATTTATTGTTAAATAATAAATGCTTTTTAGAGATTTTTTAGTAAAAATACTTTGAAAATCGCAATTTTATTTTATAGTAATTCCAAAAAATTTATTTAGACCATAGTGACTTATACGTCCCGTCAGATTTTTTCTGAAGAAAAATACCTCTTGTGCCACAGTGGACATTTGATACTTCGCGTTTAAGACGTTGTCTACACTTTAATAATATTATGATTACATATAACATAGTCACATGCTTCCTCGTTTTAAGGTGAGAATCTCAAAAAGTTGAGCCTTTATGTCAATATATATGTCTTAATGTATATTTGAGATGAGAATAATTCTACGAATAAGTTAAATCATGGATAAATATCCTATATATCACCAGCAAAGGTGGGATTGGGGACTCGATTTTAAAATCTTTAATCTAATACCAACCAGGAGTTTGACTCGACATTCTAATAAATTTTACAAGTGATGTGTAGTAGGTCATTAGGTCCTACCATATTGAATTTAAATTTATAAAATATTTCAAAATAAAAAAAGTGAATATTATTAGCTAATAGATCCAAATGCATTAAAATTAATCACCATCTTACAACTAATTTTGACTTTTTAAAATTTGATAGATAAAAATATTGTTTGGTCTTTAATTTCAATTTTAAGATACTATAGGATTCTAGATATAGTATGATAAAGACCCACTTATCCAAGGCAAAAGTTCCATCAACCTTAGGTATAATAAACAACTTATTTCGTATTATACAAAATAATAAAATACTTGAAAAATTACTTTAAAAATGGATTTAGTATTGCGTATACCGTATGTACATTGGTGCAACAAAGGCTTTTTTTTTTTTTCTTATTTTTTAACAAGTGTCTTCTTAGTGAGTCTCATAAACTATATCGTTTGAATCATTTTCATCATATCTATTTAAATGTAACAATTTTTTTTAAGAATACAT
Organism: Chimonanthus praecox; assembly: GCA_022113865.1. NCBI lineage: Eukaryota > Viridiplantae > Streptophyta > Magnoliopsida > Laurales > Calycanthaceae > Chimonanthus > Chimonanthus praecox. Next base: position 22,646,912 of record CM039094.1, on the reverse strand, counting down.
TTTATTTTGATAATATAAAGATATAAAAAATGAATGGTTGAGTCCGGACACATAAAATTTTAACTACAATTAAATATAGCCAATGATCCTCTCACATGTATTTTGTGTAACCCGACACGGGTTTTAAGGTATTCTCGATTTTATCCTTCCACTACCGTACCGAAGAAAAAAGAATAGCAGAAACCGAATCTGCCATCTTGACTAGCCGAAACCGAATCTGCCATTTCGCCTAACCGAAACCAAATTTGCTATTTCGGCTAGCCGAATCTGCCATTTCGGGTAGTCAAAACTGAATCTGTCATCTGAATTTGCCATTTCGACTAGCCAAAATCGAATTTGCCATCTTCTCTAGCCGAAACTGAATCTACCATATTCGCTAGCCGAAACCGAATCTGCCATCTTGGCTAGCCGAATTTGCCATTTCGACTAACCGAAACCGAATCTGCCATCTTAGTTAGCCGAATCTGTCATTCCGGCTACCCGATTTATACTGTACTGGAAGGGTCAGTAATCCAGTGAGCTGGTCAGTGAGCAGATTTATATTGCAGCGGAAGGATAAAATAGGCAAATACCTTAAATTCCGTATCTGATTACATAAAACACTTGTGAAAGGATCACTATCCTTAAATATATCCGGTGAAAATAATTCACAAGATATAATTTGTGGAACTCATTTGAGAAACATGTGTCAAGCCTTAACAAAAAAATGTCGTGGCCCCATTGAAATGTATATGGTCATAGTAGGACAGAATTCCTTCTTTGAAAAAGGGATAACACCTATATGATATGAAATTATGAATGACATAATAGACACTTATCATTGGTCTGAAAATGGAAGTAAGGTAAAGCATATTCCAAAGAAAAGCTCACATCAAAATCCACATTCTAAGTAGAAATTATTTTGAAAATTGAAAAATAAAACAGTTAGGCCAGGGATAATTTTGAAGTGAGATTCTCGAGCGAAACTTTTTATAAAAATAGATCATGAGATACATTATTAAATAAATATAGAGTATTCAGAGTTTCACTACTAATTGATCATCTAAATAATCGTCTTTAACTCTTCAAGTATTGATTTTTAAAAAATTTAAATAAAAAGACATAGTAATTAAATGGGGTGAAATTTAATATACACCCTACTTATATAGTATTTTTACTTCACACTCAACCATGTTAAGCCAAAGACCATTTAAAGAGTTTTAGTTCTAAGTAAAATATAAAAACTTTGAAAGAAATTATGCATTATTTGTTAAAAAAGTTGAAATGTGACATATAGGAGAAACTACAAAACAGAGTGGGCCTTTTGCATGCTTAGGCACCAGGGCCTATGTGGGACCTATTTTTTATCCAATATTTTATAATTTTTATTTAATGCATCTCCGTCGAGTTAACGATGAATTAAACAAAGTAAGTCAAAATATGTATCTGATCGTTCATTTTTAATCTAAAAAAAATTCAAACACTGATATGATTCAATGGATGCACTTTTGACAATATGATAGTCCTCATGATAATGTATCCATTCATATAATTTTTGTGTTCACTTTTGTTAGTGCACTTGAGTTATGATGCTAGGTGTTGATTATTTTTGTTATATATTTTGACGAGAAAAAAGGAATTATATTCTCAAAAAAATGTTTTAATCAAAATTTTAGTTAAATTCTTTTAGAAAAAATATTTACAAAATTTCTTTCTGTACACTCAAATGGAGTATAATTTGAATGGTGAAGATGACACCTAAGGTATAAATATCGGCCGATACATATCGTATCGGCCGATATATATCGGTTTTTTAAGATCGAATAATATCGGCCGATATAGCCGATATTCGGTCCGAAATATCGGCCACAATATTGGCCGATATTCATAAATATCGGTATTTAATTATTATTTTTTTAATTTTTTTTTTAAAAAACACCGATACAATTTTTCATGATTTTTACACGGTTTTTCACGATTTTTCACAGTTTTCAACGGTTCAGGGTTCACGGGTTTCACGGGTTCTCATGGTTTTTTGCGGTTTTTCACGGCTTTTCATGATTTTTTACGGTTTTTCACCGTTCCGATATCGGAGGAGAGAGAAAATGCCGATATCGGGATGAGAGATAAAAATATCGGCCGACATGCATATCGGCCGATATGATATATCACTTAAACCGATATTTTGACCCCTGGATGACACTATCCTCCATATATGGACAAGCCTCCCTACCCACTTCATAAGGTTGGTTTCTGATTATCACTCCAACCCCTTCAGGTTTGGTATACTCTCTTTTGATATTGAAAATATAAAAAATTGGATATATCTATATGTATTGAGTGAATATTAAAATATCTGATGATCTTTGTTTGAAATATCAATTTTAGCTGATATTTAAAATTTAAATTTAAATCTTAGTTCTTGATCGATCAACTAGCAGGCCACTTCTTTGATGAGTTTGTTTAAGATTTACTTCAATGGAATTTCATTACTAAATGAAATAAAAATGAAAGAGATAAATAAATTATACAAATTGAATGAATATTGAGTGAAACTAAAATTTTAGAATATCAAATCATCAGTATAGGCTGAGTTTGGATGGGGGTAAAGAGAGGTAACCCTCTCTTACTCTGTTTGGTAACTAAGGAAGGAGGGGTAAAAACTCTCTGTAACTTTTGAAAACCTTTTTCAAATAAAGGGTTTTCATATTATCTGAAGTAACTTCAGACCATCTAAAATTTATCCCCATCCAAACACAGTCTTAGAGGTATAGAAACAAATCTCGGCCGATATCTAATATATACCAGTGATACTGACTGATAAAAGTGATTTAAAAAAAAAAAATAGGAGAGCTAAATTTCTCAGATACTGAAATTTAAATCTCTGGGGAGAAGGTTCTGTTGAGGTCAAAGCCATGCTAAAATGAGATGGGTGAATGATGGTTGGAGAGTTATTTAAAATTGTAGATCATTGGGACACTTGAATTTTTGTCCTGTTGACCAATAGAAGAAGAAGTCAATGTCTTGATCCCACTAAATGCTACCAGTTTTCCCAACTCCCATGCATGTTGCTCTCTCACATTGAAGACGAGAGAAGAGAAAAGCTTTTTGGCAGGCTCATCTTCCCTACCCATTTGAATTTTGAATTAGGATGCTGATTACCTGCTCTCATCTCATTCAAAAGGAGTACAGATGGAAAGTTCATTTCCTAATTCTAATAATGGGTCATCCACTTAAGCATCAGTGAAAATAAAATAAAAATGATTCTTATCAAAAGGCAAAACAACAAGAGCAACAAAATCACAACTCTACATTTATCTTTGTTGTAAAGAAAAATGCTTAAACTCGGTCCTTCAACATCATTTCTAGAGAAAAAAAATTTACCACACTATTTGCCGATCGACGAATATAATTGAAGGAAACCTCTACGCTCATGGATAGCCCCTTAATCTCCTTAACAATTGCGATTAACTTCCAAGAAGGTCTCCTTATACTCCTAACCCATTTTATAGCATTGGAAGAATCACTTTCAATTTTTAATTTAACTCCCCCCTAAACTAACATCTAAGGTCAAGGCTCTTTTAATAGTAAGAAGTTCTGTCTCATTAAAATCTTTGATCCCCACTGCTTCTGAGAAAACAACACGAATACCGCCCACATGGTCTCTAAGGACTCCCATAATACTAGTCGGACCCAGTTTATCATAAGAAGCTCCATCTACATTAAACTTAAGAGTCCTCCGACGAGAAATGTACCACTCAACTTGCTGTATATGACCTAAACATCAAAAAATTTGACAGCCATTGACCCACTAAAGATATTTATAAAATATAAATTTGAGTTTGACGATATACATATACAATTATACGTATATATGTAGATGTCGCGTGTAGGTAGGAAATGGCAGAGAGAGGGACATAAATGGTAAAGTATTAAGTACACGAATAGAAACACAAAAGAGGGAAGAAATCGTGAAATGGTGATGAGATATATCATTATCTTGAGCCGAGAATTTCAAAGGGAAAATCTGATATGATGGGAAAAGGTGAATTAGGAGCGTTGAAAGTGGGGAAGATTCTCGTAGAAAGGGCTGTCGTCTTATACTAATCATTATATCTGTTACCTGCTTTTTACAAAGACATGAGTGGGGGGAGCATATCATACAACCACATACGAGAAATAAAGCAAGGAAAAGAGTAGGAGGGGTTGAAGTTGGTGGGCAGTCAGCATTACAAAGTCCCTGCCGACAGGAGACCCTGTCTATCCAATCCACCATAGCCCTCCTCCCTCCTCCCACCTCCCTCCAAATTTTAGACACTAAATCTGATTTCAAATAAATTCGAGGTATGTTCAATTCTTAATAAATGGAATTAGAGTCACTGTCAAATTTTTGCATATAAAATCAGAGGATTCTCTAACCGAACAGGATAGCTAAAAATGTTCTATTCGACTTTGAAAAAGGGATTGTTGGACAATCGAGCGAGTCCCACGTTAATTGTGAAGAGAAAGATCTAAAGATTTATATTGGACTTGAGTTACTTCACTCACTAATCTCATATTAAAAACAAAAGCTCTTCCTTCTCATTTTAGAATCACCAACCCTTTTCAATCTTTTACTGTGATGGAGGAGGCTTTTGAATTTGAAATGAGTGAGAGTGAGCTGGTTGTGGTAATGTCCTACTCAATGGTACTACTAATTGTATGGTTGTTCAAAATTAAAACTGCTTTATGGATTCTTATGATAAGGGGACATTACGGTCATCTTGCTGATTTTTTTTTTTTTCCAAAAAAGAATCTACAGACATTGCCATCTTGATGAAAAGAGGAGGAAATGAGTATTGACTATTGAGAATAGGAAGTATTGCTTTGGGGGATAATTGTCCATTTGATATGCTCACTTCATCCCCCTCCTTTTAAAATTTCTTTTAAATTTTCTCTTCATGTTTGTGGTGGTAATGAATGCTTTAGTTATAAGGTCCAGTGCCATAGGATTTGAGAGGAATAATGGAATTGGCAAAGTTGTGCACACACCATACCTCAAATCTATGAACAATACTAACCCTCTTCTGAAAGTATGAAACTCTCAATTTCAATTTTCTTAACTTTTTAGAGACGGTTTTCGGGTTGTGATTGGGTAGACAATTTTGGTTACCCATGGTTGGATTCCATCAGATAAAAATGCTTCTGATCATCATACGAAGAGGCCTCGGCATACAAGCTCAAGACTCGCGTATCCTTGGTTTGTTGTTTGATCATATGATTCCTTGCTATGGAAATTGAATGGAGACAGGTCCTCAGCAAACTTGAATGTAATTGAGTCAAATAATTTGGCCCAAATTCTTTAAAAAAAAAAAATCAACTTCAAATCCCATTAACTTGGACCATTTTTTCTGAGTGTTCCAGAGCTTGTTGAGTAAGAGGATATTCCACTAGTGCACCTCACAAACTTTTCATTTCGCAGCTTAGGTCAGGATTCATGTATTCACAACCAGAGCTATACAATATTGTCCATGTCCATGAAGATGTCAAATGCAACTACCCAGACATAGATCACCTTTCAAATAAATAAATAAATTAATTGAAAATCATGTACAAAAAAATACATATGATATGACTCATCAAAACAGTATTGGAGCTCACTGATGTGGTATCCTTGGATCAACTTCTCTTCATATTCGTAGCAGCACTGCTATCAAGCATCTTCCAAGCTCCATTTTCCCAACAATCTTCCCATTCTATGTCATCAATCATTGCAAAGGATTGAAACAACTCAATTAGACAGAAAAACATTGAGATGGAAAGTCAAATAACCAGATTTAAGCAAGAACAGAATGTTGTTTAAACTACAAGCTACAGAGAGGAAAAAAAAATATGAAAAGACCAAGGTCTGGCCCAGCACCTTGCTTTTCTTTGACCATGACAAACATTGAGATAGACAGCCACTTCATGGTGGGTGTCCACTCTAGACAGACCAGAAAACAGATAGCAGCCAACGTGCCCCTGACTGCAAAGACTGGTTCAGTTGCTTCCGAGGTTGACCACAAGGCACCTGCTCAGTTTGCCATCCACCCAACTATCTGGAGCTCTCCATCTGCTGAAATTGGCGATATCCATTGCCACATCCTAACCCCTCACTTCAAGTTTCAAATCCATGCTACTCTTCTGTCCTTTTGCAACACAGCCTTCTCAAACTGAATTTTTTTCCATAAACAACATTCTCTTCTCGCGCTTTCCACAATACCCTATTCCATCACCTGCTGCTGTCATATAGTGACACTGCCAACAAAAGGATAGATAAAATGTAGAGATGCTTAGGGGATTTGCTACTCAATTGTATAGGTTCACTGTTGCTTCCAGGAGACAGACATATCCAATCCCTTCACAGGCAATAATCACAACAAACATGAAAAAGGTTATCATCTCAACAGCTAACTTAGGATATTCTTCCAATTTCCAACTGCCTAGGAATTTAAAATCAATGATTTTAAGGACAAAAATGGAGACTCTGAATTACATATAATCCATCATTTTAGCATCCAACTCACTACAAACAGAAGTCTTCTCTTTTCCTGCATGCAATGGTAGCTCTGGAGCACTCCAAGCCCACAAACAGATAAAGCCTGTTCAGGTAGGCAATCCAAGTAGTACAGGTTCATTTTCATGATTCATCCTCTTATTTTACAGAGTGCCCCTAGACTTGCAAAGTGAGGACAGATTGAAACCACATCGTGCAGTCTGAGCAGATTACAAAAATTGGGGTGAAGTTGATACAAGCCAGAATGAACCATTCTCCATCGTACATCCATTTGGGCCATAATTCCTGTGTTAGCAAAATCAGATACATGAAGTATGGCAATTATCAGGAGTGCTGTTACACAAAAGCTCTGATTACTCGAACATTGTTTTGGAGAACAATGACATAGCAGTTAGCGAGCTGCTCATGTTTAATAAAGGTAGGGTTATCAGACTATTATCAAGAATGTAAGTACATGAAACTAGAGTAAGATGATTCCTCCAATCCAGTTTGCCAAAAACTACAAAACACTTGAACAAAAGTTTTAACGACAACATCCATGGGTCGTTTCCATTGTGGAGAAAAACTGTGAAAGAATATTCACAAAGAGAAACCTTTAGGTGCATAAGAAATAGAAATGAAAGTTAAAGTGAGAAACTACATGCCACCAAGCTACTGAAGCAAGGTTCTGGTAAGCAGTACCAGTTCATCTAGCAGGACATGAAAGAATTTTTTAAGTAGAATTGTGGTGGCCCTATTCCAAACAGGACTTCATAAATTGAAAAAACAAATACATCCAAAAATATTATGAAGTAGTTAAAAAGATGTGCCATGATGACAATGTATACTTATAACATGTGTTAGTAACAGAGCTATGCTGCAGATATTCAGAATTGAGAAGCACATCAAGCTTGTAATCAGTCTCAGGCAAAGATCATGTATTTTCCATGTTCTTCACCTTATGTGCTACAATCCAGGATTTGCTTCTTTAACTACAGATACAGAAAACAAAAAGATCTATACAAGAATATAAAAGCTACTGAACAAAATCATGTCCAAGACTAAATTGATATTTCTGGATAATTTTTGCCTTCATCGGTTAGTTCTACATCAAAATTCAGATATGCTGAAGAAAAAGAAAATTCCAAACAATGCACATTAATATCAGTGAGTTAGGCTAATAAAGGGTATGGAATTCAAATTTTAAAAGGTCTGTAATGGGTAATAATTCAAATGTTAAATAGAACCAGTAAGAAGAAAATAAGAAATACAGAACTCTCATGAACAATTTTCTGAACTTCAAACCCTGAAAAACCTCCCCTTAATAATATTATTAATTAATCCAAATTACTCCAGGAACCAAACAGCTACATTGGTCTTCGTGTTCTGTTCCTTCAGCATTCTATTTTATAAACAAGAAGAGCTGCTTTTTCAAACTCAATAACCTCAAAATCACGTTCGGGCAGGGGGACACCGACTCGTTTGAATTGTGAGGTCGTACATTGGCAATTCTATCCTTCTCGTGCCCCCCCTTCTTCCACCACTAAAACCTCTATCAGAAGGGAGTATGTAATAAACAAGGACACATAGAAGAGTAGAAAGAATGCAAGAATCCTACAAATTCAATTCTACAAGTAAAAATGTTACACTGAGGATGCATCCACAAAAACCTCATTCAGCACATCGTCCTCGCCATTTATGAACAGCTCAGCATCCTTCTCTTCCTCACTAGAGAAGTCCCGCCGCTCAAGCTTCGAATGTGCTGCAATGAATATCATCTTCTGAGCCCGATCAATCCCCACCCTGGAGCGGCCATGGGTACTCACCCACCTCAAGAATGACCAATTGCACTTGAACCCGCATGATGTTGCATGGAGGAATATCAATCTCACTGCAACCTTCCCCAATGCCTTGAACTCACTCAAGCATGTTTCCCATACCAATCGACTACTCTGAGGGTTTGCAATCTTCATCTTCCCCGTCATGGGATCACGTTGCTTCACCTGAACTGCCTGTGCATAGAGTGGGTCGAGCCCTTCCGATCGCCACTTCATGAGCTCCATCAATGCAATGTGGGCTTCTTCTCTAGAAACCAATCGGGTTATGAGCTTACCGACATCCTTTTCCTGCTCGGGTGTCAAGCATTTGAACGGAGGAAGATACTTCCCACTGTTGTCCCGTATCAAATAAAGTGGGTCAAGTATGAATGCCGCTGACCATGCAGGATGATAATTCTTCCTGAATCTTCTCTCAACAACCCTCTCAACAGGCCCTTCTGCAACATTGAATTTTGCACACCAGTCCTTCACCTTCCCCCGCAGTTCGTCCCAAAGGGGCAGGCATTTCCCCACCAATGGTCGCTCTGCTTCAATCTCCTGGGCCATAGCTCGGACCAACTTGATAAGTGAATGCACTGCGTCCAATTCACTCCAAAACCCCACATCCCGGATCATATCAGCAACCTCTCTGGCAACAAGGTCATCAATGCAGACTGCTTTATATGGCTCATCATGCACTACCAGTTGCAGAGGTCGAGTAGAGTTCAAGATATCTTCCAGCATTGCGTAGATGGCAGCAAATTTTGCGTTTTCATTGCTCCCTGAGTCTGGGGGGACTCTGAGCAAGCTAGAATGTTCCAGTTCTTGCAATTGGTACTTCTGGAGGCTGTTTCTTACCTGAGACTTGTTGTTAAACAAATTGGCAAGCTTGATACAGTTGTCAGTGACAGTTCTGAAGAGAGGAAGCTCTCTGCTGAAGTCCTCGATTAAGCTGCTAAACCCCTGAAGCTGACAACAGAGATTCACCATCCAAGGATTTTGATTCTCCAAATTCCGCAGAGCCTTCGCCTTGAACCGGTCAGCAACGATTCCCACACAGCGCTGCACCATACTGCCACAGATGCCGGTGATAGTCTCCCAGAGGATCTCTTCTGCATACTTGGAAGGCGCACTCCCAGTGGTGAAGACTGCCCTCTGGAACACGCTGGTGCCATTAGGGAGATTGACAGTGAGGCCGACAAGATTGTCCATCACCCCTCCCCCTCCCCCTCGCGGTTTCCAACCATCAGATGCAACTTGGAAGAACATAGCATCACGGATCCTGGCTTCTGCTTCTGACCTTGCCTCTTCATACCGGGCATCTAGCCTAGCACCAGCAAGTTCACGGCGGGCAATTGGGGGCAGTCCCACCTGCTGGAGGAAGGCCTTGAATTTGGGGTGCTCGACACAGGAGAAGGAGACACCGCCACAGGACTCAAAGAGCCATTCTGCGAGGAGCCCCACAGCAGAGTCTATCTGGGTCTTGCTCAACGCTGGCCCTGGCGAGGCTTTTGGACTCTTGAGCTTCTTCACACTGTCCTCAAGCATTGCCAATGCCCCAAGATCCTCCTTCCCCCCAGAAAGCACTAAATGTTGCTGATGGGTGAGTTGGGCCTGTGGTGATGGGGCGGTGGGAGAGGGGTACACAATTTCGGTGCTGCCATAGCGCGAGGGATCAATGATGGCGAGAGGAGGAATTTGGTAAGAAGAGGAGGAGGCAGACGCAGCGTTACGCTTTCTGGGAAGCGGCTGGGGAGCCACTGGAGTCGACGAGGGGGAGACCGAAGAGATGGGTTTGGGGACAGAAGCAAAATTGGGGCAGGTACCACGCTTGAGGTGCTCCGAGGCCGTGCGAGACGGGTTGGAGGCAGAGAACACCGCGTCGCACAGTGAGCACCGGAGCTTGACAGCCTTTGGGAGGCCAGTATCCGAGTGCTGCACCAGAATTGGCTCCAAGTGAGCCCAGTACCACGCTCCCTTCCCCTTGATAGCCTTAGTCCTCACTGTCACCAGCCCCTCATACCTCTTGTGCACGGCCTTGGCTGCCACATCGTCGGCTGCAGATACCGATACCGACACCGAGACTGTATCTAAAGAAGTATTAGCAGCGGTATTTGTTGCAGCGGCCATTGCTCTTCTTCCACTTCTTCTTCTTCTTCTTTCCCCGCTCGCTGCTGATGGGTATTTCTATTTTGTTTGATACTACTCTTATTCTTCTTCTTCCATAGGCAAATTGGTTTTGACAATTTAGATGGGAAAACCCTTTTTACCACTTACATTAAAAAGCAGAGAAGGGGGGAAAGGTGGGGGCTTGAATCTCTGAGATTTCCGGTTTTCCATGGAAATCGGAGATCTAAGGAAGAAATTTAAGAGGGTCAGCAGATGTGATTTCCAGTATCCTCGAACTATCTTCTCTTCTATGTTTTGGGCATTTTACCTTCTTTCCTTCTCTCCCAGCAGCTTGAGAGAGAGAAGAGAGAGGGGAAGGGAGAAGGGGAGACACAGAGAGGTAGTGAGAAAGGGAGAGGTAGGAAAACAACACTTGGAGAAAGAGAAATGGAGGTCTTATGTTTTTCTTGCTAGAAAAGGGCAGGTGCACGTCGGGAGCACGGTAAAAAAATTCCAATATAAGCATCAAATAACACGTGTGAGGTAGGGGACTGGTGGATCTACTGATTCATGATCAGGAGATTCAGCACACACGAGGTCATGACCAGCAGAGACTGATACTGTCGTCAGCCAATCCCGACGCAGAAACGAGGATATGAATTTGGGGCGAAATGCTAACCTTACGGGTCGGTCGGACTGCTAAACGGGCCAAACGGACCAATTGCCCGAAAACACGTGCCACCATTCGTACGGAAATTTTCATAAGAACCGCCATCGTAGTCTTACTGTTCTCTACTCAGTTTTTTTGGTTCAAATGACAGTCTTACCCTTGGCCTTTGCTGTTCTGTCTCGCCTAAGATGCCCATTGAAGAATATTATTGACAGTGGATTTTGAGAATATACTTTATTAATTTTTTTTTGATAAAAATATCTCAAAAATTTTGAAATTTAGTTAGAGTGCCTTGAAAAAAAAATTATTTTATTATATTTGGGTGAATCTCCAAAAAGCCTTGGCATTTTTGATGCGTGTGCAAACATTTTATGTTAAATCTGATCCTTTTAAATTATTTTTCTTTTTTTAAAATGCAACTTTTTTTTTTAATTTTTATTGGATGCATTTTGATTATTGGATTAATTATGGCATATTAAAATATTTTATTCAGTAATTATTTTTTAATATTAAAAATTAATGATTAACATTATCGAATGGGTTCTAGTTTTTACAGAATGATAGTCTCATGATAATCTATCCATTTATATAATTTTTTGATAATAAGGTAGGACCCAATATTTGATATAGCCCATTAGAAAGTTTAGATTTTTAAGATCAAAAGGTTTTTTTACACCCAAAATTTAGAATTTAGCCATCTTTAACAGCTAAGTTCAAATATATTACATTAATATTTAGATTGCTAGTATCAAAATTTAGATTTGATAGCTATAAATAAGTTTTGATTTCATTTTGACTTTAGGTACTTAATAATTTGCTGTCAACAACGTATGACTCCTTATCCACTACATACATTATTATTGATGCAAAATATAAATTACTAAACTAATATTAAAATTGAAGCATATGAAGTGGAAGGTTTCGTGGGCCTATTGTGTTGAGATTTATCTATTCACATTTTTAAAATCGTCTGTATAAAAATTATTTAGGTAGAGTTTATAACACTGTGAAAACATAGTTTTATTTAAATTTAGATGTATATTTAAATTATATTTTAAATATATATGCACATTTATGCACATTTATAAATTAAAAATGGACAAAAAAGGGATCTTATCTAAAGAAAAATATTAGTTACCACATTGCTAGTAAAAGAAAAAGAAGAAGTGTCTAAGAGTATTAAATATAAAAAAATAATTTAAAGTAATTAAAATTGTGAGAACTTAAAAACGTGGTTACTAACATTAGATCAAGTGGTTTTAATTGAGTTCTAGATTTATGTTAAGATTTTACAATGAGCCATCAAATGGAGTGAAAGTGGCTCTAACAAAGGATGAACATTGTTAGTATTTAAAACAATTTAAAATAATTAACATTTAAGGAGTTTAAAAAAACATGACTTTTATGATTGAATTGATATGAACGAAAAATAATTTGAAATCATGAAAAATATAAATAGCTTAAAAAATAATTTCTATAATTAAATAAAGATGTTCGTTTAGGTTCTAACTCAAGACCTATTTTATTTGATAAAAGTGGTTCATTCATTTTATAAATTAGTGTTCAACATTCACTTGATTGGTCTAGCATAAGATGCAACCGATCACATGAAAAACAAATTTAATGAGCTATATTTGGACCAAATTTTAAACTTAAACTAAAATTTTGCTTACTAGTTCACTTGGTATCTTTTAAATTTTTTTAAGAACATCTAGTAAATTTGAAAATTAAGATTAATTGGCTAAAATTTGATTTAATAGTTGAAATTTGATCTACTTTCATTTTATATGGTTTGTTTTTTGGATACAAAATTACGAAAAAACATAAAAAAAGGGTTAGATGCGACCCATAGAGACAATATGGATGGGACTATGTGAGGCCAAATCATGGGATGAGTTTTTTCTTTTTTTAAATTTGAAAAATCAAGATTTTTAAAAGATAAAAAATTATTGATTAAAATAATATTAATTTTAGATGAATTCCAATTCAATGATGAAAACAATGCAGAATGATTTCGAATTTAAGTAGAGATTCAATTTTCAAAAAGAGAAAGAGGGCCCCACTTGGCAAAAAAGAGTTGTGCATGCAGATGTAAATATAACGAAATTATTACGTACTTATAGTATTGATTTTGAAATATATGTATTTTGTGGTAATTATGTCAAAGTACTGTCTTGCAACTGATTATTAATAACTAGAGCAAATGCACTTTCTACTTTATATAAATTTAATAAGTAAATTGCTTTTTGATACCAACATCAATAATTGCATATTGGACAGTTCTGATAAATTTAATTTTATGGAAGAGAGCTGACCTGATTTCAAATGATGTCATAAAAACTTAATAATACCTAAAAGAGGCTATTTCTTTTGTCTTTTTGAATTCGAGCCTCAATGTCTAATCTAAGTGTATTCTAAGGACAATAGATATGATCTGTGGAAGTTCTACATTAGGTTTTCTACGATTTTCACACATAAATTAAAAAAAAAAAAAAAGACTATTTCTATACAATACTTTTTTTCTATAAAAAGACAACCATATATATATGCAAGACTTGAAAAATAGAGTCTATACTGGTTGGATATTTTCACTTTATTTTTTAATTTAATCTTAAATTAATTTATAATTTTTTTATTTTTTATGATAAAGGTATTCAGACTTCTTAGAACTTACCCAATCCAAGTCATCATCAGAAGAAGAGGGGCCTGCAAAATATAAAGTGGGAACCAATTGGTTCCAATGTCAATTTTTGAGGCCCTCATTTGACCCTCTGATCAGACATATTAGAGCTGCAGATGCAAGTGGGCCAATAAAGGTTCTTTCGTTTGGCCTAACCCTATTGCTCTCTTCAATGTTCAAATGCATATCTCTAAATTAAGGGTAAAACTAGCATTGGGTCTTAATCCGATTTGAGAAATCAATGGATTTGGGTTATGTATTTGTATATTTCAGGTTGAGAAAAAATCTTACATGAAATTTGGGTCGGATTGAATTGAGAAATTGAAAATCAATCCGACTCGACCTGAGTGCACCAAGTTATAAAACAATAGCGATTAGGGCTGAAACTCAGGTCGAGTCAGATAAGGTCAACACTTAGGATGAGTCGGGTCAGAAATTCAGGTTGGATCGTGTTGGGCTATTCAAGTTGAGTCGGGTCAGAAATTCAAGTTGAGTCGAGTTGAGCAATTCGAGTTGAGTCGAATCGGGTTTAATACGTTTTGACATGTGTTAAATTAAGTTTAATAAAACTCGACTCGACCTGCCGAATTTCAATCCTACTGCAGATCCTCTTATCCACAAGTGGGATTTTAATTCCATATCTAAATTTAAAATTGCATTGTCAACCATAGAAAAGTTTCTATGTCATTTTTAAAGAAAATTAGAATCTTTTAATAAGTATATTGCAAGCATATGAACAACTCAAATACCATTACAAGTTACTCTTCAATTATCAAAAGCAAATTTGTATAAATATACACGTTTAGAAAAAATTGTAAGTCAATTATTTTAGAAAATAATATTTTTCTATAATTAAAAGAGTGAAGTGTGAATATGGACCATCAACTATTTCAATTTTAATTTACTAAGAAGAGAGAAGATTCGTTTCTTCATCTATAGAAACATTACCTTGTCATTGTAACATAAAATAAAGTTGTCAATATTTTGAACATACGTAACAATGTCTTTTTAGTTAGGAAATTAACAATCATGGAAGCCAATTGGAATGTAATGACAAATAAGAAAACCAATAAGAGAGAAAGATCAGACATTGAATGTCTTGACTCTACTATCAAACCATGTAGGAAGGCGTGCAAGTTAGGGAGATTGCTATAGAATAGAGAGATATCCTTCATTGGAAGGCTTTATAATTAGGGTACCGATCTTGCTACGGATTTTTTGTGTAACAAGACATGGGGATTCCTGATTTTATCTTTCAGATGAAGAGTAAAATCGGCTCACCAACCCTTCGTATGAACAGTAAATCAGCTCGCCAAAATTCACATGAACAGTAAATTGGCTTGTTGAAATTTGCATGAACAGTAAATCGGCTCGTCAAATTCCTATGAACAGTAAATCGGCTCACCGAAATTCTCATGAACAGTAACATCGGCTTGCCAAAATTCACATGAACAGTAAATCGGCTAATCAAAATTTTGCATGAACAGTAAATCGGCTAGCCGAAATTTTACCGTTCATGCGAAATGTCCGATTTTATGTTCATGCGAAAGGTAAAATCCGGAATCCACTAATTCCCATGTCTGTTTACACAAACCTCCCGTGGGAGGATCGCTACCCTTATAAATAACATGTAAAGAAATCAAAGGGGACCTATCTACAGGCATTACACCCAGAGAAATAGTGAAAGGCCTATCACATACTATTAGGGCTGGAACTCGGATGGCTTGGCTAGGTATTAATAAACCCAACTGAACTCATATAAAAAATTATTGAATCCAACCCAATCCAAATACCTCAACCTAACCCTACCAAATTGTTGATCCGACTCAACCTGATGCTTGGCCCAACTGAATCCAAGTGCTATATTAACTTTAAGGAATGGATTAGATCGGGTCAATTCGGGTCGGGTTGGATCAATTTAAAAAAACTTGACCCAATTCCACTAAATTTAGATATTTTTTCTGTAACTCAACATGACTCTAATTAAAAAAAAATGTAAAACCCAATCTATATAATTTCTCAGATTGAGTCATACGGGTCGAGTTAAAATCCAATCCAAATTTCACCCCTGCATAGTACACCGAACTTAAACTTCTTGGTTTCATACTACGAAATACTTAAAAGTGAAATGGGCAATCGTCCTTTCAATATATGGGAGATATTATATACTTTATGTATGTAGAATTGTACCTTTTTCATACTCTATTGTTTGCGAAAAGTAAATTTTTACTATTTATGAACTAGTAAATATATCACAGGTTTCTCATCAACCATGGTAATTTTTTTTTTGTATATTTAATATTTTCCTTAATATATTTATTAAAGAAAATAAATTTACATAAATCCTCCCCTCTCATTGGGAGATGAACACCCCCATCTCTCTAATTCATCTCCCATGGGTATTTATAGACATACCGTTGGAGAAGACCAAAAATAAAAACAGATTTTAAATACAAAAATGTACAAGAAAAATACCGAATATTAATCCAGCTGGTCTTAAATTCTTTTTCTGTGTCAAACTTGTCAGCACTCCACGATTGGGCTAAATTTATTGAATCAGGCTCGTTTCATCATACGGGCCTGAGCCCACTTCAAATGGGAGAGGGGCTGAAATATAAATAAAAAAAAGAAAAGTTGAAGAGTGGGGTTCAATCAGGCCCAAATCTAGGCCCATTCTATTCCTTCTGTGAATATCATTTCAGTTCATTTCTAGTTTACATTTGTAACTTCATTTTTTACTTCAAGAGAGAATCCAGTGTCTTTAAACTTTAAAGCATAGATGAAAGTTCTTTTTATTTTTATTTTTTTCGATTCTTATCTAAATAAGCACTTGATTTTCATTGACAAAAGTATCGATTGCAATGTGATGTTCTCATCATGGGTTATTGTATTTTTAATTATTTCTGTCTTTTTAATTATTTCTGTAAGAAGGAAACTCAAAGCTTACAATACATGGAGGGTCTTATGGTCTATTAAAATGAAAATAATTTAAAAACTTGGAATCCAAAAAGAGAATGAAATGATTGTAATAATCTCAAGTGTTGCAATTGTGCATTATTCTACTTTTGTAAAGTATCCAATGGATGTTTTGCCTTTTACTTTTAAGTGGATAATGAGGGAAGAAAATATATCAATAATCCTTTCAAAGTTGGAAAACCACAGAAAGTATAAATGTTAAACTCGGAAAAAGTTCAACCACTTTCATTACTACTGCAGTAGATCCATCCATAGCCTATGCTACAGTAAGAAACAGACATAACACAGTTCACTAGGCCCTGTAGAGTGATTAATATATGGACCACTGATCTTTTATGCCCTTAATTGATTCTCATTATCTTTAATTATTCATAATTAGCATTGATTCAATATTTCTCTCATTACTTTTGGGTCTATCTTACTATAATATCAATATTTGTGAGAAGCAAAGGCATTCCAGTGACTACACGTGGTTCATATTTTCTTTTTGGTTGTTTGTCTATGATAGCTCAGCTACCATCACAAATGTCAAAACGTCATCAGTAATCAGAACATTCAGTCTCTAAAAAATAAAAAAAGGTCAAAATGTAAGAGAGTCATATATGTAAAGTTGTAAGAGAGTGTTTAATTTGAGAAATTAATGATTCTATATAATACTTAAGACATCGTTCTTTCAAAGACTAGCTTTTGAAATTGAGTCTTACCTCAAAATGTTATCAAGTCATAGTTTTGTAATATAGTATTAGAACAAGTTCAACATACAACCGTTGAGGGTGAGCAACCTACATGTGAGTGTAGGTGTGAACTGACAAGAGAGTCCCACGTCGTCTAATTTGAGGAACCGATGAATCTATATAACACTTGAGACACATTTTTTTCAAATACTAGGTTCTAAGAGTGAATTCTATTTCAAGAATATTATCAAGTTATAATTTTCTAACAACATATAGAGAATCATGGGATATTATCAGTCATGTGAGTACCTTACTTAAGTGGATCTTCAAAACACCTCTCTTTCCACTCTAGAAACAAGCAATTGCTCAATCTTCCAATGACAACTGAAACAAGAAGATTTAGTCAGAGTCTGAGTCTTGGCCATTATTATTTGAGCCCTTTCCTATGCACAAGTCATCTCACATTTTTTATCAGCTACAACACTAGTTATCCCTTGAGAATGGATGAATTGCTTTTAAGATAAGAAAGATCAAATGGGGCAGATTAGAAAACTGGCCCTGCCATTTTTTACTATTTTAAGGTACAAGAGAGGCTGAACTTGATCCAACATCCAAGTGTCACATAAGCTTCTGTTTGTCCTTCGAAGAACCTGTTTGGTTGAGACCATCAAAATGAAAATATAGAATAAGCTGATCATCCTGTACTCAAAAGTTTGACTCTTGAAAAACTATTTAGGCAAATGTTAGTTGTCTTAATCTTGAGAGTATATATTAGGATCTGAGTATCTAGCCCAAAAGATTCGTCTATTAAGTGGAGTGACTCAAGTCTCTTATAAATCCCTAGATCTCTTATTAGACTTCCAATCTGGGACTCATTCGTTGTTAGCCCCAACAATCCCCCTTGAACGAGGTCACTCATTCCATCTGCCTAGAGGATCTTCTGAGTCCATATGAGGTAGCCTGAGACCTGGATATCCAGTCCAAAAGACTAGCCTATTAAGTGGAGTATCTCAAATCCCTTATAAATCCCTAGATTTCCTTGTGCACTTTCAACGTGAGACTCATTCCTTACCAGCCTCAACAATCCCTCCTCGAACGAGCCCAGTTATCCCGTCCGCCTATAGCATCTATTAAATTTATATGAGGTAGTTTGAGACCCGACTCTGAAACCACTTTTTAGGACCTGAGTATCCACCTCAAAAGACTAGCCTATTAGGCAGAGTAACCCAAATCCTTTATAAATTTCTAAATCTCCCTCTATACTTCCAATGTGGAACTCGTTCGCTGCCAATCCCAACAGTATAATGATATGTGATTTCGTCATTTTCTTGCAAGAACAAATATATCCTTCACTACTATTTGAATAGACTTGATCAAGATTTTTTTTCTCTTTCTTGCAGAAGAATCCAAAGGGATTTAAGAATAAAACTAAACAATTATTCGTTCGTTTTATATATAAGCATAGAAGAGTCATTGTCAGAGTTAGGAGTTTTGCAGGTAAAAAGAATTCTCATCGCAAAAACAATTTGTCTGCTTAATATTCAAGACTTTGACTAGTGAGTGGTGGGAGATCCTTGTCTTAGCTCCACCCAGGTGAGGAAAAGGAGAACAAAAATATCTGGAAATATGAAGGAAAGTGGACCTGAACTTTTTCTTCTTTCTCTTGCCTGTTAATGAGGTTGGCGTCATACCTTTGTTCTTTCAATTTTAAGGCTTTGTCACTGAGTGTTTTGCTGTTTTTTTTTAATGTAATCCTTCCTAATTTGATGACATAGTTCATTGTTCACTTGCTGTTTCATTATTCAATTTTAATTTAATAGTATATAGTATTTAATTACAGATGCAAGCTTCATCAAACTAAATTAGAGACCAATGATATTTCGATTACAAAAACAAGTTTTATTTGAACATCTTCCTCCATTTGATTTAAGAAAATAAAATTAATAAGTGATAAGAAGTTTTATTTTAGCTGTCTATTTTACTGAGTTAAATCAAGTGAGTATAAACATTTCATGAAGCTAACTTCTTTTAGATTTTCACATCATCCAATTATAGAACTCTTCTTTATTATCAAATATTATGTAATTTAAATTGAATCGCAATAACTGAGATGGCTCAATGGCATCAATTTAATAAGTTTTATTTAAAGAAACTGACTAGACAGAGAAGAAAATGAAAGGACCTTGAGACGCACAAATGTCTCAAAATTTCATAATTTGAGAGGTGCCTGTCACTAGTATATATTCATCTTTCCTTGGATTGGAGACCCATGTGGCCATTTGGGGAACTCTACACTTTTAAAGGGTGTTGCTGTCTGAAAATGGAGAATTCAGTGATGACTAAACTAAGCTGGCTAAATTGTGGATCCCAAATTTAGAGGAGGCAAATCATGGAAATTGTTAGCAGCCGAAGAGGTCGGGCCTTAGTCCATGTCATGGCGGCTCGAGAAGAGAAGAAAAGAGAGACGATTTCATATTAAAGCACTTGGCTTTACACTCTGTGATTCATGGAGATGACTTCCCAAATACTAAGTTAAGAAGAGTTAAACAAGAGAGATGCTATACATTCCAGATTGTAATTTGTACCATCTCAATTTATCCCGTTAGCATGCATGGCATGCCTGAGATGCCCGAGATCTTGGATTAAAGTCACTCTCAACACAAAATGATCACTTTGTTGGTGTGCGAATGAGAGTCCCACATCGGTTGTGAGGGAGGAAAACTAAAGACTTATAAGGAACTGAGTCACTCCACCTATTAAGCTAGTCTTTTGAGCTGAAAGTCCAATCATAACAGTGGTATTAGAGATACGTCCCCAAGATCATGTGGACTCGGTGATCCCCTAATTGAATGGGATGGTTAATGATGTTCTATCTGCCGGAGAGCCTCGTCGAGAGGTAAATTTTTGGGATGCAAACGAGTAGGGCCAGCTCTGGCTTAAGGCCAAATCGGTGGCTACCTAAGGCCCTCCCAATTTGACCAATGGACTAGGGCCCCTACCATGCACTTTCCTTAGGCCTAGGGCTACCAGTGTGCTGGGCTTAGGCCCCCTGAAATTTCAGAGCCGGTCCTGCGAACGAGAGTCCCACATCGATTGTGAGGAGGAAAACTAAGGACTTATAATTGATTAGATCATTGCACCTATCATGCTAGTCCTTTGGGCTGGAAGCCACTCTTAATACACTCCCCATAGTATTACTGTTGTATGTAGATAGGAAAGGTTTCTTGACCTATTTTTACAGTTCGAGAAATCCGAGCCACACGCGCAAAGGTTACAGTTAGTAGGGAGGCGATTTCTCGACCTATTTTTACAAAGAAGGTATCAAAATTCATCTATTCTAATTTTATGAACTTGTGACTGATTTTAAGTGAAAATGATATAGTTTTGGGCTTCAAATATCGTACCCAAAGAATTAAGGGGAATGTCATTTTTCCTTAATTCTTTGGGTACAATTTTTTAAGTCCAAAACTATACCCTTTTTACTTAAAATCAGTCTCGGATTTCATAAAATTCAGAGTAGATGAATTTTAATACATTGTTTGTAAAAATCGGTCGAGAAACGGGCTCACTTGAAAATCCCACTCCACACCCATCGTTCGAAAAAATCCATTCAAACTGTTTGTTTGAACAAACCAAATGGTGGTTCAAAGGATGGGCACAATTTTTTTTTTTTTTTAACGAAGGGCAAAATGGTAATTTCACCCATTTTTTTTTTTAAAACCCAGGTGTATAGAAAAAGAAAACCCGGGTGTGTATGGCTGGCTATAAAATCTCATACTATTAAATTGTGTATAGAAAAATATCTGAATTTTTTTTTTTGAAAATAGGGAAATTGAAAAACGTCAAAAGACACTAATTTCCCATTTCCCATTTTCAAAATTTCTTTATTTTTTATTTTTTGGATTTTTTTCTTTACAAAATGACTTGGTCCCAATTTAATTTATAGGACTTTTAACCCTCAACATTCTCCGAAGTCCTAAACCCAATAAATGAATTTGAACTGAAAAGCGTGAATGTGACGGGCCCACCATGTTGAGAAAATAAAATTTTATACTTTCAAATTGTGCATGGAAAAAATATTAAAAACTTTAAAACAAATAAAACTAGAAATATTATTTTTAGGGTTTTTTTTTGTTTTCTTAATTTATGAAGTTACCTGTGGCCTCTAGTAGTATGAAATACTACATGAAAAAGGTGGGGCTAAAAATCTAATTTGATGAAAAGAAGCGCGTTTTACAATCTACACAGTATAACATCACTTGGTTAAGGCTCTATGATTTATTTTTTATTGGTATAAGAGGAATTTTTTATTTAACTTAAGCATGTAAAATATATTTATCACTATGTTATGGGTGAATTATTTGACTCCATTAAATTGTATCTAAAATTGTAACAATCCGACCTATAAAAGGGCTTGGGGTTCGGCCTAACAAGATACTGTCCGCTTTGGGCCCACACGCGCACACACGTGCACACGTGCGAGCCCGCACGATTTTTGGATTGGACCCGGCCCAAGTCTGGGTCCAAAACGCGTCTTGCTAGAAGAGGAGGGTAAAGCTACTTATAAACCCCCTCTCAAACTCCTCAACTTCTGATGTGAGACTTTCCACAACTCCCACCCACTGTTGGGTTGTCAGATCCAACCGGCCCACTCTGCTGGCCTTTCCGACAGGGCCCAGTTTTACTTGGATCAGTCTATTTAGGGCCTGGCCTCTGGCTCATGGGTCAGGATATCACAATCCACCCCCCTAAAGTCCATAGCCGCACTCGGCTCGACCAATGAACCCAGTGGAAGGTAGAAAGCCCACACAATCCGAGTGTAGAACCCGGAGCTCTGATACCATTTGTAACAGCCCGACCCATAAAAAGGGCTTGGGGCTCGGCCTAGCAAGATACTGTCCGTTTTGGGCCCACACGCGCACACACGTGCACACGCGCGAGCCCGCACAATTTTTGGATCGGACCCGGCCCAAGTCTGGGTCCAAAACGCGTCTTGCTAGAAGAGGAGGGTAAGGCTACTTATAAACCCCCTCTCAAACTCCTCAACTTCCGATATGGGACTTTCCACAACTCCCACCCACTGTTGAGTTGTCGGATCTGACCGGCCCAGTCTGCTAGCCCCACCGACAGGGCCCAGTTTCACTTGGATCAGTCTATTTAGGGCCTGGCCTCTGGCTCATGGGTCAGGATATCACAATCCACCCCCCTAAAGTCCAGAGCCGCACTCGGCTCGACCAATGAACCCAGTGGAAGGTAGAAAGCCCACACAATCCGAGTGTAGAACCCGGAGCTCTGATACCATTTGTAACAGCCCGACCCATAAAAAGGGCTTGGGGCTTGGCCTAGCAAGATACTGTCCGTTTTGGGCCCACACGCGCACACACGTGCACACGCGCGAGCCCGCACGATTTTTGGATCGGACCCGGCCCAAGTCTGGGTCCAAAACGCGTCTTGCTAGAAGAGGAGGGTAAGGCTACTTATAAACCCCCTCTCAAACTCCTCAACTTCCGATATGGGACTTTCCACAACTCCCACCCACTGTTGAGTTGTCGGATCTGACCGGCCCAGTCTGCTAGCCCCCCGACAGGGCCCAGTTTTACTTGGATCAGTCTATTTAGGGCCTGGCCTCTGGCTCATGGGTCAGGATATCACAAAAATTGTTAACTATTTTATTACCAAAATTTATAGTCAAATGATATTTGTAACAATCAAATTAGAGAGATCACAATCAATGGTAAAAGCTCGAGACTACCCATTTGAGATTATTAAAAATTCAATCATTCATATTAAAAATAAATATGATGACTATAAATGGATCAAATTTTAAATTAAAAGTTAATTTCTATTCACTTGATCTTAATAGTTAAAGGCAAGTGGTGTTCTAGTGTTATTGATTCTTAAGGATGCTAGTGACTTTGACTACTAAGATCAAGTGATTAGAAATTGTGACTTGAACAAAAATTTGGTAATTTTTTAAAAAAGGAAAAATTGAAGGAGGTGCACATCCAATGGTTAAATGGGTTATTATGCATCGGGAGGGTAGCTGCTATTACGAGGGTTTGGTGTTTTAGTGGATTAGCTTTTTCTATTTGTTATTTGGCCTAATTCTCTTAGACTCTTTTGTTGCCGTTCAAAAAAAAAAACAAAAACTAAATGAGCTGAAAAATGGGACATGCATTCTAAATTTCTTGTCAAAGCCCAACCTTTATATAAATGGGCTCAAAATTTTAGCCCAAGCCCAACAAGGTGGTGCATGTTTTCAAACCCATTCATTTACAATGGGATTTAGGCGGGTTTTGGACTGTTTCGGGTTGAGAAACAACCTTGTCTCCTTATATCAATTATGAAACTTTTCACTTGGGCATTGTAGGCCCGCCGGGCTCAAAATTCACACCCTCTTTTTCTCACACTCATCTATCCCTTAAAAATTATATCCATACCTAATTTGAATCCATTTGAAGTTGATGTCACTTTCAGATTGAAAATCCTTCCAAAATTTATCCCATTTAGACTAGTGATCTTTAAACCCTTGAAATCAAATTTTCAAATCTAATGGATTTCATTTTCTATCAAAACATCATCCGTAAATACCTTTCAATCCCATCCATTCTCATGCAGTAGACCCATCCATATTGACTCCACAAAGTCAAAGTTGTCGCCAATGGAGGGTGTGGTTTGGAGAAACTAATTTTATCAATTGAAGCACTACAAGGAAAATAAAAATATCTTTTATCGAGAATTTAACCATTAATTCAGTTAGATAAGCAAAATGAGAGAAATATGATCTATTTCTGTTAAAACATAGAACGTATTTTTTTTTCCCGCTAGCGATCCTCACACGGGTATTTTGTATATACAGACACGGGTTTACCGTAATACCCAATTTGTCCTCCACCTGTCGTACCTACGAAAAAAGAATGCCAAAATTCATGAACAGTGCAATCGGCTTGCCAAAATTGCAAGTCGGCTCGCCAAAATTCATGAACAGTGCAAATCGGCTCGCTAAAATTCATGAACAATGCAAATTGGCTCACCGGAATTGCAAATCGACTCCCCAAAATTCATGAATAGTGCAATTCGCTCGCCAAAATTCATGAACAGTACAATTCGACTATCTGAAATTTCAAATCGGCTTGTCAAAATTCATAAACAGTGTAATTCAGTTCTCCAAAATTTACATGAAAAATAAAAATCATCCCATTGAAATTTTACTGTTCATGCGAAGGGTAAAATCGGGAATACACTAAAACCTGTGTCGCTAAACACAAAATGCCCGTGGGAGGATTGCTGGCCTTTTTTTAAACTATAGTGTTTTCAAGAGATAATAGCTTTTATTGTAGATATAATACTACTTTTGAGAAAAACTCTCAATCATCATGTGATTCTTTGTTTATCATAATTGTAACGATCTGTCCTGCCAGTATAATAATGGCTGCTGGTGATTATTTCTCTGTGTCCACGCACATAGAGTATTTTCCTCCACTCTCCATTTAAGGCGGGCCATTACAATATTGGTTACATTCAAAATTTATACTTTTTTGATGGGTTTATACATAAGTAAAATGGTTATTTATACAGTGATGTGTGGTGTATTTTTATGTATATTTAGATATGAAGCTCACAAAATGAGATTATTGATGGTCTCTTTTTAAATATCTAGTCCACTAAAAAAACACTTTAATTAAATCAATTAACAATATTTTTAAAGGTTTAAAAAATTTAAAGATTAAAAAATAATTTAAATTGATCAAGAAGAGCAAAAAAGTGACTTCGATATATTTTTTTAAGCTGCATATTTAAAGAAAAACTTTTAAAAAAAGTGTAAATAATGTTTATATTTTATACGCTTGACATGTAAGTGACCTTTGATAGTCTGAACAGCAGGGTAATGTCTTTGTCTACGTTGTGATTTCCATCTGTCTAAAACCCATTGCCCCTCAGAACTTTGGAAAGTAAGAAAATAATTATAAAACTGGTTTTCTTTTATGCCAAAGCCATAGAAATAAAACAGAGAGAGAAAAGGTTTTCTGCGCCTTTCCCAAATCAGATAATTTTTGTTTTCATCTGTACTCAAGAGCAGGGGTTTAAAAATCGGTATCGACTGATATATTAGTCGATATTTTTCTCTTTCCTCCTCATTTTTTTAAATATCGGCCGATATAATACGGCCGATATTGTGAATATCGGCCGATACGATATGACCGATATGATATCGACCGATATTCATATATCTAAAACCGATATATATCGGCCGATACGATATGTATCGGCCGATATTTCGACCCCTGCTCAAGAGAGCTTGCCGTTGGCTTTTTCACATTTGGCATAAGCGGCAAAATATAAATAATATCTTATTTTTTATCCAAATTCTCTTCTGTAAATTCATTATGATCGGACCATTTTCTCCGATGATAGATAGGGGTGAAACTCGGGATAGGATTTAATTCGACTTGAGAAAGTATTGGATTGTGTATTTGTAAATTTAGAGTCGAGTTGAGTTGGAAAAAAATTAGCATGGAATTCAGGTTGTATTGGCTTCAAAAATTTTAAATAAACTCGGTCCGACCCAAGTTGATCCAAGCTGACCCGAGTTTCAAAAAACATAAAAAACCCGGTGCTAATTTTTTTCTCCAAATTTGGGCTAAAAATGGGTCGGGCAGTCGGGCCAACAATTCGGTTCGAACTAGCTACTCAAGTCGAGCTTAATAATTTTTAATATGGATTAGATTGAGTTTATTAAAATCCGACCCAACTCGCTTGAGTTTTAGCCCTAGTGATGGATTTTATGGTAAACATTGTGCCAAATCTCATGCTTTTCCAAATTGTTACTATCACTAATAATAAAAGGACTCTCACTTTAGTACATAAGTATAGTTCAATTGGTAATTCTAGGTTTGAGTTCTCATGACCTCACTTGGTGTATTCTAAGTGCAAAGAGTGGGTATCACTCACGTAAATTTTAAAAATAAAAAGACCTCAATATACGTTAGTGATTAATTAGAGAACCCACTTAATTTTATTTTAGAGAACAAATTGGGAAAAGAACTCTTATACACTGAAGACATGTGTAAGGTCTCTAAAAGAGACCATCGATTTTATAACAAGTCCCAATGGAATACAAAACACATTCCAATGGAGGAAATTAATAAAGCCCATTCGGAGAAGGCCCAAAAGGAAGATGACAAATGACAACACTACTCTAGCTTCTCATATCATTTTAGTTACATAGAAGATGACAACACAACCAATAGAAATTCCCAATTCATGCAAAATTGAATAAAATAGAATCTTGAAGATCCATTCTTATATTTAATAGGAACATTAGTTTCTTATTTCATGGGAGTGACAGTGACTTCATTGTTATTTTTCATGACCACCCTAAACAACCTATATTATTATATACACATATATGTTTAATGTCTCCATCTTTTCTGTTGTTGGTGGGTGTAGAGGGGTCAAGCACTTTTGTTATATGGTATTTTATATCTATCTTCTTTATGGAAAAATACCCTTCTTTGTTAGAAATGTAGAAATGGTTAATCCAATAGGTTATGAAAATCTTTGTCTATTGTAACATTTGTCCATAGATGTCTTAAGTACATGTGGTGTGTGGTATTGTGGTGGGTAACCCTCTTCTCACCCACTCTCTCCATATCACTTGCAAGGCAACATCCATCCATTGGATATGATTTTCTAGTTGAAATATGTGATGTTACCTACACTTACACTATGGTTTGTATGTACACATGGGCCACAATCATAGACTATAATATTAGATAATCAAGTCATAAGGTTTGTGTAACTTAATTTAAATATATGTTTTTTTATTAGAAATAACAAATTTATATAAACTTAGAGAGTGTTAATATTACACTGTATGAATTTTTGATATTATTTTTTCTTCGGTACGACAGGTAGAAGGCAAATTAGGTATCATACAGTAAAACCCGTATATGTAAACACAAAATGCCATAATAAAAATGTAAAAAAAAATTCCTTTAGGTATACAAAGCAGTAGGAATGGGTCTTGTGAGGTGACATACCAATCCTAGACTATGATTTGAGTGGGAATCCGAAGAAACCAAAATAGAAATGTATACTGTCAATTATTGAATGGGACTTTGGATTTACGTACGATATTGAGAAGCAGTGCACTTCGTCTTTCCTGCGGGCAACTTTTTCTAGATCAGGTTGATCTTAAGGTCCACCTAATAGATGGACTGATTTGATGGAGTCCCAACTTATGTCCTTTGACAGGTCTATCTCCATTGCTTTCGTGATTTGATGGGCCCAATATTGGCTCGGCCATATTTTTTATGATCATATTCATATTTTTTAGAGCACTCGATTAATCCTGTGGATATGTACAAGTCTCCCATCCATATACACTAGATAACTCTAAAGGGAGTGATACTTTGTGATAGAGTTCATAACTCCGCTTTCTAAGACAAATTCTTAAGCATCACCTCAACCACTTTCCATTAGCCTGTTGGGTTCTGTGGAATCTGATTATTAGATATGTACTGCTCCGGCCATGGCTCTATGTTGAGCTCGTGGGAGGTCAAAGGGGACAATGCCCCCTTGTCAAGAGGCATGGGGGAGGAGCCCTCGAACCGAGTTTTTTAATGGATGTCAATTATGTAATTTTACATTAAGATTAAATCTGCACAGTCCAACCCGTTAAACTGACCATCTATATGCACTCAATTCAAAGGTCAAGACGTGGTCTAAGAACAGTACGAATGGTTAGTTTTAAATCCTGAAACCAGTCTCTAATGGTCGTCTCACACCCCACATACAAACGAATTTCAGTTGCCAATTTAAATCTCAATTGCATCAATGATTGAAAAATCATGTTATGGTTTGTTATGACTTGTTCGACTGCAGCTCAGTCCGATTCTGATAATATTTGGTTATAATTTAAAAAATTCAACCCCAAAGTGCTGCTCCAAGACAGTGGATGATGTTCAGTTCCAGAATCTAAAACCCAAAATGTCAACAATCTGAATCCAAGTTGGACACAATGGAATGGGTCACGCAGTTCTGGGTTCTAAAACCCAGTGAATGTTGTATCTTCTTGCTGAATTCAGAGTTTTAAATGGAGGATTTCTGATTCAGGAACTCGAGAATGACACCAATGGATTTTTTAAACTCCAACCCGGGTCTAAAACTAACTCACCAACAGCTATTTCCCTGAACACAAAATGTTTAGTTAACCCAAAAATCTGATTCAATTAACCCAATACTTAAATGAGTTTAGGATTACCTGGTCTGTGGAGAATTGATTTCGAATCAACCTCAAACTACCCTGACTCAGTCAGGACTCAGCAACACACACAGCAAGATTCAGCTGTAATTTGCATGGTAGCCTTCAACGAACTGGGCTGGAAATAAAATAATTTTATTGATCTGATTGCCAAGGTCTGAAACGACGGTTACATGCTTTTAAATAGATTAAAAACACAAGACCACCCTAGAAGCTAGATGGGCCGACCCTCATCTAATTATCCTGAACTAACAAGTAATCTAGAATTCCAAACGACAAAAAAATTTAATTAAACTAATCCTAACTCGGTGCTGCCTTTTGAAAGAGTCCAAACGTTGCATGCTTTAGTGGCCTAATCACAATGTAGCCTTGCTAAAGCTGGGATTAATCCTAACTTGAATTGGATGTTCTGATCTGCCACATTCTTCATTTATACGTGCAGCTTGGAATGCTTGCATGTTTGGACCTTGTATGGATCTTGGACCTCTTATAGCAGCTTGTTGGGTTTTCTCTTTGGCCCATTGTAGAATGGCCCGGGTCGGGTTGTACTTCAGATCAGTCCGTCTAATCTCAATTGGGCTTCCGTCTATAGGCCTGATGTAAATTTGATTTTGGCCCATATAAAGGCCCATTGCATTGATTTGAAGTCCGTATTTGCTCACACACCCATCTGGGCTTATGTGCTACTAATGCTTCACCAGAATTTTCGATTTCCCTATTGTTAACAATTTCTCTCTTTGGGAAATTTCTCACCTCAACCAATTGAAAAACTTCTACCCAAGAGATAAAATTATATTATTTTAGATAAATCGCCGAAAAAGTGAAAACATCATCGACGAATGGTACCATGTGTGAGGGCATAGTTTTAAATCTTTATATTGACTAAAGATGGTGAGTAAATATAATTTTAAATAATTTAATTATTTTAATCTTATAAGTTAGAACTTTGAAAAGGGATAATAGAACTAGTAAAAAGAAAAATAACATAATTGGGATCATAATTGATGAGAAAAGTTCATGTCAGTGGTGGCGAGCCCCTTTCCCAGGGAGAGGGGCTTCCAAAAATTGACGGGCGAGACACCTAAGTAGGGTGAACTCGCTCGCCTCAATAAGATTGTGTTCGCATGCGTAGGTGTTGGCACGACTCATCTCTCTTTACGATCCTTGACGAGTCGCCGCTCACCCCGACAGGACGAGTTATCGATTCCCCCTTCATCTCACTCTTTATTTATACTCCAAACTCCACTACCCCGCACTCTCACCTTTCCGATGTGGGACTAACGAGCGTATCCTTTTCCTCTCAAACGGCAAACATATCCCCCCGCTCTCGCTCTCTCTCCGACAGAGGTTTTGGGGGTTTTGGGGTTTAAGAATTTTGGAGAGAATTGCTCAATCAAGTTCATAACAGATGGAATTTTGCTTCGAGAAGTGCAGGTCCTTAATCATTCCTGAACCTCAATTGTTTATAGTAGTTGTTCTTGTTTGATTTGATCCCAAGCGTCAGTGAAATTTCATTATGCTTCTTTTTTATGATAATGTGCAAGTTAAATAAGTCCATAGTTGGATACAATTCAACAAATTTCTGCTTCATTCCAGCAATATTGTGCATTTCATACTTTATCTATGTTACATTGTTACCTCTCTCCATTTCTTTCATGTGTTTGGTGCCCCCTTTAAGTGTTAAATAGTGGAAATGCTAGTTGATACTGTTTTACTTTTCTATTAGTCCTCTCATTTGTAATGTTTCATGTAAAACAATTCTTCATAGAATTCATATTTCTTGTTTGGGGGTGCTTGAGGGTTTTGTATAGCTATGAATGTGGCTCTTCTGTTTATGTAGAGGAAGATTAGCTTCTTTTTCTCCATTGTTGATTATTGTATATTCTTCTTGCATCATTCTCAATGATACAGCGTTGTTGTTTTGCAGAGCGATTTCTTATTGAAGCGTACTCTATCGTTATTCTGGATGAGGCTCATGAGAGGAGCTTGATACAGACATACTTGTTCGAATGCTTTCTCGGATTATACAAATTAACCAGGTAAAAACATAGAATTTGTTGCTGGTGTTTAGTAAGTGGAATTTAATGTAATTGATAGAGTCTGCCATATTGTATGAGAATTACACAAGAGGTCATCTTATGATAGTTTCCACTTTCCACATGACATGAGGGACAAAAACTTTCCTCTGGAAGTTTATGGACCTTTGTCTATGCTTTACTCCATCATCTTCTTCTTACTTACCCTGTGTTAAATTGATCACAGGAATTTGCTTATCTTCCTCAATCGAGAGAAGATGCTTGTATATCCTTTGTATTTATAAGAGAAAATACAATTAATGAAAATAAAATGAGGAATCTACAAAGAAGGAAAATACAAATACAATCCGGTAATTGCCAATCAACAGAGTAAATTTGGCAATATACCATGTGGGCTAACAACCAATTCTAATACCCTGTGATTCTGATGATTGCCAGAAATTATATGTAGAGCAGCAAGAGAAGGTTCTTTCAGGAATGAAGATTAGTCCTGGAAATTTGGTTAGTCAATTAAAGCTTGTCCTTATGAGTGCTACCTTGCGAGTGGAAGATTAATTTGTGATCTTCCACCTATTATTGAGGTTCCAACCCGACAGTTTCCTGTGACAACTCACCAGTCAAAGAGAGCAGAGATAGTGAGCTATGTGGGTCAAGCTTAGAGGAAAGTCATGTTGATTCACAAGAAGCGGCCTGCAGGAGGCGTACTAGTATTTGTCACTGGCCAGAGGGATGTGGATTACCTGTGCAAGAAGCTAAGAAAAGCTTCACAGAAACTGACAGAGAGAAATGCCAAAGGGAAATCTGATGTTGGGGTTGCTCCAGTATCGGAAGTGGATTCTTTTGGGCAGGACCCTGATATGAAGGACATCAGTGAAGCATTTGAGATTCAAGGTCACTCACGTGACCAAACAAACTGGAAGCTTTGGCTCTTGTGATGAGGAGCTTGATGACCTTGAGAAAGACTCATCTTCTTTTGATTCAGATACAGATGATGAACTGTTAGTTGACAGTGATGAAGAGGATTTTTCTCTGCCTGAGTTGTTTGGATGGGGAGGTTTGTACATGCCCTGAGGATTAGTCAGTTTTTTTAAGAGGCCTCGACACCTTGATCTTCAAAAAAAAGGACTGTTGTTGAGGACTGACCAATGGACTAAGAGACTAGTAGGTCCTTCCATCTCTGCTGCTTGGATATAGTTACTTATATGGTATCCACTCCATCAGTGGAAGGAATTTGTCATTCACAATCAGGGTTAGATGATTGGCTTTGTGGATTCAATTGATTAGAGATGTCTCCCAACTTAAATGGTAGAATTCTCTTGGGTCAAGGTGATAGGTTGGTTCTCTATAGATTCTCTTAATTCTTCCCTTGAACTGTCTGTAACAATATCACATACTACATACATGTAGGAGCTGGTAGATTTATCTCCCAAAAAAGGAAAAAGGAAAAGAAGAGCTGATAAAAAATGAAGGTTCAATGAGCCTTTACATAACAGAAATAATTTGATCAATCATGGACAAGTGTCAAGAACTCGTGAGATTGCAAGACCACTCAAAGGGGAAGGGGAACAGAACAATTATGTGACCTTGCCCAAGGAAAATATCTCATTTCTTGAAAAGATTAGTTCAAAGACTGATTGTCCAAGGATGTAGGTGAGGAAATACAGAAGAATCTACTTAAAATTCCAGGCTATTTATGCTAGTGATGATCTCCATTCCTTTACTATTCTGAAATGAGTTGAAAAGAGGGTCTTGAAGAGGAACTTGGAATGAGAATGCTTCAACCAGTAAATCAGATGAAAGCAAACGTTATTGGTGGGTTCTTTTCTTTTTTTGGCAGGGTTGAGGGGAAGGTTTTGAATCTCCTGTGCTGTGGGAAGCTTCAAGGAGAGATCTAATTAGATTCCGTGGTTGGTTCTACTACTGGGCCTTCCTAGTGTAAAAACAACAATGGGTAGAAACAACAATGGAATCTAATAAGATATCTCCTTGAAGCTTCTCACAGCACAGGAAATTCAAATTAAGGGTATTGATTTTTTATATATATAGTATAATTCAAAATTCAAAAATAAGGTGGAGGTGTGCAAGAAGTCCTGGTTGGCTCAGCCTTCACTTGGGTCTTCGACTGTTGAACTGTGATCAAGACATAACCCAGTTTCATTGAAATTGTTTGTAGCAGAAAATGTTAGTGTTTATTAGCGGAAATAATAAACACACAAAAAATAAACGGAATAAAACAAGCACAAGAACAACACCGATATTTTAATGTGGTTCGGCCCACCTGGCCTACGTCCACGGAACGACAAAATATTCACTATATGAAAAGAGAAAGATACATGTACATAATGACTCCCTTGAGTTTAGAGCCCAAATCCGAAGTCCCGAACCCCTTGTACACCCATGTATACAATACACCGACGTTACCTCTCAGTTGATGTGAATCTCTCTCATACCAACAGTAGTGAACCCAACTTCTGTGTTGCTCCCTTACGCTTTCTACGTTCTAAAAGCACATCCCGACGTGCTTCACGAATGTGAGGTTGCGTCTCCTTCCATGGTGTATAGCAGCACCATGAACCCATGTGTTGACGTGTAGTCAACACCCCTCTATGTTGAGGCTTCTCTCATGGTAGCCACGAAGGCCCACGGCCACAAGACAGCTTCCTCTGAGACCTCTCTAGTGTCTTTATTACTTAGATTCGTTCCCAATATGGAGGCCCATTCGAATTACAGCAATTCACCTTGCCACATTGAGAGTTACATTCCAATTGCATTTGATTTCCACCCCGTGTAAATCTTTACAACAAAGCTGTCCTTGTTTTTCTTCATTAGGAGTCCCAGTCATTCCTAGTTTTTCTCTGTATTGCCGTGTGTAATCTTAAAAAGATTTTCTCTATATGCAGCCCATGTGGGCCCATACGCCAACCTAATCTTAGATGGAATTGAGCCACTGCCTAACAAACTCCACCTTGGCGAAAAATTCCACTATCTGGACACTGGCCACTCTCGGCCTTGCTTCACCTGGCTCCACCTGGAGCTGCAGTTCTGCCCTCATTCACATTTAGCAGCCACCTCTCTCTGCTGTCTGAAATACCTCTGCAACACTGACTATCTGTCCGAACACCTTTCTAACCAGCAACACCCGCTGGTTTTTATCAAAGAGAATCCTCCTGGGATCTGTTGTATGCTTGTTCCAACACACAGTGAAAGATCTGACTCCACCGATCTGACACAGCCAAGGAACTGGTTTGCTATCCAAACCAATCTGGCTGATCTGCTTCTCTCTGAAACACAGTTGTTTCTCCTTCTCTACAGACCAGTATATAGCTGTCAATACTTCTCTCAGATCGGCCCTCCTTCGACCAGATCAACCTTAAAGAAAAAAAACCAGGCTGGTTTTTCTCTCTTACTTGCTGATTTCTCGACACAGTCCCACTGTGTCCATGCCCCAATTTTGGCTTACAGATCTGTCGACCTCTAAATCAATGCCCACAATGTATCACCTTTTATGGGCAGCAATCAGCCACTCTCTTTGACTGAGTTGTCGTGTATCAATGTTACCTCCTTGATACAATCCAAAAAAGAGTATGAAAATATATGCCTGGTGAGTCCATCCTAAAGCAACTTGATAGGTTGCATTAATAGATCCAATTAATGTAACATAACATCCATGCAAAATTCACATTGGAGAGTTTCAACGTTACTTGCAACTCCATTACATATCAACGTTGGACTTGACTTACCTCTTGCCTTTGATTCCTGTGTTGCCCACCAACAAGTCCTACTCAGACAACCAGCCTGCTGTAGTGTAGTTCTCTGACGACTGAAATCTTCTGAAGCCTTGCAGAACTTGCAAGCCTTTCTTCCCTCACACTGCTGTCATGGATCTGAACAATCCCTCTGTTCCCGCTGCTGTAGGTTGGGCGGTGTCTTCTTCTCTTACAGAATCGCTTACAAGCGTCAACTCCAACCAAAGCTCTGATACCACTGTTAGGCATTAGACCCAACACCTACATACACAAATCACAGATTCAATCGCACACCAAGCACAAACACAGAGAACACAGGATATACGTGGTTCGGCCAACCTCTGGCCTACGTCCATGGGAGAGTGTAGACTTTATTATAGAGAAAAATATATAGATACAATATTTAGATCCTAAGATCTCTTTTGCTATGTTTCCTCCCTCTCTATCTCCCTCACTACACCTCTGCTGCAAGAGGCCCCATCGTGGCCTCAAAAGGCACTCGGCCGAAGGCAGGGTTTCCATGAAACCCACGTCCATAATATATAGCAGTATTGTCGTGTCTTATGTTTAACAATTTCCTAATATAATTAGGAATCTCATTTGGTCAATTGCATTATCGGCAATCTGATGTAATTAGGAGTCCTACAAAATAGACTCCTAATTTGAGTGGAATTGAGCCACACATTCCAACAGAAAAGCTAGAGTCATTCTTGCAAATTGGAATGGCATTGTGGAATGGAAAGCGGATCCAAGTCTAATTCACAAACATAAACTGGTCTGGTTTGTGGATCAAAATATTTCTTGGATTGGGCCAATTTTATAGTCTTATATAGATGGCTAATTTTTTATAGCAGTTGAATTTTAATATTGTTAGTTAATCTAAATGCCCAATTTAGTTTTTCTTTTTAATTTGGATGAAGTAGCAATTATGTCCAACTTCAATTTTGAGAACCAATGGGTTAAAACTGTGTAGCATATATTGAATCTGGACAAGGAGAAGAACAAATAGGCTTTCTTTTAATAAACATAAAAAAAAAAATGACATTTTTCATAATATATTGGAATTTTAAAATAAATACTTGACTTAAAGGTATTAGCAACACCTCTTCCTTATGTTACCATTCATCTAAGAAATACCTTAAAAATTCAACAAAATTAAAAAAAAAAAAAACCACTTGGAGTGACCAGAGAAAGCTCATAACCATAACCATTGATGTAAATTTTTTGAAAAAAAAAACCTGCTCAAATTCATCTTTAAATTTACAATCATTATGTGACTTGGAAAATGCAAAATTCAATTGCCCATCTGATCATATGGCTGGTTCACAAGTCTCAACTCTCAACAGTAGCGACCCCTTTGACTTTCCAACCTAAACATCCACCTCCACCTCCACCGGCCAAAATTGGATAGGCCACTCAGTCTGTCAGTCCATACCAAACTTGCAATTCTCGGATCTGCATCCAAATTCCAAAGTCACACAAAAAAAGTCCTTCCTACCAAACAGTCTCTAACCCAAAAATGGCAATGGCATTTTCCCCAAAATTTGACATCCTCCGGTCGACACATTTAAAAGTGTGGAAAAGAAACAAACCCTCTCATAGTCTATTGCCACAAAAACAAAACGGGTTGGAATGATGATTAAAAATTTATCTCAAGATGCGGGAGTTTTAAATTCGATTTCTATTCCATCCTAAAGGGCTACTCCATATAGCGTTACTCAGTATATGTGAATAGAAAGGCTTATACATATTTTGAAGATTAGCCGGGTCCTCTATAAAACTTAAACACCTCAATCATAAAAAATAAAATAATAAAATTGAAGTTTGATTTAATTAGTTCATGTGAGTGCAGCATAATGTCATGTATATTATTTTATTGGTTGTTCTTATTTACGATAATGGATTCAAGTAAAATAAAATAACTTTGTTAGTATTAATTAAATTATGTTTTGATAAATACAAAATTTTAAAATAAATAATTAATATTTGAAAATATAAAACATATTATAAATCTATTTAGTCAAAGACCATTTGAATAAACTATAAGCTAAGCTTTGCACACCGACCTCACCCACGTGAAAACGACCCTTGTTATTTAAAACTTTAAAGGGCAGAATGAGAGACGTGTCTCTGTGAGAGAGGCCCGTCACTTTAGCATATTCGTTATTCTTTTATGTTTTATATTTTTACTTTTCTTGTCTTAAGTGTTAACTGTAATAAATAAGAGCAAATTGTCAGTGGGGCCTTTTATTTTTTAACTTTTCAAACTAAAAACACCGAAAGTAATAAATAGTTGGAAAAAAATTCTAATTCCCTCTCATTCCCACGCAACCAACGACAACTACCCTTCTCTCTCTCTGTTCAAACTTCAAAGCAATTTCCTGTAGGTTTTCTTGTTTAAAATCGTCAAGAGCCCGTCATCTTCTCTGAAATCCAAGTCTCAGTCATGCCTGAAAGAAACTCAAGAAGAAGAACCCCAATCCATGGTAGGAGATCGCGGCCTCCACAGCCAACCCCGCCGCCCCCTCATCGCTCAACTCATCGGATTCGCCAACGTTCCAAACCCATCAAAATTCTACACCGTTGCTCTTCAGAACCAATCCTATGGACCGTTGGATCCATCGAAGAAGACGACAGGCCGCAAAATGAAGTCCTCTACCGTCCCCAGACCTGCTACGATGTCTTTGCATCTCCACTTCGCTCTCTGTCTCCTTCTCCCTGCTCATTTCAGGTAATTTCCATCTCGATTTATTTCCTTTCAAGAATTGTTCTAATTTTATCCGATGCCTCCAGAGGTGAATTCAGTATTCCAAAATCCAAAACTCGGATTTGACTCAAAATCCTATCAAGTTAAGAAATTTGGTCAAATTTTAAAGAAAGAAAAAAAAAAGTCATCTAACTCATTCAACTCAAAATCCGGTCACCGAGTAGACTCAGCTGAGTTTTTTTTTTTTTTTTTTGTGTTTTTACATGAGAGAATTTTTTTTGAAATTAATCTAAAAATCGATTTTTTTTCAATTTCTTCTTTCAAATATTAGAAAGGAAATTTTCTTTTTCTTTATTTTGAAACAGTATTTTTAATACTCTTTTAAGAGATTTAGAAGATTTTTTTAACAAATAATTGTTTTTATCAAAGACATTTAACTCTAAAATGGAGACTTTGATTAAAGTCATCTTGCTCTAGTTAAGTCTCATTCATCATGATTACAGATTAAGGAAAGTCATGAACTCAAACATTGATTTTGAGTTTCCAAGACTTATTCACATGAGCTACATCAAGTATTTGGAAAATAATTTTACAAATGAATTTTAAAAATATATTTATATAAATAAATATATTTTGTGACTATCTGCAAATAGATTTTTATTCAATAAACTGGACGAATGTGTACATTAGTTGAACAGAGCTTTAGGATACAGGCCTAGAGCAAACAAATTTATGGATGATATAACTGCATGGCAATTTAGTACTCGTAAACTCTCTTTTTAATGCATATCTGCACCTCATATTAGAGGTGAAACTAATCTCACTAATATGTATAAATCTTCAAATTCACGTACCCTCCTACGTCGATTAGGAATAACTATATGGGAATGGCCCAGAGAAGTTTGAGAGTAAATCGAACTA
Source organism: Chimonanthus praecox (assembly GCA_022113865.1). Taxonomy (NCBI): domain Eukaryota; kingdom Viridiplantae; phylum Streptophyta; class Magnoliopsida; order Laurales; family Calycanthaceae; genus Chimonanthus; species Chimonanthus praecox. The sequence continues at coordinate 22,608,817 of CM039094.1, read as the reverse complement.
AAGATCTTTCTTCTCGAGGGAGCTTTTTAACTATAAGGTTCTAGCTTAGTAATATGTCAAAGGTTCTATTCTCCATATTCAAATAATAAGATTAGGTCATTGAGGAACGAAATTAGAATGGGTCAATCACTAGTCGACGACTCCTAGATCTACAATTTCAATGGTTTTCACAGCATTATTTATATTTATTTATTTTCTATACCACTTTCTATTATAAACTGATTGATTCATCACTGGATGGTGTGGAAATGAAGAAATACAGGGATGATTCAAAGGTGGTGGTGAATGTGACCGTGGAAGGGAGTCCAGGGCCAGTGAGGACTATGGTGAGGTTAGGAGCAAGTGTCGATGAGACAATCAAGCTGGTCGTCGATAGATATAGTGAAGAAGGGCGAAGCCCTCGACTCGATCCCGACGCTTCTTCCTCTTTTGAGCTGCACCATTCCTATTTTAGCCTTGAAAGTAAGTTCCCAGCCTCCTCTTTTTCACCCATTTATCAAATATGAAAAAAAAAAAAAAAAGGCTTTCTTCGTCACTAGTAATTGTTGTTTTATTTACCTGATCGATCCATGTAGTTTTTCCAATAAAGAGACCTACCTAGTGATGAAATGAAATCGGAGAAACACAATCACATGATTTTAACATAAAAATTAATGAGGATACTAGTGTTTTTATAATAAAGAATACCAATGTACCTCTCACTTAGATTGTGTCAAGTGGACAAAAGCTTTTGACATATTAAGGATGTTTAGATGCATAGGATGTTCATTGGTTGCGAAGTGAAAAAAAAAGTCTCATATTCATTAATTTGAAAAAAGGACTACTCCATGTAACACTTGAGACACCTTTCTCTCAACGAATAACTTTTGAGAGTGAGTTTTATCTTAAGAATACTGTGAAGTCGTGGTTTTCTAACAATTGTAATTCTTTTAAAAGTTCAATAATTGAGTATGTAGTGCAATGAAAATGGTTTTAATTGAATGAATGAAGTTATATTTTTAAATAAGATAATAAGGACACTGAGATTAGTTCAATAATTGAGTATGTAGTGCAATGAAAATGGTTTTAATTGAATGAATGAAGTTATATTTTTAAATAAGATAATAAGGACACTGAGATCGCATACTCAAGAATAAATCTTCTCAAAAAACGTATCACTATCTTAATAATTAATTCAAATATGACTTTTTTTTTCGTTATTCATTGGTAACATTTGATATATATTCGTTATTCATTAGTCACATTTAATATCGTAAAATATTAATTTTTTAATAGAAAATAGATATACAAGAACTGATCTTAATATGGTCACATTTTCTGCTCTATCATTTCACAAGTTAGATTAGTGTATCATTGACATCAGCAGCTTCCATTATCATGGATATGTTTTTAACAAATTGAGATCTGACGAAGTCATCAATTATATTAAATAGAATTTTTAATAATATATTATATTGTTTCAATCTATAATCACAATATATTAGTATATCATTCATCCTTGGGAGAGCAAACTTCCAACTAGCAATAGGTGAGATACAGTGGATCGGTAAAAAAAATTAATATAAAGTATTTTTAATATAATCAATTTAAGTGCATCAAATTTCACATCACTTTGATATATTTTAAATATAATATAGTGAAGACTCTCGACCAATCATACCACTTATGTCAATAAATTTTATAATATTTTATAGTAATAAATTAAAAATAATTTGCCATATCAACCATTCCCTGTCTTACGGTGCATCTTTCGTCGTGTTTAAAAACCAAATAAGGCTAAGACAAGATTTGTACAATTCCCAAGGGAGAAGTGATAAATAAGAATTAAAAAGCGATAATTAATTCATTATTTATATCGACAACATGATTCAACATGCATATTTTAGATGTTCTTTAGAGACACTGATATTTTTTATAACAAGATATTAATATACTTTTTCATCATTTAAATGATAAATGATGACAAGTGTTCTTTATTATAAAGAATATCTATTATCAATTTGCAATTTTTCTTTTCATCAGTATTAGAAAGGTTCAACCGGAGAAGAAGGTGGGCTCACTGTAAAGGTTGTGGTCGGTTTTGACAGGTTTGAATAAAACAGATCGGATCGGAGAAGCCGGGAGCCGGAGTTTTTTTCTTCGAAAGACATGTAGTAGCCTCAGTAGCAACCGTGGTGAAGAAGATGATGGGAGGACAGGATCCGAGATTATAAATCCAAGCCCTCCCATAGTTCCACCTGAGCTTTTTGTTTCATTTATTGTTCGAAGGATGAAAAAGATAGGGAGAAGAACAAGAAATTTTTGGAAGGTTTTGGGTTGTATGACATGTAGCTGATATTTTTTAATATGACACTGGCTTTATTTTACTAAATTTAATTGCAAATGCAATTTAAATTTGATATGATAAATAATAATGTATGACATTCATTGAATTTTTTTATTCCTACTTGGGTTTGAAAAGTTTCTACTAGATAGCCCTTGGTTCCATGGGTGGTAGGAAATTTTTTGAATCCAAGTTTCAAATTCAAGAGGGTAGTTCACAAACATTGAATGCTCGATATTATGGAGTAGATACCTTCTTGAGGTGATTTTTTATTTTAATGTGGAGAAAGTCTAATTAAAATATTTTAATAGAAAAATAAAATAGAATAGAATTATACAAGCATACCATACAAGGGGTGATAAAATTAATGCAGTTTGAAGTACAAATCTTAAGGGTTTGTCACTCTCAATCTCACGTGCAAAGATCTTGAAAGATAAATTATAAAAAAATCTCTCTCTAACACTCTCAAAAGAGATGAGAAGTAAAAACTCAAGTTCTTTTTACGTGATAACTAAGGATTTGAGCCAGTGTCAGCTCTGAGATGTCTTGAAATTTTAGGAGCTCTAGGTGCAGTGCAAGCCCTGAGATTGTAAGTAAAGTCATTGGTAGCATTGGTCGATACCTTAGGTGGCGGCTTACTCTGCCTGTAGCCAAGATCAGTCCTGATTTGAGCGTCTTTTATAAAGACCTCTTGGACTTCCAAAATTAAAGAGAAATCTTCTAATCAAATTTATAAAAATAGTATTTTTTATAAAAAAAAAAAAAAAAGGAGGATAGAGAAAAAAGTTGGGCCACCATACAACCCTTCGGCACCAACGTATCATTAAAATTTCAATGATATTTTGTATGAATTCACTATAAATAGAGATCAGTTTTTTTACTTTTTATAAAGTATGTCAAACGGTAAAATAAATCATTTAAAACTAGCTTCTTATATTATTAATTGATTTTTATGAAAGTTAAATTTTAGAATTTTTAAACTTTTATCCCTGTAGAAAGCCAAATGTGATTGGTGGTATGTGAAAAATCTCCTCATCCATTCATCATCTACCATTCTCTATGCACTGTATGTTTGAGAACCAGCCTTTTTTAGCAAAGAATGAAAATTTTAATATTATATTATATGAGAAAAATGCAAAAAGATGAAAAGGAAAGACAAAAAGGAAAATGAGATAAGATGGAAGAAGTTAAGGTTGCTAAATAGTCCCGAATTATGCAATGCAAGAACCATATGTATTATGGAACTCCGTTTCTTTTTAACAAGAAAGTCAAAATGATATTTAAAAATTGGTAAAAATATTAAACATCAAATTGCTAACTATATTAAAAAATGATCCCTTGTTAAATCGGTTCTCAAAAGTTGGTGTAAACTTTCAATTCAAGTCGTCAGATCAAATCATTGTATGAATTTAAAGAAAATGATCTTCCCACGGGCATTTTGTGTAACTCGACACGGGTTTTACTGTATTGTCCATTTTACCCTTCGAATTGGCTCGTCGAACCCTTTGTGATTCGAAGGTTTCAGAGAGCCGATTCGTAAGGTAAAATGGGCAACACAGTAAAATATATGTCGGGTTACACAAAATATCCGTAGGAAGATCGCTATCTGAATTTAAAAGATAAAAGCTAATAACTTATTTATTTTTACCATCTAAAATTTATAGATTGAAAGTTCACAGAAACCCCACACAGGGTAACTCCGTTGGTAAAATTCAACTTCAGGAAGCAGAATTGTGCGAGTTAAGTTCCCGTGACATAACTCAGTAGTTATCCTATGGATACGTGGGACGTCACTCTAGGGGGGGGTGGTGTTATGATTGAGGTTCATCTCCTCTCTCATAAAAAAAGTTGACAGAATTCAATGTAATTTAATTCACAATGGATAATTTATCTAATTAAATTGGAGTTTTAGGTTCTTTGCAAGTGTGGAAGGTGCAAGGTATCTTCTTTTAGTGTTCCACTTGCTCTGTAGCATTCCTTTCTTAAGAAAGATCAAAGGCATTCAGCTTTGGAATCTTTGAATGCTTTGAAGTTTAGGCATCTAAGTGAAAATAAAAATAAAATAGAAGCTACAGATGTATTTAAATACATGTGTGGATACAACATTGCCCTTCAACAAAGGGAATCAATCAATTTGGTTTGTAATTTCCATATCAAATGGCAGTCATCATTACAATACTAAAGAGAATTATGACCATCGTCTCCTCTCTTTCCATCTTTCGTGGATTCTTTAGGTCCATTTTAGGTTACAGGATTGAAGAACCGCAGCCTGTGAAGGTCTTGATCACTGGTGCAGCAGGCATGTCAAACTTTTATATTTGGAAAAACTAGGGTTCTTATTTCTACCCCTCTTATTCATTTACTTCATCAAAATATCGACATCAAATTCTCATCTCATTTTACTCACATTTTTTAAAATGTAGGATAATATTTTGTTTCCTTATATAATAAAGAAATAATGTATTGTGAATCCGTCTACAAAAATTGGTGTGAATTTTTAATCACAGCCTTCAGATGAAAAAATAATATCAGATTTCACTTTTTAGATTCAATCGGTAATTCTATTAATAAAAGTATCATTGAAAGTTTACACTCATTCATTGTGAATTGGTTCGCAATGGGCTGTTAACTAAACTACTTTGATAAGTGGAGTTGTCATCCACAGGGTTTTAATATCGGCTGATACGATACGTATCAGCCGATATTTGTCGATATCGTATGATGGCCCGATATATATCTCCGATATTGTCCGCTATTGGTGGTTTAATTAAAAAATAATAATAATAAGAGAGAAAGAGAGAGATATTTCACGGCCGATATATTGGCCGATTCCAAATTTTCAACCCCTGATCCACACATTGTGTGTAGTATATTACACTAGGCATCCCTTTATCGGTGATTATCTCGTTAGTGGTAATTTGTGAAATGATCAACCCTTTATTGGATTTATTGGTTGAAAAATTGTTGGCTATCAATCTACCATTATGGTTTTTGAGAAACATAAACTAGATTATAAGAAATATGTGAATTTTTCCTACAATGACATGTTATTTTGCAACTATATTGTTTTTTTAGGATTTTTCTATAGAGAGTAAAATTTATAGATTTTTTTTATAATTATCAATTTTAATTATTTGATGCAATAAAAGATTTCTACAATGAGTTAATCAATGAAAGTTTCTCTTGTTTGGTGGATGAAGCATCTATTATAACTTGCTAGCACCTAATTTTAGATGATGGTAATGATGAAAATAATAAAAACAACGGTAATAATAATAAAGTATATATTATACAGTCATTTCAACCTATATTTGACTTTAAAAAATAGTGAGATTGTATAATAAGGTACAAGTGGGTCAAGTTTTGGCCTAACCACCTTCAATGTAACTCAGAAATTAATGAGCTTTCAGGTCAAGTTAGGTTGGTCTACAAGTTGGGGGTGTTTAGGGCATGGGATATGAATTGGGTTGGGTTATAGGTCAAGTAATAGATTATAAATATTATGTTTGATTAGATGAGACTATGGGCCATTAGTTAAGTTGTGGATCAAATAATATGTCGAGTTTGGTTGATTATGGGTCATGAGATGAGTTGTTTCCGTCACAGATTGGGTAATGAATTGGGCCAATGGGTCAATTTAGGTCATGGGTCCAATCATGAATCACATAGATTGTATTCAAATTGGATCTTCTTCAAATTCATAATTTTTTTTTTTAGTCCAAGGTATCCAAACCTCTTAGAGCACCTCACTAAGTTCTTAAGACATGTGCAAACCTCTCTATCCACACATATTGAGTAAAACTATGGAGAGTGTCCCTTATATGTTAAGAGTGTGGGACTTGAACCCAAAACTACCCGTAGCTTATTAGGGTTCTTAACTGTCAAACCAATCCTCACGGGTTCAAACTCATAAATTTAGAAGTTTCTTACCAATCTCTCTCCCTTTTGAAATTCATTTTCTACTGTTCTTGTGGAAAATGACCATGTCGTAGAAATTGTTTTCAATGAAAAGAATTTCAATATGGACATTTTTCATTTCCATGAAAAATATTATCTGCATAATTTTGATAATAACACTTGCTTTAGAATGTTTTTTAGTTTTTGGGTGCCTGTAAGACTGCTGATGGATTTGCTGGATCAGGTAGTGTTTGGTTGCAAAGTAAAGCAGCAATTAAGATACATGTTCATCTCCACATCCATATCTTCAATTATATTTTCATTTTATTGTTAAATTTTATAGTTATTCTAGTCATAAGCACAAAGGTCAAAGGCTACTCAAGAAGAGGGAGACCTGAGTTCAATTCATCACTCCAAAAGGGCCACTCCTTGTAGAGTTATTCGATGTGTGGGTAGAAAGGCTTACATATGCCTCGAGGATTAGTCGAGTGCTTTAAAAGGCTTGAACACCTTGGTCATAAAAAAAATTTGATAGTCATAGATTCTGTGCCAGTTAGAACCGATAAAAGTTCACATTTTCTGATAATTGGAACATTCATATGAAATGGATTTTGGTTATTTACAGGCACCTAAATTTCTGACTAGTGGTTTTCTGGCCCTGTCAAGAAACTTTATATGTTTTAAGGGGATATTACATGACTTGCACTAACAATTCCAGCGGCTGCATTTTAAGTATTCAACAGGCCAAATAGGCTATGCTCTTGCACCTTTGATCGCAAGAGGAGCAATGCTAGGCCCTGATCAGCCAGTGATTCTGCACTTGTTAGATATTCCACCTGCTGAAGAAGTCCTGAAAGGGGTGAGAATGGAGTTGATTGATGCTGCATTCCCTCTTCTCAAAGGTGGGTTAATCTACCCTTCAGATCAACTAGAACTATTATTTATACCCTCTAGTGCTGTAACATTAGACAATTTATGGTTCGATTGTTAGGTGTTGTTACCAGCACGGACATGGTAAAAGCGTGTAGCGGTGTGAATGTTGCGATCATGCTCGGCGGGTTCCCCAGAAAGGAGGGAATGGAAAGGAAGGATGTAATGTCGCAGAATATATCCATCTACAAGGCTCAAGCATCAGCATTAGAGCAGAATGCAGCTAAAAACTGCAAGGTGGTGTGGGCAATAGACTCTTCTACGACTGTTTCCTATGATCAAACTGCATAAAATTTAGAAACACTTCAAACAGTTTCTGTTTACAACATCATCAAAGTATTTTATCTCATTTTTGGGGTTCTCAATCGAATTTGATAACTTATTTTTCATGGATGAATCAAGCCTGTTTCTCTTTGCAGGTGCTTGTCATAGCGAACCCGGCGAACACCAACGCGCTCATTTTAAAAGAATTCGCCCCTTCAATTTCTGAGAAGAACATCACTTGCCTTACACGCCTTGATCACAACAGAGCAATAGGCCAAATCTCGGAAAGGTTAAATGTCCCAGTCATTGATGTGAAGAATGTTATCATATGGGGAAACCATTCTTCAACTCAATACCCAGATGTCAATCACGCAACCGTTACTACCTCTGAAGGAGAAAAATCAGTTAGAGAGCTTGTTGCTAATGATCAATGGTAGAATTTACTTAATCTCATGTTTCCTTCTTTTTCCATGAAAACCTTTAATGTTGTAAATGTCTTAATCTACAGAGCATCCTTAGTAGTAGCATCTCTTCTTGCTAGATTTATTTAAACATCTATATGTCATAAAAGATTTATGGATTTTAGCTATTTTTCCAAATGTTGTCCTATTTAGTGCTATGTCTTGCATAGTGTTGAAATTCATATGTTGCGTTTTGCATCGATTAAAATTGTTAGAAAACCATGACATGATAACACTCTTGAGGTAGACCTCACTCTCAAAAGTTAGTCATTCAGAGAAGGGTACTTCAAGTGTTATATAAAGCCATTGATTTTCCAAATTAGGAGATGTGGGACTTTCTTGCCATTTCACACCCTCCTTCATGTGCAATTGCTTACCTTCCCGTACATACAGCAGCTGCACATGGAACCTGATATTATTTAGAAAACCAAGACTTAATAACATTCTTAAGGTAGAACTCACTCTCAAAAGTTATCCATTGAGAGAAGAGTGCCTCAAGTGTTACATAGAATCGTTAGTTTCACAAATGAACCAATGTAGAACATTTTGTCACTTCAAAAACCCGCCCTCACGTGCAGCTCCGCCCTGTGACTGCACGCGGAACTTACTTTGATATCATGTTAATAAACCATGACATGATAACATTCTTGAGGTAGAACTCACTCTCAAAAGCTAGCCATTGAGAGAATGGTACCTCAAACTAGATGATGTGGAACTCTCTTGCCACTTCACAAAAATAAATATTGGTTAGCTCCCATTTCTTCTTGCAAGTGTTCAAGCTAAATATTCTCCATGTTAATTTCGCAAAGGTTAAACAGCGAGTTCATCAAAAGCGTACAGCAAAGAGGCACAGCAATCATCAGAGCCCGCAAGCTATCAAGTGCATTATCTGCTGCAAGTTCTGCTTGTGATCATATGCGAGATTGGCTTCTTGGTACACCAAAGGTACAACTTTCTTTGCAAACATTGGCATTGTACAATCATTCTTGTTACTTTTACTCCATTAATCAGCCAATGGTCTCCTCTAATCTTTCTACATGCATTCCAGGGGACATGGGTTTCCATGGGTGTTTACTCTGATGGTTCTTATGGTATTCCTGCTGTCCTTGTCTACTCATTTCCTGTTACTTGTGCAAATGGAGAATGGTCGATTGTCCAGGGTAAGTAGTATACATCCATATGAATTCAAACAAGGATCGTAATCGGAACACAATTATTTTCAGTAATTTAGAGCATAACTCTGTTTTTCTTAGTGTCACTAAGTAAATGAAAAAAGAAGGATTGTAAATCCAAAAAGGGGTTGGCCTAACGGTCAAGAAGTTTTTCTCATGAAGGGAGGTTTTGAGTTCGATTCACGCTCAACACCCCTCTGAGCCACTCTTCTTAGTTGTTTATCCGATGTGTGTGGGATTGAGAGGCTTGCATATGACTAGTCGGGTTATAATGTCCCCTGTCCAAATACAGGTGAAATCCCTAGACACCTTAGTCATAAAAAATAAAAAAAGGGTTGTGCTCCTATTATCGAAACAATTTTGCACCTATTGAAGATTTCCGAGAAAAAAATGCATCTCTACTGATGAAAGGATTCACCTGGGAAATCTTCACTGTGGCTTATGAGAGAGATCTTTGGAGTTTTTTTTTGTGTACATTCAAATATATCGAATCAATATGTACTTTTGCTAATTGAACGTTAAAAGCCAAGGATTCGTCATCAATAACTAATTGGAGAGAGAATGTCATTGAGCTGTTGATGTCCAACTAGGAAGATTTTTCACAAATCACTAATCAATCATGACTCGTGAACTAAATCTTTCATATATCTGATGTCTCATTCATCTTCATATTTATGATTATTTGAATTTCTCCATGAATGCTGGTGAAATAGTTTCAGACATATCAGTGAGGTTACAAGAAAGAGGTTTATGTTTAACAATACAATTTAAATTCCTACATTTTATTTATATTTTTGCTATTTTTTTATTCTACTGAGTTCTACTGGTAATGCCATAGAAATGTGCTTCATTTTATTTTATTCCAATGATAGATCTCAAGATTGATGAGTTCTCAAGGACAAAGATGGATACAACAGCAAAAGAGCTGATCGAGGAGAAGTCTCTTGCCTATTCATGCCTCACTCCATAAAGTAGTTTCTCAATAGTCATGGATTTGACAAAGCAATTGAAACTATGATTATTACCAAAACATAAAAAAAAATCAATAATACAAGTAAGATGGTATACTGTAGATGTTAAAAAAAAAAATTAAGGGGAAAAAAAATATCAATAACTCAAGTAATTAGTTGTCTCTTCTTGTAAGATTATTTGGTTTGACAGTCAAGGTGCATGATCCTGTGTTATTTAGAAAAGCTATGAACACAAACAGTATTTTCACATTAAATTTATTTTCAATTGTTTCATTATAACATTTTATAGAAAATGATTTCCACAATTTAAGGATTCTCCACACTAATTGTGGAAAACAAAATTTGGGTTTTGACCCAAAGCATGAATTATAATTGTGGTTCAGCCCTACTCATGACCCAAGATCTAACCTGATAAATGATCCATGGCTTGACTTCCATGACCCAAAATAACCTGACCTGTGATGCAATAAATGATATGGTGTATCCTATGGCCCTTGGCCGAACCTCATTAGGCACATTACTTATTATTCATGACCTAATCCATGGCTCAGCCACATCTATGTCTTGAGTCATGTTGTAGAAATGCATTTCTCAATTTGACCCCATTTTGAGTTTAATGGACTATTGATTTAACCCTAAAAATTTGCACCATCTAATAAAAGTGAATATTTGAGATCTTAAATAACATGATTTTAACATCTTTGCTTGAGATACTCATGTTCGCACCAGTAAAGTGAAAAGCATAGAAAATGATATTCCACTTTATTCTTTCACAGAATGAAGGTTCTTTGCCAAGATCACAAAAAAAATGTAACATTTTCCTTTTATTTCAAGAAATTCATTTCCTATAAAGGAGAATAAGAAAATTTATTGCGGAAAATAGAGGGACTTCCTTCACCAAGAAAATTTTCATTCATTTTCAATGAAAATAAAGATTTTGATGCAAACAACCAAAATATCAAGTTTTCACAATCCAACACAAAGTTGGATTCCATAGTACTTATTGGATGATATGAATAGAATCCTAACATTTTTTTTTCCACAAAATTATTGTCCTCGAAGAAAAAAACAAACAACCTCAGCAACTATGGCCCCAATGGTAGCTATTACAGAGACCATAACCAATATAGAGGTCCAGAATGTCACAATAGCCCATTTAGTTCTCCTTGATTAATTAACTCTAAAAATACTTAAAAAGGAAGAAAACATCAATAGAAACAATGAAATAATTACTAGGGATTTGCAGTTGGGTGATATTTTAGGAGAATGAAAACGATTATAATATATGTGCTTTTTGGTTAGTCACAAATCCATATAACCCCTTAAGCCTACTGGACAGGGAGTGAGAATGACTTATATTTAGCATTTATTTATGAGGAGGAAGAATTAAATGCGATTTGACTTTTAATCAACCAAATATAGGATCCACTTAGTCAAAGAGAACTCTTAGATCTCAACATCTGCCCATGATTGTTAATGGGCCTCAATTTCAACTAGCCATGAAAACTATTTAACATTGGATTGAGAAACACTACAAAGTATGATGGATTAAGAGATACCGAAGTGTATCTTAGTCCAATAGAAACTGGGCCTTGTGAGTTGGTGATTCTGCGGTCTATTGTCCATCACGATGGAATGCTGAGATTCAATTTTTCTCTTTAATGAAAAAATGCGCCATGCACATGAAATTTACTCCACTCTTGCAAAAATATGACCTTACACTGAGCTAAACAATATTTTGATGTTGACTGGTGAGTTTTTCTCCATTGCTAGTGCACACCTTGCAATAAAGCAATCACAGAGTGGTATTTCCAAGGAGCACCAAGCAAAATAATACTCCCTCCATCCCATTTTAGTTGTCTCATTTGAAATATTTGTATTTTTTAAGGAACTCTCTGTATAAGGTGAGCACTCCATGTGATCTCATCCATTTTCAACACACTTTATAGTACTCCAATATAAATGAGACAACTATTTTGAAAAAATTCCAAAATCCATATAAGACAACTAATTTGGGACAGAGGGAGTAGTAACAACGACAACAATTATTATCATAATCATTATCATCATGAATGGTTTGGTGCATTTACAACACCAAATTACATGTTACATGTTCTGCTAAGCATAAAAGTGGTACACATGAAGGAGAGAAACTCTCACTGTATCTGAGCATCAGGTTGTTTTTCTGGCACAGAATCTTGGAATTCAGGCAGAAGTTCATAAGCTTTTCCAATTCTGCTTAGAGTAGGAAAACTAGACTGCATTCACAGCAAAGACAAAATGATAACCAATTTATGCAGGTTCATCATAGTACACTTGCTGAGAAGTGAAAAGGCAGAACAAGTTACAAACAGCTTGTATCAACCACATTCTGGAGAAAGAACAAGAGTTGGGTACCTAGCAGTCATACTGGAATTATCAGACCGCTTGGTTTAAAGCAGACAACTAGATACACCCAAAATAAAGTTCCCAGATTAATTCAGAAAAAATAACAGCAGGCATCTATACTTACAATTGGAGAATGTGAACTTTTGTCATTTTTACCAAATAATCTTAAGCAGATATGACCCTAGTTAGCTAAGATGTTACCCATCAAGCATCATTAAATGTGATTCTTATTTCTAATCCTCTTCTTTTTTGGTTACTCCAAACATCCACCAAATGGAACTAGCCATGTCTTCAAAGTCCAAAGTTCAATCCGTACAATAATGTAGATCCAACAGCCATCTTATAAAAGTCACCTATTTAATCAAGTTGACACCTGCCAACCACATAATACTCCACTTTGCACCACCCTTTTTTGCAATATCGAATACCCTTAAGCAGCACATTTATTCCATAGGTGCAACTAGGTACTCAAAACTACTGTACTATATAGATAAGTCAATTTATGATCAACCCATCCTCCCTGATTTTTTTTTTCTTTTTTGAATGATACCCATCCTCCCTGATTTCAATGCACGTAATTCTCGTTCCTTACACTTTATCTTTATTCTAATGTCAAACATAACTAGTCTCAAGCCTGGGAAAGGATGGAGAGCTGCACATTAGAAAGGAAGGCAGTCCACTAAAATTTTCAACTATTAGACTCAAACCCAGCACCAGGGATTTAGGCTTTGAACAGGATGGAGAAATACAACTCATGAAGATAACCACAAATGAATAGGATGAGGCTTCAATGGTAATGATAATTCTACTGTTTTCAAAATTTGCTTAGGCCTATAATTAAACTAATTTCTCATCTGACTGGTTAGTATCTTGTTGTCTGCAAACAACCTGCACCTAGGGCTTTATACTTTTATCATTACACTGTCAAAAATGGTTGATGATGATGACTGCCAACAACCAAGAAAAAGAATTAGGGGTGCAATATAAAAAGCCCATCACCAACTAAGGGCTAGTCATCCCTCCACAGATGGTTCTACATTTGTTACAAGAAAATTAACTTCCTAGGAACAGCACCATCTTTACCCTAATCTGGTCCCCTCTCTTTGTCCCTCCCTCAATGAAGAAATGGTTTACAAGGAAAACGATGAGAGCACATCATAATTCATTTTCTGAGGAAGTGTGATGCAAACGAATGTCCCATGGGATGTTATTTCTCTTAAGTGACACCTAAAAATTTACCAACACACCCGTGTTGAATGGAGAACAATAGAGGCAAAAAATAGATTTTGAAGATACACAAAAGGTACTCATTGCTTTTGAAAGCTGACCTGCTAAGCTATTACTTTGAATAGGGGCTTCAACCTCATGCAACTTAGAATAAAATCTAGAGGAATACAACCATTTATTTTCTATTGATGATCACTTACCAAATGGTAATTTACCACATTATTCCAGATGGAGAGAGTGGTAGGAGCTAGAAAAAACTACATTAATTCATAGACCCAGTGATTTATGTGGGTCATGTTGCAAAGATATTTCCATGCATGGATAGCAGTCAACATAGAAGCACACAAATATAGATGGCATTAATCTTAAAGTTACTTGAATAGTGTATGATTGCCATGTATAGAAGGAAAAATAGTGGCAGGCTTGAATGGATAAAATGCCAAAATAAACTAAACAAAAAGTTTACCATATTAATGTTGAATCTTTTAATGGCAACAGAGATTTGTGGGGCCAAAAATACATCAGCCTGCATAAAAGAACCATCTCTTTAATTTGGACATTGAAGCCCTTTATAGAACATGATAAATGGTAAGCTTTCACTATATAATCATAGACTCGACTCTTTCCAAAAAAAAAATAAGTAAATCAATCTAAGACAAAAATAATGCTTTGCAAACATGCTAATATGAATACTAAAATATGTCCAATGATTATAATATGTTAAGACTAGAAAGAAATTAAACATCAAGAATGTGAATTCTTCCACAAAATAATAGAAGCAATGTTTAGAGATTTATAAATAAAACATTGTAGAGTCAAAAGAATTGGCAGAGATTGAGTACCAAGTGCATTAGCAATATCCATGTGAACAGTGGACAATTTACAATAGATAGAAAGAAAATATATTTTACTTTTAATTGTTAAAGGACAGGCAAGTGAGTGGAAATCCAATTAAAAAACAAAATGAAGCAAAAAAATCATAAACTCCCTTCAGTTTTGAGAAAATAGTATATGGACACTAAAATATGAGGCCTATAAGAATTTCCCACTAATGATGAAGAAGAAAAGGCTCCAATCTCAACAATACTGACTCCATCTAAAAAACAACAATGACAATAATCCCCCAGAAAAAAACAACAACAACAACAACAACAACAATGATATAATAAGAACAAATAAACAAAAATAACAACAATAAAAAATAATATAAACACAATGCTCAAATTGTATGTCTAATCTATTATGAGAAGTTCATCATTCAAAATTATTCTAGTGCAAAATAGGCTCAAAACCATTAACCAATTTGTGGATGTCAGACGGCTATTATGGATGGTTTTTATTTTCGTAGAGGAAATTTTCACATAAATGCATAGCAGATGATCCATTTAACTGTACAATCCAGGATCATATCACTTATACCATCAAAACACCAAGTAACTCCATCAACATTTTATGAAAATTTAAATTGGCCATGTATGCCAAGTAACTCCATTAACATTTTCTGAAACTAAAGTAAACCTATGCTTATAAAAGATGAAGAAACATAAAGCACAAAGACTGAATGGTATCTCTACCAAAATTTCGACTATGCATGAACTTGAAGTGTGTTGGTGGACCCAATTATTCAACAAAATTTTAACTTCAAAAAGAAAGCCTAATGAGTGGCGCAAGGTACAGTGGTCTTTTTTTATAAAAATAAAGGAGATACTCAAAGTTGTTCAAACTATCTTGCAAGCAAACTCATGAGTCACACTATGAAACTTTAGAAAAGGGTAACGGAAGCTTGTCTAAGGGTTATGTCAGGTAAGTCAACAATTGAAGCTCTTTTTGTATTAAGACGACTCATGGAAAAATATAGGGAGAAAAGAAAGAACCTGTATATGGCTTTTATAGACCTAGAAAAAGCATAAGACAAAGTTCCAAGGAAACTAATTTGGAGAACATTGAAAATAAATGCATTTCTCATAAATATATTGAGATCATTTAGGACATGTAAATGAAGCAACAACCAAAGATAGAACTATTTGTGGAGAAACAGCGGAGTTCCCTATCGGTGTGAGACTCCACCAAGGATTTGCATTAAGCTTGTATCTTTTCGCGCTAATCATGGATAAACATACATTAGGAATCCAAGATGAAGTATTGTGGTGTCTGCTTTTTGCAAATGATTTAGTATTAATTAGTGAGACAAAACAATAACTCAATAGTACGTTGGAACTTTGGAGGAGAATGCTTGAGACGAGTGGTTTAAAATTTAGTAAAACTAAAACATAATACATGGAATGCAACTTTAGTGGAACAAAAGATAGAGAGAGAGAGAGAGAGAGATCCGATTAAAAATGGAAATGACTTGATAGCACATTGCAATAAGTTTAGATACGTAAACTCAATGATAGAATCTTTTAGAGGTTTTGACTTAGATATAACCAATAGGATGGAAGCAAGGATGGGTAAAATGTAGCAAGCTAGCGGAGTTTTGTGTGATAAAACTTAAAAGAGTCTCACTTTGTTTAAAAGGACAAATTTATAAAACAATTATTAGAAACGTGATGCTCTATGGAGCAGAGTGTTGGGCAATGAAGAAAAGACAACTAGACAAAGTTAGAGTGACGGAGATGAAAATGTTTCGTTGGATAAGCAAATTAACTCTAAAAGATAGATTTAGAAAAGGCCACATTAGGGACAGTCTAAAATCAGTCCCAGTAGAGAATAAATTAAGAGACTCATTTAAAGTGGTTTGGGCATGTAAGTAGAAGACCAGTGACAACCCTAGTACGTAGGGTCGAGAGACTACAAGTTACAGGTATAAGGAGAAGGGATAGATCATTGAAAGCATGGAGGGAGGAGATAAAAAAAGACATGACAGATAGTGGAGGGACCAATTGTATGGTTTATTATAGGGCCCAATGGAGAAGTAGTACTCAAAAACCCGACCCCAGATAGATGGGATTGGCTTTCATGATGATGGATATGTATGCTTGGACTCTTGCAAAACAATTTAACAGTTACCTAATTTGTTCAAGGGGCTTGGGAACTGTGAATCAATTCATTCAAATAATTTGCAATTCGATTTGAAAATTATAAAACAAAATAATGTGCTATTGTTTTTGTATTCCACATATCCCTTCAACCTTAGTAGAAATTTTAGTTCTTATATCTGAAATGGGAAAAACAGAAGAGATAGGAGAAAATGCAAAGGGGAAATGATGATTCCTACTCATGCCAAATGATGTTCCTCCCAATGAATTCACAAAGCCACACTCTGAGTAAATGGTCTCTCCTCACCAAGCCTTACAAACTTCTACCTTTTTTGTTTTAAAAGTCCGGCTACCTTTGTTAGAAAGGTGTGACTCTTGGTACTCGAGGGTCTCCTGGATGGACTGGACTTGGGAAAGCTAGGTCTTGGTACAAAGGGGTTGCATTGGTTAGCAGGTTGGATGGGATTGGCATTTGTTGGGATGAGGACCTAATATTGTATAAAGCACCCTCTCTCTCTTTGAAAATTGATATTTTTTGAAAGGTTTCTTTTTGAAAAGTTGTTGAAAGTTGATATTTAAAATCAATTCCCATGCTTTCCTCAAGACCATAGAGATGCTTTTTCAGAGAACATGGAAGTTTAGATCATACAATGTTTTCTTTTAATAATTAATAATCAATGTGATATTTTAGAGGCACAAGGTGATAAGTGATAGGTCCAACTAATCTCTCAGATCAAGTATTACATTTTAGTCATGTGATAGCTTGTGAAAGTAATGCTTACATTTTCACCCTCTTAACTATAAATTGTGATAATCACATTTGTAGGGCATTAGTAAAAATTTCAATTCCAAAGGAATAGAAAATATGAAAAATTAAATTATATGAATAGCAGTGGATTGGTGCATCTTACAAATCTTGGCAAAGCATGGATTTAAATTAGTTCATCAAATTTGTTGAATTCAAACTATGAATTAGCAAATCAAAAAAATGAATCAAAAGAAGCTATCCCAATGAACTCCCAAATGAGAAAAAGTATGGAATTGTGAATTGTGTGTTGGAATACAAGTTAGTCGAATAATGAATCAGGTAACCATGCAATGAGTTAGTGCAGTACAGTTTCTAAGAAGAAGATGTAAAAATAGAAGTAACAACTAACAAGAATTATCTATATAAGAAAAATAGACAATAATAACAAGAAAATGGCATCAATAATGTGAAATAATAGAAAATCAGACCATGCATACTTCATCTCCAGTAGCATATTTACCAGCCATGCCCTTCAGCAACTTCTCAAGAGCTGTAAAACAATTTTTAATAATAAAATCCAAAATTAGGAGAGGCAATAGAGCTGCCATGGTGACAATCTAAACATCATAAAAACAATAAAACAGAGTTGAGACAGAAGTGTTCAGCATGACCACTTATGTCAAGCATAAGGAAAAACAATGTATGAGGGAGTGATATGAACAATGTTGTCTCGTGCGTGAGTAAAAATGTTTATGTTACAACTATTCATTGACATTTACACTTCATTCCAGAATTTATACCTGCAGGACTCAGAGAGAACCATTATTATAAAGCACTTTCTTTCATGACCAATAATATTTTTAATGCCAAAAATAAATAAAAATCCTAAAACATGAGATGGAAGATATGAGCTATGTTTACCAGTAAAACCTTCAACTATGTAATGCTGAGCCCAAGATGCTCTTTCTTCTGGACCAACTTTTTCCTCAAGGTGCTTCTGAAGAAACAGGGCCTCAGGTAACTAAAGCAACCCAAGAATCATAATAAAGTGAAAACACATAAAAATATAGAATGTTGGCAAAATTGCATCAAGTGGAAGCAGAATATACCAAGACTGACTGCATCTGAAGAGGCTGTATACTTGAGGAAATGATGCTTGCAACCTATAACAAAATTGTATAGCATACACAGAAAAATACTATAAAAAAACAGAAGTGAATTATTCCTTAGAGCAGCATAAAGCATAAAAAAAACTCATAGATGCATGCCCAATTTGAAAATTTGAAACATTAAACACGGGAGAATTTTAGCTTAGTGTTTTTCCCCAGTATTTCTTTGACCTTGGAGCCTACAATATATTAAAAACATTAGAAAGACTGATTATAATCTCCCAACCAGGGAAATCCCACCAGAAAAGACTGCCATGTGCAAAATCAAGCAGCAGATCCTAACCCATAGAGGAAGGAGAGTTTGGTGATCATTTGCCCACCAAAAATCACCTCCTTAAAACATCGCTATCCGTAAGGCCATGAAATGGACAATCATAATATAGTGTGTAAAAGTGAATGTAATCAATGTATGCATGTATGAGGGGAATCAGTGCATAAATAAAAATGATGCAATAGCCATCGTTTAGAAAAGAGGAGAGGTGAATCAAAGCACACCTGAAGATTGAGCACTCTTCTCTTCCCATCAACTGGCAGAAGAGACTTCTGAGGATACTTCTCATCCAGATACTATTCATGTTTGGAAATCCATGAATAATCAAAAATAATAATAACATTCTCTAAAATGATCCAGATACATAAGAAACAGGAAACAGTTACAAACTCAAGTGGCAATTACACATAGAATCAACATGTCACTTTTAAAACCTTTCACATTCATATTGAATACTAACCAGCAAGATTGCAAAGGAGTCGGAAATCACCACATCACCATCCACAAGTACAGGAACTTTATGGAGTGGATTCAAACACTCAAACTCTGCAAACCAGTCATGATTCAAGTGAGTAGCTGGTATGCCAGTGATATAAGCAGCATAAAACCATTAATGAAGCATGTGTGGATAATGAAGCACAAAAATCTACAAACTAATGTTCTTCCAGTTTTCTTTCTTTTATTCTTAAACAACTGTGGTCAATGTTCAACAAAGTACATGAACTTTGTGGGGTGAAAAAATGTACATGGGTACGTGCATGTATACATACATAATATGAAATCATTTGTTCCACTTACAAGTTACATTCTACAGAATTCAGCTGAACTAAGGAGACTGGGAATGTAATTTGTTAAGGAAACTGTCCATAAAGTCTGGGCCTGGCTCTACAGGTTAGGGTTGGATGGTGTTGATCAAATCGATTAGGGTGTTGGCAAAGTTTCATTCCATCCAATCATTCTGACTTTGTGATTTCCTCCTTACAAGAACTATAGATAATCGGATGTGAAACACACATCTCACATTCCCACCCAACCATGTGGAACCCAGTTCACATTTTACAACTGATATCCTTGACATTAGCAGATCACATTAACTGAAATCCTTGCTTTCTATTATAATTTTACAACTCACCAGGGGTAAATTGCTCTCCTTTGGAAAGATCAACTGCTTTGTATTCATACGGGAGCCCTACACAACCAAAATTCACCTTCTGAAACACAAAACAGAGATACAGAGATATTGAAGAAAGATTGAATTTAAACTACGTTGATACTTGATACAGTCGTACAGACTTACAGACCTTTCAAGTTCAAAGCCAATCGTACGCGCCAGGAGCAGGAGCTCTGCCAAAAAGAATACAACTTAATACTTGCTGAAGGGACTGATGAACCTGAAAATTCCTGCAGCAAAATCGCTATAACTGAATCATTAGGTTTTGAAATTTCCCTACAATACGAAAGAAAGACCAAAACAACTTAAATAGAAAACACTATTGCATGGTCGACACCATGCAAAGGAAACGGTGACCGAATTACAAAAAAAAACCCAAGAACAAGGAGTTCCAACAGCTTGAGAGAGTACCTGAAAAGTGGGATCCATAAAAAGAGGGAGCGTGTGGGAGAACAGAGGAAGTTGAGGTTCACGCATATAAATGAGTAAAGTAAGCGTCTCTCTCTCTCTCTCTCTCTCTCTCTCTCTCTCTCTCTCTCTCTAACACTGTGTGGAGCAAGCTCAGTCACTGATCCTTTGATTACCCGAAATTAAGTCGAAATCTACTTGTTTGAAATTGTAAAAGTTTTTTATTAAAAAAATTCATTTATCAAAAGAGAACAAAGAAAATAGATCTTCAATCGGGAAGAAAAAGTCAAATTAGCAGCCCAAGATGTAGAGACAAGGTTATAAGAATTAAAAGTATATCATATTTCACTTTTTTTTTAAATTTTAATGTAACATACATGTAACATATGCTAAACTTTCATATTTACAGTCGCTCAATTGAGAGTAACTGATCAAAGATTTTATATTTGAGATTCGTGTTCATCTGATGTCTATAGTACATGCATATGAAACTTTACCCAATCTTTCATATTCAGACGAGAGTCTTGAATTTCTTTTTTAAAAAAAAGTGAAAAAAAAAATGGTAAAGAGAAGAACATGGATTCAGAACATCTTTGACAATTGGAAAAACTTATTTGTTCAACCGAAGAGAGTATGGTTGCATGCGAAGTTTTAGGGCAAATCTAAGCGAGGTGTAATTTAGAAGATTTCTTAAAAAAAATTAGCAGATGATCAATCCAAATACCAATGCTTTTTAAAATCAGTCCACCCCATTGGTCAAATCATGAGTTGACTTTGACTGTGCAGGTGCACACACTGATCGGTGTTTAAAAACTGACAGCATTGTGGGTATTTTGGAGCTAAGTTGGAGGTCACCAAATTCTGCCAACGCCTTCAGTGTCATCTTCCAAGGCTGAAGACCTCTGTCTGAGTATCACTACAAATACATGCCAGAATTTGTGAAGAGAGACAAGAAAATAGAGAAAGAAATTACAGGGAGAAAAAGTAAATAAAATATAAAGAAAATTTGATTATCTGAGCAGTAGCATTAATAGCTCGAGCTCGAGATTGTTAATTAGAGAAAAAACATCGAGTCCTTTATTTTGGATTTTATATATTTTGATTCTTCCTTTAAATTGAGTACAATCTCGTTTTCTGTTCGTAAATGTTTCATATCTTTTATATGACTAACGTGTCCAAGTTTCATAGAAAATCTAATTAATTCTCGAGGTACAAATAACTGAATAGAGAATGACCCTTTTAAATAAAATGAACAAGACTTCAATTGCTCCTTCTCCTTCTCATTTAATCTTCTGTTACAGATATTATATATGGATACAGAGCATTCAAGAAATGTTTTAATTCGAATCCATTGGAACTCTATTTGTTTTTTTTTTCTTTTAAATAATTGTCCAAATAGTTAACAGTCATAGAAATATCTTGTCCTTATGAAGGAATACTTTCTCAAGACAATAACATCCACAACTTATGGCTAACCTTAAGGCTCCAAGATATCCAAGGACTCTTACTGGAGAACCTACTCTTCTTAAACAAATGCTTAATTGCAGAGTGTTTTCCAGTTGAGTTATTATTTGATTTTATAAATAAATGAATTCCTATCTAATACATTAAAAAAAAGTAAAATATTTCTAAAATAGAAAAACAGAAGACCCATATCTGCAAATTTTGAGTTTAAATACTGGCGATTTGCGTTGCATATCGATGCCTAGAAATGAAAAGAATTTGATATTGAAGTATTTCAAAAAAGTTGTGAAAAAACCCAAAAAGCATACATGAGAGAATATTTAAAATGATTTTCTTTTTCTTTTTTAATAGTCTTGGCCAATTTTTACTGAATATATGATTTATTGGAAGTGGAGATATGTGTCAACCAAAACCTTTTTCAATCTTCAAACTTGAAACATATTAAATATTTTTATTTATTTAATTTAAGTAAATAAAATGTATTTTATCAATCTTTTAAGTACTTATTAAAATTCCTATTTATCTTATAAAGTACCATAAAATAGATAATTGAACTATAATTGTAGAAATTATATGAGTAGATTTAATATAAGATTTCACTTCTATCTAATTATTTTATCTTTTTATTTTAATTTAAAAAAATTATAATCATCATTTTTATATAACTTAATCCATATAATCATCATTCGTATGAATTTAATTATACAGCACTCATCAATTACTACATCACGTGTCTTAGAAGAAAGTCACGATAAACATGTGTCTCCGGCAAAAATTGACAAAAATACCCCTGTGAGCCTGTGAGGTCTCTGGCGGTCTTACCTCAACTGTAGACTATCGAGTGTTGAGAAGCGAGGAACAGAGAGAGGAGAGTTGCAGAGAACTGGAAACTCGCTTCCATGGCGTCTTATGCGGTGGGGTCCACTTTCTTTCGCCCTTCACTTTCCCGTATTGTTTCCGAGTTTGAGCAGAAGAAAGGGTCCAACTCGACTGATCCGAGTCCCGCGCAGACCGGTCGAAGGTATTTGCTTTCCCTTTTTCCTTTCTTATTGTTGTTCTTGAATTTTGGTTCCATAAATAGAGATGATATTCGATTGATTGAATTTGTGGTGGAAAAATGAAGGGAGATAATACTAAGGAGCAATGCATTGTCAGTGATTGCAGCAATCTTCCATTTCAGGTTCTCTCTCTTCCAAATGCCCTAATTTTTATGTTTTTTTTCAGATTTAGAACACGAGTCTTAAATGTTCGTCAATATCCAACTATTGGCCTTTCGAAAAATTATCATATGTTGAATCCATTTTTTGAGTATATACCCGTCGATAATTCAATTTGTGCAATGCTAGTACCGAATTTATACTTCTAGTATATGATTGATGTACCAAACTTCTCATATGGTTATATAAAGTAATTCGTCAAATATAAACTGCCATTTTTATCTAAAAACATGGAACTTATCACACCTATGACTCACTTTTGTATCTGCATTTTTGCGTAACTATGTGAGGGATGGGATCAATTTCTTTTAAGGACATATTTCCATTCAAAGAGAATAAGAAACTACAAATGAACCAAAGCATAGCTGAGACAGCAAACCTACCAACAGCTGAAGCAACACACCTACAACTTCACCCACGAAGAAACAAGAAAGATTACATGACATTATTTTGGAGAAGGTTCACCCCTTCAAATCATCTAGAACTTATCACCTAGAACTTATTTTTGGATCATAGTAGAGATTTCATGCACCCAATCCTTTGGGGTGTGAATTGTCAAGCCTCATTTTAGATAGCATATCAGCAGCAGCATTTGCCACTCTTGTGTTTTTATTTGGGATGATAGTGTTTGTCAGTCTGTTGCATTTGGATATTCTGAACTTTGGAATTTTCTTCCCCTCCTCTTGAACCTTGGACCAAGCTGCATTAAGATCCCAAGGGATATTTTTCTTCATACCACTCGAGCGCTCAATCCAATACATTGAATCACCCTCAATCATTACATGTTGGACTTGTATTTTGATACACAATTAAATACCTTGTAAGAGAGCCAAAAGTTCGGTATGGTTTGGATTGAACATTCAATCGTTGCTGCGTAAGCAAACTGAATGATACCAAAGCAGTCATGAGGACTCCTCTAGACCCTACCCAACAATTCCAAGACAATGCCAAACCATCAAAGTCAAGCTTGACTTCATCTGCTATAGGCGGGCACCAATAAGTTTAGGCCACCCCGCCTAATTGGCAGGTACAACTGTGCTGCATTGAGTGGATCATCATTCATTTGTTCCAAGCTAATTCAGCCTCTGTAATTGCTGCAGGTACATTTGTTTGGGTTGCACAAAATATAATTTTATTTCTTAGTTTCCAAATATACCAAAAGTAGTATCATCATTAGAAGAAGCACCCCTAAACCAATTGGCGATGGACAAACAATTTCTATGACAAAAAGGGACGGTCAGGACTCACTGCCTCATAGGCACAAGAAGGGTGATCCACAGTCTGAAGTAGCTTACCACAAAGCTTGTATAATATGTTGTTGATTTCCATGATCTTACCAATGCGTTCTCTTGTCAGTAGATGCCCACGTAATGCATTTAGCAAGAATATCTAGATATTTGTTTTGAAGAAAACCCCAGGAGGGGGGAGGGGTGGCAGAGGGAGGGGGATTTGAGCTTCCATAGCCTAGACCAAGGTAAATGAGGGCCAAACTCAGTAGGACTAGTTGTATGTAAGTTGATTTCACCGTGCAATTGGCATTAGGAGAGTGAACTGAAGCCCGAGTATCTCAATACCAAAGTAGATATTGACAATTTTCTTATCCAGGTTAGGTCCAAACACTTCCAAAATTAGATGTTCATTCCAACTAAAGACCAACACCGTTAGTGAGGTCAGCCACATACTTTAGATTTTGGTTTCTAATAACTCATGAGATGGGTGGTCACTAAATCTACCTTGAAAAGGGACCAACAGATTTCCCAAATTCTTATGTTTTCCCCTGATCCCACAATCTAGGCCTATTTTTTAATTATAAAAATCATTGCACCTCATCATGGATTTTGACACCAGGGAGTCTTTTTTATTGGTGTTCTTTTCCTCAAATGAGTGGTACCTTAAATATTTTTCACTAAGGACTTTGACTCAAAGAGCATTGGGTGGTGACAAGAATCTCCATGTGAGAGTCACGATGAAGCCATTATTGTGAGCCTCAAGATTGTTCAAACCCAAATGCCCATGTCCTTTAAGTTGACAAACATCTTCCCAACAAATGAGCTTTAGGGTTTTTCTGTTTTGGCTATACTTCCAAAAGAAATCCCTCAAATCCGAGATTTGAAAACTTTTCCTCTTCTAGATCCCTCTTCCCTTGTACTATCACATCTTGAAATTATCAGTTTTGGTTTCCAAGAATACCCACCAAGTTTATCAGAGCATTCATGTCCATAATTGGAATGCCCCTTCCCATGCTCAGAGTATCCATTAAAATGATGAAATCTTCCAAGTTTTCTATTGGCATATCAGGTGGGTGATTGCAGAGTTTCTGGTGGGGGATTGGATTGGGAAGGAAGGGGCGTGGGGGTGAGGGAGCGTCGGGCAGAGAAACCATGGCTGAGTACTGCAAATGTGTAATGAATTTGCTTACTTGGTGTATTCTATGCATGCAATGATAAAATATAATGTCACATTATACATAAAAGCAATTTATTCACTGTAATGTTTTTCAAGTTTAGATTATGTTCATTTATTTTGGTTGAAATTATAAAAAACATGTTTAGTATATGTAATTTATTTACCCTATTTATGATTTTGATAAATTATAACTTAGTTTACTGAAAATAGGTATATTATCTATTGTGGTATTGAATTTGTTTATTGTCAAAATTTTAATTGTATTTTCATGCACAAACCAAGTTAGTGTGCACAGTTTTCTTGTATGTAGAATCACTATCAACCCTAATAATCAGAGTTGTGGATGCATCACACCAAGAATCAGTTTTATTAGATTCTCTAGGTATTGGATCAAAGGCTAATAAAATGGATCAGTGAAATGAAACCAATTTCATCCTCCATTTATTTGCTTAATATTAGATATGGATATCCTACTCCTATGTTGATTGATGTTAAGTTTTGTATTTTCCAATCATTTCTTTGATTGATGTGTCCGATCACATTCATAGACACCAACCCAAATGCTTGAGTAAACAACATTTCTGTATTGTGCCTACTCGTGCCATTTTCTTCATTTTTTATGTATAAGATCTGTCTTCTTGACATAATCCATAGTGTCCTTGTCATATCATTACTAGGTCTAAGTATCGAGATTATTTAATATTATTAGACTCAAAATTGGGCCACAAGACAAGGATTGCACTGCACCTTTTGAGGCCCACCATGATGCATGATACAGTTTATGGGATGAAGGATGTGAAGGGGGCATTATGTAGAAACAGATGAAGTTTGAAAGATGATTATAGATTGATGGGGAAAATGGCTTAGATGGGGATGAACAAACAAAGTTTTACCATGCAATCATTTCAAAGGTCTCCCAGATTAATGGTAGGATTCCCTTTTGTATGTCTATTTTTCTGCATCAAATCATGAAGTGACAATCTTGATCATTCTTGATCGTTGCCTTCTTTGAAATGTGCATGGGTGGAAATGTAAGAGGCTCGAGTTCTTAACTGCCTTCTTTAATCTCCTCATCTATTTGATGACCTCCAACGTTTTTAATCATTTCTAATTGTATCTTTTAATGCTACTCCTTTTATTGAACTTGGCCTATGCATCTTTGTTGTTACTGTAACTTCTTTTCTTTTTTTTGTCCGGTCCATGCAGTATTGCTGTCTAATTATTTGTCTTATAACCACATTTTTAGTCACCACAGGACTCTCATATTCCACAGAACTCCACCAGTTTGCTTACATATAGCCCAGTCTGCACCAATCCTACTGGTTGTATCTAAATTAAATTCTGGGGGCTTGATTCTGTAGCTGCATCCAAGTATCTAACCTTATTACAAGGTTACACAATTTTAACCACATCATGCTCTCCACTCTTAGATTAATTAAAATTACACACTGTATATGTGTGTCTTTAAAATTTTCACTGTGGTGGTAGTTTATGGTTTTCACTTTTCTTCTTACTTATACCTTAGGGGTTGTTTGTCATTTTTTAGCTATAAAAAATAAGATAGAAAATAGCACCCTTCTTTCTTCTTCCATTGAATGAGAGGTCTTTGCCAAGACCATAAAAGTGCGACATTTTCCTCTCCTTCCTAGAAATCCATTTTCTATGGAGGGGTAAACGAAAAATTATCGTGGAACAAAGGGAAGTTTTCCTCACTTACCAAGGAAATGCTTCATTCATTTCCAATGAAAAAAAAAATTGATGCTAGCAACCAAAACGTTGGGTTTTCACTACCTAACACAAGATCAGATTTCATAGCACTTATTGGATAATATGAATAAAACTCTTAACACAATTTTTTGACAGAATTGCTTTCCTTGAGGAAAAAGACAAACGACCTATTACCCCCCTCCGGACACACACCCACCCTAAATTTCTCTAGGAGATCTAAGGGTTGGGTCCATGTCATTGGGTGAGATGTGTTGGGCACCACATGAGGAGGAGAAAAGATTTTGTCCTATCCAATCATCTTAATTCATGAGGTGGGCCATAAAATTTAAATGGCTTGTAATCGTCAAAAGTTAAACACTAATATCAAAGAGTTACAATGATGACTAAGGTTTAATATAGTCATCAACACATCCCACCTAACTTTGTAGGCTAAGTTTTAAATTTTGATTTTGGTGTTTTAACCTTCTAGCTTTGGCAATTGTTTCTAGCTATAAGAACTTCTAAATAGATGGTCAAAAGAAATCATCATAGCCATTCGATAGAATTAGATTAAGTGACTTTAAACCTTTGCATTGTTCAATGTCGACCATCATTTTCATACTCATATAGATATTTCAAACTGTGTAAATTTGGTACTTCTGTAAGTTTTCTTCTTTGATACAATTGGTAAAAATTCATGAACATGCCATTCTCTTTCATTTTCTGAAGACAATCCTTCATCAAATTTTTTGAAAAGCTTTGGTTATTTGCTTTTTTTAATATATAATTAAGGGATATGATTATTTGAATTCACTTTCCTTGAAATGAGTTCACCTAAAGCTTGTAAGTTACTGGGATTCAGGACTTTATTGATACTAACCATTTCAATATTTCTACAGTGGAATGAAACCCAATTACCTTGGAGTGCAGAAAAATCCCCCATCTTTAGCATTGTGTCCTGCAACTAATAACTGCATTTCTACTTCAGAGGAGATTAGTGATCTCACACACTATACCCCACCATGGTATGGCTCTTTCTCTCTCGTTTAATGATGATACAAGTATGATATTTCTGATGAACTATTGCCTCCAACATTACTATTAAAGTCTTGTTCTAATTCTGTCATATTAATGACCTTCCATAGGAATTACAATCCAGAAGATGGCCGGGGGAAGAGAAACCCTGTAAGTAGGGAAGAAGCTATGGCTGAACTTCTTCAAGTGGTATGATGTTATTCTGGCTCTTTGTTGCCATGTTCATGTCTGACAGTCATATCTGCCTTGGCCTTTGCAAATTAGCTGATCCATCGGAACATTCACCTATCCAGTAAAACCTGTTTGGGCCTCAAAGAGGGTACAAAAAATAAAAAAACAAGTATTGGCTGAGTTGAGATTGATGTGCGTTGGTTTTTTACAGAACCAATATGAGCCAATGCACCAATTTTTAAAGCCTTCCCTTAAAGAATGATCTTACCATAGTTTAAAAGCTATGCACCTTCCATATTGCATTTTGAGCCATGCAATTTGCCATGTTTTGCTGAAAAACTTGTGGGTAAAAAACACTCTTACAAGTTGCCTCTGGTCAAGACTAGATTTTCAAACCATGCTTGTGATTTACCCTGTCTAAGCTGCTATGTTGTGCCATGTCCAATAGAAGCCTTCCCACATAGTGGGAAAATTGCCTGTGGGCAGTGTCGTCTATGGCCCATAGTGTGCAAATGCCATTTCCCTTGGAGTTATGAAAGCAAGATTTTCCTATTAGGAATCAATACCAAGACTGGCCTATTAATAGATGGTGTTATGTTATGGGACCACATAGATAAGGGTGGGTGCAATTTAACTCCCAATGAATCATGCTAGCCGTGATTTTGCCTTTGATTTTCAAAAAGAAAATAAACCGTTGATTATTGAATTAAAAATCAGGTGATGTGATGACACACTGAAGCTGAAACTTTGCACAAGCTATGTGGTTCCTTATGCGTCCAACTAGGTGGAGCTCAAAACCCATTTAAGGAGCAATTTCGGTAGTGAGTTTTATAAGAGTAATCCTTGTGGCTTTTGTCTTTCCTTCCTGTGTGGGTCTCCACAGGACTGTAGACACTCAAATTTTCCTGCATAAGATGATATTAGGACAATCATATCAAGACTCGGGAAATCAAAGATCATCTATAGCTCTAGATCACCATTTGTCATTTTCCTCTCTGATCAGAAAACCCTTTCCCATGAAT
This sequence comes from Chimonanthus praecox, assembly GCA_022113865.1. Classification (NCBI taxonomy): domain Eukaryota; kingdom Viridiplantae; phylum Streptophyta; class Magnoliopsida; order Laurales; family Calycanthaceae; genus Chimonanthus; species Chimonanthus praecox. Next base: position 22,579,417 of record CM039094.1, on the reverse strand, counting down.
TCTCTAGGAAAATACCATAGACAGCTCTATTAGTCGAACTGCCCTAAAATGGCATAATGTTTTAAAGTTTGTTTTCTATTTAAGTGATTTTTGAGGTTAGCGGTAACGCCGAACTATATTTGCAGATTAAGTCTACGAAACCAGACAAGTTCACACCACGTGTGATGGAGAAGAAAGATGATTACGTTAGAGTAGAGTATGAAAGTCCCGTGATGGGGGTAAGTAATCCACAAGATTGTATTGTGTTGTAGTCTCTTCTTCAATGCTTGTTTCCACAATATTTTTAATTGTCAGCAACATATCTCTATTGTAGCACTATTGTCATGTTCTGAAGCTAGCTAACCTCTCTCTCTCTCTCTCTCTCTCTGTGGAGAGGTACCTATAGTTTGTGGATGACGTAGAGTTTTGGTTCCCTCCCGGTAAGAAGTCGCTTGTTGAGTACCGATCTGCATCTCGCTTGGGGAACTATGACTTTGACATAAACCGAAAGCGAATCAAGGTAAGTTACTATATAATTATATGAATGATTTGCATTATAGGACTATACATGTAATCAACAATGTTATTATAGAATGTTATTTTGTTGAAACATATTCAATTACTCTGGCTTGTGTGTGACATTGGAATCGCACGTGCCAGGCTTTGCGGTTAGAGTTGGAGAAGAAGGGATGGGCTTCAGAGGGAAGGTTTTGAGGATTGTTACATGCAATTGGAGAGGAATGGGCATCAAAGTGCATTATTTAGAAAGTCATTAGCAACATATTTCGTTCAGCAGTTCGTTGGCCATCCTTTTTATTTAGATGGTGAATGACACTGCAACTGCAAGGATTTACCAAATGTACTATAGGCTCTTTCAGATTGACCATCCTTATAATATTGATTCTTGTTTACACTTAACCATCATAATACATTTTTTCTGTATTTACATTGATTAATCTTGGTTTATGGAATCATTTTCTGCTAGATTTGGATTATTTTCTGGCCAAAGTCTTGATAGACACTCCATGAAGAATATATTCAAACTTTATAGTATGTATAAAATTAGCTGATGCAAGAACCAAATATGCATATTATGTATTGATCATATAAGGTTCTTTCAGAAAAGTAACGGAGATGTTTAATGACAGTGTGTTCAATGGGCATTCCGATAAAAAGCAGAAGAGAATACTCTTTTGGTGCTATCAGGCTATCAGCAGCAAAAGTGAATTAAGTCTTCCGAGGAATTGTCGGCAACGCCTTTTGCATCTCACGCACAAACCTGACGATACATTGTCACCGTTATTTTCACGTATCTTTTCACAAAATTCTGTTACTTGAGTAAAATAATAGAAAATATTTTTCATTTAATATTACTAAATGGGCTGGAGGGCTCTATCACATTGAAGATCTAATATTCTAATTGACGTCATTGCATTTGAATCGCTGCTAACAATCACGTGATTGATCTCTATGATATTATGCAATTATGATTTTAATGTAATGAAACCTAGGGTCCATTATATACGCCAGGTGTCAAAAATATGTTTTCTATTAGCTTAGCTGTGTTACCTTACCATGGTTTCATATTGTCCGAGGGTGCTTATTCTTTGCCTGCAAGATAATGAAATGCAATTTTTGTCGGAATCCCTTTTGAGCAATTGGTGATGGAGTCACCAGCTATGAGGAATTGTACTCTTGGGCTTCAATCTGACCCATGCCCAACCCAAACCCAACAAAATAAAGGGACTTGACCACAAGCTGAGCTTGAGCCTTGAACTCCTAAGAAAACCCGTAAAGCCCAATAGGTTTATTGGCCCTTTACCATGCTTTATCATAAATCCTAATTGCTCTTTACTAAAAACAAAAGCTCTTCCCCTTCATGAAAAATAATATCAATGACAAGTGAAACTAGGCTCAATTTTTCCAAATAGACAATTATGCTAATCCACAAACAAGCTCCAAAATACGTTAATGTAGCAACGGGTTTAATGCATGTGTGCCCAATTTTAATCATTGAAAATAAATGGGCTCGCGCTTTAACGTAGAAAGCCAAAAGAAACTACGATGGAGAAAATATTAATGGACTCGAGCTTGGGCAAATAAAAGCTTGACCCAAACATAGCCTTTGAATAACGTTAGCGGGCCGATGGAAAGGATGGATTTACTTGAAAACAAAGCCTACAATAAAATTTAAAGCTTTTGCAATACATAGTAAAATGGAAGTAACAGTGTAAAAAAGAAAAAAAAATAATGCCATAACAAGAAGAAAAATTTAATGATTTTTCTATGCCTGTCAAAACAAGCACTTCGTTCATATTCAAATTTTGACGTAGAAATCAATAGAATAAAAATATATAAAGAATTGACTTTTCACCAAGTACACACTTGGAACAACATCCAAATAAAAAGATAGATCTATTAATTAAAAAAAAAAAATCAATATCATATTTAAATTCGTAACTCGATCTAACATAAAAATAAACCTTTGAAGAAATACTAATAAATAATTAATTGTAAGAAACACTAATAAGGTTAAGACGATGACCTTGAGAATGATTAATTCCACATATTTCAACCAAAAGATCTCGTGATCTACTAAAGCATACTGTTTTATTGTGGTCGCCATGGAACAAGGAAACTTGGGATACAAGCGGGGAATAAAATACTTTGGATTGTTTTCCCATGCCATCCAGAGTGGAAGAAAATAGCAAGTACACGGGAACAAAGACAAACATCTCACTCGCTCATAATCAACTTTATCATCTACTCATTTTGTTCTTCTACTGCCTCAGCAAAGTGAAGGGAAGACATTTACTCAAAACAGTACAATTGTCTATTGCAAAACCAAAACATGATGCTATGGAGCAAATCACCACATCAACTACCAAAATTATTTTGGCTTTATTCTCATCATATCCTAATTTTTAGGCCAAGAGTGAACTCTCGAGAACTCCACAAACATAAAACACTTACAACTGCGCATTGTATCAACAAAACTCATGTGGCTCTGCTCCTCCCTCATGCAACCTCATCAGTAGGGTTCAACTGGAGCACGGAATTTTGCTCCAGCATAGACTGCAGCAGACCCAAGCTCCTCCTCGATCCTAAGCAGCTGCAACCATCAAAAGAGAAGAGATTTTCATTCAATAAGCAAAATAAGAGCATGACAACCTTCATCTCAATTATCCATAGGTAATGAATGACTAACCTGGTTATATTTGGCAAGACGTTCTGACCTGCATGGGGCTCCTGTCTTGATCTGACCCTGTTACACCACAATCACAAAGAGGCGTCATATATAAAGGAAGAAATCAGCACATCAGTAATATTTTTATTGTGAGTCAGTTCTCTTACCGTGGCCAAGCCCACTGAAAGGTCTGCAATGAAGGTGTCCTCTGTTTCACCACTGCATCCAGCATTACATGCATTTGAATCAATGGAGGTCCTATACTAAAGACAGACGAAGGGGACTACTTTTAATATAAGCTTACCTCCGGTGACTGGCCATCACACCCCAGCCTGCATGTTTGGACATTTTCACAGCCTCAATGCTTTCAGTGACGGATCCAATTTGATTAACCTGCTCATCATAGAAAATATTACTGAACATTATTCATTTGAGGATGGGACAGATTATCCTGGTTCAATTGAAAAATGCACAGCAAGGAGGAAATACTAAAATGGTTACCTTCAACAGAAGGGCATTGCAGGACTTTTCCTTGATTGCTTTCGCAACACGCTGCAGCAACATATTGGAAGTCAATACAAGTGTTGAGATTGAAAATATAGATTTCCAGAACTCTCTACTTCTCATCAAGCCATTAACATACCTTAGGGTTGGTGACAAGCAGATCATCGCCAACAATCTGTACTTGTTTTCCAATCTCGGCGGTCATCTTGGCATAGTGTTCCCAATCATCCTGATCAAATGGATCCTCTATGGAAACAATTGGATATTCAGTTACAAAGGACTTGTAGACATTCTTCAAGCTATCTCCTGATATCTTCTGTGACCCATCATTGTTCTACAAGAAAAAGCAATCAAATTTAGAATTGAAGTTTCAAAGAACAAGGGAAAAAAATATGATAAAGTAAAACATGCTTACCTCCTCTTTAAAATTTAGATCATAAGTCTTATCCTTGCCATCATAGAACTCTGATGCAGCAACATCCATTCCAATCACAACCTACCATTGAAGAATACAAATTAATGATCATGAGCTAGAAGCACTTCATTTGTTTTTTCTTTGATTTATCCCCTTTCTCCGTTTGGGGAAAGAGGAAGAAAGTACCTTGCCAGTGTATCCAGCTTTTGCAATGGCTGTCTTTAGTAGTTCGAGACCCTCCTTGTTCTCCTGCAAAATATATAAAGTGAAAAATCAGAAAAGAATATACCACCATTTGAAACCAAATTTGAATAGATACCAGCATATCGCCACTTGAAAACAACAAAGTTAAATGGGCCAAATTCTAATCATACACAATTGGAGATGGGCATTGATATAAATGGCAAAGATACAAGTTGAATAATGCTTTTATGAATCGGTGAACTTTGACATTGGACAAAACCATCACAAACCTGAATATTAGGAGCAAATCCACCTTCGTCACCAACATTAGTTGCATCTTGACCATATTTCTTCTTAATTACAGCCTGAAAATACAAAAAAACTGAGTGGTGAAATATAGTTGAATAGAGAACTCTGAAAACTGCTGTAAAAATGATAATTTACCTTTAAATGGTGATAAACTTCTACACCCATCTTCATGGCTTCCTTGAATGTGGAGGCTCCAACAGGAAGGATCATAAACTCCTACAAGAGACACCATAGTTAATGATTGGCAAATACTTCCATTCAAAAGAGGGTGGGGTTGGGGTGGTGGGAGGAGGGAAAGGAAGGGAAATGGTAACCACTGGACAGCATCTTTCATGACATATGCTTATTCAGACTCGAAGCACTACCTGCATTGCAAGTTTGTTTCCTGCATGTGATCCTCCATTGATGACATTGAAAGCAGGTACTGGCAATACTAAGCTCTTATTCCCAGCTAGATTGGCAATGTGCTGCACGGTTAAGGATGAGAATAAAGGTTAATGATTCACAATGCAACACATAATCATATGGCAAGGCATTAGTCAACTCAACATACTTGGTAAAGAGGAATTTTCTTCACGCTTGCTCCTGCTTTACAAAGGGCAAGAGATACGGCCAAAATTGCATTTGCACCAAGCTGGACACAAGCAACAAGTGCATGTCAGGGCCACAAGAAATTATACAAAATGTATATCATATTAAAGCAATGAAGACAAAGAAATGCAATACCTTTTGTTTGCACCAACCCCACTCATTAACTGTCCCATCAAGTTGTTGAACCATAAAGTTATCAATCTCAGTCTGTGCTGTTGGATCCTATGAAAGATGGCATGAAGTAAAGCATCATTCATCTGCAACTGTGATGAGACTAGACTTGTTTAACAGGGCTGCATTTCGATCAGAGAAAAGGAAGGGAACCTAGGGGTTTCCCTTCTTCACTCCCATTTGGTAGTTGCTTGTGAGGGGGAAAAGTGGGGGTCCCCTTCCCCTCATTTCCCCCCTCTCCACCTCCATTTTGGTTTCTGCTTGAGTAGAAGAGGAATTCATATTTCCCTCAGCTTTCATTCCTTTCATCAACTCAGGAAATCAAGTAGTAGCCAAGGCTTGAGTTTTTAACTCTAAACGAATGATAGAAAATATTTTAATCTACAGAAATAAAAGTACATACATTTAAAATATTTAATCTTCTTGTATAAAAATAACATAAATATTATAAAGTAAACTATTAATTTAAAATTCTTCTTTAAAATTAGAACTGTGATTTTTATTTAAATTATGTATTACTCTAATTCATATAAAAAGCTTGAAATTCAATAAAAAGCTCAGTTTTCTCTCTTAATGAAAAATAATGTATTTGTGTATTAATTATTTTTAATAATTGTTGAGAACAATGGCTAAATGAACTATTTAGAGATTAGCATTATACTTTTACTTTCATAAGATGGACAGCTATTTTTTATTTGGTAGTTGTTATTTAATAATTATATTTGTGTCAAAATGTAAAATTTATTTATTTTTATTGCATAGGCTCATCAAGACAATTATCATGAAATTGACAACAAATTAAAAAATTACAAAATAATTTTTCTTTTGTTTTCAAAAAGGTTATATTCTCCTCATACATTTTCCCTCGCTGTTACCAAACAAATACAGGGCAATCCCTCAACAGGAGAAACCCCTACTTAAGAGAAATCTCTCCACAGGAGAAACCCCTACATAACTTTTCTATAATCCAAACGCGGCCAATAAATGCAAGGAAGATAATTTTTAGTTCAACGAGAATGTTCTTTGTACCTTTCCAATCAAAGCTGGTCCAATTATTTTATTGACATTCTCAACAGCCTGTACAAAGCAAAATACAACATATATGATAAGATAACCACTTTTATCAGATAAAAACACAAATAAATTAACATAATATAAAATACTAGGGAAATATATAACTCAGTATAAACTATAAAGATCGATTTGCGAAGTGATGAATTGACTGAGAAACCAAGATCACAAATGCATACATGATGCAGTTGTAGGGTGCCTCCCTAAACTACAACCTAGAATAGGGGGTCCATGATGCAGTTATTTATTTATTTATTGGCATCTTACTTCAATATATAAAAAAGATTAGGTACAACTACTGATGCTAATGATGATGACCCACTATAAATAAATGAAAACCATGAAGAAGGCAAAAAATTCTAATTGTAAACCATTAAGTCAACTAAACATAAGGAAATGGCAATGTCAACGAATAAAAACAAGGAGAGTTTAAGACAACTACGGGAATCTTGCAAGTTTCGTATATATGCTTGAATTTCCCATACTCAAAGACGAATATTGACTCCACCTAGTAACCCCATCAGCTAGTGAACCTTGGGCACAAACTTGTTCACTATACACACTATCTAAGCTGGTCCATACACGCTTATCTCCAGCTAGAAAATAATGCCCATGCTGAAATCATCGCTTTGAGATGCATCGATATCCTACGTATCACTTGGCGTTGTCTAAAACTATATGAGACCTAAAATAATCTTGTTTTTCTTTTGAATTATAATGCAATTTATCTGAACGTAAAATAGTGAAAATTCATTGGGGCTATGAAAGTCGAATGGTATCAAATTGAGTACAAGTGCAATTTGCAGGATGTAGATGGGTGTGAGATGGGAGGAGGGAAGGTGTGGGATGGAAATGAATCTATTGGGTCCATACACACAAAAGCAAACATATGCCAAATACTACATGTGCTAGACCTAGTTTTTCTCAACCCCAACAAATTTGGATTGCCAATTTTAACTGCATGGCACACTATTCTCTCTTCTAAAGTCCATATAAGTTAGTAAATAAAAAATCTCTGCACCATTAGAATTTATATTCTTGACCACAGCTGGAAACCTTTGGTTGGTTTTGTGAAGTCTGCAGATAGGTATCACCTTACATAATTGCAGTTAGCTCTTTTCTTTCCTCATTCAAATAAAAAATCAGTTAAAATTAGTAAATGTGCAGGAAGTTGGCACTATTTGAATGGCCTATTGCCTTTTTTTCCCTTTGAAGATGGTAATGATTTGAACCACAACCTTTATGGTTGAGACAATAAGCACCCACCAAGTGTGCCATTGCTATTTCATGTTCAGTTCAATTTTCAAGGGTTTTCATGTTCAGTTTAATGTGAAGAACAAATATACAGAACAAAGACTTCACAAACCTTGAGGACTCCCTTCCCAAGATAGTCTGATCCACCATCTCTGAGTTCCAAGGCCTCATATATTCCTTAAAAATTAAGATGTACAGCATGTAAGTAATTAATAGCACAAATCTCAAGCATCTCTATGTAATTTTCAAAATCATTGTGCACACAAAATAGGATTGCTTTCTCAAATTCTTGTAAGCACACAACGAAATATCATAAATACATTCATAACATTTCATACATCACTTATGGATGTATTTTTAAAATATAATATACTATTGTAAACTATCATTTTGTAGTAACACATCTCAATGATTAGGGACTTATCTACTGAACTTGCATGCACAATATTGTCAATCCTCAAAATTGCCTCACAATACAGTAGAGCATAGATCATAAATTTAATCCATTGATAGTTGACACAAATATGAGAACACTTTATAAAAGGGGACCCCTAGAAGTCAACGTGCAAGGCATAAGGGGTCCTGGACAATGAGGTGCAAGGCACAGAGGTAGATGCAAGCGTAATTTTCAGATAGTTGTCACTATATATGTGCATTCATTAATTTGTGTCTATATGACATAAATGATTAAAAAGCACCAAGAACACATGAGTAATGGTTTCTAAACATATTAAACAAATTTTAATTATTATAGACAAGTATATTATATACTAATTAGAGTTTCTAAGTATAAGAAATTCTCATCTACATGCTGATGGATGTACACCCACACAATAACAACTAATGGATGGAGTTCTTTTGTGACAACATTTATTGTGAACTTCACCAACTAATAAGAAAGAAGAAATAAATGCATCCACAAAAACATGAAACATAAGAATTCATATTAACTGGGATATCCAATTATTATAATTATTATTTCTACCATTATATAGCATTCACTCACATGAGCAAACTTTAGAGCTAGGTGAGATGGCAAAATACATCTGGATCCAACCTTCGCTACCCACTGAAAAATGGTTTCCATGGTAAACAGAGGGAATCCAAGTTTAAACTGAACCCACTTTCGTAGCCAAAATGGGTTATAACAGGTTGATTTCTGGGAAGGGACTTTCCTTTCCATGCGTTCAAACAAGTCCCGAATGACATTATCCATTTCATTTTTTCCCACTATTTTGTGTAGAATTTAAAATGACCATCCAACGTAGCATTTCAGCATATTAAGAAGAAAAAAAGGGAACTCAAAACAATGAAACAATCTAGAAACAATTGACATCAAATTAAGGTGATATATTTGACAGGTGGCAGCATGTGCCGGAACAGAGCTAAACAGAACCAGCGAATTCAAAATAGGATCACGGAATTAAAAACTACCAAAATAAAGTAGCTTCTGAAACGATGAAATCGATGGTCGTATTCAGTGATTATAGCAAATCCATTGGCCCAACACATGCCACCTATCAGCTTTGTACAGACTTGTTAAGAGTCAAACATGTGATTTTTTACCTGTGGAAGCACCGCTCGGAACAGCGGCCCTAGCGAGCGTCCCGTCAGAGAGACAAATATCCACCTGAAGAAAACCGAAAGAGAAAAAAGAAAGATGAAAAATCAGAACTTCAGAGATCTGTTCATTTCTTCATCAAATATGAAAGATCTCACAACCCGATAGATTATCCGGTTAGAAAACAGATCTGATCAAAGACCGCATGGAAAATATCATATTTGCAGCACAACAAACAAAAAGATCTGAAATCGACATCGAAGTCCAGAACAAAAAAGTAGACAAAAGAGAGATTCAGCTTTCAGGATGAATCACCTCAACAGTCGGATTTCCACGGCTGTCGAAGATCTGCCTTGCTTTGACGGATTTGATCGTTGCCATCTCTGATCTTTCTCGAAGCTCACTCTCTCTCTCAAAATGAAGACCGGTAAAATAGTGTGAGAGTGAGTAATTTATAAGCGCGACTAGGTCATCATAATAAGCGGTATATCGCTCATGGTGTCTTCAGCCGCTGGATTTTAGCTAAAGGTCGATTGAACGGTGGAGATGAAGTAGCATCTTTTCTTGGTCGTCACGAGAAGCTTCATCCGTACACGTGGCATCTTAGAAGGGTATATTCGAGAGGTTAGTTGAAAAATCCTGGGGCGATTACTGAATACCAAACCCACCTGCACCAGCGTAGTACGTAAGCACGTGACTGGTGAGACTCAGAATGGCAAATGAGAGACGTTAGGCAGGGCCGGTTCAACCGCGAGTTAGGCGACCGCCTTAGGGCCCGGTTAAAAAGGCACATATTTATCCTAATTCCGTGGCTATAGACCGATTTAGGAAGGACTCAAATCTTGGGTAATAGGGGAAGGAATAGGGAAGTGTGATTTTGTCATTGAGGAGAGGATTTGGGTGAATAACATGGAAAAATCACTTACCTCTTCTCTGAGCTCTTTTCTTTCTTTATTTTCTTTGTCTTCGATGGCGGTTTTTCTTTTCACTTCGCATTGTGCATATTTTTAGGTTTCTTAGGATACAGGTGAGCAAACACGTGAGTCTTATTAGAAATTTAGAAAAATTAGAAAAAACACCTAATGAATTTCTAACTCACACTTTTGTTAAAAAGTTAAATAACAATAAGAAATTTAAATATTTAATTAATTGAATTTAAAAGATTTAATCTGTTTTTTCATATTAATATTAATAATAGATAAATTTGTATAAAAAAAATTTAAAAAAAGTTTTGAAGATAAGATTTGATGAATTTAAAGGTAGTGTCATCCTATTATTGTAAAAATGAGAATTTCATAAAAAATACTAAAACTAAAAAATAATTCTATTATACAATGGATTGTAAAGTTTTAACTCACTCTCTCGTACTAGTATATAAAAATAAAAAATTTATACAATTTTTTTGAAGTGAATACAAAATTTGAAACTAAAATTCAATTTTAGTCACTTGATTTTACTAGTAAAATTCATCTTTTGATTTTTCAAAAAAATATTTTTTGCTGAAAATTTTATTTCTAACACATCAATTAAATATTAATTAATAATTTAATATTATTTATAATATAATATTTATCACAATAGTTTGACCATGATTGAACCTAATTTAACCCAACCTTCCATCGAGACGGTTCGTGTCTGGGTTTGGTTTTGATAACATTAGGAGAGACGGTTTTTCTCTCCCACCCCTTCTGTCTTTACATAAATAACTCACAAAAATAGAGTCTTTAAAATTATTGCAATCCCCAGTAAAATTTAATTATGTTATTCGAAACATAACATGCGATGTTAAAAGGTTTTTCAAACTAAAATTGATATAATCTTACCTACGATCAACAATGTCACAAGAAATATTAAGTGAATTAAACATATTATCAATTGAAAACGATATTTTAGCAAAACTTGAATACAAAATTTAATTAGTAATTTTGTAGCTCTAAAAGTAAGAAAAATAAAGGGTGACCATCTTAACATATGGGCATATTTTTTAGGAGACATGGATTTTCCGGATTTCTCACTTTGCCATCATCCATCCACACGGATTTTAGTGAACTTTCAAAAACCAGTTCAGTGGAACGGTGCACCGACCAGATCACTTGAAAATAGAAATTTGAGGAAAGTGATCCAATCGGTGCACCGATTTGGACTATCAAGAAATCAGTGCACCGACCGGATCACATTCCTCAAATTTCATTTCCAAGTGATTCAGTCGGTGCACCGATTTCTTAAGAATCCAAATTGGTGTACCGACCGGATCATTTTCCTCAAATTTTCATTTCCAAATGATCCGGTCGGTGCACCGATCCAGTGAACCAATTTACTGGAAAGTGAACCAATTTCTGGAAATCCACTAAAATATGTATAGACGGATGGAGGCAAAGTGGAAAGTTCACTAAAACTCGTCTCTCCTAAAAGAGTATGCCCGTGTTAGGATGGGCACCCATTTTAAATGGAATATGTTTATTTAATTTAATATCATGAAATTTAATTGATAAAGAATTGGTCCGTTTAGTTTTTTTAAAATAATTTAGGTAGTTAATTTGCCCGATTAAGTAAGTTTTATACAAGTCTGAATATTGAAAAAATCAAATTCAATCATTTAACTAATTTCATGAAAGAATTGACACAATTAGACATGTATAATAAATAAACAAATTTATAATTAATCCATTTATGACTTAGATGTGTTGTCACCTCTAAACTATTATATTGCTAATCTCATTATGCAATTGCTAAATCTAATTTGCCAATTCAGTAAGTTTTATATTCAATGTTTTAGATTATAAAATTAAAATTATTACAAAAAGAGTTGTGGAGGAAAAGCAAGAAAAAAAAAATGAAAGGTGTGATGAAAGATCGGACACAAAAGGAAGTCATTGTACCATGTTTACAATTAGCATGAGACCTAATAAGATAACATAATAAAAAGTGCAACAATAATACAGTATTAAGTTAAAATTTTATAAGAGCATTTTTAAGAGGAGATCTCAATAATTAATAGAATAAAAATAAAATATATAGTGTTTGATTTTATTTGTATAAAAAAAATTGAACATGGGTATTCTCATCCTATTGGAGGTGAGATTAATCTCATTAACATGTGTAAACCTCCTAATCTACACAGTAGTTAAGTCGATGAGAAGTAACCCTTGAAAAGTGGTCTAAAGAGATTTGAACGTGAATTGAACTCAAGACCTCCTTTTAAGAAAAAAACTCTTTGACCATTCGACCAAGCTCCTTTAATTAATAATATAATATTGTGAATTGTAAACTCACTTCTTAAATGCTACTATTTTTTTATCAATGGTTTAATAAAGTGGATTACATTAATATAATATAATATACAACTTAATAGAAGATTAAGGTCCTTTTTGTCCCTAAGACATCACCTATAAACCTTAGGAGATTAACCTGTTAAACCAACAAGTGTACCCTAATTTAAAGATAATTCAAAATGAGATTTACACTGATTCCAAGTAAATAGTTAAATCTAGTTCAAATTTAAACTTAAATTAAAAAAAAATTGCCTTAATCAAGAAGATCTTACATATTTGAACATTTGAAGTAGGAGCCTTCGAATCTTTACTTGTGTGTTGCTGATGGACTTAAAAACTAAAGAGGACTCTTACAAGATGGTTGTGTGTTAGGCTCGGAGATTTAAGTTCAATTATTTATCGTACGTGAGTCATGTAAGGTTGGTGAGATGGCTAAAGGACTTTATAGATAATATGATTTAAGAAAAACTCCTCAATCAAATCATCATAGGTTTGACAGATTGATCCATGAAAAATAGATGACTTGTAATAATTAAATTTTCAGTTCTAAGATCATTTAGTTATGATTCTTAGATGGAGTTCGAATTTTACCTATGAACTGATTGTTAAATTCGGCCATCTAGAATCTTGAAGTAATATTTTTTTTTCATTTAGTAAATAATTAATTTTTAAAATGAAAATAGAAAGTTTCCCTGTTCAAATAAGTTACTTATTAAAAAAATTAGTGCACTGCACATTCTTAGTTGGGATATGTAGAAATTCTCAAGAACAATGAGTACGTAAAATTTAAACTCCATCTAGTATCTTAGCCACATGATCTTAGTTCTTGAAATTTTGATTATTATACGGCATTAATTTTTTATAATCCAATCTCTCAAATCTATGATGATATGGTGGAGGAGTTTTTATTAAATTATATCATCATGGAATTCCTAACCATCTCACCCAACCTTGTTGGACCCAACCAATGATAAATATTGTAACCTATAGCTCTTTTTTGAGAGGTGCCTCTAAATATTAAAAAAGGAGTGCTTCTATCATTTGGTACTTTTAAATATTTATGAATTTATCTCAATCATAAATTAAATGAATGAACATGGTAGAAAATATCAAACATGTTAAAGTAAGTAGAAAAATGAAGAGCTCTTTAGAGACTGGGGTGTTGAATTTTTCTAGAAAAGTTGTATATTTATCATTAGTGGGTCATACATGGTTGAGTATGATGGACAGTGAATTTTATAGGTAAGAAGATTTAAGGGAAATTCCTTTATCCAATCATCGTAGCTTTATAAATGGATAATGAAAAATCAATAACTCATATATATCAGTTAAATTTTAAAATCTAAAATGACAAAGTTAAAATGATAAACTGTAGTTCAATTTTTATCCACCACAACACTTATCATTGACTGCATATCTCAACTAAATTTGTTTATTTAATAGGGGTGAAACTTGGGTCGGGTTATCATGCAGGTTGGGTCAGTGAGTTGGGTTGAGTTGAGAAGACAAAAACCCGTATGAAATTTGGGTTGAATTGAGTTGAGAAATTTTCAAATTAACCCGATCCAACCGACCTGACTAAAATGGGTTCAGAATGTGGGTCACATCGGATCAAGTTGAAATTTCAGATAGAAAACTTGGGTCGAATTCTATATTTTATTAAAATCTGACGTGACCTGATTTCAACACTAGTATTTAACTTAAAATTGTGATGGAGCAGTCGCTCAAAATAAGCAGGTAGTCTCTTTACAACTCTCTAATTCTTAGAAGGCAGCCAGTCACTGTCCCTTTTGACCAACAACAACTATAGTTTCTAGGAGTTTGACTCTTAAAAGTTATTGAGCCTAAGAGAAAAAATCAATCATTCAATATGATTCAAAGTCAATATTACTTAAAAATTAAATTCTTTAAAAGACACCTTCTTGAATCTCTTAAGGATTCAATAATCAAAATAAACTTTATAACATAGATGATTTTGATCTAACAATATCAGAAGATAAAAATCCAATTGTATCCATAGAGTTACAGAAACTCTATTTTCTAATACATAACTTAGTCAAATGTATCGTTATGGCATATCAATAGACAACTACAATGTTTAGGAAGGCGATGAGTTGGGGTAGACTCCAAACTTAAAGTATAGACTTTATGATTATTCTCACTTGAAAGTTCTAAAATAACTTGTTGATAAAGTTATTATAAGAGAAATATTTGAAATAGAAATTTATTCCAAATTAAAACTGAAAGAAAAAAGAAAAAGAAGACTCAATTTTAGAAAGAGTGTACTAAAGTGCAAAGATATAATATTTGAAAACTAGGCATAAGTTATTGGGTAATGCAATAATATAGCTTTCTAAGAGATGAATCAGGGGTCGAAATCTCGTTATCGACCGATATGAGATTTCGGCTGATATTTCATTATCAGTCGATATTTTTCTCTCTCTTAATTTTTTTTAAAATCTACAAATATCAGTTGATATATATCGATTTTCAAAGCCATATCTCAACCCTTGAGATAATGATTAAGGATGGGTAAGCTAAAATACTATGAAAATTCAAATCCAATGTGATGGGTCATACTTAAGCCAATGGATCAATTCGATGCACTCAATTAAAAGAAAGGAGCATGATCGATGTCATGCTTTAGGGTGATACAGGGATCTCCCTTGGGGTTGCTTATTTGATCATCATTCTCAAACTAAAACCCGAAGTACATAATTTCTTACATATCTGTCCCAAAATACCTGTCCTATTACCAAAAAAAAGGAAATATTTCTTAAGAATAAAGTAAATACAGCTTTAATTTAATATAAAAATAAAGAAATAGGATAAGTAATTTGAGACAATTTCAAAATCTATATAGGATAAATCAGGGGTGCAAATACGTATCGGCTGATAAACCACATCATAACTGTCAATATGTTGATATCTCAGCTGTATCATATCGGCCGATATGATAATTGTTGTGCAAATTTTTAAATTTATAACTCGCAAAATTCAAATTCTCATCATATACAAATTAAATAATTGAATGACCATAATTCTAAATAAATCCACCTTTCTTTTATTATTAAAATATGAAATTAGAATTACAATACATTATAATTTTGGATTTAAATAAAAATAAAACAAAAAGACTCAAGACTCATGACCTTTTTTAATTTATAACTGAATTTAATCATACTAACATTGAATTGAAGAAATTAAAGACAAATAAATTATACTATTATTAATGGAACTAAATTACAAGATATGAATTAAAATAAAAGAAACAAATTATAAAAGAATAAAATAAAAACACAAACCTAAAAGTCCAAATTCCTCTAAAACTCTAATTTCTCGAAATTCACATGCCATGTTCGAATTCTACTGATGGAGAGGTGTTTAATTTATAGATGTTGGGAGGTTGGAATTTAGTAAGCACCGGATCCCACTTCAATCCGGCCTAATCTGTCTTTCTTGTCGGCCTTTCCTTCCTATTACCAGCTACCGTCCCAACCTCCTCCTATTTTTTCCTCTGTTCTTTCCTTTCTTTCTTCTCTATTTACTTTTCACTTTTGTATTTACTGGCGGCTCAAAAGACACTCAACTCTGCCACGATTCTTCTCTTCTGCTTCTTTGCTTAATCACCTAGCAATGCTTGAGTTGCTTGTACCGTGTGCCAGCCAAATTCCTCCTCTATCTCTGGTCGTTTGGAATGTCGGCTGCTCAGTTTCCTTGTTTCTGGCTGGTTTAAATAAGAGACAAAGGTGGGTTCCTGCTTTCCATCTTCTTCTTGGTTACACAATGGCTGTTTGGCTGAGAAAGTGTTGTTGGATTTTTGGTCTTTTTCAACTACAGAACTGCTGCAATTTACTTCTGGCGCTGCATGACTGTTACTTGCTCTGCTTTTGGCTGCTTTAGATCTTTCTCTCTTTTTCTGACAGTCTACCATCCCAACTGGGTGCTGTATGTATTCACACAGATCTGAGCTCTAAACTTCTTTTTCTTATTTCAGCTGCTTTGTAGGATTTTCTCTAAACTTCTTTTCATTTGTTTCAGCAACAATCCTATGGCTATGAACAAGATCAGCCATACTGCTCTATTGTCTTCTTCATCTCTGTATTTGATTGTCAACAGATTGTATTTCTTTTATTTCATCATTACAGCTGTTTATTGGATTCTCTGTTGGCTGAAATTGAGATCTTTCTCTGCTTGGATGCTCTCTCATTATGGTTGTTTCTGTTTGATGTTTCAGCAAAATCCCATCTCTATTTGCTATGAAATCTGCTGCAAAAAAGAACTGGTTGCAACAACATGTATTCCACGTTGGTTGTTTGATTTGCTGTCCATCACCTCGTTTGTTTGATTTGCTGTCCATCACCTCATTTTATGTTACATTCAGCCAGCAGCAGCTTGGATTCTTACATTCTTCTTCTTGATTTTTCATCATCCTTCCTATCACTTGTATGCTCCTTTTCAATCCAATCCAATTGATGCTCCAACACCATCCTTTGCTTTTTCTCCGTTTCATCTTTCCTTCTGATGTCTTTGTTTCGGCTGCTAATAAGATTGATCAAATGGATCTCCAAATGAGTTGATGAGCTGACCAAGGATCACTAACCTATAAACACACAAAAGTACATTAATTATATAAAATTAATTAATATAATATATTAACAAATATAATATTAGAATATATAATATATTACAATAATAATATAAAATAAATAAAATTTAAGAACTAACTAATCAAATATTTAGAGGTAGAATTGTCATTTTTCTATGCTTATAAATAATATCGACTGATATCGGTCATTTTTTTTTTTAAAAAAAAAGAGGAGAGAGAATAATATCGGTCGATACCGATTTTTTTACCCCTGGGATAAATATTTTGAGACAGAGAGAGTATAATATTTATTACTAAGTAACAATTGAAGTCTTCAAACTTCTCCAGGGAATTTTCGTTTAGCTTGGTTTATAGTATGTATCTATTTGTGACAAATTGTCATTAATAATGCATAAAATATTAAAATATTGGGTGACCCTCTTTTTGAAACACCAGTTGCCTTAGGAGATATGTGTTAAAAACTTAGGTCACCCTCTTTTGGACCTAGCCACCTCTTGGCAAACTTTCCAACTTCAACCAAGTGTTGAAGCTACTAGAAAAATCCCCACTAAACTTCAATAAGTAGGACAAACAAAAGCATGGGTTGACAAAAATCTAGTGACGTTAGCAACCCATCCTGTAATTATTAAAATACTAACACCCTTTGTACCTAACTCATGGTTCATCCTCAACTGTTTAGGGTGGCACCAACTATGATCAATGACCAATTTTTTTTATGCCAGTGGTCTAAAAGTTGATCCAATTTACCTCAACATGGTCTCTAGGCCCCCTCCTAACATCCTCAACATTAAAGAGCTTCAGTTTTTGTTTTGTTAACCTTCAAACTCTGCTTTAGATGCTACTCATCTAAATAGTCCATCACCAAGAATTCTACCCATCCCATCTTCGGTTCAAACACCATGGCTGCATTTGGATTGGGGTAATCCTCCATCACCCTTGTTTGATAATTGAGGGTAATGAGATAACACCTCTTTTTACCTTCACCCTCCCCCCATTTTCTCACTTTTTGAATACCCCTTCCATTCAAAGAGTATTCATTTTGAATTCCTTTATCCCTTGATGTACCCCTAAAAATTTATCCTCTATCCAAACGCAGACCTTATATACTTCACTAACTTCATCGTCTCTTTCCCCTCCCTTTCCTTTTCTCTCTCATATTATCTCTACTCTTTCCTCTCCCTATTACCTAAAGAGGGGGTTTGGGCCTTTATCAACTTTTCTTTGGTTCCTTCGTGATTAGTTCTACTTCTATCACCTACATTAGGGTTCCCTAACTTATCGTTCAAGACCAAGCTATAGTCCATGCGGTCGGCCCTGAGATGCTCTGAAATTTCAGGGGTCCTACGCGAAATTGTAAGATGGGGTCCTAGTGCAATTAGTATCATCTTTTCTTTAGGCCCTGATATACCCTGAAATTTTGGGAGCCCTAAGCGGCAGCCTAGGCCGCCTATAACCAGGGTTGGCCCTGAGTCCATGGGTATGTGCACCAAATTTACAAAAATACAAGTTAGGTTGGTAAATGGTAAAAGGTTCTGTTGAGCCCAATCTACAAACTAATGGCCCCAAAGCTGTTATCTTTCTTAGGCCCAGCTCACAACTGGACAGCACGTAGATATAGAATCGGGTATCTATTATAGTTGACTCATTTACTAAATTAGTTATTTTAGCCATTGATCGAAGTCTCCCATTTAAATTTTTTTCAGTTTACTCATTTAATAAAAAGGTCATTTCGAGTTAGGCCAACCAATAAATAAATGGGCTGAAGGTTAGCTCAACCTTTTTAAGTTTGGTTGAGTTAACTCATATAATAAATTATTTAGATTGAGGGTGCAACTTATTGATTTAAGTCGGGCCTAATCTGGGTCAAAATGGAAAAAATCCTTAAAAAGATTGAGTTGAATTGAGCTCAATTGGAGCCCGGTACAAGAAGAACTGAGTTTGGTCAACAGTTTGATTTTTGGCAAATTTTATAGAAACGTAAATTTACTTAATTAATATTGTGTATAAATATCAAATTTGAGTAGGTATACAATTTTTTTATTAAATGACACAAACAAATTCGTTATGGGCCTAAATAACAGAAGAAGCCCAAACCGAATAAGATCTCATATTCATATCAGGCTTGGGTCCTTAAATATAAATTGGTTTATGCTTGGGTTTGGGTTTGGACTAAGCCCTTTAATTATAATTTATTCCAAGGCTCTAGTTGCCATAACAACTGGCCAAGTTTAGTTCGATCCAGCTCAAGCCCAATTTGTAATTTAAGGCCCTAGGGCAGACTTGAGTTGAGCCAAATTGTTAAAATTGGGTGCAGATCGTGTCTTCTTTGTAAGGCTTGAGATTACTCTAATAGGGTCATGTAACGATCCAATTCAAACACAGGGCTTAGAGCTCGACTCAGTGTGAAGTTGTCCGCTTTAGGTCCAAAAGAGAGCCCTCACGGTTTTGGACTAAGCCTGGCTCACCAGGAATAGGCCCAAAACGCGTCACACTAGAGTACCAAGGTGGGCCTCAAATAAACACCAATCCATTTTTCCCTCACTACCGATGTGGGACTCCCACATCGGTCAGCTGGTGCTCAGCCCATCTGGGCAGGGTATCACAGGTTGACATTTAAGATCGATCATCTACTCTAATAGGATTAGCCCATTTAAAATGGATTGGGAGTCGTTGGATCAAACTATTTTATAAATGAGTTGTATTGAATCAACTCATTTAATCTTAATCAAGTCAAGTTAAGTAAACGGGTCAAATTAGATATGTGTATGACCAAGGTGTTTAAGATTGATTTGATAGTCTTTAAAAGTGTACCCCATGTAAATAGTGCATGATTTGGAATACTTTGAGTTCATGCAAACATGCTAATGACCATATATAAGTTTACTCGTCCGAACGAACAAATCAGTGTAATTTCAGTTCGTTCGGACGAGTATAATCTTCCGAATGAACTTAAATTACACTAATCTGTTCGTTCGGATGATAAAACACGGATGAGTAGAATGATTATTTCACCTGATTTTTTGAAATCAGGTGTGTAGAGGCAGAAAAACCGAATGTCTATATAGGGCGCCTTCTACATATCCTTTCAATGTGAGATAAATAAAAAAATAAAAAAAGCCCTCATCCTGCTGCATCAGAAAATGAATGAAATTATATTAAATAAGATTGTCCGCATCAAAGTCTGATGAATTTTTATTAATTTCAGGCTGTCAAACGAAGAACTTTCATTGTCTGGCTTGTACTTGCTCTGTTATCAAATTCTGGCAACTTACAATACGAAACTGGCATCATTTGGTTGGACACGTTGAGTTTGCTTTGACTGCTAATATAGCACGAGTAAATAACATTTATATTTAGTCCGAAGAAGGAATAATAAATAACAAAACGAAGAAACACCGATCCACATATATTCAATAAATCCACATCAGCTAATGAAAACGACTAAACTTGGAATTTTTTATTGGGGCAGAGGGCCTGACTCTCAAGTCTGAAGGCCCAACGAATGTACAATTTTTTTTTTAACTAAGAAAGTCAAACGTCTCATCCGACTAATTCTCAGGATATGGGTAAACCTCTCACAAGACCTCCACTTATGAAAACGGGTTCTTTACGAGAAAGGGGAAGAGGAGGAATGGATACAAATGTACAATTTTTTGAGTCCTCAGATGCAAATTAGTGGGACCCGAATTCGACAATATCTGGTTATCATTACGATTGCTATATTTGGCTCCACCGTAGATACAGAAGATGCATTGACCCTACAAGTTCAATCTTGAAGGAAATAGCACATCAGTCTAAACTAGGGATGGAGATGGGCTCGGGCCAAGTCTATTTCATGACTTCATTCAAGCCCAAGTTTGTTTTAGAACATTGAAGCCCAAGCTGAGAACCCAACATAGGCTTAAAATATGTGCTCAAGGCTGAGACTAGATAATAAACTCGTTTAATACCTGGTCTATTTTCCCACCATTATTTAATTTTCAATGAGCCCACTAAAAAACCAATCATACGAATTGAAACTAGACACTCGGAACTACTCCAAGTGAATCAAATTTAAGCCTAAAACTCAATTTGTATTCACATAATGGTCGAAATCACCAGACATCGCTATTTATTTTGTTCTAGAAATTTAATTTTGGGCTTGGTCCACTTATAACAAATCAATTTTGCTTTCAATCCTTACAGTCGATTTTTATGTACATTTAAAGATAAATAAGATATACATGTGATATTCAGGCCAGATATCGAGCTTCAGGTCTAAGCATTGATATGTTCGAGCCTAGCCCAATTTTAATTGAGCTTCTTTTGTAGGTCTAAGCCCGAGACTGATTAACAATCGAACTATAATTCATACTCAAGCCCTATTTTTTAAGACTGAACTTGGCTTTAGAGTTTTTTTCTTTTCCAAATTTCCTTCGTTGGCGTAGCCAAAAGGTACAAACATAACAATGGCCCCACTTCGATGTCAACAATGGGCACATCGTGTCATCTTAAATATGGGCCCTATGTATAAAAGTTTGGCCCACAACAAACTGTATTTCAAGGATTAGGAATTTTTTTTTTTTATAATTAAGGTGTCAAGACCTCTTAGAGCACCTTATTAATCTTTGGGGCAAGTACAAACCTCTCTACCCGCACGTCGAATAACTCTATGGGTTGAAGGATTTGGATTTGATAATTCTTTATAAGAAATCTGCCAAACTTTTGTTAATATTGTATTGCAACAAGACAAGTATTCACAACCTTCCAATTTTGCTGCAATCTGCCGGCCCATTAAAGTTTCAAAAGAGTGAGCATTTGGATCAAAGGAGTAGTGAGGAGATTCTTAGAACAAGAAAGAAGTGATTGGGAAGAAGGGCCAAGATTCCTTTGGAATTTCCGACGGCTGGATTTGGGATATTCGACTTCCATGAAAGTGAAATCATTGACTAATCTCTGTTTTATAGCCCAAGCATGAGAATGGTGCTTTGAAAATGAGAAATGACAAAAATAATCCTTTTATTTAAATGTTATAAAAATATTGTGCATAGTTGTTTGTATTGTAGGTGGTAGATGGATAAGTGGAAGCTTAATCCAAAACCATGCCAAGACAACAGCCTAGTCGATGCTGCAAATTTGTTTGGACACTAGACGTTTAAAAGAGGCATATTATCTAATAAGATTTTTTTTTTTCATACATAAATTAAACGGATGAACTCAAAGGGGTTGGAGTGATCTCAGAATCCTACTTAAAAAGCGGGAGTTCTGAGTTAAATTTTGATTCCACCCCGAAAGGCCATTTCCTGTAAAATTATTCGGTGTATAGGCAGGAAAGTATATAGTATATATATAAGAATGGGTGTATTTCAAATTAGATGCATGCACCAATAGTTGCTAAACTAGTTTATTTAATTCTTTTAATTATAATATTAGAGTGAAAATGCCAATAAAAATGAATTTAAAACCATAGTCAGCTGATAGATATAACTCATAAAAAAATCATTTTATAATAAAATGAGACTTTTTTTTAGGTTGACTTTGCAATTTTGACTTAATTGACGCAATTCAAATTAAATATCACATACAACATATTAATATAACATTCTTTAAATCAAAATTATAATTAATGTTTGTTAAATTTCTCATTACAAATGTCTACCTAGGTTGACCTAAATTGAGTTTATAGGTGAAGAGCTAAGGATGTAGGTATTAGACTATTAGCATTAGGGGCATAAGAGTAGCAAAGCTCCCGTGGAAATTCTTAAACAAACTCACTAACATAACATGGAAAACAATTCTTAAGTCATAATCTTAGATAAACTCGGTAAAGAAATGTATTCAATTTATGTTCAACCTAATTTGTCCCATTAATAATTCTAATAGACCGAATTGTCTGACATATGCGTAGTGTCTACTCCAATTATTTAATAGACCAATAAATTTAATTTAGAAACGTTCTAAAATAAAAATCGAGTTGGCTCGACTTAAACAAAGGCTTTAAGGAGCTAAATGCGGTTGTTCTGCACAATTTTGAAATCGAATTTGAATCCTTCAGTACTGTAGTGGTACAATAATTTATTTCAGTATGTGTCTTCATTTTTTATTTTTAAACTTAAAAACACCAATAAAGGGATGTGCCATGACTCTCGTGAGACAAGTTGCATGCCTTGATGAAGCTGTCTTTCCTCTGTTTTAAGTCATGCGTGGTTTTTTTTTTTTTCAAAGCCCATGAAGGTTTCTTAAAATATTAAATTAATTAGCATGGTTAATGCTATACTAATATAAAAATGACTGATTAGGTCGAATTAGCCCCTTAGATTAGGTTTAGACATAGAAGATTCTACAAGTACAACAATGGTTTTGAATATTGTTTTATGGAGTTCAAAAATATTATTTTATTCAATTATTGGCGACTGTACTATTTATCGTATCTTTCTTTCATCTAAGTTAATTTTTATATAAACCCATCATGTAAGGATCCAAGATGTGATTGAGAATGACAATTAAATTTTGGATTTCTTAACTTCTCATAATAATAACAACATGAATTCCTCCATTTACTTTGTAAATCAGTAAACATTATGCAAAATTTTCTATTTATTGGGTTGCATGAAGAAATATCATATGAAAATAGGTTATCATGATCGTTTTTACTGTTGAAAAATTATTTATACCACTTATTTACAGTTTACACGAATAAAAAAATGAATGAGAATATTATCCCAATCACATTCAACTAAAAAATGGAGGAATCTTGTTCACAAATCAGTATAGAAGCAAGTGGGTTAGGCATAGAAGGCTGAATGGATCCACTTGATGAATCAACTGAGTCTTGAAATATTTTTATATGCTAAGTGCCACCTGACTTGGACTTGATGGGTCAACTTACTGAGTCTTCGCTTGACTCAAAAATGAGTTTAGAAGCATGAGCTAGGAGCAAAATGACTCAAGGGATTTGGATGAAAATAAGAAATAAATGACATGGGTATTAATTTTAAGCCTCAATTTTTTATGATCTATGTAAAAATTGTAAAATCCCAGTAAAAACGAAAACATTTTTTCAAGTTCCCATTTAAGAAACTTTGTATTTTTTTATCAAAATAATGCAATTTTATACATGCTTCCATAAGAAAGAAAAAAATTTGGGGGGACCTGTATCAGATGGAATCATGGAACCCATCACATATCCCAATTTTTAAGAGTATTTAGATGAAAGGTGTTGAGAGAAAATCACATTCTCAAAAAATAAATAAAAACAATCAATAAAGAGAAGCAAAAGGGTGGCTATCGTAACATGAAAAAACTCTTTTAGCGGAAATGGGTTTTAGTGAACTTCTCATTTTACCCCATCCATCCGTAGGGAGAAATTAAAAGAATCAAACATTTAGAAACTGGTTCACTTTCCAGTGAATCAGTGCACCGATTGGATCACTGGAAAACGAAAATTTGAGGAAAGTAATCAGGTCAGTGCACCGATTTCTTGAGACGTTAAAGAGTCCAAATCAGTGCACCGATTCACTGGAAAATAATCTGGTCGGTGCATCGATTTCTGAAAGTCTGATTTTTTAAATTTTTTGTACCGACAGATGGGGGCAAAATGGAAAATCTAAAAAATCCGTGTCTCCTAAAAGACTATTTCCATGTTAAGATGGGCACCAAAGCAAAACCACAACATAGAGATTTATGTGATTTCAATCCACTGTGTTCAAAGGCAAAACGAAGAAGAAACAGATCTCATTATAGATGTTCAGCTTTCTCTCCCAAAACTACTAAATGTACTTAATGATCCGACCTCACATAATCTAACCAAAAGTGGTGAAAGGGAAGAAGAAATGAGTCAGTTCAATTAATTACTGTCTCCTTTTAGTATTACAATTGAACATTATTTTATTCTTTACAACAGTTTATCCAATACCTGAAATACATACTTTGTTGATCAAATAATAAAATTATGAGAAGATAATTAGATTAGAAAAGAAATTCTTGTCGGTTGTTACATGTGTCCACTGAGATAATAATGTCTATAAATACATATACCATTAGTAATTAAAGGAAGCTTGTGTCCTACAAATGCTATTCCTAGCCATTACAAGTTACAACAGTGGAAAAAGAGAGAACCAGTTTGCCGGAGCAGTGGCTTAAAATCATCCCAATGGTTTCCCATTTTGAAGAAAAATGGGGCCATGGTGTCTAATCCATGGAACATGGTGGGTCTCTCTTTACCCACCAGTAGGAGACCCACAGCATCATATTTATTCTTGGTGGGCCTAAATTCCATATTAAATGTGAACCCATTCTTTGCTTTTTCTTATTATTTTTTACTAAAGTAGCTTAAGCGTCTTCAATTCTTCATGAATGCTGCAGGTGATGATATCACTACTTCACTAGATCTCGGTGGTAATAAATCGTCGGCAAGGACTGGAAAATGATGATGAGTGATGACTTCCCTCTTTTCTTCGTGATCACATTCACATCTATTTTTTGGAAATTTAATGTGGACCGTCCTATTTTTTCTAACATTAGTATTTCTCTCAGTTCGAAGGGGGACGATCAAAAATCCGTCGAATGAAATAAAGTCTTGAGTTTGATTCCTATTCAATTTCTCTGAGCCACTTTTGATGGAGTATTTTCCATCGACTTAACTAGCATATAGATTGTGAGGTTTATAAATACTTGTGAGATTAGTCTCAACTGGAGATACTAATGTTAAAAAAAAAAAAATTATTATGTCAAGAAGCAGGCGTTCGATTCACATCCTACTTCAACAGGAAACTTCTCGTACCTTTTTCTGGTGTGTAGATTGGAAGATTTCACATGCTCCAAAAGAAAAAATGAAATGAGACGCCTAGACACCTTCGACGATAAAAAAATATTAGTCTTCCTCTCATGATAAATTGATTTTTTTACATATTATCTTTTCATTTTATCACCAATAGGGCGATGAATTTTTCATTTTTATCTTTTTAATTTATCACATAAGATGAGAAAAATTAAATTATTGCGAGAAAGTGTTTGTTGTTAGTAAAAGTACCTTGTCCGAATGAATTCATAATTTTTTTTTACTGTCACTCTCTCACATAAAGCCCGAAAACATAGTGAAGTCGCGTCCAATTTTTATTTTTTAAACATATTACACGCATCCACACACTTTTCTAATGTACATGTTGGATGGTTTTTTGTTTTAGTCTATAAAAAATCACTTTCATTAGTTTGACGATATTCTAAATTCAAAAATTACAAAATTTAAAAACTAATAATTTATTTGAAATGGATAATTTTTTTATAATTGATTTAATTAGATTATTTTTAATACATAATAAAATGTAAATATTTTTAATAGACTATTATCACCTCACAAGGGTCACATGGACAACTTCAAAGGTAAACAGGTACCCTCTCGGACTGAGGATCACACAGCAAAATAAGTAGCTACGAAAATGCAATGATTATGATATATTCTGAAGATTTCTTTTCTTATCCAAGTCAATATCTATACAATCTTGGTATCATTTTCTCAAGGTCAATTCTAAAATAAATAAAAAGGGTAGCCATTCTAATACAATAATACTTTTTTTAGTAGACACAAATTTTTCAGATTTTCCACTTTGTCTCTATCCGTAGAAATCGGCTCACTTTTTAAGTGAATCGGTTCACTAATTGGTGCATTGTTCGGTGCACCGATGAGTGAACTGATTCGCTGAAAAGTGAACCAATTTATATGTAAAATGATCTGGTCAGTGCACCGATTTAGACTCTTAAGAAATCGGTGTACCGATTTCTAAGTGATCCGGTCAGTGCACCTGTCTGGTGCACCGATAAGTGAATCGATTTCTGCGAATGAATGAGGGACAAAATGGAGCTAAAACCTGTGCCTCGTAAAATATAACGCCCATGTTAAGATGTCCACCCATAAAAAATCGACCAAAATCTAAATTTCACTAAGAGAAAGCATATGAAAAAATCATGAAAGATTGAGTTTTTTTTTTTTTTTTAAATAATTTTATCAAGAGTCAAAATTTCTGCTAAAGCGTGGAATATAGCTTTACCCCTGTACATCTTCTAAAGGATGGATAAGAGAAGACATTTTCAAATTACATTATAACCTGTTTTCAAATATTATGAAATTAATCACCCTAGCTGTGATTGGTTTCTAGAATCATTTAGAATAGGAGGGTAACCCTGAATAAGAAAGTGGATGGTAAAAAAACAAATGATTCTGCATAAGTTAGTTGAAATCCTCTTTTTCTTAAAGTTTTTGTGATTTTTTTAGTCTTTTTGAAAATGAAAAATTATTTTTATTTAGATGGAAAATCATTCTCATTCAATCATAAATGCGCTACCAACACGGGCCAGTGTATTATTTACAATATGTTAAATGGGATAAAAGAGATCAAGTCCCCTCAACATAAAAAGTAGTTATTCTCCTTAGTTATGTACCCGACGTGTATGGATTAGAAAATTTACACATGCTTCAAGGATTAATCCAGTAAAACGCTTGGATATCCTGATTTTTTTTTAAAAAAAAACAAATGGAACAACCTACACTCCATTTGCTCTATTAACAAACTCTAATGCCACCTTAAAAATACAAAAATAATTAGAAAACACATTCAACACTCTACCTTTGTCTATTGAACTCTTACCAAATTTGACTCCATTCCACATTTAGAGTTGAATTATAACCATATCTTCAAATATAAAAAGTGTTCGTTTTAGATATAATTAAATGGATATGATTAGTCTTGTGTAAGCAACACTAATGAGATGATGAAGGTTTGTACTGACTCTGAAAACCAATTGATAAAGTGTAAAATCGATTTTAAGTTTTAACACCTATATTTTATGTGAAAGAGAGTTGAAATCTATAAATATGGCTCAAATTCACTATAAAACTTGAATTGAAATAGGATTCACTTTACTGCATTCTAATATATTCTTCTTCTTTTTCTATATATATTTAAATTTAAAAAGTAATATAATAAACTTGGGTCTTTACTTTGTTATTTTTATACCTAAATATATCTTTTAAATATAAGAACAAAATAATTGAAACACCAAAACTTCCCTACATTCAACGCTCTATTATGAGAGGGATTTTGTCATATTTCAAAAAGAGAATCAAGAGTGACTGACATGGCAAAATCTCCTAAAGTCAAAAGTCAAGATTGTAAAGCGAAGAGAAGATGCAAATGAGAAAGAATGGACGGGTGGTGTTGCTGTGCTGTGCTTGGCCATGTGAGCGCCGAAGCTGAAAAAGGAAAAGGCAGAAGCAGCTGCCATCAAAAGCCGTGAATTGACTGTAAAAAAAAATGGCGCGACTGCCGCACCGCTGCTTCTTCTTCTTCCTTAGCATGTGCAGGAGACAGAGACAGACAGAGACAGACATAGAAGGACCTTTTCAAACACAGGAAGCCCAAGGAAGATAGAAGGGGGACTAGCCAGCTCAGCTGCTCCGCCATACCCGCCGCACTTGCTGCCTCGTTACTCATTTTCAAAATCATGGCCGCCCACTACACCATTATCTTCAATGGTTTATTTTAATAATATTATTTTATTAGAAATATCAATTTATTTACTGAACTTAAGTATAAAATTGATAATATATCAATTACAAAAATATTTTATTTAAAAGATATCTCCAACTATTTAATTTAAACAAGTACAAATAATAAAAACTTTACTTCAACTATTCATTTTAATTAATTTAAATGAGATGACTATAAAAATACTTATTAAAAATAATTTTTAAAATTCTTATTTATTAAAAAAAATATTGCCTAGGTTCATGAATAATTAAATAATGGAAGAAGAAGAAGGGGGTAATTTGAAATTTTTAAACAAGATGCCTGATTCTCGCCGTTACGGCGTCACGTTCTTCCACACGACACACAAGTCCCGATTCTCTGCGGTTTTCTCTTTTCTTTTCTTTCGAGCTCTCTTCTTAGTCTTGGTCTTGCACCCATCTTTTGAAAGTAAAAAATGAAATAATCTCTGCAGCCAATTATAATGCACCACGTGTACCAGTCTGTCTTTAAAATAGATAAATTAATGAAATGAAAGTATGAAATGAAACCTTCTAGAGTTATGGGACCCATATTATTGAGACCCTACCCACAATAATATTATCAAACTTTAAATGACGGTTAAAGCCTATACAATGAAGTTTAGTTAGTTATTCATTGATCTTTGTTAATAAACTTTTAAAAATAATTTAGTTTTTAGTACAGATTATTTTCAACAAAAGAAATATAAAATATTATAAAACAATTCATTCTATTAACGTAAATAAATTAGAGATAAAAAGTCTAAACAAAGTCAAATTAAATTGATCTAATTCACAAACTAAACTGAATTAATATTTAACAGTTCAACAAACCAAATAACAAATTATTTCAAAGAACTACTACCAAAGTCAAGACCAATTAAAGTGAATCAGATAACTATGGTTTACCCTGTCATGGATGTAATCAATTCAAATGGAATTAGATTCAATAAGCTGATGTAATATGGAAAGACAAATTAATAAATACAATCAGAACATCCAAACAAACAATTAAAATCAATGTTTTCTCATTCAAATTTAAACCCTAAACCCTTAACTATCACTCCAACGAAAAATATTTATTACTTTGATAACTTTTCCAAATAAACAAAACAAGAAAAAACATCGCTCAACATTCCATTTCATTGACCCTCGACCCACTGTCTCCAAAAAGTCAATCTTGCCGCGCTAAGTGTAAAATGTCATACCGTCATCATCAAATAGTCACAATTAAATTTAATAATTTTCAATACTGTAATTATAATAAGAAGAAATAAAGGAGAGGCAAATGTCTGAAACATGAGAAGTAACATTAAATTCATTATGAACAAGTGTGTACAAGAAGAGATCATCCTCTACCAACCAACCAACCAACCAACAAAAATAGCAAACGACCACATCAGAGCCCTAAATCCTACTCTACTGTGTCAACCCCAAACCAACCAATAGCTGAAACATCAGACAGATATCCTTTCTACTCTCACTGTACAAACAACTAGAGTAGAATCAAGGTATATGATATGATATACACAAAAACACCCATGGTATTCACTATTCAATCAAGAACAAGATCTAATCAACCCCAAATTGAATAGATTCCTTCTAACCAGACTGCCTAAAGAGAAAAAGCTCAGGTCCCTTGTTGTCGGTGCCTTGCAGGAGATCAAAGGTTCCTTCACTTTGAGGCTGCCGAGTCCAATTCTCTGTCTCACGGCCTCAATCACCTTTGGATTCACAGGATATCCGGCGGAGTCGGTCACATAGAACACGTTTGCAGCTGTTTCACCCCTTGTTGACACCTCTGCCCTAGTGATGGAAAGCCCATTCTCACGGAATTCTCGGGTCACCTCCGTCAAGAGGCCGCGTCGGTCTGCAGTGCACAGCTCCAGCCTCAAACCCTGCCCATCAAAAACCAAACACACTTTTAACCACACAGAACAGAGCAGCACCATTTTGTTGCAAAGCAGAAAGGACTCATTACGCATTAAAGGGATCACAACACTTCTCAACCAAATTTTCCAATATAAACAGATAGCCTTAGAGAACATCTAATGGCTACCAGTAGGATGATTATTATTCCAATGAGGGAGCATTATTGACAGAAGAGATAAAGAGATGGCCTGACACACGGCCACAATCAAGACAATAGACCCTCGTTCCAGCCAGAGCGTTAATAGGAATCAATGTTCCAGCCACTTACAAGTATACCATTCACCAAATTTGTTAACCCTGTCTAACCCAAATCAGAAAAAGCTCTGAACATCACAGAATTGTCCTCCCCATATAACAAAATTAATGAGTAATCAAAGTAATGAGAGCAACAACAGGGAACAAGGCAATACCTCAGATGCTCTCCTCTCAATAGCAGCCTGTAAGCATTGAATCACACGCTGCCTTTCAGCTTCGGAGCTGATGGGGGTTCCATCTGTGTGTCTGATGTAAAATTCCTGCATTCATTTCCAAAGAATCTCAAATAAGAAACTAGTTCAACCAAATCAGAAACACAAGCCCAATTTGAATGAAAAGCCAAAGATAAATTAAGACAAACCTGGTATGCTTGTGATCCGTCGGTGTCAATGGTGGCGTGGAAGATCACATACTGCATGTCTGTGAGCGTGCAAACAATGTCAAACATAAGCTTGGGGCGATCATTGCACCTCACGTTCACTACAGAGTAACCACGCTCAGACCAGTCCTGGACTGAAACAGGGGGTGGTATAGGACACCCTGCGGCATCAACATTGTTTGAATTCCGCTCGTAATCACGGTCAGCAAACATCATTTGGTGGTGGAGCCGCCGCTCCGTGTGCGTGACTCCCATTGAGACAGCAGTCTTGGCACTCCGGATATCGTTGTCACCTCTCAACACATTCCTCAAACGCAATTCAATTGCATCGATTCTGTGGGAGTCCTCAATGGCAGAGCCGGAATCCTCATCCTTGAGGTAGATCAATGATGCTATCCTGCCATTGTGTGTCCAGACCTTGGCTTCCACAACAACACAATGCAGTTCCGCAAGGACTGCAAACACCTCGGATAGAAGACCCGGCCTGTCAGTTCCTGTTAGCTCTAAGGCTGTAAGGCCGTTGATTCCGTTTGATCTTGGGGCATTGCTGGTTTCCAGGGACTGAAATTAAAAAACCCAAATCAGAAATGATTCAATACAACATTAAGAACTTTCGAAAAAAAAAAAAAATCAAATTCAAAAATTTTAAAGTGAAAACAGAGGACCAAAGTCAGAAAGAAATCAACAGAACAGTAATAATCAGAAGAAAACCCATATGAGATCTCAAATTTTCCGGAAAAAAAATAGAAAACCACATCTAAAGAAGTCTATACCCTATACAACATTAAGAATCAAAAGAAACCCAAATCAGATTGAAAACTTTCTGAATGATACAAAAGAAGCCAAATTGGAAAGGAATAAAAGGAAATAGGAGAACCGAAAGAAATCCAAAACAGTGTTTTCTCTTCTTTTTTTGGTTATACTCATCAGAACATAATCATAGATACCTGTTCGATGTAGGAGATAACGCTCTCATCCGTGAGCTTGTTGCCGTTCTGATCCGTCACATGAAAAACTGCAGAGAAGAGAAAAACAAATCAGATTCACATCTTTGACTCCAAAGGAGAAAAGCAGCGGTAGTTACAAGGAGGTCTATATTGGCTACGAACCCTTACCGTTCATGTACCACCTTCCGTCGGAGGAGATGTAGGCCTTCTTGATGCAGAGATTCAGGTCTGTCAAGACCTGCACTGCCTCCAGAAGGATCCCATCTTTTCTGGCACTATCGACCTGAAAAAAAAAACATCAAAAGGAACAAAATAATCAGATAAACGTGCGAGAGAGAGAGAGAGAGAGAGAGATTCAAGGCTTTGTAAAACCGTTCTTGTCACCTTGACTAGAGTTGCAGTGGGACAAACGGCATTATCAATGACGACCCTGCGCAACATAGGAGAGATGGGATGTTAGAAACCAGAAGGAAATTTTCCAAATTGTTGTTTGGACGCGTGGATTCTGAATCTAGGTTTCAAAATGTATTCCAAAAAGGAATCTAAATCTGGGTTCTTCACATTCCAGACTTCTGAATCTTTCATAAATGCACATAAATCAAGGAAGACAATTCTTTAAACTCGTGTCTATCTTCGAATGTATTCCATTTTCTCACACACATATTTAAAGGAAAAAAGAAAAAGAAAAAAGGAAAATCAAAACGAGAGATGGGGAAAACGAACCTAGGAGTGTTCATTCTTATGACGAGCTTCTCATATTCGTCGAGGGTCGTGGCCCATTCCATCCTTTCTCTCCTCAGTTGTCGCGCAGCAAAAGAAAAACAGGACAAATACCCCAAATGCAAATCAACTGAGACTCCCCAATCCAAAACAGGGCCTCTTCTCTTGCTTTTATATTCTTCCTCTTTTGGGTTTGAACGAGAGAAACAAAGAACAAGGCTTAGAAGTATGAGGAAAGAAATCGATGGTAGACGGTCTCTTAGCTTCTCTTGCGTTGTCCCGCCTCACCTCCTCCTCATCGACGGAATCGCCACTAGAAATGTTTGAGGAATCGTTTTCTCAGTTGAGGAAAAAAGAAAGCAAGCTCTCTCTTGTCTTCTGGTAATTGTTGGAAATTAAACACCTTTGATGCCGACGAAGCACCCGCTCAGTTTTCTCAGAGCGACTGCTACTTATACAGATCCAAACCACGACCTTTCCAACAACTGGACGGACGATCACATGGGGACATGCCCGTGCGTGGGGTCCACAATCCTCGCTGACCGGCTTTACAGCTAGCTAATAACCAAACAAGTAGGGTCAAGTCAGACCATGCTTACGTGTCATTTCACTGCCCAGCTAGGATGCCACGTGTTACGGATCCATCCTTCATCTTGTCAAAATACAACTGGGGACTGAGGTGCATTTGATTAGATGTTTAAATTAAGACCAAATTTTTTTATCAACCCCAGGAGAAAATATTTTTTACTATCATTTTCTAATAATTATTTTAAATGTTATTCTTGAAATTAATAAAATAAAAAATTCATTCTTCAATCAGTTTATTATTTATTCTTGTATTATTTATTCTTGTATCTGAATCAAAAACCTTCAAATAGAGATGGTCTTAAATGAATTGAGAATTTCAGATCGCTTTTAGAGTTAGATAAATCAACTCAGTATCATTAGAGACTGAGTTAATGAATATATTTAAAAATTGAAATACTTGTCAAGTTATTGTATTCAATTTAAATTTTGAATTTTTATAACTCATTTTAAATGAACTACATTTTTCCATTTAACCCATCTAGTTTAACCCTTGGTTTTACGTTTCTTTAAAAAAATAGTAATAAAAATGAAATAGAAAAATATTATAAATTCATTTTAGAGTATATAATTGAAGATTTCAATACTCATTTTAAATAGAGAAACTGTACGTTTATCATGATATAAACCTTATATGCTTCATAGATGGTATAACTCAAAGAAAACTTTTTAATCTAATCATCATAGCCTTGTGAGATAGGTCATAAAAAATAATATTTTTTTAACAGTAAAATTGTTAAAATTTGAAATCAAGTGAATAATCAATTTATATTATCATTCGTTAACATTTTATTAGAAATTTTACAACCCATTTCAGCATTTAGAGAGCAGTCTTTGTATGAATTTTTTACATTAAATTTAGAGAGACTAACTTATTATAGTTGATGTAAATTTGATGGCTCGACTTATTTTTTTACTCGATTAATTATTAATATATATTCATATAGTACATGAATATGCAGCAAATGAGATAAATGAGTAATAAAATTCGGATCTATTTAAAATTCTAAATTTTAGTTTATAAATATAAATTCAAATGAAGATCTAAATTATTAATGAAACACAGATGTGAATTGGATGCTGATTCATTCATGATGATGAGGTCAGGTCGTTCTTTTTTTTCTGTCTCAAGGCCATTGCTGGGAGGAAGCCACATTCTTCTAGTGGGGTCCTCTGTAAGCCACGTGGCAGGCAGTGTGGGGGCCCAGCCCACAAAATTATAGGGCCGGTCCATGGATGATGGCATGTTTCCCAAGCACAGCATGGATCGGCCGACCCAAATTATTGTGTCACTCTCACTCAACCGTTTCTGTCCGATTCTTCAGGCTTTCTGTCGTCCTTCTCACTCTTTTCGTCTCTCTCTCACTCTTCTATTCATTTCTAATTCTAATGCCTACATCAAATGATCGCCGCACCAGCTTATAACTAACTTCCAACCACAAAAAACTCTGTAGTTACTGCTACACGACGCCAATACTAAATACGATTCAGCCTCACCATTTAAATTACGAATCTAGTAATCTTAATCAATTTTCCATACGATATCTATCGAATTGCTTTTATGTCATCAATGCCACGTTAAATTGTTATAACTCCACTGTCGTTGCATTTTAATTTCTGTACTTCTTTCTTAGAAATAGACCCATGTGATGTTTTCATAACAAAATAAATTCAATATTATTTAGAAAAAAAATATAAATGTAAACGGGTCAAACTCGAACTAAATTCAAGTAAAATCCAAATTTGTATCCACTTAATGGTGTTAGATTTGGATTATGTGATTTGAACTCGGTTTCATGAACATATGATTCATGGAGTGTGTCGAATTCAAGCAGTTTGAAATTTATCTTGTAAAAATTGAGCAAGTGAAATTATCTTCATTTTTTGTGATGGATAAAATGTGAGGTGATGGATATATAGGTTGAATTGATATTTTATAAACTTTTACAGTAAGCCATGTCTCGTATATATATTTATTTGATCCAAATTCAGTAGGTGAAATTATTTTTTCTTAATTTCGTTGCGTTCATCCAAATTTTTTAAAACATTCATATTAATATTTATTTTTGTTAATTAAATTTAAAAAAAATCATCAACTTTCTGATACACTAGCAGAGATGGCATTTTTTGCTCCCTTTTGTAGTCTACCTGGCCCGGGTTGTGGGCTGTTTTCCTTTATTCCTTGCCTTCTAGGTAGAGTGTTTGACTATGTTGTGGCCTTAACTTAAATGTTTGGGGTGTTTCCCCTCTTTTGCCTTTGAATGATAATTACCTTTTCGTTAAAAAAAAAAAAAACTCTTTAGTGTGTATTGAGTTGCATTGTTCAGCAGCAAAACATGTTAAAATTCATGTCAATAGAAATTAGTTTAAGAATTTACATTTAGATAAGATTCTCATAAAATTTGAACTACATCAAGTATTTTTGCATGGGCAAATAAAAAAGAATGGATAGATAAAATTTGAACAATGAATAATTTTACAGCTATATACTTATAAATTTCAATTTTTTTATTGTTAAAATTTATTGATTATTTATAACGTATCTTACAAAATTATGATAATTAGATGAGATTTTCTTTTTTCTATCATATCAATCATAAAGTCCGATCCATTCCACCAATTCACATGAGATATGACTCTTGTCACAATAAATATGCAATATTCTTACTACAAATTAGTACTATAAAAATTTTTAGAATTGTTCTAATATCTTAGAACTTGTACTAATAGTCATTTATGTAAGTACAAGAAAATTAATTTTATAATATTTTTAGAGAGTTGATTTATATGCTGCTAATTTTAAAGCCATGGATCAGTTTTCTCTTTAATTTATTTTAATAATCGATATTATTCTTGTCATGTTTTTTCATTTTTTAATTTATTATGATAAATTAAAAGACGAACTGCCCTTATTAACCTTTTTAAGAATTTAACTATTTAAATTTATTATATTTTTTATCAATAAAAATAGATAGTGAGTAGCTCCAGTAGTCCAATCCTTGGACCAATCAAATTCGACTGACTTTCAATCCATGAAATTTTTAATTTCAAACGATATGTACGGGTAACAGGGATGGGATCTGCAACGGAACGGTCAGCCAAAACGACAGAAGAGGGGAAAGCAAAACGGCATGCTGACCTTTTGCTTTGGAGTACGCAATTGGCGGGAAAATGGATGAATTTCGCGCCAATTCCGCCGCGCGAATAAAAAGCCATTTCTATCCGTTTGTGTTTGATGGTCGGAATTATAATGATAGACCAGAATCCCGATGCAAATCCACCGTGATGCCGACGTGTCGTCCGGACAGGGCGGATGTTTGGAGCCAGCTGGGTCGGTGGTCCCACATGGCTTGGGAAGGCCGACGTGGCAACTTCATTTCGAAAATCCCGCCTAAACTTTTTGACTCGGCAACCGGCAGCAGGATCTACCGAGAGATCTGGCGCCATAATTCAAACCCGCGGGTTCTTCAAAGTCTCTATAACTATTATAATTTGTTTTTGTTTGGACTCTATTTTTATTTTTTTTAACATGAATGAATGTCTCTGTTCAATAGGAGGGTCTAAAAAATGGTGGAATCGATATCCCGACTTTTGTTGATGTCGGTCGATATTTTTTTTCTCTTTTTTTTTTTACAAATTTCGATCGTATTGATCGATATCGACAAGATCTTGATCATATCGATAGAGATTTTGTCTGTACAGTCGATACATCTCATATCGGCTGAAATATCTCAATTATTTTTTTACCTCTGTTTAATACAAAGGCGAGAATAGTCACATGAAATCTACTAATTTAGGCACTCATTAAATTAATGAGAAATAACTCTATAGGAATGACTAAGAGAAACTTTGTTAGATTCAAAATGATTTGGTGGGCTCAAAAATCAGATCAAAATATCTTTGTAGAGTGGCGACTACAAACAATGGGTCCTTTAATTGTTAGCAAGCACATTGGAAGACTGAGTGCATGTGCATTTGCCCATTGGTTTTGGTTCCGTTTTTTCCCCTAAATTAATGAATTAGAAATTTTGAATAAATTACATTTCAAAATACATATTTTTGAAGTTCTTAATATAAAGTACTTACTCTACGTAGCTCATTCAAAATTTTAATGTATTTGATTTGAAATATATAGTGTTACTTCACATCACTTGATAAGTTGACAGAAAAGCATGAAGACGTCGTTTAAACATTCATTCCAGGGGTATAGATATCGGCCGATACGTTTCGTATTGGCTGATATTATTCAACTTTTAACAGTCGTATAAATATGGTCGATATGTATTTTATCGGTTGTACAACCTTTATATCGGCTGATATGGCCGATATATCGTCGAATCATATCGGTCTGATATCGGCCGATATGATTAATATCGGTATTTAAAAAAAAAAAAAAAATCAAAACGGTAATGGGCCCTGGATGTAAATATCGACTGATATTTACATTTTCAATTTAAAAAAAAAACAGTTTCTTTTTCGGTTTTTTATATTTTTTAATTCTGAAAAAATAAAATAATAAAATAATATCAATATTTTTTTTTTTTAAAAAAAAAGAGGAGAGAGAATCATACCGGCCGATAATTTGACAGGGGCATTTTTTGCACCCTTGAATTTCATTCTATCAAGTATTAGCTACGACCTTCACAAATCAAAATTTATATAAAAAAAGTGTAAAAAATATTCTTAGGAAAAATTGTTGTACTGTTAAATATTGATATATCAAGTGGCTAAAAAGTAATTTGAAGCCAAAATTTGTTTCACTTATATTTTGCTAAGCTTAATTTCAAACAAAAGGGCTGGTTTTTATATGGTATTTACTGTAACTTGAGAAAAAACAGAGAGAAAAAATGAACCAGGTGAAAAAAAAAAAAACTTCTCATTTTATAGTGGTAAAGATATCTAAGAAAATCTGAAATGTCTTACAGCCTTCACCTTACACAAAAAGAAAATCTTTGTTCAATAATCAAGAACATCCAATAGAGTTGTCTTGTCTAAGACTTCGACAAGAGGGACACCACCTCTAGCACTGTGAAAATAAGAATTAGAACTAAGGCAAGCATCTTCTCAAGGATGAGTACTTGTACTAAAGTTGAGGTCTTTCATAGAAGACCAAAGAGAAACTAATTAGGAACCAATTGACAACAAATAGTGACTTCCTCAGGTAGCATGCAACATGTATTTCCTCCACCTCAAGAGGTTTTTAAGGTCTTTTGAGTGAATGGAGATTGCCTTATATCACGGGTTTAGAATTGCACTCACGATTTATCTGTGCAGCACGTGAACTAACACTCAGATTTTTGAACAATTCAACCTCATTCAGAAGATTACTCAAAACCAACTTCTCACAAGCTCTTATTCAATCGATTACAATAAGACACTAGCACACTTGCTTAAAAGGAAGTTGTATTGCAATTAAAGAATTACAACTCTTAGGTTTCACTACCTAAGAAAAGTAAAAATTGTCTCAAACGACCATGTTGCACAAATAAGATATAGACCAAAATAGAGCATTATTAACAAGTGGGAAAACTAGAGCTTCTTTAGATTGAGATTGAACCTCAATTAAGAGTCTTGAACAAGCAAAGCAAGAAACACCTTCAAATCAAGCATAGAATCCTAAGGACTCTCCATAGTCATTTATTTATTTATTTATTAATAACTAATACAAAGAGGGGAAATTCACAACTATCAAAATCCTTCAGAATAATCTTAGGGGGACCCAAGAGCTTGGGTTTTCATGAGAAGATAAAAAAAAGAAAAGAAAAGCCAATTGAAGTGGAATTCATGGAAGCAAGACTTAATCCAATCCTTAGAAATACTGAATCTCAAACAGAGAGTTCTGTATGAACATGAATTTAAGTAGAAAAAGAAAGGGAAAATAAAGAGTTGGGAAAAGCACTTATGAGATAGGGTTCACTTGTGTTGTGATTGAATTCTATTAAAAATCAACAATGAATTAAAAAAAAAAAAAATCACCACATTGATTTACATAATACTCCCTTCTGTCCCAAATTAGTTGTCTTATATGAATTTTAAAATTGTCTCATTTAAATTGAAATAGCATAAAGTATGTCGAAAATTGATGAGATTAAATGGAGTACTAGTTTTATATAGAGACTTGTTTAAAAAATACAATTCTTTCAAATGAGACAATTAAAATGGAACGGAAGAAGTAATAAAGTACCTCTACAAGAGTATACTATAGAAGTGCAGTTTCATTAAAGATGCGTGGATAACAAACTTGTCTTCATTTATTAAGAGCTTTGTGTGGATGTGAACCACTTGTTCTCTAGTGTGATAGACTAATGATTTCTCCATTTTCATTTTTCTTATGAACAAAGTGATGAACATTTTGAATGTGTTTTGTTCTGCTATGCAAAATTAGATTAACAAATGTAGTAAAGGTATCTTTGATCATCACATTGTTCTTGTCAAAATGAGCCTACTCATGATAAGTATTTAAATCCATATTAAGCCTTGATCTTAAATTGAAATTCTGAACCAAATTTAAATGAAATTTGGATATTGTATCTAAGGTTTATATCATCGTTTTAAAAACCAACCGGTTCACAATATTGTGAACCGGTGTACGCTGATATGAGTTTTTGAAAAATAAAATATGGTTGACATTTTTAAAATACTAGGCAATATTTTCAAAATACTAGCTGATATCTTCATTTAAAAATACCCACTAGTATTTTCAAAATATTGACCGATATATTGAGGTGATTTATTTTTATTTTTATTGACTTTTCTTAGAAAATTATCATTTGCTTGGTAATGAAAGTATAATACCATCAAATTGGGACCAAAAATGTAATTTTCTGCATTTTTCATTTATTCTTAAATTTTTATATTTTCATATTTGCCATTTTATGTTGGAAATAATATAATGGCTTGCATGTAGATCTAGTTAGTTACCAAGAAGATTACTTAATTAAATTTATTTTAAAAAATATTATATTTATTTCTAATTTTTACTATTTTTCAAAAAAAAAATTATAATAGCTATTAGATCTATATTAGTTATAAATCTCTATACTTTAGTTCTTTATTTCACGAGAGCAGGACTATGTGAATGAAATGCTTAAATATTTTTTTATCTTCAAACTTTATTACTTAATATTTGATTAGAAATTATTAATATCTTTAGATCAAAATAGACATTAGAATAATTAAAAATAAAATTATCATCAAATTTGTTAAAACGCAATTTAGTTGAAAGTTATATGACGATGCAGGATATACTTCATTTAAAGAGAATCAATATGCAGGGTCGGCCCTGAGATTTCAGAGGTCCTCGGTGAACTTTTAAAATGGGGCCTTTTGCCCTTATATACACTCAAAAAAAAAAAAAAAATATATATATATATATATTTTTTATAAAGTGTGAAATATCCAAATAAAATATAAAAATAAATTTATAACAAAATATTATTTAAAATTTATTCTTTTCGAATTTTGACATGCAAAATTACTAATTAAATTACTATATTCAAGTTATTTTAACATATCTTTTTCAATAGACAATATTTTTTTATAAATTTATAGTTTTTTCATATTTTATTATATTTTTTACTTTTTATTATTTTTTTTGAAATAAAACACTAAACACTCAAAACAGATCTCCTAATCATGAATCAAGTTCTAACCTGTAGTCTATAGGAGTACCAACTAACTGCGGAAAAGCTAAACGAAAAAAGTTCAGAAATCCAAATGAGGAATGGAACCGCATGCGGCACGAAGAACCGCGCGCGGAACAGCGTAGAACTGCGAAGAACCGCGGCAGGACGCGGGACGAAGATCACGAGGTACGAGGAACCGAGTTCCTCAAGCGGATTCGAGTTTCTGGGCCAGGCGCCCAGGCCTTTTACAGGTTATAGTCTACTTCGCCTATAGGCAGAGTCGGGCCTATCAATATAATTTTATATTGAGTTAAATTAAAACAAACTTTACTACCCAATATTTTATAATATTATAAAAGAAATTAATTTTATAATTTTTTTAAACTATTTTAAAAATTTTACACCAATTCAAATTGATTTGAGTTGACTTGAATATAAAAACATATTATTCATATCGTCAACCATGAGAGACAAGTACAATAAACGATCCTACATTAATTTGGGGTTATAAATTGTATATAATTCGTATTCATTTGAACCGGTCGTAGTAAGTGAATGTCAGTTGTTATCGGTATTCAGTAATAAATGGTCATA
The DNA here is from genome assembly GCA_022113865.1 of Chimonanthus praecox. NCBI lineage: Eukaryota > Viridiplantae > Streptophyta > Magnoliopsida > Laurales > Calycanthaceae > Chimonanthus > Chimonanthus praecox. The sequence goes on along the minus strand of CM039094.1, from coordinate 22,537,753 downwards.
AAAAAGGGCATGCCATTTGAATGTACATTAAAGGAATGAATAATGGTGACTGGCAACAATGAATGATGCATTTACTTCCGAACGAGTGTGGACTGAGTCAGGCGACTTGCCAGAATTCATTCCACTTGGTCGGAATTGGATCTGCTGTCAGATTAAATAATTTTTTTTTAATTTATTTCAGATTTAATGCTAAGAACATGTGCAACCTTTTTTATCGTGAATAATTTTATAAAAAATATCAATTGGAGTGAGGTGAGAATTGAATGGTAAGACTTTCGCTTTTCAAAATAGATTTCAGATTACTCTAATTCCTTTAGATTAACACTTAAATCTTTTTATTAGTTATTTTATAATAAGCAGATAAAAATATAAAATTGTGTCTTTTATTATAGAATAATCACTGTTTCTATCAATTTTCTTCAAATGATATTTTTTTTGAATTTATGTGTGGGAAATTGTGGGCTAGCCAGCATAAAATTCTCATGGGTGAGACCACTGTCCCTAGGGTATACCAAGGTTAGGCCATGGGGGCTCAAACATGTAACCTCTTGCTTCTTGAGGCGAGAGGCAACCAATTGAGTTATTCTCATGTAAGTTGTTGAAACGATATTTGTACTCTGTACTAGGGGTCAAGATATCGGCCGTTACAAAACGTATCGGCAGATATGCTACGGGTTTTAAGCATCGTATAATATCGGCCGTACAGCCTTCACATCGGCCGATATGATTAATATCGGTATTTTTTTTTTTAAAAAAAATATCAAAATGGTGATGGGCTCGGGTCAAAATATCGGCCGATATCGGCCCAGATATTCAAAATATTGGCCGATATCAGCCGATATTTACATTTTCAATTTTTTTTTTTTAGAAAGTTTCTTTTTCTATTTTTTTATATTTTTTAATTCAAAAAATAAAATAATAAAAGAGGAGAGAGAATCATATCAGCCTATATTTGCATATCGGCCGGGGCGTTTTTTGTACCCCTGCTCTGTACAATGGGAATCAGATGCCATCGAGATCTTGTCCGAATTTCAATTGACTCACTTGCAGAAATAAGTCAATTGATCTAAACTTTTAAGATTATACTATATTGGAGTTTAACTTCTTCAATATTACATTGATACACTAGATTTATGATTAATTTCAATATTGATGAAATTTAATTTTACCTTCAATACAAAATAAAAATACTTTAAATAGTAAAGAAATCATAAATTGACAAAAACCAACCACAAACAAGACCAAAACCAGGCTACTAGAACCTGAATAAAGAGGCCGAAGCCCAATAAAGTTATCAATAAATTTCAACCATATAAACTCAATGTTTCTTAAATACTAACCATTAATATCTTTGCTCAAGCTTTTATTGGATTCCCACCAAATACAGAATAGCCATTGGACTTAATTCATCACTGCGTAAATACAGAATAGCCATTGGCTATTCATTTTTAAATTTCAACCAAGAGGTTGTACATTGTCACTAAGTAGTTAGTTAGAATGGATTAAATATTTTGTGGATGATATAACTGAGGACAACTTTACTAATTTAATTATTATAATTCTCTAAAATGGGTTATCAAAATTAATAAGAAATTAAACTTTTAAAGTGTAAAATTATGACTAAAATGATAAGATGAGGTTCAAATTTTGCCCATCTATTGTATTTATCAATTTCTACATATCCCATCTAAAAATGTATAATGTACTTTAAAATTTTAAATAGAAGCCTCTAAAAACCTAGTTTTTTTTTTTAAATAATGGATTAGTGATTCATTCAGAGAGGGGAATAAATCCCAAAAATTACAAAACAGAAATAAAAGAAAATATATTTTTTTTGAATTTACGTGTGGGAAACCGCGGGAAACCCAGCGTAAAAATATTTGCTTTAAATTTGGTGCAAATGGCTATATGGTCCCACTTAAGCCTATATGAATGAGTGGATTTAAAAGGCTTTGACTTGTGTTTGGTGTTTATAAAATTTTATCTAGTCTGAATAAGAGAAGGAATGCATTTTTAGACTAAAAAATTCACATTTATTTAAGGGCGGAAATTTATCCATAGCTCAATGGCTTTAAAAGTCAAATTAGACGTGACTGCACCTCACGGAAAGTAGGTGGTGAGGGGAGAAATAAATCCATTATGAGCCCAATAATCTAATATTCACATTGAAATTAATGCAAATTAGTTGATCCTACTTGAACCCAAATAGTTGGGAAGGTTTGGGATATCTTAGCTTATGTATGGTGCCTATACAATTTTATATTGATTGGATAAGAGAAATCATATCTCTTTTAAGATTTTTAAAATTTTACATTTATTTAACGACGTAAATTTATCGGGTCAGATCAATGGACTTTAAAAGTCAAATCAGTGTTTGATTGGATATAGGTGAAATTCACGGAATATAGGTAGGTGTGAGGCAGAAAATGAAAAATTTGATCAATTATATGCTCCATAATTCAAACTTCATTCAAACTAGTCTGCAGGTGAACATTGTTATACATACTCACACACAAATGGTCAATGGGTGTCACTTGGACCCACTTGAATGGGTTGGGTTTGATTTCTATATGACGCTTATAAATTTTCATTATGATTAGATACAAGAACTCACGTTTTTAAAAACACTCAAAATTCCACATTTATTCAATGAATAAAATTCATTAAGTTAGATAAATGTCCTTCAAAAGTAAAATTCGTATCAAATTGGTAAGGATGCAATTCACGTGAGATAGGTGAGTTTGAAGAGCAAATTGGAGACCCACGAACTAAAGTTTGAATGAAAGCCATAAAAGAACTGATTTTATGGGAGAATTGTAATATATATATATATATTTTTGGGCAAACTTTTTCGAGTCATATTCTTTATAATTTATATTTCTCATTGCACACTTTGATCTCTCTTAATGTAATTTTCATGGAGCCACGTGCAAAGCACTTATTCATACTAATTAAAAAAGTGAGACAAACCATATATGATCTCAATATAGATGATTTATGTGGTTTTTGTATTACAAAATCATAACTTTCTCAGTGCATGTGGATAAAGAGAACTTCAAATAAGAAATATCTCCTTATTTTTTCTTGAGTGAGAGATGTTAGGAGAACTTCCCTCTCTGAGGTTGATTTAAATGGTATAATTGAAGAATGTAATAAGACTATATAAATTGTGTGTTAAGTTTTTTTAATTTTTATTTTTAAAGACAATCTTAAATCTTTAAAATAAAAATATCTGATGAAATTGAATGTTATTAAGTCTATCATATGGCCTGAATTTCAATTGAAAAAAATAAATTCCAAATACTTAATCTTATAGATAAAATTATAGGGAGTCCTTAAAAAAAGGACATACAGTTATGTTTAACCATTAAAATCATATGGCTACAATATGAGAATTTGGTTCAATTCTCATCTTTTGAACAAATTTTCTATCTCACCAAGTGGATTTTTGTTAAACTATAAAACATAAGGTCAGCCATATAGACACCGCTGTTTTCTACCGGTAGACTCCGCATTTCAATATTTTATTGAAAATTACCATTTTGCCCTTCTATTTCTGCACCCTCCAAACGCACGAGCATTTTTTGGGCATAGTCCAAACAATTTTTCATAGATACATGCAGCCCCCCTCGTTATAAAGGTGCAACTCAAATCATCAAGGATGCACTTCTGCTCGCGCTTTTCTTTGACACGAGAGGGATTTCATGGAGATCCTTTGATCTTGAAGTTGTAGTTTAGGCAGAGATGCAAGAATTTAGCAAAGATCATGCAAGCAAAAGATGATGAAAGAAAAGGAAGCGGTATATGAATTTTCATTGTAAGATAAAGCTTGTTCCAACTCATTTTACAGGGCTGACACAGTTTAAACCGTAGGCATCAATTGCCATGAGTCTGTATTAACATACAAGTATCTAGTACAATGTGTATGAAAGAGGCAACACATCACCTGTCTGTTCAACACCAAGAACTTGGGTCATGTTCTTCTCTCCGACCTCTTCTCACTTGATCTTTTTTCTTCAGCTTCTCTTCTCTTCTGTTGCCTGCACGTCGAATAGACATGACTCTGTCAACCATAACATGAAGAGTACAGAATGATGATCATCAACCAACAAATGAGATCATATAAAGGTTACCATCATGGGAGTACAGATGTCTTTGACAGTGGCTATTTCTCACCAAGTTCACCTAGGCAACATCACACATGCGCGACAATGCTCAGGTGGCCTTGTGGGGCCCACATGGGTGGAAGTCATGGGCTAAAGTGGGATCCATTTGAAAGATAATTTTTAGATGATGCTTTTCATAAAAAAAAATCAAACCCATTGGATTTCAAAAGCTATAATTTTCAAGGCTCCAGATACAACAATAAAAATAGGGGGCAGTTCCGTATGGATTTTAATCCAACTGTAAGATCAACTCAGAATGGGTTCAAATTAGGTAAAGATCTAATTCACAAGGTAAGGGGGAGAGAGAGATGCACTTTTTGCTTTTAGAGATACAAAAGCTCGTCACTTACGCAAAAGCTGTGTATCCAGCACCAGCATTAGCAGCAGATAAAAGTGCTGCATGTGCACCAACCGTAGCTATAGCCTCCTGTCCTCCAGAGATCAATGGATTCCTCCTATCGCCATCAACCTGAAATCATTTACAAAAGGTATAAGATGTGTCCGTATTTTTAATTTATATCATAGAGGAAGACGTTCATTATATTCATGCACCAAACCTTATCCCACTTTGTTTTCTTGTTCTGCCTACCATCTCTAGCTGCAGCATCCACAACAGTCGGAACTGTATGCACCCCAGACGCAGCTACAGCAGAGAAACCTCCAACTGAAGAACCAAGAAAAAAAAAGCAGTAAATAGCAGATAATTGTATCCTAACGCCAGAATTAGAAGTGGAATCCCAAGGAACAAAAGGAAATTGGACATAGAAACAAAAGACAGCATGTAACAGATGATAATCATAAACCATTTTTTACCCATCTGTAGTCGACTTTTTGAGTTCTACATTTTTGTTCTACCCATCACATTCTCCAGCACCCAGTCTACTCAATGCCCCTCTTTACCTCATCAATCCGAGTCTATAGAGGCCTCTCCTTACTCCTAGTACCTTTTGATTCCATGAGTTAATATTTGTTTCTAGTTGCCTATTTACAAGTCTAAACCATCTTAAATAACATACATCTTCTCATCTACTGGAGCTATCTTTATGATTCCTTTCATGCAATAATTTCTATTTCTATTTAAATGTTACTCCACCATCTTAGCTCATGCATCTCTGTTGCAATTATTTATTCAAATGACATTTTCTTATCACCCAAAACAACTCCTCCATAGAGCATTGCCAGTCCAATTGGTGTCATATAAAATTGGCCTTTTAATTGACATAGCACTCCCCCATCACAGAGAACTCCACTAACTTGCCTACATATCGCGTGCCCCATCCAACTAGCTATATCCAAATCAAATCCTCTGCTTGGTTCTATGGTTCAAAAGATGGGATAAATGGCTCCGATGAAGATGATGATGATGGTTCTATGGTTTCACCCAATATCTATTTTTATCATAATGTTGTAAGAACAACAAAAATTTAAACTTTTTGTATTTTGTCTTTGCTTTATTAATCTTTTAACCATTATCAAAACATCTCCTTTTGCAATTTCCGTATCACTTAATCAACATAAATGATGGAACCTCATCTTGGATATTTGATGTAATAGATGAAAACATTATTTACATCCTTGATCTCATGCAAAATCTCTTCCATAGTATGATATAGGGTACTTTATTTCTTTGAGAAATAACACCTTAATTAAATGAATACAACCAGAACTAACACCAGTAACAAGGGCTTAACACACAAAAATAAGCACCTTCAACCGTTGCTACCTACAGATTACATCACAAAGTAACCAACCTATCAGCTTTACATTAGCAGATCTCAGTAAATGAGAACCAATGATGCCTTTGTCACTCGATATTTTTCTAATTTCTTCCAGTTAATTGAAAATTCTTCAATACTTTGTAATTTCATCCAGTAAAGCAATTGAGTCATGGAAAAAGAATCACCTTCTTCAAAAGACATATATAAAGACATGCACACACACACACAGGAAATTTAACAGCAAAAGTGGAGTTCTAAAATAGTGGCTCCACAAGAGAAGTTGCCTTAGTTGGGAACATCCTCCCACATGGTCAATGATTTCACATACCTGGAATCTGGGAGCTGATCTTTGGTGCTGGAGCAACTGCCCCAGGTTGTGAACCTCCTGAAACAAAGTCAACTTTCGGACTCTTTTTCCTCTCGAATTCCTTTCTCTCCATTTCACGCTTCATATCGGCCTCTTTTCATGAAAATCAAGAAGAAAGGCGAGAAATTTGAGTTTGACAAAGTAACAAATAACTGTCAAGAAGCATGCATGCATATCTTGCAATACATTTACTTGGCACTTCTAGTCAAATTGGATGAAGCTGTTGCATCTTACATAATTGACCCCTGGGAAACTAGAAAGTTGAGAAAATGGAAGAATGATAGAAAAATAATAGCAGCAGCAGCAAGAACAAAAATAATAATAAATTGATGGCATTGATACCACTGCCAATTATTTGACAATGTTTTAGACCCTGCTGGAATTTTGGACTCATTATGAGGCAGAGTTGAAGACTATCAATGTGGCATGGGAAATCTCCAGCGTAGAGTTTCAAGGACAGTAACTCATCAAAGAAGATTTTAGAAAGTAGAAACTGTATTATTTGGGCATCTTGGGGATGTGGTGAGCATTGGAAGATGGCTTCTACAGCATATGATGACAGTTTCATTTGATAAGATTGGCAGATATGCTGATGAAGTGGATAAGCCTGTAAAATTGTGAGTAGATACATACTCGCCTTTTGTTTCAAACGAGAAGCCACAATTTTATACATTCTATCCCTATAGTGCGATTCAGTATATATTCTTGAACAGAAATTACTTGTTATAATGAAATTTTACAGCTAAGTCTAGGTATGTGCAAATTAGTTTCATTTTCCAAAAATAATAACAAAGAAAAGAAAAAGGTTTGGAACACGTTTATGATGGTCCAATGGGTCATCCCCAAGTATGAATAAATTCTTACATGTCACATAATGGTTTGCTTTAACATGTCACAGTATAGGGATAAACTGGTTTAGTGATGAAACTCAAGGAGAAATGTTTGGAATTTCAATTTGGCCCCAACTTTTCAACATTCAATTATGTTTCAGAATTTCTCTTCTTTGACAATGTGTTCCAAAATCTTACTACAATGTTATCAATCAATACATGCTTAGAAGTTAGAACATGCTTTAATGAGACCAATAAAATTTTCAACCATTCAAATACACACACACGCATATCAAAAGCTTATTTAACACAGATGGCAAATGCTTATTGTCAACCATAGAGGTCGTGGGTTCGACACCATAACATTTAAAAAAGAAAAAAAAGTGTTGCAAACTTTTTTACATTTTTATTTATTTGTGTTCACCTTGAAATAAGTAGACAATGTTTCACTCAAAAAAAATTCCAAGTACACATAGTATGAACGTCCACTGTATATTCATTAACATGTTTAAGCTCTTATGTATAAACTAGCCAGTCCTTGAAAAAAGTTGGAACACATCTATAAAAGAACAGATGATATATGCAAATATCTAAAAAAAATCAAGAACAAACACACGCATAGTACCTAAAAAAATTAACTAAAAGAGGAGCTGTCAATGACCTATTTCATCATAGTAGTCGCTTTTGTCATACCCGTGAGGGTCAAACACATCTTTACTGAAGCAAGTCCCTATCTGGTCTATATCTTGGTAGCGCACTGCATGCAGCAAGAAGTCAGGGTTCCGATAATCCTTCCTATTACGCAAATCTGCATTGAAGCTAATCCCTTTTTTCTTTAGTTCCAGAAACTTGTTAATTTTTTTCTGCAGGAAGAATAACATGAAAAAGAAAACACATGTATGTTAGGATACCATATAAATAAGAAAAAGATTATTCGGCCAAAAAAATATGGAAGTCATAGACATTCAAATAAACCAAAAATTTCCAAACATGGTGATGAACAAGATAAAACAGTGATAACATGCCACATTATGACTAAAGGGAGGAAGAAGTGCACACCAAATGATGCAAGAGTGAAACAACAGGTGCAAACAAATGCCCTATTATGGAATCCTGACTGAAACTAAAGGAACCTTAACTTTCTTGTATCACATTTTATGGACAGTAGATACGATATGTATAAGGTTATATAACCTCAACCAGAGCCTGAAATGCAGTAGTTTAGTACTGTCTGTTGTAACAATAATGGTCAAGTTACTGCTACAACCTACAGACTTGAATCACTTAAAAACAGTAATTCCACATCAGTTGTTGAAATTGTGCGTTTATGGCTTATGGAGTTGATATTGGTTACATTTCTAAAAGAAGATTTTGAATACATGGCACAAAGTTGACTAATTTTAAACCTTTAGAAAAGACCATAAAATCAAAGCATGTGGCCTTCCTAGACTTCGTCAAAAGCATATGATTTGCAGCTAGGAACTAAAAATGAAGAGCATGTCTACAAATCTGCCTTCCCCTAGAGTTCTTTGATAATGTGCAGACAGGAAAAAAGATAAAGATATGCAGTAGAAGTTTTTAAAGACCTATCTCATACATAGCTTGTGGATAAAGTAGTATGTATAAGAGAGACATCACAGACCAACTAATAAAATATCTTGGCAAAAAAGATGAAAAACAGAGCATTAGATGGTATACCGACAAAACTATGGGTTTTGAAGGGTGATACTGGAATTTTTTTTGAAACATTTACGACTTAATTAATTAAAAAAAAAAAAAGAGTACAAGAGGTGGATCTAAATATAGAAGAGATATACCCAGATCTAAGAAGAAGAAAAAAAAGGAAAAAAAAATGGAGTAAAAGAAAAAATACAACAATACATCCCTCCCAACACAAGATACACTAAGGAGTTCCCTACTCCCCTTGCCCCCAACCTAAGAGTACAACATACGTTGTTTGCCGATCGAGGTGTGTGAATGAAAGTGATGCCTCCCAACCTGCACAACCTCCAAATGTCCCTAACAATAAATACCAACCTCCGCGGGGGAGAATTTCCTATTAATAGCCCATGAGATGGCATTAGTCGAGTCATCTTCGTATTGAATTTGCATGATCCTAGAGGAGGCTCTATCCACTTAACCTTACACCTGACTCTTCCAACCCCTTTCATACATCCTTCCCAAGACAGGTGCTAATCTCCTAAACTCCTTCCTTACACATAGACAACCATCCTATCACATGCCATTTCGTCCTCTCAAACACCTCTCTAGGATCCCCCCTCTTCCCCTCAAAAATCCTCCTGTTGCGCTCTTTCCAAATTGCCTATGAAACTGTGAATGGTACCATTTTCCACGCTACCCTATGTCTACCTCTAAAGAGACCGTCCACTCCACCAATAAATCATCCGCTCCACTTCCTACAACCCACAAGCAACCGAATAACTTCAAGAAAGAGTACCATACAGCCCATGTGAACTGTTACTTTCATAACAAATGGTCCATTGTCTCCTCTTCGTCTTCGCACAATGGATATAGTATTGGAGCTTCCTCAGTAAGAATGCCTCTTCTCCAAAGATTGTCTCACTATGATCCTCTTTTTCAAGGTCATCCACGTAAAAAACTAGATTCTAGGGGGAATCTTATTGTTGCATGCAAGGTTGTATATAGGTGGTGAGCTCAGATTTGCTAAATATGCTGACCTCGGGACTGACTTTACCGAGAAGGACTCCGACAGCTCCATGGACCAAATCCACTTGTCCTCATTCTCAATCCACAATCTAATGTGTCTTAGGATTCCTATCAAGGCTTGATGGATAACCTCTTCAAAAATCACACAAGGTCTTTCTGAAAGAGATGGATCACTGTGGTGTATCATTGATTTTTCTATAGTAATCATTGATCAGTGCATCACGATCATGAGCCACTCTAAAAAGTCTTAGAAAGACCTCCATCAGTGGTCTCTCCCCCACCCAAATGTCTTTCCATAACGTCACCCTTTTGCCATTTCCAACCAGCAACCTAATCCCCCTCTGAAGTACCTCACCAATCTTTCCTTCCCTATTCCCTATCCTCAGCAAGGCTTTTACTACTGATGAACCATCCCTAGCTGCTTTATTCCCTAAACTCCACCCTCCGGGGTCTCTCACACCATATCTAGCTACCAAAACCTTCCTTTACAGGGCATCTCTCTTTGAAGTAAATCTCCACACCATTTACTTAGTAGGGCATGATTCCTATCTCTGATGCTATAAATCCACAACCCACCTTTTTCCCTCATCTCTTAGCCTATTCCCATTTCACTAGGTGGATTTCCTCGAGTCTCCCTTCCCCTCCCTTCCAAAGGAAGTCTCTTTGGACTTTTTCTATCTTTTTTGCCATTCCCTTAGGTATTTTGTACAGAGAGAGAGAGCAGGTGAGAAGATTCACCAAACATGATTTAATTAGAGTTAGTCTACCTCCCAGTTTGAGGTAAGATTTACTCCAGGCATTCAATTTCTTCAATACCCTTTCTAGAATGGGTTCCCAAACAAATTTGGATCTCGGATTTCCACCTACTAGCAGCACAAGGTAAGTGAATGGGATGTTGCCTACTCCACACTCTATCTCCCATGCATTACATCACATTATTTTTAGAAAAATAACTAAACAAAGAAATCTGATATGGAATGGAATCCGAGATAAACTAGGAAACTAAGTCCAAAACTAATTAGAAAAATGAGTCCTAATTACCTTAGGAAACTAACTAGGAACCCTCATTTAATTAGGAAAGGGAGAAAGAAATAAAAATAACATAAAAATAAAATAAACTGCGTGTCCTACATCACTATTGGTAGTGCTTTCTATCTGAAATGTTCCTGGGAACTAGAGGACAACTTTTAAATGTTACATAGGAAATGGGGCCTCTGCACTTCATCAAAGCTAAGTTGCATACGTATGAGTACATGTTCTGGAAACTAATACAAGGAGCCCATATCAGCAAATTCTGAAACACAAGATCCATGCACTTGGAATATTCTAATATGCATGGATGCCTATTTGAGACCCATAGGACTCGGACCCAAAACATTATAGTTGCAACAACAAGCACTTACCAATTTGCTACAGGTTCTTGTTTGTTGGACATTACCAATTTGCTACAGGTTCGTGTTTCCGGAATTCCTCTCAGTGCTTGGTTCCAAGCGTGTATTCAGGCCATTGGTGGCTTCCTTGGCTAAGTGATTCAAATCGATCCTTGTACGGCCTCCAACAGCAACCTCTCCTTTGCTCGTTTCCGTATCAAATGGGAACCCAGTCTCGAGAAGCTCATACGGATCCCGTGACATATGGACTAACCTGGCAGTTGAGATACAAGAGGGATTGCTTTCGCCCCTACCGCTCAGGGCCATCTAGAAACAAGTTGAGGCCTAAGACAAAAAATCTAAATGGGGCATTCTTGGTATTTAACATATTATTATAAGTAATATTTAATTATTATAAAATAAATTATTTTACACAATAATTTTTTTAACTTAAAAAGATCAAGAGGCCAACAATACAGAGCATTGAAAAATTTACCCATCCGAGTGAAATTAGCATATTCATCCCAATGAAATTAGCATATTCAGAAATTAAAATAGAATAAGAACACTTTAAAATATCAGTATACCGACTGGGCTGAAGTGCAAACAGAGAGTGAGAGATGTATTCTCTCTACTGCTTTTATCTTCTTCTTCTTTTCTATATAATTTGAATAAGGGTAATTATTTAGACACGAGATTTTTCTTTCAGCAAACACGGGTTTTCAAATTTTTACTAGAAATTACCATTTTGCCCTTCCGCTTCTGCACAGTCCGGACGTCAGTTAAGAACATTTTTCTTTCGTTCGGACCATTATTCATGCGTAAATTCCATTCGTCCGGACGGTCTACAGATGCCACAGTAATGCATAGTGCATTAGTTAAAAAAAAAAACTATATAATTCCTATAGTTTGAATAATAAAATATCCTTTAAAACTTTAAAGTTATTTTTTAAACACTGTGTATTTCCAAAATTTCTCAAATTGAATATCCGGACTAATTACAATAACCTGATAAAAATACTTTAAGACTTCAAGGTCTTTTGACACTCCCAAGTGTTTAAAACACAGTGTTTTAAAAATAAAGGGTATCCCTCAGCTGTGCCGAAAATACACTTCCGGAAGTCCAAACGAAAAACCGTAAAAATCGTTGAACTCCAAATTCAAAACTGAACAAATATGTGAAATTTGAAAACTTAGATCTTTCAAATGATTGTTTAACTAGATTTTTTTTTTTTTTTAACTAATGCACTATTGGAGTCAGCCACGACGAGAGGGGCCTTCTTCATCCGGGGGCCTAAGGCGATCGCCTTTCTTGCCAAAGGGTCAAGACGACACTGCTACCGCTTCTGGTTCCTGCATCAGATCTGGATGTCTATGGAGGAAAGAGACCTTTTCCACCGCCGAACAAGCCTCGGGAGCGTGACAATGTTAATCCTCTTGCACGTCCTTCTTCTCCTCCCCTTGTTGTTTCGGTTCCTCCATGGGGAAGTCGTTGCTTCCCTCAGCCTCTGTCGAAACCTCCTGACTTCAACGATGGTTTCCACCTGCTTGGTGACGCCTTACCTGCTGACCAGGCTCGGACCTCTCTGTTTGAGCCTGGCATTCTTCCCCAGCGGTCCATCAATTGCATTGAGGTACTCGATGATGGTACCATGGGTAGTGGCCTTCCCTCAACAGCTGTGGGCACCGAATCCCATAACCTTAGTTGTAACTCCTATCACTCGAACAATCAGTACCCTACTTCCTTCAAATTTTTGAAAACCCTGGTGGCTCCCTTTCAATTTCGAAATCGAGGCACCCCTTTGCCTTTTCTTTGCAGCCACACGTGACCCCTCTTGTTAGCGACCTATCTTCGTGTGGATCGACTCTCTTAAATCCTTTTGATCCTCTTACCAAGCCTCAAACCTAAAGCCCAGTTAAGCCCATCCAAGTACCTCAACCTTTTGTTAAGCCGTCTAATCCTCCTACCCTGGCACTAGTATCTACTCCATCAGCGTTTACAGTCCTCGAGACAAAAAGTCTTTCGCCACCTAGTCTTTTTCCTGCTCCTCTCAATAGCATTTCTGCCTCTCCTCAACCTTCGTTGCCTTCTTCTATTAGTTGTCTATCGACACCTGCAACCCCCCTCCAGTCACCCAAAATCTTGTCTTCTCAGCCCCCTTCCCCAAAACCTTTGAAGAGTTGTCGGAGTCTTTCTTTTGGCTCCGGGTCCTGTCCTCAACATCCTGCTGCTAATTTTTCCTTGATGATTAGATCTTTGCTCCTTCCTGGAATCTGGCCATCACTCCCTCCCAAAGCCTTTGATCCTACTGCAATGCAATCATGTGCCATCTCTAATCCTATAGGAGTTTTATCTCCATCTTTAGCTCAGATGACCCACAACGGTTTTCGTCATGAACCCCCAGACTCTAGTCGAAGTGATATGTTGGAACTTGATATTCAGCAGTGCAACAAGAATATTGTTTCAGTTGATCAAAGGGCAGAAGAGGAAAATAAAAAAGGGCATTCGTATCCCAACTGGCTTGACGAAAGGATGCTAGAGGTTGGGAGTAAACTTGGATTATTTCCTGAAGGTCAGGGAAGACAATCTACTCTCCTTTCTTGTAGAAATTAAGAATCAAGATCCTGTAAATTCAAAGAGAAAAGACAGGACCTCCCATGAGTTGTCCAGACTCAGCTCATCTGTGAACTACAACCGTCACAAAAAGATGGAAACCAGACGTGTATGCCTGCCAGTTTCGCCATGAAGATCATTTCTTGGAATCCTGAGGCTTTTTTTCTATGTCCTAGGTGTTGGCTTTTCTTGTGAGTGGGTTATTTTTCAGTTAGTTTAGCCTGGTTTCTTTTATCGTTTTCTTTTTCTGTATTTGCACCTATGCTGCCTCTTATCCTATTAATATATGAACCATTTCAAAAAAATAAATAAAGATACTAGTATAAAAATAACATGTAAGTAACACTGACAAAAGCTAATATATATTTTTTACCCAAAACAAAAAGGTAAGTACTGAACAAATTCAGTAGATTTCTAAGGAAAAGGTGCAACATATTTTGTCATCTCATAAACTAATTTTAAGATAGTAATAGAAAATGCACAAAGAATCCATGAAGAAAGCAATATGGGGACATGTCTAACATGGGTACATTCCTCATATCAAAGAATCTACGCAGCAGTCACAAAGTAATAGCTATGCTGCCATCCATGAGAAGGTCCATAGCTTAATTAGCCATTAACATCAATAGCATTAACCGACTTACTTGCAGATCCTCGGGGCACTTGGTCTCTGGGGCCGGAGGAAGAAACTTCGCCAATGGATCAACATTTTCCTTTTGCGTTTCTACAGGGGCAAGGACATCAACATCGATTTGAGCTTCTTCAGATTCATTCCCAACATTGTTTACTGTTGTGCTGGTCTCATAATTAGATTGCTCCAATTGTTCAGATGATTGTGGAGGGGATGACTGAACATTTGGTGTTAAAATTTTGACAGTTCCAGGCGGTGTCTTTTCCTGGAAAATCCCTGTAAATGCAGATGCACCAAAAAGAGAAAAACTGAAATCCAACAATAAGAAATGCTTCATCACATAAGAAATTTTTTTGAGGTAGCAGACATTCAAATTGTGAAAAAGAAAGATCCCAGAAACTTGCAAAAGCTCTAATATTTAAGGTAGCTTTGATGAAAACGAATAGATATTACTAATTAAGACTAACTTTAGGTTTTCATGGGACGGTGCATTCTAATTCTTTTTAATAAAAAAAAATTGTGAATTATGGTGCTTCTAAAAAGTTTTGCCTAACTATTTCAAAAATCAAAAATGGAGGGAGGGAGAAAATGTGCTACCATGCACCGAAAATTAGAGATGAAGAACACGATAGTTACTTTAGGCACAAAGCTCTTCTTGGAAATGGCCGCATAAAGATTTATAAGAAGAGTAAATGGGAAGTGTCAATTTCTTTCATTGTTTAGGGTCCCAAACATGAACCATCATGACCATCAAAGCCTCACCTCATCTAATTGGGGATTTTGCAAATTATACTTCTCTTATATCCATTTAGTACTAAAACCTTCACCACTCCACACCTCTTTCCTTCTCAATCTAACCAAAAGCTCTCTCTCTCTCCCTGTGTAAAACTTAAGAGTGCAAAATCAAAATCTAGGGCTGAAAGGAGATATTCTGATATGCATCTCCCTTTATGGCTAAAGAGTCCATATAACTGTTTGCCAATTGAAGAATGTGATAGTAGAAGAGTACATCGATTGAATGATTGACCACATCTCTTCAACCAATACATTAAGCACCAACCAGTAGAGGATATGGGAACCAAGATTAAGAAGAAATCTGTCAGATTGGGAAGTGGGCCTGTACTCATTAACACTTCTGTAAAGGGGGAAGGTAGTCATTACAGGATCTTGGAGCCTAACATCTTTGGGATGCTCTCAGCTAAGAGCTTCACTATGGAGGAAATTATAGTCATCATTAGCAGGTGTAAATTTGAAAATTTTCATATCCCTACATTTAACAATGAGAGCTGATCAGGCTGATGGAAGAGGGAATGGATCTCCAGCAAGCTAAATTTGATTAAAAAAATAAATTAACCTGCTTGTTCTTGGGGTCTACGGTGTGGGAAGGAGCTTGTCGTATTTTCTACTTTGTGAGTTGGTTCCCCTTGTTTCATATGTCTGAATTTTTTCCATTCTTATCAATAAAATTTGTAATCATTTAAAAAATAAAAAAATAAAAAGCTGCTTCACCATTATAATAATTCTGACAAGGGCCTACACTACTTGTGTTTTCTTATTTTTTGAAAGGTGCACACTACTTGTGTTTAAAGCAAAAAAAACTCCCATTACCTTCAAATATATGAAGGATATCAAGTAGGCAAAATGGGGAAGTGGTTGTTAAAAGGTTACTATCATTGGCTAGCAAGTTTGGTCTCTGTGTTGGGTGCCTAGGTTTATCAATTTGTTTGACAATAGCCCAAGGCCTAGCTACTGAAATACGGATATGACATGGAGTATGGAGGAGTTTGATACAATCTTTAATCAAGTTAAAATATTACTGAAACTCAGAACCCAATATTCTTTTTGTAGCACATTTTATAATTATATATCCGTACCACATTTGATATATACCAGATGGTTTGATAGACAATGCAGCCTAGATGATATGATGTTCAAACTTGAGAAGAAGATTACTGATCCTTGTTGTTTACTTTAGTATTTGAGTATCTGAATGGGTAGACAACATTTCTTAAGAATCCAACCATCATATTCTAAGAGTTATAACTTAAATCAAGGCTATTAAGCAAGGAACAGATACTGATATAATACCACTAGCACTACAGGGGATAAGTAAAGAACATACTGTTAGCAACTTGTAGCTCCGTGCCAAGCATGATGTTACCAGTGCTTAATATCTCACCCTCCTGCCATTTAAGCAATCACTACATTAGTATTGGTTTTTGGCATACCAATGGACCGAGAATAATTAATCGAGAAAGAAATTAACAGTTAAAACGTTAATAACAATGTCATGAAGAAGCATATCACTTCTTCTTTTTTGAACGGTCATAAAAGAAATTCATTAATAGAGAAGGGAAGATACAAGGATAAAGGGAAAGATCTAAAAGGGATAGACCCAAAGAAGAGAAAAACCACAAATAAGAAGATCGAGATGTAAGAAAAATATAAACAAACAAATAAAGTCAAAAGAAGAAAACGCCAATCCAAAGGCTATCAACTCCCAATCTGCGAAGTAGCCCGCCACGCCGTTAACTGATCGTCCAACTTTAGCAAAAGATACTCCCATCCCTTTAGCCAAGTCTCTCACCTCCCTAACCACATTTGTCAATCTCTAAAGTGGACGCCGTAAACCCGAAGTCCATTTGAAAGCATTTCTAGAGTCCCCCTCATTAACCAACTGACCTTGACCAAAAACCTTCTAAATGACAAGAGCTCTCCTAATGCTAAGAATTTCTGCTTCATTCGAGTCCTTGATACACACCGACTCATTGAACATTATGGATGATTCTCCCTTGTGGTTTCTAAGCACTCCTCTGATCCCTGTAAGACCCGATTTTTCTTCGGAGGATCCGTCAATATTAAACTTCCAAGTACCCTGTTGGGGAGGCTCCAACTTATCCAACATCCTAGCTTTCCGGCTTTGATCCCTCATGCAACCCTCCTATGATAACAAAAGATCATTGATTTTAAGCCCTTTGAAATTTCGATCTGCCAACAACCATGTAAACCAACTCCATTTGGGTCTATGAAAAAGGTCGGCATCGGTGGACGATATGCCTTCGAAAAGTCTTGAATTCCTTTCCTTCCATAAGGACCATACAATCACTATCGGCAAAGATTGCCAAGCACATTTCAGTCTAGGTTTCAGACTTGAAAGGTTCCAGGCTCCTATTGATTGAGAGAAAGAGTTTGCAAAGACCCAAGGAATCCCCAAGAAGTTAATGAATTTGTCCAAAGACCCTTAGCCACATCGCAATTGACAAACAAGTGGTTGATATCCTTCAAAGAAGAATCGCACAAAATACAATTTAGGTCGACGTCACCCCTAAGCAAGCCTCTTCTATTCAATTCTACCCTTTTCAGAATCTTCTCCTTAAGGACACACCATAGAAAAATTTGCACCCTTGGTGGAATTGCACTCTCCCAGATAGATTTGGAAACCTTCTCATCATTAGATAATTGACTTTGAGCCAGATGAACCAAAGCCTTCACTGAAAAGATGCCAGAGGAATCTCCTGACCAAATCATTTCGTCTTCATCCAAAGGCAAGAAAGGAAATTTCTCGAGAAGTGTCAGGAGTCCAGAACGACTATCCTCTTCAAAAGATCTTAAGCCTCTACAAAGTCCAAGTGCCAAGAGATCGCCCCATTGTCCCAATTAACAAAATCTTGGACCAAAGCATTTGCGTTCCTCGAGATTCTAAAAAATATTGAGAAACAATGTTTTAGAGGCCTCTCTCCTAACCACAGGTCTTTCCAAAAAAAGGTTTTATCGCCTTTTCCAAGCAAGAATCTAATGTTTTGTCTAAAAAGGCTATCAACCAAACCCTCTCCTGGCCCCAACTTCCACCAAGCTTTAACTACTGAGGAGCAGAAACTTTCTACTTTATCACCAAGGTACCATCCACCGGCACCTACAACCCCATATATAGTTGATAAGACCTTCACTCAAAGAGCATCCTTCTCTCTACCAAACCTCCAGGCCCATTTACATAGCAATGCTTGGTTCTTCAGATGAATAGGCACTAGACCCAGTCCACCCTTGAGTTTGGGTTTCACAACTTCAGACCATGCCACTAAGTGAACTTTCTTTTTCGATTCCTTGTCTCCCCATAAGAACTTTTTAAATAATTGTTTCAAGTTTTCTTTCAACACCCTTAGGAAGCAAGAAGAGTGAGAGATAGTAAGTTGCAAATTAAGGAGATCTCCTCTTGACGATAAGAACTTTCAACCCCAACTCGACAATCTTTTTTCTACTCTTTTAATAACTGGGTTCCAAAACCTCTTGAGCCTGGGGTTCCCTCCAACCGGTAAGCCAAGATAAGTGAAGGGCAATTTTCCAGTGCCACAACCAATGTTTAAAAGCATATCACTTGAGACCGAACTCCATCCAATTATTCAGTGGCTAACAATTATAAAGCAATTTTTTAGAAGATAAAAGAGATATATAGAAGGTGTGAAGAGAAAGGCAAAAAAGGAGAAACACACACAATTACAATATAGAGATAGCAGCTAAACAATCCACTTCCAAATTCGCCAAGCAATGAATCTTATGGATTGAAAAATACTTCCCACAATTATGTCCCAAATTCCAAAGATAAAATCTATAGACACCAAGGAGAGGATAACCGATGAGCTTATTGAGCCACCTGCCGAAATAAAGCAACAATAAGCCAAATATACAAGTTGGTATTCGATTGAATATTCTAGTTAGAAGACGAAATGTTGACTTCTGCATCTTCGACATGTGTTTGTGAACGAAAAATCCATGGATATTCAATTGTTAGCGATGTTAAATTCCAAGCATATTAACTTTCAAGGGTTCAAAATCCTCATTTTTGAAAAATACCGTGTTTGGTGCAAAAACACTCAATTCTTGATTTTTTTTTAATAAAATCATGGATGTGGCAAAAGTGGGTATCACCCACTCCCCCAATCCCCACCTTCGCAAGGGTAAGTTATCTTCACCATCCCAAGTTAGAAAATTGTCTTCACCTCTCTGAGCTCAATTCAATTTTATGAACCCATTTTATAGAAGTTTTAATAGAATTTAGTTCCTTAAATTGTAGAATTTTTTACTAAAAGATAACGTTATTTATTAAGTATTCCTTAAATTTCCATGTGGAGTTCTTGGGTTCAACCTTGTTCCTTAAATTGTAGAATTAGCAAAATTGTGCTAGTTTCATGATTTAAGAATTCCTATAATAGCAAATTTGTTATTGGTGAGCTAGGAATTATTCATTGGCAATATTTAGAATTTGCAATTTTCTACAATCAAAGTAGTTGAATTGGAATTTTGTGAGATTTAATAATTCCTGGCCTAAATTTTCATGTGTTGTAACAAGAAATTTCACAGTTGAAATTATAAAATCCCAAAAAAAAAATTCCATGCCATGCAAAAATCCTAACCTACCAAACATGAAGTTGATGTTTATTGGGAACTTGCCCTTCTCCACCCTAACAGAATCCACTTGTCTTCTCCCTTTAATGTGCCCCTATTCATTTTTTGTCTTGTCTAATAAACCCTAACACAAGAGGAGTAGGAGAGGAGTGTGGAGACTGTTGAAAGTGTTTTTTGTGGGATTCAAAATCGTGTCCCTGGATAAAATTTCCATGTCGATATTAGATCTTGGATTTCCAAACCTCAAGGGATGGGTTAAAATGGTTATTTATAATTGAGGATTTGGGACCTCTATGGATTTTAAAATCTATCTGAATTTGTGCTGCACCGAACTATTGATATCAATGTCACTTAGGATTTCAAATTCTAAGTCAATCGATTTTTGTGTACACAAACGTGTCCCTTGAATAGCTCAGATAACTGGAATATGTTCTTACCCTTTTCAACATTTTAACATAATTGTTGACCAACTTGGATCAAAAGAGGATGAGAGGGGACCGGGAGGGGGCATAACTAGGAGCATCGTGCAACAGATGATGAACTGCCGATTCTACCAAGGAGAAAAGGTTTGAAACTTCCCAATAAAAGATTTCGAGAAATCAAATTGAGGGCCTGTTTGGTAGCCTGGAATTCTTAGGTGGGATTGGAATCTTTTGGAATTTATAAAATCCCCCAATTCCCAAAAAGAGTTCCACATTCAGTGAAATTGGATTTCTAGACTGAGAATTACAAAATCCCGTAGAATTTGAATGTGAGGGCATATACATATCCTCATTTAACATTACTATTTAGGGATTTCAAACATAAGTAAAGCACTTATTTCAGGAATTCTACCAAACGGACACCTTCATTCAATCCCAGGAACCAAAACTCACAAATATAACTCAAAATTCATCGACTTCAGAGCTTCCCCAAAGAAAAGAGAGAAGGAAAAAAAATTACCTCAGCATCATCAGGAGACATTGCGGTTTCGTCATGGGCATAATCAACAATCCCGAAAGCCCCTTTTCTCACAACGGGAGGAGCTCTGAAATAATCCAAAACGGGAGGCAGTGGCGCTGGTGAAGACAAGGGCATCTGGGGCTGCGGCGTCAAAGGGGAAGGGCTCTTTAGAGTTTGGTCGCTGTACGAAAGGGGTGTTTGAGATCGGAGAGGAGGCGTGATGCTTTCTTTGGCATCGTCGGAAGGAATTCTAGATTCGTCTCTTTCACTTCTGTCGTCGTCTTCTTCTTCTTCTTTTAGTTGTTGCTGTTCGTCATCTTCGTCGTCAACATCCATGTCTTCGTCGTTGTACATGGAAAGAAGAGCAATGCCTTCGGATTCTTTCTTCCTGGACGCCATTAATGCGGAAATGGAGTCCCTCGATAGCAGATGGAGGGAGGGGAGATTCGCAGCGAACTTGGGTGTGGAGAAGAAAAAAAAAAATTGCGGAGGGAGTCGATAGATGCCCAGAGCGACGCCTGGGTTAGAGAAAGGTTAAGGAGAAGCAGAAACACATAGTTTACTAGTTCACTCTAATGTTTTTGCCAATATTTTCTTTTGTGAAAGTAATAAAAAAATAATTATATTTTTAAATATATATAATATTTATTTATGTTAAAAATAAAAATCATTATGTTCTTTTTATTTACTTTATTGAAATAATTTGATATTATATTTATCATCTAATATTTTTGTCATTGCCATCATTATAAAACCTCTTTTTAATTTTATTATATCAATAAAACATAATTAATTATAGCTCATTTATCTAATAATTTTATTTATCTTATTACAATCAATGAGAAATAAAATCCCTCTTCTCAAAAAAAAAAATCATCATAACAAATTCCTTTTTGGATTTGAAAACTTAGAATGTCTATTTTGTATTGTAAGTAGCTTTCTTGAATTATATCCACATATTATATATGTATCTTTAAATTAATTAATATCCCTATATTGTATATGTATCTTAGAATTAATTAAAAAATATTATATGTTAATATATTGTAATTTGAATGAATCTAATAATTTTATATTGATTATTATAAATAATCATTTCTTTGTTAAATATTTATTTCAACTGATTAATTAATAATTTAATATTATTTATAATATTTATATTAATGATACGGGTTTGACCCGATTGAATCTCATAACATTGATTAGTACCCGCCATAAATGCATATTTCAAATCTAAATTTATTTAAAAAAATCTTCTTTTTAATTGTTATTGTTAAGTTATTTGTCCATCTGAATTGGTAATTCAATTAACATTTATACTATTTACTGTTTAATTGATGTTTAAATGTAGATTTTTTAATTTAAATAGATTAGAGTGATAGTCGTAAACCCACCTCAAGAAGTATTATGGATTTGATTTCACTCCACTCTAAAAGATCGCTCCGTAGAATTATTCAGTCAATATAAAATTCGATCCAAATTTGAGCTTTGAGTTTAAAATTAATTTACGTGGGATCTAAACGGCTGTCATTTTGATTTATATAACCAAATCCACTTCTACTTTATTATTTAAAGTTGGACTTCATTGTCTCATATTCTACCGCCTCACAGAAAACTCGGGCCTCAGTGAAGATTGTACAGGCCCAAGAGTATAAATCTCAGCTGATACTGTGCATATCGGCTAGGGAAAAAAGAAATCATTTGATTTCCTTTTTTTTTTCTTAAAAAAAAAAATATCGGTTATGTGCCTGGCCAATATCTCGGTCAATATTTGTTCATATCGGACGAATATCAGTCTAGATATCAAACGATTTTTATATATTTATTTATTTAAAAAAAACAGCCTTTTTATTTTTTAAATGGTTTTTTTTTAAAAAAAAAGCCATGAGATTTCAAAAAAAAAAAATTTTGAAAAGAGAGAAAAAATGGACCGGGCAAATTCATTAGACCTAGCCCATGTAGTAAGGTCCCCACTCCCCACTAGTCTACTTAAGTTTATAAAATCCTACGGCAGGAGTTCCATTCAAACGACAAAGAAGCCGGGAATAGAAAAAAAAAAAAGTTCTGCCCTCCATTCCTCCAAGGGATATCATGTAATTTGTATTCTGTCCATAAACTTTGCACAAGAAAAAAATGATTTGAAAAATTAAAAGAAATTAATCCCATTTAAATCTGTTAATCCTTTTTATTATTTGCCAGGCAGTAATATTTTGATTTGTTTGGATTCTCTGACAGTTTTCAAACATCAATATTTTAATTTTACAGCATTTTTTCTATTATAGTCATAAAGGAAAGGTTTTTTTTTACATGGGTATAGCGAGACTGATTTGTTTAGTCCAAGCTGGGTCTACTTTGTAGGAGGGTTTCAATTCAGGAATTCATGTAATATTTAAGACATATGGGCTGATCCTATGACCATTTCAGGCCCAGTTGTTAAAATAGGCTTGGCCTAGGAGTACAAAATTTGCTTTTACCGAGATATCGGCTTCTCGGCCGATATCTCGGATCTTGGCTGAGATCTCTCTCTCGTAATTTTTATTGGACAAATATCGACCGTATAAATGTGTATAAGCCGATACGGTGCGTATCGGCCGAGATTTATACCCCTGGCTTGGCCTAACCAACTCCGGCATATTCAACCCAAAACACAAAATGTTTTGGACGTTGCTATGCTCAGTCTCACAGGTAAATGGACTGAAAGTGGACTAAAAGATGAGGCCCAATAATAGCAAATAGACTGGAGCTTTATCATGGATGGATCTAGTTCATGCACGAAATAAGCAACTCGTGGGTAGGCTGTTCCTCAGCTTAAACCTGGCCCAAAGCCCACCCAAACCTGTCCCAAAGAAACAAATTTGATACATATAACAGCCACTTGGGCCGGGCTGGAGCTAAAAATTTGAGTTTGTTTGGCTAACATGTAAGATTGGGCTTTCACAAGAAGTCTACAAAAGGCCGTCAGTTTTTTTCGCCCATTTAGTTGTACTCATTGTCTATTTTCCTTTCAATTATTTTAAAATTAATTAAACTGACCATTTAGATTGAAATTAGCTTAAAAATTAAGTTCTACTCACTTGTATCATCTTGTGATTTTAAAGACACCTGGTAACAAATAAGTGCTATAAATTGAATTTTGGACTCAAATTTACTCTTTTCTAATTTATTGCGTGCTTATTCAATTTAATCAGTTCAATTTTTAATATTCTCAAAGGGAAAGCTTTTAGGCCGCAGGCATGAGAATATGGGTCTCAGTAGTCTGAAAGAGCCCTGATTCCTTTACTTTAATGGTAGGGAAAGATATTCCATAAAAAATGCGGGACAGAAATCTTTTTACAAGTGTTTTGTGTAATCTGACATGGATTTTACTGTATTGTCCATTATACCCTTCATCTGTCGATTTCAGTGATCCAATTTGTTATTCTATATGAAAAAAATATTCTCACTTAAATAAGTTTCAGTGATCCGGTCAATGAATCAATTTCTCACTTTTTAAAATAAAATAATCGGTACGGTAAGACAAAGGTAAAGTGGAAATTCCACGAAATCCCGTATCTGATTATACAAAAGACCCGTGGAAGGATTGCTACGTAAAATGTGTTGTGAATTTGTTCTATAAGTTCCATGGTAAGATATCTTAATTTTCATCGCATTGTTTATGGTACATGGTGACAATGACAAAAAAAAAATGTAATTGCTTATTTAACTATTGGAGAAAAATTGGATGGAATGAATTATAGCTTGCCCCAATAAGATTCAATATCTCAATGATTTAGATGCTAATTAGTCATTTATGAAATCTTACGATTTAGCATAATGATGATTATTCAATCATTCAAATCAATAACCATGTACAAAATCAAAAGATATGATCTATCCTATGATCATATCACACAAGTGAAGAACAGATTTGTAATCACCATTGGCATTCAACAAGTTTATTTCACGTTCAACAAGTTTCTTAAAATTTAGCATGAAGGTTATTCAAATGAATCATCATCTTTTTTGTATACCATTGGAGGTATTAGAAATAAGCTTCATCATTCTAACTCTTTCGGCAGCACCGATCTTCTCTCCATTCAGATTCGTGATTATCCTCACCGATAATCATGGAACAGTCAACAGTTGTGTTACATATGTGAGCTGTATTTGAGAGTATTCTTAATTGAAAATATCTCTCTTTGTATCCTTTTATATGTGTGTGAATACATCAATGAAATACAAGAAAATACACATTCCCCTAAAATTAAGAAATATTTTGATCCAACTTGGATTTCATATAGGCAATTGCTACTAAACAGAAGAAAACGAGAGTTACTCTCGTTCTCCCTCATTACACTTCAAACAAATAGTCTTAGATGTTGCCATTGAGCAGTCACAAGAAGTTGTGGAGGACAATTAAGAAAATGTTGCAAGCTGCATTCCACTTATAAGTGGATTTTTTTTGTCCTAAATTAGGTCTTATATTTTGTTTGTGTATTAAATTAGGTCCTAAATTAATTTAATTAAATTAATTTAATAAAAGGGGGAGTTTGAAACTAATTTCAATTTTTTTTAGAAAAAGATTTTTTTATAGAATTATAAAATTTCAGTCTAATGCTCCAATGATCATATGTTTAGGAGATTCATTAGGAAAAAAAAAATGCTTCAAGACTATGAAATATTTATCGTAAGTTTACATTCTACAAGTGATAATTACAAGCAGGAAGCTAAGGCAAATCCAAGTACGGCCTATGAAGTAGTGACAGGGCAGTGAAGTACTGTTGTTGATAACGTTCAGTACCGAATGTAAGCCGACCTGCAACCTTATAGGTCCATATATTTTATCCTTTGAATAACTATGATGGGACAGCAACCTCACCCATATTTGGAAATTTTGCTTAGCGAGTTAATTATGGGCCTAATTTATCTGGCCCGGGTGAGTTCATGGGCCACAATGTGATACCCCAGAATGCCTATAGGAAATTCAGCAAACCTGAGTACAAGTGCCACCTACTCAGTACTCATCCATGTTTTTCATTCACGAATTCTCCCTGGGCCCGGTGAGGACATGGGCCAAAGCCTATACCCTAGTTGGGTTGAGTTTATACTCTCCTTGTAATCAAGATTTCAAAATTAAAATCTTTGGCTCAGGTTAAGTTTAGTTGGATTGAGAGATACACACATATTTTGGTTCAGAAATTACTAGAGATGTACCCTGGTTCAGAACTTACTAAGATGTACCCGTGGCTTACAAGAGGCTTCATGCTGGAGTTTTATCTAATGCAATTGTACTTAGGTAGAGGTGGGAGTTTTCGATTTCTTCAAGAGGGAAAAAAAAAAGCTCATATGATAAACCTTAAATATGAAAATGAGGAGTAAAATATTTGATGATATTTTTACATAATTAAATAGGAAAGGTATTGGTACACGAATATTTTTATTGTTGGTGCATTAAAAATGAATAAAATATCCATTTTGTGTCCAAACAAATGAAAAGAGGGAAAGAAAATATATTTAAAAAAATTGGGCAAAATGACTATTTTACTTATTTTTAATGCACCGACTAAAGTGTTGATGCACCAATCAATTACCACAGAATTATACAATATATTTATATAATTAAGTATAAAATATAATATTTATATTAAAAAAAATTAGATCGGATATTGAGCGTTAAGGTTTTACCACTCAACCCTATACGGCTAAAAAATCTCACGCCTTCAGAACTTGGAACTAACCCAACTCTGAGCACAAAAATCTTTGACCTGAACCATGGTATTTTAATTTTAGGTCAGGTCCATACAGGTCTTATTTTACCTGACCCGATTTAGACACCCTAATTCTCACTTCACCGCCAAAAAAATACAAAATAATCACTTCCTCTGAAGCCAGGTAAATTTCTACTGATTTCCTAAGCTATTATGTAAGTTTAGTGAGTTTGTTCAGGTGAGGAGAGCCGATTTGAATGGAACTAAAATCAGCCCAAATCTACGGATTTAGAATTTAGAATGAGTTTCTAGCAAATGCTCAAAATATTAAGAAATGTTACTTGATTTATCTAAAATTTGAGTCAAGTTCGAGTCTGACTAATGGGAAGCAATGCTACTGATAAGTTTAACTGTACAGAATATGATTTAGAAATGTTCCAAGTTCCACAAATTTGCAGGAGAACTTCCATTCACTTCTCTAAATTTCAATTTGATTAGCACCAAGGCGCATAACAAAGACATCTACCCAGAAGAGAAATTGTTATGGAGAAGATTTAACAAGATTTTGAAGGTGGAAATCTCACTCCAGGGAAGTATATAGAGAAGAATTCCTGAGCTAGTTCTTGCAAGTCACCATCGCCATCGTTGGAGTGTGATTCTGGCGAATTGCTACCATTTGCCATCTCAGGGTGGTGTTGCTGATGCTGGGGGTTGATCATTGCAGATAAATCCGATGTGGGTGCTGAAATAGATGGTGCAGGTAGGCTTGCCAGGTAGCGAGATTGAAGAGTTGGTAGCTCCAAGCTCGCTAGATGAGTCTGAACATATTCCAACTCCGCCTGCAAATCTACTACCTATAGTTGCAAATAACAAGCAAGTTTATGTTATACTTTTGTATTGGGGTACGAACGAGTCCTACATCGGTGAAAAGGAGAAAATATAAGAATTTATATGGGGTTAAATATCTCCATCTATCAGGCTAGTCTTTTCATTTGAGAGGGGATTGATTGAGGACGAAAGAGTACCACATCGGAGAGAGAAAAATATAAAACTTATATACGGTAGATATATCCACCTATTAGACTAATCTTTTAAGCAGAAGCCACATCCCAAACATTTTGGCAGTTTTATCATGTTACAATTCTAGATTTGCAACAAGTGAAAATGATTGACTCTAGGGTTGATAATTTGATGGTGATGAAGACAATCAGCTGATTGCCTGAAAATGCAGTAAGCGAATACATCAGAAATATAGAAGTTAAGACTGGGTAATGTCAGTCACAGTCTAAACCTAATTGTCTACTGCTTATTATGTAGTATATACAAATGCACCTTATATTCAGAGAGAGCTAATGAAATTTCTTATTCAGATGGATAACGACTAAAAGTCTAAAAAAATTTCCCTTTATTTGTTGTTCTCTCCTTTGATTGTCCTTATACCTTTGTAAGATTCTCACAAGGAAAACAATCTATTGAAAATGACAAACCACCCACCTGCAGTTATCATTTGAAAGGTTAATTAACAGAGAAAAAACTTGGGAAACGGCAATAAAGGACGAATGATGGCTTGCAAATCACATATTATGAGACCAATCATTCTTCTACATCACTTGAATGATTTCAATTATGGCTAGCTAGGGCTAATCCTGCTATATAGATCTTCAATGAGAAGACTCAAACTCAGTCTTTGAGAGAGGGCTCGAGAATCAAACCCTAGATTCAAAAAATGAAATTTAAAATTTAGAAAAGTGAGAAAGAAAAAGAGCAGAAAGTCAAAGTCCATAGTTTGAATTTATTTTTTGTCTCATATTATTAAGATTGCCACTCTTGCAAGCAACAACAATCAAGTTGTGCATCCTATGGCGCAGGCTAATGGCAATCCCTAGAGAGTGCACGTTAGCCAGACCCACAAGGCCCAAAGCTCTCTCGCTCCCTAAATTAAAAAAAAAAAAAAAAAACAAAATGAAAATGAGTAGTTCTACATGAAATGCATGGTGAGACAAAAAATCACTATAATTTATTGACATGATTAGAAGGTTTTGGTATAGTGGTTGAGACTCAGTTTTAGAATTAAGATCTTGGGTTCAGTCTTAGAAACTCTAAAGAAGGGCCACTATCTGTAAATTTAACTGGTGTGTAGATTTGAGGGATTTTGACACACTCTGGAAGGCTAATCGAGTGGCACGCTTGGACACCTCCAAACTTCAAAAAATTTAGAACTCAACTATTCAAATTATTTACTCTTGATTGAATGATTTGGTTAGCAAATTAACTTGAAAATTATAGAATACAAAATTGACCCTTCAAATATTAGCGTAAATAGGCTAAATGTGCCCCAAAGTTACAGGTAAAACCAGGTTAGATAAATGTGAAAAAAAATGGAAATGAAGAAAGGAAACAGTAAGAGGTTATGGGAGGGTTATACCTGTTGTTGAAGGGCGAAGATGTGGGACACACAGCCATAGACGGGGTCTCTGATGCGGGCCTGGGCTTCGTAGCAAATTGTGACGACGGCGTCGAGGCGTTTATGGGCCGGTATTCGGAGGAGGAGCTTGGAGACGTTGCTGGCTCCGAACACCTTGTGCACCGCGGCGAAGTGGGCCGCGCCGTGCTCGGAGTCGAAGTACGGCGCGAAGATGCAGTCACTTACGCACTTTCGTCTCAAGAACTTGCATGCACCACATGGCCCACTGCCGCCGCCGCCGCCGCCGCCGCCCCTCCTCCTCCTCCACCTCCCACAACAACGCTGCTGCTGCTGCTGCTTTTATTTCTACTCATTTTTTTTTCTTTTCTTCTTTAGCTATATTCTCATGCTGTGTCTCTCTCCAAGAGGGAGAGAGAGAGAGAGGAAGAAGAAGAAAAAGGAAAGTGACTCAAGTGAGGTTCGGATTCTGGTTATGAAATGTATTGGTGGTGGTGGTGGTGGTGGGTCTTAGAGACCTCACTTCCTTTTTGTTGTAATCTTTAAAGCCACGCCAACCAGACTCCCTTAAAGCAGATTGCGTGAAGCAAACATGCGGGAGCGTATGGCAACTGTGTCTCCAACTGCCACAAACTCCCCACGTGTGACTCCCACGTGCAGGTCTCCATCTCTCTCTTATAAAAATACAAAATAAAGACAAAAAACAATAATTTTTTTTTTTTTTTCAGTCCCCATTCTATATATGAAGTGAGACTACTCTCATGAGCTAAATATGAATAAATCTTCCAATCCATACATGAATAAATCGATGAAAAATAAATAATTCCATAATTTAAAAGTGAATCGAACTTAAAAATTGATGAAAACACCCTTGAAATGAAATACTTGAAAGTCTAAATTAAAGTTCTTTTTTCTAAAGAAATTTGCTGAAATATACTGAAATTTCCATTTTTAATGATACATTCTGCCTACTTCTATCCAAAACTCAACAAAAGAAGGCCGGAAAGTTTGAAATTAGGATTGATTAAGAAGAAGTGAGGCTGAGGAGAGCATCATTCCTGTGTCAATTAGCAGAAAGTTTATGGTGTTTGGCAGTTTCTTATCCTCAAATCTTCTATGCAAAGCTCCATTATTTATTTAAAGGGTAGGAGTTTGAAAATGAAATTTTATAAGGAAAACATGAATGTAGCAACAGTTGATGTTTTGTTATTAAGATACTATTTTCACACCCCAAGTCCTCGAACAAAATTCTTGAATTTCTAAGATAATCAGTGGTAACGTAAGGAAAAAGAAACGTGTCTGAAGCGATTTATCTACAAAATTCATCAGTTTTAAGCCTGACGTGCCTTGTTGGAGTAGCGAGCATCTTTTGACATGATTGAAAGAACTTTTTGATAGGGAATTATGTAAATTAATGAAACTCTTTTAACTTTAACTAATGATTAGAATCAAGATATATATCAACTTTGAATTATTATTTTTGTGATTAAGGTGTCCAATGTCTAACTTATGTAAGATTTTACTTTGACTAATTTTTTAGGCATATATAGTTCTCTTAATTCACAAACATCGGGATTATAACTACGGGGAATGACCCATTGAGATTGAATGTAAATCGAATTCAATACCCACTTTTTGAGGTGGATGTCTTGAAACGGTCAACCATACCTTCTCACAAGCTTCACTTTAAAATATAAGCTTGTATTAATTAAAAAGATTTTTATTTAATTATGAAGTTCAGAATTACATTATTTTGGTGACTCAAACAAGATCTTTTATAACTTATTGAAAATAGTGCAATTTTTTCAAATTAAAATTCAATGGGGAGTACATTAAATAAGAGAGATCCAACTTAGTAGGGATAAAGCTCAAGAAAATATAGAGCCCAAAAAGAATTTTACTTCATAGGGTTCATGTCTAAATGTATTTATTTATGAACCTATTTGTGATGTATAGGGTCAGAAACAGGTCATAGATAGGTGGAGATGAAAAGGCTCTGATGCTAATTTTGATTGTTAAAAAATAAATACTATTCATTAGATGATTCTAAGTTATGATTTAAATGTCTTGAATCTCAATGATATTACACCCCCACCCCCTACGCCCCCCCCTCCCCCCCTCCCTCTCCTACCATGCAAAGATTGATGGAATTCTTCCAAATTCATGTCTGAAGGCTAAGATGTGACCACCCCCTCCCCCTCTCCTCCCTCTCCCCCTCCCCCTCCTACCATGCAAAGATTGATGGAATTCTTCCAAATTCATGTCTGAAGGCTAAGATGTGACACGCATTATTTAGAAGTTTCAAGCTAGGATTGGATGGTTTGGATTATTTAGAACAGGCTAGGTCAAAAGTTGAGAAAGGTTGACATTTGAATGAACATAGTCGAACTCTAACTTGATTATTTCAAATTTTATATCTCAGTGGCTCATTTTCCCATCTTAAATTAGGATATGAAAACTAGGTTAATATGTAAAATTTAAGTGCTCATCTTGCAATATTGACTCACATATGGGAGATGAGCGACGAGGACGAAAAGAGGACCATGTTGGCGAAGGAGGATACTCAAACGAAGGGATTTAAAATTCGGTATCAACCGATATTTTTCTCTCTCCTTTTTTTTAACAAAAATGGCTGATATGATAGGGCCGAGTTATAAGCATATCGGCCGATACGAATCGTATTGACCGATATTCAAACCCTTAAGTTCAATAACCATGGGGCGAGAGTCACCAACCCAAACAGAATGATTCGTCCAATTGATCAAATTGTCTTCAAATCCTATGCATATCATGTTTTTTTTATGATGGAGGGGGAGAACTTTAAGCACAGTTTTACTAAACTTCTTCCCTTCGGGTGACATCCCACACCCCCACAAGATAGCCATCAGGTTATACTACGGGAACTCGAACTCACACCATCTCATTTCTTGAGACAGAATGCTACCGAATGAACTACTCTATGTAAAATTATGTATGTCATGTTTGATCTCTTCAATTGTTGCATGACATGGAGATCGAGGTTTTCATCTTCAATCTGTATATTGTGTTCTATTGATCTTGTGATGCCCTCATCTGTGAGATAAGCATCTAGTTGAGTTCTATATTTAAATTAGAGTTTTTTGTTATATTTTTTTTTCTATTTCTTTTATCACATTAGTATTAGAGTAGCGTTTTAAGCTTTGAATTCTATACAAAATTGATTTTTTTTCCTTTTGATAACAAGATTGTTAAATTTTATAAATTAAAAAAAAAATCCATACCAACATTTAAATATAAGATGATGAATTAGATATAAATGAAGATCACATAATTAAACATTCAATATAATCTAAAATAAATCTAAATATAAGATGTACAAATTTGATACAAATTAAAATACAAAGACATCCCATTTAAATTAGAGAATGGTCATCCACATATTAATGTATAAAATATATAATTAAATATAGATACATTGAAGAGAGTAATGTTGGCTCGTTGAAAAGTTGGTTTAGTAAAGGTCACAAGATAATTATTTTATATATGAGCGTAGGTCCCACAGACATGCATTGAGGAGCATGAAGAATGAGCACCTAAGAGACGTTTGTCAATATTTTCCATGAGCCTGCATGTGCAGATGTTGAACTTTGACTGAAAAATCCATTGACAAGTGGGACCCATCAAGCCCACATTCACATTCGCTGTAGACACTTTTTTATGTTTTGGGCAATGTCGCAGGCGATGAATAGTAGAACCGCAGTGTACAAGTTTAGGGGCTTTAGCCCTATGAAAAGAATGAGGACATAGATAGATTTTAATGATCTTCATTTATAATATTTTTGAAAGTTCAACCATTAGTTATTTATTTATTTTTACGACGAACATATATACAAGTCTCTTTATTTACACACTTGATAAATTTACAAGAAGTGGCCTTTTAGATTGGAGTGAATATTGAACTCAAAATCTCAATTCTTTTGATGAGTTTCCGACCATTATTCAAACATCTTCATATTATAATAAATTATTAAACTTTGGGACATCTAAATCTTTTATACTGTAGAAATATTTTGAAATTTGGCCTATAAAAGAACCATCCAATTATATTTTGGTACGTTGGAAAGAGTTGCTTTACTACAAATTAATAAAGAAATATTTCTATTAGATATTATTAGTTATTCAATTTAAAAAAAAAAAATCGAAAGCTGAAATAACTATAATTGTTTTGCTGTTAACATGAAACTCTCCCTTTTTATGTTACTTCACTACATATTAGTGTTGAGTTGAGGACGTACTTGTATTTCACTCTCTTATGAATCGTTATAATATTGTGAGATTAAGTCATGATAAAGAATTTATGATTCAATATTTCAAGGATAAAAGATATTCAATTAAGATTATCAAATAAATTACAAAATCATTTTAATATCATGGAGAGCTATAATGCCATGAATTGCTAATTTGCCATTGGATCCAAGTTTGATAGTCATAAAATTCACGTAATATTGAATTAGAACATGACCTTTCAAAACCATTTAAAATAAGTTTACATATTTATAAAGATATTTTTTACTCCAAACATAATTCATTTGGCTTAAGTTTTTAACATTAAAGTAGCGATCTTCAGTCTAACTAACTTTAAACTAATCTTTTTGCGAATAATTTTGTATATTTCTGTAAATTAGTCTCGGACAATTGATTAGTTCACTTTGTAATTTAATACCTCTCTCATCTTCACCGGTATATTTTATCATGAAATATAATAATACCTTTTAACTGTTGAATGGTGATGATGATAAGTAGATAGAAAAATAGTTACATACTTGCATGAGCTCGAAGGGGGCTGGAGTGGCGATGAAGAACCCACTTTGGAAAGTAGGGTCTTGTGTTCGATTTCCACTCTATCTCAATGGGCCGGCCACTCCATATGAACTTACTGGATATGTGTAGATTGCGAGATTTATACATGTTCATTGGGGTGACTCAACACCGTTATCATTAAAAAATAATTATATGTCTTTTATAATAAAAAAATTAACAGTGTCCCTAACTTTGAAGCGACAAATTTATGTAGGTGTGAGGAAGGAGCATTGCCCATCAGGTAAAAAAAAAATGTGGAGAGGCGGCAATCACAAGGTAAGTCCCTGTAAAAGAAAGGAAGAAGGTAACGTGGGGGTTGGCTTTCACAGTTTTCCTTCTGCGGCACGGGACGAGACAAGTGCCGGACGGCGCGGCCTTGCAGAGTTTCTTCAAATCCCCCAACAGCACAAGGCTCAGAAACTCAGAAAAAAGATTGAAGACTGGCTCCACTCTTCCAATCTGAGGTCTACTGGGTACTGACATTGGGTTTAAATTTCAAATAAAAAATGATTCGAATTCTTGTCATTACTTTCACACCTAAATGTTTTCAACCATCTAAGATTGTACCTTTTAATTCCTGTAATCAATGATAGAGAATTATAAATTTATAATTTTAAGTAAAATCTAGGCAACAAAAGTGTCACAATTTGATTGTGACTATATGCTGGATGTGTAATTTACAAGTTTATGAACTGATACTTTTATCTATATTTTAAGATTCAAGATTTTTGTCATATAATAACAAATATGTAGAATTTAAAGTATAAATTCTTAATAATTTAAGTAGATTAGATATAAGGAAGGTTGAACTTTGTGTTCTTTTATTACATCTACATATATGATGAATTTAATCTTTTATTATTTTGAATTAAAATTGAGTTTCATATACATTAAACTCATACTATTAACTCCAAAGGGTTGGTGTTCTAGCCATCAACTCAATTTAGAAAGTAGGAGTCTTGATTTCAAATCTTTATCCCACTTCTAAAGGTCATTCTCCGTAGTTTAACCTGATATATATTGGTGAGGGAGTTTGCATATGCTTCATGACTAGTCGAGAATTTTAAGAGGTTCTAGACACTTTGATCATTAAAAAAACTCATGATACTATTAAAAATCTAACCTATTTTCAATAAGTATTTTATCCAAAATTTCCAATTTGATCTTTCTAGCAAAATTCTTACATACGTGATCGTAGATATTGTGATAATATCTATAGTTTTGAATTTGAAAAAAAAAAAAACAAAACAAAACTCAACTTATATTTTTACCTTCTCTAATTCACTCGTAACGCTATCTATTTTTAAGTTGAGTCAATCATTTTCAAGTTAGATTAAATAAAGTTACAATCAAATGGTATAATTAAATAGATAGTTTAGTCTACATACATAATATTTGTATGTTTCAAAAGAAGAAATGCTCATAAACAGACATAAAGAAAAGTCTCTGCCGTGAAAATATTATAAAGTAATAATAATAAAATGAACAAGTTGAGTGGTAAAAAACATAACTTTAGTTTCAACTTTGAACTAAGTTAAAAATAAATTTAAGTCTCTTTTACTTGAATCGACTACCCAGTTAGATGAGTCTGGGCTTAGAGCTGTGTCCCTATGCTCTTGGATTTCTAACTCTAAATAATGTGGGATTTCTTCTTCTAAATTCTTTAACTCCTCAGACATTTCAAGTTTTCTACTATTACTTGCTTCCCTTCCTGTCTGCGGCCCCTTTTCTCCTTGTGGACAACCAAGTAGTTGAGAGGATGAGGGGCTTTATGAGTAACTTCAGGAGAGGACACGTGTCAAAAAGAGTGAGAGAAGACCAGTAGGAGACAGTGAAGGGAGGAAGGAGAAGGACTAAAGGGGATAACACGTAACAGTTGAGAGGAGAGGAGAGGAGAGGAGAGGAGAGTGGAGTGGAGTGGAGTTGGATGTTGGAAAGGGTAAAGGAGAAAGAGAAAAGGCGTAAAGGAGAAAGGGTCACTTCAGTCTCACTGACCAGTGACTACACCACTAGCCTTTGACTCTTTGACTGACTGACTGACAACGAATGGAAGCCTACTGGTGCCCTTTTGGCCTTTTTGGAATTTTGAGTAGGGGATCAGATTACGTGTACGCATTACTATCTCCCACGCCACCTGTTAACATTGCACGTGCCATCTGCTCAGTCTTACTCATTTGTTTTGACTCAGGCCTTGCCTTAGTTCAGGGTTCAAACCTCGGCCAACCGAGATATATCAGTCGTTGAGATCTTGGTCATATTCAACCTAATACATCTCAAACGAGACGTCGAGATCTCAATCAAAGGATTCTTTTTACCCTTGCTAGCTTCAGTCGAACTTTGGAATACAATAATTTTTTGCTCAAAAGCATCTAATGGACCACTGCACTCAGGGATTTAAATCTCAAATCTGGGTCGATATCTTGATTGAGAATTTTTTTTTTCTATTTTTTTTTAAAATCATTTTTATCGACTGATATCGACTGATGTCTCAAATCTCGACCGATATCTACCAGATTTGTTTCTCCGACTACCGTTATATCCTAATCACGTAGAGAATGGACCTCTTATGAGTGTAATCAACGATGTTAAGCAGTAGATAAATGAAGATTAGTTTAACTTTGTATATAATAAAGAACAATAGAAAGTCTAAACCCATTGACTGCCGGTCTATTTTATCTCTCAAACTCCAACACAGGGAATTTGATGTATTATCAAATCGCCGACCAGTCCAGTCTTTGTCAACGGGGTTAGATGAGTGTGCATGTGCCAAACATTGGTTAAACCAAAAATATTACCAACTATCCTTTGAAGTCTACAACTACTAAAGAAACTTCCCTTTTTGAGTATTTTTGAAAAATATCTCATGTATATAAACAATGGGTGAGTTTAAACCTAATAAGATAATGGAGTAGTTACAATGCAATGAGCCCTTTGAAGATAGATGATGAAGTAGTTTAATTCCTATGACATTAAACAATTTGTAGTGCCACTTATCAAAAGAGGCCACATAAGCAATTCAAGGGTGGTTTGGTCATTTTAAGACCATAGTAGTTGCCCAAATTTTTTTTTAAGTAACAATTTACCTCTAAATCTATCTATATTTCAATCGCTGATTGGTGAGACCACAAATTGCATGGTACCGTAACACGAGAAGATCATACATGTATAATGAATTGAAATTTAATCATTAAATCTTCAAATCAAGTAGTGTAGAATCACCTACACCATTGCCCTTAGGACAACTTTTATGTATTTAAATGGTTACTTATTAAAAAGTTTTGAGTCGATATCACTGGGATAGAACTAAGAAGATGAAAAAGGCGTCATTGTACTTTGAGGGAATGGGCCTCAATGGGTCTTCTTGATATTGGGTCACAATGGACTTTGAGAAGATGTAAATAATGAGAATCATTGAACTTTTGAATAGTATGTCATATGGGCTTTTAATATTGGGCCCTCGTGGGTCTAGATAATGAGCCTTGAATAATAGGCCTTGGCAGATCTTTAAGGTACTAGACCATAACGGGCCTTCAACATTACACCCCAATGGGTTTTGCACATTGAACCTTGAAGAAATTACACATTGAGATCCTATTCGGCCTTTTAAGATTAAGCTTCAATGGACTTGAAGACAATGGAGCTTAATGGGCTTTGGAATGTTAGGACTCAATGGGCTTTTGGATTTTGGGTTTTAATGAGCTTTGGAGATAAAAAGCACTACAGGCTTTAGGGCGTTGGGCTTCTATGGGCTTGGGATGATAGGACTTAACGAGCTTTTGGTGAACGAATGTCTGAGTTCATGAACTTAGTGGACTTGATTTGGTGAACCCTAGAGGGTCTTTAAAATGTGGATTCTGGATTTTTAAATTCATGTGCTTCAAATACACTTTAGGATAGTGAGATATGCCAAGCTTCTTAGTGATGGACATGTGGGTTCATGGAATGTAATGGACTTTGGGATGGTGATCCTTACTGGGCTTGTGAGAGACAAACCTTTGACCTGATAGACTTGATAGACCTAATGGGCTTTAAAATGGGGATTGTTAATAGGCTTTGGACGAGAGAATTTTGGACTTTTTAATGTATGGGCTTTGGCGGAGTTTGAATGAATGGGCTTTTGGGTTTTTGATCTAATGGACTCTAGAATGGATGTAACTTGATAATTCAAAACATGAACAATCTTTTTTTAGTTCATTGGCCCATGAATTATCCGTATATGACTCATCAGCTCAAGAACATTTCATGAATTTTTATGGCCCATAACGTAAAATGTATGGTTTGTGGACCAATTCCAACATGGGTTGCTCATTCCATGTTAGTAAAGTTTCCAACACAGGGAAACTTCCCTTTCACCTTGAAGTTTCACTCCCATTGGGGACACGAGGACGATAGATTTCGAAAGAATTTCGAAAGAATTTATTCTTTCTTTTTCCTTTTAACCTTGTGGGAGACAAGTGCTGAACTTAGGGGTGAAACTCGGGTCAGGTTTTGGCCCGAATCTGCATGACCCGACCCAAAAATAATGTGGGTTGGGTTAAGAAAGTCGGGTCAGTGGGTCGGGTCGGGTTGAGAAGTCAAAAACCCGCATTGATTTCGGGTCGGGTTAGGTTGAGATTTTTCTAAGTTAACCCGACCCAACCTGGTAAAAAGTAAGCTAAAGTAGGTTAAAAATGCAGGTCGGGTCGGGTCGGGTTTTGGGTTGAGTCGAGTTATAATTCGGGTTGGGTCGGATCAAGACGCCCGGATCAAAAGTTCGGGTCGGATTCCATATATTAGCAATTGGAGCCGGGTTGAGTTTTAAAAAACCCCACCCGACCCGACCTGATTTCAACCCTAGCTAAACTTGTAGATAAGTTAGCAATTTTGGTTGGCTGACAAGTTGTCTGGCCGGCTTTCGGAGTGTCTGCGGCCCTTCTGATAATAAATGGACTCTTATGGTCCGATCCAGTTATCATAAACGGACTTTATGATCCAACATGTTATTTTATTAACTAAGTCGGGCCAAACAGTCTGTAGGTCAGATTCAGGTCCGTTTACAACCTCAATGACAACATATTTGAAGTATATAATTAAAAGATCTATTATTATATTTTAAAAATATTAATAGATGGCCAAATTAGAAAAAATAATCACATATTTGCAATAAAATTAATTATGAAATTGACCAATGGTAATAGGCATTAGATGAACAATTCTAAAATATGAATGAGGAATAGAAACTATGGTATTGTATAGATTTCTTCTCTTTAACATTTGAATCTCAAAAAATGTGAACCATTTTGTGATATGTTTATGCTTGAAATGACTTGCAACATGGGTCAATCATCACTCTCTTTTTAGTATTGAAATTTTTATTTGAATACAATGAATTTTTTGGCTTTCTTCAATTTGGCCTTGTTAAAAAAATTGTAGGCATGACATTTGCCCTCTAAGCCCCCATTATCATGGCTGAAAAAAAAATATGTCAACAAAATGCCCTCTTAAGTCATGTAGTCACAAAATAATCCCATCACTGAATAACTATAAACTTTTTCCACCATGTATTTTATAACATATATCTTGACATGAAATTCTTGTTGTTTGTAAATATATACTCCGTCTCTTCCAAAATACTTGTACTATTTCATATTTTTTTATTTCTTAAGAATAAAGTAAATATAGTTTGATTTAATGTAAAAATAAATGAATACAATAAGTAATTTGAGACAATTTCAAAATTCATATATGACAATTTTTTTGAGATAGAGGGTGTATTATGCAATCCATTAAGGATAAACGCATTAGTTCTTCATCACCAAAGGTCATTTGTGTGTGCTTGAGAACTCCACGTGATCCCATAAATGTTAGCGTTACGAGCGGAAATAAGAAAAATCGAACGGAAATAAACACATAGCACAATACAATATTTTAACGTGGTTCGGCCCACCTGGCCTACGTCCACAGAACGACAGAATATTCACTATATGAGAAAGAATATACATGTACAATAATAATGACTCCCTTGAGTCAAGAGCCCAAACTCGAAGTCCCGAGCCCCTTTGTACACTCTGTATACAACACATCGACGTCACCTCTCAGTTGATGTGAATCTCTCTCATACCCAGAATAGTGAACCCAACTTCTGTGTTCCTCCCTCTACGCTTCTTGCGTCCTATGAGCAATCCCGACATGCTTCTCAAACGCGAGCGTCTCCGATAATGGTGTGTCCCACACACACACAGATCTACACTTCTGCTCTGGCAATGGGGTTTCCTTTTTCCAGCCGCACTTCTGCTGGCTGCCACTCACAGATCTGCAGCGGTATTGCATTGTTGCTTACGCCCCTCTCCGGCCGTCGAGCTGTCCTCCAGACATCGTCAGATCTGCATACCGTTGAGATTCCACGCCGTCTTGCATGCGGCCACATATGACCCTCTTCACATGCGGCTTAGAGGCCCAAGGCCAAAAGGCCTTCCTCAAGGATGTCCCTCTCTCTTCCTGGGATTCCACACCACATCTTTTTGCCGTGCAAGATACCCTCTTATATAGGGTTATGCAGTCGGTCTTTAAGTCTATGCATAGCAACTGCCATGCATATACTTTCCACGTTGAAAGTCCTTCCTAGATACAAGTATTCCCAAAGTAACCACTTCCAGTCGATTCTCTTGCACAATTGGGTCCCTTCTATTTAGACTTCCCTTACCATTCACGTAATACCATCATTGGAGAATTTGGAAACTGCCGAAATTGTTGAATACGAGCCACCGTGTCAACAATAAACAATATAATGGTTTGGGTTTAAATCAGTGTTTGCTCATTTTCATTTTTTTTATAGAAATATTTGATAAGTTTTAGCTATGAGAACTTTTAGATTTAACTCTAGTTATTAGCGAAGTTTGAACTAACTTTGATCACAAATGTTGGTCAAGTACACATAACTCAAAATAATTAATCATATTTCGTTACATACTTGTCAGTTGTCACAAAAGAGAATTTAGCCATTTTAGCACTTTGAGGAGAGAGATTTGTTGGCTATGTAATTTACTGTAAATTAGGGAGAGAATTTTTGAGATTTAATTGTGTGAATTATGAGTAATTAGGGGAGTTTAGTTATGTAATTGTTACAGATTATGTGAGAGATTCCTCCCTCTGTGTATATACCAAGCACACCTTTTAGAAAATCTTACATGGTATCAGGGTTGAAACTCAGGTCGGATAAGATCAGATTTTAATAAATCTAATTCAACTCATGTCAAAAATTTATTGAATCCGACTAGACTCACCCCGCCCCAAATTGATGAATGGAATTACTCAACTTAACCCGACCTGAATTGCTGATCCGAGTCAACTCGAATAATATTTTATAACTTGGTGCACGTGGGGGGAGTTGGGCTGT
Source organism: Chimonanthus praecox (assembly GCA_022113865.1). NCBI lineage: Eukaryota > Viridiplantae > Streptophyta > Magnoliopsida > Laurales > Calycanthaceae > Chimonanthus > Chimonanthus praecox. The sequence goes on along the minus strand of CM039094.1, from coordinate 22,496,704 downwards.
GTCGGGTCGGATCGGATTAATTTTAAATTTCTCAACCCATTTTCACCAAAATTTCTTACGGATTTTTATTTCCTGAACTCGACCAGACTCTTGACCCAAAATATACAAATACATAATCCAAACCCATTGATTTCTCCTATTAAAACCCGACCCAAATTTCACCCCTACATGGTATTAAAGCAAAGTGAAACCTTACTGAGTTAACTTTCCCAACCCATCCACCAGAAAGCTCTCGATCAGAAATTTCAGAATTGTGAAGTCGTCCCCGTCTCTGCTGCATCTTCACTGTATTTCCCAACCCACCCATCACCAAGCTCTCGATCTGAATCGTCTCCACTCTGGAACTAATCTCTATCTATGTTGCATCTTCATTGCATGGCTATGTTGAAACATTGTTCATCGTCTTATTCAGTTCTTGTCACATCTGAAGGATTCTTCTGTCTCCTCTTCACACAATTGGAGATCTGTATCGGTCATCCCTTAATGAGTTTTCTCTCGGTTCTTAAACTATCACTGCGGCCACTACTGTTTCTTTTGAATTGGAGCTTGTTCACCTTTTGTGAGACCTTGCTTCTGCCGTTGAGCTGCTGCACTCTGTATCAGCAACTCCTCTGTCTGTCTGCTGCATTCTTGATGTGGGCATCAAATGAACATAAATTTAATATTAAAGATGACTCCATGGTTCTCCAAGCACATGAGATTTTTTTATCTGAAAGAAATTGGAGACATCCATGGAGAAATTGAAGATGACATTGTCCAATTAGCACCAATGGAGTATGATCAACTTAGTAGAGGCCAAGACCCGCTTGTTCAAGCCTAAAAGCCCATTTGATTGATCCAAAATCAGCCTACAGACATGTTATATGGGTCCAATGCTTCAAATCAAGCGTTTCCTTGCCCAATCAACTTATTTAGCAACCCAAATCCATTGGATTGGAGTTTTACATGAATTTCCTGGTTGAAATGGTTCCAAGGTAAAAGTAGGTGGTTATGGTCTAAGTAGATGGAGAATCCCTAAAAGCAAATAGGTTAATTTTGCTAAGTAGGTGGCAACTATTTTTGTTTTTAATAATGAAATGTATTTGAATTTAAGTAGGTGAAACATGTCATGCGTCTGAAGATGACATTGATTGCAATTATTTTATACTATTTTCTTATAAATAAAAGTGTTTGGGCGTTTAGAGAGACCATCCAAACTTCAATTCAATTCTCTATGTATTGTGCAAGATTGAGTTATGTTTGTAGAGTTGATCAAGCTGTCTATGGTCTTAAACAAACTCCCCATGCCTATTATAAAAAAATCACTTTATCATTTTTTACTTTGCTTTCACCAAAGTACAAAAGATCCAACACTCTTTATACACAAAAATTCCACATGGATTATCATTCTCCTTTATGTATATTGATTATGTATATTGATGATATGATTTTAACAGGTGAAGATGTTGATAGAATTCAAAATACCAAAAAATATTTTCCTACTTCCTTTTAGATGAAAGATCCCAATCTTTGTGCTATTTTTTGGGCAATGGGGTATATCATTCTAATAGAGGTTATGGTCTTTTATCTCAACTCAAATATGCTTATAATATCATTGTTAGAGCAAGACTATTATATATTCAAGTGGTTGACTCTCTCATCGAGTTAAATGTCAAACAGTGACCTACTAATAGTGAACCACTTTTTGAATTTTACATTGTATGAACAATTGGTTGGTAGTTTAAATTATCTCACCACTACTCGTTTTGATATTATTTATGTTGTTAGTCAATTCATGACTACACCATGATCTGTTCATTTTGCAGTAGTATTATGAATTCTAAGATATATTCGTGGCACTTACACTATAGATTTTTTTACTATTTTAATTATTCTTTTATTCTTCAATCCTACGACAATGGAGATTGGGCATGTGATTTTATTGATCGTCATTTCACAACTTGTTATCTTGTCTTTCTTGGTGACTCACTGATTCTTTAGACATTAAAACTATGCCTTTTTGTTCTAGTACTCAAGCAAAATAAAAAGTTTTTTTCTATCATATTAGAGAAATTGCCGGGCTACAACTCTTAGAAGATTTTGGAGTCGGGTCCTATACCTATTTTTGGTGAGAATAATGGTAAACCATATTACATGAGACTCTTCGGTCTATCATGTAATTTCGTATCATATTAACCTATTTAATTTTTATAAATTGTTAAAAAATATATCTTACTAAGAAAGTTTATTATTATAACTTTTTAATCAATAAATGGTACTTTAGATATTTAATTTGTTAAAGTGGGATTTTACAATTAAATACAAAAGATAAAAGATAACTTTTATAATTATTGAAATTATGAGTATTATTTTTACTTGAAGCAAAAGACGGAGAGTATTTGCAAATCAACCCATGTTGATAAAAATACTTTAAAAATTAGGTGAATTACTTTTTTTTAGTTTTTTAAAGATCTACTTGAAGGCAGCTCCATTCAAAGTACCGTTAGAAAGAAAAAAAAAAAAAAAAAAAAAACCTCACCAAAAGGATTCCTGAACGACATCCCTAAACGAGCGTACTGAAGACTCACGTCAAATTTCTTTACCTGCCCTGAAATACTTCCTCCCGCCTGCGCCAAAGCCACCAGGGTTTAAGCAGGGTTTTCCTCCCTCTCTTTTAAATCTGAAGGAAAAAGCTCCTCTTTCTTTCTATTACTTAGAAGAAATTTCTTTCGATTACTTAAATTTTCTTCTGTTGCCATCATCATCTTCTTCTTCTACTCTCACAATTTCTTATTGAAAACCCTAGAAGCCCCAAACCCTATAAACAATGAGCTATGCGGCCTTCAAGATGCTGCATTGGCCTACTGGCATAGAGTACTGCGCTTCTGGATACATAACCCACTCCGCTGCCGATTTCCCCACCCAAATCACTCCCATCCATGCTGATGACCTGGACCCTGAATGGCCCACCAAGCGCCGAATTGGTCCTGTTCCCAACCTCATTGTCACCGCCCGAAATGTCCTCGAACTGTATCTTGTCAGGGTCCAAGAAGAAGACGGCAGCTCCACTCGACCCCCTGGTGAAGCCCGCCGCGGTGGTGTCATGGCTGGCATTTCTGGTGCATGGCTTGAGCTCGTTTGCCATTACAGGTACTTAATTATCTATTATCACTCTTGACAGGTAGCACTGTATTTTTTCATTGGAATTGTGAATCCAATAATGTCATGATTGTTTTTTTGGTGATGTTTGAGTATAGATACTTGTTTTTTTTTGGTTTAATTCGGTTTATAGATTGCATGGTAATGTAGAATCAATGGCTGTTTTATCGCTTGGAGGTGATGATGGATGTAGAAGAAGAGATTCCATTGTATTAGCCTTTCAAGATGCAAAGATATCAGTGCTGGAATATGATGATTCGGCTCACGGACTTCGTACAAGGTGAGACTGAAACACTAAATTGATCATTATTAAGGTGCTATTAAATGCTCTTTTTGGATGTATATCGATGAAAGTAATTTCTTATACTTATTCTTTATGAGCTAAACAAAGTAATTAGTTTGTGCTTTTCTGGTTTGGATTTTTTTTTAAGAGTACTTTTACTTACACTGGATAAGGGTACTCTTTGTTAAAAAGTAATTGCAGAAGATTTGGAAATGTTTCATGAAATACATGAATATTGATTGAGATGGCCCAATTTGTTTAATTGAAGGAAAGAAACTGTTTGATTCAATGTTAGACATCTTAAAAAATCCAACTCTCTAAATTTTATCTAGAGCAAAATGAGAATGCTTGATAATGCCGTTAACTTATCATCTCTGGACGCATCATTCAGTTTTGTGGTTTTAAAACTGTTCTACATTCCTAATGCATCTGTGCCCTTTGAGTGCACTTGGTTCTTTTATTGTACTATTATTTTGATTGCGTATGTTGTGGTCGGGTGATGCTTCCAAGATTTTCAAATTAGGACATCATCATCATTTTCACTCATGACAATTGTCTTATCTTCAGTGCTTCTGCCTCGTCTAAACTATATTTGTATTCTTCCTTTCAAAAGGTTAAGAACTTCAATATATTCCTATATGGGCCCATAAGATCAATCGCCAGAATTACTACACTTTAAACTCCATTTTTGGTGTTTCATTAGGATATGAAGATTTTGACAAACATACTTGATCATGATTGTTGTTAAATCCATTTCTCCTTTCCACCTAAGGTTAGCTTTTTGAGTTCTATCTTTTTTTCCTTGCAACCTTATCATCCATCATTTTCTTTGTCATCCACCATCTATGCCATCTAAGGTTAGCTTTTTCAACTATGACTGGATTAGGACTCAATTGATTATTGGATTGGGTCAACTAGGTGACTCGGCGAGGCAAGCAGGTGACTTGGTTCATTATAAAAAAATAATTCGAGACATATACACAACAAAGAGTACTGAAAAATGTGAGAAGAGCCACTGTATTTCCGAATTTAATATCATAATTCTATCACTGTTTAAATTTCTTGCACCTTATCTTTTTTTTTTTTGATTAGACCTGATGGCCTTGATTTTACGTTATCCATCTCATTTACCTGGCCATATTTTGATGTTTTACCATTAAACATTGATATTGAATCCTCATACAAGAATATTGGGCACATGAAGACCAAATGAGTAAGCGTTTATAAATTGGGATCCTTTTTTTTTTTTTGTATTTAAATGCAAATATGGATTCCACCAAAAATTTGACCTTGGTTGGGGTTAAATCGACCTGGTCAAGGTTGACCTAGCCAAGTCATTTAGTCAACCTGCTAGTAGATTGTGCTAAGCCCAAACTAGCGTTAAAATTTGAACCTTTATTTTGAACCAACCCAATGACTAGGTAAATGATGGACCGAGTTGACTAGGCCAAGTTCTGGTGGATGCATTTGGTTGGAAACTATGTTCCAACCTCCACGTCCTTTTCCATTCCTCTAAGTACCTTATACTTGGAGTCCTTTGACTTTTCATGTTGGGTTTGATAATATGTCTTCTATGATTGTACCCAAAACCATTCTAAACAATATCCCATCATCTATTTTTCTATTTGATCAACCTATGATATGAGGTCCTAAAGGAATACAATAGCCTGAGGCATCAAGAGAACCAACTCAGTCAGTGTCAGAGTACCCGCGAATATTAAACATAGAGCAATTCTTATAAAGAGTCCACGACCAGGGTGGGTCTTCAGTTATCATAAAATGCGAATGACCACATGATGGTAATTCAAAGCTTTCTACATCCGATGGGACTCTTCTTCCTGATCCTCGCTTTTATCAGCAGTTGGAAGGCAAACTCATTTATCTTACCATCACTCGGTCTGACTTGGCTTATGCTATCAGTGTAGTCAGTCAATTTATTCATGCTCCTATGGATGCTCACCTTCATGGGGTCTTTCGCATTTTACGGTATCTTAAGACCCACCTTGGTTGTGGACTCTTTTATAAGAATCAGTCTAAGTTTAATATTCGTGGGTACTCTAACATTGACTGGGCTGGTTCTCATGATGATCGACGATCTACCTCAGGCTATTGTATTCTTTTAGGATCTCATTTGGTTTCTTGGCGAAGTAAGAAACAAGCTGTTATTGCTCGTTCTAGTGCAGAAGCAGAATACAGGGCCATGGCCAACACAACATGTGAATTACTGTGGTTCAAAAAGTTTATTGATGAATTGTGCTTTCCTTCATCATAGGCACTTATCATGTTCTGTGATCAAGTTGCATTCAATATTGCTTCCATTCCAGTTTTCCATGAGCGTACAAAGTATATAGAGATTGATTATCATTTACTTCGACATCATGTATCCTCTAGGAATATTGCCACTCCATATTTGAAGTCCAAGGATCAATTAGTTGACATGATGATGAAAGCCATCTCTCGTTCTCAACTAGATGATGTTTTTAGCAAGTTGAGTTTGATTGATATCTTCCTACTAACTTGAGGGGGGGAGGGGGGAGTGGTGTAAATATTGTAATTTGTGTATTTTTCACATGTCTTATTATAGGGTTGACCTACAGATGTTATTAGGTGCCATTAGGTGTAATTGATTTTTTTCCTTATTTGCTGCCTTGATTGGCTCATTGTATTCTACATATACATGTGTATTACTCCTTCTAACAGGAAATACAATACAAAGAATTGATCTGTTGCAACTTTTGTCCCTTTTCATTATTTTCTTCCCTTTCTACATTTTTCCTTTCAATATGATCTTCCTCTTGGCACTCATTTTTATTTATATCTTTTATTTCAACACCTTAGTACCACATATCCATCTTAACATTTGTATCTTTGTCACCATTATTTTTTCTGCCTATCTTTTCTTCATCGGCTATCATTTAGCACCCTATAGTATTGTAGGTCTAGTTGCATCTTATAGAAATGCCATTTTAATTAGTGGTGACACTTTTCTATCACATAGATGCCATCGGTACTTAGTCCACCCTATCCCATTCTACTAGCTATCATCATATTAGACCATCCATTTTGTTTTACAATTGCACACATGTATCATTCACTATGAAATACTAAATCATTTTCAAATTTCAAGTTTAATCTTTTTATCCTCTACTTGTAGACCTACAAACCATAAATTCAATCTTTGTTCTTCTAATTTTTATACTGTTTGCCTTAAAAAATTTCCTTTACTTTCTTAATTTTCTATTCAACTGATTTGTATTGTTAGGGTGTGTTTGGCAATTGGTAGATTCTGATATTGGAGATTCTAAATTTGGGAGATTAGGAAAAAATCTACTCAATTAAAATCTTGATATTTGGTTATCATGGGGGGAATAGGTTGTTACTAGAATGGAAAAGGTCTGTAATGATGAGGGACTTTTTAATTGAATATCCAGACTTAGGAGATGGAGATATAGGGAAACCCCCATAGCTCAACATCTCTTACTTTTCTACGTATTTGCTTCTAATCTACTGCTTGCCAAGCCCATAGATTGAAATGTCTATTTTTTTTTGAAAGTTAACTTCATTAATCACAAGGAAGATACAAGTGGGTTCATTGTGAAATGTCTAATTTTTTGGAGATTGAAAATTCTAATTTCTAGAGATACTGAGTTGCCAAACACACATTTACTAGTAGCACCATCTTCCATACAAATTCCTCACTTATATTTTATTTCCTTATCTTCTACTAAGTTTCTTTGATTCTCATCTCTAATGCATCTTATTGGATCAAGGTCTTTAGTTTTTCTCTCTGATCTTATTGACATTGTAGACATCCTTTTACCTTTTTTTTTCAATCACAAGTTTAATAATTGGATTTACCTATTATTATTTTTTTTTTTTTTTGAATGGTATAATTGGCTTCACTTATGACGACCACAATAATTCTTTTCGCTATTTTCTGACTCGGGCCTATATGACATGACCAATTTATAGAAATACTTCATTACTCCGCCTTTGTCATATATTCCATATATCACCCTAGATAGATATCATATTCATGGAATACGATCACTTTCAAGATACCTTGATGGTGAAATGGTAGGGAGGGATAAACCAGTGGCTCTTTCCATCGTGTAAACAACATTGGTTGCATTAGCTCACTTTTCTGTAGTTTATATATTCACTCATGCAGTTTTCTTTATTGACTCTACATCAGGCAAAATTGGTTAATTCAATTTTTTTTTTTCGATTTTATGTGTTGTATCAGTGAGAATCTCATTTGATTCGATGGAGAAGGGGAAATCCACCTTCTTATATTTCTACATCTAAGACCGACCTACATCGTTGATAATAATTGGAACTAAACATTATGGGAAGGAAAGGTTTGATTCAGAGGGAGAGAAAGAGGCAAAAATTGGAATAGAAATATCATTTGATCGTCGATCCCCGAAAAAAGAAATGAGCAAAGTTTCATCGTTGAGTGACAAGTGGAAAATTCACGGAAAATTGCAATCCCCACCATGTAATGGTGCCCCTACTCTTTGGACTATCCGGACACATACTTTGAGAAAAAGGTTCATGCATGTTTGTTGCCGGTGGCAACAAGATCAAGTTGGTAAGGATAAAATCCTAATATCCCCTCATTTGGCTTCTTCCTTATGTCTATTGTAATAAGGGGAATAATCCATGAAATCCAAAAAGATTGAAGTATTCTCATTATGAATTAAAGGGGATGGTGTTTTTACAAGAAATCTTTAGCCGACCTTCATGCAAGAGGTCTGTCTTTTCTTAACACCAAGGGTATTGGTGATAGATAGAAATAAATGGTATCTCCAACAATTTCTTTGTCCTCAATGCCCCTTGGTTCCAGGAATTAATCACTTCAACAACCTTCGATGGTTATACAAGTATCCAAAGTACGAACGAGATGGGTGTTTGTTCTCCCAACCATTCTTGTTAGTTCTGATCCTGATCGATTGAACGGAATAAAGAATGAGGATCATTTGTATTGGTATAGATATAGCTCTTTTATATATCAGTATATACCGTACCTAGATATACAAGATCTATAAATAAGATCTAAGACTAAACAAACAACTCAATCCTTCTATTGTTTGTTGTGTTGGATCCATAATTAATCCTATGGATCCTTAGGATTGGTAGATCCTTTCTATCCCGTAGTTTTGGGATCATTGATCAAGCCAAGGGTCACATCTCCTTCTACTCATCCTCTATTGTCCTTTTCATTCCGTGTTGCAGTAGAAACTTATTCTTATATGAGATTCTACGAAAATGAATCTTTCATAGGAGGGAACAAATATTTATCTTTTCAATGGGAGTTTTACACAACATGGGAGAAACCCCATTGCTGTTAGTAATTGAAGAATGGGTTCCATCATATATAATGAATTGATAGCCAACCCGGATTCTCCAAAAATAGAATTATTTTTTTTGTCAATATTCACTAGTTGTTAGTTCGTAATCCTAGTGATTGGATCTTTGTGTTTATTCCGACAGGAAATGCCATAGTCAAATGAAATGATTTTTCGTCGAATGACTATTCATTTATTGTAGTTCAAATCGGGGGCAGGAAGGTCTATTGGAAAATGGTGGTTCAATTTGATTTTGTTTAATAAGGAGTTAGAACACAGGTGTGGACTAAGTAAATCAATGTACAGTCTTGGTTATCTTTTTGGAAATACCAGTGAAAGTGAATACCCCACTCTAAATGATTCGAATAAAACATTCCTAGTTGGGGTCATAGTGGTAGCTATATTATTTTAATCCTCTAAGCTCCAATTTTTTTGGCCTACTCCTTAAAATGTGATTTCTCTTGCTCAATAGCCTTTTGGACATCTTTGTTGGACTGCTATATCAGAACATATTTTGGCAACTTGTTTAATACAAACTTGCCATTTCTTCCATATTTCATTAGTGTTCATCTCCAACTTCCAACACCTTTATCTAGAAGTTGGTTGCATTTCCCATTCAAGTTCCATCATTTATTTTTGGGCAATCTCATTCTCTCTTATTGATTACCTGAGTTTGTAGTATAAAGTGTAAACATCCAAATTCCAAAGTTAATAATTTATGTTGTATTGTAAATTAGGAGTGCAATTTACTCATTTCATACTGGTTATTTCAGTTGATCTATTTTTTTATTTGTTCCTTGTTGAGAGAGAATTCCAAGACTAACATTCAATGTGTTTCATAACCCTTGTGTAGTTCTATGCACTGTTTTGAGGGGCCAGATTGGCACTACTTAAAAAGAGGCCGGGAAACATTTGCTCGGGTCCCTTAGTGAAGGTTGATCCTCAGGGTCGATGTGGTGGGGTCCTTGTATATGGTTTGCAAATGATAATACTCAAAGCTGCACAGGTACCTTTTCTGCTTTTTCTAGATTGTGTCTGATTACATTGAACTACACACTATTTCATTGTGGCCTTTGTAGAATTGTAGTTTCTTCATATTCATGAGTGTTTTATCTTCTTCATTATATTTCTTTCTTTTTGAGATTATGACTGAAATTTTATGGCAAAAAGCATACTTATAGTGCACTAAAAACTTGCACTGTTGTCTACTCATACAAAAGGAAGTTATTGTTCAATATAAGGTGTTACAGCAGCTTGGTCTTCAATAAAAGTGTTACAGTGGCTCTCTATCTTGCAGAACGAGTGTCTCATGGTATATATGATTGGATATACCTGCCTAACAGCTTTTGGTTTGATGGATCAGACTTTAACAAAAATGATCAAATTCTATTTTGCTAAAATTTGATTTTGAATTTTTGACTGGTTCCAAGTGTTACCATGTGCCCCCCTCACGCCCCACACGTATGATATTGTCCGCTTTGTTGACCCAAGCATGGGTCCCTCATCCCACAGGGTCTGTTGGGCACACATGGCTCACGGCTTTAAAACACGTCACACTTGGGAAGGGAGGCAACTTCTTATATAAGCACCCACTCCTTACACTCCATTGGCAATGTGGGACTTTTTCACCCATTCCCAATGGCGGCACAAGGGACCTTTTTGAATGAGGTTGTGGTGGTCAGTCCACTAGGGTGGTTAGACACTACGGGCCTAAGGTAACACTGGCGGGGGTTACCCCCCATTAACCCCCGCAGCCTTAATTCATTTCTCCCATCTTTTCATGCACCTCCATTATTCTTTTTGACTTCCTGCTCTTCTACCATTACCACTTCCTTTGCTCCTTCACTCCTTTTTCTACCAGATTTAAATTTTCTCCATCAATCAATTTGGCTTCATTTGCCCTTTCAACAACCTGGTATTCCAATCCTACAGAAATACTAATTAAGATAGAAGTGTTGCTTACATACTTGTATTTCATTTGATACTCTTTATAAAATATAATTAGTATCGAATATTTTAAAAAGAACCTTCCAATCAAAATGGTTTCCATGTTTCATGAAGTGTGAATCAGAATCCATGACTTGCGATCCACAGACTTATGTAACCTCATTTGAAGTTTTACTCTCATTTGATCATCTTAGCCTAGGTTGCGGGGGGGGGGGGGGGGGGGGGGGGGGGGGGGGGGGGGGGGTGACCACTCCTGTCAACGTAGTCAATTTGAAGTCCAACCATCACCCACTTGTTCACTGACGGGCCAAGGTGGACCCCAGAAAATTTATTGTATCATCACATCTAATAGTTCTTTCATGTAGTATATAATGCAGTTAGAGGATGTTTCTTTATATAAATTTCATTTTGTTCTAGTGATTGTTCCTTGACTACAGTTTATATCTAGTGGGAAATGGAGATTCTTGTTTCCTCCATGACCTGGTCTTTGACATGCAATGGTTGTGAATGTCTTGGTCAGCATTATGTTTTAACTAACATTATTGATCAATTCACTTTGTCTTTGATTTTCAACAAAAGTCACTCCTAATTTTTATCTTCAAAGTAAATATATTCATCCTTTTTTTTTTTAACCTTCTTTTTCTTGGATTCTTTGCATTATAGGCCGGTTACGGATTAGGTGGGGATGATGAAGCTATTGGTACTGTTTCGGTTCGTATTGAGTCATCATATGTTATCAACTTGCGGGACTTAGAAATGAATCATATAAAAGATTTCACATTCGTACATGGTGAGCAGAACTAAGCATGTCCTACTTTTTTTTTGATTTGTTTAAAATCAACCACTTTTGGTATATTATTTGCAATCATTATATGAAAATGCACTTTCAGTCTTTAGAATCTTTAGTTAAGCTAGCAACAAGCTTTCACCTTTTTTTAGACTTACGGTAATTGAAGTGTGGAGAGATGAATTACAAGAGGCCCATTTCAAGACATGTCTTGGTTTTTATTTATACTAGCTACAATATGTGCTTTGCATGTGGGACATGGCCCTCCGTTGACTTTATGTATAATCACTGAAGTAATTAACCAAACAATGCATGTCAATTTGAAAATCCAATCATATATCAATTAATCAAAATCTTTAGTGCCAACTTAAAATACACAATGTCAATTGGCAATATACTTGTTAAAAACTAATTAGGGAAAAGAAATACCTGATTCACAAGTTCAAAGAGTAGTTGACATACTTGAAAGTAGAGGATCAAGTTCTGATAGGAATTATAATGACCCGTCTCGCTAGCACAATATTATCCGCTTTGGCCTACACACGGGCCTGCAAGGCTTTGCTTTGGCGAGCCAACCCACTGTTGCTCCCAAAAGACCTTGTGCTAGAAGGAGGAAGGCTACTATTTATATACCAAAGAATTTCTAATGCAACTAGCAATGTGAGACTTTTTCTCCTCCACACTATAGACCCCTTTTGGGGCGGGGCATTACAATTTACCCCCCTTAAAGCCAGCCGTCCCTGGTTTTGCATACACAATAACGAAGCCCACACCCTCAGACAGAGAGTTAAATCTTATTCTGATACCATTTGTAACAACTCGTCTTGCTAGCACAATATTGTCCGCTTTGGGCTTATACACGGGCCCGCACGGCTTTGCTTTGGCGAGCCAATCTACTGTTACTCCAAAAGGCCTTGTGGTAGAAGGAGGAAGGCTACCATTTATATATCAAAGAATTTCTAATGCAAATAGGAATGTGAGACTTTTTCTCCTCCACACTATAGACCCCTTCTGGAGCGGGGTATTACATGAATGATCTCGACAAACTTTGGGCACTGTAATTTGCAATCTTGTTATTTACTTTTTTGGAGGAGATAAAGAGATTTGTGGAATGTTGAACCATCTTGGTTAAATTGAGTACTTTGTAATATTTTCAAAGTTGTTTTCTTATGCATGTAAATCGGAAGCCACACCCTGCTATCTAACCTCATAATGACTTTGTCAGTATACAATGTCATTGCCTAAGAACATAACCAACAAATGATTTGCTCTTATATCATATGAATGAGAGAGGCTCACATTCAACACGTGAGTGATCTTTTCTATTGGACCATATCATGATGATTTAGTGAATGGAATTTTAGGTTGTGATCCACCCTTATATCATATGATTTGATCTCTCTAGATTATTCCAATAGACACCTACATGGGCAAATGTTTGGGTGGTGGGGGGGGACCTCTTGAAGTGGAAAGCATGTAAAATTTATCCAGCCTTTATCTACCTATCAACTTTCCTATTCCTCTCACTTGGGGTTGGTCCCATTGGTAAATGTAGGCCACGAGATAATTTTTTTGTTTCTAGATAATTATCAGATTTCAATCTATATTTAGGAAATGCTCTGAAGAGACCTGATGTAAGGACTGCATGCATATTGTGTAAAGTCATCGACCCAAGCTGTTTACACTCATCTGTACCCCACCCTTTCTTCCATTATCCTAAGTTCGATTCCATCCCCCTCATATATAGTTAAATATTTCAAGCTTAAAATCACATTTCTCTGGGCCTATAAAACAATCAATTTTGAACTTGTATGTTTATGTTTTTGATGACGGGATGGATCTGAAGTTTTTATCCAGTCCCCATTGTGTTAGGAATGTTAGCCCAAATAACACCAAATTTACAGAATAATAAAGCACAAGCAAACACACGAACACCAACAATTTACGTGGTTCCGCCCAATCTTGGCCTACATCCACGGAGCGTGTATAATTTATACTATTGAGAGAATAGAGAAGAAAATACAATCCAGATAAACAGTGTCTTTCAGCCTTTCCAAGGAATTCCAGGAACAGTCACTGTTTCTCTAAATAGAGAAACCCCTTTGGACTCTGCGGTTCTTCTACCTGTAAACTGCAGATCAGACCTGCAGTTCCTCCTTGCTCGGCTGCCGTCACTGGCTCAGATCAGCACCTAAATAACCCAACAGATCTGATATGTAGATCAGTGAATAGATCTGTCTTGAGACTGCTCGTCTCTCTCCTCTGATCTGCTTCTTGCGGCATGCCTGGCTGCTCCCACGACCCAGAATTTCTTCCATGAACACACACACACGCTGCTGTGTGTTTTCTCTGTCAGCTATTTCCTGCACAGCTCTCAGCTAGTCTCCTCTCTGATGATTGCAGCAGTTGCTGCCTGCAAAACCCGACGCTAGAACAGTTTCACAATTACTGTTCCAACTGCAACCCCCTTTTGCAGATTTGAACTCTGCTCTTGCGCACAGAGCTGATGTGGTCTGGCTGCTCCTCTGCAACCCACGCTGCCTCTCAGACAGCCATGTGTATATTGAGTATACAGTCCTCTTAGCAGCACACAATCTGTATGAGACAGATCTTCCACGTCTTTGCTGCCCTCTCTGTATTTCTGACCCACCATGGTATCCTCTCACTGTCGTGTGTGCCTTTTCCTGAACAGAAGATCAGCAAGCTATGTAGACTCTCGATGGAAAACCCTTCCACTTTTACATGTCATGTCTTCTTTTCTGTAAATGGCAGTTTCCTCTGTTCGTATGCGTCTAACGTTAGAAGCCTTTCATTTATAGACATTGGGACGGTGGCTGTGGTGTTAGATTTCCTGTAATAGGTGCCATGTCCGATTAGAAATAGGATACGTCTCTACCGTCACACAGATTTTCCTTCAATGAATTTTGGCTAAGAATAGCACCGAATTAGCTAGCCAGATATCTCTGGATTTTCAACCGAAAATCCAGCCAACACCAAAAAATGACCACGTTGGTTGTTTAGGCCCGGGCTCCACTCATTGAATACGAGCCAAACCCAACACATTGATCATCATGCATCTAGGTGGCCCCCTTATTAAAAGGAGAGTTTTCTTTTTCACAGAATAGACTTGTCACTTTAGGTCATTACCATGTATAATATGAGGGTGTATGTGTCTGCATTCTTTTGAGCACTTGAATTGTCTGTTGCATTTTCTTGTGAGTGCATTGTGTGCATTTGCGTCTGCATAAGTTTTTGTGTGTGTGTTTGTTTTGGAAATGTAACATTGACTCGAACACAACCTTTATGGTAGAAACAATTCAGCCATCTTTGTTTTTTCTTTTAATTTAATTGTGTTAGTCCATTGTTCAAGCCTCAATTTGGTTTATTTAGTTTGAAACTGTCCACTTTAGTAATTTGACAAACCTCTTTAGTAATTGTGAACTTTCTTGATATATGTAATTCTTTTGCCTTTGTGTGGGGACCATATGATGACAATAATGATGATGATGATGATGTTTGGATATTCTAACTTGCAGGTTATATCGAACCAGTGATGGTAATCCTTCATGAAAGAGAGCTTACTTGGGCTGGTCGTCTATCGTGGAAGCATCATACATGCACGGTTTCTGCACTCAGCATTAGTACAACTTTAAAGCAGCAACCTCTTATATGGTCTGCAGCTGTAAGCTCGTAAACCTGAATATTGTGATGGCAATTTTTTTTTTTTGAAAAGTGATGTACTAGCAAATTGGTATGTAGGCATTTGCTGGATCATTACGTTAAATTGAACCCTTTGTGAGCCGCCACTGTGGAGATCGCAAAGGTCACAGTGATAGGTCCATTGGAAAGATATGAGCTTGAACATGGGGCCCACCCAAAATCGTGTTGATTATATCAACTTAGGTTTTTTAAACCCACTAAATCTTGATCATTTTAGACTATATATGTATTGAGCCACTATGACCCCATGTACACCCCTCCTCCCCCCACACACATCTACAACCCCCACCATTTGTATCCTTATCCAATTTGATCCCATCTGTAGTAAAGTAACCAAAAAACTCAATAAATAAATTTGAATTCTTATTTTATTCAAAATTAAAAGTCCAAACTCAAAATACATGGTGTGCCTCATCTATTTTTTTTTTTTTCCAACCATTGTTACATCCATAAAAAAAATCAACCGTATAGATTGAAATATACTTGATGAGCTACATTGAATCAAATTTGATCCCATCCGTAGTAGAGTAACCAAAAAACTCAATAAATAAATTTGAATTGTTATTTTATTCAAAATTATTAGTCCAAACTCAAAATACATGGTGTGCCTCATCTATTTTAATTTTCTTTTTCAATTATTGTTACATCGATAAAAAAATCAACCGTATAGATTGAAAATATACTTGATGAGCTACATTGAATCAAATTCCAGCCCAAAATTCATTTTCCAGCAACTTGATCTTAGTGTTTAAAATCACCTGACATTCAAGGATGCATGGTGATTTCAACTACTAAGATCAAGTGGTTAAAAAATGAATTTTAGGCGAAACTTTGGTCTACTTGAAGCGTACTCTTATGATATGTTAGATTAGGATTCTTTTCTTAAGTAAGAAGTTAGGTTGTGATGACATTTTAAAGGTCTTTATGTATTTGTCTGTAAAGTAGACTAATTGGAATTTGCGCGTGCTCTCTATCTCTCTCTCTCCTCTTTTGGGTGGATTCTCATCATCTTTTTCATCTTTAGCATCTTTTGTTTAAGGCAATATTTTATTTCATTCTCTTTTCTTACAAGCTCTTCTTCTCTCTCTTTGATTCTTCTTTTTTATTTCTTACTGTATCAATTTAGTCATTAGAATAAGTTTCAATCTTCTCAATTTTTGTCTTGAAAAAAGTAGGAAAATATGGTTTTTTAAAATGGAGTGATAGAATATGAATTTAATAATTACCACTAAGAATTGATAAATTAGCAAAGAAAGTTTTCGGAATTGATTGAACATCAATGGTCGTGTGTGATAGAAGATTTGCTTAAAAGATCTCTTGGTTCAATCACTAAAAAACTTTGGTTAAAACGAATAAGAATTTACTACAAAAGAAAAAGTAAAACAAAAAAGAACTTGATTGAGTTCTTGAGAAAAATGAGGTTGATCTATTAGAAAATCTTGTGAGACAAAGTATCCTATGGTGAAAGATTTTGCATGAAAATGAATGGTCATAGATATTTAATATGAAGAATCTGTGACTGAAGATCAAGGGCTACTAGAATCTATTAATGATTGGAGAGAACTCCATGCTACAAGATCTTGTGATAGATGAAGTGTAGGAGAAATCCTATAGTTGAAAGAGTTGACTTTATGATTTGAAGCTATGATAGGCAATTTGATGTCATGCATTTGTGCTTGAATCCAATAGTTCAATTGGAGTTTTGAGTTATAGAGTGAATTGCCATAGTTGCTTTCTGTCTTTCTCTCTGGTTAGTGAATTCTCATCGTCATCTTCTTTCTCTTCTCTGTCTAAGGTATAATCTTCTCTTATTCTTTTCTACAAGGTTCTCTCTTTTCTTTCATGTCTACTTCTTTTCTAGCTTGTTCTGCATTGCCAAGTGACAATAGCAACACCCAGCTCCAAAGGTTTTGCATTTGACAGGTTTCTCTAACTGCTCATGATTCTTTGCAAATCCAATAGACTCATGAGAGATGTCCTTTTTAGAAGGGAAAAAACCTTATTGGAGCATGACCCTGCATCATGCATCTCTCCAAGCATCCTGTTAGCCCTTTCTATTAATTTTGTGTGGTGGTGAGGTTCCACATAACTTAATCATGGAGACATTGGGATCAGTCACTTCATTCCATCTGTCTATTTGCTGAAGCGGTTCCCATGGCTTGAACTTCCTCCTATTTTTGTACTTCTATATCTGAAGCATACACTATCCATACATGGCCCACTAATTTTTTACCTCAACATTGTAATCAAGACCCTGTCCTTCCAGGAGAGGATCTCCACTGCTATTAAATGATGTTTGAAACTGTCCCAACAAAGGTTTCTTGGAGGGATGGTTATGGACTGTCTGATTAACTCAGACCATTCTCCAATTGTCCACAAATCACATATCTGGATTGAGACATTTGAGAAATTGGTTAGACCTGTAAGTCCCAAATGAAATGGTATGATGCCTGCCATTCCATTCAGATTCCGCATTTCTGGACTCCTGAATTAGAATATGAATTGATCCTGGTCCATGGGGGTTCTGGGCTTCACTACTCCTCGCCACAACCTTATGTTCATCTTCATGGTTATTGCCTGCCTTGTTTCCAAATCAAATCTGCAGGGCTTGAAGGAAAACATCTCACCCTGAAACTGCCCCTGGAATGAAACAGTCAAGAAACTGTTCTCTCACAAAAGATATCAGTGACTCCCTTTGGTGGATCATCAGAAATGTCGCATGAAGAGTGAAATGGTTGCCTCCAACTACCCCAAGCCTGAGTCCATCCTTTCATATATGAATAGCAAAGGATTTTTTTTGTGTGACATGTATAGTTTATTTCAGACATCATTTCTATACCATTAAGAATATTAGAAATTGTTACAGCAAATGAATTGGTAGTTATGTCTGGTATGTTGCATGTTTGTAAAAATGGTTCACTACTGTAGTGACCCGACCCGAAGTAACGGGTCAGTAATAATGGGTCAGGTCAATCAGAATTTGATATTGTGTAAGTTAGTGTATTATTGTATTTCATTAAAATATATTTGGAAAATAAACTTCCAAAATTAAGAATTTAGTATTCAAATCCTTATTCATAGAAAGTTAAGTTAGATAGAATGAAAATTTAAAATAAATAATTGAAAGAATAAATGGAGAATTTATATATCAAATAAAATTATAAGATCAATTTAGTGGGGTGTATTTTTAGAATACACATACTTTAATAGACACCCAAACCGTGTAAACGTTTGGGGACCCACACCCCTCTCGGTTAATTACCCCTTTTAAGATCCCCCACTCTTGACCCTTTCTATTTCACCAAGGTTTCCTTGTAACCCTTATCTCCCAAAATCCCCAATTTGACGATGGAAACACAAGGTTCCACCGCCGCACTTAACAGGAAATTTTCCCCAAATTCAATTTCTCCCCTTTCCTTCTCCAAAAACGGCAACTCCTATCTCCATTAAAATCCCTTTCTGTTTCTAAACTTTCCCCAAAATCAAGATGCGGACCCCCCTTTTTTCCTTTAAATCCATGCGATCCCAGTTCTGTAGTTTCGATCTCCCATCTCTCTCTCTCTTTGCTTTCAAAGTTCTAGCAACCAACAGCATCAACGCTGCA
Organism: Chimonanthus praecox; assembly: GCA_022113865.1. NCBI lineage: Eukaryota > Viridiplantae > Streptophyta > Magnoliopsida > Laurales > Calycanthaceae > Chimonanthus > Chimonanthus praecox. Next base: position 22,477,874 of record CM039094.1, on the reverse strand, counting down.
GTTCAGAACCCCGTCGCCAACTTTGTGGCCTACTGCGACTCAACGCACATCTCAGGATTTGTAGACCAAGCTGCCATTGTTTTCTTTTTCCTCTCTACGTTGCTTCATCATTTTCTTTCATGCTTTGTGAATCAAAAGCTTCCCACAATCAGCACCTATAAACGTGTTTGCTCCTCAAGCTTCTTTCGGTTACAGGTATGTCCTTCCGTGTGTCTCCTTTTTCTTTCCTTTATCCATTAAGTCTTTTAACCACCGTCAGCCCCTTTTGCAACATCTCTTTCTAGTTTGCTACCCAGGCTTTTGCCTTTGGAACTGATTTAGTGCTGCCACTCGCATGCACCTATCAGATCCATCGGCTCAAGTGTGAGACCTTTACTTCAGTTTCTTTCTTAGTTCCATTTAGAACTAAGTAGCTGAAGGACATTCTTAGCAGCTGTAACAATCAACCCACCCTTTCCTTTAGCCGACCCTTCTTACTTTGCCCTCTTACATTGGTAATTTCAAGTTAATACCCCACTTTATTAAATTGGTCTAAGATTTAAAATCCTTTGCTACAATTATTTACTTTCCAACTTTTATATACCTTCTTACTCGAAAATATTATTTTATTATCGTCATCAGTATTAGCGTTACTATTTTAGTTTGTAAGTATTTAATGCCCTTTTATGACAATGTTTTCTTTTAACCTTTATCTACACTCCAACTTACATGTAACTATATCTGAATTTGTTTTAAAGAGGAGAAACTACAACCTGAACGTATTATCTATGTCTTTCTCAGCGTTATCATTATCATTCTATAGTTTTTATAAGGGTTAAAGATATGATTTTTAGACTTAAGCACTGACTTTTGTTTCAAAACAAATATGGTTTTCACTTTAATCGTATTATTACTACCCTTGTAATCGTTATGGTTTTATTTAGTTAAAGTATTTATTATATTTTAAAAGTTATGACTCCGATTGTCTATTTACTTATAGGATTTGGTTAAAGTTCTTAGTAATTTAAAAAGAACTTATCCATTTAGTGAATAAGGTTTTATTGTCCTATTAGCATTAAGTGAGATTAGGCATGGTATAGACTCAAGACCTTCACCCTAAGCCTTTGACCCTAGATTACCTTAGATGGGGCAGTAAGACATGACCCCCACTATTTAAACAAAAGAATCCTAAAGAGATTTAACAACCATCTTGCTTAGAACATCTAAATTAATTTGCACCAACTTTGGAGTAAAGACTTGTTTATAAAGCTTTGGGTTCCTTACTAGCACATACATTTCACGTGATTCTAGGTGAGGAAAATAATTCACTACATATTTTTTGACATGATTCCCTATATTATGTGATTAGGCAATGAAAATATTGCATTATGTTGTGTGATTGGAATATAATTGTTGGATCTATAATAGACTGGGTGTATATTAATAATGGTGGTAATCCGGTGTCCACTCACAGTAGCGTAAGGGAGATCTTGGTTAGCTAAACATTCTATTGGCCGTGAGGAGACTCAGTCCGCCCGGATGAATCTAACCATTAATGTTATTGAAAGATCCAATGATTTTATATTCGTAAATTGATGATTTTTTGTATGGTATTGTTGAATGTCAATCTTGATTGGGCATGTTTGAATGTTGATTTATATTATTCTAATATTATGATGCTTGGATTACTGCCATGTTATAATCGAATTATACATGTTATGGTGAATGAGATGTTGGCTATGTTATAATCTGTTTAGACTGAGATTCATGATTCTATAAGCATATTATGAATAATTGAGGATATTTATTGAGCATAGCATTCTCGTATTCATAGCATTGGGTATGAGGGTGTGATCCATGATTGTCACGAAGACCACGACGGTGGTAGTGTTGTTAGCCTCACTTTAAGTGGGAAGACCACTACGGTGGAAGAGATGTGATATCCGTGACAAGTCATGAGGGCTTATCCTCACTTTAGGTGGGAAGGCCACTAAGGCGATGTTGTGTTATCCTCGATTCATCGGGAAGGCCACCAAATATCAGTAGATGTAAATGATGGGTTGGAGTATGGCATTTTGCATTGTGCATTACATTTTTTGCAAAGGCATGAGCATGAAATAAATTGTTATTTATGTTTACTTGAAATATCATGTGAGAAAGTAGGGATATCATATTCTATATTTGTGGTGTTGTTTTCTTCACTGGGCATGGAGCCCATCGCTTACATTGCAGGCAATCCTTTGGACTTGGGGCTGGATGATAACCAAAACTGAGCTTAGAAGGCGAGGAGTCGTTGAAGAATACTTGAAACCGCATAGCTTATTGAAGAATTTAGTATTTAGATTATAAATTGGATTTTATTTAATTTGAGACTTTGAGAAATTTGTTTATTTGTTTTATTTAGTTTGTGGAAACTTGGATAATAAATTCAAGTATGGAATAATTTTGAGAACGTTATGATTTGATTGATTTGGAATTGTGAGTGAGTTGGTGAGTTTAGAAATTTTTATTTGATGGAATATTTTCTCTCTCTAAGCTATATGGAATGATGAATGGAAATGTTAGGTTATTTAGCAGGTTATGGACGTGAGGAATTCGATGGCTTGTGCATATAGATATGTTTGTTTGAAAAAATAAAATATATCCACGGATTTATGATGTAAGACCCGTTTAGGGCAGCAGGTGATTTAAATTTGTGTAGTCAGATCACCCCCGTTTAGGTGTTGGAAGGCGGGGTGTGACAACTACATTGTAACTTCTGGATTTTGTAGCATACTAGTGCTTCTAAATCGCTTCATCACCATTATTATTCAATCTTTTGTTCCTTCTGTCTGTGGTTTCTACTTTTCATTGAGTACTTAAGGTTTTTTCTTGAAGATCTTATTAATTTGAATATCTTATGCCCTTCCTGTTGTCAGAATCTCCCACACGATGCATACAAACTTCTTGCTGTGCCTTCTCCAATTGGCGGTGTGCTTATAATCTGTGCAAATTCTATTCATTATCATAGCCAGGTGAAGCACTTTGCCCCTACCTATTTGCTTCTACCATTCTGCTGGTTTAAAATAACCCTGGTTTCATTAGAAATTCATGTATTTTTTTATTGTTTGACACTGATTCCTTTTCTATTTATGGGTCACTTTATTAATTCAGTTCTAAAGCTCTCATCATATGTGACACTGACTGGCCTTTCACTATTGTTTCCGTTTCCTTGGCAGTCAGTATCCTGTGCACTTAGCCTGAATTATTTCTCTAGTATTACTGAAAACAGGTATGGCTAACTGCCCTGAATATATTCTTTGACTTTGCATGATTTTGCTTTTCATTTTCATCTAGGAACATTGGATGGTGAATTTATTGCTTCTACACGTGGGGCATTCTCTATCACTGTTCATTCACAATAACTGAATTTTGAATCCTCATTCATTTTCATCTAAGAACATTGGATGGAGACTTTGTTGTTTCTACATGTGGGGCATTCTTTACCACTGTTCATTCACGATAACCGAATTACGAGTCCTCATTCATTTTCATCTAAGTACATTGGATGGAGACTTTATTGCTTCTACATGTGGGGCATTCTTTTATTTTTTAAGCAGTAAAATGTGGGGCATTCTTTATAATTGTTCATTCACAATAACCGAATTAGGAGTCATCATCATCATCATCTTCTTCTTCTATTCTATAAATTTATTTTATCATTCAGTCAAGAGATGCCGAGGTCAAACTTCAATGTAGAGCTTGACGCAGCAATGTACATGGTTAACTCATGATGTTGCCATGTTCTCAACGAAAACAGGAGAATTGCTCTTGCTAACGTTGGTATATGATGGGAGGTAGGTACTTAAATGTAAGTTGTATATTTCTAACAACATCATATCAAGAGGGAGGTCTTCTCTTGATTCCTAGAAGAAAGAACAAAGTTTCATGCTAGAATGAGTTATTGAGAAATTTTTGTATACATTCTTGTGATGGTATTTGATTCTAGCTTCCCTTTAAACTTGCAGGGTTGTCCAGAGACTTGAACTTTCAAAGTCTAAAGCCTCAGTATTGGCTTCTGTTAGTTGCTTTCGTAAACCACAAGCTCTTTTTAGTTCTGATTGCACCTTCCCATGCAATACCCATTGACAATAATTTGGGGCTAGTGATTTGGTGGCGATGTTTCTTTTTGATAGAAAAGGATGCCTCCGTCTTTTTGTGCAACTGTCACCATTGCAATGGGTGAAAAGCTAGGGGTTATTTCCCTTTATGAAAATAACATGGTGGCCTAATCACTATTTTATTTTAATTGGCTTAAGTTCCTAACTTATTATCCTTTCCTGTTAAGGGTATCACGACAGTTGGAAATTCCTTCTTTTTCTTGGGTAGTCGTTTGGGAGACAGCCTACTTGTGCAATATACTTGTGGGACTACAACTACAATTTCTTCAGGTCATGGAAAGGATGAGGTAGATGTCAGAGATTTTCTTTTTGTTTATTTGAATTCTTGTTAAGTACGCCATGGTTGATTGCTTTCTATGCTTTTGCATTTTAATGTGTGGAGATTGGAACCCTCTCATATTGCTATGATGCTCTACTAATTTGTCCCCACTTCTTTTAAACTTTTAACAATTTTGCCCAACTTCTTTTTCCCATTTCATCATTTGAACCATGCAGCCATTCAGTAACACCATCCTCCAACATGATAGATGCTAAATATTCACTGAGACCCATCACTGATTTTGTAGACTTGGTCTAATCCCATACAATGATGTTCCCGCTTGACACCCTTGAAGAATTTTTAGATGCCCAGTCTGCCAGCTAACTCCTCAACTTGCTCTAGTTTTGAATCTTGCAAATAGACTATATTCACCTTTTTATTCTTTGGAAAGGACTTTGTGGCCACAAAAGATGTGATATTTAAGCAACAATTTCTAAGCTAACACACCAATGAGGATTAATTTTGATTCTAGTTTCCAACCCTTTCCCATGAACAACTGCTGGTCAAGCCGACGTGGAGTTGCTACAGCTGAAACCAGTCACCGCACTTCTCTGTCTATCCTGTTTTGCTGCTTCTTTTGATTTTGTCTATTTTGATGATTCCACATTGTCCTTCCCAGCAGTTTGACTTAACATGCACTCAGATATACTTAGTGTACGCTCATTCGTTTGAAATTATCTTCATAGATGTGGGGCCCTCTTACTTGGCATTCTCCTCTTACAATCAAAGTGAGACATATTGGTAGACCTAATACTCTGCTGGTCGACGCTGAGGTTCCTTTTTGCTTCCCATTCAACTTTCAAACTATGACGTAGGGTTGAGGACTGCACAATAAGACCTGATAAATTTAGCACATCTTTGTTAAATTATGATTTTACATGATGTCAATCAGATCATTCCGTTTTTGTGTATCGTGCTAACAATGTTATACCTCTTGTGATTTAAGTGGACGATATAGTCTTAATAAGGAATAATGAGTCATCTATTAATGATTTGAAAGCCTATCTGCAACAATCTTTTGATATTAAGGATCTTGGCTTACTTTGTTATTTATTTGGAATTGAAGTTGCTCGATCCTCCCAAGGACTTGTTCTTTCCCAACGGAAATATGCTTTAGATCTTTTTCATGATCCTGGATATTCTAAATGCAAGCCTGTCGAGACACCGCATGATGTTAATTCCATTTTTTTTTTTTTGCATATGATCGGACTTCTCTTATTGATCCTCACTTTTATCAACAATTGGTAGGCAATCTCTTTTATTTTACCATCACCCGACCTAACTTGGCCTATGCTATCAGTGTGGTCAGGCAATGTATGCATGCTCCTACGGATGTACACCTTCATGCGGTCTTTCACGTCTTACGTTATCTGAAGGCCCACCCTGGTCGTAGACTCTTTTATAGGAATCAATCTATGTTTAATTTTCACGGGTATTCTGGCGCTGATTGGGTAGTTCTTACCTCGGGTTATTGTATTCTTTTAGAATCGTATTTGGTTTTTAGCGAAGCAAGAAACAACAGTTGTTGCTTTTTCTAGTGCAGAAGCAGAATACAGGGTCATGGCCATGACAAATGTGAATTATTGTGGTTCAAATAATTTCTTGATGAAAAAGGCTTTCCTTCGTCAGGGGCACTTATCATGTTCTTTAATAATCAAAGTGCAATCAATATTACTTCGAATCCTGTTTTCCATGAGCGTACAAAGCATATAAAGATTGATTGTCATTTTCTTCGACATCATGCATCGTCTGAGAATATTGATATCTTTGCACTTGCTTGAGGGGCAGTGCTATAGATGTAGATATAAGTGCACTTCACATATTACATGTGTTTTTATTATAGTTGACTTGTGGCTGTCATAGATTATAACATATTCTCTTTCCTTTTCCATTGCCTTGATTGGCTTCATGTACTCTATATATTCATATGCTACCTCTTATTAGAAACAAGCAACACAATATATAGACAATTTCTCTCTCTCTCTCTCTCTCTTCTTCCGTTCTCCATTATTTTCTTCCTTTTTCTCATTTTCTTTATAACAAATGAGTCAACCCATTTAAGCTTCATTGGATACTTAGGTCAAATCAACCTGTTTAAGAAATGTATTATCTTTAATGTCGGTGGTTTGGGGCTTTTAAGATTATTAGGGTTAGGTTGACCTGCCTAATAAATGGCTGGATTGAGTGGGGTCAACCTATTTATTACATTGTTCAAGTTTAGTAAGATCTGGTTGGGTCAACCATTTAATAAATGGGCCATCTTCGGTCAACATTTTTAAGCTTTTTGATGTACTCAAGTTAGGTTAACATGTTTGACGGTTAGGTTAGGTATGATTAGATTGACCCACCTAAGAATGTTCTAGTTGGGTCAACATTTTAATAATGGGAGTAGATGGGTCAACTTTTTGAATCTTGGTTTGGTACTTTGGTTGGGTCTAACTCGTTTAATAAATTAGTTATCTCAGATATGGATAGATGTCCCATTTAAGATTGTTTAGGTTGGATTTACCCGTTTATTTAATAGGCCATGTTTGGTATGGGTTGGGTTGGCTTGATCATGTAACAGCATTATCTGCACAAGAGCCTACGTAAAACTTCAGATTGGAAGATTCTTAAAAAATCCATTGATCGTCCATACTGTCGAGCAGTGGAAGTGTTGTTTCCTTGAGGAAAATGATCTTTTTTTGTTTTTTCAATTTGAAGATGATCTTTTTTCCAATCCGTTGGTGGATGCTAATCCACCCATATAACTAACTAAGGGGGTGAAAAATACCATGCAATAGTTCCCCATTGAAACTCCAACAAATAATGTTTTTTGATGATGTATTAAATTTGGTGAACATGTTAGCATTCTGAGAAGGATCATGATGCCCAAAAGTAGTCCAAAAAAAAAGAAAAAATCTCATTCTCTAGAAAATGTTGGATACTAGGTGAAGATGGTAAACCAGCAAAAAGGTACAAGTAGTGGAGCCAACATGATCATAGAATAATTCATCTTCTTTGCGAGCAAGTCATCTTCATTATTACTTTGATAAACATTCCAGATCAACTGAAGAACACTTGAAAGCCAGCAGAGAAGAAGGCTGGATATGGATTTGCATCAATGCATGCCTATATATTCGTTAGTGTCATTGTATCTCTGTTCAGTGGTAGAGCTACAATTGTACAAGTCAAGTGTACATAATGTACATGCTAATTTTCTCCTAAATCAATCTAAATGGTGTCCTATAAATTAGGGAAAAAAGAATCATGTTGTAATTGTAAAGGAAAATAAAGATCTCATTGAAAATATTCATCTCTAATAGTCCACAGTATTACGTTAAACTGTCACACCCCATGAAGTATGGTGCTCTATTTAAGCATCCAAAACCATGTTCCAAAACACTTGGATGCTATTCTAGTTCAAGAGTCTGTCCATGGCTGCCTGGATTTGTCTAATGTGAAATGGTTGCATTTTTCTTTTTTGCACCCTTATTGTGAGTCCTCAAAATTGGAAATTTGCAAATTTCAACATCTAAATGCTTTTGGTTTACCTTTGCATGGGATGATATTGATTAAAAGTGTTCCTTCGCCACCACAGCTCCCTTCCCCCTGTTTGTTTATTCTATCCTGTTGCTCCTTTGATTTGATTGTGTTTTGATATTTTTGTTTTATCTTCATGTTGTTTACTTGTAGGTAGCAGAGATTGAAGGTGATGCCCATTTGGCAAAGAGATTGCGGAGGGCATCCTCTGATGCTTTACAAGATGTTGCTAGCGGTGAGGAGCTATCGTTGTATACTTCAGCTCCTAACAACTCAGATTCTGCACAGGTACGGTATTGCTCTCTAATTTTAGTTGTTTGTTGCCTCATGGAAGCAACCCTTTTCCTTCTTTGGATGAATAGTGCATCTAGATTCTGGAAGTCGGTTTGTCCAACTGTTTTAGCGTTCCCTGCTGCTCTTTTTCTCTGCCAGTTGTTTGTGCCAAGATGGATTTGTTATATTGCAAGACACCGACCTAGTCATTGATCTCTTGTGAATAACATACTGCTTCATTTCCTTTATCTTTCTAATAAATTATTACCATTAAAAAAACTACTTTATGTCTTTGTTATTTCTAACTTTTAGTATTTATATAAAATTATAAAGCAATATTTGTTCATTTTTATCATTCTGTTGATTTTGTACTATCAATTTAATTAAAATTGTTTTGTGTTGATTTATTTAGGAACTACAACTACCACTGCAGTTTTTAGAGCCCCATGTTATTTTCATTAATTGAGTGGGGGCAATGATATAAATCTTTTCATTACTATTACCCATGGTTACAGGAGTTGAAAATGAATTTTGAGGTGAAATGGGATAGGAAGCATGAAATGAGGTGTTTATAATTCATGTGGAACATGGAATTTATTGAGAGATTAACAACGAAACACATAGGAAACATTTTGTAGTCAATTAAGAAGTGAACCATGGAGCTCTAAAAATTTGGGAGTAATTCAGAAGTAGACTATCAAATGCAATGAGTTTGTATTGATATGGCCAAGGGAAGAATTCACGCTGTCAAATTAACATAATGGAAATTGAAATATAAATAGATAATGAAAATTATTCCTTGAAAGATGTTTCCCATGCATTTCACCTATAGTTCCTATGCAGTATGATTCTTCTTGTGCATTTCCTATGCATTTTCTCTCTCTTTCCCATACATTTTGGAAGTTATCCCAAAAAATCTAGAAGCAAATCATTTCCATTCCTCAGTCTCCCATAGCATTTCTTGTAACCACTGTTATCATGCTAATAAAATCTGGTTAGCTGTCTGGTGGCTTGTTTATGACATGTTGTTTGATTGATAGTATTATAGTTCTCAGATATGTGCTTCTGCACCTACCTCTTTTGGTATGGTTGGAGCTTGTAGAATTTGGGAAAATGAATTGATATTTCTATATCATTAACACCTATTTATATATAGGTTACAATTCCCAAAGAAGGAAAATAATCTATCAAATCATGCCACAATCCCATGATTAGGTAAGCTGATAACTAAAGAAATATACATTATGAAAGGTTGTTGGTGATGAGTCAACTGGGTGAAGACTTTCCTTTAATAATCCCGTGCAAACTTGACGGTGGAGAAGAGAGGAGTTTGGAACTAAGCTTGAGAAGCGTTGCTTTGCCATTCCTTTGGTGAAAATGTCAGCTAGCTGATCGAGTTAAGACACAAACTGAATCAAATGCGTTCCAGTTGCAACTCTTTTGCGAACAAAGTGATAGTCAATTTTGATGTATTTAGTGTGAGCATGAAACACTGGATTGGCCGCCATGTATGTGGCACTGAGATTATGACAAAAAGTAGTGTCGGAGAAGGAAGGTGGAAATTGAGTTCTCGTAAAAGAGTCTATATCCAGATAGTGTCGGTGCAAGTATATGCAAGAGCTCGGTATTCGGCTTTGACACTGGTCTGAGGGACCGTTGGCGGTTGCTTTGCACACCAAGATATTTAAATTGGGACCCAAAAAGACGCAATAACTATTGGTGGAGTGGCGACTATCAGGACATCTTGCCCAACCAACATCAGAGTAGGCAACCCGGTATAATGGTTGGGTCGCATGCCTGATGGGTAGGCCTTGATCAAGTGAGCCTTTGAGGTAACGGATAGTGTGCTTATCAGCCTCTAAATGAGATGTGCGAGGCTAACTGATAAATTGAGAAACGATGTGAACATAAGCAATGTCTTGTCGAGTGAGTGTGAGATGTTGAAGAGCGCCGACGAGATGTCAATATTCTGTAGGATTAGACAACAAATCACCAGTAGCAAGAGATAAGTGAGTTTTAGCAGCGACAAGTGTAGAACAAGGTTTACTGTCAAGTGGTTTACTTTGCAGAAGGATATCAAGGGTATATTTGTTTTGAGATAGATGTACCCCTTGTGATAGAGGAGTCACTACGAGGCCCAAGAAATAATGAAGGGTGCCAAGGTCCTTGATCTCAAATTTTTTACCCAGTCTGCGAGTGAAGGAATGAAGGAGAGATGGGGTATTGCTTGTCAATACTATGTCATTGACATAAAGTAGATGAACCATAATACACGAGGCTCGTTGAAATGTGAACATGGAGCTGTTGGTTTTGCTTTGAAAAAATCCATAAGACTGGAGGAAGGAGTTGAACCGTTGAAACCACGCCCTAGGTGCTTGCTTCAAGCCGTAAATGCCTTTGTGTGGTTTGCAAATGTGACGAGGGCGACGAGATCAATGAATCCTGATTGTTGAGTCATATAGACCTCTAGTAAGAGTCATGAAGGAAAACATTCTTGACGTCCAACTGATGAATGGACCAAGCATAAGAGGTAGCAAGACTGAGGATTGTGCGGATAGGAGTTGGTTTGACGACAAAGTTGAATGTCTCATCATAGTCGATAGCAGTTTGCTGATGAAAGCCTTTGGCAAATAAGACGCGCTTTGTAGCGCTCAATACTACCATCAGAACAACGTTTGAATTTAAAAACCCATTTACAACCAACAATGTTAACACAGTGTTGTGGCGGAACAAGAGAGCAATATGTTGCCTGAGGAAAAAACATTAAACTTGTCGTTCATGGACTGTCGCCATTCCGTGGACCGAGCAACTTCACTGCAACAGATGGGCTCAATGTCAAAGGAGGAGACCATATATGCAAATGCCTGTTGTAGGGGATGACCAAAAGTAAAATTCTCCTACTGTTTGGGTTTAAATATGCAGTCCTTGGCTCCTTTCTGCATTGGATGAACATTAGTAGGAGACAATAGCAAAGGAGATGGATCCGAATGACCAAGCTGAGTAGGAGGAAGATGTGCTTGCATTTGTTGTGATGTAGGAGCATATGCGGGTGGTGGTGGGGTTGCCAAAGAAGGAGGAGATGCTGGTGGAGTTGAAAGAGGTGGCAGAGTAGGTGGGGATGAAAACCATATTTGATGAAGACGATGCGCTAGGCTGCAAGGTTCTCGAGGCATATGGGATGATGACTTCATTGAACAAGACATGCCATGAAATATATACTCTGTCAGTAGGAGGATGAAGATACCAGTATCCCTTGTGGTGATTACTGTAAACAAGAAAACACACTTAACAAATCTAGGTTGCAAATTGTTTGTATTGTAATCACCAAGATAAAGGTAGCATGCACAACGGAAAACACAAAGAAGTAGTCGGGGTTGGTATCAAAGAGCTTATGAAAGGGCGATGACCATTGTAGAAGTGGAGGCATAAGTCTGTTAATTAGGTACACGGCAGTACTAATGGCTTCAATCCATACTTTATGAGGGAGATGATACACAAGAAGCAAGGTGCAACCCATTTCCAACATATGGCAGTGTTTTTGTTCTGCTAGACCAATTTGGTGTGGAGTGTGAGGACATGATAGATTGTGATGTATCCCTTTTTGCGCGCACAACTAATGAAAATACTTATTATCATATTCCTTACCACCATCACTCTGAAAAATGTTTAATGGTTGTAGAAAAATGATTGTCAACAAAAGATAGAAAGTTTTTAAAATGAGTGAAAACTTCCCATTTATGTTTCATAGGAAAAATCTAAGAATAGCGAGTATAATCATCAGTTAATAAAACATAATATCGAAAACCAAAGATACAAGAAATATGGGACATTCATACATCTGAATGAACTAAATTAAAAAGGTTCATTAGTACGATGTTCATGAACAGAAAAAGGAAGTCATGTAGACTTTCCCAAAGTACAATTACTACAAAATTAGAACGAGAAAAGGTGAAAGAAGGTCCTAAATATTTATTGGATGCAAGAACTTGAAGCACTTTATTGGATGGATGTTCGAGACGTTGGTGCCAGAGTGATGACGAGTTGCAAAATGCTGTTAAGGCATGGGTAGGGAGACTATTAGGTTTGATTGGATAGAGACTTGCTTAACATTTGCCCTAAAACCAATTTGTAAATCTTGAATAGCAAAACCCCATGGAAAGAAAGTAAAGCTAACGGAGTTATCTTTAGTGAATTGAGTAACAAATAACATATTTTTATGCATATGGGGAACATGAAAAACACGAGAAAGACAAAACTGAAATGAACCAAAAGAAAGAGTAATGTAGAACAGCCTGCAACTAGGCAGGGGGCGGAAGACTTGTAACTGAGATAAGCTTGGGATAAAGCCCAAGGCAGCGACAGCAGGGTATCTCCTCTGGGATTAAGCCCAGAATCAGCGATGGCCGGAACAAAACCAACAATGAAGGTAAGGTCTGCAACTCGGCAGAGATGATAGAGGAAAATAAGATAGTAAATCTATATCAATTCATATATTCCAAAAGAGGTGAATCCCTCTCTTACATGCATTGCATTTATAAGAAAAATTAAGAAATCAAAATAAAAAAGGACTCCTAAATCAAATAGGAAAAGGACTTTTAAATCAAAATAGAAAAGGACTCCTAAATCAAATAGGAAAAGGACTCTTAAATCAAATAGAAAACTAACTAAAGTTGGACTGCTAAGATCCCAAACGAAAATAACAAATCCTACTTGCTAATTAAGAAATAAATAAAAATAAATAGAAGTGAAATCTGTGTGCTGCATCTTCCGTGTCTTACATCAGTCCCCCGGTCTTGAAAAGAACTCGTCCTTGAGTGGAAATCAACAAAAGCACACGGCACCAAACAAAGATGAAGACCAAGTCCGAAGATGCGAATGATGAAGCTTTGAACTGCACAATCTTCAAGGCACAGACGACGAGAACATTCTTTCTGTGGGGCGAAAAATTGAAGGACCGCAAACGGGCGCAAGCATGGACGAACCAAGCTGATGGCGAAGGGGTCATCATATGGCACTGGAGTGATCACACAGTCCTGATGATCTGTCGGATGGAGGACAAGAGGCTGACATGATAAGGGAAGAATAATCATAGATGAAGTCCTGGTATCCGTAATGGGATTAGGTTTGGGTAATGGAGATGGGTGAGAAATTTGCGGTGGTGGTGGAGGTGTAGGTAGAGGTGGTGGCGGTTGATCGACACTCGTCGGTTGTATCGACGGTGGTGCCGGCAACACAACTCGCTCTGTCTCCAACACGGGCATTGGTTGTGGGGTCACGACTGCATGAATTCTGAGTCTGACTCTGGGGCAGCATGCACGAACGCTGATGATGTCTTTGGAGTGGTCGGCACACATCTCGAGGATGCGGGCACGTATTTCGAAGTTTTGTTCACCTTCATTGGGGCTCTGTATTTTCGGCCGAACAAAAGTTCTCTAAATTCTTGGAAAAAGTCGTGAAAGTCAGAGCGCATCTCAGAGATAAACTCGGATTTAAAGTCATTTAACTCAGATTGGAGGAGAAATTGAGCACCATGTTTGTTGGATGCTGACGGGGCTACATGATGCTGGGAATGAGATCGGGGTGTCACATAATCCAAGACATGACGGTTGGAGTGGGGAAAATGTTTAATGGATGGGTGAGGTGGATGCATAGCTTGTCAAATAGTCAAACTTGGTCAACTGGTCATTTGGATTTTTTTTTTTGTTGTGTTTTTGTTGTCTGTGGGAAAAGGGGTGGAGGATGGGGATTGGGATGGTAGATTCGTACCTGAGATAATGCCAGTTTTTGGCGAAGATGGCGGGGATCGAGACCACTATCGTCCCTGATAACACAGGAACCTGTCTCGGAACAGGAACGTCTCTGTATAACAGAGATATAGAGAAACTCGGCTCTGAACCAATTAATGTAGAACAACCTGCAACTAGGCAGTGGGCGGAAGACTTGTAACTGAGATAAGCTTGGGATAAAGCCCAAGGCAGCGACAGCAGGGTATCTCCTATGGGATTAAGCCCAGAATCAGCGATGGCCGGAACAAAACCAGCAATGAAGGTAAGGTCTGCAACTCGGCAGATATGATAGAGGAAAATAAGATAGTAAATCTATATCAATTTATATATTCCAAAAGAGGTGAATCCCTCTCTCACATGCATTATATTTATAAGAAAAATTAAGAAATCAAAATAGAAAAGGTCTCCTAAATCAAAATAGGAAAGGACCCCTAAATCAAATAGGAAAAGGACTCCTAAATCAAAATAGGAAAATGACTCCTAAATCAAATAGGAAAAGGACTCCTAAATCAAATAGAAAACTAACTAAAGTTGGACTGCTAAGATCCCAAACGAAAATAACAAATCCTACTTGCTAATTAAGAAATAAATAAAAATAAATAGAAGTGAAATCTGTGTGCTGCATCTTCTGTGTCCTACATTAAAGAGACAAACTACCAGTGTACGCAATAGGAAGAGAATCACCGTTACCCAATAAGACTTGATCCGTACCTCCATAGTCAGACTTGGAGCTCAGGGAGCGGGCATCATCAGTCATATGATTAGTAACTCCAATATTAGGATACCATTTGGGATCAGTTGGTTGAGTAAGATGCATGCTTGCGAGCGTAGAAGGAAGGTCTTCCTCAAAGTGACTTTCTGTACAAAATCTCTGGTTGCAGGTGGCTGCAATGTGTCCATATTTGGAGAAGATATGGCATTGAATATTGGAGGAGGGATGGTGTCCAAGAATGCTTGTAGAAATTGATGGCATCTTCGATTGTGACTGCCGCGGCTAGGACCTCATCGACTAGAGTGATATGAGGAAGATGAATCAAATCGACCGCCATAGCCATAGCGAAGAGTACGACCTCCACAATAGGAGTTCTCGCGCCTATGGGAAGAAAAAAGTGCCGTGCAATGAAGGTTGGTAGTATGGGCTGAAGTGTCACTCAGAATGGGGTGGGTAATCTGGGACTCAAATGATAAGAGGCAAGCTTGAAGATTCGAGAAAACTAGAAGAGGTGGGGAATTTATAATGGCAGTAACCAACATGGAGTAATCTGGACTGAGGCCTCGAAGAACTGATGTAACCTGATCACCGATAGAGACATGTTCATTGATGGTAACAAGGGCATCCTCGAAATTTAACATGCTGCAGCCTGCAGGTATTCTTAGATGGTCTTAGTGCCTTTGCAGATGGAGAACAACTTTTTCTTTGTACGTTTTCACTTCACCAAGACTCGAGGCTGGCACAAACCCATGAAACCATCAATCATGGCCACGAGGGCAACGAGTGTCGGTCAGATGGAGAGCAACTGAAAGCGTAAATGAGCGGTGTTTGCAAGGGATTGTTGTGAAAAATTGCGTTGTAGACATTCTCAAATCTGATAGGAAGTTGAGAGTCTAACAATTTGAGGTGAGGATTGGTTCGGAGAGGGTGTCATTGGTCATGCTAACAAGGGTTTGATCCATCTGAAACCATGTATTATAGGCGTGATTTGGGGTAAGTTTGGAGTATTCTTTAGTTGAGAGGAACTGAGGGGAAGCGCCAATGGTTTTGACCAATTAGGAATGACTTGATTTGGCTCTGCCAAAGGAGATAATTCGTTTCCGTTAATTTGACGGATACAAGGCTGTAGATATTAGGGATAGTGAGGGTTGGTACTGAGGCTGGGTTGGACTCCATGGTAGCAAACAAGGTTCAAAAGAGAGTGCGCAAGCAGAGTAGCCGATCAAGTGCTCAGATCGTCAATGGAGGAATTGGCTTGTTGGCTTCATCTTGGCAGTAGTGGGCTTGGGTGTGGCTGTAGACTTCGTCGTTGCAGCAACGGCGTGATGTTGGTGTTGCTTCTTTGAGTAAGCGCGTTTGGCTTCGGGTTCACTGCAGCAGGGCCGACAGTGAGAGGCTGCTGTTTCGGAGGATCTCGGACTAGATCAAACAGAGACGATAGGAGAGCAACGTCAATTGGAGACGTCAGGAGGATGCAGACAACAACGCCAATATTTGAGCGAAAATCGGTGAGGTTCGAGATCGGCCAGGGACAGATAGATGGCCGTTGATTGAGGAGAGGAGAGATCTGAGAAGGGTGAAGCTGGGAGTCTCGTCGCCGGAAGCGACTAGAAGTGATCGTTCCATCGGAGCGACATAACTGTAAGTGCCGAAGAAACGCCGAACTCTGAGAACGGAGAGAAACAACGAGACAGGTGAGGAAGCAACAATGATGTAGAGACGAGCGAAGAAGCTTGGTGTTCTTCAAAAGCTGGGCATGCAATGGCCCAAGAATCAGCAGCAAGAGAGAGGGTGAACTCAGATTTGAGTTCAGTCTGGGGAAGAATGGATCAGAGAACTGGAGTAGAGGCGGTGAACAAGGTTTGAGCCGTCGCTGGAGATGAGAGGCACAAGAACAAGAGCGTGCTCGAGCGGAAGACAAATTCTGATGGGAACAAGCAACAATCGTTGATTTGGAGATGATCGGAGCAACAAATTTGAAAGCTTGCTGTTTGGCAGTGATCTGGGATGGGGGATTTGAATAAAGAGGGAGATTGAGGAAGAAGAGGGTAGGGATGAGAAGAGATACTCGTTGCTGGAGTTTGAAGGGACGAGGGAAGGCTGCTTCGGGGAGGGAGTGGTTTGGAGATTTCTGAGTAACCCAAGATTAGACCGTCTGGCTTTGTACCATGTAGAATTTGGGATAGTGACTTGATATTTCTATATATATACAGATTACAATTCCCAAAGGAGGAAAACAATCAATCAAAGAATCAATTGAATCAATCTACAATCCCATGATTAGGGAAGCTGACAACTAAGGAAATATACACTTATGGAAGGTTGTTGGTAATGAGTCAACTGGGTGAAGACTTTCCTTTAATAGGGCTTTATTGAGGTTTTGGTTTGCAAAATGAAATATTACTTTTCTTTTGCTATGAACCTTGATCAAATTGTTGAATCATATTGAAGGCCAAGTTATATAGATGTTGCAGATTTCTTCTTGCGAGGCAGAAATGTCTGGGAAAACTGCTTCACATGAAAGGAGACATTTTTGTTATTGGAAACCTCTAATTTGGCAATTGAATCTCAAAAGTTTAATGTTTTCATATACCAAGGAAAACTAGTCTCTGTTTTGTGTGGCAACCTGCAACATGAGGATAGAACTATTCTTTCTCATTTTATCAAATGGAGCCTTACTATAAAAGGTTCCTAATTCAATTTTAATCGTACTTCATTAGAGATAGGTCTTTAGTCTGGGCCATGTTTTTAATTAAATTTTGTTATCTTGTTTCCTTATCATAGTAGTATTCCCCCCTCCATTTCTATTTCCTTATCATGCTAAGTATCTTTATAGCATTTCTTTTTCTTACCCTTCTCTTTTGCAGAAAAGCTTTTCATTCACGGTGAGGGATTCATTGATTAATGTTGGTCCTTTGAAGGATTTCTCATATGGCTTAAGGATCAATGCTGATCCAAATGCGACAGGAATTGCAAAGCAAAGCAACTATGAACTGGTTGGCCTAGTAAACTTTGTCACTTCTGCTCATTTTGAAATTTAGTGAATGATTTAGTCTAGCATTTGTGTTGGACATTTTTTCCTTAATTTTGTTTGATAGTGATTAACTTGCATAAATGTTATAGTAACTACATGTTTGTAGGAACTTGGTGGGTTTGGCAAGAGCAATAGTTCTAGAAGCAAAGAAACGTTGAATTGGTTGGCCTAG
Organism: Chimonanthus praecox; assembly: GCA_022113865.1. Lineage (NCBI taxonomy): Eukaryota > Viridiplantae > Streptophyta > Magnoliopsida > Laurales > Calycanthaceae > Chimonanthus > Chimonanthus praecox. Next base: position 22,459,917 of record CM039094.1, on the reverse strand, counting down.
CATGAACTTTTTATCTACTGAAGTGCTTGGTTTATAAAGTTTGCATGTCATTGAAGTAAAACAACAATTAACTGTTTGCATTCAATCCAAACTACCCCATCCTGACCTATCCTGACTGAACCTGTCGCAAAATTACATGTGAACGGGCCTCTTCCAATATGACCTAACTGGACCCAATGCAACGTATCCTGTTGGGTCAGATTGAGTTCGACCTGGCCCTTAAAAACCAGATTTGATGTTAAAACAAAACTCTTGTTAAGTGTGGTTCCTTGTTAATTTATTTTTAGTTCTCATCTTTTTATTAGTATGTGAGGCATTGATGATGATGTTGAAGATTATCGTTTCTTTTATCATTAGTGATGGGTTACTTCCATAAATAGAATATAATTCAAACTGGAGAGGCACACTACTGGAGGAGCAAACAGTATAAAGAGATACTGTTAGTCAAGATAGCTGATCGTTTAGAATGTGAAAAAAAATGTCCTTATGCTACTTTAAAGATCTGATGTCAAATTTCCATCCACCACTTGCATTGGTAGATTGTCCTAAGCAAATTCTCAGCATTATCCTCCGTAACTTGGACAAAGCAAATTGTGTATGCTCTCTTGTTAATCATTGCATTGTTGGAAGTGGAATTATACCGGTAGCCTTCCTGGTTGGTTACAGGTTATGTTAAATGGATTCTTTCAAATAGGTTACATATATGTGTCAAACATGTCTCTTTGTCTTCATGATTCTGCACGGATTCTTTTAGTATAAGCTTAACAATATTTTGCATGCCACAAGACAGTATCAGACCTTTTCTTTTGCAATCTAATTGAAATATTGTTTTTATATTATTTTTTGAGTAAAATGTTGAGTTTTTAGTATTTTTATTTTAAAATGTTTTGTTTAATGTAAAAAATTCTTTTTTATCCAAATATTTAATTGAATCCAGTTATCTGGGATTTACTGAACTGGACATCTTGTACGTGTCTTGATTTCTGACATGTGTATTGCACTCATGCAACCATTACTTTGTAGGGCACAGTCTGCATTTCTTGTGGAACTGATCCAATTTGTTGAAATGTTTTCTGTACATGTTTATGAATATACATATGATATTATCATGTTATTTTGAACTTTTGAAAAGTGTTCAGTTGTTCTCGTGTTGTCTTCATGGTTAAACAATTTTTTCTTTATATCTGCAACTTCTATTCATATACCATATCAATGCCATTTATTACCAAAGAAAAGTATCAGTGTCATTCTGATTTGTGGTTAGCCCTGGTAATATCTGATAATAACAATTCTACAGTTCTTCTAGGTCTCACCCTTTCTATGACAGTTTTGGCATGTATTTTTTCTAAGGACGTACATTCAATTGAAAAGGGTATAAATCTTGTTCCTTTGTTGATTGGTAGGTATGCTGTTCCGGTCATGGAAAGAATGGTGCTCTTTGTGTTCTCCATCAGTCAATTCGCCCAGAATTAATAACTGAGGTGTCATTGTAGTCACTTTTTCAGTTTTCTTTTGGCATCAAACTAATGTCTTTGTGGAATCTGCAGATTTCTTTTATGTTTTGTGCTTTATTTATTTTCCTTTTTATATCTTCAAATGTCACAAGTGTCATAGGAAAGTTGCCAACGTACAAAACATTGTCTGAGATTGGTAAAATAGGGCAATACTTGAGGATCTAAACTAACCAATGCAAACTCTTGAAGAAAATATTCAAGGTTTCTACTACCGAAAAATAGGTATTCCTTATGACTTGAGATAAAATCCTAGAGTTAGATAGTGGAATTAAGTTTCTTGTTTATATGAGAACTCTTGATGCATTCAAGGTATCCACTTTTGAAAGAAGGGTATTCCTTAATGACTTTTAGACTGGAGATGATATCCATAAGTTGGATGTGTGGAACTAAAGTTTGTTATAGGTTTTTGGTTATATCTCTTCACCTGCAATTTCCCTTCAACCAAAATGTGGAGGCAAGTGCCAATGGTCTAATGGAGGCATCCTCAGTTATAAGGTGATAGTTGATTTTCAAACTCAATGCTGTATAGAAAGCTTTCATCTGTCTAAAGTTTCCAGTCATAATTCATGAAAGATTAGGTATAAATTGAATGGCACATTTGACTTAATTTATGAGTACATATTCCTAAACTTATATATATGGAAACATTTAAAAAAATTAAATCATTAAAAAATGCATGACCTATAAGTTTAACATGTAAACAATATTTTAATACAACATGAAAATAATTTTTTTTTTTTTAAAAAATGTATTCAATCTGACCTTTACTGGTGATATATAACTTCAGCCTATAAACTATAGTTTGATAACATAAAAGACATTACTCATAACTAGACCTGGCAATGGGTCGGGTTTGGTCGGGTTCAGGTTGGATCTAATTTGGGTTTGGATCACAATCCTCAACCCAATACTTGTTTATTAAATGTGTTAGTTGGGTTGGGGCTAATTTGGGTTTGAGTCCAGTCCCGTCAAACCCATTTAGACATTTAGCTCATTTTTAAGAATAATCAGTTTGAGTCTACCAAAAGCCATTTACCCATTTACTTAAATGTGTTAATCCATTTGTCCAACATAAAGTCCAAATCCATTTAAGCCCTTTTAGACATTTAGCTCCTTTTCAAAAATCACAAATATATAAAATATAGATACTAGAAATCCAAAAAATTATAAAAAATGTGACAGAATGGATGTAGCCCTCATATGGTTGAACGTGTTGTGTATATAGATGTGGCAATAGTTGGATCTACCTATTTATAAATGGGTTTGGAATAGGTTTGCCCAAAATGGGTTGGGTTAGAATTCGGCAGGTCTACTAAAAGAGACTGAGTGGAAAGGTAACAAGGCTAGAGATTTTGGAGATGGATTTAAGCTATTCTACTTGGGAGAGTTTAATTCTAAAAGTGTAGTACTCGACGTAGTTGATGGCATTATAAAAGAGAAAAAATAAGAGTTCAAAGAAAAATTGATAGGATTGTCTTCATCAAAATTAGTTTAGATTATGAAACTCTAAATATCATAAGTGCTTACGAACCCCTCCTGATTGGAAGATTTTGCAGCATGACTTGTGGAGATTCATGGATGACTTGGTACAAAATATACATATAGACAATTCATAATTGGAGATAACCTAAATGGACAAGCAGTAAAGATACTATAGAAGCACAAATGGAGATCACGGGTATGGAGAATGAAACATCATGAGAGAATCAATTCTTGATTTTGCGATAACCTATTCTCTTGCTATAGCAAACATGTTTTATTTTTTTGAAAGGTGACTTCATCAATCACAAAAAAGATACAAGAAAGACCAAAATCAGGCGGGCAGCAACAAACCCACCACAACAAAAACAAAACCTCTCCCAATTATTACAATAATTTGTTTAAAATTTCTGTGGTTAATGTCAACCCCTGACAAGCCATATCATCTCCATCTGAGTTTGCTGAGCGAGGAGACCAAGTAATCTTAAAATCATAGGCAACAATAGAATGTCGAATCCTCTGAATTTTATCTAAGAAGATCCAAGGGCATTGAGAACCCAACGCCCACCCCACAACTATCTTAGAATTTCCTTCAACAATGCTTCCATGAACCCCTAACTCTTCTAGCTCCAAGATGTCTCTCCATAATGCAAACAACTCTACCTCAATTACTGACCAATTAGGAATTGGGCCATCAAAAGAAAGCAAGGTATTCCCCAAATCATTACGAATAACCCCTCCTTAACCTATAAGACCATTCTCACGTGTACAACTATTGTCAAAATTGAATTTGAGGAGCCCAACAATCGGAGGAGACCACGGAACTTGGGTCTAGGCATCCAAATGCTATAGCAAACATGTTTTTTCAAAGAAAGAGAAGCAATTTATTATTATTATTATTGTTATTATTATTATTATTTTTAGTGATGAAGAACCCCAAGACCCCCACCTCTCCTCGAGTGCGAGGCTGTTGGGTAAACTCCGGCTGCACACAATGTTGAAGGTAAAATTGTAGAAAGAGAGGAAAATAATAAAGAGAAAGAATGAAAGCTGAGAGAAATTATTCTCTGTATTGTATTTTATGTAATTGAAGGACAATACATGTAGGTATAAATAGATTAGATGGAGCTATTTACGACGGCTAAAAAGAAAAGAAATAAAAGAATAATCAATTAACATCAATTACAGATCTAATTGCAACTAAAGACAACTAATGACATAAACTTGGTTAACTTTCCCAAATGGGAATGTCGTGGTCAACTATCCCGAATTGGGTCCCACAACGTTTCTCCTCAAGCTAGTTCGAAAATTCTGAGTAAGCTCAGCTTGCCTAAAACATGATCGAATTGTGATCGAGAAACAACTTTGGTAAGCATATTGGAAAGTTGATCCTTGAATTGCAGATAAGGAGTGAAGATCCGTCCTGCAGAAATTTTATGCCTAAAGAAATGATAGTCAACTTCAATATGCTTTGTCCTTTCATGAAACATAGGGTTTGATACGATGTTAATGGCAACCTGATTGTCATAGAGCATTATTAATTGGTTAGAAGGGGCAAAACCTAACTCGGAGAGATGTTGCCAAAACCAAAGTAATTAAGAGGCAGTATTGGCCATGGTCCGATATTCTACTTCTGCACTCGACCTAGCAACAACATTTTGCTTCTTGCTCCGCCGAGAGACGAGATGGGATCCCAAGAAAACACAATAGCCTAAGGTAGAGCATCGGTCATTAGGAGACCCAACCCATTTAGTGTTTGAATAGCCACGAACATGACTTTTGTGGATAGAATAATCCTTGTCTAGGATGAGCCTTAAGATAACGAAGGATTCAAAAGAAAACATGAAGATGAGTATCACGTGGGGCATGCATAAATTGACTGACGACTCCCACAATGTAAGATAAATTTGGCCGAGTGATAGTGAGATAAATAAGTTTCCCAACCAATCGCTGATAAAATGAGGATCATCAAGCAGAATCCCATCCGAAGTAGATAACTTGGTGTTGACACCCAAAGGAGTATTAGTAGGCTTGCACCCAGAATAGCCAACATCTTGTAAAGATCTAGAACATATTTTCTTTGAGAGAGAGAGCACTTTAGAGGAACGAGCAATCTCAATCCCTAGAAAATAGCGAAGGGCACCTATTTATACCTACATGTACTCTCCTTCAATCACATAAAAATACAATACGGGGAGAATAATGAATTTACATTAATTACAGATCTAATTGCAACAAACGACAACTAATAACATAAACTTAGTCAACTTTCCCAAATGGGATTGTCGTGGTCAACTGTCTTGAATTGGGTCCCACAACACACAACCCCCTGCAAGGCACAATCATCGGTTTACTATGGGACTTAAACCTAGGGCCTCTGATTCCTGAGCTAGAGCACTTGATAGTTGAGCTACCCTTTGTCGAGTGGAAGAGGAACAACTTATTACCTTTGAAAGTGCGTAGTTTAGGTTCAAATAGGTTATTTTCAACTGAGACATAGGGAAATGGCCCTTTGTAAGAATTGTGAGGTTATTCTAAGAGAAAGCCTTACAACTCAAGATAGCTTTTAGTGTTGGAAGTGTATGTTAAGAGTAAATAAAAAGAACCCCGGGTGGCGGAATTTGAAAGGAGAAAAGGCAAAGACTTTCAAAGATAAGGTTCTAAGAAACAACTATTGGGATAATGACATGAACGCAAGTGAGATGTGGGATAAAATGCCTGGGCTTATTAAGAAATAGCCAAAGAGGTTTTAGGAGAGATTAGGGGAAACAAAATATGTATTCACAAAGACACGTGGTGGTGGAATTCATATGCATACGTATAGAAGGCTATTGTTAAGAAGAATACCCAAATTAAGATGTGCCAGAAAACAATGAAACTCAAAGATTGGTAGAATTATAAAATAGCTCGAAAAGTTGCTAATAAAGTTTTGAGTAAAGCTAGCTTATGCTGATTTTGCTCAACTAGGAACTAAAGGAGAAAAGGAAATTTATAAACTTGCTAAGGTGATAGAGTAGTATAGTTTTTATTTACATGAGATGCATTAAATATGAAACCAAAGGTCTTACCTTCTAGTTGACAGTAACAAGACTATAATTATAATAATGAGAAAAAAAAAGTTGAGAATACAAAGAGATCCAAGCCCAAGAACATGGTACAAGAGGCTTATACTACAATACATACATACAATCCTAACCATGGTACAAAAACTCGAAACTTGGATTCGACTTGAAATCTTATTAAGTGGAGTTACTAGATTGAGTTTTTGGACTTGACTCGAAGAAACTTGGTATAACTTGTTGACTCGCTCAACTCGAAATCCATTGAGTCGAGTCAACTCAGATTGACTTGCTTGAGCTTTTCGAGTATTTAAACTATGGCCCTAACCCAAGGACACTTTAAAAGAGAAAAAAACATTACTATCTTTCAAAACAGGAAAGATAGTTTGATAATAAAGCTACCATCTTTCCAAAAAAGAAAATGGTGAAAACAAGACATTACAAGAGATCGATTACACCACTCTCTATCCACCCTTGATTTTGTGAGGAAATTGGCCACCCATTAGCAGCCCTCCTAATGTGCTGAAGGCGACGGACATCAAAGAACACAAATCCCGCATTTCTCTCGTCATCGAGACCAGCCTCCAAGGAGGCCTTTTCGTATCACTAGCCCATCTGATTGCATTCACCAAAGCTCCCTCCAAGACAAGCACACCATTTCCATGCCCTGCCCTATGTGATAGCCTTCCTAATACTTAGTAACTACCTCGTTAGAATCCTTGATACTTGTTGACTCCGTAAAGAAAAATAACATTTGTGCTCAACTCGATCATCAAGAAGTTTTAATTGGTTATAAATATATGCATTGGCTTTTTCTATACACATTTGTGCCCTTTTTTTTTTTGGTATTTTGTTTTACATGATTGTGCTTAATTACATTCATGGTTCTTTACTTTTCATGTTCATGGTATGTGTGCTCGCCCATTATTTATTGGAAGCAGTTTGCTAAGTGCTTTTTTAATATAGGTTGGGCTACCTGGTTGCAAAGGAATTTGGACAGTGTACCACAAGAGCTCACGTGGTCATACTGCTGATTCTAGAAATGTGTCTGATGATGATGAATATCATGCATATTTGGTTATAAGCTTGGAATCCAGAACAATGGTAATTTGCAACGGATAGCTTTAGAGGTTTTCTTTTATAATGTGTGGAGAAATACATCAATGGAAATATGGATATGAAATGACACTCCATTTTGTAAACATTAGTTTTGGTGGCTGCTCATACAGTATTCTCTCTCTCTCTCTCTCTCTCTCTCTCTCTCAGTTTTATGGTTATTTTGCCTTTCTATAGATAAACATATATACTCTGGGCAAAATGACTGGAGTGGAAACCACAAAACTAAAAGAAAGGAGTTTGATATGAGTTGTTGCCAGTGTGAAACTTGTCTGTGTGTGTTGTTCCTTCAATCACATTCTTTGGGTAGTTGATCCAAGGTAAAAGTGTTGGCAAAAGAGGATGGGGAAACAGACGCTTGCTTAGTGAGCAACAATACCGGAGCACTTCTGATTATACAACATTTTCTTATCATCTGTTGGATGCTTTTCTATGTAGATAATCTATTTGCTTTCCATATCTATGATGCGTCCCTTTCATATCCATGCACTGTTTGGGCATCATAAGTAGTGACTGATATGTTACTTGTCTTTCCTAGTTGTGTGGGGGCTATCTTCTTGGTCTATATGCTGTTATACCATTTTTTAATTGTTTGTTTCATGTTTTGCTTCTGCCAATGAAAAGCATCCAACAAGTATGTAGTACTGGTGTTGTGAATATGTTGACATGATAAAGTGAGTGTACAGGTATCCAAATATTGTAGTGTCCATTCAAGGAATTCTTGTATTTCATTCATACTGAATGAGATAGAATAACAAAGTGCAGAATGAATTTGTAGTGTCAAACTTGTGTCACACTTATTTAATTCGTGTGTTGTATTCATACTATTTTTACACATTACATATACACTTAATATATGATTTATTTCAGTTATTCATCATTATTGCCAACAACATTTTCACATTTATTTGGGCTTGGGTTTCTTGAGTTTTTCTCTCCAATCTGCCCTATAAAAAAATATATTCTCGATGTGGTTCCTAGTTCCACCTGCGAAATTGATCATAATCTGTTACCAAGTCCTTTTAAATTTGTCATGTCATCTTTCCTACCTTTTTGATTGATTGAAGTTACAAACTGGATATTCTTTCTTTCTTCCTACTAATTTTCACACCATTTGCCTTCAAAGCTTTCCTCCATGATTCCAGTTTGTTGTTTAATTAATTTCTTGTCTCTCTAATTAGTACTACAGTGTCACATTGCATTGTTTGCAAGCAACATAAACCAAGGATCTTAATCTTAGGTTTTTCTATGTTAAATTGTCCATAACCAAACAAATAAATATTGGCTCAAGGTACACCATGGTGAAGCTGAAATCCGATTATGAAGTCCAATGTCATTCCATCCCTGTAGAATACCCCTTGCTTCCTAACTCTTCCCCTTGAGTCAATGCATTCTTTCTCTATAAGAATCCCATCGGACATTTGTTTCCTTTGTATGAAAGCCCCTTGGAGAGGAGAGAAAATGGATGGCATAGTTTTTTTGCAATATTTCACCAATACTTAATCGAAGAAAGAATAAAATAGTAGTATATTCAATTGGGCTTTGAATTGAATCACCTTAAGTTTGTCCTCCTAAAGTTTTTGAATCCATTAAATTGATGGATCAATGAGTGTGATTACTCCCATCCAACCCACTCCCATGACTCAACCTATATCCACGTTTGAGAGGAAAAAATGTGAGAAATGAGGGTAATCGAGAAGAAATGTCATGACACCTTGAAATATATTTATTGTAGAGTGTGTGCTATATTTCTATTGATGTACAAGTATCATATTTGTTGTAAGTTTTACATTTACTTGCAAGTGCACGAACCATTAAATAATATAGTGAATGAGTGCGAGGTCGAACCCACAAGAATCATGGAAATATCCAAAATATCACAACACATAGACTATTCATAAACTTTGGAATACAATTATTTAAACCAAGCATCGGTGGATTTAATTTAGAAATCTAAAAATAACCTAAACCTAACTCAGAATTAATTAGAATAATTATTTTCAACCCCAACCTAGTTCCATCATTCAAACGATCGGATTAATAAACATAAAAAAATTAAAGAACAAAAAAATAAATAAATTATTTACATATTTACATTGGTAAATGGACTGAGGATTAGGGAGGCATGATTTTCAATTGTTTAAAAATAAAATTGAAACCTACAACATGGATCTCACATTTATTAATGAATATTGGATCAAATCCTTCATCTATAATTAATTTATTTAAGAAAAACATGATTTCCAATAAATAAGAATCAATCAAAATAAACGTTGGGCCTAGAAAGAATGCATAAAAAATCCCGATTCTAAATTCTGCATCTACTCTTTAGAAAGAGTCTTAGACCAGAAACTTAGGGTTCTAAACTGTCCCAAACAATTGTTGTTTAAAATGAAAATTCTATAATTAAATTCGATCATGCACTCATAAACAAATTAAAAATAAATTCGAATTATCACAACCAACACACATTAAGTGGAAAACCATGAATTCTAAAAGTGTTGTCTCAATTTCATTAATAAACTCTAAATTTGGAAATTACATAACATTGGAAAAAATATGGAGAATACAAGAATATAAAAGACCAGCCTTGAATCCCTTGTGATTTTCCAAAAATCACAAAGCCTCTAATGTTTCTTCTCTTCTTTTCCTTTCTTCCTTTTCTACATGAACGCCTTTAATCTCCACAACCAAATTCGAATTTTGCATCTGCCCAATGCATCTATTTATAGGTTTTTTTTGGAATAGAAGGTCGGGATGGGTTAGGGTTTTTATGAATGGAGGGTCGGGATTTAAGCAACTAAAGAGAGGCATTTGAGACTAGGTAACTTGGAAAGGAGACTGGATGGCTAGGGGTTCTTAGAGTGTCCATTCGTATGGGTGCTCTAAGGTTGTACGGATGTGAAGTTTTGGAGTTGGAGTTTTCGTATGGAGAGTGTAGGATTTAGGGTTTGTGTTGAGTTGTAATGGAATGGAGGCTTTTGCAACCTGGGGTTTGAGATAGGTGGAGGCGCATCAGAGATGGAAGAGGCAACGACACATGAGTGTTTTGAGGTTAGGGTTTAGGAGTGAGTGGAGGCTATTCACATAAGGTGTTTAGGGTTTCCAATGAGTTGCCGCATGTGGGATTTAGGAATAGGCGCATGAGGTGTTCTGCCTAATGTGGAGTTTTGGAGAGTTTTGCCACATGGATGTTTGTGGAATAAGTTGCCGCATGGAAATGGATGTTGGCGCAAAATAGGATTTTAGGGTTTCATGGAGTTGGGCTTTTGACTTGGACTCATGTGCATGGGCTTTGGACATTGGGCTATGGCGCAAATGGAGTGGACCTTTGGTTTGGATCTAAAGCTTGGGCCTTTGACCTCTCACATTGCAAGACTCATCCTTCAAATGTTCAATTGCTCAGTGGCCTTTGGTGGCTTGGGCTTCATCGGGCTTTAGATCATCATGGGATTTTTTAAATAATTATTTCACCACTTATATTAAATTCTAGACTGTATTGAATTATTCCAAACTCTCATAGATAGATTTGGAAAATTCAATTTACAGCAAAATCCTAAAGTTTGGCAAAATAATTACTAAATAATCCGGTCTTTCTAAATTTAGTACTTTCAACACAAAACTTGCATTTTCTCCCGATTTTCTTCTGAATTCTTGTATTTTCCAAATCCACCTGCAAAACTTAAAAATACCATTAAATATATCTAATATTCACAAAATCAAAGCTAACTAATCCAAATATCATGGGTAAAATTGTCATTTTTCAGTGTTCATCAATATGCTTTTAGTTATTGAGGCACAAGATATGTTGTTTAGTCTTGGAAGGTATGTTTTCTTATAATAGGAAATTTGTTTTTTTTTTTTGAGCAGTAGACAAAAAATTTCATTAAATAAAATAAATATGTACATAGAGTAAGAATATAAGAAAAACTTGGGTTCAGGAGTGATGAACCCAAGGAGAAAGAAGTACAAAATCGCCCACCCCACAATATCCTGTATAGAAAGTAACCCATCCCAAAAAACTCTACTCCTGTGGATTACGGGTGGTATACGCCTTGGCTTGTTGAGTCCACTCCCAGTTTTGCAAAAAAATCTGCAACTCCATTGGTTGATCTGTTGATTTTAGTGAACGAGATTTCTCATCCCTTGAGAAGCATTTTGATCTCCCTAATCACTATTAGTAACTTCCACAGTGGTTTTTTCCGCTCCGGTTACCTTTTTGATTGCATTTGCCAAGTCGCTTTCGATGACCAGTTTGCCTTACCCTATGGTGTTCCAGATAGCCAAGGCTTTCCTAATGCTAACCAGTTCCGCCTCATTCGATTCTTTTTTGCCAATCGCCTCTAGGAAGACAACCAAAGGCTCCCCTGTGTGGTCTCGCAAGACACCTCCAATTCTTGTTGGCCCAGTTTTCCCCTCGTTGCCCTGTCCACATTGAACTTAAAGCACTGCTGTTGTGGTGGCAACCAAGTAGCTGATTTCTTGGTCTTTTTAGGGATTTCCATCATAGTACCGTCCCATGATTGGTAGAAATCCGTGGAATAATTCCTCAACCTCCAGCTCCTTTGATTGAAAGATTCTGGTGTTCCTCTCCTTCCAAATTGTCCATAGGATTGCTGTAGGGGTAATATTCTAGGCCATTTTCCTTCTTGGACCAAGGCGTGGAATGGACCAAGAATGCATGACCCCAGCATATGTATTATCAAGTACCCATGGTATGCCTATGAGATTAAGGAACTTTTTCCACAGTTGAATCGTGGTCGGGCAATTTAGAAACAGATGGTCCATCTCTTCCTCCATTTAACTGCATAGGGGGCATTGGAGGTCATCTTCCAAACTAAGTAGGCCCCTCGTTTTTAACTCAATTCTGGTAAGTGATTTTCCTTGTAGCGCACACCACATAAAAGCTTGTACTCTCGGGGGTGCTGAATTCTTCCATACATATCCCGGTAGTGAAGTCTCATTGCTAGGGTTGGCATTTTCCCCATCATGGATCTAACTGAAAATACTCCAGAGGATTTCCCTGTCCAGATTATGTCATCTTCCTCTTCAATGGACAGAGGGAAGTCCTTCAAAAGGGATTGCAAGCCTTCTAAACTTTCTTGTTCAAAGTTCCTAAGGTGTCTTCTGAAATTGAAGTGCCACTACGCTCGATCTCCCTCTAGCCTACACCTATCACTTATGACTGCGTCCTTCTCCCTTGCTATCTTGTACAGTATAGGGAAAACGTCCTTTAACGGTCTTTCCCCAAGCCATACCTCCTTCCAGAAGAGGGTTCAGTTTCCATTCCCCACAAGGCACTTTCTATTTTCTCTAATGCAATAATATCCCTCCGTCTCTCCCCATTTCCCAACTTCCACCAACTTTCCACTAACTGCTAGCGCTCCCTTTCCACTTTGTCTCCTAGAGTCCATCCGCCTATTTCCCCTATCCCATATCTCGCTGTTAGGACTCTTGCCCATAAAGCGTCTCTTTTTTTCCCAAACCGCCAATTCCACTTGCATAATAACCCTTGCATACATCAGTCTCTCCCAAGTGCTCTTCTTTGTGGTAACTATCATTTTTTGCAACTATCTGGAGCTGGTGGTGGGAACGTAATAACAAGATTTTCAAAGGTATTTCCGAGTCAAGTGGGTCGGTTACAAGACGTTGTCTCATCAAGTGTGCGTCTTGGACTGTCTCTCTCCTGGAGTTCTGGAACATCTCCATGTCAGACATCTTGCGTACTTGGAAAGAATGTGCTGATCTTGTTTAAGCTCTTAGTGGGTTTATCCTTCATCCTGAAGCGTTTTGGTTGCTTATATTTTCTGTATTGGACCGTTGGTGCCTTTTATATTAATACATGAACCATTTTTTTTAAAAAAAACCCTTGATTCATTGATTGAAGGGAAGCTATACCGATGCCACCTCTATCTTTGGGTTTCGTCACGTTAAGCCATGATACTAGATGAACCTTCTTTTTGTCTTGTTTGTCACCCCATAGGAATCTCCTAAATCGTTGTTCCAATTTCCATGAAATACCTTTTGGGATTTGAAAAATGGACATGTAATAGGTAAGAATGTTCATTAGTAACGATCTAATTAGAGTGAGTTTCCCGCCTAATGACAAATACTTCCGCTCCAACCGTCTAATCCCTTCTCCACCTTTTCTACAACTGGTGACAAAAAAGATTTCGATCTTGGGTTTCTACTCATCGGTAACCCTAGGTATTTGAATGGCAGTGTCCCTGTGGAGCATCCGACCATATTTGCCATACTCCTCATCGATTGTTCCTCCACCCCCACTCCTATAAGTGTTCTCTGTCCCAGATTTACATGTAGTCCTGACACTAGCTTGAAGCATCTGAGTATCGCCTTAAATCCAACTATTTCTTCTATAGATGGGTTGCAGAAGAACACATTGTCATCTGCGAATTGCAGATGTGTTACTATCGGTCCTTGGTACGAGGTTTGTGAAAACCTTTTACTATACCTAGGTCCCTAGCCTTATCGATCAATCTATTCAGTCCTTTTCCTACTAAGGTAAAGATAAAGGGGGACAATGGGTTGCCCTGCCTATGGCCCCTATTGGCTGTTATGGTTGTGGTTGGTGAACCATTAATCAGAATGGAGTATGTGGTGTCCGCTACGCAAGATCTCATCCATTTCTTTTACTTCTATCCGAAGTCCATTTTATCGAAAAGGTAACTCACGATAGACCAATCAACGTAATCATATGCCTTTTCCATGTCTATCTTGAATAACAACCCGTGTTCTTGTCTCTCAGGCGCATGTGGGTCAACTCTTTTGCAACCAATACACCATCCAAAATTTGTCTGTCCTCAACAAATGCCCCTTGAGATTCCCCAATAATCTCCATTTGGACTGTTTTCAACCTACCTGCCAAAACCTTCACAATGAGCTTATAGACACATTCAATTAGGCTTATTGCTCTAAAGTGGGTAAGTCCGATGGTCCTTCTCTTTCCGGTATGAGGGTGACAAAGGTATTTTTAAGGCCTTTAGTTTACGACACTATTTTCATGAAATTCTTTAAAGACCTTAATGAAATTTGGCCCAACCACCTCCCAACATGCTTTTATGAATTTAAAGTTAAAACCATCTGGACCAGGAGCCTTGTCACCCTTGGTATCTCCTAGGGCTGCTAAGATTTCTTGCTCCTTAATTTCCCTTTCTAAGCACTTTGCCTTCCCTTTGCTGACTGTCCTAAACTGGATGCCATCCATGACTGGGCGGCCAATCCTTCTCTCGCCTAGTAAAAGGATAGGAGTGACTAAAGGATACCTCCGGGAAAGGGCTAGCTCGAAAAGACCTCGGCAAATGCAGACTCATGTGAGATAATGGGGCTAAAAACTAGTCATGCAAGCAATAACAATGACCAGAAGAAAAAGGACAGAGGGACGAAGGGACTTGGGAAACGGAGGAGAGCCGGAAGTTGAGCAGGGGCAAAGCGGAGATCTAGCGGAGTGACGTGCAGAGAGTGACGAAGAGATCTGAATGTCAAAGATGAGAGCTAGAAGAGGCAATGTTCCTGAGTCTGCACTGAGGAGGCATCGGGACAACGGTGTAGAGACACTCCCCCAAAAGCCAGCAACGGTCATCTGCATGGGGTGCGATAGTGGACAGTCCGGAGGACGCCATGCTCAAGAGACAGGTGCTGCAGGAGGAACTGACTGCTAAGCTGCTGAAGAAGTGGCTACCTGACTGCTGATGAGATGGTGGCTGCTTCGCCTGTTGACGAAGGAGGAGAAAAGGAAATAACATCTTTTGAGAGGGGAGGGAGGGTAACACAATAATATCTTAGTGATAAATCTTTCAAAAAAAAAAATCATAGCGATTCAATTCCAACTGCTTTTTACCATAATTAAATGTTGCCATTTTCTTTAATTAATTTATGCTTTGGATGGCTGCTGACTTGCACATTTGGTTGGTCAATGGAAACACTCTTGTTAAAATCTTATAATATGTGATTTGTATTGTTCAATTTGTACAATATCAAAAGAGTATCGGTGTGTATCAATTTAGAAAGCTCTGATTTTCATGGATGATAGAATTTTGTGGCTATTTGGAATTTGAATATAGAACTTTTTGCTTTGAAGGTATTTTGGCCCGAGTTGTCGGGGCCTTTTAGCTTATTCTTGGTCTTTTAACAACACTCAAAAGTTACAGAAACTAACCTATGACCAATAAAACAAAAATAAACCAACACACTCATGAGACATCAACCATGGCTACTTATCTTTCCACGCCTGACTTGGCTAGAAAATCCGCCACTGCATTAGCAAAAGTCCTGACATGCTTGAAGGTCACTCACACCCTAGAACACAAACCCCAAATTTCTCTCACCTCTGGTATCATTCTCCAGGGTGTTCTTTTTCTCACACTCACCGAGCTAACTGCATTCATTGAATCTCCTATAATCAGCTCACCTGACCTGTTACTAACCCATGGGGTTCAGGCTTTCCTAATTCGTATCATCTTTTCTTCATACAAATGCCTAATGCCACCAATTTCAAAATAAATAACAACATTACACCTCTGTTATCTCTAACCACATTCCCAATTCCTGCTAGATCGGGCTTACCCCGAGAGTCCTCATTAACATTAAATTTGAAAATACCATCCCCAGGTGGGGGACAAACCTCCCTCGCCTTAACCTATGCAGGTAATCCCTTTTACACCCCTTCCAAGATAGTAAGACAATTTGATAACGACACCCCTTTAAACTCCTTATTGACCGACAACCAGGAGCTTAAACTCCATCTAGCTATTTCAAAAACCTCATCCACCCCCTCTCTGTTTTAAAAAACCCTTAAAGAGTCCCTTTCTTTCCAAACAACCCACAAAATAGCTGCCCCAAAATCCATGCTAACTTCTTTTCACCTAGTAACATGTGTCCTAATGCTCTATTTTTTTCCATTTTTCTATCTTTACTTCAGTTATGGATCTTTTAGTCATCCCTTCATTTAATTATTTGTATCATCGTCACTCACACATTTTGTAGTTAATGGGTCTTCAAAATAAATTCTTTACGACGAGAGCATGTAGCACATTGGAAGTGTTCATTATCGCTACTTGCAACCTTAAGGGTTGCAAATTTGAGTCATGTTACCATCTTAAACAAAGGAGGAATTCCACCAATCCATTATTTTCTAATCTTTCAAAATATTCTTTTATTGTCATCCTTAATACACCTTACATGATCAACGTCTCTAGTTTACCTCTTTTATATAGCAAGCTTATGGATATTCTTTGCCCCCTTGCAATGTTTATCATCTCATTCAATGTTGAAAAGAAATTGCAGACTTGCATATTTTTTACTTTTTACATGTGTTTTATATTATTCATATATTTATTTATTTCTTGGGGGAGAACTTGAATCTTATGATTCTACAATTGATTATTCAAGGAATAAAATGATTTTATGTACACCTTTTAGACCATTAAGTGCAAATGATTTTGATTTTGTATCATTCATACTATTGGAACATATCGGGTTGATTATCTTCCTCTCTTTTATACTTGAGGATTTTTACTTGGTAACCATTTAAAAAAGTAGGAATTGGTTTTAGTTCTTCATTAAATGTTTGATTTGGGCCTGCAACATTGGAAAAGGAAGAAAAAGTGCCTTCTTGTTTGGAGATGACAGTTGTTTTAGGTTTTGATAATTATGATGTGAATGGTCCCTTGGCGATAATTGCATTATGCTATTCTGCTAATCAATTATTCTCTAGCTAATTCTTTTGGTGACTTCTAGGTTCTTGAGACGGGTGAGCTTTTGGGAGAAGTTACAGAAAGTGTTGATTATTATGTTCAGGGAAGTACCGTGGCAGCAGGAAACTTATTTGGCAGGTAAATATGCTTTGTTTTTAATCATCCTGCGTTATGGTTGCTTGTTTATTGACCTGTTGACTATTGGGTTTATTGAATTTTTGTGGTCCGCTTTAAATTGTACTTTCGTACTTATAAGCTAGAACTTCTTTTGATGCCATGTTGTATGTTTTTCTAAGAAATTGGTTGTAATGCACTTGATTCTTTTCTGCATATTGAGGCTCCCTATAGATTTCTAATTCAAGAGTGTTTCAGATTTGGTCTGACTTTTTTATTTGTTTAATCTCTTTTCTTATTTAATTTGAATAGGACCCCTGTACTTTGAAGTTCAGTTATGGATATAGGTTCAAGTAAGGATGTGAACAGATTGGATTTGGACCAGATCTACATAGGATCCACCTTTGTGTCTGCTCATGTTGTTGAATTCTAATTCTAATTCAGATTCAGATCGTCTTGGATTTTTAGATGCAAGATGCAAGATCCAAATCCACATCTGCTTCATATTATCCAATTCTGGATTCATATTTGGATTTCGTAGAATTAATAATCTTGACACTCTCGTCAACAAAAGGAAAATCATATTAATCCCATAAAACATATAATTAGTGAAAATAAGGGAAAAACCTAGAAAATTAATCCTATTTAATGAATGGTTTTGATTTGGTTCGAGTAGGGTTGATTCAAGCATTTAAATAATTTAGTTGTAGGTTGAGTCGACCAATTTAAGCTTTAATTGACAATTGGGTTGGGTTTTCTCGTTTCATGAATGATTTAGGTTATGAATATGTTAGATCAACCCATTGAAGATTGTTTGGCTTGGATGAACCCATTTAATGGGTATAACTATGTCAAGTTTGGTACGAGTTGGGTTGGGTTAAGTTTTTAATAAATAGCTCAAGTTAGATCCCAACCCATTTAAGCGTGGTTGTCTACTTGGATCGGGTTGGCTTGTTTATTAAGTGTATGTTGGGTCAACCTATTTAAATAAGTGTGTTTAAATAAGTAAATTTGGAAGGAGTTGAGTTGGGTTAAGATTTTAATGAATGGGTTAAGTAGCAGCAACCCATTTAAGCTTGGTCATCTAGTTGGATAGAGTCAACCCGTTAAATGAATGGGTTGGGTCCCATTGGGTCAGCCCTTTTAGCACAAGGATTGGGATCTATTGGGTCAGCCCATTTTATAAATGGGTTGGGTTGGGCAACTTATTTAATCTTAGTCAACTTGGAGAATCTATTTAATAAATGGGTCAAGAGAAAATCTACAAAATGCCTAGGCATTTTTGACGCCTGGGTACAAGGGCCCAATATGGGACCTGCTTGATGTTAAATTCAGCTCGGTAAAAATATATATATTTTTAAACTTGGATCCAACCTTCTATAATTTTCATTTGATGGATCCTCACAATTGGATTTATCATGATAGGTCAAAATATTAATCCAATTGGTCATTTTTAATCTTAAAAAATCAAGTGCTAACATGATTCAATGGGTCCCATATTTGACAATATGACATGCTTCATGATAATCTACTCATTTATATAATTTTTGTGATCATTGGATGGGGCCCACCATCTGACATGACCCTTCGGAATACCTATACTTTTTTGCCCTGATGTCTGCTAGACCTGCCCATGGTTGGGTTTGGTTAAGTCATTTAAGCTTAGTCGGTCATGTTATCTTGTTTTAAAAATAAATGGGTCAAGATAGATATATAATCAAGGTATTTAAAATTCATTTAGTCAAGTTCTTGAAGGCTTGCCTTAAAAATTTCCCTAGGAAGGCATTTCTCCATGGGTCTTGACTCTTGATGGGAAATTTTTTAGACTGTTTTCCTAGGAAAATTTGACCCTGAGAACCCAAATTCCTAAGAAAATCTGTGCAAACAACTGTACAGATATCGGATGGATTGGATGCCACATGGTTGTGTGGGCAGTGTTAGGGACTCGACAGTGTTTTTTTTCTTTTTTGAGACAGACAGTAATAGGGACTACCCCAGTTTGGTGGAAACAGAAGAATCACCCAGGATAATTATCCTATATTTGTAAGATGGGCCTTAAAAAATTTTTTGCCTTTATAGTAGTAAAAATATTCAAGGATCTTTCTTTCCAAAGATTTTTTTTTTTCAAGGATCTAAACAGCAAGGCTAGATTAATTGGACCACCACTGCTTATCCTAACAAAACATCCACCCAACTGTGTAGGGCCAGCCAAGAAATTTGTGGGAAGTCTTCTTGACTAAAGAGACTTCCTTGAAAAACACACAAGGATTTTCAATGATAATAATTTAGCATAGCTGGGCATGGTGCATAAACATTTGTTAATTATCTGGTATCTGGGAAAACGTACCATTATAGGATCCTGAAGCTTTGTGTATGTATCCTGATCTGTATATATGAGGACTATATTTAGTAATGAGCTAGTTGAAATGTTGGCCTTACGCATGGATAGAGTGAAACTGTAAATAATATTTGCTTTAAAAATTAAGGGTACTTATTTCTTCCACTCAAAATTCCAAATCCCAAATCTTTCCTCCCTTCTCTTGTTGAGTTCTCTTTTTCTTTTATTTTTTTGAAAAAAAAAACCCGAAGGGTTATGCTGGTACTATCAGTGAATTTCTAGTTTCATTAGCTCAGGGCTGTATAATGCCTTCTATTATCCCTTTTTTTGTCATCTCCTTTTGTTTTGTGTACTGAGCATATGCAAGTATCGAGGTATCTAACAATCTAAAAGGTTAGATGAGCTTATCTAAAAAGGGAGCAATTATATGTTGAATATGCTTGGGAAATGTTTTTCTATTGATTTTTGTTTTTATCAAGGCGTCGAGTTATCCAGGTTTTTGCGCGAGGTGCTCGTATTTTAGATGGTTCTTTTATGACCCAAGACCTTAACTTTGGAGTTCCTAATTCTGAATCAAGTTCTGAGAGTCCAACAGTGTCATCTGTTTCTATTGCTGATCCTTATGTGTTACTGAGAATGAGTGATGGAACTGTTCAACTTCTTGTTGGAGGTATGATGTTAATTTTCTGGATTTTATCAATTCTGATTTTACTTGGCTGATGCATATTGTTCTTTATGATTCTTTTATGGTACTTCAGTGCAAGTTTACTTATTGGCATCTGCACCAAGCATGGCTGTACTCAGTCACTTCACCATTGAAAGCTTCATATTTGAATGTGCATGAGTGAATAATGCACACTTTTGTAACGCCCCGACGCCCCGCTCCTTTTTGCAACCTTAACGGGGAGTGATCCAACGTAACAACATAACTATCGGGTCTTACATCACAGATTTGTGGCGGGGGGGAGATATATATATATACATATATATTTTTTTTTCAAAGATTATAATTAAATAAATAAAGCCATCAAATCCTTCATGCCCCATCTTAACTCAGTGTATAAATCCTAATGTCATCCACAACATATTGATGTTAAATCTAATCTCACATAGTTACTCAATCCCATCCATAAACTAAAATAAATCAATTAATAACCTCAATGTTGTCAACTACTTGAATCAACTAATCAAGCCCTTGAAAGAATAAACAACATCAAATCATGAAACTCAACTACGTAATATCATCATCTATCTAAGAATTTAATTATTCATCCATTGCAACTTCTACTTTTCAACGTCGTCCTCCAATCTTAAATCCAAAGGGTTACCTGCAATGTAAGGGTGTGAGCTCCCAGTCCAGTGAAGAAATACCATAGCACATATCCAAAATATGATATCTCCAATGTCCTCAATGTAACACAATAAAAGAAATATTAAAAGCATAAGTAATTAAATATGCATTTAATGTCCATACTCTATGTCATGCAATGCAGAATGCTCAATGCTTCATTCATCCGCAACAACACGTACTGTATTTGTTGGCCTACCCGCCGAAGAGAGGCTAACACAACACCACATGAAATGGCCTATCGGCTGAGGCGAGGCTATCACAATACCGCATGAAGTGGCCTACCTACGGAAGCGAGGCTTACACCACCACCAAATAACAGTCTACGTGATCTTTCATGCCTATGAAGATGCCATGCTCAATGCCAATGCCTACCATGCATTATCTCTATCATCATGCCATATGTTATGAATCATATTAATATGCCATGAATCTCATCATCAACAATATACTTCAAACATAATTATATGATCTCAAATTAACATAAACATCATGTACATGTTTTAAAACATCAAAACCAATCGCAACAATATCACACATGCATAATAATAAATCATATCACTATATTATTATTATGACAACACAATATCATAAATCCATCTCAATAACATAAAAAATAACTCTACAACAGTCAATAAAACATCCATTCAATTAGAACATAATTATTGAACCTTTCAAAAAGGCTAATGGCTAATTTCCAACTATCCGGGCAGACTGAGTCCCCTCACGGCCATTAGAACATTTAGCTTATTCTCTTACACTACTGTGAGTAAGCACCGGATTACAATAACTATTCCAACAAATACACAATCTATTTCATAAGTCCAATATTACATTCCAAAATACAATACATCATGCAATATTTTCTATTGCTCAATCACATAAACCAAAAATAGAGAATATCATGTACAACCAAAGTATAGTGTATTGTTTTCCCTAACCTAAAAAGTTCGTGAAGTGTAGGTGATGAATCTTCACTCATTCCGACTGAAAATCAATCAATAGAAAGTCCGGAAAGTGCTGCATAGAGTTCGTTTGAAGTTTTGGATATTCTTAACATTACTCCCAACTTGAACTAATTAAGTGTAAGAGGGGTTCCTAAGGTCCAAGGTTAAGGTTGAAGGTTGAGTCTATACACTGTATGGCCGAACCATGCCTAATTCATCTTGGTACTAATAAGACAATGTATACCTTGTAAATAAAAGTAAACAACTGTAACAAGGTTTTAAATGGCAAACCAATTTTATGAGGCGGCCTAAACCAACCGAAGGAATGTCAAATAAATAGTCTAAGCAAGGACTTTCTGTTGGAAATAAGGACGTAGTGAAAACAATGAAATCCTTAAAACAGTTGCAATTCTTTAAAAAGACTTGATTTAATGGGGTATATTGGACACCCCATTAAAATACTCATAAACAAAATAAAAATAGGTAATTTAAACCACTTTGTATATATATCTATATATATATATATAAAAAAGTTAATTTGTAGAAGGACAACAATTGGGATTTGTATCATTAGATACGCTAAATTTATCAAACCAACCTAACTTAGGAGGTAATGAGAAAGAATAAAATAAAGAAGAAACTGCTTAAATCAATTAACTGAAACACAACTCTGATTTGAACTGTTAAATTAAAAAGGGAATAGGCCCATGTATACTTTGAAAAATCGGATAAATCGGAAAAGCTTAAACACACACACAGTTGAATACATGGAGCTAACGATTTTGAAATCAATAGCCTAAGGAAGGCTGCTTTTGAAAAGTTTTAGACTTTTGGCATTAGACACTTTAGCCAATTAATACCCAATCAAAATAACTTGAGAAAAAAAAAGAGAACTACTTGAAAAGAATCAGTTTTTATTTGAAAGAAACCATCATTATTGTATATATATTATAAGTTGAAAAGGTTGTAATTAGGTAAGCAAAATTTAAACCAACAACAATTAAATTAGAAAAATTGTTTCATAATTCAAATAAATCATAAAGTAGTTTTAACGAAAACAAGGTGATGAAAAAAATAAAATGAGGTTAACCATTTATTTATTTCCAAAACTAGTGAAAACAATAACTTAGATAACGAATTTTAAAACACAATAATTTAAATCACAAAAAGAAGAATGTAAGTAAAGTCAGGGATTGATAAAAGTCACTAGGAAGGTTTGGTAAGGATTAATTCATAATGTATTTTCAATCAAGAAGTGTTTGGGAAGTCTACCGTGAAAGAGGGGAAAAAGCCACAGCTGGTTTTGTCATCTTAAGAAAGGAGGGAAGGGACGACATGAAAGGGATAATAAGGTTTGAATTTACAAACGCAAACTGAGAAGAAGAAAAAACCCATTAGAAAAGAAGAAGGTACCTGAGAGAGGTGAGGCTGCAAGCAAGATGCTAAGGTGTTGCTGCCGCTTGAAAGAGAAGAATCGGGTGGGCATCGCATGGATTTAAGTAGGGTAAGGTCGGCTGGGCTATTTCGAAGGAGAATAGGATTGGGAAAGTTAAAAAAAAAAACCGGAAAGGATTAGATGGAAGGAAAGGATTTGTGTTTTCCATCAGGGATTTAGGGATTTAGATGCCACAGGTTCCAGAGGAGAGGGATTTAGAAAGAGTGAAAGGGGTGTGGGTCTCCAAAGGGGCCCACACGGTTTTGGGGTGTCTATTATTATTATTATTATTATTTTGTAATTACATCTTCATTTAAGAACCCAACTAAATAATTTTCAAGGTAAAAAAGTTTTGATAAAACTAATTCCTATGGTTAGTTTGACCAAGGAATGTGGGTCCCATGGTCCACTCAAAATTATAAATTATAAAATTTTAATAAAATAATTTTAATTGAAATTCTGACTTTGGGAATAAAAATCTAACTTGCTAATTAAGTTTTTCCATCCATTTAATTTCAACTCAAAGGGGATAAATTTGAAAATTCTAATTGAGGAAAAATGTGTGTGCATTGGGTAATCTAAATTAATTAAATTTTACATTTTGTGTGTTTATTTAATTTAAAATAAAAGAAAATAACACACAATTTCACACAAACGCAATCAAGAGACCTATTTACTATTTTAGTTTTACCCGATTCGATTGACCCCTACTCAGGGTCGGGTCATTACAACTTTTCTTATTGTTGTTGTTTACTTCAATAATAATAATGATAATAATTATTATTATTATTATTATGAGATGTTAAGATCAAATTTCTAAACTTGCTTTAATGAATACAGAATCATTTGCAATGTCAAAAATTTTCAACTGTTTATATCACAATTGCTGAGGATTATGCAAGACTTTTCACATTCAAATTAATCTGGGTTTAAATGTCTATGATGCACATGCTTTATTTTCATAATCATCGATACTATTTGAAGGCAGCAGGTTGAGAGGATGGGCTGAATATTGATAGAATGGCTGAGATAGAAGTTAGGATTTGCTTGGCTGATGATGAATTACTCATATAACCAAAAAAGAAAAAGGAAGGAGAGTAAACAACTTATATATTTTTAACCCTGATGTGAGCAGAGGTGCTGCTAGTCAGCTTGACCAAATCAGCTCTTGCTTAAAACCTGCTTCTCTCTCTCTCTCTCTCTCTCTCACAAACCATTGTTCATTAACAACATATCTCAAGCAATTTTTGCTATTCATAGGATCCCATCTTATAGGATGATAATTATTGTCATGTACATCTAGATTCAATACAATACCTATTCATTGTGTATGAAGGTTTTTCTTAGGTTTCTTGTTAAGAGGATACATCATACTTACATGTATGTAATTCACTTTTCTTATATAAGACACATCATCACCATCTTGTATCTATGATGATGGCATGCATCCTATATCAATATTTTTGAGGCTTTTTCACCTTTTTTTGAGTGGTAACAAAAAGGAATTTCATTAAAATAAACATGAAGATACAAAAAGTATAAGAGGAAAAATGGGTTCAGGAGGTGTAACCTAGAAGAAGGAAAAGAAGAATAAAGTACAATGTATCCCATCCCAAAATATCATATGCATCGAAATGACCATAATCATAAGTACAAATGATAGGCATCCCATCCCCAAAAACTCTATATTAATAGAAGTCACCCTAGATTGCTGAATCAACTCCCTGCTTTGCTAAGAAGTCTGCAACTCCATTAGCCGATCACTTTCGACGATCAGTTTGCCTAACCCAAAGAAAATCCAAATAGTCAAAGGTCTCCTAATGCTAAAGAGTTCCGCCTCTTTTGATTCTCACCTCCCTATCGATTCTAAGAAAACGACTGATGGCTTCCCAGTATGGTCATGCAGGACGCCGCCAATTCCAGTCGGGCCCGATTTTCCCCTGGCCGCTCCATGCACATTGAATTTGAAAAGACATTGATGTGGGGCGGACTTGGTGATCAATTTCTTAGTTCTTTTAGAGGCTCTAGACATAGAACCCTCCCATGACTAATAGAAATCCATTATTTTGGACCCCATGAAGTGTTTCCTTGATAAGAGCCAAGTGCACAATCTCCATTTGGAAAATCTCCGCAGCCTTTGACTCGTTTGATTGAAAAATTCTTGCATTCCTCTCCATCTAAATAGTCTAGAGGATTGCTACAGGAATTGTATTCCAGTCTATCTTCCTCTTGGGGTGGAGGCGTGAAATGGGCCTTTTTCACCCATTTTTGTGTGATAACAAAAATTATATTCCAATCATGAAGAGGAATACAACAAAGATAAGCAAGCCCAAAGAGATTTTGGGCAGGCCAGAAACCATGCTTTCAATTAAACAAATATTAAATCATAATACTTATAGAAACAGTTAAGCTACACTAGTGATCCCCCAACCCCTTGAGAGTGCTTACTGAATACCGACACATACTTTTTAGGCCATAGCCCATTGATGCTTAGCTTAATCTTTTTGATCAAGCTACTTGGTGGAGTAGTCTTATCCTCAAAGATCCTCCCATTGTGCTCCCCAAACTAACCATGCTATGGCCAAAAATACAAGTTTCCATAGGGTTTTGTCTTTCTTCGAGAAGTGTCCCAAACCCTAGCCAAACATCAGAGCTTAAAATGCAGGCAAAACCAATTGGACATAAGGATGGAAAGTTAGGACCAAAATAAGCTTAAACAAGGGACATTGGATGAGGATATGATTGTCTAATTCCTCGTGGTTCCAACGCAAGAAACACATGTTTGGAGGGGGAATGCTTTTACAACTTAGATGATCAAGTGTAATTTTTTTTTTATTAAGAATAACTGTCCAACAAAAAATCTTAATTTTCAAGGGGCTATGGATTTCCAAAAGGCTTGTATGGAAAAAGAAGATCTTGAAAAGGGTTTAAAGGGTGAAAAAATGGATTTATTTGAAAAGTTCCATTTGAATTCTTGTTAATTATGAAAGAAGAGACTCAGATTGTTCAATCTCATAATCAATCAAATTCTTCCTAAAGGATAGAGCCAAGACCACCCTCCCACTTGTCATCTCAACACAATTTGTAATGAATTTGCATTTTGGTTTGAGATAGAGAATAATCTTTTGAATGAAATCTTGAGTGGCCTATCACCAAAGATCCTCTTAAAATTTTATTCTAGACCCATCTTCCGTAGAAGGTTTCATCCCCTCCCTTATTTTCTGTTTTTGAGATGGTAACTTCATTAGAATCAAGAAGAGGCACAAGCTGTGCCGCAAAAGTACAACAAACAACCAACCACCAAAAGAATCCAAAACAATCATACCCAAACCCTAGTGAAAATTACAGGAGACAACAACTCCAACCACAAAAGAACAAAGCATACATCAGCCCAACACATTTCTTTCAAGCTCTAGTAATATCTGTGATACAGAAATGCTGGAGCTCAGGAAGCAATGAACCCAAGCAGCACGTTTTGCCTTGACTTGGAAGCTAACCTCCTTGGGGGTCTCCTCTTGATTCCTGAATACTCTATTTTATTGCCTCCCTGATTTTATCCCCTATAAAGTGTCCTGCTACGCCTAAATTCCATATTTTTTTCCAAATGTAGGACCCATTCCCCTGAATCATCCTTCCTGGAATTGCCCCCCTCCCTCCAAAAAAAAAGATGAAGAAGGAAGAAAAAAAATACTGGGAAAAACAACACCAATTGACTCGATATTTTAGTTTAATAACTCATTTCTGTAGTGATTCCTCTCCTCTCTAAATCTCCACCATATTTTAGCTAATAGAGACCAGTTTCTTCCAATAATATTCCCAATATGTAACCTCCCATTACTCAATGGTAATTTAACATTCTACCTCTTCACCCAATTGGATTTTTTCTCTCCTCTTGCACCATCCCAAAGGAAATCCCATTGAATCTTTTCAAGTATTTTTGCCACCTTAACTAGGATTTTAAACAGGGATAGGCAATGAAGCCTTTGAGTTTTTATTTTTTTTTATAATTTTTTTGTGCTGAACTATATTCTGCAGATCCTACGAGCTGCACTGTCTCCGTCAATGCTCCTGCTGTTTTTGAAAGTTCGGCAGAAGGGATATCTGCCTGTACACTCTATTATGATAAAGGACCTGAGCCATGGTTACGCAAGGCAAGTACCGATGCCTGGCTCTCTAATGGAATTGCTGAGGCTATTGATGGGGGTGATGGAGCACTACACGATCAGGGTGAAATATATTGTGTGGTCTGTTATGAAACTGGCATGCTTGAAATTTTCGAGGTACCTAGTTTCAGATGTGTTTTCTCGGTGGATAAGTTTGTGACTGGAAAGACCCATCTTGTCGATACTTATATTCGGGAACCATCCAAAGGAATTCATAAATTGAACAAAAATGTATCAGAAGACAGTCAGGTCACCAAAGAGTCTGCACAAAACATGAAGGTTGTTGAGTTGTCTATGCACAGGTGGTCTGGCCAATACAGCCGTCCATTTCTTTTTGGAATATTGAGTGATGGAACGATGCTCTGCTACCACGCTTACTTATACGAGGGTCAGGAAAGCACAACAAAAGTTGAAGAAAACATTTCAGCACAAAATTCTGTTGATCTCAGCACTATTGGTACATCAAGACTAAGAAATTTGAGATTTCTTCGTGTCTCCTTGGATGTATTTACACGGGAAGAATCTTCCACTGTTATCCCAAGCCAACGTATTTCTATATTCAAGAACATAGGAGGGCATCATGGTCTTTTCCTTTCTGGATCACGACCGGCTTGGTTCATGGTTTGCAGGGAACGACTACGAGTCCATCCACAGGTTTGTATTGCTTTCCTTGTCAAGTCATGTTTCATCTGTCAGTAGTTGGTTAAGACTGGCAATAAAGTGGCCCTGTTATTTCAGACTAGTATTCTTTCCAAAAAAATAATAGTGTTCCTGTTCTTTCAGAATGTTATTCTCAATTCATTATAAAGTAGATGCTAATGTCATTCTGTATATGTATCCTATCGTGCTCATGATTATGAGAATGATGATTTGAGTAGCCAATAGTGTCACAGAAAATTATGTCAACCACGACTGACTTGGCCTGATGCTTTAGCAACTGGCCTGCCAAGCTCTGTTTATCATCTAGCTTGATATTGATATCCTCATGTCCGAATTAGCAAAATGATAATAGAAACCAAGCTGCTGAAAGTCAAAGCTCTCTTTATCATTCTACTAGGACTTCTACCACCAAACTGGAAAGGAGGGAGATATATTTCTTCTCCTTGTTAAAGACCATAACTCTAGATTTCCATAAACACAATGGTGATGACTAAGGCATGTGCACCTCACCCATGTGTAAAGAACGAGCCAAGTTATGTAGGTCGAAGCATGTTTGACAAAATCTGCCATGGATATCTAATATGTCAAATCCCAAAAAATACATATGGGGTTGACATAATATTTGAATTTTGAATATATATTATTAAAAATAAAAGTAACATGTAAAACAAACATGAATAATATAAACTTCTAGCGAATGATCAAATGATAATTATTTTAGTATTTTAATTCGGTTGCAAAAGGAGGCTGTAATAATATTTGGTCACCATGCAAAAACCATTGTATTCTATGCTAAAAAACTAGCTACATAATAACACATGAAAAATCCATTAAGAATCGAACAAGGAAATTTTTGCCTATTTGAAAGAACCCATGTAATGTGCAAAACAATGCTGATAGTGTCTTATATGCAATATTTAATTTAATATTACATCTTGACATTGTTTGAAATTTTTTCATGGACAATGGAAATGACCCTAATACCAAGAATTTAAAAGCTGCAGGTGATAGGGGGTTAGGAGAAGAGCAACTCTTTAAGAACTTGGATAGAGGGAATAAAAAAGGAGATGAACATCCAGATGATTGGTCTTTGATTGGGTAAAATAGAAACTAGGAATCAAATAGTCAAACCAAGATAAATGGGATAATGGCTGCTTCTGCTGCTGCTGATGATGATGGTGATTTTCCCTGTCGACCCCAATAAGCTCTTTTTTTTTCAATGATTTATTTGTTCTACTAATGCTTGACGTAAAGGTGGGATCATCTGTTTCCCATTTTTGTTGTGTTTTTTTTGTTAGATTAGACTAGTGGGACATAAACTGCATCTACTCTCTATTAGAATGTTTGTTTACTTCTTAGATTTTGCCTGTAATTTTAAGGTTCAGAAAGAAATGCTAAAATTTTCATTGTTGTTGTTCCAGCTGTGTGATGGTTCCATTGTAGCATTTACTGTTCTTCATAATGTAAACTGCAATCATGGGCTTATATATGTTACTTCACAGGTAATGGTTGATTTTCCATGTGTTGTTGTTCTTTTGTGTTTGTATTTCTTGAGAACATGCAAAGCATTATATTGATTGACACTGTTTTGCTTTAGGGATTCTTGAAAATTTGCCAACTACCTTCTGTGTCAAACTATGACAACTACTGGCCTGTTCAAAAGGTGGGTTTACTGGTTTTTCTGATCTTATAACCAACCATTGTTTTCTGTAAGATTGGGAGAGCAATCTCTGATTCCTTGTTGACATTTTCTGTCATGGACACAGATTCCTTTGAGAGGCACTCCACATCAAGTGACATATTATTCAGAAAAGAATCTCTTTCCTCTTATAGTATCTGTTCCTGTGAGTAATTTCATGTTTTTTTGAATATCAATATCATGACAATCTGGTCTGTCTTGTATAGTGCTATGCAAATCAAGATAGTGAGTCTCATGCGATGTTTCTTTGCTTCAAGCATTACTTCATTGAAGAAAGAATTGAAAGGAAATAGAATTCAAATTTTTACTTGTTTGAGAGTTATTTTCCTCTTAGAGTAAAATGCAGCTATAACTTTCCATACAATCTAATAGCAGTGCTAATTACAACTTTACAAGTTTCGTTTATATTTATAATGCTCCATTTTTTTTAATCTTGGAGTGTCAAGATTCCTTAATATTTTATATTTTTTTAACTATGTGCACTTTCTTAAAGTTTATTCTCAATTAATGGCTTAGTTTTTAATTCATCTTTTCACAGGTTGTCAAGCCACTTAATCAAGTTCTTTCTTCTCTGATTGATCAAGATGGCAGCCATCAGTTTGAGCATGATAATCTTAATTCTGACGACCTGCAGAGGACCTACAGTGTAGATGAATTTGAAGTTCGCATTTTGGAGCCAGAAAAATCTGGTGGACCTTGGGAAACGAGGGCCACCATTCCAATGCAAAGTTCAGAGCATGCACTAACAGTGCGCATGGTGACATTATTTGTAAGTTGACACTGCTTTTTGCCTTGTGTGGGATGCTTTCGTTTTTTTTAGGTGAGCTGCTATCAGGTAGGTTAGCCTGGACTGAATTACTAATTTTTTGTTCTGCTATTTGTAATATTTGCTTCTTAATAAACCTTTTGTCTCATGTTTCCTCCCAGAACACCACAACAAAAGAGAATGAAACTCTTCTGGCCATTGGAACAGCATATGTGCAGGGAGAGGATGTTGCTGCAAGAGGGCGCATTTTGCTTTTTTCCATTGGAAAAAATACTGATAATACTCAAAATTTGGTAAAATATTTGGTTTCTGGTTTTCTTTTCTACGAGAAACTGCATTTTCATTTAACTCTTGATTTTCTTTCTTCCGCAGGTTTCTGAGATTTATTCTAAGGAATTAAAGGGCGCTATCTCTGCATTGGCCTCACTTCAAGGGCATTTGCTGATAGCTTCTGGTCCTAAAATCATCTTGCACAAATGGACTGGTAGTGAATTGACTGGTGTTGCATTTTATGATGCTCCTCCACTACATGTTGTGAGCTTAAACATTGTATGTTGATATTCTGCATCTTTTTTACTCCTTAAAAAAGAAAACAGCTTATTTTATGCTCGTTCTGTTAGTTTCTTTGACTTACATCCACGTTTCTTCTTTTTTAATTACTTTAGTTCTAGAATTCTTTCTCATGGTCACTAAATTGATAGCTGTATTAGTTTTCGCACTGTAGGTCCAATTTAATTTGTTTCAATATGAATTGCTAAGAGTTGATGAGTTCATTAATGATACAACTTATTTGAACCTTCCTTTGGTATCCTGTGTCATTAAGGCTAGATCCAGTTCTCACCATGTAGCATCTATCAAGTGGTTCATCAAACATCATAAGTTACATTATGGAAGCTATTACTTTTCAATCCCAACAGATCAGTCCACTTAATGTTAGGATGTTTATTGATCATAATTTGTGTAATATTTTTTCTGATTATCCTGGTGCTTCTTAATGGACTGGTAGTCAGTTAACCCACAAGGGTGGCTTAGTTGGCTTGAGCTTCTAGGAATAGACTAGGGGTCTCGGGTTTGACTCTCCCTGCAGTTACTCGATACATGAGGCTTGCTGGTGGTTTCATGTATCCATGGGATTAGTCACCTCCAATGTGAGGTGGGGATACACATGATATTTAAAAAAAAAAAAAAAGACTACTAGTAGTGAGTTGACAGGTGTTGCACTTTATGATGCTCCTCCCAGACATGTTGTGAGCTTAAACACTATTCATTCATATTTTCTATATTTTTCATCCTTAAAAAGAAAATCTCTGTTAGATATTCCGTCTCCCAGGTTGTCCTGGAGTTTATAACAGCATATTTTATGCTCATTAGTGTAGCTTCATACACATTGTCCATGTTGCTCTTTTTTTTTTCCCTTCACTTTAATCTCAAGATTGCTTCTCGTGGTCTGTAGATTGACAACCACATTAGTATTTACAAATGTATGTACAAATTGATTTGTTTCAAATATGACTTGCTAAGGGTTACCACTTAATGCATGATATAGCTCATTTTTGAACCTTGGTATCCTTGCTATAGTAGTTATTAAGTAGTTACTTTGTAAAAAATACAAAAAAGCGCATGCTCGCAAATTCATGGAATAAAGCAAGAAGTTCCATTAAGAACCTATAACCAATGCAAAGTTCCATTAAGAAAATAAAGGATAGCTTCTGGTATAAGAGAGTTATACTATAGGCATAAGACTCGTACAATACAAACAAAGAAAATCTCAATTCAACTACCCTCAACCCCCAATGAAACGAAACAGATAAACATCTTTCAAAAAGAAAAGAAAAAAAAGGCTCCTCACGAAAACCCAAGGTCACCCCAAAAAAAAACATGAAACTCACCCTCAAACGTCACAAAAAGTCCACCAAAACCTCCTCCCTTTCCACTCCAACTTTGGCAAGAAAGTTTGCAATCCCATTTGTTGAATGCCTTACATATGAGAAGATTATGCCCCTATTGGTACAAAGTCTCTCGATCTCTCTGACCACGGACTCTAATAGGTTCATTTCTACTAGCGCCAATTTGATAGCATTCCACAAGTCCCATTCGACTATTTAGTTTTGTAACGACCCGTTCTGCTAGCACAATATTGTCCGCTTTGGGCTCACACACACAAGCCCGCACGGCTTTGCTTTGGCGAGCCAACCCACTGTTGCTCCCAAAATGCCTCATGTTAGAAGGAGGAAGGCTATCACTTATATACCAGGGAATTTCCAATGCAACTAGTTATGTGGGACTTATTGGGGTGGGGTATTATAATCTACCCCCCTTAAAGTCAGAGTCATCCCCGGCTCTGCACACACAATAACCAAACACACACCCTCAGAGAGAGTTGAATCATTCTCTGATACCATTTGTAACAACCCGTCCCGTTAGCACAATATTGTCCGCTTTGGGCTCACACACACAAGCCCGCACGACTTTGCTTTGACGAGCCAACTTACTGTTTCTCCCAAAAGGCCTTATGCTAGAAGGAGGAGGGATTCCAACTTATATCCCACAGAACAATTCTCCTCATAAGCAATGTGGGATAAGTAGCGCCCAATCTGGCTACTTTTTCTCTCTCATCAATGCTTACACAAACACGGGGTATTACAATCTACCTCCTTTAAGACCAGAGCCGTCCCTGGCTCTGTCCACAAATACACCCACATTCACAGGCAGAGAGTTGAACCGTGCTCTGATACCATTTGTAACGACCTGTCCCGCTAGCATGATATTGTCCGCTCTGGGCCTTACACACGGCCCGTATGACTTTCAATTGGCGAGCCAACTCACTATTGCTCCCAAAAGGCCTCACACAAGGGACCGTCCTCGGCTCTTGTAATGACCCTTACTCTAACTTCTCAAGTGTGATATTGACCGCTTTGGACTCCATGGATCTGCACGGTTTTGTTCCTGAACCCTGGCCCACATGACCAGGCCTAAAAGGCCTCATACTAGGAGGAGGAATGCTACCACTGATATACCAGGGAATTTCCAATGCAACTAGCAATGTGGGACATATTGGGGCGGGGTATTACAAGTTTCCCTTGACCATGGCTAACCCAAAGTTCCAAAGCTCTCTTAATCCCAAGCAATTATGCCATTTTTAAGTCGTTAACCCCTATTAGTTCAAAGAAGTAAAGAACAATCTTGCCTCTTCCGTTATAAATTACACCTCCTATTCCAATGGGTTTAGACTTACTCTTAGCTGCCCTATCTATATTAAACTTACAATGATCCTCCAGGGGGCATCTGTCACTTCTTTACAACCACCATCTTCCTTTTCCACCTCCCAATAGAACCTTCCCAAGACATGTAAAGATCAGTGAAGGAAAGGTGTTTAAAATCTTTATATGTCAATAACCAAACTACACACACTGCAAAAAGCTTTGATCGCCGCCATCCTTTCGTCATTTGCCTTGAGCCCAATAACCAACCCCTGCTATCCTCCAAGCCATATCTAGCTGCTAGAATTTTCCTTCACTAAGCATTCCTTTCTTTCCTGAACCTCCAAAGCCACTTGCATAACAAGGTGTGATTTCTAGTTATTTTGTAATTTGAGGCCATTGTTAGGATGCTTTTTATTGTAATGTATATTTTTACTGATCATTTGTGTGCTTACTAATTCATTGGCTCAAATATGATTTTTTTACCAAATTTTTTAATGAGCTCAATTATAGAGTTTCATGACAGGGGTTCAATCTTAATTATTACCTATCACAAATGCAATATTTTATTTCCTAGGGGCATGTTTGTGTGTTCCACTCATAAGTGGAGAGGAAAACCCCTTTCCTATCATAGGAAAGTGGTTTCCTTGAAAATGACCCTTTAGGTAGGAATTCACCTTTGCACATGTACGAATACACTTCTCGTTGAAAATCGCATCTTCTGGCAAACACGGGAAAACAAAATATGGGTGAAAACCACTTTGCTTTTGTAGAAACTACCTTGATTTTTGTGCAAAAACCTATTTCATTGAAAATCCTGCTTTCAATGAAAAAAACAACCTTAAGGAGTTGTTTGCCAATTTTTTCAAGGAAATCAATTCTGCCTAAAATTTATGTTTTCCAATTCACATTATCTGACAACTGTAGTGAAATCTAGCATTGTGCAAGGCCATGGAAATCCAACATTTCAGTTGGCATCAAATCCTTTATTTACATTGGAAATGAACAAAACAATGTCTCACTAAGCGAGGAAAACATTCCTCTTTCCCCCATTAAATTTTCTACATCTCTGACATAGGAAATGGATTCTTTGGAAGAAGAGGGAAAAGTCTCATTTTTTGTGTTCTTGACAAAGAGCCCATGTTCCATGGAAGAAGAGAAAAAGGTCTCATTTTTCACGCTGTTCATTTTCCATAGCTGGAAATGACAAACAACCCCCAAGGGAAAAAGAAAAAACAGAATACATCTTCCTGAACCATTCTTAAATATTTTTACACCAATATATCTTGGTTCTTACTCATCAGCTCAAGAATGCTGGTCTAAGTCAAGGGTCCAGTCCATTCTTACCTATCAAATGTGCCATGCAAAAAGGGGAAGAACATGAGTGGATTTCTTCCTGAAACATTGTTAATTTTTTCTGTCCGAAGTGGTAACTGAATGACTCACTGGATAATGATGAAACTCTAGCTCGTTGAAGACGTTCACCACCTATCAGCTAATCTGTATCAGTTGCAACCTACGCTGGTCTATGGTTGGTTGGGCTGTATTATTGTTATAAGTGGTATCAGTTACACCTCCAGACGATCTTAAGAATACACCCATTTTGACATCATGTCTGGTAGCCATACGATTGTAATAACTTAGGAACATGTATTTTGTTACTGGAAATATTTTGCTGGTAATAACTCAATATCTAGATGCAAGTAGAAGGAACTAAGAGGAGACAGCGACTTTTAAAAATGTAGATGGAATGGGTAAAGAAGGATATGATAGATTTTTTGATAATAGAGGGTATGGTTTTGATAGGATAGAATGGAGAACAGTTGAGAAATCTTCCTCAAAGATTAGTGGCTTCGATGATGAAGATGATTCTGAATTCAATTTCTAGATGCATTCTTTTTAAAGAATGCTTGCTAGCTTTTGCTAGCCATGTGTTCATGATAGCTATGATACTCCATGGTTTGACTTGTATCTTGGGCCAGATTGTTCTTGTTGAAGTAAGAAATCCTCAGTTTTGTTCCATCAAGTACTAATGCATTTCGCTGAGTGAATCTGTGTTATGCATCATATATGTTTCTCCTACGGCAAATCAGCATGCATCTGTTCATGGGTAATTCTTGTGCATGCCAAAAACCTTTATTTGTGACTGTTGCAAGAAAGGCTCATG